>OY754335.1:61634723-63087223 GCA_963573305.1 Pyrrhosoma nymphula | reverse complement strand
GGTCTATAAATTTAAGCTAAATGGTGCACCCTTTGCGATTTGAACCTCGTGGGAAGCCCTTTAAAGTATGTCCAACCATATTTTGGACATTTGGAAGCTCAATGATACGAGAAACAAGAAAGATATGTAAAGTTTCAGATTAATCGAAACACAGTGATAATAGATCACAACATTGTGTACCTACCCCCAGCCTTGACTTGCTGTTGCCTAAAATAATTAAAATTTGTTGTGGTTTCCGAAAGTTATAAAAGAATTAAATTTTTGAATTTGGAAAAATCCATTTCAGTAATTAAGAAAGTTACCAGTTAGCATTGATAAAATTATTCCTATCACTAGCGTAATCTCTCTTGGTACTATTTGGTGCTTGGTTGCGTAAGCACTTTTGGTATTCTTAGTATTTTGATCTCACACGTATTTCCAACCACGGTTTCAACAGTCAATGACATTTTCAAGAAATAAAAACCTTATGCAAAGTCCTTATATACAGAAATATTACAATCGCTATTCACATACTAAGACAAGCTAAAATTAAGAAATGTAAAAGAATCCTATAACTGAAATTCAGATGGGTAGATCACTTTCAATCCTAGCTAAGATACTCAGTGTTTCGTAAACTAAGACACATCTTCCCACTTTGAAAAGTATTTAGCGCAGATTGGTAATAAGAATGACTTTGTTCTGGAGTTGTTATATGTAACATGCAGTGGAAGAAATTTATTTTCTTCAATGGTTTTTAAATTACTTGTGCGTCAAATGTAAACACTGTTAATGAAATAACATTTTAGGGCCACTCTTCTCTAACGTCAATAACGCAGCCTAAGAAATTTCAAGAGTCAACCTAGTTTTACCTTATTCCTTTCGCATAGTATCCTTACCTCTTCTCCCTCCTTATAAAGCTCACCTCGAAAACTCATCTCGAAAAGTAAAACTGGCTGGAGTAAATAAGAACTTCAGCCAAATTAAGTGCGTCTTAATAATGGCATTAGCTCGTAGGCTTCCGCGGATGTAGTGTTGACTTTATTTTTTCGGGATTCATTCCGCGATGTTTAAAGTTACAAAAAATATCAAATATATATATTGTTTAATATCAAAGGATGTACGCTATTACCCAATATTATTCAGGGAGGCTATAGAAATTGCGAAGAGACCGGAGAACGTCAATCGAGAAGACGGTTACACATTGAGTAGAAATCTTAAACGAATTTTTCAAATTTAAAAATTCCGGCAACAATGGGAGTCCTCACACATATATATAAAGACGAGCGAGACTAAAGAATCAGTTCAGTTAACCTGATGAAGCTGGCAGGAGGACCAGCGAAATATTGTTTTTTGCAATTTTAAATATCGCGGAATGAATCCCGAAAAAATAGACAGTTAATAATGGCATTAAATGCTAAAACCATAGTCATTGGTAAAAGGTTGACGAAAACATAAATTGCACAATGTGATCATTTGCTCTATGATTCTTGCAGGAGTTTTCATGATTCTATTGCTTACCTTTCCACCGAAAGGGATGACGGCTTCCATAACCATGTGATGAGCGAGATGTTTCGAGACGAACGACGAGTCGACGACCAGCAAAAGTCATGAGGTATTGTCGTGATGCGTTCTATCTGAAAAAACGAGAAAGTACCAATTTAAGCACAAATATTGAACCACCTTTAACTTTTATGAGAAACATTTATGCATTGAAAAAAGTGAAGTGAGGCAGTTAGCTAAACAACGATATTTTAAAAATCCACACTACGACACTAACGTGAGAAAATAACCATACTCCTCCGCTCCTAATTTTTTTTCATCTAAAATTCATTTTAATTACAATTTTATTATAATCGTTTTATTACTTCTCTTACTAATAACTTACTTTATCGCCTGCTATTATATTGTTATCTTTTATTCACATCCACCAGAAAAAAATCCACCTGCAGGCTTTCCTTGCCTTAGCTCAAGAACTCATATTGAAATACGGAACATAATTTGGGTTGAAAAATGTCCTACGGGCATCACACTCTGAAACATAATACATTGGGAAAAAATTCTTGCTAAGTCATGAATTCCAATACGGAGCACACGTATGAGTTGTATTAAATCATGAATTATGGCGAATTTTAACATATTTGTACTTGTACAATCAATGTACCATTTGATTAAAACAATAAAAACCAGATTCTAAGTGTTAAAGATGATTATTGGTATGCGAAACCAATAACTAATGATAGATAAAAGCCTTAGGGCTATTTTGGCCACTGAATCTTCTGTTCCAGCGTATGAATGCATGCATAAACAGTTGGTTTACGACGTTCTACGGCATCTTCCGATTCTCGCTCTCCATGCTTCACGTTTATTTCATAATAGTTCCTCTATTCCCCTACGTTACTATTACTTTTATAATGGTGCTCAATGCATTCATATTTTCTATAATTCTTCCGTACCTTATTATTTCCCTTTCCGATTTTCATGTTGTCCTCCTCCAATAGTCCATTTCGGTGGTCAATAATAGTCCTTTGAAATTTTCATTCAGTGGCTGTACTTCAAAGCTGTAAGTTACTATACTCTCGTATTACAGTTACGTTTACTCGGAGGTATTGTAAATTCGGTGCAACTTTCTTTTGAAATAGTACAGTCCCATAGCAAATCATTCATAAGAGTTGTAGCCTTTTTACATTGAGTACACCGTTCCCTATTGGCTCTAATCAGGGTTTTCCTTTTTATGATTTGCATCCCAACATATTTAAAATCTATGCAGTGCCTTAAATACTGCAAAGTTTCTAAATAACATGAATGCATACATGAAGTTTCTTTAATTTTCACTATGATTATTACAGTATATTGGGCTGCCCTTTCATGAAACTCATGGGTATTCCCTTTGGTCTTGCCTGTGAGGCAGTTACACTACAGGCGGTTACATGGGAAGAAACAAGATGCCAACTTATGCGAATGAAATCACAGATTCACAGAAACACACTGCAAGTAATGACGTACTAACTAGAGAGAAGACCTTGATGTTTTTCCTAGACGTTCACTGTTCGAGAGCTTGGTGGGCTATCGGAAAAGGACTTTATAACGAGTAAAACCCCTTATTTCATTAATCTTTCACCCCGACCGAGGCTTTTTTCTCTCCTCTCTTGTTTTCGCCGCCTTCAAACTTTGTAATTAAAAGCGGTTCGAGACTCAATCATTCAAGTGCCGTGATTGCCACTCCCTCTCTCTCCCCTTCCCTCTCTCTCATTGTTTTGTCGCCTCTGTCCACCGCAGCGGACGACGGTGAAATGGTCGCATTCGCACCAAAAAAAAGCGACCGAGGTCTGGGAAGACATAACACATCCCGGGAGGAAATAACACTAGAAACAAAGGAAATAAAAAAAAACACACACAAAACGAGAATGCACCGCACCATGGCTGCTGCGCTTCTGAAAATGAACAATATCTGCACCGGATACGATCGTCTGGCGTGAGAGGGCGGGGGCGTCCACGGCATGGTCAACAAAGTTTTTTCATTAGACCCTCCCGCGAGTGGAAATTATAGCATGATAACAACGCGTGGAATTTGTGCGAGAGAGAGAGAGGGGGCAAAAATAAAAAAAGGAAACGTTACATGCACGTCCTTTCCCCCTTTTAATGGACGCTGTTCTCCTCGCCATCGTCGACGGAGACTGGGGAGAAGCGAATTGTGAACACCGAAATACCAAACATTCATTCCTACGAAATCGGAGCGTTGTTTCAGTACGCGCAGTCCACAGACGGTGTGGTGACACTATGGATATCGTTATCATATTCTGATTTCTCTAAAGTGGGACACATAGCGTTGAAGACACTAATACTGGAACTAAATCGGGATCATTTCTATTCAAGTGAAACTAATGTTGTGTAGTATTTTTTTAATTCTTTGATTGGAATTACAAAATAAAATTATCACCTACATGGAGTGGCAGTAGCTTGTCTTACTACCAAACTCTGTAGTGACGAGTTCGAATCTCATTAGAATTGGGATGGCTGTACACTTCTTTTTCCCCACCTCTTGCCTCCCCGGAAAATTTGAAAAAAAATCGCTACTGAGTTTGGCTACTATCACAGGGGTTAATTAATTAATTAATCGCTACTTCAACCTAGTGATGAACACTCCATATTGTCAAGAGCCTTCGAGGATACGTGATACAATTTGGTACAACTTTTTCAATTTACACAGCTTTCAATTACAGGGATAGCGGGCTTATCGGAGATGATTCGGGACAGCCTGTGATAAATGGGACAAATTTGCCAACTGGTCGGGACACCGGGAGTGCCCCTTCAAATAAAACTGTTCTGGGTAAACCGGGGCCTATGGTAAGCCTAGGTATAGGGATTTAACGGTGTGAAGAGCATTGCACTTGCAATATTTTCACCCTTTTCCATGTCATTTTATAGGAAACGCGCTTCAAACTTTAGAGTAAACAGTTATTGAACGTTAAACAAAATTTTAGCAATATTTCAAAATCAAACAAAAATGCATTCTCAATTACCCGAAACCCATTTTGCGGAGGTTGCGTGCTATCCGAGGGACGCATACGAATGCTCACACTGACACATTGTAAATATCTCTGAACTACGCCAGTTCACCTCATGCAAACGAACGCAAGAATCTGACAATGGATTCGATTTTAATTTACGTCAGGGATTCAAGGAATATTTTTACCGTTACGAAGTCACAAACTGAGAGACGGTGGAGCATAGATACAACTTATTTTTGTGAGAATTTATCTCGCCCACAATCTTCCGTATTGGCAGAGCTTTTGACTAACCGCTGCGGACTCATTACAGATTACCTTGAATAATTGAGACAGCCCTGCAACGCAGCGCAGTTACGCACGCTAGCGAGAGATAAAAAAACAAGTGAATGAGTGAGTGGAATTTCACCATGGGTTAATCATTTGAGTTGACCGGAAGACGAGCCCGAAGATACAGATTGCCATTCTATGTATTCAAGACAGTTACGCAATCAAGCCATCCCCATCCCTGTGAAATCGACTGATTTTTTCATGAAGAATTTCATCACGTGTCACAAATATTATGGTTGTGCCATCTATGTATGCTATTCCAAAACACGACTGCAAACGATTGTTATGGCAAAATGTGTGAAATTCCTGCGTAAAGTCATAGAAAGACAATTAATCCAATATTAGTGCTTATAAAATAGGACGACACGAAAGAGAGAGATTTCTATGCACTTTTCTGAGAGAAAATAAAAAGATTCCGTAAATTGCGCAGTCATATACTAATAAATTTTTCCTTTACCTATTTATAATTTACAATGTTCTGGCCACTTATCATGAGGAAACGAAGGAGTTTACTAGAGAAAACGGAATTCTGGGTCAGACTGGACATAATCATTTTATCCGGGAGGATTCTTTGCCCCATAAAGTCATAGCTCTGTCATTAATTAGCTATTAAAACTTAGAAGGCAAACTCAGGTGACATCAATAAAAGCTACGGCCACGTCTTCTTGAAAGTGCGAATTTTATAATGGTGGCATCAACTCTCAGCTACCAAATCCATTACTAGGTTAGTCAGCAAGTTAGTAATACGATGTAAGGTGCAGGTAAGGATTATCTGGAAAAGATTACTATATAATCCCAACTTAATCTTGCGCAACTGCAGAAAAATTAACCATATACACTAGAAATAGCTCATTTTTAAAATGATACGTACTCTGTTTTTGATTATTTTTCATTAAAATGTAGACCGGAACTTTTGTATTATATTACTTAAAAACAGAAGTTTTGAAGTGGTTGGATGTCATTAATAAAAAATAATCCTTCATTAATTACATCTCTCCTACATCATTTGTCACCTACATAAAAGGTGGCAAGTTCTTTTTCTATGTACTCACAAAAGTATTCCCTCGAGCGCATAATAATGAAGGAAGTATATACATTAATGTACGTAATTTACAATGCAAAAAAACATCCCCTGAGAAGAAATTAATGGGCACCAAATAACCCGGTAACAGGTGGATTTATCGCCTATGGAGCGTCTTGAGTATTCAATACCAAAATCTAGACCTAGCTAGATGGTGTTCTATGATATATTTTAATGCAAAATTTATGATACATTAAACATCATTGATTTCGCTTCAAAAGTCAGAAAGAAAATCAGTTTTTGAAGGAGACAGGTAAAGCTGGAATCCAATTTGTTACTCCTGCCGCAAATCACAACGATGAAACACGAATATATGGCCGAGAAAATAAACATCTGCATGGATCTGATGTCAAACTTACTGTCCGAAACATGGACCTAAAGATAAATATATCAAAATTAGCAAGAGATCCGTGGATCCATTCCCGGTCCAATAAGGTGTTTTCCCAAGGGAATTAATATGTAAATATGACTCCTGAATAAAGCAATAAAAACACATTCATAGCCATATTTCATTCAATAACATGCCGATTAAAACAAAAATGACACGTAAGGGGTGGTTCTAAGTAAGTCGAACTGCCCATCGTAATAATCCAACTTTAGCCTTTCAATAATTCCTGAATACACCTCGCGCCGAGCAAAGTGAAAGCCCACGAACATGGCATGGCATTTAAGCCTGCTTTCGACCCACCGCATATTTGGGACGGCTTCAATGGCTTTAACTGAAACTTAGCGACGTGCTCGGCCATTGTGGTGACCCCTCGTCTACTTTTCGAAATGCGTCCGTCGTTCCATTGACGCCCCATCTGCCACATGCGTTTGTTTTGACAACGCTTCGCGAGAGGCCGTTTCAGACTTGGAAACTGCTTCACCTCGTCCCAATCGTCGTCGACCTCTCTCCACCACTCTACGCGCCGAAGCCGTATCTGAGGCAAGTGGACCGAACTGGAGAATCAATTATGGAGACGAGGAGATAAAACGGAGGACGAAACCTTATGATATTCCAACTGGCACAGTGTCACAAGCTACACTGGACCTCTATTTGGAGACTCGACAAGTGAAGCAGTGTATAACATTTCGGATACTACTAGAAGTCCGTCCAAGATAATAGCACAGTTGAAATATACTGATTTTGCTCAAAAATAAATGAAAAGTATGCAACATTTTCACGATCATATGATTTATACAAAGGCCACAATCATGGATTCTTTGGTCACGTGATTCTCTCATCATGTGTTTACATGGCTGCGTTTCTTTCAACAGCGCTTGGACGCACCCTATGACTATCGAATTAAACCTGTTTCATTGGTGGCAGGGTAACTGGGCTTCCAATCGCATATGTGGTTGGTTCGAAGCACACTTTTGAGGTTTTTCATAACCTAGGGCACAGTTGTGAATGAGGTGAAATTAAATTATTCTGAATTGGCGAAAGCTGTTAAAAATATAGAAATTATTATTGTTATTAATACTACTGTATAATTCTTAGCCGTTGATAAGGAGTCAGCTGTTTCGGAGAAGATATACATTTCAGGAGCAATACGACTAGGCCAAAGGTAGCAGTGACTTAGAAGATGGTATGTCAGTGAAAAATAATTATACTGGTATTCTAACACCATCCATGCGTATTTTTTGTTTTGTGTATTTGAACACATTCTGAGGCACAACAGCCTTGGGAGAATAATTATAAAAGCTTAAATGGATGGCCGTTGTTTTCGAGAAAGATGATTGAATGCATTATGAAAATCATCATCATCTTCATCAATGGTAATTCAATCCTAAAATAGGTTCAACGCATCTCTCCATCCTTCCCCATCTAATGCTAGTTCCCTTACCCAATGTAAGTTCTTCTTATGTACTTCCCTCTTTATTTGGTCTACCTATTAATTTATCCCTTGGCCTTCCTCTTGGAACTTTTCCCTCTATTTTTCTTTCAATTATATTATTCACAAGCCCTCACAGTGTGCCCAATCCATCTAGTTCTTCTTTTCTGTTAAGTGTTCCATATAGTCCTTACCTCTGCTGCTTCACTGTATACAGCTTCGTTTCTCATTTTATCTGTCCATTCCTCACAATCCTTCACAATCCTCATCCAGCATCATACTTTGAATCCCTCTAATCTTTTTTGATCTGCTTTCCCAAAGGTTCACGCTTCCGCTCCATGGAGTGCCACGCTCCTCAGGAATGTTTTTTGTCTAGAACTGTTTACAGCCTGGTGACGTCAAAATAAAAGCCAACGTTGGCGGTGTGCCCTTTTCAGCGCAACGTCAATTATGCCCACCATAAGAGTTTCACAGTTAACTTCACGTTTTTAAATATTTCCCCTGAATATCCTGAGTATTTATTTTTTGACATGAAACATCAATGGCAACAATAAAATAAGGTAAGTACACAACCCTAATGAAAACATTAACACGCCTTAACTCAAACTCACTAGTATCCATGTTAAACTTATATAGCAAGCACGTAGCTACCAGAAACAAAGTTTCACTATAGCACAAATGTTTATAGTTTAGTAACATCCTTCAAATAATATGACTAGTAGCAGTAAAATAACCTACACAAGACAAATGTAACATAAAATGTATGTTAGTAAGATTTGCAGCTCTGGGTATTTCGACCGTCATTTTGACGGGTTATCAGCTAGTGTAAAAACAAACAGAAAGGTACTCCGTAAAGGTTTATATCTCAGTGTACAAAAGCTGTGACCAATTAGCGCTTATACTTCCGTCAGTCGCAATGCACTCCTACTTGACGGGAAGACGATGGAAAACTGAACGACACCGTCAGCATCCGTCGCGTGAGGATGCGTCGATCGTAATCCCGCCATAAAGAAGAGGTTGACGTTGAGGAAGTTGAAGAAATTGAGTCGGAATCCTGAAGGAAATATCGGTAACTTTGTGAGTGCCGAGAGGGGAGCCATGGTGGTTCCGAAAGGCGAAAAAGGACATCTGAGGGAAGGATGCCGACCTTCCGTCCAATTGCCCCCCTTCTCCCCCTCCACCCCCCCCTTACCAACGGAGCAAACGGGACGAAGCCGAGTTTATACGGCTCGGAGGCCAATCAGGGCCCAGGGAACAAGAGGCGTCCGGGGGCCATCACCACTTCCCTCCCGAGTGCCATTCACGCTTCGTGGGAATACGTGGGTGGGGGATGGGGAGAGGGGAGGCGGGGAGGTAGAAGAGACGGCAGGCTAAAGGCCAAGGAGAACTCATGGGAAGAGGAGACCAATAATAATGGGGGACGAGGAAGGGTGGTCGAGTCCTGGTGAAGGGAAGTGACACAGCAGGAAGGTGAAAGGAGGCAAAAGAACTTAAAGTGGTTTGAGCGAGATAGTTCCCTAGTCATAATGGAGACCATATTCATATTTTATTTTTTTATTTCAGCGTCTGTAATAAGTATGAAATAAATATTGTAATATCAATGGCGCAAAGATATAGTTATATATAATTAAAATACTCTGTAATTAAATAAATAAAGCTACATAAGTCTCTAATTAGACTCGTTTTTTCCCGCCGTACGCCTAAAAACCCTTCAAAATAGCAGATTTTTTTTGCGATTCTGTAAAAATTACTGAGGTGAGTAATAGATTATTTTATATAAATAGTTGAGAAAACATGCAATCTACACATTGTTAGTTTCTTTACGAAATCTAGGCGCTAGAAGTTCCTAATTTGTTTAATATTCTTCCTCTGGAGCGCATAGCCATAAACTATTCCGTGTAAAACCGCTTATATATTTAGGCAAATTGCTCGAAAAGTAGTTCGGCAAGGTGTAGGTATTTTGATATCATTGGAAAGATGAGAGTTTTTTCTTTAAAATGAGGCCAAATATATCAAATTCTAGGTGAAGTGATTTATCCCAAGTCATAATGGATAACATGAGAATTTAATTTTTTTAAATTTCAGCGTCTGTAAGAAGTAAGTATGAAGCAAATGTTGTAATATCAATGGTGCAAATATATAGTTATATATGACAAAAGTTATTGGTAATTTAATAAATATAACTACATAAGTCTCTAACTTGACTCCTTTTTTCACGCCGTACGGTATAAACGCCTTCATAACAGTTTTCGCGATTCTGTAAAAATTACTGCAGTGGGAAATTGAATATTTTTTATAAATAGTTGAGAAAACATAAAAACTATACACGACGATATTTTTCGACGAAATTTAGGTGTTAGAAATTCCTATATTTTTAATATTCTCCCTCTGGAGCGAACAACCATAATCTATCCCATGTAAAACAACTTTCATTTTTAGGCAAATTTCTTGAAAAGTAGTTTGACAACGGGTTGATAATTTGATATCATTGGAAAAATGGGAGTTTTATCTTTAAAATGAATTCAAATTCTAGTGGAAGTGATTTTTTGCTCAAACTACCTTAAGCTCCATCATCACTGCAAACTTGTTGCTGCCATTTTTAGGTGGTAAAAACGGTGATGCTCCTCAATCGAAGCAAGTAAAATAAAGTATTAAATTATGATTTAGAGATCTCCATTAGCAGTCACGGAGCGTAAAAATAAATAAAATTGATATTCAGCCCATTTCCTTGTAATGAGTTCATTGGTTGTCAACACATAGCATCTCAAAATCAGGTATCGTCACTTTTCACGTGGATAGTATCCATAGCGATGGCTCTCTCGCTCTGTGACTTTGCAACTATATTACCCCTGCTTACGTGACCCGTACAGCTGTCATCGGACTTATTTCGCCGTGGCTTCTGTCCTGCTGTACGTACAACCATAACCGTTCTTCTTGCATTCCTTCTACTTGGGCGTTACACGTGTTAGCTATATGCTGCCCTCTCTACAAATTACAAAGAACAAGAGAAAAGCAAGCGGTTTTTTTCAATGAAAATAAGAAATCTTTACAATGCTCGGAATGGTTTTTAAAAGCATATGACACTCCCCTCCGTTTATTGAGCACTGTAAAACCCGGTAACACCTAGCCCATTTCCGTTTTGTGCTTCTTTTTATAAGTAGAGCCCTTCATATTTCCTGTTTCTCTTTTGCAATTCCAGCGCCAAACGCTGTCGAGTTGGCAGCGTTAGGAGCTACATTTCACAGCTGTATGGACGAGTAATCACACAGTGATTTTTTTCCCACAGGCACAGGCTCCTCGGTCCATACTACCGTTTCAAAAACGGAGTATTAGGGCAAGGATCACGGACAGATCACTTGAGTTTGACGTCATAAACGCAGTTCCAACGTCAGATCGTGAGCTACGTGACTTTCGGACGAGCAACAAAATAGTGCACTCACGATTAGTGTGCTTTTGGCTGCCGAGAATGAAGGAAAATGAGACTCTCTGGTCTTCTACTGGAAACTATTCGTATACATAATACATTAAAATACATATAATTGTGACTAGTGGCAGAAATATTCTCTTGGACTAAATAATTTCTCATCAAATGTTGACTAATTCCAATCCAAAGCTTCTTTTCTCACTGAAATTCAATCCATTCTGCACTATAAGAGTTTTAGATCCATTTAAATTTAATTTAGATTTTTTTCGATATTAGCTTTCCAGAACAATCTACAGAGGGGGAAGGAAGAGTACGAAGGGAACATTTCTGCGTAACCAGTAAAACAAAAATTTTCTGTTAGCAGGAAACAGGGATGCATGCAGTTATAATTTCAGTTTGTAAGAAAATATATTGAGGGAATTATTAAAGACGAGATAGTTGGAAATATGCTGTAAATATTTACAGGAAAACAACTTTAAAATGTTTACTCCTAGCAAAAGGACGGAGGAGCAAGGAATGATTTTGCTCACACCGATTCGTAAGTATATGGTTATATTTTTTAAGTGTTAAATGCGATGTCAGCTGTACCACTGCATTCATTATTATTAATAAAATACAAAAGAACAGTCCAGAAATGAATTGAAAACAATGGTGACAACGGAGAGGAATTTCATGCATGCAACCCGAGAGAACAAAGACTTTATAAGGAAGCCGCTGTGCTTTGCAAATACTGAACACCTCTCTCAGTCAGGGCGCCTTCAATCTCTGCCGAAATTGAGAGCAACTTATGAGCCTATTGATGCACGAACACGACATTACTATGTTATCTATAAAGTGAAGCCACCGGTCTGCCAAAACGTAGCCAGCTTAACTCCAATGTTTACAAAGGACATTGATACGCTGAGTATGATAATAAAAGAAATGTCAATGTATGGATCAAAATCAAGCATATTCTGTCTGCTATTATCGTAGGTTACACCCGGGAATATCTGCATGTGAAAGAAACGTGACGTAGCGTTCATAATGCCTTGCCTATCGGGTTACGATCAGGTTCACCTATTAGCCAAATTAAAATAATGATATTGATGACTTGATTACAGCGATATTAGGACTATCTAGTCCTCTCTTACATGTAACTTATTAAACGAATACACACAACTATGCCCTGGAAGTTGATAATCCTATCCTGACGGGATTCGAACCCGCCACCCTTGGGTTGACAGACAAGGACTTAACTCCATCGCCACCTGGGCCGGCAAACTATATGTAACTGTGGAGGAATATATCTTCAATAAACAGAAAAATAATCCAAATTGATGATTTTTTGAAAAGTTCAAGAGGCCAAAGTCAGATTTCATAAGTAAACACCGGAACAAAGGGAACAATTTGGCAAGTTTTTAAGCCATGTACTAATCATGCCAATATTTCTATGCTAACATAATCCCATTCAACTTCCCTTCAATTGTACTGCCATTGAAGCATATTCTGAGGAAACAAGGGAAATTGTTCTTTTCAGAATGGATATTCACTGTTTTCACCACGTTAGGCCTGATTCCACCAACTTGGTATAGAAATTACAAAATAAATTCTCATGTTACGAGTTCTTAAAATATAACACCATTTGGGCTATCACATACTGCAATGCACGCCACCTATGCTAGCAAACAGCATGCCCTTTGTCCCGTTTCCACTGCTGATGTACGAGTCGGGGTATGCCTGTGGCTGTAAATCGCTGTGGAAACGGTCGTCCTTACAGCTGTAACGCGTAGTTCCTCACTCCACCAACTTTTGGAGGTTAGCGCAGGCCAATATTCCAGTGAGGAAACCGGAAAGATGACATGCTCTAATCAGAAAAACAAATGGAGGAGAGCATAATATTACTTCGTTTAGTAAACAGAGGAGGGTGTCATTTTCTTTCAAAATCATCACAATAATTGCAAAACGTCCCATGATTTCGGGAATTCTAACTTCTTTTTAAAATTAACTGCTTGCTTTTAACTTGTTCTCAGGAGTTTCAGGGGGAATTATGTCGCCTTGGAATTATGTCGCCCATCACCAGATGTTAATTTTCTCCTCAGCTGTACTAATCTTTGCTGGCGAGTCTTTAAGCCTCTTTTTTCTCGACAGTCATCATTTTGGCAATATCGATCATTAAATAATCGACTATGGACATTTCTTTACGTTCAACCGCTTCCCCAGCTCCTAAAATTCTCGACCGTCGATAAAAATTATTAGGGTAGTGGTGCCCATAAAGTGTGTACAGACTCTTTCTCTAGTGGCATTAGTTTCCACTCGAGGTTCACGCAACTTTTTATAGTCACTATCTTACACTGGGGGCGCATGTTCACATCGAGAAAATTTTTATGTTTTCGATGCTCGCTGCGGAAAAAAATTGTATAGCTACCAGGAGAGCGCAGGAGCAGCCACCATGTGTTCGAAAATGGTTTTTATAGATTCGCCATAATTGATTTTTGCCGCAAGGGAGACAAATAACGCCTGCCGACGCGACGGGTGAAAAAATTTTACTTGACTTGTCCTGAGGAGAGGGCAGCACAGATTTGGCGCTTGCAACGCCAATTAGTGTGAACACATGTAGGTTGCTTACTCCGATTCATGCATTTATAGTGGAAACGGGGCATTAATTGGACTCTACAAAAGAGAGCTAGTTTTCTAGGCCTGAAAGCAATAACTAAGTTTATTGAGTTTACCTACCCCGAAAGGGAATGACGTAATTGGTACGCGTATATGTATGGTGGTGTTTGAGGGTGCACCTCTGGGATACTATTCTTAAAATATGAACGAACGCATCAGATCGCACTCAAACGCTTACGCACTTCACGGTATATATATATGCGCATCCTGTGTCCTTCGGTTCGTGAACGCCACTACCACGGTGACCAGGAACCCTCAAACCACCTCCCATAAAACCGAAGCGAGAACAGTACCCAAGGTCTAACCCTGGCACTCCTTCAGCCTCAAGTGTGTCCCAATCGGTGATGACTTAAAAAAACGTAAGGGTGAACGAAACTGGCATTAACCGGATCGCCTCGAAAAACGTCGCACCTCGAGAACTCTTGTTTATGTGTGGGGGCTGGAGGGTGGGGGGGGGGGCGCACAAGGCTCTCCTTTCAATAAAACCCCGTCTTCCCCCTTTTATTGCGCCCGGGGGACATAAACGTGTCACACTTAAACACTGTGAATAGGAAAACAATGGGCGATGAAGTAAAAACTTCCCGGAGCCCCCCCCCCCAAAACACAAATAGAGAGGGTGAGAGAAGACCCGTAAGAAGCTTTGTCCCGGGCAGGGCGGGTGGTTGAATTCGGAGTGGGCCCGTGGACGAGGAGCGAAGGAGAAGGCTGAGGACGAGAAAGGTTTAACGACCCCCTTCCTCCCAATTCAAGGGACGAAGGACTGGAGGCAACGGGGGGAGTGTGTGGTGAAAGGCACGTGGATAGCCGTGGGCTAGAAAGAAGCTGGAATCGGTGGGAAGAAGAGAAGAGAACGCTGTCCAAAAAGGGAAAGAGAGCAAGCGGAACGCGTAGACGAGAAAGAGAAGAGGGAACGAAAATCACGCCCCGCCCCATCAAATTTATTGCACAATACATCCCCCAGAAAATTGTACGATTCCTTGTGCGAGAAGTGGTACGAGCAAATGGCTTCACGAGGGCCGGGCATTAGGGAGAATAATGCGGCCACTGAGCTGGCTCTCTTTCCTCGGATGGAGAGGAAAGAGATGGGGGGGGGGGGGGTGAGTTGTCTAACCACGTAAATTTCAATGGTGTACTATGGTGGTAGTCATTAACGTTGGAATGGACGCCAAAGGCAAAGGCAACATCCCCTTAACTCACTCGCTCTCGTGAAATAACAAAGGGTTAGCTAAACAGAAGTAGAAAGAATGCCGTGTTTAACGATGGTGCTGACAAATCTCCAAGTTAACACACTCGGTACTTTAAGAACTACATAAATAAGAGCAGGACAAACGAGGACCGCAAATGTATATGAACGGTTGCCTTAACAAACTGGGGTTCCTTTAGAGAGTTTAATGTAAACGAAGATTTAGCTCTATTCGGTGGCAAAGATAAATTTTTAAACCTGAACCTATTACTTAACAATGGTTTAATGAAATTTTTTAAGGTATCCAAGATGTAAATGATTAAAGATGTAAAAATGTATTACTTTACATACCTGAGTTAAGTAAAAGAAATAAATTACAAGTAATATCATAGTGATTTTAGTAAATAAACACATTATTCCAACCTTAATGAAATTCCTTTTTCATTTCAAACTGAAAATACTTTGGCTGGATAAAAAGTTATGAACTGAAGTGTATTTCCTTTTTCAAAATGTTTACTTTCAATTCTTTTCTGTGAGTAATACTTTCTTCATGATTGAGATGTTGCTTGATGAGAGACTCTTTAAAAGATTTGTAGATTAATTGATCTTATTTTAAAATATGTCAGACGCGAGAATAGCATTCCATCATTGAGGAAATAACCTACTAAATAGATCAGTTACACCTCATCTCCAATTTAGGCAGTTTTAACAGGGATAAGAGCATATAACCTTGATTCTTAAAATAGTCTACTAAAGGGTTTCTTTTGCACTCGCAGTGTACACGGTCCTTGCACATAAATAAGGTAAACACTATGAAGATAAAACTTAAGTTTTCATTTCAAAATATCTTCCGCTCGCGTACCACGGCAAGTTCCCAGGCATTCCCACTCACTCACCTCATGGAGATTCCAGGAAAGATGCAGTAAGAGATGTTAACGCAGAAGACCGCTTCTTAATTAGTACAGCATTTAACAAAATATGAATGCAGAACTTGTCAGCAATTGCTACCTGTGTAAACGAAATGAACTTTTACTGGTGTTCCGAGTAGTACCCGGCTTGGGATTTTAATTCGCAAAACATCAGCGTTCACGAGCATTGAATTAACTGGTCACGCAAGGATCAGGCCTCATCGAAATAGACGCACGACGAAGATATGTACCATGTGCCAGCTAGCTCGCTGATGAAGTTTTTTGTTGCTTTAAAGAAGCCCACAGTGATTGTAGAGGCTCCTAGATAACTTATGTTAAGCAATAAAGAGAATGGAAGTGAGCGTGAATGCATCAAAGACTAAACTAGTGGTTTTAGACCTGGATAATTGGAATAATTATGAGGGTGAATGTGGAAATAATTAAAACAGTAGATAATTTAGTAAAACTATAATGTTTGCGAAATATGGAAGGGTAATTAAGATTTATAAGCCTATGCTGGAAGGAAATTCGTAGGTATAACGTGAAACATATCAAGGAATCAGTCTAAGGAAGCAAAAATCGCCAAATACAAAAATGTACTCCTCCCCAATTTATTCCATGGCAGAAGAATTTTCTCATGCTATAATTAGCATTAGACTAGGCTTTATACAGAGGGTATTAGATAATTTCGAAGTGCTTGCGGTAAAAGTAGGATAAATATAGGGCTAGGAATGACTGACGTGTCTATCGAACTAGAGAGGCTGAATGAAGCAATGCATGAATGTGAGAGAAGCAAAAGAAGTATGCAATATGAAGAAAAGTATTACAAACAGCACCAGGTTTTGCAAACAAACACCGAGAATTTAGCTGTTTTACTGTGCCGACCCCAAAACGCAGCAAGAGTGAGATGGATATGTATGCATAAAATAGACTAAAACAGGATAACGCTTACTCAAACTTCTGAAAGCCAACTCAAAAACGAATTGAGAACTTTGTGTTTTCCGTAGTACCTTGCAAACAAAGAGGCATGAATGAATGAGACAATGGTGGAAGAAGCTGCACGAACGGAATCATCAATTTATTGCATATGAGCGAGGAGCTATGCATCATGAAATTGAAAGAAAACATGAGTGACCGAAGATTTTTCAAACTTATTGTAGGCTTGCTCACTTGATACTGCATCCGACGCAGTTTTAGACAACAACTCCGTGGATAACAATTTCTTGCCTATTTTACATTTTGCACGGAGCAGTTGCCCACCTGATATTAACCTTAGGAAGCGGTAGGATAAAAAAATTATATGAAACAGCTAATGTTTTACGAATTTTTAAAAATGGAAGCGCACTCATGCATCTCTTCCAGCATTGAGTAATGTCTCCCGTCTTTCCTGAGCTAGAAAACCGCAACACTAAAATGAATAATAACCCGAAAGGACGTTGCAAACATAATCAATCATGGTAATGCGTCGAGAGAAGACTGCTAGGACGCGTAGATTTTTACTCAAGCCTGTGAGCTAGCTTCATTTCTCCAGCGATTTGTCCTAGAGATCCGAGGAGAAAAAAAACTCCAATGGTCACTGGTCAAACTGGGACGAGGCAGATATAGGGAGGGGATTTAAAATTGTATGGATGACGGTAGAAAAACTTTTATGACGAGCGCTGCGACTTATTTGTAGAGCAAGGAAATAAGAATTATTCGCGAGGTGGAATAGACGCAGACGTGCACGCAGAGGAGTGGGTGGCGTAGAGACAAGACAAAGAGGGGAAGGGAGGAAAGCTTCCCGTCTGGTGAACTACCAGCCGCTCTCTCGATTACCCCCGTGGCACAAGTTGAAGTAGCCAAAGACATTTCCGAGGTTTACACAGCTGCTTCCCACCACGGGAATGGGGAATTTCCCTTCCGAGTTGGAGGGAGAGATAGAGGATTCGGAACTGTCAGGTCAAGTAGCCGAGTGAGTCGGTGGGAAGGGACGGGCAAATTGCAAAATGTGACTTGAATCACTAAACGTTCATGATATACACCCGGACAGAAGGGTGTACTAAATGGAAACTTAGGGCATGATTACTGTCTTCCTAAATTTTTAGCACCGTTAGGTAACTCCAACCTTAGAGTAGGTTCAGTGAAATGTGTAGAATCAACATTTTTACGAATGTCAAAAGATATTAATATCTTTAAAAATGCAAAATCTCTGAGGAAATCACAATTTACATGTAATGCATTCACGCGCATAGGTGAAACGATATACATAAAAAAAGGTTGAAATTTGCCATAAAAATAATTTGACTCATCCTTATGGTCAATAAAAATTATTTTTTCATCGTGAATTTCATCCGCTTTGGTATAGATATTAATTTAATTAATTGCTGAATACTGCTTCCCTTCAAATATGAGCCTAGAAAAATCTTCTGAGAAGTTAATAATTCTACGATTATTTGTTTTCTAAGAAATAAGAATATTAAGAGATCTGGAGAACAATGCTATGCATACTAGGACTAAGTCTAATAACACATCGCTCAATGTTCTTAGAATAACTCACCAACGAAAAACATAAAGCAGCGAGAAATTGGAAAAAGAGAGAGGGAAATCACAAGCTATAATAAAAGTTGTGTTCATATAGAGAAATTCCACCAGGTAAAATTGTTATACATAGTATAAAAAATGCTATAAGTTTAAATACGCTTTTCCACAAGAGTAAATAGTCCTTCACTGTTCTGAGATTTTTAACATTGAATCCGAGCACCAAAAACGAAACATAAATATGAATTTAAATCTAACCATATGCTATATATTCTATAATGTTGGTCCCGTTGTCCTAGATGACTCTCAGGGAAAATGCCTATTACTTTCATTTAAGTGATCACTTTCATTTAAATGTCTTTCTGGATATGCCATCACTGAATATGCCTCGATTAAAAATTACTCGACTCAGTCATATCCAAGATTTAATTTAACATGCTTCTATTTTTACTTATAATTTTCATTTTTAATCCAGATTCGTGACCGATTAAAACCGGTGTTCTGGTGAATTTAGCTTAAACTTTTGATTTATACCCTTAATACGCAGTAGGTCTATTGACTAAGAGTTAAAACTACCCATTTGGCTTCTAGTTGTTGCACATTATCGGTGATCTATTGTACCTAAGTATTGTTATTATCAAGTTAATCTTTCGGTTTATGTAGGTTTAAGTGGAAAAGAGAAAAACCCTCTCGGTTATTTCAGGCGCTCCTCATGTGTTTTGGCCTAAATGATAGATTTTCTTTATCAATCGCCTGTCTTTCTGTCCTCCCTCTCTTCATCCCGTCCACAAATTCTATTCTCTTTCTTCACTTATCCGCTTACCCAAAATTTTCCCCTCTATCACGCCCTTATTAGTGGCCCCTATGTCCTTGCCTATTAATCCCTCTGGCTCCTAAGAAACGTATATGCCAAACTTTGCTCGAATTCAACGAGGGAAGTCGGAGGCTATAGCATTCAAACAAACTGAATTTAAATTTTATAGATATATTTGTACATAGCAAAACATTTGTGTTGCATGAAAAGCGGTAGGTGTTGCAAAAAAAACGGTCACTTTATTTCCTAAGAACGCTGAATTCAACTCGATTTTCAGCACATTCAGCGTAAGCATCGGTTAAAAATGCTTTATTGAAGTCCCACACACAAAATAGACTGGCGACGGTGTAAGAGGCATACCGATTTGGCAAGCGTGAGAAAGAGAGGATGGTCAAGAACGGATTGCGAAGAAATGGTGACGAAGAAAGAAAAATGTGGAGTAGGGAAAGGGGATGAAACGGAGAGGAGTAAACTGTGAGTTGGGTTTAGTCCCCTAAAGCGATCCACGGATACCATTCTGGTAAATCATTCTTAGAAAGGGGATTCCTCCTTTCTTTTTTCTTGTTCTACGAAGAGAGGTTGCTTTCCCCTCCATGCTCCACCATTTCAAAAACCCATTCTGGTCGGAGGGATACACAGCTTACCCTCCCTTCCCCTCCTGGTGAATCGAACGTGAAGGTGAGGGGGTTTGGTGCCGAAGGAACGAATAGTGGAGCGTCGAAAAAGCGGAAAATAAAAACGATAGCCTCGAAAACTAGGTTATAGGCAGTGACTCTAATGTACTGTTCCCTTGTCCTACCCATGTCACGACCATCCCGTTCCCTCTCCTTAAGGTCCCATGAGCGGTAATCGTGGGTGATTAAGTGCACATTTGATTTGCTTCGCAAGTAAGTCGAAAAAAATCATAAGGGACATGTCGATCAAGCAAATCTGTTCATGCGGAAGAACTCACCATCCAGGCATTATTAGAAACTATACAAGAGTTATATTTGAAATTTTTCTTAATCAAATAATTTTACGACTAGGGTTTTCGGCGCAGTATTGTAAATTTAGACGAAATTACCTTAAAATATGTTTTTTTCTTCAAATAATGGACTCAGCGTGTCGTGAATATTTGTCAGCAACAATTATATTAAAAATAAATGTACTATTTCGCGTTCAGAAGAAAATCTGTTCATATGAAATGGAGTTATTACGAAAAATATGTCATACATCATAAGGCTACGTGCTGAAATGGCATTAAATTCTCTACCTAGAGAAAGATGGAAGCTACTTTCCTTCGAAATATCGGAAGTTTTAAATTGTGAGTGTTCTTTTTTCCGTTTATATATTTTTATCGGCCACCCTCTTGGCATATTGTATATATATATATATATATATATATATATATATATATATATATATATATATATATATATATATATCACTCATCAAAACACGTATTAAAAGTTTCACGGCAATATGTGCATAAACAAAAATCACTTCAACCACCTGAAGGGACGTTATGGAACGACGACGGACTGTTCCCCGAGAAGTGCAAACAATGGTGGGAAACAGTGGAGGAATGACGACAGGGAAAAAAAATTTGGACCTTTAACTACTAGTTTTTTTTTATTCTTCTACCCTCGCTTTCTCTCACCACCCACCCCCCCCCCCTCCCTGCTACCCCACCTTCACTTCTTCTCCTCGACACGAAAGGCAATAGCATACGACGCCTTTGGAAAAAAATATCCTCCTCCTAGGACTATAAAAAGAGCTGGTTCAGATTTATTACAGCCCTTCTTAGAACATAGATTTTCGTTAATTGCTTCTTGGGGTTTGTTTGGGGTCTTCGAGGGATTTTGCTCTGCTGCGCAGTTTGTGAGGATGGTCTACTATGTTTTGTGACCATCGCACGTTTGTGCGTTCGTGGGTGAAAAAGGGATAATTTCCTACGAGTTATTTTTTTTAATCCAGAAAAAAAGACCTTTTACTGTTCGTTCATTATTTCATTCAAACAGCAACATCACCTGATAATTATGAAAACAATAAGGGAACATCATTAAATTCAGGAAAAAAGCGACAAAGCCATTGCCTGATCTATGTACTTAACCCAAACTGATGAACAAGATTAATTCGAACATTTTCACAGAATTTTGAATTGGAATTAATCTGAACAATGAAAAATTATTGCTATTGGCAAAGCTCACCCACAGTTTTACCTCCGCTTTCCGTGAGGAGAACACAAAAAAAGAACGTCTGACCCGTAAACCTTGAAGGTAATAATTGAAAAAAATTAACTGAATACTTCACATTTAATCTTGGGCTTAACTATCAAAACCATGTAGTAGAGATGTTATACAACTATCAATTACATCTTATTATTTTATATATTTCTAGTGTCTTTAGAGTTCAGAAGGGCGTCTCCTTTAAGTACATGCAAAAAACATTTTATAAGATCATTTCATCTAAAGAATATCGATCTCATAGATAAAACGTTATTTTAATAAATCACCTCTCGCCAAAATTTAGAATAACTAAGTAGTTATCCCGAAATTTTATTATTATGATATTTGAAACCAATGGAGCTTGAATTATTTTAACTCTTGAGTTTTCAAATGCGGTGGTGAAAATTTCAGAAATTAAATAGTGAAAAATAATCAATTGATGAAGCGATATATGAATGTTGACAGCAGTAGGAACTAAAATGACTATTTAAAATACGTATCATAACCCCAACATTTTTCCTAGGGTAACGTGAGAACGTTTACTGTGACCTGCTTTCATAAAGAAATTTGAAATAGGAGCAAGGCCCTTTGTTTCCACGATCTCCAGCATTGCAAAAATAATGAATGCGGCAAAAATCGTAAATTTTGAAAGAAAGCGGTTTCGTCTGCGGCAAAATCGAAAAAGAAAGATACACCCATTCCACTGCTTCATTCTGCAGCGAGAAAAAAGGTTAGCAACGAGAATCACCTTGCATAGGAATGCCTTACTTTAGTTTCGCTGTATCGCATAACGACGCCTGAAACAAATTCATTCAGTGATTCAACTCGAAGGTTTGTTTGGATAGTTGAGGGTAGAGCTCACCCCGTACTAAGCCACAGGCGTGTGAAAGACTGAAACAAAAGGACCAGTATATCTCGCGTTATATATTTCGAGAACGCGAGACGTAGACAAAGGAACGAAAGACTCGAAAAAGGAATTATTCGCACCGTGCATCGGATTAAAAATAATAAAAAATATATCGCGTGATCTACCTCAAAAATCAAACGTCAAACAGTGCATTTCCTTTTGACGGATGAAAATTCACGGAAGGTGTGCACGCAAGAATAATATGAGCCACACGGTCCGACAGAAAACATCCGAAAAGAAAACTAAGAATCCAAAAGGATCGCTGAAAGAGCAATGGGGCGAGTTGCAGAGGTAGAGAAACAAGAGGGAGCAGGAATTGAGCTTTTGAGTGAGAGAGGGAATCCATCGCATCAAAAGAAAAAAAAAACAAAATCTTTTCAAAACATGAGATATGCAGCGATAAACTAAATTATTATACCGAATCAATACACCAACAAGTTTCGAGGCAGTCACGTTCGAATGAGAAGTGTATCATTCATAAATGGGATAAAATTTGCGAAGATCCCTTGGCTGAATTTAAGTCACTCGAATAGTCAAAGCTGAGGCTACAAGCCACTCGCTAATGAGCAATAGCGATGAGAATCTCCGTGAAGGACGCTGAATATTACATCTCGCACAGAAATAAACCAATTCATTCTTGTTCTTTAAGGGGAGACTACACATGGTTGTGAAAAGATATACTGTTGTCATAAAATCAGGACACTTGAGTTTTAGACGTGGTAACCTATAGGGAAGATTGTAAGATGTAATTAAGTGGAAATGATATTTTAAAAGATTCCATGGTCCTATCAACCGATCAAGATAAATGAGGAGAAGAACTAATACTAGACAATGGGGAATTTCAACATGTAATTGAATTTAAATACCTAGGGTCAAAGGTAAGCGCAAAGAATACAATCTCTGCTGAAATAGCAGTACTATTACACCAACCGGAAGGGGATTGCAGAGCCAGATTACAACAGATCACCTGCATTAGTCCTAGGTAAGCGGAGAAGAATGGGAATTCTAGAGCAATGGAGAAATCTTGGCACATGAAATCGTTTGGGAGAAATATTGGAAGGAATATCGACGGGCAAATTCGAAACATAACCCCATCCGATCCCTCAACGTTCAATCTATTTACAATGACGCAAATTGCCAGGACAAAGAGAACGGCGGAGGAAGACGATATTTGGACGCACTCCGGGTGCAGCACATTCAGAGGAGATGACGTGGTTGAGGTGTCAGCCCCCGACTATTTTCACCCTCTTACCTAACGCTCTGAAGAGCAACACGGCCAAGCGCATTTGCATCGCGACCTGGGAGACAAATGAAGACACCATCTCCGCACCGCACTTCGCTTCTTTCAACCACGTGTCCGTTCGCTTGATGAATAACCGTGGGACTGCCCAAGCTTTCCTTTGAGCCAATTCGAGAGCAACATTCATGTCGGTATAAGCGACGGTGTAGTGAGAATGGGGGGCATGGTAAAGATAGGAAAAGGAGGATCATGGAAAAGTCATCCGCCTTGACCGGGATTTATACGGCAAATAATTTTTTTTCTCTGATGGATTTTCATCAATACCGAGGCGGGGAACATGCCAAACGAGAAACCGACTCAATGATCATAGGATCTTCCAAATTTCGAGCTATTCTGAAGGATAGAGATCACGTCGGTCACTGTTAAAATGAAACGATTTTTAATTACCAGCGGTGATTTAAAAAAATATTTCACCCGGAATGGACTAACTAATGTCATCAACGAGCCCGTTGTGAAGATAATGCTTTGGTCAATTATTACGGCGTAGGTTTTACTATTTCAACAAACCCAACTCCTGCCATTCTTCCGTTCCATGCGGGGACTAGCAACGCCCTTACATGTAACAAATCGTACACTGTCATGGGTAACTATTGAAAATTTCTTATCATTGTACACCAATTCGACCTCCATTAACATGGGATGGTTTTCTCGAGGTAAGATCGTAAATATAATAAAAACAGAAATTCCTCACCAAAGTTTCGGAATTTTACTTATTCCATCTTTTGGGCTAAAATATACGTACACTAAAGGTCAACTCCAACACACTTCAGCACATCGCCTGCGTATTGCCGATGTAGTCTTCTTTAAAAACTTAAATGTAACTTTGTACTATAAACTGTATTGTATTTGCAATTTTATTGAAAGACTTATATTGTAGCTCTGTTTTGGCTTCGTATGCCGTGGTGGTGCATTGTAACATTTAGTTGTTTTCGAACAAAATCATGTGGATATTTGTGAAGCCATATACTTTGCATTGCAGGCCACATAGACATCAGTGCAATGGTCAGAAATAACAGAATGGTGCTTGATGGTGTTTATCGTGCCAAATAATCATGGGTAATCAGAAAAACGATATCAGAATTGCGGTGTGATGTGAATTTAATGATTTTAATGTGATTCTAAGGTAATTCAAGTGTTGAATTGTTTTGATATACCATTTTTTTAAACCTTTTTATATATTGAGCTGTGCTGAAGTGTGCTGGAGTTGACCTTTAGTGTACATATATTTTTGCCCTGAAGATGGAATAAGTAAAATTCCGAAACGTTGGCGAGAAATTGCTGTTTTTATTATATTTACGACCTTACCTCGAGAAAACCATCCCATATGTGAAATTTCTCCATGATGGAAAAGGAACTAACTTTGTTAATTTCACTTTATGATATAGTTGTTAATATTGTTTATGTGTCCCTTTGGTATTTCGATATTGACAATTTTATGAACGATGACAAATAATTTTGGGTATTGACTATTGCATTTGTATTGCTTACTCCATCCTCCTGTATCCCATATTAAACACCGTCGACGGTGTTTAATATAGATCTACTTTTCCATGCAGATTAACAAATTCTGTTGTATATTGCTTTATGTTGTAATGCATATTGGCTTTGTATTGCTCGCTACCTACCTATGTTTTGACAGTAAAGCCTTTCAAATGATCATATTTTTGACAAATTACAGTGTGCAGTTGGTTGTGGCATCTGCTATTATTAAATTTATCTAATGCTATTTTTTTGTTGCAACCATCGCTGTTGCACACATCGTTACAGTTGTGCATATCGTGTATGAAAAACAGTATCTAGAGACATCCATGTATTTCAATTTGTGTCAAAGCTCTGCCTTCCTACCTAAATATCACACATGCACAAATGTATCTAGTGGCATACATGTATTTCAATGTGTGTATATGCTCTGCCTCCCTGCCGAATGCTGACTGTATATCGTGCATGCACAACTGTTTCTTGTGGCATGGGTGCACATAATGAGTGAAGCCATGTCTTTTCCTCTATAATACCGGAGTGCCTGTGTCTACGCTTGTGCCTGAAAATCATTGGTAAACAACTATATAAATTGACTTGGATTCACATTTTTAGTGGAGTTATAAGATTATGTGCTTCTGGTTATATTGCTTCTACGATTAATGCTGCCTCATATATTGTATGCACAAGTGTTCATTGATGCATATGTTCAAAACTTCCGTGCCTTTAACTGTTCTAGTATCCCGTTAACTGTGGCCTGCACATGATGTACTTGAAGCCTGCTAAACGTTTTCGTCCACAGAATAATTTTGATTCAATATTAAGGGGGTGAGAATCCATGGACTCTTCCATCATTGCATATTATGCCATTTCCTTAGAAAATATATTAGTACTTAACTATACTTATAATTAAAAATGTTATTAATGGGGTTGTCTATCATGTCCTCTGAATGGTAATGCAGAAGTGGATTTGGCTACGAAAAAAAACTTGGAGAAGACTGTATCCTGTTTCTCATCTTGTTCATTAACATTCATTACCTAGACCAAGTTTTACTTACAACATTGATATTGGACAGGGACAATGGAATGTATTAGATAATTGTAAATCTTCCTGCCTTTAAAACTACATAAACCATATGCTGAAATACTGCATGTGCATAGGTAAGAGTTAGATTTTGACTGCTAATGTGATTTGTTCTGGCGTATAAGTGGATATGATATTATTGGAATTTTTTTGCAGGGATTCTGAACGGTTAAACTGAAGAGAATGTGACGGTAAAAGTAAGTTCGAGAAGAAAGTATCCTGGGGTTCTTGTAATGGGCAACAATATTCATTGACATGATAAAATTTTCCTTATTTATCATTGAGGTCCGACAGAGACAATGGAGTTTATTTGTTCATTACAGATTTCGTTGATTTGATTGATTGACACCACATTGACCCCATTTTTAGCCTACAGTTATGTGTAATATGTATGCTAATTTCCTTGTCCATTAACTATGGATTCCTGGCTTCTTTTCGATTGATGGATGGCCAATAGCCTATGATTATGTGATGATGCTAATAATGGGATGCCATAATGTTTTGTCAACCTTCTGCTTTAATTTCCATGAAGTGGTGTGCATTGTTATTTCTCAGCCTCAGATATGAGTGGTTATGTTTAAGCATAAGAATATGAAGTTGGTTGATATTCTTACAGTATTCGATGTTTCTTTTTTGTTAAAAGTGGTAGAAAGTTCATGGGGCATAATAACAGAAAGATTATAATAATATAAACTGTGAAATTCCATGAACACACGTAATTAATAAAGCATTTTCTTCTATTTCAGACCCAGAATTTCATAATATACTCTGGTGAATACTGAAGGCCAACAAAAAAGAATATTTAGTATGACAATAATTACTGTGTTCTAGAACTATCAAGAATTAATAAATTTCCCATATTTAGTGGTGAAGGTCCTCAGATGTGTTGCTATAAATGTATGGTGATAGTACTTTCAAAAGGTTTGCTTACCAATATTAGTCATATTAATGTGAAGCACATATTATTGTCAAGCATATTTTTGTAATAAATGATCTTAAAATTCTACTCCTTTTCCGTAATTATACCTATTACTATGATTGACGGAAATCCTGCTGGTTGCTGGTAAACTCAAGATAATGTCGACGAAAGTTAGGTACCTATATTTTGTTTCATAAAGTGAGCCCATGCAAATTTTATTAACGTATTTTGTGAAATTTGGAGACTTGTACACAAATGTGAATCGCGTAAGACTATTGATTTATTTGAGGCGAGGTTATTTATTTTTCTTTAATTCGGAGGTAAATTAGTTATCGCCTTTGACTTCTACAGTGAAAACGTAATAAATTATGGTACGATGCAGTAATGATTAGAAAACCAGTGATTTGGCACAAGCACATCGAACTTAATTTCCAATGCCATTCTTCGGTGATTATTTATTCTTTATGCTACTTCTAGTACAGTGTCTACATTTCAATGTTGTAATTTAAAGTCGTGAAATGCAGTGGTAAGAACCGGCATTAGGTCATAGATTCAACGTAGCCTTCACTTATGCTACCCCATTACGACGTTGTTTACATTATATTCTTTCGACAATATTCATATAACTATACTTGGGCATATTATTTCGATATACCACCAAGATAAGCAATGAACTCGATATTCTCAGGCGTTACTTTGTAAAATTACATACTGACAGAATCAAAACAAACTTTGTAAATTTTACAATGGAACCTTTTACCTGAAGATAATTTCGATTTGATTTGATGATGAAGATGAAGAAATTTACTTGAAGATGTCGCTTATGCGATGAAACTGGTCATATTGAATAAAATCCATTGTAAAATTTACAAAGTTTGTTTTATATTCTGTCAAGATAAGCAAGTTCATTGAGGTATTTTTTAGCTTAAAAATAATAAGCATGTGTAAAGAAGGTATAACTTTGTAAACATTTATCACCAGCGAGCTATGTTTACGCCTATGTTTACTCACAAATTTGCGGTGTTTTGAGCCAAATCATCAATGGTGTTATTCTTCACCCATATCAAAATTCAAAAGATGCACCCAATTTTTTGGTGAAAATAACATGTTACGCCAGGTCACCTTTATTATCCACACATTTCCTTGGTTTTGCTAGAGCAGTAACTACTCAACAAGCGTATTAATGGCGGCGCGGCGGTCAGCTGTCCCGTGGAAGAAATTATTGCGACGACACGAAAAGCCTTCACTGCCATCTGAACGACTCCGCGGAAGCCTACGTGTTCATATTCAACAATTAATGTCAAATGACATAAATGCTAGAATAAATCTGACATAAATTGTTGAAACCCGGGTCGTGGATTACAAAACTTAAGGTGAAATTGGCAAAGTTCGATCCTTTTCCACCCTTACATGTGTTTCAACTTCCATGACTGTGACATATATGCTTTCCCCGCCAGCAACTCAGAGCCAACCCAACTCTTCACTTCCTTTTTTGTCTGCCAGCACGCTGCACAAATCTCTCGCATCCCGATGCTCTCCAACACTCGCGATCTCACACCATAATTCACCGTGAGCGTCTCTTTCCACGCTTTCCGCGTGCTTCTCCTGCAACCCCACCTTCCCCCGAGCTACTTCACCCTACTACCTCCCCCTCTGAGGTGCATCAGCAATGTGCCTCCCTTCATACAACACACAAAGTTCAATTCTGCTAATTGTTACCCCGTTCTGGCTTTTCCCCTACGCGTTTGCACGTGTTTAACACGTATTTCACTTCCCTACCCACCTCGGTAAGAAATGGAAGGAAAGAGGGGTAGAGGGCGGGGAAGAATGAGTAAGAAGCGCGGATAACAAGTGCGGCAGTTCCAAAGACTCTCACGTGGCGAGTAACTAGACAGAAATGGGTAACCCGCCAGCTAACGACTGGAAGCTTCACAGCTCTATAAGTTATTCCGCTATACCAGAGGGTCGATTGTCGAAACAATATGATAAACATCACAAGCTAAAGTAGGAGAATATGACTATGATTTACTTAACTTTAACGTTAAACTATAAATGTTAAACATAAGAAAATATCCTGGTCATCCCAGTCTTGTGGCCTCAGATGATTCATAATATCGAAAATGGTTAATGATAATAATGGATGATTCATAACGTCGAAGTCAAGGTCAAGAGAATATCGCAATCGATGATTTACGCGGGAAGATAATGCAGTTCCATCAGTTGCCAAATAAGTGCAAAAAATAACGTCAATGTTGAGTAATCTCATACGAGTACCTGAAGTACGAGTAAAAAGCTTCAGCTATAAATTGCGTGCAGGAAATTTTACCCACTTCCTTAGTTATAATGAAGCACCAAACATGCTGAATTCGTTTAGGAGCTCAAAAAATGGGCAGTTTTTTCGTTTTTTACCATAATAAGAAATAAACTTAATGCATGAAAAAAAAAAATTTGGACTGTAAATAAGCTTGAATTTGATGTGCTGGTTACTGAAATAGATTTTCCAATTTTCAAAATTTTGAGGTTCAAACTCGGGTGACGTAATTTTAAGTCCGGTTGACGTTAACTCGGGTGTACTCGGATGAAGGGGTGATACTCCCTCCAGACCTATACCGGGAGGCCGGAGGGAGACATACCCAGACCGGGAAGTTAGGAGGGAGGACTCCCTCCATACCTGTACCGGGAAGGTTGGGGGTGGCCCGTCCTTCATACCTCTACCGCGGTGCTCTTGTCCCCTGTCTGCAAGTGGCAGGCAGGTTAAATGTGGGATGGCACAATGGACCAAGATGTCTAAGTGCCAGGAAGGCTCAAGAAGTCCCTCGCCCACCCATACAATCTACCATCAATCTACCCGGTGTATGGTATAGATTATGTCCTTTTGGGTCTGGCTTTCATGATCCGCGGTTTCGACGAGCAATTCGCTCATTACAGCAAAAACTGAGTTCCAAGTTAAGTTTTGGCCGGGTTTTTTCACTTAATTTTAACAATTCAGGAGGCTTTTGATTGGTCGGTATCTTTTACTCATTTTCACGTGATTCTTATCTTTTCTATTGCAGTTATCTATCTCATATTTTCTTCTCTGGAGACCGGTGTACACATGCTCGAAGGTCTGCACTAAATTGTGAAAATTGTTTGTCAGAGTAAAATTCCGCGCAAGCTCTTGCAGAAGAAATCTGAGGAAGTAACTTATCAGTATGAACCCACACTTATACATACGGATATTCCAAAAGCAATTTAAGCTATTAGTTTGCAACAATGATAAATCAGGACACTTGCAGAGACAAAATTGCGTTAACAGGTATAGATCGCCGCAACACAGTCCTATAGCGACCGCGTATGGTAGTACATCTATCGCTGGCAATCGTCGCGAGAATCGTAATCACGTAGTTTGTTGAAAATCGCTACGGCCGGTTAAAGCTCTAGCAAAAGTTCCCGGCGTTGCGTTGCAAAGTGAACGATTATAGAATATATGGGCTACGGAACCTTCAAAATGCTCCGAATTGGGGAGAAAGGTTATTTAGTGAGGAGGGTCAGTAAGAAAACCTTCCAAATAGTTTTAAACACTATCACTTTGAAAATTAGGATGGCTCATAAATAACTGCCGTCCCATTTTAACTCTTCTCAAAATGAGACCTCAAGGTAAAATGTCCCTGGTAATGTCATGAGTAACGGGTAATTTTTACCACTTGCCTTGCGTGTGTGCCTCGTGTCTTTTTCGCGAAGTGGTTTGGTTCCTCTGCATCATTCTCTCTGTCATTGCCTCCCCTTCTTCCCCTCCGTCTTTTCCCGTTAATCCCTCAACTTCTGCCTCTCCTCCCGGCCGCACAGTCTCCGCCAGGAACTTTTGCGAAAACTATGCTCTTTTAGCTCAATGGCGACTGACTTTGAATACGCAAGTGTACCGTTCACTTTACCAGCCAATCAAAGAAGAGTGGAATGGCATGCAATGGGTTGATTCAATCTCTCTCCGACTTCCGCTGTAAACTGCGGTTCGGAATCCCCTGTGTTGCCAAAATTACAGCGTGCGAATTAGACTTCGTTGGTTAAAAGAGGTTAAAGCCAAAGTGCATTTATTCGTAAGAGGTGACAACGCTGCTCGACCGCCAGGACACAGAAATTGAGGAGGAAGGGGAAACATCTTTCATTGGCTACTCGCTTTATGACGTCCACCCGTCATGAGTTGGGAAACAGGGTATAGCAGTCACCATTCTCGCAAGGAAATAAACACCGTTTTCCCGCGCGCGGGCGGCCGAGGCCTGAATAAGAAATGGAGGCAGCGAGAGCGAGACACGAGAGAAAAAATTTCGTCCCTCGACTTTTGCCTTTTAAGAGCGTAAGGAGATGCAAGAGAGGAAGACAGAGATACAGACGACTTAAAGACTCCGCACTCTCTTCTGAGGGGTAAAGAGCGGATGGAGGGGGGATTCGGGAGGGGAGAACGTGACGCCAAACAAATGAAGCTCGCCTCGCGCACCGTTATTGAGAACTGAGAGTGAGTGAGAGAGAGAGGGAAAGAATCTTCCGAAGAAATGATGCAAGCGCTCAGGGTCGCGAAATAAACTCTCACAAACACACCATCTCGGTTCATTTCTACTTATTGTGTGCGACAGTGTGCGCAGGATTATAAAAAAATCAGGGGAATGAGCCGAATCGCATTTCCTCCCGCCTTATCTGACAACCCCACTCTTATTCGCAAGGGTTTTATTGTATTTTGTTTAAATTTTTAATCCCTTTTTGTCGAAAAATGGGAGTGAGAAAGAGAGAGATTTGCGGGGAGAAATGGGTTCTGGAGAAGGAGGAGCCAGGAAGAAAGAAAATTAAGCAGCGAATGGCACCAGCTGGAGCGTTACGTAGGGCAAGAAGAACGGGGACTTACTGTCCTGTTTTTTAACCAGCACGGTGGCGTCGTCGAGACTGTAATAAAAATTCAGACGGGAAGAAAATGCCATTTAACAAACCATTAGTCCTTCGCGAGAACGAGAGAAGTAGGTAAGTCGCACCTGGGCTTTTCAGGGGAAAGATGACAATAAGACTTCTCCCGTTCTGCATGGAGGAAAAAAATAAAACTTCAGAATGGACCAAACATCATTGACTTTTAAGACACGAATGGTGTGAAAATATACTGCCGTCTCAACACGTAAGTTCTCGCCAGTTGTCTCTTTCAACCCGTTCCAAAAGTTCACGATCGCAGGAGCTTGAAAGATAACCTGGAGCTTTTTCCGACTCTTCACTTCAAAAAGGAGTAAAGGAGTTAAAATTGAAGTGGAGTAGCGTCAGAGGATTTTCCAAAAAAGTTATCAATTGGTCTCCTGGAAATATTGAAATATTTCTTAAATCTATTACATTTTAACTAAAATAAGACGCTATTATACAGTGATCAATCCAAAATCACTCCACGCCACCGAATGTGCATTTTCAATAAAATCAGGAGAATTTGAGGAGATAGTGTAGGAGGAAAGAAAAACTCCGCGATAAATCCTCGAGTCGCTAAAAATAGAGAAAGGCAAGTTTAGACGCAGGCAAAATGAAGGCTTATGCATGAACAAAAAAATATCACATACTATCGGCATATATGACTCGCTGGTGTACATTATCCAAGTTGTGAAGACATGTTTGGTACGCACAATTTTATAGTATTATCGCATGTCACACATCCGTACCAAGAGTAGTTTCAAGTGAAATTATCGCCCAAACACATTCAAATTTTGCAGCGTCCAACCTGTCTGAAATTTATAGCGATGATATTTTAAGAGCACGGGGTAAAAACGTAAGAAGAGAGTATGTATATATTTTTCTCCCTCTAAAACGCACGGCCTGACGTGAGAAAACATCCTTTTCAAGTCGAGGTGTGAAGATGTAACACCCCCTCCGACTAATGGACGTTAACAGAAAAAAATAATGCATTTAATAAAAATTAATTTGGCGATGACACCACAAGAAAAAACTGTCCGTGCAGCGAGAAATCCTTAGGATGCAGAGGAAAAGAATGTGAGTGGGTACAAGCCCACGGGGAGAAAGACAATTTCCAGGATGCACAGGGTTTATAAATCCTGCAGACTCCAAAGGTGGGAGCGGGCTAAGGACATTGGATCGAAGGGGATGGAGAGAAAGCAACGGAAAATGACATACCCTTTATTTGACACGGGAAGAAAGCGAGATGAAAGGGGAAAATTTATCCACTCGCCATTTCAATGCACGACTCGGAAACACCTCCAGCCATTCCCTCCCTCATTACTACATACCATGGTCCCCTCCTTCCCTCTGAAGTTCCCGGTTTTGACTTCTCGGCATTATTTTATTTCACGTAAAAATTTCCACCTCGCCACCACCCCCGCCCGTTTCCCCAGGGCATGAGATGATGATAAGTATCAACTCCTAAAGGTAAAGTCTCGTCGCGATAGCCACGTCACTCTTTTCATCACAGCTTCCTTCAAGTTAGCGTACGTTTTCAAGTCCATATCTTGTTCCATGCGTTTGAAGCATGCATCTCTTGCTTTTTATCCAACCTTTGTATCTATGCGTATATTTGTTAGAAACTGAATATGCCACATCGATAAGAGACCATTTACTTTTTTGGAAAAGCGTATTGTAACTAATACCAGAAAAAAGCTACAGTGATACTATTTACCCAATAATAAAAATATAACACGATGAACATTTGCTACTAATTGACAACTTTTATGGTAGTATGTGATGGTCCGCTCCATTTTATGAATATTTTGCTTCGTTAAGTTTTTAGTTTGTAGGTTATTCAAAAAGCGTTGGGCGAAATATTATTTTAAAATAGTCATAGTTTAACATTGTATTTTCACCATTTCAATATTCCGTAGTGAAGTTCTACATCCTTAGAAGATTATTTTGGCCTCGTATTTGAGAGAAAGTAATCATGTGCCATCATAATGAGACGTCTCAAGGCGATGCCTTATCGTGATAATTGCATTTTTTTCACCGCAGCTTCCTTTCAATTAGCGTACAATGTCAACTCCATCTCTTGCCCTATATTTGTGAAGAAAGCAGCTCTCTAGGTGTCTTTCCTACCACCTTACCTTCGAATATATTTGTTTGTAAATAAATACACCTTATTATATCCAATCGGTTTTGCCCCTTTTTGACCTATAATTTCCTGAAATCCATCTATTTTCTTCCTCTCGCACTGAAGGTTTTTCATTATCTTTTTATCTACACAGCTAGTCTTCGTCAGTTTTAACCATATTCACAAACTTATTTGCTCGAAGTTGATTATTTTTGCTTTTATGATGATCCATGTCTCAAATTTTTGTAATAATGCACTTCAAACGAACGTTTAGGTGAACATTTTTCAGATCTCCATATTTATATGACTAGTTATTGGCAAGTTGTTTTCGTTTCTAAAACTTGTTTTGCTAAGACTTATCTTCTTTTAATCTCTTTCACACATTTTATTTTCGTCATTTTAATGCTCCCTAGGTAGCTAAATTTTTCAACCTAATCCAAGATTGTGTTATTAATTTATGTATGTTTTACCATATTCCACATTATTTTCCGTATTGCTTAGGTCTTCTTCTTGATGATGATGGTGATAAAATAAATAAGGTGACGACGATAGAATAACCATCCGCTTTATTTGTCTAGTAATAATAATAATATTGATGAGACACAGGCCCACACACACCAAAGTCCCAACTCCTCTGTTCTCTCTCATCTCACCCACGCTACAGCATCTGCCCGCCGCGCCGCCCAGGGCATGGTGGGAGTGTCGGGGGGAGGAAAGTCGGACAGGCCCCGACGGGTAGACGATAAAAAGACCGTCGTCGAAAGGTGGTGAGGCGACACGGCGACACCGACATTCTCCGCCGACAACCGTATTTCCTCCGCACGCGCCGTAAGCGCCGAAAAAAACAGGTGATTTTTTTTACCGGACGTAATTCTCCGCAAAGGAGTGAAATGGCTGTGGACACTTCCCAGTGGTGGTGCAGCCTCATTTCGGGGTGATTGTCCGGACACCCTTTCTCCCTCTCCCCTTTCACCGTTCCTCGCACTTTTTTCAATTCCTCCCTTCTCCAAAACCTGCTCCGAGCAGTGGAAAAATCACTTCTAAGAACATGCCCTGATTTATTAATCTGCTCTCAGCAGAACTTCTCATATTCAGCAATTAGCTGAAACAAAACTTCGCTATCATTTTAAACGCTAACGTTGTTAATATGATTTTCGACTAAGAGATTAGAAACATATTTAAATATCCATGCCTCTATAATAGGCTAGGTCACTTCAAATTAGGGAGAGATTGCAGGGCGGAAAGTTTAAAAATGTCATTTTTCCATGCACGACTGGGGAATAGCTACGATCAATGCCGTCAGTAATGGGCATGGTAGCGACGGTTAGTGTTATTTTCATACTTCTATTTCATTATCCATTTCAGCATAGTATGTTAATATAATTATATACGTATTATGTGTCTGTAGCTTTGTGATAATTTTTCATGTTACCATGACTGAACTTAAACTTATGCATGTGTGAGGTGTTCATTCCGCATGGGTAGAGTGATAGCAGCTGTACTGCATGTTAAATGCCCTATGCATACTTTAGTTAAAACTATAATTAGCAAAAATGCTAATTACAGCATGATAATGTGTTTGACGGTGAATGTGTTCCGAATGAGAAGTAAGCATGCAGCACACTTTTGCAGCACACTTTTGAAGTGGCCTGCAGTGTACTACTTAGATGTAGATATATCGGAAGGGAGTTAAACATGCGTGTTAATCATTTGAAGTTCTCTGATTCATTTTCATCAATTTTCATGCATACATTCACCCTATAATTTCTCCTGTGCATGAAATTAGCTTTACTGAAGGTAGCTTTCCACGATGCTCTCGGTGAAAAAATAATATACAGATAAATTGCCCTTACGTCACGCGCGTTCGTGCGTTTACTCCAATATAAACACAACATAAAATATCCCCTTTCAATTATACTTGGACAGTTTTGTGCCCCCGTGAAGTTTTTTTATTTTCTTGAATTAAAAGAGACATTAAAGGAAAGCGATTTGCCGACGTTGCTGAGGCGAAGAAAAAAACGACGGAGGCGATGTCCGGCATCCCAGAAGACGAACTTTAAAAATGCTTTAAGCAATAGAATAAAAGATTGAACAAGGGAATTAATGCCAGTGGAGAGTACTTTGAAGGAAATTGAAGGTATTTTGTTCAAAAATTAAATAAAATTAATAAATAAAAGTTCGGTTTCTTTTGGGTACCCCCTCGGAATTATGTGAAGATTCATTTGAATCCTTAATTAGGCACGCTGGGGTCTATCAAACTCCCACGCATTTATTATTGCTTCTAATTTGTTTAGCTGTAGGTACGATATTTTTTTATATTCACAGTGCCTTCTAGAAACTTTGTATCCACCCATAAAAAATAAAAATATTTTTATTCTCATTTACAAATTTACCTACGTTTTTTAAGTCATGAGGCCACAGTGACCCCACGCGCCTACTAACGTTGCACTTTCTGTCAATGGTGCCCATAAGCTATAATTATCTAATTGTGATCTATGTGAACCAAATTCAAACAATATTTTGATTCAATATATCTGAAAGCTATTTTTTGTGAGAAAAGAAAACTCTATATTTTAGTATGTTATTGCAGGCAAGCTACTAGAACTCCACGAAGTTATACGCAAAAATGCGGACATTCACGATAACGAACACTTTTAAGGCAAAACTAATCGAAATTGTTATTTAAATTATACTAATGCTTTCTTGTGAAATCGGTTCAGACAATATTAAATTTCATTAGTAATTTATTCATAATTTTGGGTGCCTGCAGACCCTCACGCGCCTACTTACGTGAAAAAAACTGAACGCGTCTACTTATTTATTTATTTATTTAATTTCTTGGTTAATTAAGATAAATACAAATCATTTTTCACCATTAACAGCAGTCATCAATCTAAAGGTTGGTCTCCATTCCGTCATCTGACAAGCAAAACGCTGCATTCCGGCATAATGCTTGAACAGTTTCCTTTGTGCATCCCTTTCATGGCATTCCTATTTCTTAAAAAAAATTGACACGGATGCGTCTGCGTTTTCACTTACTCTCAACGTGCGTACATTGAAGCAACTAGGTAAACGGTGATGCAGTGCTGAAATGCGATAATTTGGCGGAGTAAAAATTTAAGATGCTAAACACGTCACTTGCTTATCTTTATACAAGTTCATGAGGCATATGGTAAATGATATGAAGACATATGACGCATGAACGTGATATGAGGTCCCGTTAATTCAGAGTGAAATATTGTTAACATTGATTATGTCCCAAACGTGAAAGAAATGGACAAATAAAACGCTTCGGTTTAGCATTTAATGTACTTTACTAAATTTTAAATTATACTCAAAACGTATTACCAAACAAGTAGTAAAGCTGCGAATTCTTATCAAGCGTCACTGGCTCACGACTGAATTTAAGACTGCTCGGAGACATCCAGAAAAACTTAAAATATCTGGAACTACCCTCTCTCATGTTTACGGGAAGATCCAACCTCAGAAAGACAAATAAAAGGATATATTTAATGTCTACATAGATTTGCAGTTTGTTATAAGCATATATAGTGTCAATAATCTCGCCATTAGTAGGTATTTTGGCTCGTTTCCATGTACTAGTTCCTCATGTAATTGGCTTTTGATTCTTGGCTCTCATGAAATCACGCATCATCAGTTAAATTTTGATTATTCTGTGGTGCCACATGAATTTATACCCAAACTCTTTGCTCAAAACTTTAATTCACTACGAAAGCACCTCGCCAAAGTTTCCGCACCAACTTCCAAAGTTTACAGGTATTAATGCCGATTCTTAACCATTAAGTACCCTAAGTAGCAAATGACATCACTTTTGCTGGCCTCCAAGGAGAGTTTTGTCCAACAACGACAAATTGATGTAGCTATAAAAAATGTCTACATGAAAACACACCATATTTATTTCAAATCTGTTGTTACCAAATATATTGAATTGGTTCACTGACCAGAAAGAAGTAATTCGGAAACTCTACGAATTGAAAAGGAAATAAGCGAATCCTTTGTTTTAATTTTCCACGAAAGAATAGAAAATGTGATTAAACTATCGTGAGGACAGGTTTGTGAGACGCTTAAGCAAAGATTTAAACGCTAGGGTTAAGGTAACTTTGAAAATCGTCGCCATACGGGTTTCAAATTGACGCGGCGGATATTACTTGATCTCCACTTTAAATAGGTATCGAGTGATAATCGGAAGCAACCAAATAAGAGACATACACCATCGAAATAATAAATAAAAGAATTTATTCTTCCAACGACTAGTGTTAACGATGTTAAATATATAGATCGAAAAAATAATACAGCTCATTGTCCGTCCTTATCATCCCCAATTCATCTTCCCTATTCCCTCCCCTAACGTGGGTGTCGTCCTAGCAGCCCCTGCCGCACACCCTGGTGGCGGCTCGTAGGGTAGTGCGTAGAGGTAGAATACTGGGTGGGGGGGGCTTCGTCATAGGGCACAACCTCCACCAAGCGATCCAATACAAGCAAGCAGACGAAGTGTTCGTGGACTGAAATCTGCGTGGCGAGCCGTCCTCGTGGTCTTTGATTCCTTTTACGATGGCGAAATAAATCAGTCTGTCGGGAAGAGAGAAGACGGAACGAGCGAGACAGGAGACTCCACTGTCCGCTGGTATCCTCCATTTTCCCTCCATAGAGGAACCAGCAACCCTTTCTGAACCCATTCATCCACCTCCGACGCATTATGTAAGCCTAAGTTCATCCACTTCCTTTTTGAAAGCGATCAGCAATGGTAGTCCTCAAGACACCCTATAGCAGTGTTCTTTGACCTTATTTCTTTTTGTACTATCATCCGGTTGGCCTTCTCTACGCGGGACTTACCCGCCCATCTCGCCTCTTCATGCCGGTCCATGGAGTTTAAAAACCCATCCGTTGAGGACAATCCGACGTAACCCATTCGATTTTATCAATTTATAAAGATTTAGAAAGCATACAATCTATTAGGATATGCAGATAGGTGCGAAGACGTACCACTTACGATTGCTAAGAATTGAGTGAGATGGCACCGTCAAATAAATTACGGCCACTAGTCTGCGACCCAAATTCAAGACGTAAGATGTTACTTTCAAGAATAACAACATAACTTTCATCATAATTCGTACGCTTGTTAATAATTTGAATACCGAATTTACTTGAAAAGAGCCCTTTATCAACTGTGAACCATGCATGCGTACAAACGGTCAGCACGAATTATTAACTGTTTTGACGAAATCTTAAGCGGAAGTTCAGTGACCTCTACTTATTAAAATGAAGAGCGAATATAACTAAAAAATACCACTCTTTTTTTATTTTCCGATCAAAAGCAAAGCCAACACTTTACGCCAACAGTTCGATGAATATTAGGTATTTGAATTTATATCTATTATTCATGAGTCTCAATTAGAATGGTCTCCTTTGTGCTGCAATTTATGCTGTAAACATATTATATGATTGAAATTATCATGCGGAAAAAGAAAAAAATTTCAGTAGTACCTTAGTACTCATTATTAAAACACAAAGATATTACAAAAAATTGTCCCTATGACCCTATCATTATTTGAATCGTTGAACTTCTACCCCCACAGCTAAAAATGCAGTGGCGTGCGTGAGATAAATGCTATTAACGGAAACAATTCTCGGCAATGCTTGAAAAATCAAAGATTAAAATACCAGGTGACCAAAAATATTTACGAGAACAGCTATTTCACCATCTTTATCGCTAAAGTTCGTGGTTAAATGTAGATGTAGTGAAAATGTGGAGAATAAATGTGAACATGATTCATTAAATAACAACTCCGAATGGGATATTCCTATAATTAGAGAAAATGACCGGATTGTCTCTGTTTGTTTGGTCATGTAAAAATAATAGAAGAAAGGCCAATCAACCACTCCGATTATACAGTAGGTGAAATAGTGCGGCAAGGAAGGGTTAATCAGGAAAGCTACGGTTGAATGACGTGAAGGAGATTCGTGAAAGAAGGGGCACATAGTCCCAAGAACATGGAGAATGCCTAAATACAACTAGTGTGGATCAAGTATGCAGTGGTTTGGCATAGCAAAATAGATGCAACGGGCATACTTCTAAAATTAACAAAATATTGGATACTAAATTGCGATTTTCAAGGAAAGGGAACGACAAAAAGCGTAGTTCAGAAGGCTTTCACAGTGTATAGAATGTGAGTGCAAGATTATTAGGATTTTCCAGGGCGTATGTTGTTAATAATTGGCAACATTATTGCCTGCGTTTTAGCTGGAGAAACGTCGGTTTGGCCTGAAGATGCTAGGTTAAACTTTGCGAAAACTGTGGCCAGTAATTAACAACATGAAAAACCTCGAGAATGCTTGCATCATGGCAGAGTTTAATTTTGACAGTAATAGGATACATATGGATACATCGGATATTTTTATATTGTAAGAAAGTTAATTAATATAAAACAAGAAGAATTTACAATTTTAATTTTTACAATCCCGCCATGGCATGAATTTTCTTTTGAATATTACCAGCAGTTTCACCCTTTCCGGTAGGTACATTCTGTCAGTTTGGAAATTCCAATTTATCCCATTGAATGAACCTACGCGAAGAATTCTTCCGGCAAGATTCCTTGTAACGGGAGAGCGAAATACCTTTACCGGCACCGCCGTGCTCGTTCTTCATCCCTTCAATGAAGTAAGGTCTGTGCTCCGGAGTGTCGCCCGCACAGCCTGCCACCGTCCCCTTTCCCAACCCCCTCTTCCGCCCCCACCCACCCATCCACCCTCTGTTGACCTCGCCTCTTTTTCTCCCCCGTTCTTTATTTTTCAAGTCCGCCAGACGGGCCAATAACCTAGTTAATTCTTTCCACTGTCAGGGCCCCGCGAAACTTCGTAGTCCTGCCTGTAGGGACGTCATCGTCTCCCCACCTTCCCTGTACTACGTGGGGAGGGATAGCATTAATCCTTTTCGGTGTCCGGCGTTTCCAAACTCAAACGTTCCACCAAGTGAGGTGATTCAATGACGTAACTTTGCTCTCTCCAATCAAGGGGGCTCTGGGGGGTTGGAGAGTCGTAGACGTTCTCTGCCGACCTCTCAGAGAGTGGCGACCATCATAGTGAATCGCCGACCAGCACTCGTACTCTGAGAGACTTATAGTTGCAGCAAAACTTGGTGGCACTCACTTGTGAAGAATATGAAGCAAAGGTGAGGAAAGCATACATGAGATGTGGGATGAAGCGGACGAGCCTTTTTCCAGAGGACCCTGTGGGAGTCCTTCGATAATTTTGTCCGCTCAACAACGCTTGGTTTACGGTCAGTGTCCACTAATCCTCCGCTGGGAAATGCCACCAAGTTTCGCTATACCTATACACACCTGCCGGATTGTGTTGCGTCCTCGGTTCATAGAAATACTTTATGGTGGCTGCAGCGATGTTTGTTGATGCACAGATTTGCGTGAAACTTTGCATATGCGTTCTTGTTGAAATGTATCAATGGAAAAAGTGAAAAAATTGCATTGTACCCATTAGGTTATTAAAAAATTCAATGGTATTTTAACACGTAGCCTAATGGCAAATGGGGTATGTATTTCGTATTGATACAGTTGAGTAAGAACAGATTTTTTTCTAGACGAGAAATTACACATTTTTACTATTATAATTGTGGCTAACATCAAGGTGTCACTCCAAGTCCATTATTCGAAAGAAATATTTTTTAATATCATTACGTCTAAATTTCGAACACCGCGCCGAAAACTCAAATCATGAAATGCATTAATTTAGGAAAATAATCTAAAATATAATTCTCGTATCATTTCCATTACTGCCTGTACGGTGAGTTCCAACGCATAAATATATGAATGTAGGTGAAATATGGTCCAAGAACTTTTTTTCGACCGCCGTCTGGAATTATAATTTTTTTCGACTTGAATTATTACGAATTGAAATAGGAAAATATGCACTCAGTGACCCGCGATTACCGCTCTTGCCCCCGGTGCATTGACAACTAAGGTCACGCCGCGCATTTACCAAATTTATAATTCTATTCACATTCAGCACGAAATTACGAGGTATGTTTGATAAGTATGGTAAACTATCGTCATATTGAACCGCAAGTGACAGAGCAACACATGGATAAATTAAACGGGCTATTTAACTAAGCTAGGGTGGGATTAGGATAGACTTTTCCTGACGGAAACGTGTGGATTCGTTCAACTATCTGTAATCTTCCAGTCAAGGAGGACCGTATTATGATTGACTCGAGTATCAGCGCCTATTGCTACAAATTTATTGTGAAACTGCCACGACGCGACGTTTCAAACCCTTGCAAAGTAGCTGTTTATTTATCCATTCACATCTACGCAGAAATAATCCGGAAAAAATGCTGACAAATAATACTCCAAGAAAGTTACTTATGTATCATTGTTAAGTTAAAAAATAATTTGGAGAATCTAAAATGAAATTTTGCCAATATTTCTCTTTAAAAAGTAAATAAAAGCTCCTCAGATAGGCTATTGATGACTTAGTGTAACGGAAAAAGTTAGGCTACGTTTACTATGGATGCGAGTTCTGACGAAAATGTGTTCTGACAAGTACGTCCGAAATCCTCGTCAGAACAAGGTGGTTACATTGTGCGCGTTTTCTGATAGTCAGTACGTACGTTTCTGCCACCCAGCAAAGATGGATGAACTTGATGACTTTTATTTTCTTGAAAATTATGTTATTATGTATTGTAAACCCTTCATCAAAATTAAAAAAATGTACTTAATGATAGTGTTCAGTTCTGTAGCCACTTTATCCCACATTTGCCGAGAAATATCTCTGTTGCGGTAATTCTTATCATTCATGTCCCACAAACACCTGTGGTCGCACACTAGATTAATGAGTTTATCAATGTCCATGGTGACCAAAGAACTCGAAAGTTAATGCAGGAATACATCCAATTCGGACGCGGTCGCACGAAAAATCAAACTCGTTTGATCGCTCAAATGGTTCTGACGACGTCGTGTATGTTCTGACGCATTCGTCGCTGCCACTGTAAACACTCTCAATGGAAAACAGGCGTTTTTTTGTTCGGACGAATTCGTCAGAACCCGTCCGAAGTCGTCAGAGCACATTTTCGTCAGAACTCGTATCCATAGTATCCGTAGACTTTGACAAGATTAGATTGTTAACTTTGGCCGCACCGTCAAATTCCGGCCATTTTAAAACGTTGCACGACATCACAATAAGCAAGCTTCCCGTAAACCACCGTCCGTTTCCGTCATATCAGAAAGTTACCGTGGTAATCCCGACCTTAGAAAGAAGGTTCGCTCACCGTCCGTTGACGGCGCCGTCTAAGTCCGGCAATCGTAATAGGTTCATAATCACCAAGCTACGCGAACAACACTGTCCGTTTCCGTCACGTCAGGAAATCCCGCTTATACACATTGCTTCAGCCTGAACCGCCATACTGTTTTTGTTCGGAAAGCGAGCTAGTTGGTGACAGTTGAGTTTGGAGAAATGAGAGTTACACGAAGCGCCCACCTCTTTCTACCTAAAATGAAGGCAGATATCTGCGAAGATCAAAATGGATTAGTAACTGGGTTCATGGGGGCTCTGCAGCATCACATAAGGCCATTTTATCTTGGATTAATTAATTCAACGTGGCCGAAAATCAACCATAGATTAACCACGTTCTGGATGCCCAGTCGGGGTAACTGAACCAGAATTATTTTTTTTAATCCATGGTAATGTTTTGAATATTTTTGAATGAAAGTTCAGGAGACATTTCGGTAGAAGCAATTTTTATTAAAACTAAATGACTTTGAAAAATTTAGTTTTCCCACTTTTTTATCATACTTATCAAAGTTCCCACGTATTTAGAACAGTTTCTGAGAGGTTTCGTGTCCCGAAACGCACACAACTCACTGCCGCACGCAGGGAAATTACTCTTGATTCCTCGCAGGGAAAGGGGCAGTCTGGTAGCTGGTGGTGGAAGTATATCATCCTTAAAACTGTTTGCTGAAGCGCAAGATCGCAGAAATTAAGCTGAAACCCTGCTTCATCCAATCCGAAAATGCCGAGTTTCGTCCAAGGCCGGTGGATCGGTTCACGCGACCTTTAGCAGCTGAAGGAAAGTCGGACGCATCACCGCCTTTCGGCAAGAGGAAGGCACGCCTTTTGAACGCCGACAGCCGTCTGAGACGCACCAAGAATTGGTTGCGCGGCCCAACGTTTCGGCGAGGAGCAAACGTAAAGGTTATACCGTATGGGCATTGACAGTTTACGTTATAAATACTACATCATTGTGTTGTATAAGTGTGCTATCGAGTAATACCTATACGTATTCTGTTGCTTGGTGTGTAGTTCAATTGATTGTGTTCCCTCTTAACCCAGTTGGTGACAGAAGTTGTGAAGTGATGGACAAGGCAAATGTAGTTTCTGCCTCTATTTCGTTACAGGTGCACATAAGGTTGACGGATAGGTAAAATGTAGAAATGTTTTTCTATAAAAGTGTGGCCTTGCAAACGAATATGAGTACGCAATCAATTATCTTTCGGCTATGAAGGATCTGGTGATTTTCCGGCGTATTATCTGGATTAAGTTTTCCCAGGTTTTAAGTGGGCTACTACGGAATCGCTCACCCGGTTCTTTGGAATATCACTAATTATGTTGCTTAGATCCTTGGTCATTTTTAATCAGCCACGTAGTGGCTGATATTTTATGTGATTTGTAAAAAGATGTTCAATGAGGAGATGGGAGTCTACTCTATGCGGGCCGGTGGTTTCTTCTCAGAAGAGAAAAGATAAGATAATACATCCACATGATACCCCACAAGCAACCTTAGCAAAATTGCACAAAGAATTGCCCCCAGCATGTTATTTACCACAGGTGTAACACCTTTTACATGTGATTTTCATGTTAGAGAAACTAGTTTCATCAATGTGTTTTGCCACTAAATAAATGCACCGATATACAAGATTTACATCGAAAACATGCACGTCACGTCGTATCGTACTGTTAGCACTAGGTAGCAGGTAAGGATACACACATTAGGGAACAAGTCAACTAATTAGTTATACCACCTAACGGCAGACCTAGTTAAAAGTCTCATTGGCACCTGTTATGCAAGATTGAGTTAATGAAGCCGCATGGCATATTCGTAACCTTGAATTTATAACTTTCTCCCGTAGTCTGTTCCGTATCAAATATTTCCAAACTCTTACGTCACATATCACGTGGGGAAATTTTTCTTATGCTGTGTAGCGCCACGACAGATCCCAACTGTCGAAATGTTGTGTAATCTTTGGAAGTATTAGTGGTCAGATCCCTCCACGATTATTAGACCGCTTATGGTGGGTAGGATCCATTCGATAAGTTGATTTCAAAATTTATAAGTTCCGCATTTGAAAAACAAGGAGGTTTTGTTGTAATACAATGTTCGGTATGGTTTTCCGCTTATGTAGCGTAACATGGCAATAAATACAAACATGAATTCAATCTGAGCTTTTTTCTCCAAGTTTTCAAGAACTAGTAGTACATCATTCAAATCTAAAGAGAGAAGAACTTTCATTATTCTAGTGTTCCAAGAGATGAAACTATAACTTGGTATAAAATCGGTAGCAAGGGTGATGATTGTGAAAACCTCACAATTATATAATGAAATGCGAATAGGTTATTCCACGCATAAAATTGAAAAAACGTGACCACTTTTGATGTATAAATATCATTACTAGATCTCGCAAAGCTCTAGTGCATTACTATATCTCACAGGGCCCGTTTAATTTGTAATAGTGACGAGGAAACATGAGCGGGTGTTCACCAAAAAAGTGTGGATGGTATCAGGTGTTAAAAATGTTCCTCTGGTCGTATGATGTGAAATACACAACTCGTGCAGCATGAATTACGATCGCTTACAAATACAAAGGAAAATAACATTTTCAGAGAATCCTGAAAAAATGTGTACTTTTTTGCATCATAAAAGCAGTGGAATCATAGTCCGTGCAAAAACGAAAAATAGGCGCAGCATGATTTCAAAATAAGCCATGTCGAAAACCGCTCATTAACTTATTAGAAATACTTCAAACGTTTAGGAATACTTAACCGTTTATTTTAACAATTTAATATTTCCTCTTGACTGATCCATAAAAAAGTAAACACTTGGGGTAAAAATCTTATTTACCAAGTGATAAAAATTCATTTTAAACTGAATGAGTAAGACAAGAAACTATGAAAAAAATAATGCATTATTCGCACATTTAAAAATAAGACTTTCAAAGAAATACGATGTCCATATCAGATTTCAGCCAATAAAGATACAAAAGCTACCTTAATATTTATTACATTATGCTAAAGGTTTATACATTAACCTCTAGATTTTAGAGTGCGTACAAAATATGTCTTTAAAAGAATGCAAAAGTATTAACATATTTATCTATTTCTTATTTTAACGCATGTTTTTAGTCGAATGGTGGTAACAGCACATGCAATGAGAAAAATTATCACCAGTATAACCGTTTCTTCTATCAAAACAATATAGAAAATAGCCGCGCTTTGCAGCTGTCCTGTTGGACAAATCACACGACGCAATCCTTTCCGAATTTTTGATCCAACAGTTCCGTGGCAAAGGCTAATCAATCAAACTTTTTTAAAGGTGGAGTAGGAAAAACTGAACGAATGCTTTCAGAAAAATTACAGTTTGACAGAATATTTAGAGCACACATGTCAGCTTATGATTGCCATGCATCTGTCGTGAATGCATTCATTGTAATCATCTAAGAACATGAGCGATTCCATGGACATATATATGCTAGTTGTCAGAGGATTAAAATTTTCAAAAGAGATCTATCGCAACAATGACTTTGTAAACATGCACTCATTGGTGTTCTTCATTTTACAGTACTTCAGAAATATTAGCGCAAATTTGAGAAGTATGTACATGTATGTGGTGGCATTTTCTCTAGAATATTTAGAAATATAAAATCGATTAACGGTGATTTTAATGGAACTAATTTAGAGGAATGTCCAATTACTTTCACTTAGAACGGAAAATTAACGTGACAATCTCATCGATTATATCAAGCGGTAATTCGATTAAAAGATATGCTCGAGGAATTTCAAAATCATTTTTTCAAGAACTTTTAAAACGCTAGATTATCAGACGAGGCTAAATACTGCCACCCACAACGTTGAAGGGTTAATAAAAAACACACTCAAAGCTTGAAAAGAAAAAATCTTAAGATACTCAATTGATTCAAGTAAACTAGGGCGTGTACGTTGCTTTATTTACGGTAGATCGTTAAACAAAAAACAGTAATCCTGAAGTAGGATGGATTTGCAAACGGCATGAGATAATACTCAAGAATGCGGAATGAGATAATGCTCTTACGGGAAGAAATAGGTTGAAGAAAGGTACTATATAAGGATGAGTATGAGGACTCAGGGAAGAAAGAACAGGAAGAAAAAATATATGGCGGGCGGGTTGAGAACTAAGTGGAAGCATAATTCGGAACGGAATCCGCCCTCTGGTGGACTAGGTTGCCGCCGCCGAGGCAAAAGAAGGATTCCAGGAAATCCAAATTATCTAGCAGTAGTTCAATCTCAAAACACGGAATACGGAGTCGCTTCTCGGAAGGGAACCTTATTCCGCCCATTATACGGAGAGCCATTTTGTCTACACGCTACGTTTCAAAAAAAAACATTTGGGCAATTCTTTTATTATTTTCTTCTCAGGGAAGAATCAGGAGTCGGGTTAGCCAAGCACGGAAAGGATTAAGTTGAAACTCTGAAGGCGACGTCTAGACGAGCCCATTACTTTCACGAAGAAAATCGCTTTTCCGCATCTGCAACAAATATTAGTTTCCCATAAAGGTGAATGAAATGGCTTCCGAGGCTCAGACACGACACTCGACACCTATTATTCTAAATGAAGGACTTATCGTCTATGGATTACTATCCTTACCTTTGCATGATTGCTACCAAATTCATCAATACGTGTAGATTCATGAAGTATATTCTATATTGCTACACCACTGACCTGAGGTGAAAATTGAAACGGATGAATCATGGCTAACTCCGAGGATCACTTGATCATATAATTTCAATCGCTACCAGGTTGAAACCTAACTGAGAATTAAAAAATCAAATAATGTACATTCAATGCCAACTTCATATATAGAGATTTCATAATTATGGAAAAGTCTTGGCATATTGGCCATTAAAGTTCGCTTACGAATTTTAATCTATGGCATTTGCACGTCAGCAGGAAAATCGTTTCATTGATTCATGCTTTTCTGATCCAGATGGCAGGCTTCCTTATGGGCTCCTCCTCCTTTCTTATCCTCCTCCTCTTCATCTCCTAGGCAGACGCTTTGTGTCAGCGTACCTTCCATCTATGCATATGTTGTCGAAAATTTATTCCTCTTCCCCGCTTTTCTTCCACGATTCCTTCTATTCCCGTCGTCAGCAGACAATGTCTTCTCAGAGACTGCTCAATACAATTCCTCTTTCTTCTTTTAATCGTTTCAATCAGAGTCCTTTCCTGGCTTAATCTCCTTAGCACCTCCTCTTTTCTCACTTTATCCTTCCAACTCACTTATTCCATCTTCCTCCACATCCACATCTCTTGGGCTTTCAGTATTTTTTTCATCTTCCTTCTTAACTGCCCAAGTTTCCCCCCCCCATATAGTGCCACACTCCATACATAAAACTTTACTAGTTTTTTTCTCAATTCTTTGTTAAAAGGTCTACAGAGTAGCTTCCTTTTCCGTTGGAAACCTTATTTTGCTAATACTACGTCTTTTTAAAGTCGCATAGATCGGAGTAAAAGTGATCAAAGACGTCAACCTATGACCAAAATTTCCGTAGCCAATAATCATCTATAAAATGCCTGAACAAGAGAGACAGCGTGATATAGTCGTCGGTATGAAGGACAATTATGAATGGTAAGTGAAAATAATCTATATTCCTCAACTTACAATTATTTTTGACTTGTACTCGAGAAAAATTATCGGGTTTAATGAATGTAAAAACGAAGGAATTAAGTCTTTGATAACTATCTACTGACAGGAGAATTTAAGGTTCTATTGTGAGGAATACCACCAACTACTATTGTCAACTACTATTTTGATCCTTGTGGAAAGGACACCCTAATAGTCCTGAATGAATTGTTCGTCACAGCTTGCATATTGAGATTTTGCTGCAAGTATCTATACACACAAAAAAGGCAATATTACTCCGTTACCGATCAAGGTATCTCTGTAATAACAGAATAAGTTATAATAAATTTTACCAAAAAACTTCGTCTCAGACCCTAGATGTGTAATAGGGAATCTTTTTATAAAATAGCCACGATAACTGAAGTTTTTTCTTGCAGAATCAAACGTATATTACCGGTAATACCTGGGATTATTTTCAGGTGGAGGTACAGATTTGGTTACAGATGTAGAGTGGAGCAGATTAAAACCTATCAGTAAAACCTTTTAATTCGTGAGCTTAGAATTCATCTAGATAACTTAACACACTGCCCACAGGGACAAATTCATCCACTATTTCGCAATCGCTAATATTTACCCGGTTCTATTACCAAATGAACTATCTTCTCCTGGAGTGGGATAATTGAAAATGGTAAAAGCAATAAATACGTATTTAATAGGCCATAAGAATGCTAGAGAAAGAACAACGTGAAGTAAAAACTGGGACCTTTCTGTTTCCTATATCCTCGTCCCTGATCCCAGTTTTTACTTCACGTTGGTCTTTATTGAGCAAAGAGGGTATTCTCGGAAGAAGTAGGCACAAGCAAGAGTGAGGTAAAGGTTGAAAGAGTACCGGCAAAAGAGAAAAGAATGTAAGCGAATGAAATTCTGTAGAACCATAAATAACTGACTAGAATAAAAAATGAAAATACTAATGCAATGGCTAAAACAAATTGGCAGTTGAGGGATAGTTCTCAATTTCACCTCTTGACAATGATCTGATCGGAGTAGGACGAATATATTTACATCTACATTGACGAATGGCCGTGTAAGCCACCTCCAGGGTGTGTGGCACGAGGTGGTTTCACACCTGGCAAGAATACTCGGCCCAGGTCAAGGTCAACCCCAGCGAGCTCCCCCGGCCGCTAGGCGCAGACCAAAACACAGTCAAGAGAAAAATGCTCGGCAAAACCAGAAACTAGAAGAGTTGGAGAACATGCTAACATAAAGTACACTGGTTATATAGTATACTGGTTATTATAATTAGGTTATTTTTTAGTAATATATATTATTTTTTAAGTAATATACCGTTTAGAGGTTGGTTTAAATGGAAGTGAAACATATTCCTGCATAGTTTAACACATGCATGGCCCTATCTACCTATAGTGATTACTTCTTTATCTCAGCGCACGTCATACCCTTATAAATTCCGTCCATAAAACCTATTCCCCTTCCCCACCTGCCCGACATCCTTCCCTCTATTACGGCCTTGAGCAACTCATCGCCTTTCACTAATTCTTCCAGCCACATACCCTGCCTCCCCTTAATCTCATCCAGAAGTTTCCTTTCCTCACCAACCATGACAAGCACTTCCTTATTTGTCTTCTTTTCTGTTCACCGCACCTTCCCCATCCTCTTCCATACCCACATTTTGAACGATTGCATCCTATTCCTGTCCTCCTTTCTCAGACTCCATGTTCCAGCCCTTACAACGCTACACTCCATATCAAGCTCTTCACCAGTATCTCTTTTATATCCTTATTCAAGTTTCCCGTCATCAGCTCCCTTCTACTACTAAACGCTTCCTTCGCAAACGTTATACTCTTCCGAATGTCTTTGCTACTAAGCCCATTTTCTTCTAGCGAGAAACCCAATTAATTAAATTTCTCTACTTGCTCCAATTTGTGCTACCCTACTTTTATGGCCGTCCATACTTTCTATTTCTCATCTCATTACTTAATACCTCATGATTTACCTTCATTCCGTTTTCCCCTGATTGAAATTATAAAACAATATTTTATAATATTTACACTGTATACTCTTTATTATAATGTACTGGTTAATATAATACTGATTTTATAATGCAAAGGAAAATAAACCTATATCATTTATGGACATTAAAACATCTTTTAAATATTAATTTTATTTTGAAGTAACGTAGCTGAAAAAAGTCACGAGTATTTCAACGCTGCATGAATAACGCTCCTGAGGAAGGAGGCCCTCTTCTGAAGGACGCAGACGCGATCCAATCGTCCACCGAGGGAATCGGTGTCATTGATCCGTCTCCATAGGTCATCACTCCACCGGCGATACCGAATGGATGAGTACCGCACTAGGGGGCGTTGGAGTGCTAAGGAGAGAAAGATTTTACTCTTACTCATTACTCCCAGGGCCATCTATATCTTAGGCGATATTTAGCTGCATCAAAAAATCCCCTCCACCTGGATCGATCTTCTGCCTCTCTTTCTGTTGCTCCAATCTTTTGCATATCCGTTCTCACTTGGTCCCACCGTCTTAGCCGTGGTCTTCCCCTGGGTCTTCTTCCTTCAGGAATCCCATTTAGTACCTCCTTCAGCAGACATCCCTCCTCTTTCCTTAGAATATGTCCAGCCCACCTGATTCTTCTTGCCTTTATTTCACTTGTTATGTCTGGATGTTTGCATAGATTCCTGATTTCTCTGTTGTGTTTTTTTCTCCATTGTCCTTCTTCGCATGTGGGCCCATAGATTTTTCGCAATATCTTATTCTCGAACACTACTACAAGGAGAGAAAGATAATAATAATTTTCTATAGGTAACAGCTTCCACCAATTACTACCTATTTATTATATTTCGACAACACACACAACCATGCCCTGGGCGGTGTAAATTTCCTACCCAGGTGGGACTCGAACCCGCGACCTTTGGGTTGGTAGGTGAGAACGTTATCCCGCCATCACCGAGGCCGGAGAGAGAGAGACCGGAACGAGACGCGAGGCAGCAACATCGGCCGTAATCCCACAAATCTTTGGCATTAATCTCTCACCGCGTTTCCGCCACTTTATTCGTCGCGAAGGGGGCGAGAGCACGAAGCCAACCTGTGACGGGTATCTTCACCCTCTCTGGCAGAAGCTGCCTCGTTCATGTGACTGACTCCTGCCTCGAGTAGTGTGCGCTAGAGATGAGCGTATACGCTTTTAATATCGATATCTGACGCCGATGAACTATCGAAGGAATCACCACCGTGTTGCATGTCAATTTTGTAAACCGACAGTCCATGGGCAAACAACACGCATCACATTTGTTCATGTATTTATTTATAAACACGTTTTGTCACCTTGTATTCATAATTATTTAAAACAGCCAGCATTTTTCTACAATCGTTTATTAGCATGAAACCGTATCGTCGATTTACAGCGTCGTCAGGCATGATAACTACAGCAGCAATAACAGGAAAATAAAGTAACATATCATGTACCTAAAGATGACGTAAATCGGTGAAACGAGTCATGCAAATACAATATTGCAGAAAAGTACAAAATATTTTATTTAATTATAAATACAATGGTTCAGAACTTCTACGAAGTGAAGACTGCAAGAGTAAAGTTTACATTTTGTCAATACTGTCAATTGCATAATCGAAATAATACTTGTAGGAAATATTGCAGGCAGTCTAATTTTTGTATAAGTTGGAAGAGTGGTCGATAGTTGAACAATCAAACCATACTGCAATTGATTTCCGAGCTAACACATAGAAATGCTTGTTGCAAACCACATGTAAGGATTCTTGCAGTAAAAGTAACTTCTATGTGTATAGTCATCTTTAAAGTTGTAAAAATAGTCATCAATGTAGTCCATTACATTTCATGCAATCTCTAATCCTATTCTAAAACTTCTCTATTCTATCCACTCCATGAATAGCAACAGATGAAGAGTCTGTGAAATTTATTTTGGCAAATGGACGCTTTCGGTCCTGAGGTTCTACGACGCAGAGTGGTCGGAATTTGCAAAATTTCGTATAAAATCAGCGCTCCCCAATTTGTAACGCTATAGCACGAAGGTATAAAAATATCAACTCTGAAAATAAGATATAGTAATGGAAAAACACAATGTTAGCAGATCATTTTGCTTTCTTATTCAAAAAGAATTTCTCGCACAACCTCAACATCAACTTAATTTAGAATATTTTAAGAGAAAACTAAACACATGCGTTTTTTTGTTGGGATATTTGGTCACGCTGGAGCCTCTGTATATAAGTAAGGATCAAAACCACAAAATAATGAAGTGCCAAAGCACCAGCGATTTTAGAGTTTCTATGAGAAGTTTCAATTCCTCATCAGTCCTCGTGGCGCATGTATACTACACCGTGTTATTAAATTTTTGGATGCCTTTTACGCATAAGACTTCAATGCGAGCGGTTGTATTGTACTCTGTAAACTCGGTGCGTTTCATTTTATTCGTGTTTTTGTTTCAATATTTTTTGGGTGCAATATACATCTTATTTACACCTAAAATATCCCTTTTAATCAGTCAAGAAAACATTTCTGGAGGCAGAGAGAGGCGGGGCTGAAGAGGTTTAAAAAAAAAAGCTATTTTGGACTTATGGACAGCTTTTTTTGTTATTTCCGACCACTCTGCGACGGGCATTTTGGACGCCTTTTCATTCGGAGAGAAGGTAGGAGAGCCTCACGGTCTACTCACGGGAGGGAGGGAAGGGAACGAGAGGGAGATGGTTTAACGATTTCGCACGACTACAGGTGAAAGCCGCGCGATAGACGGATACAACTGTTATATAGAGCGAAGGTGGCGCCAGCTGAGGAGCGCTTGGCAGAACTACAAGGACGACCGGCACCTATTCGGTGCTTCGAATTTCAAGCGTCGAGACGCGGCAAACAAAATGATTTGACGGTGAAGGACAACAAGCGATGTCGACCAACTTTCCCTTCCCTTGCGGAGAAATGTAAATAAAAGGTATGGTACAAGAATACTAATTCGTTCTAGAAGAGCCATAATCATGATGCGTACTCGTTGACACGTTTCCGTGAACCCTATTACATACACTTACATTGTTGGAGAAATTTGACCCATCCCATACTAAGCTATTTTTAAAGGTTTGTGAGATTAACATTTTTCACCTGATCACGTTACTAGCCTGAAGCAGAAATATCACTCTTTCAATTAAATATACGCAGAAAAAATATTCAACGTCAACTACATCAACGGTGCAATGTGGCAAACCTTAAAAAAAGATAAGAAAAAGGTACTTAAATAAAATTTTACAAAAAAATGGCAATTCCTTGTCGAATATGCGAAATTGAGAACTGTAAAATTGCAAAATCAAATGAAATAATATCTTAAATGAAATCTTTAAGAAAAGCTGCTTGCTATGCACTTCAGAAATATAAATACGAGTACAGGGAAAATACTCGGCACACAAAGTATCAGCAAAACGATACAAGAATACACACATAGATGGAGAGAACTGGTAGTAAAAATGGATGAAGAAGGAATACCCAAAATAATATAAAAATATAGAGCTAGAGGCAGACCAACTCAGGGATGTCCATGCAAGAGATGGAAAGACCAAGACTGAAGAAGGTCGTGACAGTCTTATTGCCTAGTACATAAAGAAAAAAAGGAAGGTTTTGGAGAAGAAAAGGTTTGCCGTTCATTTGGTATGGTGAAAATTAATAGATTACAAAAGCTAACACTTTTAATCGCCTGCCTCTATTGGACACCTACTGCTTTGAAACTCAGAGCTAACAGCAAGAAAACACTTTTTCAGCAAGGGTTTGACAGCATATTCAGATTTACATGAAGGTAAAGCCATAGTAATATCGAAAAAAGCCACGATGCTAGTCGTTGACACAAGACACCATTGTAAATGTTATAAGGAATTAGTGAATACATTCTTCACGTGTTTCCCACCAGGTGAGTTTTTCAGCCACAGCCGACGTTTCAATGGCTAACTCTGCCATCGTCCTCAGGTCGTTGAGAGCATTCAACGCCCTGAGGACGATGGCAGAGTTAGCCATTGAAACGTCGGCTGTGGCTGAACAACTCACCTGGTGGGAAACCCGTGAAGAATTTATTCACATTGTACGCCAGTAAAGCACCAAATCTTACATTATAAGGAATTTTATTTCACAGATTATTATTGTTAGGTCAAAGGAATAAAAATCAAAACGAGTCCGGCCAAGAATATTGCATCGATTTTTAAATTCAAATATTCCAGTTATTTTAAGCGAAGATTGGGATTAAATCGTGATGTTTTCTTACTTACTGCTCTACATGTACCTACAATGGTGTGGAGCAAGGCTAATACCTACATTTTCAGTCTTCAAAACAGAATTAAAGGATATAAGATACGAAAAAAGGAATACGTAATTGATACGATAATAGAATGTCATGAAAATATATATAATCCTACCAAAAATGAAGAGCCCCTATGGCATAATCTATAAGACAGCGACTAGAGCCTTTTTCTGATGAAACGCTGCGGTACATAAGTATTTAAAAAATTAATGTTTATAGTAACACTGTCATCATTGCATGAGCATGAAATTACTTTGTAAACGAAGCCTCAGTACTTAAACTAAAAACATGTAACTGCGTGTAAACGCGACTCGATACAAATTTGAAAATCATATAATATCAGCATAATCTTCTACTTTTGAGCTGATTAAGTATCCATTTCCAGTAGATATAATTGCGAGTGAGAATTCCCGAAGGAAATATGGCCACATAATTAAAAATATATATTTGTGATTACTAATTTAATTTCCATTTTATAAACTTTTAAGTCAACATACTAAGTGATATCAAAAAATAATTTTGGGTGATAGCTTTCAAACATGTATTCAATTATTAAAAATTTCAAGATAATTTACAAAGGGAAATGTTATGATTACATTTGATGTGGTCTTTAATAACATCTAATAACTTCATTTTAAACCATGCATAGCATACTCTAATTTTTTTAAATTCACGTATTTAAGCAAGCTTCCCAACCCAGAGCACATGATCTGAACTTCGTAAGTCATGCAATCCAAGAACTTGCGCTCTTTGTCTCTATAATTACATTCTTAATTGTTCAAGAAAAAGCGGGCCACTAATGTCGCACGTCTCCCAGAGATTAAAATACTCGTAGGTATTATCAACATGGGTATTCACTCCTAACTGAAATACATGCAAGGAGTTTGAACAATGGAATATAGAACAAACAAGGCAAATTATTTTCTCCAAGTGAACTCTAATTGAGTAGTTATTAACATAAATATTTCCAATGATTTCGATTTGTAGTCAATAGACTGCTAAACTTACGAGGTAAAAATTCGACATCCTTGAAATTGATACTAAATAACCATCTCGGAAAAAAGCTATGCACCGCCTGCGGATTTAACAAAAGAACTGGTCAACCTTAATATGTAAAACTGCATGTATTACTAACTGAAAATTACGTACGACAACAAATAAAAAATAAACCGTACAAATGATTTTTAGGTTATGCCCCTGACACATACAGAATTATCCGAAACATAACTGGTCCATTTTAACTTTGGTCGCCCCTATTATAATAGCTAATACAGAAATATACTTGTTTTTACTTTATTAAGAAAAGAAATGTCGTATTATGCTTAGGCAGTGATGTTATAATCAGGAATTACATTCAATTGTTTCGTTATCTTAAAAATTGATATGTTTTGATCATAGTAAACAGTAACGAAATGCCAACAAATACTCAATGACATATTCACTCATCACAGGGTTTGTTGGGCTAACAAGAGCTCAAAGAAGAGTTCATGTTCACCAATGTATAAAAATGGAGTGGATCTGTCTATGTTTGTTACTCTTCTCCTCGAAAGCTACTTCACCGATTGAGCTGAAATTCTGCATGTTTCCAGCGCATCTAATATGAGGAGCTACATGACTATTGGCGTTTCAAAATTTGTAATCAATGGAAGAGTTCCCCTCGAAATCCCAACAAACAATAGTATTTATTTAACAGAACTCAAGATGTCGAATTGACTATTCCAATTTCCGTTTTAAATCCGACTTCGGCATATGACAACAATTTTGTCCAGTTTAGTTTTTAGTCTGGTAAATCACTATTTTTGTAAACAAAACTGCTATTTTTAATTATAAAACATTAGTTGAAAAAATCAAATTAATTAATTACTTTGAAATGTTCTTAATAATTTGTTTACTTGCAGATTAGTAATTAGTACACTTTTCAAATAATAACAAGGCCAACTATGTTTAAATCCACAGAGTATTTTATTGGTACAACTAGTTTCAACGCTACGGCATCATCATACGGCGTCACGCCATAGCGTTGGTACTAGTTGTACCAATAAAATACTCTGTGGATTTAAACATAGTTGGCCTTGTCATTATTTGAAAATGGAATTCCACAAAGTTACGCCAGAACGGATTGAATTCAGTAAACTTTTGATATGCCAACGAGAAAAATTGTTAATTCTCATTGCATACTTTATCCTACCTTAAAGTAGAATTTGTGGAGGTCAGCGTTTATGGTGTTGAATAGGCTCAGATCTTTGTCTAATTTTTTATAATCAAAGAGTTTTCTGAGTTGTTTGATATTTGCTTAGACCCTTTGAACAGCATGTTGAAAATATGTTATTTGTATCCTATATATTACGATCAATGTATTCTTCCATGAATTTTAACGGGTTTCTCCCACTAGTGATTTCCAAAACAGTCTAAAACAATATATTTGACATCTGCGCTCTCATTCCACGATGTCCCCGCATATATTGTAATGGTCCACACACATAATATTAATATGTCTACCCAGACAAGTATAGTACTATATCCTGCCACAACCCGATGCAAACCCTGCCCCCCATGCATCCACCAAACCCCGATTGCTCAATTGGCCCTCGACAAGCCAAAAACATCTGGCACCAAATGCTCTCATTCTCCTCCGTGGTTTGCAAATGGTGGAGGGAGACAGAGATAGTTCACTAACCCATTCACTCCCGAGGCAGACAAATCACGTCGGGCAATTTATGAATGTTTTCCCCGGAGGGCGTGAACGAAATGCGCGGAATTAAAATGAAAAAAAAAAACATCCCCCTTCGGCTCACTTTCACGGTTTTTGTACGTACAACGAAAAACACTCGTAAATCCAGGGAATGAATTTAACGACGACACGCTCGCACGCAGACGCAGCCGACCAAAAAAAGTAAACAAACGAAAAAATAAAATGGGAAAAATCCCTTTTAATCGTCCTGTTTCGTAATTTCGCAATATCCCCCTCTTCCTTTCTTCCTACCTTCCTCACCTCTCTCTGCCATCCGTCCGGAATCATTTCTCTTCAGCGGCCTCTGGTGAAGGTTTTATGACCCCCTTCCTCCACTCATCTGTGTCATCTCCTTCCCCAAACAATATAGTTCCCACCCTCAGGGCTTTCGGACCTACTCGAAATATTTAAACATAGGTAAGATGGAATTCAAAGAACTGTGGAACTGGCCGCGCAGTAACTCTTGACGGTATCACCCGGTAGTGATCGTAAAATTGTGTGAAATTTACTGTGAAAAAATCATTCTCCTGGACTGGAATTCACACTCAGACTCCTCGAAATCACAGGCGAAGTACACAATCATTAAATTTGGATCAGGAAGCATGAAATATTGCTGGTACTAACTTTGTGGAAGCTCTCAATATCCATGTCCAAAAGAAGGAAAAGAGAAAAAAATGGTACATTTCCACTTTTTATTGATCAACTGACCATGATTTCGGCACGTTTTTTTTTCATCCTGAAGATAGCATAACGTGCCAAAACCATGGTTGGTTGATCAATAAAAAGTGTGTAAGTGTACCGGTGTTTTTCTCTTCTTTCTGATATTTCAACTGGTTAGAGCACTCGGTGCATTGTCAAGAGGTCAGGGGTCGAATTCCAGTCCAGGGTGGTTGTGTTTGATAATTGTGATTGTTTGAGACAACTCCGATCACGTAAATATCAATAAATCAGGTTGCTCAATCACAAAGAGCTTGAGATTTTGGTCCATTTGAACCACTCGAAAAAAATTCAAGCAGCCTTCCCCATCGAGCATTCTCACCGGTATCTTGATGATGTTGATCACCCGGAGTTGAACATCACGATTAAAGATGCAAAAAACAACATATCTTCAGCTATCCATCCGAGTAGTCAAAACTCACCAAACTATCTAAAAGTTCCTTGCTGTACCACTTGACTCCTTAGTTACGTGATTGGACTTACCTCGAACTGTTCAAACCCAACACCCAGGACTTGGATTCAAACACATATCTCTTGAGCTCACAGTGGATGTAAAAACACATCATGCAATTCATCCGGGAATCGGACGCCTGGGTTCCTCAACCAGAATTCGCAATTCGAACCCGGACCACTCGGCGCGATATCAAGTGGTGCAGCTTCGAATTTCAGCCCAGGCAATTTATTTTTTCACCGGAAATTTCACAAAATAGGGGAAACTGTTTAAATAAATAAGAACATATGTTTCTGTGGAGGCTGAAGTAATAATTTTCAATGACATAGGCCCGAGTTCAATTCTTGAACGTCTCCAATCTAAGCTCACCCCCTCTACTAAGCTGCATCTACTTATTACAATGCGAGCCATTGCGAGGGCGAGCGGCATTGGGTGTCTACACATACGACGTACCGTGCAAGCCATCTCCAGGGAGTGAGGCACGGGGTGATTGCACACCAGTCATGCAAAAATAATTACTGTACAAAGCCAAGTCCCATGCGTCCCCCATCGGCGAGGCGCAGATCGAAAATCAGTCTGGAGAATTAAGCACGGCCAACCAGAAACTATGGGAGTGCTACATTGGCAAATGTGCTAGCATTCAGGAAACTGAATATTAGGACAAAAACCCTTAAAATTGAGAGAATAGGGAAATGTGCGCAATAATGGGGAAATATTATTTTCAACTCCTCAACAAATTGACTCCGAATGACGCCAATAATTTTGTAGCTGGACCATTATGGTACCAGTAGGGTGATTACGTAAAATCCCGTGCTTCATAACGCCGCGCTCTGGAACGCCCGAAAGCTTCGTCCCCTGCGATTATGTATCTCCAGGCGAAGTGTTCAAAGTCGACGTTATCACGGCGCTACCGAAAGTATGAGAAACTTATATTGCGAATTTATTCCACTCGGTCCGTCCCTTGTTCAAATCTTTCCATCCAATCCGAAGGAGAGAAAATGGTCACGTGACTGCACTTCGAAAGCAGAAGACAATAAAGGAACTCGGATGAGGAAGAAAGCACTTACACAATATTTTTAATAAATGGTGGTTCTTAACTTTCTGAATTACAATATATACGATACTGGATAAATGATAGAGAAACAGTAATACATGCTAATAGTATAGAAACTAAAAAAGCGGTGGGCAGATGATTACTTAGAGGTCTTCCTTAGCGAAATCAATCAATTTCCCAACGATTAGGCAGAATCAAGTTATCATTATTAATTAAAACCTACCTTACTACGTGATATTAAACGTAAAACACTACAGCGAGATAAAAATTATGTTTATTGATATCTCAATTCTCTCGTGTACATATCGGGAACATAGATTTACGCGTAAGTGCAAACATGAGCATTGTGTTGTCGAGAGGCTGGCAGAAGCGGAAGGGTATATCTTGTAAGAAGTATGCATTATTTTTCTCGGCTTCACCATCCCAAGTAACTGAAAAACTTCCATTGTTAGAATAGCAGCACTTATATATTTGTAAATATTTTCTCTAAAGACTGTAATATTATCGTGGGCATGACATTTCCCAAATTTGTACTTTTGCTCACCGACGAATTATGACGGATTTGAGCGAAATGAAAATACTTATCGTCGTACAAATGGTATGATTCTAGCAAAAAGCCACTAACTTCCGTTGACAAATACTAGAAATATATTTTATTGATTAGCTCGTTTAGTGGAAGTAGACAGGGTAACACTTAGGCACAGCTTTCGATTATCCTCTGGACACAGCTTTCGATTATCCTCTGGGCACAGCTTATTTTCACAGGTCTGAGCATCATATCAAGAATCTTACATAACATTAATGAAAGTTAGGATCAGGATCAAACAAAATTGTAAGGAAAAGGTCAAAATATCATGCTGCACAGTAATTTTATTGTGGCTTATTACGTACACATTAGTTGTATTTTTGCACTAGGAAGCAATTCCAAAGCTTTCATGATGGCAGTACCATTTCGTCACTTGTGAAACACTAAAACCAAAGAAGTATTTTACCAAAAGTATATAATAGAATAACCGCAACACCGCGAAAGTAAAGGCAATCACATTTCAATCATCAACCGCAAAATATATATGTAAGTACTTGCAAAATGAACTTCCCCTTGGTACGGCACAGTGTATAACAATTTATCACGACAATGTAAATAAACCACTTGGCTCTTCACTCGAGTGATCATCACTTCCTACTATATTAAGAGGTAAATGTGACTTTACACCACAAGTAGGAATTCCAACGCGCAATTAGCTGGCATCAAACTGCTATTGATTATAACACACGTACCACACAGGAACTTTCTCCGGAACAAAAACGACAACACAACCAAACACGAACTCCGGCGCGCAATTTTTGCCATTCGAAGAAGCTACACTTTGCCATCCAAATAGACAAACTGGTAAATATTATCAGCCTTGGTAACATCCTCAAATTTTTTACGAACATTAAAAATCGCCTTCTTTCAAATTTCATACACGCGCACTGCCAAATCCGGCCATTATTAATGTGAGGGAATAATGCGATGTAAAAGAAAAATAACATTTCCACAGGAGCTTGAACGTTTGACATGACGTCAAAAAACACTTTTTATATTAATAAAAATTAAAAGTTTCCATTGAAATTCCTTGAATGGCAGCCTCCCCGAGTCCTTGTTGCATCCAACTGCTGTCATTTAAAGACGAAATATTAGGTAATTGGCTCTTATTTGCATATATTTCTACTACGCGTTATGAATGACCGACTGCCAAACCTTCATGTGTATACAGTGGGGAAATATTTCTCGCCATCGGTTGCCACTACTCCACCCTGCATGATCTGGTGAACGTTTGCAGGCCAATTCTGGTTCAATAAATGTCCCTTTGTTTACAAGGCTTAACGACACGGATGGCTTCAATTTTCGGTCGCCTGCTCAAATAATCAACCAACGGTTTTTATGTGTATGTACGTTGGCCATAATGAATCAGCCGCCCATCCGTGGAACAACATTCGACTCTCGGTCAAGGCGTTTGGTCATCTATTTCCACATAAACTCCCTTGAGAGCTTCCACTTTCTAAACCTGTAGAAGCCCTTGCAGGGATGAAATAAAAAAGCCATATTCCAGTATAAATGGAAGGATTCCACCGGACACCTGCGCCGTTTCACAGGGTATTAGCGGATATCCTTTTATGTGAGCCCGAGAGGGTAACGGGTGACCGGGCCAGAGAAAAGGACGCCAGTTTTATGATCCACCTTCTTTATTAATACAATATTTTTTCATTCACTTCATGCGCCCACTAGAGCTTGTCCTGCCCAAAAACAAACATTCATATATACATTCATCACGACATTCCCTTTTGGAGTAGACATAGTCAAAGAACTTGGCTATTGCAGCTAGGTCTAGGAAAGAGGCTTTCTTCTTATAACTTACTCCATAATACGCTACTCTTGCATGCCACTTTCACTTCTTTTACGATCATAAATATCTTTATACACGCTCTACATAAAAATCATAGTATTCTGCCTCATTTGAGTCTCTTCCACCACATACACCCATGGGTTTCGCGGTCTACCCGTTCCTCTCACACCATTTACTCCACTAGTATTTATCTGTTTTCTTATTACTCTTGCTTTTCTTCTCTCAGCATAGCCAACATTACGAAGCACACTCGTTTCTTATGTCACTTACTGTAGCATCTAACCCATGTTCTATCATGAACTACTCATTCCTAAACTTATCCATCCTCCTTTGGCACTACACTTCATATGTGCCTCATTTCCACTGGATATAGCATACTCTTAGCATATCCTTATATATCCAGGCTACTGTGAATTTCTTGATTTATTAAAAGGGATGATGAGATTCGATCGGAAAGACTGCTTCGTTGATACTTCCCATAGAGTCTGTACGGCTGATTAAGTTACCACACATCCACTACAGTCATCTGGGTACGGTCGTTTGAAACATTAACACCCTTTTGTTGTTACCATACATAACGAATAACAGGCGTTTGAGCGTTTGCATGAAACTGATTGGAAATTGACATACTTCGATGTTGAATGAAGCTAATAATATCTCTAATCTCTATTTACTGAAAGTCGCCTACATTCTTGATCCAATTAAGGAATGCATACTCTTTCAAGCTTCCATTAGCTTGCACTTAAGGAGAAGCACCAAGTGTTTAATTTTACCACAAATATGCAAGCTATTGAAATGATGATTTTAATAGCTTGCAATAGTTTATTTAAGTTAATTTTTTTTTAAATATAATATTCCTTAATTATTTTGTTTTTCCTTTTTTACCCCACTTTATGTCAATCTAACCTATTTATTCTCATCTCCTACCTTCCCAATCAACCATATGTCCCTCTATCTCGCATCTTCTATCTAATGAACATATCATCCTCTTATTCTTCCTTATCAACCTTTCCCATTCTCTTCAGCTTCTGTCACCTTCAAAATTCCATCAGCAACCTCCTCTTTTTCCCTAAAAAGCCCAACAATTTCATTTCTCTTCCGACTCGTCCGCCTTCATTTGTCCTTTTTTTCACAATTATATCTTATAATCCTACCTACGTCTTTCCTCTAAGCATATGTTTTGAAAGCTGTAATACCGACGAAGACAAGTTCTTCGTTGGTTACACAATGATCACCACCATATACATCATGGGGTAGTCCTTGACATTTCCCCCATGCAAAATTACATACCCCCTACGTAATGCCTCCATTACACTTCTCACATTTCATACCTCCTTTCAGTACGCCTAAAACTCTCCAATTACTTTTCACCCTCTTCTACTCAAATTCTACTTCCTCCTCTCCAAAGTCGCCCAAAATATCGAAAAATCCCTGCAGATAACCTTAACTAAAATGATGGCATTCAAATTTCCAAACCAATTCCCTTTTTTTTCCTCCCATATAAAACCGTACTCTTAGGTCATTCTCCTCCGGTCTCATCTTACGTTCTCCATACCAATCAAAGCAAACGCCTGAAGTCGGGTAAGGTACAAAACTAAAAACATGACTGTCTTGGGAAGTAGACATTCTCGACAAGAGGTTTCATTAATTTCGTTATAACAACCTCACTCCAGCGGAAATTTAATTTCTTAGCTGAGTAGAGAACGTAGTTATGGGTACTCATAAGTAACCCTAGGGGGTATATTTCTTACAAAAGATGAGGCATAGATGTAAACGATTCGGATAGAATAACCGAGGAAGGATCTTGCCTGCCCTTAGCTTAATCCTCCTGCCCTGTTTTTCAAACTTTTTCCTGGTTTCCCTCTCCTACATTTTCCTCTTCTCCCCTCCTTGTCACGACAATATGACCTATGATATATATAAGGCTCGAGACCAGTAAGGAAAGTTACCTTGAAGATGGCAAAACGTGTCGAAACCTAGGTTGGCTTTATTTCTTTTATTAAATACTGTGGATTATATACTCTGGAGTTTTTCATTCTTTATTATGGCGGGGTCTTTTTATTTATATCAGTGAACTGTGAGTTAGCCTTAAGGAAGGTAATAAAGCGATTTACATCCCACCGGCACCTTCACAATAAAAAGTCTCAATTTTAGAGTCTCAACGATCTTTTCATAAAAGTTTAGAAAAATGTATAGTCGTTGCTTTCGAAAGATTTGTGATTTGATTGACGTATTTCCAAAACAATTGCAATGGCCGATGAGAAACGTCATGAAATAAGTTTCAATGAAGAGATAAATACTCGCAAAGGAAATATCTTTGGTGCATCAAGGATAAGTTGTCATTTTATATCTATCATTTCAATTTATTTATGGTACACATGCCAAAGAGACGCGCAGTACTATGGAAGACAGTTTATAACGGAAAATAATCTATTTACACTCGCAAAATTGACGCTTTGAGAACTCAGCCTTACCGTATACAGCTGCCCATTTTCTGTCTACCCCGGTGGTGAAATGTCTAGTGGTTGGTACAGGGGGAGAGGACGGGCCACCGCAGAAAATAGAATTACGCATTTTGGGCTGGCCCCATTATGATCTCCCGGGTCTTATCGAGTTTATATCCCGACATCAACGCGGCTGAAAGTGACGCGGCCTCTGGCATTAGGATCTTGTGCCAGACGTGCACCCGGTCGGGCTAATTGTTTCTCGACTCGAAACCCTGCAAAACACGTTACTTCCCCATTAGATTGTGCTCCATTGCTCGGGGTGGCTTAATGCACCGAAGTTCGGGAGGGACCCTAGTGCTAATGGCGAGTGTTCTTTTGATGATTGTATATGGCAGATGAAAACTAGCGAATTAGGTTGCTGAACTAGTTGCCCATGTAGGGAAAGCAGGAGAAGGGGTTGTACCTCATTCGGTGGTAGAGACACGTCCTACCTGAAACTCTACTGTACTCATCATACAAATCTTTAAGACTTGCGTATTTATAGGTATAAAAACCAATATAAATTAAAATTAACAATTAGCTCCTAAGCATGGATGGCATTAATATTTTAAGATTTGATTAAAAATATTACAAGCTATTGCCCGGTTTCATACAATTGCCCGGTTTCATACAAGATAGTGCCCGGTTTCATGCAAAATAATGACCGGTTTCATACAAGATAATGCCCGGTTTCATACAAGATAATGCCCGGTTTCATACAAGATAATGCCCGGTTTCATACTATTGCATCAACGTAATATCCTGCAAGCTACCTCAAGGTTGTGTAGATTGGTGACATGCACAACACTATATACTGAAAATGTTATAGAATCTGCGAATATGCTATAGAATCTACGAATCATCAGCAAATACTTGCAAATACGTAGTAGGGGTGAATTTTCGCCAACATGGACAACAAATTAGGCTACCAATATCGTACTCTATGAGCACTCATGCGTTTTTCTAAAATATACATTTTCCACAGAGTTGCACAGGAAGAATGCGAGACGTTGATAATAATTTGATAACCATTTTCCTGGGCATGCTAGCCGATTTGGTTCAACTCTCTCTCATGCATTACGCTAACGTTAATTAACCGACGCACAGTGGCGAATTTTCTGAAAATCCTGGCCAAAACCCCAAAAATCAAAGTTCTTTTGAAGAGTTTTTTGACCGCTGCAGTCCAAATCAGGGTAACCTGGGATGCTAACAGCACGGTCCCTGACTATCATTAGGGTTTCACTTCTTGAAGGCATCAGTCCCATTCGGAGAGTTTCGTCGGCAACACCCGTTTGCGGAAAAGAGAAGGAAATGTTCAAGTGTAACATTCAAGAGAAAATCGGACAGCATTAAGATAAAACTACAATGGATTCAATACCTGGATGTTAGTCAAGTTTATCATGTTATTGTTCACATTTAGGGATTAGATATTTAAGAACTTTATTTATGCATAAGTCATCGCAAAAATATACGTTTTTAAAATGTATGTAGACAAAGTTATGAATTCAGCGGCATTCAGTCAAATAATTAGCATCATATTATAGCCTATAACATCTCAAATGATGCCATGAAAAAACATTCTGCTCATATCTGCGACCCTTGGCATAAATTGAATTTGTTATAACAGATGTACAGCTCATTTTTTCTCGAGGATTTTAATGCTTCCGATTTCTTCGTGACTTTTTCCTGTTATTATCTTCCAATGTTTTGACCTTCAGGTTCAAATATCCGCCATAAAACTCTTAAAAGGAGTTCATCGCCAATTTCATGGTTTTGTGCCCTTCAGCTAGTCACGAGGAAAGATGCTTCCATTTGCGCGAGCATATCAAAAGACTGACGGGGTACACCGAACTATTTTCAGAAATGAAGACATTTCTGGCTAAATTCACATTCCAAATTAAGTGTAGATGGCAGCCATCGTCCAGGAATGAAGACCGTTTTCAAATTAAAAATAGACAATGGCTTGACAAGGATATCAGTCTGCCAGTTAATTCTTTCTCACCTAAGAAATCTGCGACTGGTCGCCCCGTGGTTACCTTTGAAGAAAGTAGTGAACGGTCAAAGTGACGAAAGACCGAAATATTACTTGATCAAGTGACATCATCTAGACATTGATATGCTACACAAATGAGCCTCCGAGTGTCTGGCCAGTTGGACGCTGCATAAGTCGTAAATGAAGTGACGGCAACTACTCCCACAGGAGCTAGCAAATACCGCAGAGATAACAAAGGGAGGGAAGAGGTCGCATCCCGACTCTCCGATGATCATGAATTATCGATGCTGATTGAGGGAAAACTGACAAAGTGGCAGTATAATGTGGTTAGCTCCATGGCATTGACGTGCAATGGCAGAATTTTCCCTTACTATGAATCAGTGACCGAGGCTAAGAAAAGGTATTATCCAGAAGGGATTGAAATAAACGAGAACAGCGCTGAAGTGGATTTGAAGTGCCTGTTGCATCATACTATCGGTCACATTGTAATGGTTCAACAATATGTAATGAATAAGCTTTCTTCGCCGCAACTTCTCAATTTGAAGATAATTTCTAAGTGGGGCTGTGATGGTACGAGACTGACAGTACAAGCAAACCTTTCAGAAATAATCGTCCTCTGATGCAAGTATATTCGCGACATCATTTGTACCACTTCAGTCGGTTGTTGATTCAATTGGGTGTAAGGCATAAGTCATTGTGTGGAAAAATATCTATTTTTTATGCTATCATTGCATCCAATATGAACGACATATCATGTTTTTCATAATTCTTATTGGGCTTTTTTCAGGTAATACTGCAGACAACATCTTGCTGCTATTCTATCAACGTTGATTCATTCAAAGAATATGCCTTAGATACCGCTAGACATTTTGTAAAATGTACCCATGGTATTATATGCCTGTGACTGTACATGAAGTTCTCCTTCATAGCCCTCAAGTGATTTCTTCAGCTCTTTTGCCGATCAGAATGCTTTCGTAGAAAGCACAAGAGACGCGTAACAAAGGCATTAGAAGGTATCGTGAAGGGTATTCTTTAAAACTTTCCAGAGAAGCTACCATGGGAGATGTTTTACATCAGCTTCTTGAGTCATCAGATCCGTACATGACCAGCCTCAGAGAACTCCCTAAAAGGAAACTTAAGTTGCTTACCAAAAGATGTGTTTGCTTTACTCAAATAACCTGAAATCGGCGAGTTGGGCGAAGCTGAAAGACGGAGTGACAATGAAAGTGAGATAGATTTCAGTGCCTTCGAATATTTTTTTTTATATTTCCACCTTGATGAGTAATGTATTAAATTTTAAGTTAATTATTACCATATTTTGTATCATGTATCAATTATTTTCGTAATTTTATTGATTTACGTAGGATATTATGTCGCCATTTGGCGTAAAACTACAACAATTTAAAAATTTAAACTTGTTTTTAAATATAAAATTAAATAACATTCACCATCAGACATACTCTGTATTCCAGAACAGAGGATCACATTACCCGAAGTTCTGGATTTTAGGGCTATTTTCATGTAATTTAAACGCTAATTTTTTATTTTTTATTAACAAATCGTGGAAATTTTAATGAATTTTCACGCTTTTTGCTAAAAAGATATCAGTTCGTTGGATTTGTTAAGATTTCTAGGGCCTATAACCAATTTTTGAGTTTTGGCCAGGATTTCGGCAAAATTCGCCTCTGTGCGACGGCCTAACATGCTTTTCAAGCTCTGACTCAGTTAACAGCAAAACTAACGTGAAGGCTACGTTATCGATCGGTTTCAGATAACAAGGCGTGAATCCGGGCCTAATCAATTCTTTAAATTTATTCCCAGCTATCGGAATGATGAATGGTGTTGTCTTAGGGCATATGTGGAGGAAATTATTCATAGTGAAAGGAAGAATAATTTGTGGAAAAAAGTGGAAAACCGCAAATAATTCTCTCTTTCACAAGTGGAATGGTGTTCTGTAATCCTAATCGCGTACAAACTGATACAGGACTTCTAATCATAAATGAGGCCACTTTATTAAAACAAATTCCCAACTGATAATGCTAATATGAGGCAGATAAGCTCTATGGCCTCCAATTTAAAACACGAGATATCTAGTACTCCAATGGCCGCATGCAGTTTTTAGAACAGCGTTGATTTTCCCGGTAAACCGGTAAAATTGCAACCAAAGCTTTAAAACTTGTTTGGATTGGTTCTTAGTGTATTACTTAGATATTTCTCGTGTTTTTACTAATAACAATGTTACATATCCTATGTATCTTGCGGGAATAATTAATAATGGTCCATTTATTTTTATCAGGGGAATAGAGATCTAAATAATTTCTGACCTTGAACCTGGGATTCCTCCAGGAAATGGTACAAAATACATGGTAGCTTTCAACGATGTGGAAAGAATTTAAGATAAACGATGATTTCTCTAAGCCGTGATTGCGACATGGATTTTTCATCTAATGAGGTCATTTTCGCACGATTACTGTATTACACCACCATATCATCACAATAAGGATCTCACCTGAAAAGCAATCCCTTCAACGATGCAAGCGAATGGAAAATTCAAGGGAAAAACACCTCTCGTGACCATTTCCCTCGAGTATAAAATGTCAGCAAAAAATTGTCACGTATCGCAAAAAGTAGTTTTCCGAATAATTGGGGCATCAAAACTATTCCATTTTCCGGGTGACACGGCAATCCCTTGGCCTCAGGCCAAGAATAACTCTTCCATCGCGCAATTTAAAAAAAATTGTGTGATTTCATACATTTTTCGTCGCGGATAATCTCACGGACAGAAAGAATGACCGCCACGCTGCTCCCTTCCAGTGGGCGTTATACTGTCCGAGGCTCTGCTCACGTAACGCTGGATGCGGTCGTATCCAAGTGGAACTGTTCCACTTGTACACGTGTCAGAATGGATTCCATACAGTCTCTACACCTCTCACTCCACCATTACTAACCCCCCCCTCTCTCTCTGTCTCCCTCAGCCGAGCAGGTACTGCGATAAGGATCGGACTTCCATTACTAGCGTCCGTCCCGGTCTCCACAACACTCCCGACCCCCCAACTCCCGACCCCTGTTTCCGGCAGACAATTGCTTGGATGTGCAGCCTCGCTGCATCTTGCTGGGGGGGAGGAAGGTGCGGAATTTAGCTAGGGTTATGATGTGAGGTGGCAGAGAGGGAGGAGTGTAGAGGTGAGCGGTGAGTATGGGTAGGGGGGGTCGGGAGGAGAGTGGAGGGCAATGTTGTGTGAGTGCCCAGCTTGCCCACACAGGCTATTCAGCGCTCCAAGAGAACACGGCCACACACGGGGAGAATGTCGGAACGCCACGCGGCACAATTCGTTGTCCATAGATAGTCAAATCTAGCTACATGCATGGGAATAAACCAGTTCAAGCCATCTCCGAGACATTTGATAATAAATAAACGGAAAAAATATTTAGGCATAAAATAAGCCATCATACATGTTTTGACTATATGTTATACATATGATTATGATATTTAACGTCATTATCATAACGTCATATAAACCTCATTATATGTGGTCCTACATTACTAATTTTAGGTGGTTTCATGTAGATTCCTTCATGCACGCCCTTCTGATTTTAGAACTCCTAATATTCCTTCTTTTAACCTTCCGGCAGGCGCGCATTTTTCAGTCACACGAGCGAGCGAGACGCTATTAAAGAATAAATTAGGTGTCTTGTTATATACTGGTTAATTTTTTATTGGTTAGCTATATTATTTCTTTATTTACATAACTGTTCACATTTCACGTGCTTATTTTTTATTATTACATATTTTAATAGCTGTGTAGCTTGCCGAAGAAACTTGTTCCTCGGCGCCTTGTAGGCACAAAAGGCAAGTGACAAAGACTCGTTAATGTTTTTTGCTAACGTATTTACCAAATGTAATATCACAGTAGAAGTGTTATTTACGCAAAGTTCCCTCTTTCTGCAAAATTCACGGGAGAAGTAGTTTTTACTTGAGAGTGGTAGCGCTTCAGGTATGCTTCCAATCGGACGGCGCGGAGGAGTCAAAACCGTAGATTTGGACACTAAATGCCCCTTTTTGAGACCCACGGCTAGATCGTTTATGAATATTCTTCTTCGATGCTAATTTTTACCATGTTTATTGAATAGATAAACACCCACTCAAGAATCGGAGTTTATGCCAGCAATATTCAAGAAAACAAAATATCATGCAAGTGGTGGGCCACGGGCTACGCACATTTTATCATCTGCGTGTACAGCACCTTTAGTTTCATTGTAATGTATTATTATTTTTGTCTGTTGGTAGCTGCATTGATGTAATGTGAGTCATGCGCTGTATGCATTTGAATGACGACTTTGAGTCTTGGTACGTATAAGACCAGGGTCACGTTTTTTTTAGAATCCAAGCAATGAAATATGTACTTTCCTCGCTTCGTTCGTCTTCAAATTTCGGTTTCGGATTTCAAAATTAGTTTCACTAATATAAATTGTATTGATACATAATTTCAACATTTTTATGCAATAAAATGTGACTCATTCTCTGATATAAATGTAAGAAATACAGGTATCTAAATGTACTTACGAAGATATTGTTTTCATGATCACAGCAGGTCTCCACAACATTCGCAATATTTTGCTTCAGGCGAAAATTACTGTTGTATAAAAATATGAATAGATAATCATTAACGTACAATTTTTTCGCCAAATATTGTTAACAATAAAAAGTCAATACCTTATTGAATGTAAAAAAATATACGAACAGACTTGGACTGTTCATTGATTCAACGGGCCTCGCAGCGCACAACGTACGGACTTCACGATGCGTTTCGCTTTCTTTTTCCCCAAAAACTGCTTCTAATAAAATAATTTCTGCATACTACGAAGGCTATTTGTACAAATAAGGAACAACAAAGGGTCACAAGTTGGTCCCATTACATTAAAATGGATTAAAACGCCGCAAACCGACCGTCGTGTACTCAGTACACGTACGCACCCGCCGGAAGGTTAAGAATATCATCCACCATATTCACCAGTGACTTTCTTGCTTTATCCCTTCCTTTCACAAAAATCACCTCTCTCTCATTAATCTACTTTGGAGGAAGGATAAATTAATGATTAACATGTATATTTTGGTGGATTTGACCATGTAGCTTAAATGGAGAGGCCAAAAAGTCATTAGAGAATCATTATTGTCTTTGAGCATGAAAATTAAAGGATGGTTCCTTTTGATAATTTCATACATAACCTCACATCCTTTCATAATGGATCGTGCCCCATTACAGGGCAAACAGGAAGTGTATCCATCTGGTTTAAATGAGTCTAAAGAATGTGCTATAAAAGGACTAGGGCTCGACTTAAAATCACTATCATCGGTGTAGTATCGGTGAGGGCAGGTTTTGAAGAATCGTCACCAATGTTTTTCCATTTTAATAAGTCTCCGTTCCTCACACTAACCTCTCCGCAGCTCAGCACTCTACATCAATTCAATCAGTCTAACATGCATTTTCCCTTCCTGACAATTCTCCGCTTTCCGTCGAGGTATTGCCTTAAGCATCAACGATAATTACTTCTTCCATTCATCTACACTGCCTCCTGATCTCCACCACCTACTTTCCATCCTTATCACGCCAGTTACTCCCTGTCTGTAAAACATACTTGCGTCCTTCGGCTGATATGAGGTATGTACAAGCTCTTTTAACTCCCACAGAATTAAAGAATAGATTAATAATTAAAGAAAAGACATAGAATTAAAAAGCTCTCTCAAAATTCGCAAATGTAAGCATGACTATTGACCATAAAAGAAAGTGTTTTTTTCCGAGAAGTGCAATGGGTTCTCATTTCTTACGTCCGTTCCGAAGTGTATTTATTTTATTTCCAATCATCTTTCAATCAAGGAAATGAATTCTCATTGACGGTTATGAGGTTTCTTTTTTAACCCTCCTTGAATCTTGTCTCGCAAGATGCACTGATGTTTTAAAAGGGAATATTGGTATTTTTCCAGGATTCTTGCGACGGTAGGAGACGGGAGAAGCAATCTTTTTCGTATTCCAAGAAAATGCGCTCTCATCATGATTACTTTCCAATGGATTTCTCCGAAACGATTCCACCGCAACTTATTTCACCTACCTCCTGCGGAGTAGTTGATTTGGCTTCTGCTTGTTATTTCTTTTCTCATGATTGCTGCAATTACTATGCTGCCTAGCTTCGGTCCTCGACCTTTTCTGAGTGGAGGAGAGTTTGATATGTGAATATTATAAAAATATCAGTAGCATTATGTAAATTAGTGGCAATTATAACGCCTTCAAACACCAGGCATTTCGTGACATACGATGGTAGCCATAAATAGCCCACCTTCCACTTTATCTCTGAATCACATTCTAAAGGAGAGCGTGCAAAGAAATTTACAGCAGTCATTTTTCAAGGAATGCGGAAAATATGGTAGCTAATTCATTGCTACAATTTTGAGCGTCTCATACATCCACGAAGGAAGTGAAATTAGTGCTGCTAAACATAATTTAGAAAGTTGATAAATTACCGTGTGAAACATAACACAAATCGACTTAAAGAAAAAGCAATTGGGCAAAGAGCTCGAAACTATGATTTTTTTACTTTATATTTTAATGTAGTATATCAACAGAGCAGAGAAGTCTTATTATTAACAAAATTGTCAATTTAAAAAATATAAATCCATTAAAGATTTATTCGTACATCTGATTCCAACGCTAAAAATATTCATTTTACTTTATTGAATTCAGAAAACTCACTGAGTGCTAATTATGTTCACGATGAAACTATTGCAACATAACAAACATACATTAAAACTACAAGTTGTCACAAGTAAAGATGCGAAATAATGTTGGATAAAAAGGATACCATCCATCTCTAAACACTTGAAATTGTCCAGCAACAATGAGATTATTAAGCAAGGAACTAATTATCAAAATAAGAAACTGTTGTATCCGATTCAATTAATTATTACCTTGTATTTTCCATACAGTTTTATTCCTAACCAAGGTTTTGACAGTAACTGTTGTTGCCATTGTCACTTACAATTGAAACCATGGATAGGCATAAAAAGCAAAAAGAAATGCAGAGTACGTACTCATTTCATGACACCCATGGCTTTCAAAAAGAAAATACCTGATTTTAAGCAGTAAGTGTGTTCCGTTTATTAAAAATTGGGTACATTATTGACGAACTTTTTCACTCAGCTTCATCCCAATATTTTCTCCGGCAGATGAAAGTGGGAAACGTGAAGAAATTTAATCATCTAACTGAAATAAAAAAGTGAAGACTTATCTTGAGATACTGATCTGAAAGAGACCATGAGAAGAGACACTGATCTTAAGGACAAACCTATCCATTTGGCTATTGTTATCTTCCCAGAGCATTTGTGAGCGGAAGCATAATTGATCATCAAAGTTCTCAAAAAGGTCACATTTTTACAAACTGCAAAAAAACAATACCTTATATTATTCCCCATTGATTTCATCTGACCTGACCACCTTGAACGACTGTGCTTCATTTTCGAGCACAAATGAGGTCATTGGAATCGGGCTGGTACGCAAATATCGTCTAGGAATTTTAAAAAGAATTGTACTTTTACAGTATTTAGAAAGCAAAAATAATTCAACTAGCATAATCCACCTGGTGCTACTCAATCCTCATTTATTTCCACATCAAATGGTATCCACAAGCTTGCCTCGTCCACCACTCACCTGCAACGCACTTCTAGTGAACAAAATACTCTCAAAAGATACGTCAAGTGGAGTAAGTGGTGGTCAACCTTATTCGCTCAATTTCCCTCTTTTTACCATAGTTCAGAACATCATTCCTCATTCCCAAGGTAGTCGAACATAAAGGATACATTTCGAATAATATGCGCATGTTTAAAAAACCTATATTAATCTGTGGCATTCAACATACTTTATGGATCACCACCGATCGGATTTAAGCAAAATACATATTTTCAGATTTTACATAATCTCCAGGACGTCATTTTTCTGAATGGTGATTCAGTATCTCCCCAAGTTCCCATATATTCCCTCCAGCGGGGAATTCCCCACTGTTTGAAAACCAACCCCTGCTTGAGTGATATCCGGAGATCAGAAAAGCCACTAGGGCAAATGCCCGCTTAGAAAAAGTTATCCAAAACCTGCTTTCACAAGAGATTTTTTGTTTGTTTTTAATTGCAATCAGTACTTTCAAATTAAATATCATTGTACTTTCGTTACTTTTCTTTAAAAAAATAACTTTGGTGGTTCGAATAGGAATCCTTGTGAGAAAGGCGTGATGTTGTTAAAACTGGATGAGATATCGTCAAATAAATATCAGGACACTGCTAATGTTTTCAATTTCCGGTAGTTAATTTTCAACTGAATGAGTCCACACAAAATTAAATTCACACGTGATCATTATTTTTCGTAAAATATGTTCTAGAAATTTCCTAAGAATGCGCTTAAACAGATATAAGAGGAAACAATGACACCATGCACTAATTATATCCATTTCTATTTTCCGCTCTAAACATGTACAGTCGCCGCATAAAGTCTGGCGACATCGGAAACTCAATCCCCTAAATTCAATAGCCTCCAAGACGAGGTTCCGATTCACGACTACTATGGCCACTTGCTCACCTCCCTCCCACACCCCTCCTCTCTATCTCTCCTTCCCACCCCTCACTTTTGAATCACTGGGGCCACTCAAAATCGTAGTTTCGCTTATTCGGCGCAATCGTCGATGTCGCCAGACTTTATGCGGCGACTGTACATATCTAACCCCTGATCCATTACGAGGTCGTGAACTTTCCATGCAGGTAAGTTCACATCAAATTTTTGTAATAAGCAATCAACACTTTTCCTAAAAAAAGCTTGAAAAATATTTTTGAATACTTTTTATTTTAGAGGAATCAATAACCTATCCCCTATATCTAAATCTAATTACCAAACTAGACGTGGTCACTTCCATCTAACATGCGATTAAACATAATCTGCAGAGCATCACATTTTGTGAAATATTGGACCAGATTCCCCATTTATTCCTCCAAGCGGGAAAATTCCAGTCTTGTAAAGAACCCTTGAGTTAGGCGAAATGGGAAATTTTGGCATTCTGACGCAGGATAAGTAAGGGATGCACAAAACGGCACGATGAATCTCCCTGATGAATGCAATCGGTGCGGACATTTAATTCTAATACCTCACGGTTATGCATTGCATCCGCCCCCAAAAGGTACAGACCCGCGCTTCCGACAGGATTTCGACCGCGCCAGGTGATGCATGCTCGCCGGATTCCGTCACTGCACTCCGGGAGTGAGAGAGAGGGCGCGCCGACAGAGATATGGCCGGGAGGGACACTCTTGGGCTGCAAATGTATGGCCCTAGGCGCGGAATCGAGGGAAAATAAACCCAAAAGTCATGATCCTGATGCAAAAAAGCATGAAAAAGAGAATTGAATTTTGTAAGATGGAGGGAGAGAGTGTAGATCAGGAGGAAATAGAAGGAATATGTGGGGATGAGAGAGAGGGGGGGATAAGAGGCAGTAAGGTTAATGTCCTGCACACATGGTGACATTTCTGGTGCCATAGCTGGTACAGGAAGTGCGCGGTAACTTTCTTTGTATATGAGTAACCAAATCGCATGCCATCTGCTGGTATGCGATATCCTTGCTCTGGTAAGGATTAGAACATGTTAAATCTTTCTAGCGATAAGGCAGCAAATTTGTACGCATTTCCACCTTCATTTGTCTGTAAATTGAGAAATAAAATTTTAAGTATGAAGAAGAAGATTTTAAATGGGAGTTGAATATCGATCCAACTAATCAGCGAGTATTAAAATTAACTTTTTCAATTTACCCTGTGGGTTCTCCAGAGAATCTATGAACAGATACATGATCAACGGGAATATTTCCCATTAAAAAGCATGATAGCAACAATGACAATGATGCATTAGTTCTGCATCCAAATAAAGAATGCATAGTTTTTCTATCATCGCTAATTATCGGTGATACACTATGAACAACATTCATTTCATTGCAAAACATTCACGCGCGCTAAACTGTTTCCGCGACTTCATCACTGCCTTTGGCTTCGTGTGCATACATAGGTGTGAAATTTTGCTCACCATCAGTGGCCACCATTCAATCCAACATGACCTGACGCAGGAATTTCTGGCCATTTCTGGCCATTTCTGGCACAATAAATGTTCCCATGTGTACAGGGCTTAAATGTATGTTGGGATGAATGTTTTCGGAGGGTTTTCGGGTTGGGAGGATAGCGTTCAAGTGGAATTCATCGGGAAAACTGTGAGCATTCTCCTCTCACCACTACCTTTAAATCATGAGAATGGAAGTGATATTGGAGGTGGAGGGCAGGGCGTTGGATGGAGATAGAAAAGATGCCGGCTGTGCAATGAACCCCAAGAGCAGTCGATTGGAGAAGGGAGACTACAGAGAGGACAGGACGGACTGAGTCGAAGCTGGGAGGTAGAGAGAGGGGGGCGCTGGAGGGATAGCTTTGGGTGTAGAGATCTCTCCTCTCACTTTTCTCTCATGTCCTTCCTTCCTTCTGCATAGTCCGTCCTTCCCATCCTCCGTGTCTCCGACATCAACCCCTCGCTTTCCGCCAAAGCAGTCGGCGTCGTCTTCGGGCTTATCTGAGCATTCACCCTCACCTCCTCCCTTACCATACCCTACACACTACCCTACACCTCCTCCTTCTTCTCCTCTCTCTCCCTCTCCATCCTTTTGCGTTCGAATCCAACGACCTCTTCCTCCTCTGGGGATTTGAATAGGACTCCGCTTCCCTGATTGGCGGACGGAGTCGTAAAAAAGTTCCGCTCCCCACCACCCCGGACGCCAAATAAGTTTTCTATCTCCTTGAAGCCACCACTCTTTTCCTCCCTATCTCCACCCTCTCTCCCTCTTTCAAGGTCCCCTCCCTCTCCACCCCTTTAAGGGAAACCTAAACCCAGTCATTCTCCTCCTCCTTCATGTCTCCCCTACACCCCTTAAACGTGTCCTGCCCATCTTTCTCAACCCACCTTTTCCTTTGTCTCCTCTTGCTTTCCCTCCATTTATAGGGAAACTGCCGTGCCTAGAGATGGCAATAAAATTTAAATAACCAATTGTTCGATAAATCGTAAAGTTAGCTCCAGTCTTTCGATTAAATCGGTGAAAAGTTTCCAATATATCGATCAACCGAACTTAAATGGCGTTAGATTTCATGGTGAAATAAAATTCTTTGTAATTTTCTGCAGTTTTTTTCTAGTTCACTGAAGAAAGGTACAAGTTATTATATTCTAATTATTTCAATGTCATAAAACTTTTAAGAAGTGAAGCCAATAACAATAAAATATATTTGTAAATGGCGTTTTTGGAAGGTAAGAAATATATGTTTCTCCAATGTGCAACATTTAATGATCATTTTAAACGTATAGTTTACACAGATAATTACCTATATAGAAATTAATTGGTTTATTATTTAGTGCTTACCACTTAATTCTGCAAGGGATGCAAAAACAACTATTTCGACACTTGAAAATTACATTATTGGAGCGGATATTTGTCTCATGTCTACTTCTTTTTCCAGTTGATATGGCTCCGGCTCTCGGAAACAGCTCCCTTAACTTTAAAATACCGATTAATGATCCAAATGATCGGACCTAATCGATCAGCTATTTGAACTAAAATATCAAATGATTGATCGCAAGAAAATAATCGATAAATCATAACGTTTATTTAATCGTCTACATCTCTAGGTCTACCCGGTGCCTGTATCCATCTGTGTAAGGCTACGGTTCGTGTCCACCTCTCAGATGGCAGGCGATTTTCGTCTCAGAATTCCACCAAGGAGACCCGTACCCCCATTTGGACGGTCGGGTGACGGAAGGAGCCATTAGGGACAGAGTGCCACACCCGTGAGTGGCCCGCTTCGAGTCCCACCGCGCGCCGTCCCGTTAGTGTGACCTGAAACCCCTTCCTGGACAGCACTCGCGCGGTCATGCGACACGCCTAATAATGCCTCAGGGTCGGGTCCTGTGACGATGCCTTGAGGTTTCCGAAGGGACGTCATATCATTACTTCCTCATGCGCCGATGTCGAGAGAAACATTTCCCCATGTATTTCCATCAGACTATGTTGGAAAAAAATTATAGAAAACCTAACCAATTTAGAATCAATGCAAAAAGAAATTTAAATATTAGTACAAAATTATAGCATGATTATTAGAAAATAGAATTTACTCTGTCATTAAAAGTATTACATATTGTGAAATATTTTAATATTTTATACACACCTAAATCACTCGACAATATTTAATACAACTGGAGTCTATTCTTCATAAATTGAATTCTTTGGCTACCCCAAGATCATGAGAAGCCTCATAATTATGGTCATCATTTTATTTTATGAGGAGCAAGTGAATAAGAAACCTGATAATCAAACAGATAACACAAAGGAATTCTATTAAAAACTAAATTGAAACGTTTTTTAAAGATAATTTCAAAATATGTATCTCAATCCTTTTAAAATCTAGCCACAATTGCCTATCTCGGTCGGTCTTCTGCCTACTTAACGGACAGAATGAGTACTCATGATACAGATATCATATAACTATGAGCGAGGCGATAAGTAGTGTTATGATTAATAAAATGTCAATTAGTCACCAAAGTTAAAATAGCCAAAACATAAAAAATGCAATGATATCATTTAAATCTAAATTTTCTCTAGCACTATTATTCCACGGGTGCTCAATCTATTACGACGGAAAACTTACAAGATGTGAGAAGAAGTCTTTTTGAGTTCTGTTAATCTAGGCTTATCTACATGCTCATCGATCCTAGCGAAGAAATAGGATCAATACTTTCATATGGCAATAAGCTATTTTGTAAGACCATTAGTAAACTCTAAGAATAAGACCCAGAGTAAATATTTTGTCTAATAAAACATCATATTTCCCGTAATTCAACCATTACTGTTACACAATATTATATAGCAAAATTGGTAATGTATAATTTTACAAGCATTAAGTAATCCATTTTGGCAAATTATCCAATAACTTTAGGAGTATAATGTAGTGTTTTAGCTGATAAAAGCTATCAGCATTAAAATTGTACTGTTCAATAGATTTCATGTGCTCAAATTGAGGATATATCAGTTTTAATCAAAGAAAGTAGGTACGAAACTTAAGTAGATTTTATCTTCTCTACAAAAAATATGCTTCAGAGTGGTTGGTGCCGTTAACATTTTCACTAAAAACATATGACACAAGGTAAGCCATTTTTATTGTAGCTGCAAAAAGTCTTTGTCAAACAAAATAAAATGTCAAAAAACAAAAAGATTTCAAAACGTCGTGATTAAAAATGTCAGTATTTTGGCATGGAAAGGGAATGGATGGCAATCGATCAGTCAAGAATATTTGATAAGAGAAGTGTTATCCATTCTATACTCCCTTGGGACTTCTATGACGATAACATCGAGATATTAATATACAGGACCATTTTCACTCGAATCCCTATGGAGTAGCTTCCAGTGCAAATACAGAAGCTTTCAAATCCGCCTTTCTCATTATTTTAATGTTCCATTAAAAGGCTGATAAATATTTTGTATTTTAGATGCGCGTTATTTCTTTGCATTTCAGACCTTCCATTTGTTAATGGAAAGGAATACCGTCGAGATAGATGTGAAGGTCTACCGCGCATATCATCGAAGTCATCGGTCACCTTTCTCCAGATAAATTTCACCGATTCTCATTTTTTTCAGTTTGGATGTAAATTAGGGATTATGCACTCTAACTTTAAGCTTTGATTGGCACTTCCAATTAAAACAAAATGCTATGGTGAAATACTTTTCCGATTGATGACCAGATTATCTCAGCAAAATCTTTAGCATCCAGACACGAACCGTCTTTAGATTATTCAAGGTTGTGCTAATTTGTCGACAATTTCTTCCCAGGGTATCCCTTGTCCCCTTCAGTTTATATAATTTGGCTTCAAATGAGGAGGATGTTTCTCAGACAACATAATCAAATATATCTACACCTCACAGTTTTATTTTTATTGAAGGCTTTTAATAACGCAGGCAAGGTGTAAGAGCTAAGTAAAGCAATTATCGTTCTTATAAGCCTTCCAAATGAAATCCTGTTTCTTATTTTTATCGGTTAATTTTATTTATTTTGCAGACTGAAACCGGCGACTCTGGAGTAGCAGGTGAGTTCCTAACCCCGCCTCCACCGGGGCCGGCCCGTATTTCGAATCCCATTTATCAATCGGTAAACAGCTAAATATGAGTAAAGTGGTCTTTAGTACAAATATGACTTCCACATAGCCGTCGTGTCTTACTATGGAGGGTATGGTTAAGCTCATATCGCATGATGCTTGAACCTGGACAAGAATATGCACGATAAGTACTGAAGCCGAAGCATACCAAGACTGGTAGCCGTCCAAAAAATATAAACAATATTCAAACAATCGTTGAACTTGTGCTTGAACGGAGCATTGATTTTTCCCTGGAGTTAGCTGGAAAATAAGATTTCACGGCGTATTTTAAATTGAACCTGGTTTTTCGACAGCTATTTTGTCTTTTTGGAGCAAACGCCGGACAAGTACCCCATCAAACACGAAATCAAGGATCCCAGCAATGCAAGCGACAATGCAGGATATCTAAGATATGTATGTATTATTCAAAACTGATTTGCTGTTATGGAAGGTATTATCCTAAAATTTGTACAATATTTGTACTAGCATAGTCCCTTTGTGGCAATGAAGCTTGAATATGACAGAAGAAGAATAAATGTAGGTTAAATGCAGTTAATATGGGGTGTTTGAGAAGTGATTGCGGTAAAAGTTGAGATAGGGTTACGAATGCGTATCTTCTAAAAGCATGTGAAATAAATGCACCGGCATTTGACGTGCATGAAAGGTTGCTTTAAGTTTAGCATTAAGGCTGGTTTAGCCATCTTGAGAGAATATATGAGATTAGAAAATAACGACACAGAATTTTGAAAGACGATTGATCGATGTGAGAGGCAGTGGTAAACTAAATTAGTCATAGGAGAATGTGGTGATAGCTACTATTAAGAGGATTAATATTAGGATTATTAAGACCATGAGAACGAAAATGAAGCATTGCATGATTATAACTAAAACAAAAGAGGTATGCAGGGAAGGGCAGCATGGAAGAGATTATTATAAAGAGCTATTTTTATAGCCCGGAAACTAGAAGTTAGCTTTCTTTGACATTGCTTGCCCCGAGAAGGAACATAAATATGGATATGCTTGTAAATTAGTATGGTAGACGCATTTTACGGATAAGTTTAGACCAATTTTGAGGATACAGGAACTAGCCACGGTATTAGCCTTTTACGGAGTCTCAGGTACACAATAGTGCAATTCTCTACGGAGGAAAAATCATTCGCCTTGGCTGGGATTCGAACCCGGATCCCTCGATTTCGCGCCGAGTGATTAAACCCGTTAAGCTACCGAGGCGCCCCTTCCGGAGCACCTTGTTCCTATAAAGTCCTCAAAAATTCACAGAGGGGAAGAAGGCCTCGGTAGCTGAACTAGGTAAAGTACCTACTCGGCGCGAAATCAAGGGATCCGGGTTTGAATCCCGAACAAGGTGAATGATTTTACCTCTGCGGATATGTTTGACTACTAAACAATGCCCTTGGAACCTAATAGAGGAATCACAGGAGAGTTTGAAGATTGAAATCATCACTTTCAATGCACTAAGCGTTGGAGAAATTTTAATCCTCGCGATGGGTAAGGGTTTTTCTGGAGAAAAGGTGATTCGAAGGAGACTTAGCTCCTCCATTTCCGTTCCAAGCATTCCCAAGCGAACGCACCTTAAGCTACACAGCGGTAGATGGGTGGATTGGAGGTGGGGGGAGGGTAGGGGCTGGTGACAGGAGTAGAAAGCGGCGGATTGGCGAATAGAAAGATAGGGGGAAGTGAAGGTGGCACCAAGGAGGGAACAGCCCGGGGGGTGGGGAAAAGTAGGAAGAAAGGGGGGTGGGGTAGGGAAAATCGAATCCCTTCTTCGTCACCATGGAGACGAAACCACACGTTCTAGGAAACGGAGGTGGTTTCAATTGAATGGCTTTTTTCTCCCTCTCTCTCTTCGCAAGCCAGCCTCTCCATCGGGGGAGAAACCATGTTTCAAAAAAACCCCAAGGGAGCGGGGGTGGGTCGTTGGGGGGGGGGGGGAAGACGGGAGAGAATGTGTGGGGGAGCGGGATAGGAATGAGACCGTCCGGGGGACGAAGTGAGGAATAGGCGAGAGATAAAGGAGGCGTATGTGTGTTGGTGGTCGCGTTTGGAAGGGCACAAAAGGGAAACTCATTGTCAGAGTGAAACTGGTGAAAGGCAAGCTGGCAACGCGTCTTCAAATTTTCCAAGATTCGGAGCCTATCGCATTCGCAGGATGTTTTTTTTTACCAAAAAAATATTACCACCATCCGTTACTTTCTCGCGAGGCTATTTCATAGTTTCAGAAATATTGTACACTGAGTCAAGAAGAATTTCAGTGAGGGCAGAGATAGTAACTTATAATTAAATGATATCATGCAAAATTATATCTAATACATATAGAAAAAGTGCAAAACTTAGTTTTTAGTTCAGTTTTTCCGTTCGATTATTAAATTGACATATTTGATTACGGTATGAAATTAAAGTACAAAATGCAAAAGTAGTACAAAATTATATTGCAAAGTGATGAACATTTCTTGATACCTATATTTACTGTAGCAAAAGGAGTGCATTAATAATTCTAACAATGTGCAATGCAAACGCAGAGGTTGCAAAACAATCATGGAAATTATAAAAAATAGTACCGATAAAGAAATCATAGTTCTCATTATGATTTTATATCCCTTTATAATATAATACGATTTTGAGTAACCATGCTAATCCCACTAGGAGTCCTGATAAAAGGGTGCAAATGCAAATATAGCCAGCGGTCCCAAAAGATAATTAAACAATTAATAGGTTGACCTTTTACTCTCCACATCCATTCGGGAGAAATACTATAGAACATTAGCTTAGATATACATACATTACAGTAATCTACCGGTTAGAGGTAGGTTGTGATGAAAGTCAGAGAATATCCAACGAACTCTTACACGTGCTGTGCCCTTTCTACCTCTTGTATTTCTTTCTTCATCTCAGCATAAGTCCTACCTTTCTTCATCCCGTCCATAAAACCGACTCTCTTCCTTCCCCTTCCCCGCTTACCCAACATCCTTCCCTCTATCACGACCTTCAGCAAACCATCGTCCCTCATTACCCCTTCCAGCCACCTGCCCTGCCTTCCCCTAATCTCATCTATAAGTTTCCTCTCCTCGCCCACCATGTCAAGCACTTCCTCATTTGTCTTCCTTTCCGTCCAACGCACCCTCTACATCCTCCTCCACACCCACATCTCAAAAGCCTTCAGCCTATTTTCGTCTTCCTTTCTCAAGGTCCACGTTTCCGCCCCATACAACGCCACACTCCATATCAAGCTCTTTACTAGCCTCTTTTTTACATCCTTACTTAAGGTCCCCATCATCAGCTCCCTTCTATTATTGAACGCTTCCTTCGCTAGCGCTATTCTCCTCCTAATGTCTTTGCTACTATGTCCTCTTTCTTCTAGCGTACTACCCAAGTAATTAAATTGTTCAACTTGCTCCAGTTTGTGACTTCCTACTCTTATCACCAGCTTCGCTTTCTTTGTCCTAGAGAATCTCATTACTTTTGTTAGCTTAGATATGATGGACAAATTTATGGAGGATAAATTCGACCTACAGAATAGCTGGCGAATATAGCTGTTAACAGTATCATCATCAGGGGTTCTACCGAGTAGCAGCTTCGATCACCCGTCGTTGTCTCTATCCGCTTCTGTCTCTTGCCTGTTCTTTTTTTCGCCTTGTATCCTCCTCTCTTAACCTTATCTGTCAGTTTCTGCCTTGTCCTTCCTATTCTCATCTCCCCATCTCCCGATTCCTCAAGAGCTCTAGGTAATTTCCCATTTTCTCTCAATCCCTAAGTATTCACGCTCAGTTTTTGGCACGTAACTGGGCGCGTGGAGATTTAATAAACCTTCAAAATTTTAAAATAAATTATCAATTAATTATAATATTTCTGAATTTATTTCACCAAAATATTCTAGTTACGTACTTATTTTAACCAATAGAATCATTTATGCAACAACACCTATCGATTAATTTAACCTTAAAAGTCATTATTGTAAATGTTCGAATTTTTGCGGATAATTTTGTGGAATTGTGATAAATTGCCAGTAGTAACATGTTAAAGCATATTTTTTATTAAAATATTCTTGTGGTTTTTCGTCAATTTAATTTAAATTCAACTACTTGCCAACGTTTCAGTTTATTTTGAAACCATCACCTCGTTTATTAAAAAAAATAAATTCACATTTCAAATCCTGGTTAACATGGAAACAATACATAAACCACAATGTAACTCTAAATGAATTCACAAAACAGTCAAATCAGGAAATAATTCTCCGATAAGCAATATTTTTTTTATTTCCTCATTTGACTGTTTTGTGAATTCATTTAGAGTTATATTGTGGATTATGTATTGTTTTCATGTTAACCAGGATTTGAAATGTGAATTTATTTTTTTAAGGAACGAATGATGGCTTGAAAATAAACTGAAACGTTGGTAAAGAGTTGAATTTAAATTGAATTGGCCAAAAACATCAAGAATATTTAAATAGATTAATTGATTGTGGTCAAAAAACTTAATGGGATACTTATTCTCTTTTTTCTCACAAAACAAAGCTTACAGATGTACTGAATGATAACATTTTTTAAATTGATTAACATTGGTTACAATTAGGGAATTATAGATTATGGACACCATGGACAGAAAGTGCAACGTTAGTAGTCACGCGGGATCACTGTGACTCCCATGGCATTCAAAGTTGCGAGTAAAATTAAAACCATTTAGTGTTTTAAAAATATTTGTTTTTTGTGGGTGAATACCAAGTTTCCTGAAGATACTGAAGATGTCAAAAGTATTTATCGTACAATTTAAAAATAAGAAGCATTGATTATTGCGTGGGCGTCTCTTATTGTGGAGGCTAGGGGTTAGCACTTGTCCGATCATATTTTCTTTTCTCTTTCGAATAGTGTTAAGGAGGTTTCTATCCTTTCCAACCCTATTCAGCACCTCTTCATACCTTATTCTGTCCGTTCATCGCATCTTCTCCAACCTCCTCCATGTCTACTTCTCTCCCTTGCCCAAGGACCATGTTTCACAGCCATGCACCACGACACTCCGTACATAGCATCTAACTAGTCTCTTCCTCAACTCCAGTGCCAAGCTGCTACATAATAAACTTTTCTCCTTCTGAAAGGCTTCTTTTACTATGGTTATTCTTGTTTTAGTCCCTTCTTTGCTTTTCCAATTCTCTTAGCATACCCTCCAGACATTTGTACCTTTCAACTTGTGCATTTCTTCCTTCTTTTATCCTAATGTTCCAACCTTCTCAGTCATTCGTTTTAATCTACCACATTGGTATATTGGTATATCTAATATTGGTAAGCTACAGTGGTACAACAGTGAATGTCCAAAATAATTAAAAGCAAATAACTTATCAGCAGAAAAAAATTTATCATAAGCATGTATAAACCATGCTGAAAACTATGGTAGGGTATGGCAGGGAAGGTATAAAATAGACCAAATATTTGGTGAAGGTAAATTCTCATCACTATTATAAACGGTTGAATATTTCCTTATGTAAAATGAAATTAATATCTCAAGATGGCTACTGCTAGCTCACATAAAGTTTTGCGATGTAGTTACACAAATGAGAGTGGAAATACCTTTAAAACTCGCAGCATAATAAAATTCAGGAAGCTTATTTTGTAGTGAAAATCTACAACTATCCTTTTATAACTGTACTGAGGTGTATTCTTCCCGCTAATGTTACCCTATTGCACAGGATAAATTTACCCAACTTTGAACATAAAATGGAATGAATGTGAGGGATTGCTCGATCGTAAATGGAAACGTGATTAGTCCTGCCGATTCCCCGTTTCCCAGCGAAGTCTCATTATTTCCAGGAATTAACAACAGTAACAGCGGGGCGTGGAGAAACCTAGCTTCCGCCAGGTATTTTCCGAGCGATTCCCATTCGTGACTTCATATGTAGATTAAAATGCAAATTCCTTCGTCAACGGCCCTCACTTGGCTCATTCGAGTTCCTCGCCTTAATTTCAAACCGAGCCGAGTATCCTACTTAAGCTTTCAATAGGCACAATCTCATTAAATGCCACCTCCAATGTACTTCGTGCGTGCGGTGAATACGGAGATCAAAACGGAACAAGAGTAAATCTTGACTTGATTGCCTACGTTTTCTTCAGACCATTTTACCGACGTACGCCAGGTGTGTATTTTCCCACGTTACCGAGAATTTGGCAGGCCAGAAACCGAATTATAATCGTTATTCCTTTATTTTTAATTTATTAGTGAGATATTCTAGGTCAAAATAATCATGGAGGTGAATGAATTTTAGAAATATGAACTTTCACCTCGCACAGAGATGTGTTAAACAAAACCATTCTCGTATGGTAAATGGGTTGCAATATTTTCTTCCCCTGAGACGTATTCCCTTAAACGTTGAACATTCATAAATAAAATGAGGATCGAAAGAGTTATTGAAGCAATTAATAGGGACTATGGTGCAATATTTTTCGCATCTTTTGCATTACAGACACCCTGGAAATAATGAGGAGTCAGGTCTTTGAAAAAAGATGTTTTTCCATCATTATATTAAAAATGGAACGCTTCGAATCACAAACAATAAAAAAAACCCTTTCTTTTGTTTATGAGCACGGATGAGGTTTTATAAATGTAACACCGTGAAAAGCACTGGAATAATCTACTTGTAAATGGGGATAAAAGTGAAGACTTTCAACAAAAATGAAGTAAAAGAGAAGCCTCCAGGGTCTATTTCCATGGTGCAGGATTTTCTACAACATTGTGTAGCTTTCATTACACAACCAGTTACAGCAGATAAACAGGTTTATGTTCTGGGCAGCAATTATTCTAATGATTGCTTAAGAACTAGAATACTGATTAAGTAAATATTAACACGAGTAATCTTTGACGTTTAGGTTTCTCTTCGTAGAAGTGTTGACAGCTAGTATTCATAATTGAAATACCTTGTACACTGCTGCAGTTTTGAAGAAACGTTAAAAGTTTTGTACTTTAATTATGAATTCTAAAACACGTTTTACAGGGATAATAGTTTCAAGAAACTACTTCGCGGAACCCATAGATCTATATAATCTTAAACCTTAGGATGCAAAAGAAACACGAAATAAAAACGCAAGGATGGCTTGAGGATTTTTGGTCACATCCCGCATTGGTTCATCTTTTTGGACGACAACTTTGCTGGCATTCCAGTTGCTATCTTCAGGTCCGAAGTGAGTGTAAAGGGCAGACTGGTATGCTCGTGAATGTGTTGCCCAAAAGAATGAACCAACGTGAGAAGAACCCTTTCAACATTCCTTACCTTAATTTTCACCATTCCTTAGAAAATCTTAAGCTTATAAATATCAAAGCAAAATGTTGCAGTTAAGAATTTACCCGATAAATTGAGCATTTACACACACTCTGAGATATGCATAATTTCATTTCGAAATTTTGAACAAAAGCCACTGAGTCTCTACTTCCTTCCATTTAACATGAAAGCCAATCTCGTTTTAATCAAGTTGAGTTCATCCTCTTCACTTGGCCGAATAAAAAATTACAAGACACGAAAATAACACCTTGGAGAGATCCAAGTTGTTAAAGAAATTCCCACAGCTTTCTCACCAAACGTTTTACATCGTAAAAATGTTTTCGCAGCGTGATAGTCGTGACGGTAACTGAAAAAAATGAAGGAGAGAAAAAAAGGAAGAAGCAAGGAAAAGTTAAAAGATTGAGAGATCTGGATGCAGTAATGGCCAAAAGTTGGATTGCGAATGAAAAAGGGTTGAGGAACTGCAAAGAAACTCCTCGTCCTTCCGATCCTTCAGCACCTCCCCTCTCCCTCTCTTCCCTCTCCATACCCTCTTACTCTTCGCTGTCTTCGACGACGCCCTAGTGGGGTTGAAAAAGCGCGCCCGATTCCCTTGGTGATCCTCCGGTGCAACGGATGTAAACGAAATAGGCGTGTATGAGGGAGGGACAGCGTCGGAAGAGGTTTCGGAAGCAGAGCCGTCATCTCCGATATCTTCGCCCTTCTGGAAACGTTACTAGGCCCCTAGAAGAAGATATACCCGCACACCTTCACCATCGACCCCTTTCTATCAACCAACTATAATAGTTTTACTTTTTATTGACTACATTGCAAGTCTATGCAGGCAGTTTACATTGCAATATGCCGTGTGTCAACGAAAAAAATAACAAATTTATTTTATTGTATTCGAAAGCGCTTAACGATATCGAATTTTCAAAGTGAGAGAATTTTATCTTTCCACTGATATTTAAATACTGTAGGTACAAGGTGCAACTAGTTTCAGCGCAATGGCGCCATCTTAGTTTTTTTTCTTTTCTTCATTTATCTCCGGGTACAAAATTTAAAAACATACTTTGTACCTGATGATGGAATCTTTGAGTTGGAACTAATTGTACCCTGTATCTATAAAAATTAAATATCCGTGGAAAGCTACAAAGGTTTTCTCTCTCATTTATTTTATTATTCTCGTTTAGCTAAAGAGCTCTTAATAAGAACTAAAAGAACTGAAGTATGCACTTAAAGAATATCATCAGACTTTACTTCCGTATTGATATACGCCGTAAAAAAATTATATCTGAAATAAGTGAATTTTTAAAATAAAAAATATAATGTGACTCAAATAAAATAATTCTATGTTATACATATTGGTAACATTTTTTACGACATGCATGAGTGCTTTTGGAGAGGGCTCTTGAAAATAACATTTGAGCTTAGAAGTAACTTTGAGCTGAAAATTTAATAAAAACATTGATAGGGATAACAATAGAAACTGAGTCAGTTTTTTTGCATTTTGTTTATTTGCAGGCAAACAAAAAATACTTGGAATTGGCCAAAGGTGGATCTTTACACGATAATTAACTCTAATCAACAATGGAAAAAATGGGATGGAACAAATAAAATAAGGAAAGCTTTTCGTTAATAATTATGGACTCGATTACGCAGTCTTTCCGTTAACATGGTTTTAAGCGAAAGCCCTGGTATTCTATGTGACGTGGAACTGGCTGTCAGCTGATTCGGCGTTATTGATGGGAGAACGTATTAACTTAATTTCTATGTGACGTGGAACTGGCTGTCAGCTAATGCGGCGCTATTGATGGGAGAACGTATTAACTTAGGTTTCCATTCCGAGAAAACATTTAAACAGAGGTTATGAAACCAGACTTTATAGAGTTTTATTCCTCAGAAATAGTTGGGAAGAAAATTTGAGGAATAAAACGATAGCATTTAATGTAAGCACTTAAAATGTTGGGTGATTTTCTCTCAAGTTTTCTACCGCTTAATTTCTTCGTTAACTCCATAGTTTGAGCGAGTTGCACATTGAATCGGTGAATAAAATGAAGCACCTGACCAGGGTGGAAACTCAAGAGTTAGTCACTCAGAAGAGTCTCTGAGAAAATATTTAATCACAAGTCACTCTATAAGTCACTTGGCTGTAGAAATTCTATCGTAAATAACCTAAACTTTGATATTTTTCAAAATAAGGTTGGAAGTTACATTATCTTATTTTTTAAGTGTTGTCAGTGACTGTCAACAATTTTAGTCAGCCTCTATAAAACTAGATTTTTTTCCCAACACTATAAAGAATTAAAAATAAATCTTCATATGATGTTCCTCTGCAGTCCAATACGACTCTCAAGGAGCCTCAAACTGCGAATCACTTTACGATACCCTCTCAACAAGAAACAGGACATAGTATTTTGATATCCGAGGCCAGCTCTTGTCGATCTTATTTTAAAATCATTTTACAGAGATTATTTGAATTTATAGAGAAAATATCGAATAGAAACCCCAAAAATAGAGACATTTGGAATGGTTTCGAAGTTTTTCAGTAAATTGTTTTCCGATGATACATTTTTTTCTTGGCTTTTTGATTCAGCACAGAATTATTTCCCCTAATGAGTAAGTCGCAGGCCAAGATTACTTCAAATATTCTTGACACGAAAAATACTTCAATTTCTTAATTTTTATTTCCAGATCAACAGAAACATTATGAATCTGCTAAGGATAAATAATTGAGATAATTATATAATAATGCCTTTAGTTAATAAATTGAAAAAGAAATATGAAAATGAAGAAAAAAGAAAATTTATAATTTACCCTTACTCAGATTCGTAACTTGCCTCAAACAAAAAGAAGAAGAAATATTGTTGAAGAAATCACAAGAGATTCACCACGATCAAGAGGTTGAGAAGTGATTTACCCTGAGCTTGCCAAAGGATAGTCTCCTTTTATTGAGGTGCTGGAAGTAATGCAGGATGGTCACCAGATAATAAGGGAGAGTATAAAAATATAAAAGGGAATGAGAAAAGCAAAACCTTAGTCTTATCATGACAAGTAAATACGCCACATAAGGAATCCCACCAAGCCGTTGACAACGGCGACGATATATATGGATACACTCCCGGAAGCGGGAAAATATTACCGAGGGAAAATTTCAGGATGTGTGGTCTTGAGATGACGGAGATCACGGGGTGAATATCACGTGGGGGTGGGCGTTGGGAGGTTGGGTAGTCAATGATGGGTGACGTCGGGGGCGGTGGGGAGGCTGGGGGGTGTTACGGCTGGGAAGTCGTGAGCGGGGGAGGGGCAAGGGGAGGAAGCTCCTTGAAAGCCGGTTGCAGGATGATGAGGGAGGCAGCCCGGAAGTTGTGGAGACGTTCCAAGAAACAGGCGAGGTTGCGGCAACGGGTGTTCTTGAGGGGAGATTAATTGTTACAAGTCTCGGGATGAAAACTTTTTCCGAGAAAGAATGCATCACAAAAAAACTAGAGAAACCGTTTACCTCCCGCAATATGCCAATCTCATTGACATTTTGTAATATTCTATGCGTGAGTATACGCATAAATATTCTTCACTCAGTAATACACCGTTTAAGGCTCTACTCTGCAGAATTTTTTTATTGATGCATCAACAAAAATTACTTTGCAATTACTCAGTTTTATTGTAAAACGACCGGTTTTGTAACAGAGTTACATATTCAGGCGCTTTACATTGAATTGTAAACGTGTACATACACCCAGATCTATGAATGTATACACGTTAAAAATTCTATCTAAACCTACTCAAGATGTTATTATGTTACGAAACCGGTCGCTTTTTATAAAAAAGCTGTAAAGTATTGCATTGCAAAGTATGTTCCATTATAACATTCTGCATTCTGTTTATCTTTGGGGAGAGAATATTTGAAAAATAGTCTTTAAGCAACTGTTTCCAAGTCTATCGTTATTCACAGCATAATTTAATCATCTTTACTATTCAAGTTATATTTACTGAATTATTTTCATGCATTTATCTCCGCATTACCCCTTAACTTTAGAGTGCATCACAGTCATGCGTTGCTTTGCTTATCCATTCCTGTTCCTAATTTTTATGACACCCCTCCCCTTTAAGAGAATCAACTTCACCTACGACTTACTCCGATTAATCTTTCCTACTGTAAAATTTACCTTATACCTCATCTAGCCATGACATTCTCGTACTACTCACTCATATAAAAGTACTTATGTTCATTGTTGAATCTCTTAGATGATTGAACTATGATAATTTTCTCATTAGGAAAAACTGAGTAAAACTTTTTCATGTTAAGTCCACTGCAAGAATATTCAGCTCTTCTCACAATCAAACATATTTCTTAAACAATCGGCACCAACAGACTTCAGCAGCAATCAGCGCTCCTACAAGAGGTATGTTTTGCTTCCTTTTAGTGAGTTGGAATAGTTTTAACTCTCGTATGGCTTTGTTAAATCAACAAATCCCTTCCTCCGCAGTATAATAGGAGGGAGGCCGAAGATTAGAGGAGTAGTCTCAAAAAATTAGATAAAAAAAGATTAAGAGTAACAGCTCAAGAAGGAATCTTCTCAAGCTCATCCTGAGTGCTGCCAACACGTTGGCAATGAAAATATCAAGAAACTATCACCAAGATAAATCCCAGAGATCACAAAAGAGATCCCTTTTTTGAATGATACTGCATAAGTATGGGACAAATAACGATAATGATGGAAAGTATGAGGAATAATGTGATGCAAATATGTGATTGAAAAATCTGTAGCTAGTTGAATGGAAACACTTTTAAATGGTTTTTAAGCATGAGTTTCAGCAATTGTAAAGAGTAACAGGCTAAGTAAACGAAATACCACAAGCTGGGAAGAGTTTCTGACGGACTGAAACCTGCTCCTATTGTTAGTAGAAGACACGAGTCTAAAACATATCAATAAACATTCTATCGAAGAACGAACATAAGAAAAACCTCAAGGCATCACGCAAGCGCTGCAGAAATAAAACTGAAAGCGTTTAAATCAAATTGAAAGGCCATTGTTCTTACGGACAAAGCGGAAGATAAGGATAATAAATTGTGCATCTTTTCTAGTTGTATTCGATTTCTTCGTGTATAAAATTTAACTATTTTTGTCAAAATTTGGTTTTCAACGTTTTGGTGTATAACGTTGACATGTACAGTCGCCGCATAAAGTCTGGCGACATCGGCAACTTAATTCCCTTAATTCACTGGCCTCCAAGACGAGGTTCCGATTCACGATTACTCTGGCCACTCTTTCACCTCCTTCCCACACCCCTCCTCTCTATCTCTCCTCCCCACCCCTCACCTTTGAATCACTGGAGCCACTCAAAATCGTAGTTTCGCTTATTCGGCGCATTTATCGATGTCGCCAGACTTTATGCGGCGACTGTACGTTGATGTGTCACGAGGGAAGGAAAAGAAGTTTTTATTTATAGCATCCAATTGGCATACTAAAATATAAAAATACTCTAACCAGAAGCGCAGGGATAGCATTAATATAGGTTCAAGAAAATTTAAAAATTCCGTGTTTAGATAGATTGCCGGAGATGGATTTAAAAATAAATATGGACGGACAGATATATAGCGGAGGACTCCAGATTGTAGTTTTCAGGGGATGGGAAAATCGAGAGGAAATCTGTGTCATACAAATCCTAGGAATGAAGATCCTTAATGATGGCAAGACTCAAAATTGAAAGACGTATTCCACAAAAGAAAGAGGAAGGAGACCGGTAACGCTGGGGTGGTGCAATAAATATGAAAAAAAAACGGCAATCACACCCGAGAAGCAGACGTAGAACACGTCCTAATGGATCAAGAATCACCCTTTGCGACGGAATATGACGAGGGTGAAATAATTACAGGAGAGAAAAGTCGTGAACTAGAAATAAACATGTACCTATGAGATAAGAGAGAGGACAGGAGTGAAAGAGATTAGAATGTGTAAGCTTGAGAAAAATATGTATATATGTGTTTATGTACATAACGACACATACGCCGCGGGCTACGGCAACCAAACTGGGATTGCTCTGAAATAAAAAAAAAACTCTCTCCGTATATTTGACAATAAAAATGGCGTCTGTATAACTTTGCGGATTTGGTGTCTACATGAAGTTATTAACAGATTTAATTGGTTTAATTAGGGTTTTAATCTGTCGTATATGTCTGCAGAAGATTGCACCTGGGTGCCAGATTAAATGCAACCTGTTTTTTAGCGATAGCCCCAAAATGATACCGGAACCTATTTTCATATGCAGACACATATGTACTCATTAGAATGTAAGCTCACCAAAAGGAATGTGAAAAGAGGACTAAGAATATAATGGAAAAAATGAAGGGGGTAGGTAGAAAAGGATGACGATGAGGGAAGAAGGGATTTGGGAAGGAGGGAAAAGAAAGAGACACGCAAGGGTTTCTCAAACATGAAACAGGAGGGGAACAAAAAGAACGTCGTCGGTCGGAATGTTTTGTTATGACTTTCCCCGAACTCCACCCCTGAATCCACAGCCCTGTCTCCTTTTTCGAGATGACTCTTGGGCAAAGAGGAGTTTGTAATCTTGGGGAAGGACGTGGAATGAAAGCAGAGAAGTGGGGATCGGGTGAGGAGAAGGAAGGTGAAGGGGCAGTGTGTGTGTGGGAGGGGATACACGAAGAGAAGGTGGGTGAGGAGAGAAAGCAAGCCGAGGGTCACGGGGTATTTGGATAGTCAAGAGATGAGGAGACTCAGACGTTGATCCCACTCGCTGATGCACTCCTGGCGCCCCCCGAAACATCCCATCTCTTTCACCTCGTCAGTCAAAACCCCTTCATTTCTCAACCCTTGCCTCACCGTGTGCCGTCCGACGAACGGCGCACGGAAATGCCAAAATAAATGACGACGTGGGCAGCGCAACACTTTCTCGGAGGATTTTCGTCTCATGCGCGGTCGTGGGGTACCCGTTCCGCGGACTTCGAAGACGGGTCAATCGTGAAGAGAGATTTACTTTTCCACGAGGGACTGTGGCATTCAACGCTGCTGACCGCATTCCAATTATTTGTAACTTGTCTCATTCGTTTTGATCGTCACTCCTGCTTAAAAACCGAGGACGTGAAATATTTTTATGCACCAGAAAAGTAACTTCAATTAGGATTGAAAAAAGAACTTTGTAAGGGTCAGTGAAAAGATAAACTGCAAAATAATCCCGAGTCATTGAAAAAGATTCCTACTTCAATGTCCATTTTAAGAAACAAAAACTGACGGAGTAATAAGCATTTTCATTCGAATGCACTCCCTTTTCATCAGCGAAAATTTGATTCTTATTCATTAATTAATTTTATCACATTTTATTCGAAGTATTCTTTTCGTGAACTAATATACGCATTATTATTGGGAGATTAGGTAGGGTATAACTTAAATTCAAGGATAAAATCAAATCATATCAGGACAAAATACAATCAAAACTCTTCAGGAAAGGGGAAACTTAATTTACAATGATCGATTTAACGATATATTATATGGTGTTGCAACGGTAGTTATGTAGGATGTGTGATTAAAGGATACATAATCAAATCTAAGCTAAAATGATGAAGCTGGAAAACTTCAATGCCTATAGTCATTGCCTAGGAGAATAAAATACTATCACGATACTGACGGCAAAATCCATTCCCATGCATTCAAACCCAACGTTTGCCATCAATCATTACGAATAAACTGAATAGCAATAGCTGCAGTTGGAATTAAAATTAAATCTTTTATAAATACCCATGATAAATGGCTAACTCGCAATTGCATTCAATTTAGATGGCATAGTGCTCAATATACTAGTATAAATCTGATTGCGTTTTATCCGCGGATTACAAAAAATGTGGCTAGATTAATATAACGTGATAAACACTGGTGCTATGCATGATGAATGAATATATAACAGAAAACATTCAATCGGAAGAGTTTTTCCCAAATAAAAACAAATTCATGATGTTACTTTTTTACTGGCAGAGGCTTTCAATCTTGATTTACTCAAACAGTTCATACTTTTTATTTGTCCTAGAGATAATTAAGTTAATAGGCTACTCTTTCAAATTCTCTAGATGACTATGTCACAATAAGTTTGATGCAAAAAATGAGTAGGGTATGAGAATAGATGGACAAAAAAGGAGAGAAGTTTCTACAACGGATAAATCGTTGAGAGAGGAGATTATCGTCACATTGCACAGAAAAAAAGTGAAGGTGACGTCTCAGCAAAAGACCAGACTTGACTGGCCGATATGAAGAGAGAGGGTGAGAGAGGGAGGGAGAGAGGGAGAGAGCCAGTCGACGAAGAACTCGGCTGTAAGCAGACTTGGAATTCAGAAAGAGGAAGGATGATGATAAACAGAAACGGAGTACTCGCATATGCACACATGAGCTCCTCGTGAGCGCAGCCTCTCGGTGAGCACACCAAGGCATTGATTTGTTCTCTGTCCTCCACGCGAGCCTCAGAGATGTTTTATATACAAATATATGTGTGTATTTTTTCCTAATTTTTGTTCCGTCACCTTTACTTTACACCAGCAGTCAATCCTGAAAAGGCGAGACTTGGAGAGAAACAGGCCTTTCACGTAATTTATTTTTATTTTGCTTCCAGAATATGTGTGTATGTGTGCTGTGTCGTGCTCTTGATGATCAAAGGTGGAAAAAAAGGTGTGGGGCGTGAAATTCTCGGGACGACTGGGAATGGCGATCCGAGAGGATATTTTTCATCTTTATTTTTTATGTTTTCTTTTGGCTTTCCCTTCCCTCCTCCTGCTCCTCCTACACCCCTACTCCTCCATCCCTCGCCGTCTCGCTTCCCTCAGTCTTTCCACTCCGATGACAACGTCTAGATGAAGCCTCGATTGATCTTTGCAGCCCTACAAGCAAGATACAAGAATCCCCCTGTCTGGATGCATCTCGAGCGAAAAAATCGATACCCGACGACGCGAGAAGGAGACGAGAGAGAAATTCGTTACGGCGGAGTGCTCGACGCGGCGGCGAGGGAGGTGACGAATAATTTCAGCTGAGACCTCAAAAGACGCAGAAGTCTGGTCAACCTCTTCATCGGAGGTGAGAAATAGAACACCTATTCCGTCGTTCACCACGGAACGCTGGAATGAAAGTTGGATCTCGAAGTAGGAAGTGCATAGGACTAGCGAGAATCACATTTAAAGAGCACAAAACTGTTTTTCTTTTGTTAAAACCTGCCTAAGGACATATTGTAAAAGTAACTAAATCATTAAAAGGACTGGCTTGAGTCTCGTAGGTTCCACTCAAGAATAAAATTATAGCTCTTGCATAAGTTCCTGGTGCTGCGCAGCGGATGATTTTGGAACATGGGCTTTGGAACTTTCAAAATACTGTAAAATGGGGATGGATGGTTGTTTACTGTGGTGAGTCAGTCCTTTATTTCAGAAAACATAAAATTCGATATAAATTAAGGTTCTGACTTCAGCAAAATGATAAAACCTGATCTTGCAGATCTTGAATCTGCAGCAGCAAAAAAAGGCACTTAAAGTGTTCTTACGCCGTCATTATATCCTACTCTCCACGCCAAAATCTTGTAGACTCGAGTTCAAATCTAAATAACTCCGACACCGTTCATCGGACTTTCACGTGATGTACATATTAATTTAGATAATTTTGTTTTTGATTTAATACATGTGTCGAATAATTTCAAAAAACAAATTTTGGACCTTTTTCTTACGTTAGAGCAAAAAAAGGGCCCATTTTTTTAGCGCTACGGCGCCATGCGTCACTTTGACGTCTAATAACTGCCAAGCAAAGCGTTTAGCAATAACAAAATTTGAATACAAGCATACTTATATCTTTATTATTACGTGTACGAAGTTTCAAGGTTTTAACTTTAGTTCTTATTTGTATGCTATTCCATTTATAAGCCTACACTTTTCTCGGCAACTATGCATCATGGTGCCACGAGGCTAAAGCTGTCATCTTCCTCTTTAAATTTACGGAACGAATTAGGTTTTATCATTTTGCTGAAGTTAGCACCTTAATTAATATCGAATTTTATGTTTTCTGAAAAAAAAAACGCGAGCCCAGAGCAGGACACTCCACTGGCACGCTGCGCGGCGTTGCCATTATACGGTTTTCTTCAAAATGACGCTTACACGTCGAAACCGCGGTATACTAAGGAGGTAAGGACCTCTTTGGGTCGACCAGATTAACTATAGGGTGGAGATACAAAGTTTTTGTTTTACACAATGAGTCTTGAACATGATCTGGTGAGGGCTGCCTTGGTGGTCGATGTCCTACCGAGCCCCTGGCTATAATTCACATGATACCTGTGGCGACACATAATTGCACACAATGGTTCTGCCTTATAATATACCCTGTCAGTCCACTTGTCAGTATGTTAAGCGCAAGATTATTGAAAGCGATATAGCTCCTCGAGTACCATTCTCTGAAAAGGAGGTTCGATTGATTGTGAGTGCAATATGTTTTTTTCGAGTTGAAGGTGAACATCTCGGTGACAGTCGCTATCCTGTGTACCAGAAAATCTCAGAGTGCCTCGGAATAAGCCTAGGATCGGTTAACAAAATTGGTTCTCAAAGAAGTGACGATTTTAAAGATAATGGGAGTGACAATTAGGGGTGAGCCGATAATTAATTCCGATATAAATACTGGCCGATATTCGGATATCGGCATATCGGTATCGGAGCATCAAAATCCGATAATTTTTCCACTAGCATAACGTTTTCAACAAATTTCTGTATATCTCCAAATTGAATATTTTGCTTCGTCCGCTTGTTTGTTGTTTGCAACCTTCTGAAATAATCTACTAGTTGGCGCTGTATTTTGAAAACAGTACAAAAGCGTAGCCTAATTTTTCATGAGCGCAAGCACGAATATACATATGTCACATATGTATTGCAAAATTAAGCCTCACAATCACGTGTGTGTAACTGATACAAGTGTTGGTCAGAATGTCAGATGTGTGGAAGTATTTTGTTGTGAAACATGATGACCCCAATAAGGCATCTTGTAAACTTTGTAATATACGTGTGTCTCGTGGTGGAAAAAATTCTCGATCGTATACTATGACTAATTTGAGAGTTCATTTGAAAATCAACCATTTGATCCAATTCCGAGAACTGGAAAAGAAGAGACTAAAAACTGCAAAGAAAAACATCGTGACTTCGAAAATAAGTCTTGAATATATACCTGAAGGAATATCTGAACTCCTGAGTGATGATGAAAAAATGGATAATTCTCGTCCATCTTCGAGTGCTTCAGATTGCTCGTCCTTTGTGTCAGCCGAATCAAATTCGTCAACGCCAAAAAAGATGAAATTTCAACCTTCACTCAGTGAAATTTGGAGGAAACCATACACGGAAGATGATCCTCGCAGGAAGAAAATTACTAACCTAATAGGTCGGATGTTGGCCGAGAACTTTCTTTCGTTCAAATTAGTTCAAAGTAACTGTAAGTATTTCGTAAATTGTGATGACATTTTGTTCATTGATTAGTTCTTTATTGCTTTCATATGTAATATTGTTTCAGCTTTCATTAATTTGATGAAATATTTGGAGCCTCGATATGCTGTACCCTGCCGCCAGACCTTCTCCCGAAGGATAATCCCATTTTTATACAGCCAAGCATGCGACTTTGTCAAGCACGAGTTGGAGGAGGCTGAAACAGTCGCCTGTACCACGGACTTATGGTCATCGAATTCTGGTGATGATTATTTATCATTGACGGTGCATTTCATCACGAAAGACTTTGTGAAGAAAAATATTTTTTTGGAAGTTGTTCCATTTAGTCCTGTTTATCATACGAGTGAAAATATTTCAGATTTTTTAGTTGAAACATTAGAATCATAGAAAATTAAGAGGGAAAACATACATTTATTTCTTAGAGATAATGCATTTAACATGGTTTCGGCATTCAGAATGTGTGGAATCCCGAGTGAAGGTTGTGCTGCGCACACACTGCAATTAGTTGTACGGGAGGCTCTGCTCAATCAAACTTCTATTTCCAATGTTTGTTCCAAAGTGAGGAAGATTGTAGGGCATTTCAGGCATTCCTTGAGTGCAAACAAATTGCGTATTGCCTACCAACAAAACAATAATTTGCCGGTGCATAAACTTGTACAGGACCAAAACACAAGGTGGGATAGTACCTTTCTGATGCTTGAGAGGTTCGTTGAACAAAAGAAAATGATCAATGGGCTTGCCCCTACATTAAACATCAGTGATATACCATCAAGTCAAGAATGGCAACTCATAGAAAATGTTGTTCCTTGCTTGAAATTCTTTAGATGTGCTACTCTTGAAATGAGTGAATAAGGGCCTAGATCATCCATTGCCAATGTCATTCCGCTGATAGGAGGTCTGATTACAAAATTAAATGCTATATTTGACAAAGATACAAATCATTCCAAGTCATTTGGTCAATCATTAATAGTAAACTTGAGAAAGAGATTCAAAAACATAAAAAATAGCCATTTTTATTCAGTGGCTACCCTGATGGACCCAAGGTTTAAAGGTTTTGTTTTTTCTTCCCCAGAGTTACTAATAAAAGCTAAAATAGACGTTATAAGTTTTATGAAAGACTCGTTAAAAAAAGATGCCAGTTTGGAAATTTCAAAAACAAAAGAAAGTACAGTGGGTTGCCCTTCACAGAGTTTGTACAGTATGATTCTTCATCAGACAAAAATATCCCTAGACTATCCAGAGGATGAATTAGAAGATTATCTGAAGGAATCATTATTGCCCATTGAATCTGATCCTCTTCATTATTGGAAAAATTGTAAAAAATATGTGCATCTGTCAGAAGTAGCCAAAATAGTTTTAGCTGCACCATCAGGATCTGTTGCATCTGAAAGGTTTTTCAGCACAGCAAATTTAGTATCATCTAAGACAAGGGGAGCATTGAACCCAAACAAGGTTAAACAACTTGTTTTTTTGGCTAAAAATATGTACTAACATGTAGTATATCTGAATTCTTGTTAATGTTTATATTTTGTAAACTTTAAAATAAATGTTTTAAACTTTAACACAATTTTTTATAGCCCTAAATAGCACTTTTCTACCTTTGAGGTATTAAATAAATATACAGGTACCTACATATATATATGATAAAAATATCGGTCCAAATCAGGTTATCGGGACAAAATATCGGGTATCGGTTATCGGGAAAAAAAGGCTATCGGCTCACCCCTAGTGACAATACACCCCCTCCATCCAAGAGCAGTTTATTCCCGGCGGACGTCCGAAAAGTCACGTTGATCATTTCACCGTCGGAGTGATTCGCCAAACTATTCACGACTTTTACCTGAGGAAGGTTTTTCCAACGGTGGATAAATTACGGTGGCAAGAAAATATTGTTTCCGCAGTACAAAACTAGGAGAGCAGCTATGATATTTACCGCGGACATACTCAAGAAATAGCATGTTGCATTTAAGACACCATCCGGCGCTGGAAAATGCATCATAATTTTACATATCGGAAGTAATAATGGCTTTTTGGAAGGCGCTCTGCTGTGTTTTGTCGTCCAAAAGGGTACCTCAGACTACCATAATGTAATGAATGCGAAGCACAACGAGGAATGGATCCGCAGAGTTTTAAACCTTCCCCCTCAGAAGTTGGCGATCGTCATCGATCAAGCGCCGTACCATAAAATGCTGGACCCCGAGACCAAGAATCCGTGAATGAGTTTGAAAAAGGCAGATCTCATAGAGTGGCTTACAAAAAGAAGTATTGAAATTCCCATGGAAGCGACTAATCTTGAAAGCCTCTCCAAAGCATCATTCATAAATTATGCAAAGCCATTCTTCAGAAATCCACAACAAATATTGGACATCCTAACCAGAGAACTTCGTCCAGATGTGGAATTGATTTGGATACCTGTCGCACATTGCGAACTAAACGCAATTCAAATGGTCTGGGCCTTTGTGAAGAACAAAATAGACGAAGTCAATATGGCCAAAGCAGCACAGAAAGACAATAGCGAAAAAGTTACCTGTGACCTTTGCAAAGAAGCTTTAGATTCAGTTTCTCCGGAATTGTCGAAGAAATGCATCGTACACACTCGCAAAATAGAAGAGCACTACTAGGAGAAAGATGATATATCAGATAAAATAATGTAAAGCCAACCTGTTGTTGTAGATTTGCGTCACAATTATTCAGATTCAGATTCATCATTCGAAGATTCTGAGGACGAAAGATCAGATTTGGACTAACCAGGACTTTAGAAAAAGTACGGAAATATGCGGCTATGTTATTATGGCTGTGTAATTGTTATGTTGTGTGTAAATATCTATAAATAGTGTAAATTGTCAATGGTTACTGTAAATAGTGTAAATATTTTTAAAACTGTAATAATTTTTAAAAATGCCGATGCAGGTCCAAAGCCCTCATGAGAAACATTGATGGGAAATGTAGCGAATTGAGATGGATGGCTCTCTCCGAGCGCATGGCGTACTGGGCAGGCGGCAACGCCGCGCAGCTTGTCATCGGAGTGTCCTGCCCTGGGCTTGCACGTTTTTTTCAGAAAAGATCAAATTCGATACAAAATAAGTTGCTAATTTCAGCAAAATGTTAATATCTGATTCATTCCGGAAATTTAAAGAGGAGAGGATTTAAGATGACAGTTTTAGCCCCGGGGCGCCATGATGCATAATTGCCGAGAAAAGGGTAGGCTTATAAATGGAATAGCATTCAAATAAGTACTAAAGTACTTAACCTTGAAACTTTGCATACGTAAAAGTACTTTGCATAAGTAAAACCTTTAAACTTCGCATACGTAATAATAAAGATATAAGTATGCTTGTATTCAAATGTTGTTTTAGCCAAACACTTTGCTTGGCAGTTATTAGACGTCAAAGTGACGCATGACGTCGTAGCGCGAAAACAATTGGGTCCTTTTTTACTCTAACGTAAGAAACAGGTCCAAAGTTTGTTTTTAAAAATTATTCTACACATATATTAAGTTGAAAACAAAATTATCTAAATTAATATGTACATCACGTGAAAATCCGATGCACAGTGTTGGAGTTATTTAGGTTTAAACTCGAGTCTACAAGATTTTGGCGCGGACAGTAGTGCTGTACACCTTCTATAGCGGTAGAAAAAGATCGTGGGAGTTCTGCAAACGGCCCATTTTCAGTGGAGGAGTCGATTTCCTACAAATTAGCTGCACACGGGTAAGTAAGGTAGAGCGGGTGAGCTATGCTTTGGAACATGGGTTACGGGACTCTCAAAAAACTTGAAAATGGGGATGGAAGTTTGTTTATAATGTGGAGGGTCAATCGGAAACCCTTTCTAATTTATTCCATCACAGTCACCTCATGAAGTGGGACGACTCACCACTAACCTGCCGTCCCGTTTCGACCTGTCTTACAATGAGACCTCATGATAGCGCTCTTTGTGAATTCGTAGCCCTTTTTTGTTTAAACCTTTTGCCTTTTGTAGTTAGCAAGGGTTGGGTCCCTCTTCCTTCCTCTCTCGCATAGCCTCCCTCTCTTCTCATCCAACCCTTCCCTTCACCCTTTCCATTTCAAATGTTCGTCCAAGGTAAAAGCACAGTTGAAATAAATGCAGCAATCAGTAAACACGTCCATAACCGTTTTGGGAAGGGAAACACGTGATCGAAGAATCCATGATGATTTACTTTTCATATCTTTCTAAGCCAAATCAGTTTATTTCAACGGCACTATCACCTTGGACGGACTAAAGTTCCCTTCACTGCCGCGAAGGTCTGCACCAAAACCTTTTTTTTTCGAGGATACAAGCAAGACGCAAAAACTCTCTTCGTATTCACATTTTGAAAGGTTTAAAGAATGTTGTGCGTGAATAACTCGGCGTATGTTGGTGCATAAATAATCTATTTTTCTTCTTAGATAAAAAATGTATATAAAATAGTGCCACTCATTTTGTTTTATAGAAAATTGTGAACTATACGATGAGAAGAACATAATTTAAAACGCCTGTGGTGCAGACAGCAGCATCAATTCATCTTTTGAAGAAACCTGAAAGGTTAGTGCTACTTCCTGGCAATAAATCTTTACATGCAATAAATTGTAAAACAAAGGTGAGAATTTGCAAAAAGGTGAAACAGTGAATGTGCTTGATGTATTGTTGAGCATCAAAGGAGACCGCAGTGGCTTTGTGGTATCTTGTGGGAAGGCATTGAGGGTTTAGTGCTCAAACATTGACAGTGAATGTGCTATTTCATCTAATGGAAATACATTAACTGACTTGAGAACAAAAGCTTCTCCAGAAACTTAGAAGTACAGCAAAGTGTATACTTCGGAACACGTGTAATTGTAATTATTCAGATATTTCAACTTGTGCCATTTATATATTCATTTGCTAGTAGAAGAAACAACGTCATCTTTCTACCGCTATAACCTGAAATTTTCTGTTTTTAACCCGCTGTGACTAATATTTTCATGCCGTATTCCCTTGAACTTATTTACCACTTTTCTCTACCCTCCTTATCATATGATTTTCAGGGCAACAAATATGTAAAAATCAATTAAAATTATCTAGTGACACTTCCTTATTTCTCGCGAAATTATAGATTCTGCAAAACATCTATATAAAAACCCCTATCCTCACAGCTAAATGGATGAATAATCCATTCATTTATGCAGAATATTGGTGAATAAAATATATTCGATGACCTATGCTGACGCCAGAGTCTAAAGAATCGAATCTCAATACTGAAGTAAAATGCTTCGTCAAATATTTCTATGCCTCAACAAAATGTTATACCCGTCCCTTCCAGTCAAATAGGACTGTCAATTTAGACAAAAAAGGAATGAGGAAAAAAATAAATGGAAAAAACGAACAGTACCCGCAGGGAAAAAAGAGTAAAATTGAGGCAAAATGGGAAAAATAGGCAGAAAGTAGTGACGGTTTTATTTTATTTTTAACCCTAAAGAAAAGGAAATTCCCAAAGGATGAGGAAAAGGTGTAGTGAAGGAATGAGACGAAAGACAAAGAAGAGAGAGTGGATAGAAGAAGAAACAGCGAGAGAAAGAGAGACTGCGGTGAGTGGGAGGGCAGTGGGGAGTCGAGAAGAGACAGCAGAGGTTGAAAGGCCTTCGTAGATCACTGTCATGGAAAACGGGGCCCGAGTTTTTAAGGCCGCGGGCTAGACAAATGTTTCCTTTAAGATTTACTCCGGACGAAGAACGCCCAAAGCCGACCCACTCACCTCTTCTTCTCTCTCTCTCTCTCCCTCCCGCAGAACAAAATGCGGGGACGCAGGGCAGGGGTTGCTAAGAAAAAAGGGAGAAAGTCTACCGAGTCGATCCGTCTCTTCGAGCTGAAAGATTGAACTCAACCCCTCTCTCTCCATATTCCCTTTTCTCTCTTTTTTGGATAGTAATGGAGGCGAAATGGAAAAGATGGTGGAATAGCAAATGGAGGAAGCAGAGGGGGAATTGGGGAAGAGGGATAAGAGTGGAACTGAGATTACTTTGTGGATCCAGCTTTTTTTATAAGGGTGGAGAGGTGAACGGAAAAGGCGGTGTTGACACCATCACCGAAGGGAAAATAGGGTGGAGATACGCCGAAAAGGAGATGAGTGAAAATTCATTAAATTTATCAGGGAGGAGTATGCATAATGAAACAACATCATTAATTTTCCATCAATTATTTTGTCAATTACTAATGAGCAAGCAGCCCATACAATTTATTGAAAAGTCTTAATTCACAAATGCATTGCTAAATTATACGTTTAGCAGATGTTGCTAAGTTAAACTGGCAGGACAAAAACTCGAGGGAGAAAAAATCATTCGCTTTGACCAGGACCCCCGAACCAAAATCGCGCCGAGTCTTTGATATCCCCGATCCGGGCTCGAGTCCCGGTCATGGTGAATGATTTTTCCTCGGTGGAATTTTTTGCACTTCTGTGATTCCGTAATATCGTGGCTAGCCCCGGTATCCTCTAACTTTGTCAACTTGAAGGACGTTAACTAAAAACGTCCACTCGCCTCGTAACGACCGAATGAAGTAGTGGTTCTTCATCTCTTCAAGACTTTGTCCCACTTGATAGTTCTCTCTTGCCACAGTTCTGTATGCTGTTCAACTGATTTGCTGCCTCATCGTTCTCGCTTGCTATAGTTGTCTTCCGCCTGCCGTTCAACTGCATCACTGCAGCTTCCTGTTGCTGCAGCCTTTATTTGATGTCCGCTGCCAGCCCACGAGAATCCTTTTTATTTGTTTTAATTTGTTTCGTGATATTCTGACTAATTTTTGTTCAATTAAATGTGGAAGTATAATTAATAAAGTCCACTTAAATTCATTTCCCGCACTTTAGTTGGTCTCACGTTTGATACAACTATTCACCACTGCACCTCGATTTCTGTTATTGAGAAATTTCAATACCTCAACTGCAATCTTCATGGTGAAGCATTAGAGTTGAGCCATGGTCTTCCTCTCTTTGAATCAAATTATCTCATTGCCTTGGATTTGTTAAAGAAAAGATACCATAAAGTTAGAAATTTGGTATCCGTGCATATCACTTAAATAGTGGATATGCCCATGCTATTGGGAAAATCTTTGCTCGCTCTTCGATCAACCCTTTCCAATTACGATGAAAATATCCAAGCTTTATCTGCGTTGGGGCATAAAATTACGATACAAATATTTCATTACTAACCATTTGGCTTCAAAAGCTGGATTTTTGAATTTGTAAAATCTTTGAAGATACACGCGACGGAAAGCACGAGATATCGCAGTCGTCTGAAATAATTAAATTTTTGGAAAGGAAATGTAGTCACTTAGAAGATGCGTCTGCTACCGTCTCTACTTTAAATAATTACCCCGGACGCAATTCAAAATCCGCATGAATCTCAGTGAATTTTAATGCATTAGCAATGTGTAACGAGGAAACTCAATCTATTTACTAATGCCCAAAACTTAAATTCACCGAATAACACCGCGAGAATGGCTTTATTTTAGCTACGTAAAAATGATGGTGTATAACAAAAAATACACACCGTTTTCACATGGGGTTCATTCGCTTGCGTGGAAAAATTAATGCTGTACTTACGCGTTCGTAGTGAAAGGGTTACACTAATTTATCTCACATTTAAAGAATATTCATGAAGGGTCAACAAGTAATTAAAAATAAATCACGTCATTAGAGTAGCATGAGCAGATTCTTTGAAAATATTTGTTTTTACACCAAATGTATAAACGATATGGTATTGAAAAATCACTTGTTACACATCTCTACCACATCTACTCTAGTCCCTACAAATTAAAAGAATAAACTCTCAACTCATTACACTTAAAATATGAAGATTCTTTTATCATTGAAAAACATAAATTATGAATAAAAAACATATTCCGCCTACCGCATATTTCTCACGTTTAATTTCGTGGGTCACTCACTCACTCTGGACGGAAATTTAACGATGCTTTCGCACGCTCAAATGCAGAAGGAATTCCGTACATGTACGCCGAGCCTAAAATAGCCTATATTTCCACGTGATGGCATGTATTCACGGGCATAGCGAGCTCAAAATATGCCTAGATCAAAGTCCTGCACTGGTGAGATTAATGAAACCACGTCACAATAAAGCGCATTCTCACGAATCTGGACTGCTCCTGCGTCTGTCTTCCCTCGCGGAATGACATGCAGCAATGCTTCCGGTTAGCCCCTGCAGCTCCACGTAATACCACCAGCTTTTTCGCATATGACTAGCGGGATGCTTACCCTTCAGGATGAAAGGACATCGGAGGAACAATTCGCCATGATGAATACCGGCAATTATTCTGTTTTCTGTTTGTCCTGTTCGTGTGCATGAAAGTAAAACATGCGGGTCACGGCTTGGAAACGCGGAATAATTCTGATTCCCTACGATATAGCCATTCCTCCAGCGATTCTAATCCCCAAACCCTCCCTTGAAAGTTCGTTCCCATGCGATGAATGACGATGTAAGTCGGATGTGTTCGTGTGACGAAATTATGTGAAGGAAAAGCTTGAAAAAAAGAAACACAACTGAAATATTCACATAAAAAAATCAGTGCTAAAATATTCATTATCCTCCTTTTATTATTTTGTTATTATATTTATTATGTGGTCGGAGTTATGTAGGTGGAATAATAAATAAAAGTACAGCCGCGGGATGGCAATCCGCGGGATGGCAAAAAAATTGGAATCATCGTAAATCATTATGTGAGGACCTGTAAAATGTGTTCATTTAAGGCTACAAATAATGAAGACTGGAGAGAAATTTGAATGATTACATAAAAATTACTTGGAAATTTGCACATTTTAGTTTTTTTTGTGTGCAGTGAAGTGGGTTATGCCTTGAACGCAATGGAAAATTAACACAGATGGCGTTTCATCAGATAAATCTACATTTCCTAGAACTTATTTTTTCCTTTTTTTTGTGTCAGGTGATCCAAGAAATGACAAAAAAACCAGTCCTTTATTCATTGCTTCTGTTGAAAATGAACGGCTGTCATGACGAGGATGGACTGTTATTTAGGCATTTATCACTAATTAGTGCAATATCCGTAGTTTTACCTTAAATTATCAAATATTCAAAGTTCATCCAAAGAGTAATATTGACGCCATATGAAAACAATGGGCAAAGTCAACAATTTTGTACGCTGTTATTTAGAAAACGATAGCATTCAAGATAAGTGGTATTCAAATGATTCTTCACCAACATCGGGAATTCAATGCCTTCGCCAACATTTTTATCATTCCATTCTATTTTCTTATACATCACGTGACTATTTTATTCACTCCAGGAAATAAGCTACGAAGGTTATAGTCGTATAAAAGTACCATCTCATGAAACTTTAGAGTACATTTATTTCGATATTAAGCTTTATATTTGAAGATTTATATTTAATTGACTCAATATGCAATTATTAAAGGACTGGGAACGCTTTAACGGTTTTTATTGATGAATAATACAATTTATAACACAAATATGACGAGTTCTCGTCTAAAATGTTTTTAATTAAAAGTTTTAGTCTATGTGAAAGACAATAACAAGCCTATAATTTTGTTTTAGCATTTTAACCATAGTAGAAATACTAATGAATCAAAGGAGAGACACTCAAAAAAACGCAAAATGGATGAGAACAATAAAGATTTGATGATTCAACTAGTGGGGGAATGTCGTTCTCCACTGTAGTGGAGCTAAAATATGAGAGAATTTCGCGCCACAAATATCAATTCAAATGTGATATTCATGATAACATTTTGAAGTTCAAGAAAAAGAAAAGAACATGCCCCAGGGAAGATGATATTACTTAAATGCCTCCAATAACCAATCAGAAATCCACATCAGAGTCGAAAAGCAGTTAAAAATACTAAAAGAAAATTGACAATTCAATGTAATGGTGAAAATATTTAGGTTCATTCGTAGTTTTATACCCTAAAAATCAAATTAAACGGCATTTCCTATCTGAGGTAAAAATGTCTATAAAATTTATCTGGATCATGCAACACCCGTTATAGAAAAAGAATACAAAGAAGGAAAAAAATGAAGCACGAAGGGCTGCTGATAAAAATTAAACGAGTTTATTTTCTGGATGAACGCTTATCGGGTTAATTGTCATTTAGCAATTTATCTCGGGAGAAGAGGACCCTTTATCTAAAAAAACTATTTTCATCATCAAACCTCCATATCCCTAAAATCAGTTAGAAAAGGTTGATGTTGTTAACCTGTTCCTCCTAGGAGTTCCAATTTATCCACGCTTATTTTGGGAAAAAATATCATTATTACTTCTATGAAATCTACACAAGTATTAAACATAACATGCTATTTCATAGCTTCATTTTAGTGGTATTTAAGTCATAACTCTCCAAAATTGAGAAAAATTTGCGCGGGATGCAAAGAGCTAAGCTACTAAAATCGCATTAGTCTTGGTATGCAATAGGTCCTAGGGGAGCTCGTCCCATTTTCGTACGTAGGAAATGAGAAACAAACAAAAAATACGTGAAATCTGAGCTAAATTGTTATTTCGAGCATCTGAGTAAACTATGAAGTTTGTTCATAATCTCATCCCTGTGACTTGGCATATGAGAAGGGAAAAGTCAGTCTTCACGTGAATCTCATCCCTTTAGATGCATTATGCCGTGAAGATCTCATTTCACCTCCCGGAATACCTTTTTAGGAAAAATACGATGGCAGTTTTCTGCACCACTACACTTTAATAAGAACGAACGATGCAGCGAAAAAAATTTTAAAAAAACTTTGTCTTCCATCCCTCCAGCTCGCTTTGTATCATTTTAAGTTCTAAATATGTATCCACTTCCTTACCGCATTTCATCTCCCAGTGATGTAACTAGGTCAATTTTGTCTTAGTTAACGGGAAACGAGGTTTGCTCTGGAGTTTTGTTCAATTTTATACGTTGTGACATTCATTTTGAAATTCAGCCCAAACTTTAAATAAAGCCTTGAATGAGAGTTCATATAACTGGTGCTTAAAAAAAGAAATTAAAAATTCCGTTTAGAATTTTTTTAGCATTGAATCACTGGAAAGTCTTTATTAGATCCAAACTAAATCCCAAGAATTGTACAAAAACATTGACTAAAAAGTAAACGTAATTTTTTAATATGTAGTCTTCATCTAACTTGTTAAATTCTAACTCTTAACTCTAAATCTAACTTGTTGCTATAGACTTCGAATACACGCTCAAGAAGTTCGGCTTTGTCTATGGACGATGGAGTAGTTTAATTCAACCCACAAGATATCACAGGAAATATTGAAATCTTTGTAAAATCATTAACAACTTTTAATTATTTGGACATTATACATTAGCCATTATGGCTTTTGCGAATATATCAGTAAAGAGGACGGAAAAGTGACTTGTTCCAAAAATATGTTTCGTTCTTAACTCATGTCTTTGAAACATACATCAGCTTCAGATTTGAAATTGATTTTCTCCCTCCCTTTTGCAACCAGGGAACTAAATAATGACTTTGAAAAGTCATTAAATTCATATGTTTTTGCAATGATATCTTTGAAGAGGGTGGAAAAAATATTTGATCCAACAATATGTCGCGTTCGTAACTCTGTCTCTGGAACTTTTCTTTCAGATTTGAGAATGATTCTCTTCGTTCGGTAATGCTTGTTATGTTTTCCGGAGGAAATACATCTAACCAACCAAGACAGTACGATTCTATCTAAGTGGGTCAGCGAAAATAAAAAAATACTCCCGGTAGAAATAAACCTATTCCGCCACGAAAATCGAAATTTGCGCAAGTGCAAAAACACCTGGAACTATAAAAACTTCAATCTATAAGAAAAACGCAACGAACCGTGTTGCTTCATATGGGAGCACTCCATATTCTTCCTTTTAACTTCTGGTGGAGGAAGCTACTCCCGTATGCAATCCTCGCACACTCTATTCCAATCCCCCTCTGATTTCAATCTTATCTTTTACTCCATTCAAATGAATTCCTTCTCCCTTCCCCAGGGTTCACTCACACTAGGCTTTCTCTCCTACTCGATTATAAAACTTTTCCATATTCTTCTTTATGTATATGATCCATACATTTAATATTGAAATAAATCACGCATTTTAATTACAAATGCATTACATTTAGTAGAGAGAAAGTACAATATACATTGCATATAGTAGAGTCTCGATTACTGAGTTCCGATTTGACAAAGGCTCCACATTATCTGAGGTACATACAAATTTTGCTAAATCACCGCTTTACAATACCAGGTGTGTATGCTCCATAATTTCATTATTGGTAGCTTTATCAAAATTTCTAATGCTTATTTTATTTGATTCAACAGTTAGTAGGAAAATAGTTGCCTGCATATATCCTGATGTGAGATGCCTCCACATTATCGGAGAAAATAAGTGAGAACTGTAGTATCTGAACAGTTGGCATATATTTCGCCAAATGACCTTTCTGTATTATCCAAGATTAAGATTATCCGAAATGCCCTCATTCGATAAACATAACTCGGATAATAGAAACTATTGCACAGCTATCAATGGAAAGTATAATAATGTTCAACCCAAAATCCTTAATTTGTTTTTACAGAGGTATAAATCATTTGTAGCAGGTTGGTGTGATTGCTGGAGTACTAGCGTTTCATCTCGAGGAGCTGGGTTTGTATCCACTCATTGGCAGGGAATTATATTATATTAATACCGATCCTTCCTCCAGTGCTATGTGGAGTGTTCTTCAGGTAAAGCACTCCGTACGCCAGATGGGACGTTAAACTGTGGACCCCTTAACGCATTTCACTCAGCGTAGGCTAGTTACGACACCGGGTTTCTATCCAACCTTACTATATTCCCTGGATAAACATTTCCTCACCAACCAACACAACTGGCCTGAATGGCGCAATGACCTTAGCTGACGGTCACCTCCCCAATTAGCCAATCAGATCCATCTTAGTTGTTCTACATCGTATTAGTGATAATACAGGATTTGTGATACCTAAATTTGGTAGAACGTGCATTTTTATTGCCATTTTTGCTATCAGTATTGTAAATAGAGTCATACTTGTGCAAGGTAAATCAAATCAGGAAATTAAATCGCTTCAAATGGCCGAAACTTAGTAGTTAATTAGCAATTTTTTAATTTTCGTAGGATTTGAAAAATAAATTATATATTTGCGTAAAATTTACTGTAGGCATAAAAATAAAATTTATTTAGGATTATTAAAAACTTTACTTGACTTTAAAGTTAAAAAATCTTTTTCCTCGCTAAGGTTAAGGTACTAAACTGGTTTTCATATTTTGCATACTCATCAACATGCACATTTCATTCCTCATTTATTCAAGCCTCTGATTAATTTGCGTAATTTTCATTCTACCATGGAGCAAGGTATTTGGTAACAAGTTTTCATCTCTTTCCATGAAATAACGGTAGGTACATATTTATTTATTTATCGACCTACTTATGCATTTCTTTTGAAGCAAGCTTGGGCTTTTCTCTTGACCTTATTCAGTGGGTCTCCTCACCACGTCGTGACGGGAACCGATCGCCGTTGCTACGCACACCGCGGGTGCCAGTCAGTCAGCCAGCCAGCTAGTCAGCCCAAAGCCTCCTGCACGTGCACCCTACTCTCCCATTCCTCTCTCTTCCTCGCCCCCCCCCTTTAAAACCACCTCACCCCCCCCCCCCCCTTTCGCGCTTAGAGAGACTCCGTGCCGACTATATACGCTCCCTTAGAGAGACCAACTCAACCGTCAACTCTGTGGAAACCTATCTTGACATAGTATCCCCTAGGCTAGCGATAGAACATGCGCGCTGGTTAAGGGCACCCATAGGCAGGGGATTGGGTGGGTGCTGCGGGGAGTAACGGCAGCTGTTGGATATGGAGAACGAAGGAAATAAGGGTCTATAGGGAGCGGTAGAGTGGAAATTTGCGACGGCCAATGGGAATCGAGAATATTTTTTTTTATTCTTTTAAACCGTTAATCAATGCACTTCAAGAGAGAGGCACGATCTTTCCTTAAGAGTAAGAGAAGGCTCCGAATAACTCCCCAACCTGACGACCATTTCATCTGTTCGGGATATTATATCTATTTCTATTTTTGCACAAAATGACATATTAAAATATATTCTAGGAAATAAGACATTCTACCAGAAGAGAATTCTGCAGACAATTTTATTGCATGCTACAGGCCAGGAGAATTCATTATGTCCAATTAACAGCTTTTTCCAAACAGAGCTAGGTGTCCATTAACATAACTCATGGCGAACAAACCAGATACGTTTGGACAAAAACTCTGGCTGGCTGTGGACAAAGATAGCAAGTACCTGATGATTGATTTTCCTTACACAGGCAAAAACCCAACTCATTCGGAGGGCAGTCATCTAACCGATAATATCGTGATGAGACTTATGCATCCTTATCTGAGGAAGAGTCGCAACGTCACCACCGACAATTTCTTCAAGTCTGTAACGCTAACAAAACAACTGAAAAATGCTGGTACTACCTTGTTTAAAACTGTAAATAAAATTAGGCAGGAGGTTCCAAAAGAGATAAAGAACATGATAGAAAACTTGTATTCCACAAATTTATCAGGGTAAGGTAAAGGAGAATGTGCTAATCCCAAGCAATTTTCATTCAGATGTGGATGTCGCTAATAACACTAGCAAAATAGTGGAATCAGTCAAGAGTTATAATGAGTCAAAGTATGGAGTGGAAGTTGTGGAGCAGATGGAAAAAAATGCACTGTCCAGACAGCCACTAGGAGATAGCCTGTGCATTCTATTCATAATAAACTAGACTTAGAAGCTATAAATCCTTGGTTTGTATACAAAGATGTAACCTGTCAAAAAATACCACGAAGGGAATTCATTCAGAAGTTAACAGAAGAGCTTGTAGGACCGTATATGATGTCTAGAGGTTTCACCCGTGACGGTAATGTGACGACCAACAAAAAAATGGATTGATCAAAAGAATATTTTCCAAATTAATGAAAAAGAAATAGGAGTATCGGTGTTTGCAATTCGTGCAAGAATGCAATTTGTGGCTAATGTACTGCTCATTATATGACTTCCCGCGCATGTAATAAATGTAAAATTTAATGTTGGTGATTTTTTCATATATATTGTTTTCATTTACTATGTTACTTTTCAAACATTTCAATGTTTTTTGACAATTATATTTACATAATAAATATATCCCTCCAACGGGTACCTAATAAATGTAATTTACACATTTTGTAACCATTATGATAGTAAAATTCTTTTCTCGATCAAAATCAAACAAGAAAAAAAGAATAATGCTAGCAGCATCTTGATGAGACTCCACATAAACAAGGAATATTTAATAAACCTGTCCTGAAAAATATTGAAAAATATTGATTTTTATCGTGGAATATTATATAAAGACATATAAGTAATTTGTAACAAATGCATTGCGTAAAAATGCCAAAAATAGTAACAAAACAAGATGGTAGTCAAAAAGACTACCTTGGGCATTCTAAGTAGGTGAAAAGTCCGGGCATTCTAGTGTTAAGGACAAGACTATAAATATTACATGAAACTAGCAATACCTTTTTTTCCTTTGGAAGTGATAAAGATGGAGTGCTAACTTGGATATAATTCATTGATGATCACATAAAAATCACCAGTTGAATTGGTGAAAGTTAACTATAAAATCAAATATTTTAACCAAGCTGGAGATGAAACATAAGACTTCCAATGGTTTAGGCATGAAAAATGTGATGATAAAAATTTTAGTAAGAGAACCTAAGGTGCAAGCAGTTCAGACATACACCAAAGCCCACAATTTACGCCCTTATAACGTATTCATAGAGAATTACGATAGAGGCTGTAGAGAAGTACGATCGCCATAAACTATGGTCGAGTCAATTATAATCCCTATCCAGGAGAAAATAATTAACTCATTTGAATACCTTAAATTCATTTGCTAAGTTAAGCAGAAAGAAATCACACTAATGCCATTTCTATGAAGGGGGGGGGGGATAAATATAAAGGTGTCAGATGAAATCAAACACCTGGGGATCACGTTGAATACAGACTTATCCTAGGGGAAACATACGATACTGTGGGACATTTTGAGAGAATGCCTGAGGAAGGATGGCGAAAAAGATATAACTTGGATATCCTGGTGGTAGAAGATGGAGAGGAAGACCTCGGAAAAGAAGGTTGGATGATGCAGATGATGATCAGAGAAAGGTAAGAATAAGAAGATGGAGGACGCATGCAGGAGATCGTGATGTCTGCGCTAACATTGTTGGAGAGGCCAAGGCCTTACAAGGGCTGAAGCGCCGAGGAGTAGGTAAGTAAGCAAACATACGATACATTGGCGGCGCTGCATTTTAAAGATACTTATCAAGAGAATAGGAGGAAGGTTCTCAGATGAAAAAGTGAAAAAGTAGTGCTGATTTACTTTGGTTAGGCAACACATCGAATAAGCCGTTAGCATTTTGGTCGCCGCTCAGGAAGATTTGATGCGGGACGTAAAAATAATACAAAGGAAAGCTGCAGACTTCGTTGAAAAATACTAACAGCCAACAAAAAGTGTGTACAGCTGATGAAAGAGCATGGTTGCGAGCAGTTAGAGACTAGGAGGGCACTCAATAGACTTACATTCCTTGATAACTTTAGATCAGGCGAGTTTCAATAAAACTCCGAGGATATTATTTCAGACCCCGCACAATGTCTCTACAAATGATAAAAGTGACAAAACAAGAATAATATCGAAGTAATAATCACAAAAATTTCTTTTTTCCACTCACCATTAGTGACTGTAGCAAAAACAGCGTAAAACTAACATAAGGCATATCGCTAGCATACAATTCAGCTCTGTCCTATTCCCCTCCTTTTCCATAGCTAGTATCCAATCACACCCTGCCAAACGCCTCTGTCGAGGCTCGTAGGGTAGTATGTAGACAAATAGATAGAAGGACAGGGAAAGGAACTTTTCGTGAAAAGTGATATTTTCAAGACCTCGATAGAAAGTAAACTTTTACCTCAACTACATTGAATATGGGAAAGAAAATATAAAACAAATTTTCCAAATTCTTTCATTTGCATCCATAAGTTGATGAAGATGGTATAAAACATAGAATGTGCAGACACTAGCAAAAGTGATGAGTACCACGAGAAAATACTGAGGTTATAGGTGTCATACTTTAAAATATCCATATTGATCTATTAGCAAAAATGTAAGGTCCTAAGTCTCACTACCACTACTGATATTAAAATAGCCCGAAATGGAAGTGTAATATTCTCACAAAAAAGTAATTTCATTAGTAAAATAAAAATATGTAAGTCTAAACCTGTACCTTAGTCTGGAAATCGTTCGACGTAGATTCTTCCTATAGTAACTATAACAACTCCTAGAATTGGGGTAGAAATTGATGACAAAAATCATCAATTAAAATTGTTGAAGAATACGATTGCTTGTAAAAAATACTACGGTAATATGCCTATGCGTCACGGAAAAAGATAAGATTCCATCACCTATACAAGGTCAACTTAGTATTTGTAATCACAGCAACGTGTAAATGAATATTATATAAAATAAGGAATGTATGCCATCATAGACATTTAACCAGTCTTAAGAGTTAAGCTCATTTAAAGGAACAAGGCAAAACTTTTAAATAAATTATAACAATGTCAAAAATAGGAATAAATAATCTGATATTTTAAGATTAAAGCAGCATTGTCGAATTATTTTATGTGGCACATCACTTAAAAGAATACCTCGTAGGCTAGTTTCCTTCCACTACATAATTTTAATTGATCTTCCCGGCATTAGCCACAGTTCTCGTTCCACACCATGGGAAGCCGCTAATGGCGCAAGTTTCCCCCTTTTCCCCAAAAAAGGAAGGATCTCAATATTGAGCTCCCATCCCATGGGATGCGGTCGGCTCGAATGGATAGTTCACTGAGTTAATCGCCCGTTCCTCAAGGCACCACTGAAAAACCTAGCGCGAATAATAATCACACTAATGGGTTTAACTTCTCATACACGGAAATGTTCCCCGGGAAACCACGGTGAACCGGAGTTCATTGAATCGATGGGAGTCGGTAATGCGCTTTAGGGAGAAAAAAACTGACAGCGCTAACTTTAATGATGGTATACGAGAATTCTAAAGAGGCATAGGGTGATAGATTTAAGAGTTAATAATACTCTTGTGTCATAGTTTAAACAAATATCACAATACAACACAAGTGCAATACACAATACAAGCTCCATAATACAAATAGTTTAAACTATTTAAAGCTATAACAACATTTATAAAAGGCCAAGTGCGAGTCAGAATTTTAATATCATTTTAATTTTTAATATTCCACAGAAAGTTTTATTTCTTCCAACCCAGGGTTTCGAATATTATACATTCATTATTAATAAAACTTGATGAGGAATATTACAATGTGAAATTATTTCCAAAATATTCCTATGTGGTTCCACCAAATGGAGCCGAAAAATTTGATACATAATTGTAAGTTAGAATACAAGGAAAATAGGGAATAAAATAAAATAAAAAAATCAATTTTAAGTTCACCTCTTGTCCGTGGAAGCCCAAGTAACTCATTTACAAGTAAGGCAATCTAATGAGATAGGCAGTGATGGCACATCTACAGTGCTATTTATTGTGGTACGAAACATTCAATGTAAATTGATATCATTCATAGTAAATCGATCATAACTTCAAATTTATTCGGTTATGAGTATTAAATATTAAATATCACATTGCAAAGAAATTAAAGGATAATGGAAAGTACAGACGTATATTTGGTTTTTGAGTCGTTTAAATGAACACAAAATTTGAATGCAGGGAAAAATGTTTAATGGAATTAATGTGGATATTCAAACGGATATGGAGTTTTTTATTTCAAATTAGTTATCACAGAGTATTCAATAATCAATGGTTTACTTTCTAAAGTTTAAGGCAGGACCACGTATAGAATTCCCCGATGTTTTAATGCTCTGATTTCTAATTGATGGCAAAGCTGTAAATATTTAACCAATATGAGCGAGCTTGCAAACATCAACTACTTTTATACATCTGTATTAGCACCCTTATCTTCAACTGATACACTAACAATAGCACTAACTGATGATTTTAATCAACATCAATCCTGAAATACAGGCATAGCCTAATAATTATTTATTATCATAAGCATTAGAAAACTGAAAGTAGCGGCAGGAAATGGAAATTTTGGCGTGTAGAAATTAGCAACACCCAGATAAAGGTATTGCTGTATAATGATGAAGAAATGCTCTCGAGGTAATTTATGCTACTTTAATCCTCCCCACATAACCTTGCCTTGAGCAATGAGCCCATTCATGGAAGATCATGTAGGAATGATATTAATCAGCATGTATGAATGCTAAATATAAACTAAGAATGGATTTTTCTGCAATCTATCAGAAGCAACAGGGTTCCTAAATCTCAAGAAAACAGTGGCGTAGTAGAACAAAATTGACAATTATAACACATTTTGATTGAAAAGAATGCAGTGAAGCGTCTAAGGCATCGAAGCTTTAAGCATTTCATTCATGGATATTCTCTAAAAGCATAAGACTACAAAAATTTCCTTTTACTATTCCCAAGCGTAATGAAGAGATTGCACAAGTTCAGGAGATATATGTTGGAGACTTATTACATACATGCATGCATACTCATCACGCCATTTCCTTTCGGGGTGGGCAAATTCATAGGACTTAGTCACTGTGGTTAGATCTAGGAAACTGGCTCTTTTTCAAAACTTCCTCCCAATGCCCAATCCTTACATACCTCTTTCGCTTCTGTCACATTCATGCGTTACTCAATACAAGCTCTCGTGTTTTTAAGACTCCTAATATTCCTACTTTTCAGAGTCTCTTTCACTACATTTACCCATAACAATTATAGCCTACTGCTTCTCCTCACACCATCCATACTAGACTTACTAAACGTAAATAAAACCTAATAAAATGTCTTTGGTCTTCCTTTCCAATTATGTGTTCTTCCTTATGTCTATAATCTCTTTCTTTGCTCCTTTTCTTGCCGTTAACCCGTGCGCTAGTCTACACTTCCACGGAAATCTACTCCATCGTTATCCTGGCCAACTCTCGAATCTAGGAGTCTTATCTCCGACGTATTCTCAGGATGAAGTGGAACAGAGAGTCCAGATTCTCAGGAATGGAAATCCCAGCTCAAAAGGATATTCGAGCTCTGGGCTAAAGGGCATTCCTCCTCTAACATTTTTCGTTCCATCGCACTCCTCTTCCCGCAAGCTGGACTTTCTCTTCTTCCTCATAAACCCGATTACAGATACGCTCTCTTACCGTCAGGTGAACCAGGGATAACTGAGGCAACAAAATGGATTGGGACGATAAGTGGAGAGTAAAATTTCCAAAGAATTTATTGAGATAAATAGCGGAAAATATCATGAGACTCTTAGAGCTCCCACTACGATCACAAGACAGCGAAAGGGGCCAGTCGTTCTTTTTGTAAAACGAATGATGCAATAAATCCGGCAGCATCGATAAATGTATATTTGCAGGACCAGAGAACAGAATAAATAACTAATTTTCAGCTTTTTGCTTGAAAGCTCACCTTTCGAAAGCATCTTCGGTATATTTGAGCACCGTATTTCAGCAAGCAGAAACTAGAATGTAACCAAAATTATTTCGTACCATACTAGGTTTCTACGTTTGACTTTTATGACTATATTTCGGCATGTTTAGCAATGTGTATCCAAGAAAATAATCAAATAGAAAAAATATAATCTGCTAAGAAATCAGAAAAATACAGTAGCTCTAATTTCACCTGAAGAAGAAACAGTGACTTTGAGTGTATGTGACTTTGTGACTTTGAGTGTACACAGAAGAGACAGAGACTTTGGTACATTTTTTAAATAGAAGACAGTTTTTATTCTAATATAACTCTCTCATCACCATCTCACTCATTATTAGAATTAAAGCAGTCGAAGTCGCAGCAAAATAGACGCTAGGACAGACTCACCGTATGCTTGAAAAGGAAATATTTGAGGAAAATTGGAGCTGATTGGTGAGAAGATAACTTGCGGATTTTGAATGTGGGTAGAGTGAGGGGTTAGACGTTTCGAGAAATGATTTTAACCTCTATTTCTTCGTTTTGAAAAATAATTAATTATAGAGTAAAACTAAATACTAATATAATACTGATATTTAATTTTAAGTTTCGACAAAAATCTTTGTATGAAATTTGAGATTTTGTGTCCGTGGCGAGCATACAAATGGAACATATCAAATTGGAAGATTTGAAATTTGTACTTATAGCCTTCTCTTTATTAACTACAAATCAATTAATTTTCCAAAATGTTTTCATTAGATATGAGCGTTAAAAAAAGGTTCTGACGCAAATTTAAAGTGAATTGACCTGCTACCAAAACCAAATATTCTACAGCTAAAATTAATATTCTCATGAATATACGTACTTACAAAAACAGAGCCTATTTAAAAATAATTTTACCAAAGACAAAAAGATTTACTCGGTCTCATTCATTCATTGGGCGTTCAATCCTATGATTGGTTGACTGCAGCCCTCCATCCTTCCCTATCTAATGCTATAGTTCCCTTACTCCCTGCTAGTTCTTTTTGCGTGCTTTTCTCTTTAATTGGTTCTAATCTAATTCCTTAATTTATTACCGCTTGGTCTTCGTCTTGGGAACATTCCCTCCATTTTTCCTTCAATTGTATTCTTCACAAATTTTACCTTGGAATGTACACAATTCATCCGGTTCTTCTTTTATTTACAGTGTTCCATAAGGGTCCTTGCTTCTTCTACTCTGCTATATACTTCTTCATTTCTCACTTTATTCGTCCATTTCATCTCCAACATCCTCCTTCAACACCAGGTTTCGGATTCTTCTAATCTTTTCTTAACTGATATTCCAACGGTCCATGTTTCTGATCCATACCGTTGAACGATGCAAAGGAATGCTTTCACATACTGTTTCCTTGTTCGCAGTCTTACCTTCTTTGAACTTAATAGTTCCCTTTTCACATGAACGCATTCTTAGCTTGGGCTATTCCACGCTTGATGTCCGTTGTACTCCTTCCATCCCAAGTGATTGTACTTCCGAGGTACAGGATGGGATCAAATAGAAAAGTAGGACTGAATTTCTGTAGCGTTGATTTCCGTGAACCTCTATTAAGAAGTGTCGTCGCGATCCGCGTCCTCCGTTGGCGTCCTCCGCGCGCCGCACGCGGGGGAATCCCGCGGAGGACGCGGACGCACGCCGGGACCGCTGGCCTCCTTGGCTCCTCTGTTCTTCCTACATTCGAATTGGTTTTCCGAGAGTTGGTATTCAATTTTTTCTTCCATCCTTCGGCTCATTATTTGCGTAAGTATATCTGACGCATGTGACGCTAGATTCAAAGTTCGGTGCTTGTTAAATTTCTCAGTTATTGTATTCTTCGGTGTCGCAATCGTTACACTCCTCTGATAGGGCTAAATGGAAAAATGTTTAGCTATGTGAAGTATTCTTTATTTTGTAAATAATTTTCAATGCTTTTCACATCAGGTATCACATGAAAACCAATTCGTACCACTGTGATGTGGTTCAAATACACGCTGCGTGTACATGATCCTGATTATACTGCTTATGCTTACTGCTTACTTTTACACAAGGTATCAGTCAAGTCCCAAAAACTAGACACTTCAATTTGGTATTACCTGAGGAAATAGATAATTTATTGACAGAATACTGTTACAACTGCCGTTTTATATTTTTACTTTCATCGCTCTTATTTAAATTGCCAAGGTATGACTCTGCACGCATTATTTTGACACGAATTCTTTCGCTTGGAATCAGAAAAATAATAGCTCCTTCATTTTCTGCCATTTCATGATTGCTTAAGTTCTACGCAATAGAGGGTTTACCAAACTAACCTCACCCTTTATCACTGCGTGAACACTTGATGAAATTCGTAGTCGTGAAAGAGACTTCTGGTAAACCAGCACGAGACAGAATTTCGAGCAGACTAGAGGTACTGTAGTGGCTTTAATCAAGTGGCTGTCGGTAGAATGTTTATCTGGGCAAAGTGGTGAGCGATGTAACTGAGTAGTCTCTTAGATGAACCACAAACAGCTTTTGGAAACTAGAAACTATTTTGAGAGACACTATCTTTTAAGTTTAGACCACCTATATATAAATATATTTGAGTAGAGACATTGAGTAGTTGTGGAGGTGTTAAAGATTAGGTATTCGGTATTTTTAAGCGAAAATAAGGAGAAGAAAAAAAGATTCTAAGGGAAGTGTTCGCCGTACACCTTCCAAGACGGTGGATATTGCGACGTAGTCGGGACACAACAATGAGGGCGAGGTGTCGCGGGAAAGTGGGAGGCAAGATGGCACCTTTGCGAATAACGAAGAGAGCACTAGAGGCTGAGGAGGACGCTGAGGAAATTTGGGCCCGGAGACGAGGAGGAGGTTGGGCAGATAAGAGGTTGGAAGTATGAAAGGGCTGAATTTGGAAAGACAATGCACCAGACGGAGGGGCGAGAATTCTTGAGGGGGAGGAAGGGGAGAGGCGGAGAATGTCGGGTCTGGCACGAGAGAGAGGCAAAGGGGTTTCCCAGGAAAATCCCGGGAACGATTCGTATTGGTCGTATAAAATGGAAGATAAGAACACCTCCCGCGAGACATCCAGTAGCTCCAAGTTAGCGAGGACGGCTTGTAAGGTTGACGTGGTACGGGAGACCTAGTCTCTGGATAGACACATATGCAAGATAGGCAAAATATTGTTTCTCTTAGACCCGGTTTTATACTGTCTGTTTGACAAGATGAGGTTGCTTTTTTCTTCACTAGATTTTTACTGAGATTTAGAGGGACGCTTTACTGCTTGCGTTTAGTGTGTTAGTTAGTTGATGTGAGCGTCATTGATGGGAAAAAGTATTAACTTCGGTTTCTATGCTGAAAACTTTTTCAACCAGAGATTTTAAAACCGGGCCTTAGTAACACTTCGAGCAGAGTAAACTTCAAGTAAATGGTTGATTTTGGTTGGTTAAATTTTTCTTTTTTCTTATCCAATGTGGCTGCCAGAAGATAATCCTGCCCTCCACTTGACTAGAATGGCGAGGCTATGCACTGCAAAAGAAAACACTGCATCCATCTGCACCATTGCCTTATCATCAGACTATCGATCACTGAGCTGAACGCTATTAATTCATCTACATACTACCCTGTGATTCGCCACAGGGGCGTGTGCCAGGGGGTGTTAGGACACCAACCATCAAAGTCGAGAGAAAAGTGAAATCAGAGAACGTGTTAACTCCGCTTTTTATACAGAGTATATAATTTATCAGCGAATATAAAAGCGGGAAAAAATCTCGCTACCGCCCGCGGTAGCCAAGTTACTTATACATTGGTTTTTCAAACCAATAGCATTATTTTCAATATCATCTATGCCCATATCTTTGACCTGAGGTCTTTAGGAGAGACTTACGGTGATAGAGCAAATAAAAAAATAGTCTATATTCATATCTCGTTGGTACGTACTTTATTATTTTTACAAAATTTGATAACGATTTCAATGCTAACTCAATCGTTAGTGTCCATGACCCCACACACAATACAACTGTTTTCTTTTCATCACAAAGAAGCATCATCATCAATAACTCATTCCTTAGACTGGTTTCAACGGTGGCATTGCCTCAGCAGCAACCTGTCCTGGCCTTATCTTTATCTCCACATAATTTCCTTAATTCCTTCATATCCGTCAGCATTCTAAACCTCCTCCTTTCTCTTCTTTTCTTATCACCACTTGTACTTTTAACTTCTGCTTACCGTTTTTCCTAAAAATATCTCCAATACAGTTGGCCTTCCTCTTTCTTATTTCTTTCAATATCCTCACTTATTCTCCAATCCTCCTTAGTTCTCGCTCATTCCTAATTTGTCCCTCCAACCAATATTTTTCATTCTTTGCCACAGCCATTCATCAAAGCCTTCAAAGTACTCCTTTGACATTTTTAAAGTCCACGTTCCGCATCCATACAACACAATTCTCCATGTGAGGCTTTTCTAAAAATATTTTTAATATTTTTCTGTCCCGATTTTCTCTGTGATAGCAGTTTCTTGATCATGCTAAAGGCTATATTCCACTATAGAAAGGCTTCCTCGCACTATTCCACTTTTTACATCGTCTATAGAGTTGCTGCTCTGTGTCGCATCTACATCTACGAAGTACCGTGTAAGCTTAATCCAGGGTGTGAGGCACAGTGCTCTTCCACACCAGACATGCAGCACTCGTTATTGAGGATCAACGTTAAACCTCGAACGCTCCCCTATATGAGGAATTAATAGCAATCAGGTGAGCAATGAACGGCCAAACCGGAATGTAGGAGATTTCTACGCTGGAAAACATGTTAATATGCAGCATATTGGTTTATGTACGACTTATAATTAGTAAACGCCTTTCTCTCTTGATTAATACTATTAATTTATAGATACTACGTACTTAATCATGAAGAAAACCAAATTAAGTAGGGTATTTCAAGCGGGGTGAGGTGTTAACAATAATGATATTGAACGAAGAACAAGTAATAACTCCAGTCTACCTAGCGAGGGTGGGAATTTCATAGAAATGATCTTTCACTATTATTATGGTCTCTCATTTTCCTCGGGAAAATTATATTTTAAGCCTATCGGTTCTGCAATCTACTTCCTTTACCTTAAGCTTGCGATGAAATCGTTACCACACCTCCCAGATATATATGAAAGTTGAGGAAGCATGACACTTGAAATTATGAGAACGTGGGAAGTGGAGAAAGTGGACCACGCCGTCTCTCTCTCTCGAAAATCCGCCAGTTTTTTAACGCCTCTCCCGCTCGATTTTCTTTGAGTTCCTCCAACTTCTCCTCGATTACTCCTCAAGCAGACGGTTCTCCCCCGGACACACCTTCTCAGCCCTTTGAGTGCGGCCCTTCCCCTTCTCCCTCCTCTTCTCCTTTCAAGTTACATCACCCACTCACCTTCCACCACCACCTCGACGTCTCGACGCCTGCCTTCCGATCTCCACCTCCTCTTCCCCCTCCTCCACGCTAGCCACCGCCGACTTAATTTTCGTTTTCTCGCGTCTTGAGACGCGACGCGGCGGGCAATGGCAGGGGGTGGAGGGTGGGGTGTGGTTGGGGAGGGACGTGGTTAGAGGACCTTCCTTCGGTCCAACCCAAAAAAGCCTCCCTTCCACACTCCTACATCTCTTGAGCTGGCTGTCTAGACACCGTACCTTTCTCGCTTCTCTCACCACTCTCCTACTTGACCCGAGACCTAATTTTATCTCGGCCCAACCGTCCTGATTACCATCCATTTCACACAAAAACACTCGTTTAAAAAAATATAAAATTAAAAATTTCGTATTGGTCGCGCTTCCAAAGGAAGTGGTAGGCGTCGACGTTGCACCTCGTCTTTCTCGCCTGTTCACCACTTGAATATTCCTTTCCCACAATGAAAGATTTCACGCTATCCAGTCAAATAACTGGTGCAAGTTATATTCGGGCATCTGACCGGGTTAGGTTTTTCATATCCACCGAAGTTTCGTAGGAAGACTTCTCGAAGGACGTCAACAAAAGCGTAGTAGATGGAAAATTCTTCCATCGAAACGTCGGCAGAGATGGAGAATCTAACCCGAGAAGAACTAACAATCTCTTTCCCCAACATGCCCAGATGACCTTACAGGCTCTCTCTCTCTCGTGATTCCCTTCCCTTTCAATACCTTCAAAAATCCCCACATCCACTGCCCACTCTATTATGAACACATGCTCAGGGTTTCTACGTCCACAGGGCCACCAACACTCCTTTAAAAGAAAAGTTGATTTAGATAAAAATTACAATATTTTTTAAGAACGGCGTCCTCGTAATTTCAGTGGTGGCGAAACTTGGTGGTAGTCCCCTGGATGAAGCGTGATGTCAAAGAGAGGAATGCTCGTGTGAAAGGAGTCCTCTGAGGAGTGCAGGGACTGGACTGCATGACAAGAGACGCTGAAAAAATAACTAAATTTAACTTTGGAGGTCGGGAAAGTGTCATAAGCGTGTTTCACGACACCATTTAAGACCCGAAAAAAGCTAATTCAAAATACGGTGATATTGTTTAAACCCATTAGAGTATCTCATTTAGACAATTGGATTAAGAGACAAAGAGAGATTGAAAGGCGATTTGAATAAAAGGTTAAGAGACTATGAAGTTGGCCAAGAAGGTTTCATCTATATTTACGTACTAACTCGTAAGATGCCGTAGAGGCATGATGCAGGGGGTGCTACGACACCAGCCATGGAAAGGGGATGGAATAGGTAAAAGGAGGGGGGAGAGTACAGAGGTGAATTGTAAACGATGAGTCTAAAGATAAAAGCCTTTTTTTGTTATAATCACAAATGGTGCAAGGAAAGAAGCAAATTTGTACCTGCCCGTTCGGAAGTTTATCTCTTAATTTGCCACTCCTATCAATTCTAGAGATAAGCGTGGGGATAAAATAATATCCTCTGTGTCGTACTGAAACTAGCCTGATATAAACTTATCGAATAACATAAGCCTATCGTGGTCTCTGAGGCTTCCCAACTCAGTCCTTCCATCAACTGCGCGACTCTTTCTCTTCGCTCTCAGAATTCTTTAACGAAGTGTGTGGCTTTCCTTTGTGCATTATTTACCTCACGAATTAAATCACGTTCAGAGTGTCAAATGCCTGCGGCGTATTCGACATGTAGCCTGGCGGTCAAAAGTTGAGAGTGCCTTATTCCCCCGTGGAGAACCAGTTCGATGGGAATAGATTGTTCCACTAAAAGGGATACCTGTGCAAATGCAACCATGTTTTGCTACCACTATAACATGAAACACTTTTTTTCTGGCAAAGGTCAAATTTCATTACTTCCTATAAAAGATATTCTCAGCTCGATGAGCGATGCTGGTAAGTTCTCGCATCTTTAAAGCTCTCGTCAAGACATTCTGATGTAATTACTCCACAAAATCTAAGAAATAATTTATCTACGTAAATGCTACGCAATTTTACGGTTACAGTGAACCAGACGTAGAGTAGCCAAACCAAGGGTTTGCTGATAGCGGAGTACAACATTTCCAGTTATGGTAAATAACGATTTTTGATTGCTCCTGCTGCCAAGGCTATATGTTACCGTCTCAACTAAGATCATTATCCCAAGTCATACACAATACCCATCCTTTGTCTGGTTGAGATCTTGTGACGTTCGGATGGAAAGGCCGGTGCATTACTGGAAAGGCAGAGGCTTTGCAATTTACTCGGTAATAAGAGTAAGATAACTTCAAATGAGTGAAAGTTTAAGGTATCGGATGTATTCCTCCCGGCCTGTCCATGCCGCGTTAAATGAGGGTAGGTAAAAATGACTGCACAAACTTTTCATTTTTATTATGTTTTTCAGCTTAGAAACTTCATTTACTGTATTTTTTTACTATTTATGGAGTTTTTTTAAATAATTATGTGAATAAAATAAATACAGAATTCCGCCTTTTCAGTTATAATATTTCAAACATATGTCTTGCACTGATAATAAACTTTTGGTATTGGAAAACAAAATGCATGCAGAAAATAAATTTAGCAAACAGAAAAAGTATAGATGGGAATTCCTGCCTGCACCTCGACTCGGACTGAGCAAGGACCTTGTTCAGTTGACGCGAAAATTGTCGTATGTATGTGGTATGTTAGAGGAATCGCGGTCTCATAGCGTTGAGTTCAATGAAGGTGGATCTCAGCCACTTAAGGGAAAAATGTATTTTACTAAGGATAGCGAAAGGTGTTGTCGCAAGCAAGTCATGTATATATATGTCATACATATATATATGAACAGGCATATAGTCATACATATATATATATGAACAGGCGCCAAATTTGCGTTGAAACTTTCTTTCAGATTCTATATAGATTTCTTGTGTATGATTAGTAACCGTATGAACAGAGTAAAATGTGAGAGAGGTAGGGCTCAGATAACGCACATATATAAAATAATTAACTATCTTATGCCGCATTTCCAAATTGCTAACACTTGAAATAAATGTACCACCATGCTCCTCGGTGAGATAAGTCATGCCTTGTAGAGGTTGGTACAATTGCATTGGAATTAATGAGAATGACGAACTTGATCCTAAAAGAGTACACTCGAAAGTATTTATTTTTACCAACTTTCTGAATCCTAAACATAATATTCTTCAGGATACTCTGTAACACGACCAATAGTCCGGGATCGGAAGTCCCTGAAAAAATACCCACCCCAACCAGGACCACAAACAGGGCCCGAAGGGCGAGAGGCGGTAACTCCAACCACAACACCAATTCGAGCGATATTCTTCCACCGTCATTTGTCTCTTGCAATGATCCACAGAATGACTGGCGGTCGTAACTTCAATGCCTATTCGTCTCAAATCACACAATTTACGTATGTGGAAACAAAAAGCGTCTTGTCTTGAGTGAAATTAAGACCATACAGTTCATTCTTGTATTTCATTAATTTCAAATCACGTCAACACTCATGCCTCGCCCTGATAAAACCCACTCAGACGGGGTCCGAGCCAGTGAAGAAAGGTTTAGCTGGTGAGGACTTTAACCCTCCGACAAGAAGGTTTAGGTGGATCATTGCGGGTCTGTTACCTTCCAGCGAGTGGTCTAATGGCTGAATATCCTCACATATTCCACATTGGGAATTTTATTTTACCAGACTATTTTTAAAAGGACTGGGCAGGTGAAAGGCGAAGGGTGTTCAAGGAAGGCTTATTCCTTTCTTTCGGAGATCGTAAATCATTTTTCGAACAACGCGATGTTCTGATGTAGCTTGGCGATAAGGATGATTAGCTCGTCATTCAAATGGTTCTTTTCCTTTCAGGAGTGAAACCATTAGTATTATCTCCGGTCACTCACAAACCTTTGCACTTTTTTGCGAGTAAAAAGAATGCAAAGTGACACCGCTAACAATAAAACCTTCTGAAAACAAAAGCAATACAATTTCACTTCACAATTCGCATTCTAATGTCACCAGTAACGATACTTGTGTCAGAAATAAATATGGCTATTTAAATGATAAAATTCAATTCAATGATACATTTTACATGATACAATTACCCATGCGTTAAATATTTAGGATATTGATACACATCTCAGCTGATGTCCCTGTAACTAATCTAAAGGTTATCTTTCCAGCAGAAATCACTGCTTCCGTGCCTATTACCTTTTATACATAACTAGCAGGTATTATCACACACAAAAGGGTAGTTAGCCTAAAATTCAATGATAAGAGGACATTCAGCAAACGATTCTATTAATACCTAACTTATTTCTCACGTATTAAAACGAGTCAAATCAGAGAATTATGACACCTTGTACAAATTAATATTTGAAAAGGAAACAAAGAAATTGACTCTCACCCGACACTTAACTTAGTGCCTCCTCAAGCAAATGCCACAAAGAATGGTCCTTTTATACCCTTCCATTAAATCTACTGGTGAATATGGAGGTGAATGGACTACATTCTTCGATATCCGTTTTTCTCTTATTAGGAGGTGGCTCTATCCCATACTACCAATCTTTTGGCATGTGAAAAGGCGTTTCACTGTGCCTCTTATTGTTAGACGTAAATATTACGTTTTTTGCATTGCCACATAGAGATACAAGAACCAATTTTCTGACTTTTAACGTCACAGCAAAACATGCTCTCAGAAAATATTATTTAAATCAGGCATGGTTTAGTAGTTAAACTACAGAATAGATGTACACACGAACTACCGAATAACCGATGAATTTTATCAGAAATCGGTTATTATCCTCCAATTCATTGCGAAATTAACGAGATTCACGTTCATGATGAGAAAACCACCTTTGTTATTTCCACAAAACTTTATTACACTGGCACGACGCGCGTTTCACCACACTGTGGCCACATTGTGGTGAAACGCGCGTCATGCCAGCGTAATAAAGTTTTGTGGAAATAACAAAGGTGGTTTTCTCATCATGGACATCCATAATTTCCACGAGGTCAGGCCTGAGATCATCAGGAGATTCACATTGCTTAGTTGAAATAGAGAAATAACTTGCACAAGTCACGTGAAACTTTTAACCAGAATATTTTATCCGAGCAAATGCTAGTCACAAAAATGAATTTAAATTATTCCCATGGCTGATCAAAAGGCTGCCATCGCTCATTCGAGCGTCTTACGTGCCCACAAAATAAGATGCCACTCTTACCACAATGTCGCGGGTCAAAGACGGAATGCTGCCACCAACGCTTCAGTGCGACAACCATCTCGCCCAAGGTGGTCACATCGTGACAGTGGGCTGCCGCCACTAGATGGACGGATGCAGCTTGAGGACCAGGATTCTCCGTACGGCATCTCATCTCGGCGAGTCTCTGTGGCGTGGATCTACAATCACTTACTCCTTCACCAATTCTTCGTCAGCAACGTTGGTCAGATTCCACTTCTGAAGTTAGAGGAATCGCGGTCTCGTAGCGTTGAGTTTAATGAAGGTAGAGCTCAGCCATTTCAGGGAAATGTGTATTTAACATAGTATAGCGAAATTGCATAGTCACGCGTTACCCGTGCCAATGCGGGACTGCGTCTGCTGGTGCGATATCGTAAGCTGGCCATTTATACATGAACAAGCGTCAAGTAGTCCCTCACTATCAACCGTCCCGGGCGGACGACCACAACAACTGACGATCGGATCCCTACGCTCAACATCACACACGGGACTCCATTCAACTCCAAGCTCCATAGGACAAGTACATTTGAAAATAGACGCGGTAAGAAGAGTCGGAGATGGAAGGGGAGAGAGTTCGGGAAATAGTGAACGAACACAAGAAGAGAGTGGAAATGTGGTTTGTACGTCGTCTAGTGCGAGTTGAATGGTAATGCGACCTTCCTAACGCTTCGATATTTTTAACCCCACCATGAATCTTCTTTGATGATCGGTGGCAGAACGGTGAACGGCATCTGGCACTTCAGGATAGCAGCAAGAGTGATAACTCAAGTATGGGTGTAGAAAGAAGCTGAGGGAATAATTTCATTGTTTTCAGCTGCCTTATGTGACGTAGCATTATTACGAGAGAAAATTAGTTAAACAATTTGATGGAGTGTCTTTAGTAGAGGAATCTGTGCGTTCTTGGGCACGTTCTGATAGTAATATTGGAAAAACAGGAATAATTGAGTAATATGGATTGGTTATGCGGCTCAGTGGCTTTCAATGTTGTTTCTTGAATCACGTTAAGACTTATAAAAAATTGAAATTTTTAACTGAATCCGAGGTAATGATTAATCTTTGAGAATTAAAAAATGAGGTCGCAAATACATGTTACTTGCTGCTTCACAGAAAACATAAATTCAGTAGTTATTTGAAAATTCAGATTATATTTCATCATCTGAAATGATTAATTTTGTGTGATTCGGCCTTTAACTTGGTTCTATCTCAGTCTACGCCGTGGCGCAGGTTTAACAGCCCACCTTTACATTTGTTGTTCACTGCACATTGTTCGACGAGTAATTGTTTAACAAACACTTTTAGCGGCCATTTGAAGTAACAAAAGAGGTATTTCTGTGAGGTAACGCATTTTGACATAAGTTCATGAAGGTATTCACTAATCACTCAAATACAAAGATGCCTCGATTTAATATTAATCAAATCCCTGGGAAAACTTGCTTCCAGCAATCAGTTTACTTAATGTTTCATGGGAAAATACTAATTTTCCCCATGATTAACCAACTCTTGCGTATAATATTATGTAACTTTATACCCAATTTTCTAAAATAATAGCGTGTAAAAGTATGACTTTGATGTTCTTATAATTTGACACGTTTTTTCTGTAAGTAGTCAGAAAATGAAATAAATATATTCAAGCAATTTTAGAGGAAAATCACTTTTAAATTATTAGGTTTCATGATTAAAAACCAACTGCTGAGGATATATCTCTCAGTCTAATCAGAGTCCTTTACCGAAAGATATAGACAACATCCATGACAAAGCAAGATTCGAGTTCTAGACCTTTGGGTTGCCGACAATCTAGAATATTGATCGTCATGCCGAGTTGATTAGTGACTTAAAATTACGTATAATTAGAATCACTGGAATATCAACCTATTTATACGGAAATTATACAATAGCCACTATTTACAGGAACTCATAAAACTGATAGACAAACCAAAAGAATATCCAAAGTTTTCCGAGGCGTTTGCGAGCAGTAATTTCTTTCCGTAAAGCTTAAAGGTTTCAATCTTATACAGAATTATTATATTTATTGCAACGTTTTCTAACCATCTATTGCCAGTTAATTAAAGCATGAATGAAAAACTTCCCATAAATGTGAATCATATCACACAACGTGATTATCTTCACACTTCTACGACTCCGACATTATTTACTGGCCATATAGTACTCCCCAAAAATTAATTGAAATAAGTTCCCACACCGTAAGGTCGTTAAAGGGTTCATCAAGGCAAAATCCCTCCGAGCAAGCATGATTTAATTTCTTTGGAAGTGCACACTACTTGCCATTCCTCTTAACTCAGGGAGAGTGCAGGAAATAGGAAAATCCCTCCCTTATAAACCCCCCCAGAGTTTTACTGCCCCATTATGACTCGGCGTTCAGAAACACAACGACCGAACATCTGCTCCGTAATATAGAATTCTGAATGAGGAAAGACGGGAGAGACTCAGTGAAACCCACTAAAAGTCCATTTACGATCTCTTGATGGAAAGAAGGAAGACCAGCGTAGAATAAAACTTTTTGAGAAGCTCCAACTCAGCCGAGAAATCACGTTTCACGATCGTTCAGAACGATGGCATGACAGTAATTATCTCGGCACTTAGCATTCAAAGCACGAAAATAGGAGGGATGCTAGAAAATAACCCAAGGGTGGTTGTTTTTCTAAGGGCTTAGAAAAAGTGTTTGACATGGTAAAGATTGAAAATTTACGATAGCAAAACAGAGCTCAGCAGTAGACTGGAGAGTATACGTCGTATTTAAACACCGTATAAGGCACAGTCTACAGTATTAGTATCGTGTATGTAATATGGAGATGGAAAGTGGTGTACAAGGGAAGGATAAAATGGTCGTCCGAACGGGAACTAAGTTATTCGAAGATGTGTCTACCGGGTTTCTTTCCGCAAATGTCTATTGCGCTGGGACAACAGTTTCGCCAGCATTGTAGTCGGCTTCTTCAGGCCAGTCAAGTTATTCGTTTGATCCATGAGCAAATGATCCATTGGTTATCATCATGTAAACCAAGTAACGTGGGATAACCATTATTTACTCTCAGCAGATAACCCAACGCCGCACAAAACAGTCGAACGGCTTTCTCATTTTTATTTTTCAGTAAGGAGCGAAAAATTACTGAAGTCTGATATTTTTTCAAATGCAAAGAGAATGAGAATGCAATTTAAGCTAAGAGGTGTGAGTTTGAAAATCAACTTTACAAAATAGCGTCCTAGCCATCCCCAGGGTGTGTGGCACGGGGTTATCGTACACCAGGCATGCAATAATCGTCCCAGTTCAATACATTCGACAGTATCTGGTTGGTGGAACAGCATTTTAGTACTTAAATAAAACTAAAGTAGTTGTACTGTCCACTTATATTTAATGTAAAATATTACACTACACGTGTTTCGACGCTTAGGGCGTCATCAACAGGTATACGCTGGTGTATAACTGAGGATGACGCTCTAAGCGTCAAAATACGTATAGTGTAATATTTTACATTTAATATAAGTGGACAGTACAACAACTGCAGTTTTATTTAAGTCCCAGTTCAAGGTCAAACATCGCACGCTCTTCTGGTTGCAAAATGCGGTCATTATAAAACAGGTGAATAATGCACGGCTACGTCAGAAACCAGAAGAGCGCTACGTTAACCCTTTCAACGCTGAGCCATTATTTGATGTCTTCCTTCTGACTGAATGCAGTTTTTTGGATTTCTTACTAGATTGTCAATTGAAAAACATTTATCATTTATTCATTTTAAAAAATCTTTAAAGAAAGTGATTAAAAAATTTTTTTTTTAAGTGACGTGAATTCACGTCGTCAGCCGTACATTAGAGCCTGTTGTGTGTAATGATCGGTAGTATCACTGCCCCTGAAATATTTTTTACGCTCTTATTTTTTTTTATTCCTCTCCACTTTAAGTACAAGATAATACTTCAAAACTTATCATGTTCGTAATGTAAGTGCGAGCTTATTATTTTCTACCCTTTTAGCTCATTATGTATCTATCTAATAATATTTCCGTACTACTTTTAGTTGAAATATTTTGAGAAAATTTTTCTGCCTGCCGGGTGAACCTTATGCCGATGTTCTAAATAGACGTTTTGTATGCTTTCAATGAGATGATTTGTAATGGGATATAGTTATGAAAATCCATTACAAAGGGTTAACAAATATGCTTACATACAATACGCAGGTTAAGATACAAATGCATACGCACTAGTGATATGTACTGACTAAGTTAAATTATAAATTCATGCACTTCATACATGTTCAAACATTCATGATTAAAGAGATTAAGCAATATAGAAAGCAGCAATGGTACCAAGACTGCGAAAGAAGCGAAATCAAGTGCAACAAGAAGGAGACCAGAAGAGACGATGCAGTGATGGGCGTGTTACAAAAGAGAATTTTAGGCAAGGGAGGGAGAGAGAATTGAAAAAATCTGCCAAGGCACAAAGGGATGAGCGAACAGAATGACAAACTAAATCATAAAGTCGTGATATGTTTGTCCAACAGGGCTCAACACAATACCCCACAATATGGTCCATTATTAACATAATTTCTACAGGCACTGCACTGATTATATATGGTTAGGTCGTTTTCTTATCCCACTTCCTTTAAATCAGTAATATTTAATCACTGACGACGACTAATTTCAAGTGTATTCCACTCCCTCACCATTGCTTTCGTTTAAAATAACCGATAAACATATTATTTATTTCATCTGCATTTGTTTATTTATCATATTTTTGGTCTCATTTACCTCCCAGTACTTGATTTCAGCTATTAACATTATCCTGCTACCTCATTGAGCATTATAGTTTATAATTTGAAACCTAAATATAATACTCCGGGCCCCACGATGCATCTCTTAAACTGATTGAAGAGACAAAATTAGAAAGATGCAGAGATTTAAAAAATCTTACTATACGAACCTTGCACAAATTCATTGCCAATTATATCCATCTATTCGATCTTCCACACCATCAATATCAAAGCCTTTCCTACGCCGCCAATATTCTCTCCCCTGTGGTAGTAACCTTCCAAGATTCACTAATTTATTCCACCAAGGTTCCTAATTTTACCGACCTTTATGATATACTGGGTACATTTCATGCTCGTTCTCTCACAGTTAATCTACCAATTTATTTTTACCTTAAATGTAAAATAAGTTTGGTATCAAATTATCAAAACAAACCTCCATTTATCTCATGGAATCGCATCGCCTGCAACCGACGTTTACTCACTCCATACGTTCAAGGAAACGGTGGCGCTGATTTTTAAAATCCCGTGCTGGGGGTAAAACGACTTTTATTCCACTCCCATTAGGGTCATAGCTGGGCTACGCCCTTCGCCTCCGTCCCCTCCCTTCCAAACGATTCCACGACCGACCTCTCTCCGCGAAGGCCAACTTCCTTCATACCCCCGGCCGCCCCCGGGGGTGCTCGCTCCATTAAACCCCTAGTTGGGCGGTGACGTCACCGTAGATGGATGCATCCGGCGCCGGTGCATCGTGTGAGAGAGGCGGGGAAGGGGGAGGGGAGGAAGAAGAGGGGGAGTGAGGGGGAAATGGGAGGGGTTAGGATAGGAGGTGATTCTCCCCCCTCCTATTCGCACTCATTATTTTTCCCTTCGCTTCCACCCTCTCTCGTCTCCATGCATAACAGCTGCCAATGAGACTTCTACCTAGATTTTTCGATAGGCAAAGTAGCTATATAGTTTATTGGCTCCCTAATGCTTGTATTGATTATTTTACACGTTGTTACTACTAACAGCACGTCTGAATCAGCACAGAATGTTACCTGTATAACTCTCGTATCTCTGTGCATTTATGTAGCTGCAAAAACATTAATACAAGCAGTCATTCTAACATTGGTAGCATACCTATAAAGAATTTCATGTTTGTGAAAGTTCGTCTTCTGACAACTAACTATTGGCGGGTTTTTGCTATTGCAACTATAATCGCATTTACATTAACTTTAATAGGGTATATTTTAATGCTTGTTGGTGATAACTCACCCCCTGCCTAGCCACCAAGTCAAGCCCAAGCTAGCCACCACCCTGAGGTGGCTTGCAGGGTATTATGTAGATGTACATATCCACACACAATCTCTTCATAAAGGTGGGATTACGTTCGACGTTTCCTGACGTGACGGAAACTGCCGGTGGCGCTCGCGGAGCTTGGTGATTGCTATGTAAGACCGCGTTCCATCGCACTAACCAATTTTTTGCCGGATCTTACTGTCACCAGCAAATGCTGCCGGATTGCCTGAATAGCAAAGCAGTTGTCACATTGGTGCACTTCGCACGCTAGGCTACCGCGGAGGGATCGGAGTCTCACTCTTCGGAGTCGGACCTGCGCGGACTGGACGGAATTGAGTAGTTCCGCGCACGCCGGTGTAAGAGGGTGTATTTACTGCCTTTCAAGAATCGAGGACTTGCTGACCGTGCATTTTCCGCGGTCCTGTCCGTTCAATGCAACCAGTAAGTTCGAGACCACTTCGGTTCACGAGCGGTGCTTCAAGCGGGAACACGCGTTCTCTCAACATAAATCAGGGACGGGACTCGGACTTCTCTCGGCTCAGATTTGCGCTCTGCAGTGAAACATCGTTTAGTTACCACGATACAGAGATCTGCGGGTTCTTTGCAGACTTGCCTTGAATGCGCGTGAGAAATTGAATGAATAGAACTTTCCGTACCGGCATATAACGGCTGTATAAATAAGGAAGACCACCAAGCGACAACTGATGGAAGTAAAAAAGACGGATTGAATTGGAATACCGCAGGGGGCGATATGGAAAGGGAAGTAAAAATAAATAAAAATAATTGGCAAAGGTCCCCACAGAGCCAAACTCCGGTTCGAGCAGTCAAATTTGAACACAGTCAATCGAATAAACTGCGGGAAGCAAGGTCAGCGGAACTGTCTTTCATGCATACCTCTTCTCCAAGCACTGTCCAAAGGAGTTATGCAACGACGAGTCAGAGGCAATCCTTCATTGTCCCACTTAACTGATGAAAGTAATGCCTACAGCATATTGAGGCGAGTATGGTGGGAGTGAAACATGGTTGTAGTTGGGAGCTGGCCCTTCTCAGGGTAGATTTTCATTTCCCACGAACTGGGGCTAAGTACAAGGGAATAAGTTAGTCTTCACGTTTCAACACCTGAGGTCTCGAGTTCACTAACCTAAATTGATAACTTCAAAATGCCTATGTACGAGTGTACAACGAGGAAAAATCATTCGCCTTGACCATGACTATATCACGGAGCGAGTGATATTACGGAGTGCGTTGTATATATTAGAGCATCTTTCCGAGTACATTTTCCACTTAAGCTAACAAGGCGCTCATCTCCCCCGTGGATTTTAGAGGGCTTTAAAGGAAAAGGTTGCTCAGGGCTGCCGGACATATCATTAATTAACCTCGTCGACGGTGGCGCTAAGCGCATGCACTGGACTGCTCCCGTGATATCATGTGTCCGGTAGTCCTGAAAAACTTGTTCCTTAACCCACATGAGAAAGGGACGCCTCGGTAGCTTAACTGGCTAAAGCATTCAGCGCGAAATCAAGGGATTCGTGTAGGAGTCCTGAACAATGCGAATTATATTTCCTCTGTGGAATTTAGCACTCATGTGCACTTGCGAGTGACTCCGTAAATGTAAAACCGTGGCTAGTCCCTGTGTCCTCAAAATACTTCAAAATGCCTGATCCATCGTCCACATCAACATTTTAGCCCTCTTTGACTTGAAATCTATTTTTTTATATGGACCTCTACGATGGGCTGCGAAAAAGTTGAAGTATTTAATTATTGGTTTATATTATAGGTTATTTCGCACACACTGACTGCCACTTGCTAACTGGGACGAAGCACTCGGACGAATTGTATGATAACCCTTCTAAAATTTGAGCCGAGTCCAACGATGATTAACTTCGGTGACTGATCGAGAACCGGTGATTCCATCGTTGCAGGCCGTTGCCCAGATTCGAACAATATCAGCGTATTTTAATACAGCTTTGTTTGGATCGCAAACATTTTATTTAAACATGATTCTGACTCTCCCGCCTAAATTATATGCAGTTATGTTGGCTGCATGCTATTGGCAGTAACGTCCTTTTTCCATGGTTCCCGAAGCTGTCTCACCCGTTCCACTAAGAACCAAGCAGTACTGATCGATTAGAAGCTCTCTTTGTTGAAATGCGTACTCCTGTATTTATTCTGGCCTTTTTGGTGAGTATGAGTCAACATATAAGAACATTTTCTTGAAATGCTAGGACTATTATGTATTGTTAACCAAAAAATATTGTAGAAAGTTAGGTTTTTGCTCCATTTTTTGTTTTTCATTTTTCACCTTTTCGATATTCATGCTGATGACCTAAAATCAACGCTTAACCTTTTTCTATGAGTTTGAGGTGTAATTGACGTCACGCCTCTCCTTCCCCTCTCGAAGGAAATTGTGAATATAGATTCTGCCGTTATCGGCCTCTCTCTCGTCAATTCTTCCTGGGTAGTCATTATCGGAATCGCTCCTCGCTTTGCTGCCAGGTGAGCTCATATCCTCAATAACTCCATCGCCAAGCTTTGGTCTAGCTTTGTTTAGACCGTAAAGATCGTCATAAATACCGCTGCTGACACATCGCCGTTTTGTTGGCAACGTTTCATAACATGTGTGATCTCCCCTTAGCTCCTTTGCCGACAAATTCTACACTTGTAATACACTTCACATCACGCATAGCGCAGGAAATTGCTATAATGTTTCGCTACCACTATACGTGAATACGTTCTCCATGGAGGACAATGAATAGTTGTCTTCGAGGAGTTTCCGTTGTTTTTTGCGGCGTGCGCCGTGTAAAATTTTCAACGTCTCTGAAGCTGTCTCACGGACTGATCCATTGTAAACCAGACTCCCTTTATGGTCTGATACGTTCTCTCGCATTTTCATGGGATACTATATCTGGGCTTTTCGATAAGCTTAAGCGAGCGTTAGAAATTTTATCTGATATTTCATCTCATAATTTTGGTTTTACGTCTACAAATATTGCTCAGTAATCAGTGTTTGGCTTAACTTTACAAATGCAGATGAAGAAATTTTGTTTGGCAAAAAGCTAACGGGCTAGGAGATCGGGTCACGAGATATGTAATATTTTATGTTAATAAGTTACACCAAAAAAGTTTTGTATCGCAATTTTAACTGTGGAATTTATGCCATTGCTGAGCTGGCATTGAAAAAAACTAACTACACTTTATTGTAACTAGTAGGGCATTTTTTAAATTAAACCATACGTTCTTTTTTTATTTTCACATCACAATATATATATTCCAATTATGTATTTTTTTGACAATATTTAATAATTAACATGGTCCTGCCAAACCTCTTTGGGTTTTTTGGCAGTTTCCAACGTTGCGAAATCAAATGTTTTTTATACTGCTTAATTTAATTTTGAGGTCACAGTTATTTAAGTGGTTTCTTTAAATGTGCGAAATTCTTACGATTATAACACAATAAATTACTTCATACGTTTGAAAATACGACAATTCATCAATATTCGCAAGACTAATTCCATTAACTCACAACTTATATCCATCAGTACGCCTATTTTTGTTAACAATAAGAGAAATATTGGCACAAATAATTGAAGGTTTTAGTCGGTAATTTGAAGTTTTTCACTAGTTAATGGCACAGTTTATGCTTAACCCTCCGGTGGGCGCGCCCGCGGCAAATTGCCGCATATTTTAGATTCTGAGCTCTCAATTTGGTACCGTTTGTATAATGCCTGTGTCTCCAGGTATTTATTTTTCATGATAGGAGGTAGTATTTCTGATATTCATATCAATTATCCACCGAACGCTTCAGTAGCTGTGTGGCATCGATGAAAGTCTGACGTGTCTACACCAACATTGTCGCCTGCGCGCCCCCGGTCATGTGAGTAATGTTTTTTGTCTTTTTCTTAAGTTTTCGATTATCAATCTCGTAAATTTAGAAGACCACAATAGAATCAATCTGTGTACCGTCTTATTACTTTGATTTTTCAAAATGGCTGTCACCAACATTGTAAACCAGTATATTTCCTAAGTTATCCCAGTGTGTGTTAATTTTTAGGTCTCGTAAATTCTTGTGCTCTGATGACTTCAGAGCGCAAGAGCCTCAGAGACTTCAGTTATAAGTGTTTCCGCTTCCTTCTCATAGATATTAGGTTTGCCAAAGTCAATACTAGGGAAGAGCAAAGAGTTACAGAAAATCTGGCAATTCTACGTAAATTTTAAGAAAATTTGTTGAGTAACTGTTTGAGTTACTACAATGCCAGCGAGTTTGTGACTGTTGATTATACGCTGCATTCTTTTATAAAACGATGCGGTTTTATACAATATATACGTAATAAGCCGTCTAAGTACAGACTAAAAATGTACGCACTCTGTGACGCCAAAACGTTTTACACTTTGAATTTCGAAATACACTGCGGGAAGCAGGTGCCTGGACCTTATCTCAAAACAAACAAACCTGATGACATTGTAAAAAGACTAGTTGAACAGATAGAGGGTTCAAAACGAAATGTTACTACTAACAACTACTACACAAGCTATCCTCTGGCTAAAGAGCTCCTTGAGAAGGGCCTGACCCTGCTTGGAACTATGAAATAAAAATAAACGAGAGATGCCATCTGAATTTTTAGCTAGTAAAACAAGAGAAATCGGGTCGACGCTATCCGGTTTCCAGTACGATTACTGTCTGTCTTCCTCCGCACCAAAAAGAAAGAAGGCTTTTATATTTCTATTATCCATGTATGATAAAAATGAGATTGATGCTCAAACAAAAAAATCTCTTATAAACCTGGACTATGACACCACAAAGGGGGGAGTTGATACCGTGGACCAAATGTGTGCATCCTTCTCTACTTCTAGAATTATTAGAAGATAGCCTCTCGCATTATTTTATCGGCTTCTTGATATCGCAGGAATAAACATGAATATTATTTTCAATAGCAATAATGCTGATAAAAGACGCAGAAGAAGATTTTATTTGAAGAATGTTGCTCTAAGTCTAATAAAAGCTCATCTTCAAAGAAGATCAACTCTTGTGAACTTGCCTATAGACATAAAAGAACTTTTAGGAAAGTATAAGTACAAGGTACCGGTTCCTGAAGAATCTAAACCAGGGATATGCCATGTCTGCGGGTGGCATAGCAAGTCAAAAATTGTGTGCTAGAGTTGTAAAAACAATTTATGTAAGAGGTATTGTCGCCAAGAGACAACATGTATCATATGCGAAGATGAACAGGACCTATTTAGATATGAGCTAAGATGATTAACAATTTACATTCAGTGTTAAACAATAAAAGATGCAACTATAAAAACTTATTCAGCCATTTTTATTAGTAAAATACCTTGTCCTTAACTATAGAAATGCAAATTATATTTGCGGTAAAATTGCCGCGGCGCGCCCACTCGTGGGAGTGAATTTGGCGAGCCCACCTCCCCCCTGTTAAGATTCCCCTGCAGGTTTGTTATTCTTAAGCAATTTTTTGCTTTGATTACAGGATGGATCAAGTTTAGTTTTATAAGACTTCAGGTTTGTTCAACATTCAGTTTCCAATTCATATCTGATCCATACGTGCTTAAGAGTAATTATTTCTCACGCATTCGTTATAGTATAGTGTAGTCATTTAATATTATCCGACTTTAGTATAGTGAATACATATCATTTTGTAATTTCTTTTGGGTTTTTATTTATAGAGTGAAATGTAATAGACTGGAGACTGAATGGTCAGAGTTGCAACTGAAGTACCTATCGCACCAAATTTCGCAAGGTTTTGGTTTACTGAAGTTTCGGATTATCGAAAAGCATTGAATTTGAAATACTTTTCAGAAAACGAAGTGGTTAATACTACCTAGATTTTTTATGATAAATGAAGATCATGTGAGTTGTGAATTGATAAAACTTATTCATAGAGTTTTCACTAGTAAATCATAAAATAGACCATAGCTTGTATTTAACTATCAACTTTAGTAAATATCATGCTTGTTAATTTTTATTGGCAAATATGTTTGGAAATAAGCAATGGTATTAAAACTAAATAACGCCGCACAAGCATATACAAATAATATAGCTCATGGTAATCAGTTTTATTCCACAAAATAAAACGGCACAGTCTAATCATATGACAGAGGAGGAATAGCAATAGTTAGTAATGGCATTGGCAAAAGAAATGACGTAAAACTGGGGTGAATAATAAGGCAGGAGAAGAAAATGGAATAGTGAGAGAATGCAAACGGAATAGATTATTTAGCGGTAGAAATAAAAAAGGGTTCATTAGGAAGGGAGCGTGAATGGTGGGGATGAAAAAGCAATATGGTGGTGCGTCATCATGGTCCCAGCTAGCAGCCAGACTTTCTCTTTCCCAGATAACAACGCGTTGCCGTGAAAGATTTAATTACAATGCATTAAAATTCCTAGAGAAGAGCAAGTCCCAGGCTTTTTATACATAATAAAATATTCTACCGCTGTTTTCTTTACCCGAGTCATTTTACTTTCCCGCTAAATTAAAATGTCGCAGTGAGCATGGATCCTTGGTGAGATTTGAAAAATAACATGAGAGGTCATCCCTCGTTGGGTCTAACATTCCCGAGATTTAGCTTAAATATTTTTCCTAATTATTTCCAACTTCCTAACATTCATCGTGCTTCGTGAAAGTTTTTCATGCAGCAGGATAACGTAGAAATTACCTTTTAAATAATTTGCTCAAATTAAATATTCCTCTCCACTTCAACATTTCGTAAGATTCTAGCAATCTCCTCCGATAACATTTGTACCAAAGCTCTAGAGAATGATGTGATCGTTATAAAATGATGGTTCATTTACGGCCACTAAAGATACAGCCAGTATTTTTCCTTGCTTTTATTGTGTCGTTAAATTGGTTTTAATATACGCTTAAGCCGTTTAAGACTGCGTTTCTGCCAAGCAGAATTACCATCGCTTAGCAGTTGTAGGGATTATTAAGGTGGAACTTTTTCTTTTGAGATTTCAAAAAAACATTGTTTTTGAGAAACACTGATTGACTTTCACAAGAAATTTTAGATATTTTTGCCACTGTATGAAATATGTTGGCAATCTGAGCAGTGACTTTTTCTTTTATCATGCCTTACTTCGTAATTTGACTTTGCACTTGAATAATAATTGTTAAAATAATCATTGCGAACGACATACCTACTAGAACAAATTAGAGGTAAATGAAATGAATGTTGGATCACATGTATAACATATTGAAGATAGATTGCAGGACGGACAAGTTCAATATGATGTTCATTCCGCGTATGTGCAGGGACCACAATTTTATGACTGGCAACAATAGGTAGCGTTGTTTTCCATACTTTTTACTTTTTTATTTCATTTCAATTTTGCATGGGATGCTAGTTTTATCATATGTGCTTTCTTTAATTTTTTAAATTGTTTTTGCAAGCTGTTAATGTTATGATGACTGAGTTTTAAACGAATGATCCTCGTTAAGTTATTTTAAAAGACATCCTTATCGTAAAAATCCCTTCTTTAAGAATAATTAACTTTTCTTTTCTTATCCTGAAAACAACCTCAAGCACCTTGAAATAAATCATTTATAAAGGTAAAAACGGAAAAACACACAACCATGCCCTGAAAGACAAAAATCCCACCCAAGCGGACGACCCTGTGACAAGGAGTTTTCCTCGTCGACACCGAGGCCGACAGTACAGTGCCTATCCTATGTAAAAAGGCTGTGTCTATCACGCACAAGTTGAGTGATAGTTACAAACCGTATTGTATGTAACTTCTCTTTCCACGTACGTTAGTTAAACTAACAGTGACTATACTAAAAAAAAGGTACTCGCGATATGATAGGGTGTTTGATAGCTAGTCTGTTAGTTAGCCTGCCACACTCCTTTGAGGTGGCTTGCTGATCACTACGCACACGTAAACGCTGATAAAAATCACCAGGAAAACTAGCGATATATGTTTTTTATATGCTACAAAACTATTTTTTCTCGAGCGGAAGCATTTCAACGAACATTGCACTGAATACATGTTTGAGTTATTATGACGACCAGGCATCACTCGTAGATAATGCATTTTTGATAGAAATTTGATAAGAAAATTCAAATTTGAAGTCATCCGTCACGATCTAAAGAAATTTGGGAGGGAACATGAGCAAAAGTTAGCTAGCAATTTTTCACGGGGTCAGAGGAGGCATGAGAGAATTATTGTTCCATTAGATGGCGATGGACCAAAATGATTTTACCTCATCCCTCCTCTCCCCAAACTCTCTTAAAAATATTTGGAAGAGTAATGACTGCGAGCGAACCTCGGGATGATGGGATGCGAACCTGAGACCTCCCGTCTATATATCCCATAAAGCAACCACCTACCTTCAAGCCATAAATCACCCTGGCTCCTCTCTTGTACCAACTTCCTCCTGATTTCTTCCCTGTTCAAAATGGATGATTCCTTTTCCTTCGGGGAAGCTATTTGTTGCAGTTGGCGAGGGAATCCTTCTAGAAGGAGGACGAGACGATCTCCCGGCTGGAGCCTAGACAAGAGAAGGGGGAGATGTATTTTTTCAATCGGAAACCAATGAAAAGGTCGCTTCGGTTCCCCCTCGGGGGCAAGAATGTAAGGAAAAATTGCAAATTCAATACCCCTCGCGGCGGTAGTGGAGCCTTTCCGTAACCTCTCCTCATCTGATTTATTGCCCATCTCCGAGTTCACGAAACGAAGCCTATTCATATCTCCGCGTCAAGAGGATAAAATAAAAAAATAAACATTATGGAAGTGAGTCTATTCTCTCACCGAAAAGGACGAGATTATCTGAACGCTAATACAAAGACCGATGAATAGTAGCATTTATAGTCTTCGTTTTAAAATTTAAGGGGCAATGAGAACGAAAAATAATATCAGGCATGAATCTACTGAGGTGGTGGCAAGAGAAAGAAGTAGACTGCTGAAAAAAATGCTGAGTAGGTGATTTGGATGGTCTCCATCAGTCTCTAGATTAAAAAGGGTGCAATAACATACGTACAACCGCTTGTAAAAGCATAAACGTTAGGAATTATTACAAATCTATAAACAATTGATTACTTAAAAAATAATTTGAGGAGAATTTACTTCCCTGGCTAGGGAAAAGAAACTTTTTACACCCGTCAAGCACTAGTCACTTCCTTAACCAGTCATTGTATTACTTTTCTTAAAAAAAAAGGTAAAAAAAATGTACTTACGCCTAGAAGAAAAGTTGAAACATTGAAAACAGGAAGTAAGTTCATTATCTAGAATACAAGCTCTTTATTAATAATGGCAGATGGATAAAAAATGCTTTAATGTTTTAATTCTGCTAAAACAGCTTTTAAAAACAAATACAATCGTTAAATAAATCAACACCACTATTTATAGAAAATTTAGAAATGGCTGTGGGTTAAAGTATGTTAGTAGGCGGTTATCAAAAATTATTACACATGCAAAAATAATATCAGACGGTGAAATGAGCCATTGAAGGATTTTAAAGCAAAATGATGAAAGCTTTGATTGCATTCTCATATTTGGAAGCTACTTCAAATGAGTCAGTCCTGATGTTATTCTCATTCAATTTAATCATTTTTCGCCGCTGGTATCCTAGACTTTATTTTTGAAGGATAACTACTTTTTGCTATATAATGAAATCTATAGTGCATTAGCAAGGAAAGTAATTATGGGAAGGATTAGGGCAATTGCATTTGCTTCATATTTCAGGATTTCCATAAAAATGTTTTAATCTCTTTCGCATATTGACATAGTTTATGCGAAATAAAAAGCGATTTAATAAGGCTAAACTTATCACCAGGAATGCACACAGAAATACATACCCTTCAAACTCTCATCAAGGAAGCATCTTGCTACTCCTAATTAAATTTCTCCTTGTTTAGCCTAAGTACAAACGATTTATGATTATTCTGCTTCACTACGGAATAGAAATATTAAAAAGAAATTATTCACATAGAATAAATTAAACCGTCAAAAGGAAACTCTCGGACTGAGAACGTGTCATGATAAATAATAATAGGTATTTGAGGTTGACAGCATAGCAGGAATATTTCACGGCTTTAAATTAATACACTTAGATAATTTTTAATCATTGAATATTAATATTTGCAGATAGCTGAGTTGAGTTGTGTCTTTCAAACAATGAGCACAAACAAACCAATTACAAGAGCAGAAAATGTCTAAATTTTGGAAGCGACCATTGAAAATAAATTTCAGTAATTTTAGTAATAATAATAGGATAGCCTAAAGTAAAACTAATGCCGCTACGCACTGGTTGGTTCTGTGCGTTCATTTCACTCCGGCACAGCCAAATGAGGTTATCTGCAACTCAAATAAAGGATTTGCTTGCTCGAAAAAGTTAAGAAAACATCGCTTCTGTGATGGGATAAAAGAGGAGGGCGCCGGAATGACTACACGCAACGAATATCATTGTGCGGGCCTTGTAAGTGTAGCCGCGGAAACGACGAAATTTGTTTTTCCTTGCAAATCGCTCAGGGATAGCATTCCATTCGTGACCACGACTCAACTCTGAAAGGCCAATCGAGGTCACAAATTGCGAGTCACTATGGCCGGCTCCTGCAACTTGGATCCTTCCTGTCTGCTTCAGTGGCGCCACCAACGGTACCAGTTTGCGTGTCTATACAAGTCTCTCCCTTACATTTTCAAGCTCGGGTAAACAAATTCGACTTTGCACTTCTACGCCGAAGGCGGACCTATTCCAGGGGGCCAGCACCTTAGACTGCAACTACACGAGGGGCACGTAATAGTAGTTGCTGCCCGCCCTGCAAGTTCCAGACCGCCAATCCTTTTGGCGACTGGCCTACACGAAATAGATTTGAGGAAAAGACGCCGCCAGCACGACGCTTGGTCAGCCATCTACGGAGTGAACAAACACCGTTATTGCGGCGGTTGGAATTGCATGCACTAGGGGCCAACTCCTGCACTCACGGCATTGGACCGGAAAAAAGCATCTAAATTTCTACAACTGAATTCCTTCGCACAGTCATATTTGTTTAACCTTGGTTTTGGGCCAATCTTATTACATCGAGGTTATGAGGGGCGGAATCAAGGGTCGGGAGACTGTTAAGCCAAAATCTATCCCTCCCAGGAAAAAGATATCAATAAAAAATCAATTCTCGGATGGAAAAACCAGGGTTAAAGATGGCCGTAACAGGCTTAATGCCTAAGATTTGAGAAAGAAAGAAGGTCTATATTCAGTGATTTGTTCGAGTTCATCTGGATAGAGCTCTCTCCTCAGTAGCATATTAAGTAAAGCCCTGAGAAAACTTGACTCAAGCAAGATTTCGCGGTGCAAACACAATTGCATGTAACATATACGGTCATTGACCAGTCCTCTAGAGAGTCATTCTTGAGAGGTAAATTGTATTCATAGACTTTACAATTTTACCCTTGATTTTTTGTAAAAAAAAACTTTTTCTTGGCAATCTCCTCGCTGGAATACGTAAACACTCGATTTATTGTGAAGCAAAAAAATCTTATTATAATAATAATTTCTATACGAAATGCTTCTTTCAATATACGCCCAGTAATATGGATGTGCAATCAATACGCAATATGGATGCGCAAAGAGTAAAAAGTCACTCCACGTAAATATTTTTCGACTCTATTTTAGAGTGTTAAGGCCATGTCAATGCTCCTCATCCATAAAAATAACTCTAGAATTGACGTCGGTTCTCCTATTATTACATCGTACTCGAGTTTTGCGTGCTAAGTGTATCCCGCAATTGGTATTTGTACCTTTTAAACAGGATAAAAAGCGCCCGGACGAATATGAGGACCCCCTCCGACTTTGATTGGCATCGACGCCTAAATACAGTGGTCGTGTAGAAACCGACCGTTTCGACCGAACCGACCGAACGAAACCGTTTCATTTCGGCAGGTCGTAGCCCTCCTAATAGTTCAGTCACAATTCTATCTATTTGTAGATTGAATGGCGATATCCGTATGTTCATCACGGTTTTCTACATATTGGAGTATATTCCCAAAAGTATCGTTTTAATTAGAAGTGGTCTTAGTGCACCTTTCTCTGATCGGCGACATTTGGCCAGAATAGAGATTATCGCATTGAAAAATACCTCCAAAACGTAGTAAAATTCGCGCTGAATTATAAAAAAATTAAAATTGTGAATTCGCGCTGAATGCTTTATCCAGTTAATATATCGAGGCACCATTGTCCTCTTGTGGATCCTTGAGGGCTATATAGAAACAATTTTCTCAGGACGTCTAGGCATATGATGTCACACAAGTGTTATTTTCTTCGTCATCATCACTCTACGCCAAATTAATGCAAGATATTACCCCAAATCAACTTTTCTCCACGTTTTCTACTCGAGGAGGAGACGATGGAGCAAGCGAAAATGGAAGTGCAAAAGAGAACACGCACGAATTCGCATCCCGGCGTGCAAAGCTCCCCTCCTCCGTAACCCCCCACCCCCTGGGCGGTGCAGTCCCGAAGGAGAGGCGTTTAAGCGGAAGGACGCACGAACAAAAGAATCTGCGTGTGCGAGGGGGAGAACCGGGCGAAAAGAGAAGGAGGAAAAAAACAAGAGAAGTGAGACGGCGCGTAGTCTTCGTCGTCGTCACCGGGAGATGGGGCGTGTGAGAGAGATAGAAAAAAAACAAAAGCTTTAACGCTTGCTAAATGAAATTCCCATGGCGCTATCCCTCTGGGGGGAAAATTCTTCTTCTTTTTACCTTTTGAGTCACTGGCTTATTGCCTTCGGCTCTCTGCGAGGGAGAAACAAAAGGAAGGTACCGAGGGAAAAGGAAGGAGAGATGAGAGAGGAGTTAAGACGTTGCTGCGTCTCGACCTTATTTATTTTCGTTTTACTCATTTCTCTCGGTCTGTGCCTCGGATGCAAATGAAAAACAAGAAAGAAGCGAATAATGGGGCATCGGCGGTGGTTGTGTCGTTCGGATTTTCACGTTAATTTTATCGCGCGCTTCGGAAAATTAACTGTCATATCCCCTCCCACAGATTGCTGTTCCCACAGCTGGGTTATCATCATCCTCTCCAGCAGGTAATGATGAATTTCGAAATCGAAAAAAATATAAAACCAGGGGAACGAACAAAGATGATATGTATTTATGCACAGTTAGTTGCAAGGAAGAGATTGCTAAAGATTTATTCCACACAGAGATGGAAATTTTCAACTTCATCTCATTCATTCAATGTCTCATGAGTATGGCTGTACCTATTGTACATAAAATTTGGTGACAGGCCTTTATTATTTATTACCTTTATTACACCTTTATTATGAGGGTGAGCAAATTTTCTTCCTCACATCATCAGTTAGGCTGCATAGCTTGTTACTGAAACCATGTTAGCCTTGGTCTACGACGATTAAAATGACCCCTATACATATGGGTAGTAGGTTCTGCTGCATTCTTCCTACATTGTTGCTTCATTTGGCTTTGTATTATGTTATTTTTGCATCTAATTTGGAGACCACATTATTGAAATAAAGCAGCCACTGCTATTAGGATAACGAGCTAGGAAACACCTGGGTACGATGTCCTCAATGCCCATGGCATCAATTTGGCCTCGAAAGGATATATTTTATTTGCCAAAGTGCGTATGTCTTTAGGCAGACGGTGTCACATACATTACCATGAATATATATATGGATCCTAAAATTGCCCCCAGTGGGTGTTGCCAAACATTCCGCATGCACCGAAAGAACAGGACCAAGCAGAATGTAGCGCCGCCACTCTAGATAAGGTGGTTCTAATAAGGGAAGACCGTGATTCAAAATGAGATACTGAAAATAAAGGTACCGCAATTTTCCTCCCTATTAACGCCGACCATTTTTGACACACACAAGCGAAACATACCGAAGGAAAGGCCGTGATTCAAATGGATATACTGGAAATAAAGGTACCGGAATTGGCCTCCCAATTAAATTGGCCACTGACACAGAAGTGGAACCATGCTGACTGCAGCGTGACCTATCTTTTGCGGAAAGCTAGGCAACACTTTTACCCGTACAGTGGTGCCGAAGATTTAGATCCATATGTATTTTCATGTACATTACAGTCCATTCGCGTTAACCTGGCCGACATTCAGTAGTCAACTGCGCAGGTAGGCCTAGTCCAACTCAGAAAATAGGGGAAGCAGCGCTTACTGAGAGGGGAGCCATTCGCGAAGTTTTCGCGCGGGGAAGGGAAAGTAGAACGGTTCACCTTCAGAGCTGAAGTCTAATGGGCTGACTTGTTCACACCCGCACGTTGTCCAGGTCAGCCAAGGCAAGAACATTGTCAGAGATGAGGTAAACCACGTGAGCCTTGAACACCCTACCCCTTGATGGGCAAAATTGTGAGAACTTGGACTAGTCCGAACCAAAATCGCATACTGAGCATGGCGTATGGCGGGCAGATACCCCTCCAATGTTCCCTCTCTCCTCCACTTATTTCCCCTCTCGCCAGATGTCATCGGCCAGGTTAACGCGAATGGACTGTACCATGCCCTGCAAACTCTAGACCATTATAAGTGTATGTGTCTACTGGTTACGCAATCAATTTAATGTGGTATTCAGGGAGTTGCAGCGAGATATAACTTCAGATAAATTTCTTTAAATTTAGCCTCATTATAGAGAAAAATATCTCGTCTTTTTATCAGTAACAATATTAGCCACTTGCCATTATACTTTTCGGGATATTTGCCAAAAATTCCAGCCATTTTTCATGGGAAATGGTATGCGTATTCACTCCAGAGAGACTTTATTTAATGAAATTAGGAATGAGAAACGGATATATCTCGTCATAAATTAAACAGTGCGTAGTTTGTATCAATACTGAAATATTTTCCAACTGATTAAATTATTCAAAGTGTTTTTTTACAGACTTACAAAACAATCCTTGGTCGTAAAGAAAGGTACTTTCAGCGCACCGCGCGAAAAATATAAGTCAAATTTAAACCTTATACATGCATTTTTGTTAATTCCTGATAATTTCAGTAATTTAAAACAAAGTTTTTGCGTCATTTCTGATACAATATTTACTTAATGCGTGTTACAGTTGGTTATATAAAAAATGACAATGTTCTATTATGACAACGGAAATATCTCACTAAAATAACTATCCTTATAAATGTTTGATAAAATTGGAATGGTGGTGATAGGTGAATGGATTTTTGGATAAATCCGCATGTAATTAGGGTTGTACATTAGGCAGTTTCATTTGAAAATATTTAGAGATCCTTGGTTTCCAATCATTTTCAAATGGGATTTTATTATTGGGCTATGATCATTCTCCCCTCCCTAAGGGGTTTACCGTGTGAAATGGCAAATGAAGTTCGCCATGATTCCCGTTGGCAAAAGGCAGCGCCGGAATATTATTCCCTCAAACGACGCCGTTGGAGAGGATAGGGCGGGGGAGTCTTTTTGCTCTTCCTCACTCCCTAAGGGGTCTTTTAATGCATTTGCGAGGCCGAATCGAGGCCTCTTGGAGCAGCGGGACCCACAAGTGCAGCACACCATTAACGGCATTTGATGTCCATCTGTAATTTGAAATCATTACTCCGTGAACTCCCTGTGCCGACTCCGAGGGAGCCGCACACGCGTTTGAATTTGCGGTGGGCTGAAGGTGCAAATGATTCTGCCACCACACACACTTCCCGCTTTTACCCTCGGGTTTTGAGGTTCGATGCTGGGATGGGAATTGGAGAGATAGAATTGTATAGAGGGTGGAAGGGAGGAACGTGCAAGAGGGGAAAGCGTAGAGGAACATTCATGTAGTAACAAAAATCGAACAAAAAACTAATTACTACATGTGCATCGTGTCTACGAGTTTCCTCCCTCGACTTTCTTGAAATTAGAACAACTGCCAATGTCCTATGCTAGAGCATGCTGATTAATACAACTACTTGCGTGTTGCTGTAGAGCAAAATTTTAACTTAAGTGCTCATATTGCTAGAATCAACAGAAAGTTAAACGATATCCTTTGTAAATGTAATTACATGGCTAGGATAATGATAAAGCATGATGAAAATTGTTTATCGTGATTTAATAGAGAGCATCTTAAGAGATAGTAATGCAGTCTGAGGATCTATTAGTATGATGAAATAACAACACATTTTGATAGAAGATAAAGAAACTCTTGAAGAAAATGGTAGAAGAAAAATTAGGAAAAACTTTCAATTTCAATTAACAACAAATATTTTAAAAATTGGGTATGCAACCTTTTGAAAGATTGTACAAATGTGTGATAGAAAAACAACTGTTTTAGTAATAAGTACACAACTCTGGATATAGTAAAAAGTGAGTTGGCACTAATGGACAACAAAATTTAACGTTGAAAAATATTACACAATTCATGGGAAGAGAAATTTAGAAATGGTGGTATCAATAATTTTGAACGAGTAGGCTAATAATAATATGTATAAATTTTTTTTTTAATGTTTAAAAGGGAAATAAAATAATGAATGGTAGAACAAAAATAATGTAAAAAATAAAAATTATCGTTATTTGTTCACAAATGTTGTTATGTTGCATTAAAAAATGACCATAGACTTTAGGAACATTATATAACTACGATTGGCACCTGCTGACAATCCGTAAAGTGCGACTTAGCAGGGCCAAAAATTATTTGTTTTTATGGGACTATGAGTTACTCCCAAATATTTACCAATGATAATGAAGAAGTGGTGACTGTAAAAAAAACATTTTTTATTGTATTCTTTTCATTAGGTAATTTTTACTTATGTACTGTGAGATATATGTAATTTAATATATATGTAATATATTTATGTACTATACGTATGGAGCATAGTATATTGATGACGTAACAATACTCTTAAAAAAATACTAAAGATAAAATAAGAACCGCAAAGATGCTTATCACTTGAAAACAGGGGCTTCATAAGAGGGTAAGACACTTCTAATGAATCGATTTTGAGTTAATCGTAGAAACGTTGCACAGATAGGAAATATACATAATATATTTCATATTTTAAGAAATAATGGTAATTATTAAATAAACATTTAATTTAAGGTCACTGAAGGTTATCATTGTGGGGATACAGTATCTCTATCTGTCTATGGTGGTCAAACAACACCAGGGGATTGATTGACATCAGTTTGGTCAATAGGCGTTCTCAATTCTTAGTATTTCTTCGCCTTCCTTTTCATAACTTCAAAATTTTTGTAATCGAAAACGTTCATGATATGCTCTTCAAATTGCAGTCGTGGTTTTCCCAGGATTTATTTTCCATTCACAGGTCCCTCTAACATTGTAATGATGGTCCATGATCTCTCAATTATTATCCTGCAACCGGAGCTCTTCTGTTCCTCACATCTTTCTTTCCTCATTGGAAATAATAACGATCTATTTGAATTTCAGCATCCGTATACAGCACCATGCATCAAATGAGATAAGTTTCGTCTTCTCCTCTTTCCGCTAGGTCCAAAAGTTACATACACATAAAGCCAGACTCCCAACGAACGCTTTAAAAAAAACCTTTTTCTCTTTTAAGGCTATTATTTATAGACATTTTTTTAGAGGTTTATTTTTTTTACTTGAGGCTGAAAGAAATGGAAGACAGTAGATGAAGAAAAAGAACACAAAGTAATGGGGATGATATTATTATTTTTCAAAAGTATTTATCGTTGAAAAGTGTAGCAGAAAAAACCATTTATAATGCATTCTTAATGTAAAAATACGTGCCTAAATATTACCATCAATCCTAATGGGTTGAAAATCAAACGATAATATTTTTAAATTATCAGGTTATGCTTGCAAACAGCAAGCACCGTCAGGCCCCGGGGGACCAAGCAATCAAACCCTTGAAAATCAGACCGCAATTTGGGTGACAAAACACCGAGTTGCAACAAACAAGTGTATTTGCAGGACATGTTTCCTTTCCTGGTGCACCGAGAAACCATTCCACGAATTCAATTCCAAATTATTAAAACAAAAAGCAGTGTCAGTCCCTGCGTATGCAGCATTCTTTGCGTCGTTTCTCTTGCAATTATTACAAAGCGAAGGAAAACCCGTCCCAACAAATTTTAAAACTCATTCCGGCGACATTAAATTCGTACGCACACACGTTTCACGCCATACGCATGAACAATCCGGTAATAGAAACTTTGAACGGGGGAATGATTAAAGCAAAACCTTTTGCACCGAAAGCGACGAGGGACTTATGTTGAAGCGGCGGAACATGGCCGCCAATGGGAGTTGCGCTAGAGAAAAAGGTTATGGAGGCAGAATGGGGGGGGAGTATGTGAACCGGTTGTTACTTTACTAATTGGGGTAAACACTTGAAGTGCCTCGAGATACGGGGGAGGAAAGGAGACGGAGGATGGTATGGGGAGGAAGGTTGGAGAAGTAGGTAGGGTCAGGGATACAGAGAAGGCAGAGACAGTAGGGCAGATAGACGGAGAAAACGGTACTGTGAGAGAGAGTTGAGTAGCTACATTTTCAACTATTAGGCATGGTGGGAGTTGCTTTTTGGAGAAAGGCGTTAGCGAGGTAATAGAAACCCCGTTAATTTAAGTTTTATAATGGACACTACTGGGGCTGACGACGGCTTCAGTCCTCCTCTTGACCCTTAGCGCGGCCCGCCACGGGGGCCGTGCTCTACGAGCAAAGAACGCTCTTCTCCGAGTGTTTCTACCTCTCTTGCTTGCACGTATATATGTGTGAGGGACGCCCGCGACAAATACATTTTGAGTGTGTAATTGCAGTAGTCTGGACATAACAAGCCCGTCGACGCTGCCTGAGGTGCTGTTGATAAAGGCACACTCGTGGACGGTATATTGCACCGAATAGAGTTGCCGAAGGCGGTTAGGAAGGACTTGACGAAAAGGAAACAAAGTGAGGGGCGGGACGGGCTCTTATTGTGAGCACAGTGGTGGGTATAAACTGCTTTTCTCATTTTTGTGAGCTTCAAGCTAAATACAAATGGTCTACTTGAGAATTTTCTGGTGTCATCCAAAGGTCTTCCAAAGATGTTGTAAGTGAGGGATTATTTATTTTCCAAGAGAGCTCTGAGACAAATGGAAACTACGTCGTATATTTCGATTTGAGGTAGATGACCATGAATTTCCTTCATATGCTCACAAGTAAATTTGAAGCAAGACGCTTTATAGGATAAAAGAAAAAGATAACAACCAAGTGTTTATTATTATTGAAAAAGATGAAAGAGTTCCACAAAGTAACGCCGGAGACAGTGTCTTATAATAAAAGAAAAACTTCTGATTTCTTAAGTCAAAATAAATCAGTTGTCAAATGAAAATGTGCTTAAAATGCTGATGAAATAAAACTCTTAGCTGGCTCAAAAAATCAAAATCTGGATCTAAAAATAAAATAGTAATATTTTTTGGAATTTATCCAGACATGAATGAATCGCTACTATAAAATTGGGGCTGTTGTATACGATCAAATGAGCTTTATGATAGAATTTTAAGTAGAAAATACTATAAAAATTGCTAAACATTCCTCTTACGAGACCCTAGTCTTTACGATGTGCCTCCATTCTTAAACCCTGTACAAATTACTACTTTTTTACCAGTGTACAAAACGTTGGTAAACTTATTCACACCTGTCTTCAATCGCCATGGTGTAACTGGTGTTTAGACAGTATTTACTATCTTTAAAGTGTACCATATTTGTCACCTGCCGGCTACATATTATCTACCGGTTATTTTATTCATTAAGTCCGGTTTTAAAATACCTGGTTGAATGTATTTTCCATATTGCTATTGCCTAAAATCCGTTTCCATCGGCTACTGTCTCGTTGACCAACCGACAGTTTGATTTCGTTTACAAAACCTGAACTTTTAGTTAGCATCACAAACACCATATGACAAAATGTATGATACCGAGCATCAAAGCTCTGAAAGATGCATAAAGCATTAACACAAATAGGTGTGACAATGTCATTGAAAATACTGAAATGGTAATCAAGAACAAACTGATATTTGATGGAACTTGACGCATGATGTAGCATCTAGTAGAAGTATTCTCTGTCTTTCTTCGTATTTACGTGATAAGGAATTAATTTTTCAAAAATAATTGATGTTACCTCTACAACTTGGAAGTTGGGGATAAAGTGAAAGGCTGTAAAATTATTGTGAAGGCTTTATGTGGAGGCAAAGAGAAGAATTTTCAGATTCTCGAGACTATAGCATAATCCAAAAAGCGTAATTAGTGAAGAAGTTAGATACAAGAGGATATAGTATAGTGGTTAGATGGAAAAAATATTCTTGGTACAAGAATCTACAAAGAATGAGTGAGGAATGATGTCCTTTCAAAATTTGGAACTGTGAACCCTTAAGCAGAAGGAGAAAAGGACGACCGAGTAAAACATCGGGGCCAGAAGAGAACAAAGTCGTGCTCCGCAGACGATTAAATGAGATGACATTCACATTCAACAGTTGTACAGCGTGAATAATGTGGACAACTGTATATGCTGCAAAAAGCAGCAATAAAAATACTGTTACTTGTCTTCTTTCTAAATTCCAATATTCAAACCATCGTCTGGTATACATTTTTCCTTCGGATTTAGCCTATAAATCTCGTTTTTTAAAAATGAGTTTTGCTCTTACATAAATTTCATAACATAATTGACAGCTCTTAAAAACCACCAAGTATATTTTTCATTCCTCATAAAGAAAACGACCGCATAAGATAGCGCTAATAATGGCTATTTTCGTGTTCGCATACCATTCACGCGCGCACATACAGTCGAACGTCCATGGGTTGAAGTTTTTCTGAAATCTTTTGAGTTGAAGAAGTTTCGAGTTCCAGGAAAGTTACTCGCGTATAATGCAAAGAACAACAATGAAATTTTTTTCAAATTGTTTTATATTCAACTAAAGGCCGTTTCTAACTATCAAATTCACGTCAAACTCCATTCAAGACTCGTTGAACAAGCTTTCTCGAATGGACACCAAGTCAGTTTAAACGTCATGACGGCGGACATATCGTCTCGAAAGCTCTTGAAAGGTTTCGGTGCCATAAAATTCTTGTCTTTGAACGATTCTAATTAACCTTGAATGGTCTTGAAGCGAATCAAACTATGGGGTTTGATTTCGGACTACCGGGAGTAATATGGCTAATATCGAGAGCAAGTTCCTTAAGAAAGCACCTCATATTTTATGCCATTCTATAATAATGAAATAATTGAGAATAATAAACCTCGTAGTTTGGGATAACTGGAATTAGCGTACTTTGGTGTACAATATTGTACATTGTGTCATTATTAAATTATCTCTGCATTTCTATAAATCACCATGCTGAATATTTATGAAGGGTCAATATTTAGCAAATGGACAATTTTTGCTCATAGATTTTTCAGGCGTGAATGGGACAACGTCTAAGTATTTATTATAATTTACGATTTACTAGTTTGCTCCGAAAATATGATGCCTGACTGGATATCAGTAAATATTAATTACTTTTGTGTACAAATAAGACCCTCAGAAATAATATAAAGAATGTTTTGCTTTCAAAATGACTGAAACCATCGGCAAGCACGAAAGCCTGCAAGAGACTATGCCTTAAGTTCTCCCTTATCTCCCTCTCCCTTATCCCGGTAGAGGCTGGTAGCTTGGTGGCTAGCGTCCTCGTTGCTGAGTGATAACATCTCCGTTTAGCATCTCAAAGAGTTCGAAACGGACTTCGGAGGTTCGGGATATCGAAAATCAACCATTTCATATATATTCTTCTAAGGATCGAATTGGTCGAGATCTAGAGCAGTCGACCCCTCGCTATAAAATTGACCGTCGAATGGGAGAGAAGGGGAGACTAGCGCGGGTGAGGGCGCCATTTGACGCGGAACGAAGAAAAAGTCTAAGGAACCGGAGCCATTCGCGTCAGTCAATCATCGATAATTTTTTTCTCCGGCCACCACCGCCGCCGGGTACGGCTCTCGATTTCCGCCTTCATACCCCCTTGCTCGCCCACCTTTTGAACAAGCAATGCATAAAAATAATTGCCTTGAAAGGGAGAGAAAAATCGAGGACCCAGACATATTACGGTCGATCAGATCGTCAAAGTAAAAATAGGACACCAGAATGCTTATCAGACGGGTTTAAAATGTCAATTTGTTTTGTAAAAAAATGTTTTTTCGACACCATGATAGCTGCCATTAAAATTTAATAAACACGCTGACTTCGGTGGTGACGGAGTAAATTCCTCATCTTCCCACCTAATGGTCGAAGGTTCGAATACCGCCTGGGTAAATTTTTCCCCATCTAGGGTACACTATTGTTTGTCCATCCGTGCTTGTTTGCTGAAATTCTGTTTGTTTGAACGATTTAGGCTTCCACCTCTTGATGGATTGAAAAAAATTGACGTATATGTTTTTTAGGATTTATATGGACTTAAAGTCTAAAGAGTAGTTATATTAGAAAGGTCCACGGGCCCCAAGGGCCTCTTTGTGCGCCCTCTTTTCACCACAATTTACTTCCATAACGGAAGTATTAGATTTCGTGCAGGGCTATCTCTTCATGCTTTATCAAATTACGTGTACTCATGATATAGGCTTGAAATTCTTTCCATTGGATGACTGAAATAATTAAGTTTTTAATTGTTGAATTCCATTTTCGTGAGCGCTTACTTTTTTTCCATAAAGTTGAAACTTTCCCTCCAAAGTTGTAAATGCTGGGACTATTTTAACAATGGATATTCTCATGTACTTGGCAACCGCAATATAGGATTTGTATGGGAACTTATGCCCGAGACTCTTGCGCCTCACATAATGCTGGGTTTACAGTGGTAAGTAACTTCCACAAGTTTCTATTGTAAGAGCTACTGGTAAGTTTTACTCGGACGAAAAAGTTTTCACGAGTTAGTGCAGAGTCAGATTGGTTGCAGATTAACACTGGAAACAATATGCTCCTCCAAGCGACTCGCCCATACTTTTCATAGTTCCGTAAGCGGACTTTCAGGACCGTTTACACATACAATTTACGTCAAAAGTCGCTTGCTGCAAGTAACTTGTGCAATAAATTCAGCAGTCTAAATCCACCTTAACATAATCACCATAAAAGAATTGAATTAAGACATTAGTTAAGGTATTAATAATGTTATACGTGCTTAATGACTGCTATAGAGTAAATGCGTATTGCACCTTATTTTCTGAGGGTTTATTAAAGCCTATGAAAAAATATTATTTTTATTTCTTCCCGTGTAAATGTAACTGGTACCATTTCCTAGTAAATAAATATATGTAACATTTTTTTCAAATAACAACCAAGACAGTATGATATTTCTGCATAAAGCATCTACTATAATATTTATTCCAGCATATGACGTAGGCATTGCATACTTACTGTACTTTAGAAATCCCTATACTTATATTCAGGCGTATAAATTGGTGCAATGTAGCAACAATCGTAGCTAATACTTCTGGTAGTTTATTTTAAGCCTGACACTTGATCCAGCCCAAGTTAGAGTATTTAGATTATATTACTAGATTAGCTTATGAATTGGTGGAGTTCCTCTTGGGGAGTCCCTGAGGCACTCAGAGCATTTGGTCCATTTGCCAATCACCTTACGTGCGATTATCCTTAGAGTCTAATAGTGTTGCTAAAGGATAATAGGTCTCCTATTGGGATATCCCTGATTCCATTGGGTTTCTGAAGTGGTGATCCCAGGGGACTATTTCAAGTCCTCATCAAAGCAGTAAAGAAAATCGCCCCGCGGCAACACACACTACCATTTTGCGCAGTTGGTAATAGTGAAACTCTTGGCCGCACGTGCCTCTAATCTGATTGCCAAGACGCCTCTGGTGAGGACTCTATCCAGCGCTGATTGGACAAGGAAAGGGTAAGGTAATACGTGTTTTATATTATTTTAACTCAATGTGGATACATTTATCTTGAATGATTGGCAATTAGATATTTAATTCAGTTCCAGAAATTACATACTTTAATTCAACTCGTGACAACAATACAATATGGTTCATTCAAATACTAATATATAAAAATCGAATGGTGTCTGTCTGTCTGTCCGTCTGTCTGTCTGTTTGTTGCTCAATCACGCAAAAACTACTGAACCGATTGAGCTGAAATTTTGCATGTAGACATAAAATGTGTATGGGTTGAACATAGGCTATATTAAAAAGCCCTCAGGGCCCCCAAAGGCCCCCCTAGTGGTCCATGCTAAGCATTGGGTTCGGTGCAGTTGTTTCATTTTTTGCTTTAAAAAAATTACTTTTACTCAAGATAGAGGGCTGGAAATTTTTTTAACGGATGGCTGAAATGAAGTTTCTAATTCTTTGAATTGATTTTCTTTTATGCTTCGTAATTGTCTTAATATCATATTTTTTGCTGAAAATTCTCACATTTTTCTCTGAAATCAACAATAGCATATTTCCTTGACAACCAGAGATTTGATTTTCAAAGGATATTCACGCATCTGGCATTTAAGTTTTCTGCAGGCCCATGATAATACGTAGGAAGAAAATCTGTAAATGAAGGGCCCAGAGTCCCAAGGGCCCCATAACAGATTGCTTAGGGGAGTAATCGATATATTCAATACATATTTACAACAAGTATACTCTTCAATGTCTATTCTCAAAGTAGCTCTCATAGGGGCACTGCATGAATATGAGAGAACATTTACGTAGTAAACGATACACATAAAATAATTAAACGTGCAGCAATATTTAGGTGCAGCGAAAAGTTATGGTAATAATGCCTCTGTTACTACAACAAACATGGCGTTGTTTATTATCGTGTAATACTCAGATGTATTACACGTAGTGGAACCGTATGCCTCTCATTTCGATTGCGAATTGTTTTTTAGACCAATTTCCACATCATACGAAAGAACGAAGGAACGTCAACGAGTATCACACTAGGTTAAGAACTCCTCAATTGACTACGCTGACAGTATTCTTCAGGCTTTGTGGTTTTTATTCTAAAATACATTCAATTATTTCCGCACCCGTTGAATTTGATAACGATTGTGAACAGTTTTTAGACCAATTCCCACTTCATAAACGTTGCGAGTTATTTAAATATGTTTAAAAGTGTAAAAGTACAGTAAACTTACATTCACTCAATCATCGCGTTGCCTATTCAAGACTCTCACTCTCCGTTGTGTTTCCCTTCCTTGGACTTAAAAATATATCCATCAAAACGCCTAAAAGGAAAAAAAAGAGTAAAATTTCGAATAAATCTTCTAGAGCAAGAGGAATGTGTTCTTTGCGAAAAAATGAGCCCTTGCACGAAAAACGACAAAGATTACACTTGGGTGCTCAAATACATGCCCACCAGCGATCTCATGATCATCTCCCCGTGGTGTTTCAGGGGTTACACTAAGAACCGCACAAATGTTTTCCTAGCCCAACCTACTGATGGGTAACAAGCTATAAATTTGGTTCAAATATAGACACATCTGTTTCGAAACTTCACACTGTATTAAGATTGTGGAAATTATAATGACGTCACTACATGCTTCTTACCCGAAAGAAGTACGGAAATTCTGCGCAATGAACAACATCCGTGCATGAAAATCGGCAAGTGCACTAAGAATCACCATAGATTTTTTATGTAGCAGCTGAAACCAATAATTATGGCTACCCTTTATGCCGAAGGCGCAGTCCGGGTAATGAAGGATTCATAGGACTAATAAACATGGCTGCTTCTGACAATGCTCATTTTGACGGCGTCAACCGCTGGATTGTACCCTACTATCCAATCCTGATTAAGATACTCAACGCACATAACAACGTTGAATTGCGCAACTCAATTAAGTCATTGAATGCAAATATATTTATGCACACAAGGGAAGCGATCAAGCTGTTAATCACTCAAAAGACGGCTCAAGGAAAACGGAGGGACGAGGTGACCATCTACCAACCTGGGTGCTATTTAAATAGTGATAAACCTGCGTGGCCCATTTTTAGGTTTCCCGTGCATGGAAGAGGACAAACAGTCACTCAATTCTCCGTGCACCTGGAAAACCCAATAGGATACGAACACCTCAAATGATCACGCTTGACAGTACTCTTCAAGCTTTGTGGTTTCCTTAAAAATAATTTCAACGTTTTTCACACCCGTTGAATTTCAACGGGTACCTTCAGCTAGTAATCACTAAACTTCTAACACATAAACAGATATTTTATTTATTTATTGAATACAATTTGAACTTCGCCCTTCCTGGGCGTGTAAATATTTCTAGATGTATTTCTTACTATCATTCTTGTGATAACCTATTTACGTATTACTCATGACGATTTTTTCCTCTTGAGATATGTTTTGTGTGATATTGAAAAACATGCAGACATTCTGAGTGTAGATGTTTTTTTTTATATGAATTCAGTGTTGATTTATTTTGATTTATCATATATTTGTTACTTTAGAAGACGTTTTTAATGGATATGTGATATGAAATTAAATTAACTGTAGGTATTGAGTGTTTAGATAGTTTGTGTATGTGCTTATTTGTACATAGTGCTCAACGGACGTCTTACCAGAGATTTGAGGCGCGCGCGGCCTGGTGTTTCACTATTACCAACTGCGCAAAATGGTAGTGTGTGTTGCCGCGGGGTGACTTTCTTCTACGTGGTTTATTTTAAGAGGAAAAATATCAACATTTCCTTACATGAAAAGTTTTTCAATATCCAAAAAGCATGCGTTACTTCAGTAATAATATACTTCTCTACACATCGGAAATTGAAATCTAGCTTTCGTCCATAAAAATATCAAATAATGGGTAAATTTAATTTTAAAATAACATATGTAATTCATACATGTCGTTCTCTTCATAAAAACCAATTAAGTGCACCAATCAAATATTTTGGCCCTGACGAGATGAAGAAGACGACCGTTTAGCCGTTTTCCTAGTTTTTCTTCACTCTTTCGACCGTAGAAGCTAAACGCTTACATTTAAACACATTTTTTGAATGCATTTTGTAGTCAAATAAACAAGGAGTAAAACGATATATTACATAAATCTATGGAACTCCGGTGGAATTACATACAAATGCTTAAAGCTCAGCGTTATACCTTTTTTTCCCGATAGTAGTGAGTGCGATTGTCCTGCTTTGATGAGGACTTGAAATAGGCACCTGGGATCGCCATTTCTGGAGTCCAATTAAATCAGGAATATCCCAATAGGAGACCTATTAGCCCTTAGCAACACTATTTGACTCAGTGGATAATCGTACGTAAGGTGCTTGGCACAATGGACATAAAAGTCTGAGTGCCTCAGGGACTCCCCAGGAGGAACTCCACCAATTCATTAGCTAATCTAGTAATATAATCTAAATACTCTAACTTGGGCTGGATCAAGTTTCAAGCTTAAAAAAAACTACCAGATCCTCTCATGAAATCACGTCGCCTTGCTGTTAGCGACATAGTTACGTTGCGTCATTCACCTGAATCTCGATGACTGCCAGGAGCGTAAATGTTTCAAAGTTTTAAATTTTCTTGAAGCAACGTTGCCTGTGGGCAAAATTTTTCCCCAATATATATTTTTGGAACATAAAATTCACACAAAAGTAGTTATTTTAAAAAATAAGTCAAAACATTTTGCATCATATGAGGCAGTGGATGTTTTGGTGAACATTCAGTAGGTGGCTTGCAGGTTACTCTGTAGAAGTAGACTGAAGGAATGGAGGAAATCCTCTCCAAGGGCGATTACGACGATAGGACAGCTGGCGTAAGAAGAATATGGATTATCTGAAGAACGCAGAAGTGTACATTGCCCGATAAGGAAGTTTGAAGATGAGGGAAAAATCCCTTCATTTTTTAAAATAAGTATTTTTAACGAGAAAATAAAAATATTTACCAATCTTTGGAAAGTTGATTCATGAGAAAATTTGGAAATTTTAGTTACGTTGATTTTTAACTAATTTTTCAAATTAACATAATACTACTGTCAAATATTTGTATTATTTTTCCCCTCGAACTTCCACGTGTAAAATAAAAACATAAACACGGTATGTTTTATTAATTCAGGAAACAATTTAGGAAAGGATTACTGTCACCGTAAACATAAAGAATTCTTGTCTGAAAATCCACTCGAATTGCTACACATCCTTGGAGTGTCTTGCAGGGTACTATGTAGATGCAGACAGCAAGAGGAGAAATTTCCTCCGAGGACAAGGAATAAAAAAAGATCGGAAATGTATAATAGTTATAATGATTATAATTTTTATCAGTCTAAGACTTTTAAATCCTTTGAAACGGTGTATACCAATCGAATATATAAAAAAGAATGTTTTTTTTTGTTCGTGTTTTATGTATGCCAATAGCATACACATGACTACGATCAAACTTTGGTGAGTTGTTGCGTGGATGCCCATAAAGGTTTCTTAATTATAAAAATGGGAATTTGTGGTTTTTTTACCCCAATATTGTTATCATTTACTGCCATAAGAAAAGCATTGAATTCGGTGCAGGTTTATCTTTAATTGCTTTTTTAAGTTATTTGCACTCAAGATATTGGATAGAAATTTGTGTCATAGAACACATCAAAGGATCCAGTATTTAATTCTTTCATTCAATTTTCTTATACGCTTCGTTTTTGTCCAATAATTGCGTTTTTATCTCGAAACTCATCAATTTTCTTCCTATTGAATGAAAAGCCGTAACTTTGTGATTCCACATATATTTATTGCAAACGACCCGGGTTTCGACGTGGCACGTCATCATCAGGCACGTCATGATGACGTGCCACGTCGAAACCCGGGTCGTTTGCAATAAATATATGTGGAATCACAAAGTTACGGCTTTTCATTCAATATGCTAAGCAAATTCCACAAAGTGACGCCTGAGACAACGGAATTTTCTTCCTTTTCAACAATACAAAATTTCCTTGGCAACCAGGCGTGAATATCCATTTGATAGCGATTTAATAAATGGCTATTCACTCCTGCAGTATTTAAAGGCCAGGTTAAGTGGCTAATTTGATAGCTGTATTCAAACGACTACAGTTCGCCTTGCCTTCTCAATGACCAGCAACAAGGCAAAAGGCCAATCGTTTCCAGTGTGTGGATTAAATCTGGAATATCCATGCTTTTCACATGCTCACGAGCCGGACAGCCGACAAATATATTTGTTTTTGCAGAGGGCTGTAAGACCAAAGATTATTTATATCCCAAAGCTCTATGATACATTTTCGTCTCGAAATTCATCAATTTTCTTCCTTTTCAACAATAGAAATTTCCTTGGCAACCAGGCGTGAATATCCATTTAATAGCGATTCCATGAATTTTGCTATTCACTCCTGCAGCATATTAAGGCCAATTTCAGTGACTTATTTGATAGTTGTAGTCAAACGACTACAGTTACCTGTATGCCTTGCCTTCTCAATGGCCATCAACGAGGCAAAAGGTCAATCGCTTCAAGTGTGTGGATTAAATCTGGAAAAATCCATTATTTTCACGTGGTCAATTATATGTTGCATGCTCACGTGTGGGACAGCCGAAAAATTTATTTGTTTTTGCAGAAGGTGGTAGGACCAAAATTATTTTCGAAAGCACTCGAATAATATTTCCAACTCTATTTTAATACACAAAAAATCATTTTCTTTCGTTTATTTTGAACATGTATATGTGTCTGCATTGTATAGATATGTGTGCCTACTTAGAGAGAGAAAGAGGAATTGCAACGCATGCCGGGCACAGCTAGTACAATATAAATAAAAGTACTAAATTTCCATTACATGCATACAGCGTGATCAGACATTTCTACTAAAATACACGGCTTGATTTACAAATTATAACAAGGACAACAAGAATGAAGCAAAATTTGTATAAAAAGATAAGAAAAAAGTCACATTACTTTTTATCAGTCATTATGACACAAATATCCAAATAATGATAGCATTATTATCATTTAAAACAGTGCATTTGTACCTTAACAACTCATTCTGAATTGCTGAAGTTTACCGCAGTCCTCGCAGTTGGGCACGTTACTAGATTACAATTTGTACAGTAGATAGGAGAACTGAAATTTTCCTCTATCATAAATATTTTTACCAATTAAGGTTTCAATAATATGGAGTTAAGTGGTAGTGCATTTTCACATTAAATATAAACCTTACACCTGAATTTCCTGAGTAAATATGTGGCATGAGACGGAGGACGACGCAAGTGTATGGGTGTAGATGTAATAGGAGAAGAAGGGTTAGAAGAAAAGGCAAAATTACTGCGTGGGTGGGTTGAGAGACAAGGGCGAAGGGAAGGAAGGAGAAAAAAACAGTGGGATAAAGGATAAAAATGGGGACAAGAACGAGAGGGAGGAGAGATGGGAGGGAGGAAGAAAGAGAGGTGAGAGGAAGGTGTCGGAGGTAGAAGGAGTAAGAAGGTGTTGGTGGTGTTCTCGGAGAGAGAGTCTGCCTGGATGTACAAGCGTCTCGAGGACCTCGTGAGTGCAGTTGCATTTCACGCCCTCCTCCTCACCCTCCTACACCTCCATTCCACACCACCTCTCTCCCTCCTCCTCCCTGCGGGCAAAAGCCGACACCCTCACACCACCTCACGGCAGCACACACACACATATATATATACATGAGGGGACAAACACACACATACAAGAGTCGGCCGCCCTTCTATTCTTCCACCTTCTTACTTCCCGGCATCCCCGCCTTCCCTTCTCTCCCTCTCTCTCAACAGCACACAGCACTCCCACCCACACGTGCAAACACTACTGGCTCGCCCAGACAACCAACCAACCAACCACCCGCCCACCTCTCCAAACCCCCGTCTCGGCACGGCCCCATACACCCTCAATTTAACCCGAGGAACACACCGTGTAAGGGATAGAAGGGGGAAGGAGGAGAGGCAAGGGTTTCGTAAGGGAGGAGGAGGATTGGGATATATACATTTACTTGTATTTCTTGGTCCGTTGCTGCCGACTATTTTTCAATAGCCTGCACTATGACCGGACATGTAATGGGGGACATGCATAAAATGTACTATCCAGATGCTATATTTTCACTCGACCTTTTTTCATTATGCAAACTTTATTTATTTCTTTTTTTGGGAGAAGATAGGAGTTCGCTAAAAATAACACAAGTTATTACATCATTGCCAAAGTTTTGCAAACATATTTTTGCGATATTTAACTGGTCAGGAGGTGATAGGTCTTAGGCTTTTTAAAATAATGGTTGACATTTTGTCCACTTGCAGACGCGACGTTTCGCTAAATATATTTTGCTTACTCAGGGCTCTAGGAGTCTATGTTACAGTAGAGTCTCGGTTATCCGACCTTCGGTTATCCGACCTTCCGTGTTATCCGATCGTCCCCGTGCATGATAACTACTGTAATTTAGTCAAGAAGTGCCTTCCATACAACATATAAATTACTTTGCCGTAAGTGCAGTCTTTCATATTATTACTTGTACGTCATATAAAAAAGTTAAGTAAGACACATGTATCTGATAATTTTTAATGTGCAAATTAAATTTAACATTTTTTACATTGTTTTTATTATTTTCCGTGCTATCCGACCTTCTCACTTATCCGACCTTGCCGCGGCCGGTTTAGGCCGGATAATCGAGACTCTACTGTACAAGTATCTGGTTTAGATAATTTTAACAAATACCTCTAAATTTTGACTGCTTTTTACTGTACGAAATTATGACGGTTTACCATCCCTTGATATCAATTACTCAAATTCTAAAATGTTGACGGGGAGGGGGGGTGAGGCTGAGTTGGAAAAAAAGTTCTCAACTATGTCGACGTTGATGACAGTGCTGAAAGTATCTCCATCAAAGATTCACATTTAGGTCTTACTTAAATGATTTCGAATTATGCTTTGGTTCACGTATTTTCTTCTATGTTTAAAGCTTCATAGCCTTTTCTGAAGAAAAATTTTTATCTCAATATTTTTTTCATGTCTTTTCCCTGACGCTGTACTATTTGTCCCACAACTCAAGGCGAGAAATAGTCGGCAAAATAATGTCTTTATTAAGTAATTTTGCCACAGGGAACGATCCTCTGATACCCTTATTTCCCTATTAACCCAAAGTTTACTATAATTACCGCAAATCATATGCAGTGTCTCGGCGAAAGAATCCAGAGTCTATGCTTTGCAAATTAAATACCCACACACCATAGTTATCGTGAATCAGTTATCCAGTAGGGCTTCATAAAATACATGACTTATGTAATTTCTCCGGCTCTAGTATGCTTGGAAAATAATGAGAACGACACGATTTTTAACTGCAACATTAAAAATTTTATCATCATAAAGCAATGACATTCACATTGCAATACGTCACATGGCAAGTCACTTTCAGGGAAGGGCAGGTAAAAAATTATTACGAATTTTGAGGTTTCCGGAACTAGCCTTTTACGGAGCCACCCGCAAGTGCACATAATCTCGAAATTCCAAAAAGAAAAAAATCTTTCGCCTTGACCGGGACTCGTACCCGGATCCCTCGGTATCGCGCTGAGCAAGGGTCTGACGGTATTGCGATATCTCGTATGGATGACTACTAGCGCCAATTTTTTCAGGCGCAAATGGAAAAATACGTATGCGTGAAACAGATAAAGGTTGTATGCTTTTGCCATAAATCTTTTATTTTTTTGTGAAAAAATGCAGTAATTATTCCTTTTGTTGAAAGACGTTTATCAGCTTCCATTTAAAATACGCCTGGGACCTCACGTGACATCCCCATCGCAATCGTAAGTAAACAAAGAAGATGGCGGGGAAAGTACACTGCGAAAACGCCAAGAGAAGGACTGGATGGTATTATTGCGCTGCTATCTGGTTCCAGAATTTTTCAGGATGCAGAATTGATAATACGATTACCTTTTTAAGTTTCCACTTGAGAAATAATTAGGTAATTTCCCACTTAAATCTGCAAGATACTCAATAAAGGCGTATACCTGTCGTGCTGTTGAGCTGATAGTTAGCGCCTGACTGCTAGAGTACTCTGGTTGAAATGTATAACCATTGGATTAATGTGAGTGTCAGACCCTTGGCACTGAGTTCTTTATCTTGCTAAGCTACCAAAGCTACTCTATTGATTTTTGAAGGCTTTATTTTTTATTTAAATTTAAAAGAATCTAAAATCTAGAATCTAAATGAGAGGATATTTCATAAAATCACTCAAGAGACGTATGTAGTAAACACCTGGTTTAAAAGCGGTAATTTTGATACGAAACACATCTCGTCGTGGTACAAAGCTGAGGCCTCTAAGGTGTAAATTGGCATGTTTTAACCAAATATAAACAATCTTTGCTATTATCTTTCAAGTCAATTGCCATTATTGCATGATAGATACTGCTCAAACCTCAGGCGGATGAAAACAATCAATATTTCTTTAAAATGTATCGTGATAGCCCGACGTGAAATATGGCACTAATTCCTTGGGGAGAGAAAAAACTAGAGATCCTTCTTGCAACTCATAAGATAGGGAAGTAGGTTGATAAGGAAAGATTTATTTTGGAAAAAAAGAATGGTGAAAAGAAACTAGGTAGCCTAAGCATCAAGCTATTAACAAAAAGCACGAGTTTTGTCTCATCAGACAGACAGAGTGCTTCACTCAAATTTAATTTTAATATAAACGCAATGTCAAGCCACCATTTTATGCTCAAAACTATTCACTTACTATTCTATTCTGGAGGGAAAAACAAAATTCGTTTAATCCCAAGCCTCCAGGCCGTTCAGTTGTTGAAGCGGTATTAATTTGTGCCGTTTTTAAATGAGTTAAATGAGTCACCATATTTATCATTAAAATTACGTTTCAATATTTTAGGATAAATCGTGTATTTAATGGAAAAAAATCTATTCTTTAAAACATCATAGATTCTCACTCAATTTCGTGAATTTTTTTTCATTTTCAGAGTAAAAGAAATTGTTAATCATATTTTTCCACACTTGAGTGACTCTTTTATTTAGAAAAAAAGTAACAACACTTTTTTACGTAAACATGCATGACTGAATCACCATTTTGCCAACAATTTCGGATGAAAATTTTATTTTTACATCTAAATGCCTTATTTGTCATAATTTCCGACACTGAGGATTTGAAATTTCACAAAGATTGATACGCAAAAACGAAAAATGGCAGACACTTTAGGGTATCAATATATATTGACAGATAAACGTACCAGAAGCTTGCTTGTCGCTTGTATACCTAAAATATATCCGCAAGGATTGCAAGTTTGAAGTGGCTTAGCAAACTTTGTGAAAGGCCACCTAAATTGCCAACTATTTGTTGGGACGGGGAAAAAATATTAGCAACATTAAATTAGAAATAAATACATATATGGGCATTCGGCGAGTTTCTCAAGATATTATCAATGATAAAGAAGTAATGTAATAGTAAATTTGGGAAACACAATGCTTACTGAGCGAATCAAGTTTCACAAATTGTTTCACACAACAAGCGAAATTGAAATGAGGTGTCGGAAATTTATTTTGTCATAGAAAGCAAAGGCTGAAAACTGGATTACGTACGATAAGGATAGGAAATAAAGTAGAACGGGAACGGAGGGTAGAGACGGAAGAGTACAGGACCAAAAAAATACAAAAAGAAATAAGAACTCGCATAAAACAAAGAAAGATCGTGATATTGTTTTTATTTCTTTGTTTGGTCGCCTCCTTTTTTTTCCCCCCGTCTGCTTATTTATTGCGTCGACATGCGAGTGTGCCTTCGACGCTTATCACTTTACGCCCGCCTCTCCATCCTCCTCCAACCCCACTCTTCAAAGCCCTCCTTCCTACACCACTCCCCTCTCTCGTCCGGAGTCCCCTTTTACATTTCGTTCCACTTGCAGAGAGATAGCACAGCGCTCTTCCATTCCGCACCGCTGAACGCACGCCTTCGGGCTTTTAAGTGAAGGGATCCGCATTAGAAGGAATTGGAGAGAGAGAGAGGACAATTCCAAATTCACCACTAATGCGTTCACTCATTCCCGTGGGATGCGGAAAATAATGATTGCAGAGAATTTTGATAAGCAATTGTTAACTGCAAAATTGACGGGGTTACAAATGGTAGTGCTGTATTGTAATGAGAGAGATTTCTGCCTTTATGACTGGCATCTCCATTGAGGAGGTGGAGTCAGGATTGCATCATCAAACTTGCAACCTGGCAACCAAAATATTCACCATATTGATTCCCCCCGTTCTTCCCTGCTTGCCGTCAGATAGCACGGACGATTGGTGGATGTATTTGCGGATGCGAAGCAAGAATATCAACTTTCTGCTGAAAAGTTTAGATAAGAAAGTCTTGAAACATATATTTATCTCTACGAGCTATTGATTCTACTCGTTTTCATGCTTTTCTGCTCACAATCCCGATTATTTATTATTTAAATGACTAAAAAATATACATGAATAATGAATTTTCAATAAGTAAATGCATGTTGATTTCATGTGAGTTTTCAACGGAAAACAGCGTAAATTTTAAAATGAGTGCGTCACCCCATAAGCGTTAAGGTGAATTGGGGGAACAAAAATGGTGGACCGGCCACGCCCACACTACAGCTTCAAGCATTGGCCACCGTCGAAAGCTGTGTCTACGTCAATGGTCCTATCTGACTAATGACCGGTTGCACAAACAATCTGCTTTGGGATCGATGTTTTTCTCTTCCATAAAGTTATTTACCTTATTACTAAATTGAGGTTGCAGAATTAACGCTTTCGAAGCTTATCGTCCTGTTGTTATAGCTTCGAATATTTGGTCTGCAGGCCTACTGCTGGATTGAATTTTTTATGTTAATCTAGTAAACAAAAATTACCTAAGCACAATATTAATAATTGTGATTAAAGAAGCTCGTTATTGGTCGCATGATAACTTTTATAAATGTATCAATCCTCCAAGGGCTTCTTAATACATTCACTATCTTGGTAACTTATGGAACACATATATGCTGAACTCTTTCAATCGTGCTATTATGAGTAGGTAATAAAAACAATAAATGTATAGAATTTTTTGCAAAGCTTTTTGAGAGTATGCCTCGACTTAAAAATTTCATAATTATATTGGATAAATGTGTATTGCTTCTGCAATCGGAAATAAGCTAGATATTTTTGTTATAAAAAAATGGGTTGAATGTAAGAGAGGGTTCATCTACATCTACATCTACATATTACCCCGCAAGCCGCCTCAATAGGCGTGTGGCGGGGGGTGTTAGGACACCAGCCGTTTATATATAAAATGGACACGCTCTAATGAAATTACGCCTAGCATTTATTATAGTCCCTTATTGTTCGGGGGAAAAACGAATTCCCATACCTATCCGTTCGGCAAAATATCTCTCTTAATTTATCGTTTCTGTCGGACCTGGAAATATAGTGGGGTTCTAATAGGATGTTCTCTGTGTCGCTCTGAAAGATATCTATTCTCAATTGTTCAAGTAATCTAAGCCTAGCGCGCAGCCTCCGAATCTCTTCCTAAGCCTAATTCGTTTAACATCTGTGTAACGCTGTCTGTACGCCCGTAGCTGTTTTTGACGAATCGCGCAGCTTTCCTTTGTATTTTATTAAGTTCCCGGACTAAGTCTTTCTGCACCGGATCCCATATGCTCGCTGCATATTCAAGGTGTGGCCGGACGAGTGCGAAATAGCACCTCTCTTTTACTTTTTCATCCGAAAATCTTCCCACAATACGCTTGACGAATCCTAGCTTCTTCAGAGCTCTGCCACAAATATTTCTTATATGTGCTCCCCACGATAGGTCCGAAGTTATCGTATCTCCTAGATACTTCACTTCATCTGTCGCCTTTATGTTAACACCATCCACAGCATATACATGGGAATAGTTGGACGACCTCCGCAAGAAATGTACCGCCGTGCATTTGCTCAGATTAAGTTCGAGTCCCCACTCTTGGCTCCACACATGAACGTTGTTTAAATCCGATGATAGAGTTTCAAAGTCAGAGTGATCACTAATTTCACGATAGATGACAGCGTCGTCGGCAAATAGACGTATTTTACTGCTAATTCGAGAGCATAGATCATTTATGTATATAATGAACAAAAGGGGTCCGATCACGCTTCCTTGCGGGACACCTGATGTCACTTTAACTACATCAGAGCTAATTCCGTCAAGAACTACCTTTTGCTTACGATCACTCAGAAAGTCGCGTATCCAGTTTACTACTGTTTCGTTTAGGCCGCATGACTGTAATTTGTATTAAAGTTTATTATGAGGTACCGTGTCGAAAGCTTTCTTAAAATCTAGAAATAATGCGTCAACTTGTCTTTTCGATTCACCAGATTTGAGAACGTCATGAAGAAAGAGCGCGAGTTGTGTTTCACATGATCTACCTTTCCGGAAGCCGTGCTGAGAGCCATGGAGGACGTTACGACTGTCCAGGAACGTCATGATATTGCTAACGACGATATGTTCGAGTATCTTGCCTATAATCGACGTTAATGAAATTGGTCGATAGTTCCCTGGGTCGTGTCTGTTTCCCTTTTTGAATATCGGTGTAACGTTTGTGGTTGTGGGTACCTAATGTCTCTCTATAAAAATTCCATTATTTTACTTTAATTTTAATATAATACTATAATATTCTGAAAAGCATGGATGACATAACGAAAGCGTTGACAGCAATTTTGAATCTTTGACTAGTCATAGATATCACGGGACCGCAATTCCACCAGAACTGGGTTTGAGCCATGGGGGCCTTCAATCTATTTTAGAAGAAAATAAAAGCTGCAGAGCTCTTAATTATGTAACCCCTTCAATTAGCATGCTGCTCCCTTGGTGAAAATAAGATTAAAATTGAATATCCATTAGTAAATTAAGACCATAACCTTTAATTTCCGTCAAAGCAATATGCTTATGCATGCTTACACCTCACGAATTATGAAAACTATCCAGCCAGTACAAACAAACTCCAAGGGAATCTGGGAGAATGTCTATGTATATGCATAATTCAAAAACACTAAAACATGTTTATGAAGATGACTCAATCCACGTCTCCGTATGAAAGAAAGCCTAAAGTGTCAACGCATTCAGTACAAGGTTTAGATAGGTCGCAAGGTCCCACGACTTCACCGTAATTACTTACTTGCCTAAAAGAAGGGCGCGTGAATATATGTAACCAGATTTCTGCCCTGATGAAGGTAAATGGAGACAGCTATATGAAAAGAAGAAATATATTTAAATTCTTATATAAACCACCTTCACCTACAAAAATAGGTCGTGAGTAAGGCGAGCTAAGAGCTTATGAAATGTATTGCCTGTAAATCTAACCTACTACTTTTGTAGTGGCCAAAAGTTACTTGGAACGGTTTTTAATCCCAAATCAATTACTTATTAATTGAATACGACTAGCAAATTTGCAGTTAGTTACTATGGAGTACCTCTTCGAGAACTTTACGGCAACTTTACGATGGTATTTATCCACTCCCATAGATACATTTACACTAAATGGCTTTCCTAATGAATCTATTCCAATCTTCCACAAAGAGCCCTAAGAGCTGTAACTTTAAAAGTATTAAAGGCCTGAAGAATGCACGTCAGAGCGTTCAGTAAGCATCACGGATAAAATCTGATGAGCACTAAAATGAAGAGTCTAGCGTATAATTCGCTGAATGTTCTGTAATCTGAACCTCTTTGGTGCACTTTGGAAGCACTTTGTTTAATAGTTTAACACCATGTCAAATTAAGGCGGAAGTTAGCACGAATTCCAAACATTAATTTAAGAATACGATCGGTACTTCGACAGTTTTCAACCCTATGCCCGCTTCATTATCAATAGGTTTTTAGAAAGTAAACCACTACATAATGTTGCGGACATGGCTTCAAAACCAGTCAAGGTTCTCATGTAAGAGTGGAATATGTAAAGTGTCATTCTTTTGATTTTACCATCCTGAAAGCCCAGCAATAGATAACCCCGACTTAATCTTTATATGTGCAGAATAAGTCCAAAATTTTCCCATTTAAGGCCTCGTGTGCATAAAAAAATAAAGAAATTGAACTGTGACTTATTGAACAATAACTTTTCAAATTCAGAATTTAGTTAACTAAAGAACATTATATTAATGAACTGATACTTTGACATTATGCAAATTCTATGTTCATGTTAATGACGGGATTACATTAAAGACTCTAGGATGGACATTAATAGATTTCATGTAAATTTAAATTTATTTCGATCCACATGGGTTATAGTACTGTTATCGTAGCTAATACTCATATTTCTTCATAAATTTTAGGTTATTCATGACACAGCAGTAGTTATCATCCCTTCATTGCATGGCAGTGACGCTTGGGTTAGGCCAGGATAAATATATATGAAGGCTAAATGCAGTGGATATGAGTAATCTGAGAAGTGTTGGTGGTAATAGTTGGAAATAAAAGGTTATGAACAGGTGGGTGATGAAAAAATGTAGTATGGATTCTCCAGTAATCGACGAGTAATGTGGTCCCTTGGTTTGGCATGTATAGAGAATGGATAAGGTTCAAATAACTACACAGATATAGAATAGTGGAGTGAACGCTATAAGAGGAAGGGAAAGATCGAGAAAATGATTGGTAAATGTGATGAAAGATGCCATAAAGTGGTGGAATAATATGCTTTTTAATAATAAGAGAGCGTGAAGTAATCCATGTGTGTAATAGAAGCGAAAGATACATGCAAGTATGGGGCATTATGGAGGAAATTATAAAAGAATGCAAGTTTCCTAGGCTGTAATAAAGTGATGGGAAAATGTAGTGGAAGACCCTTAAGAAAAGGAATATTAGGAGTTCTAAGAACAAAATAGCGTAAATGAAGCAATGCATGAATGTAACAAAAGCTATGGAGGTTTTCAAGGATTGGGTATCATAGAGGAGATAACTGAAACCGAAGCCAGTTTTCTACGTCTAACGCATAGAATTAAGCTCATTCCACTATGCCTACCCCGTTAGGGAACAGCATGATGGTCGTGCATATGTTTGTACAACAAACCGAATGGCAAACTTTCATCTCATCGATATCAAATGCATGACCACTCACGACGAGCATTTAAAGAGATGTGCGACATGACAGGCGAATGGACGAATAGAAATACCCACGTCACGAGGGGAAGCGTCACGACCGCTGCACTTCGGCGTGCTCGAACCACCCAACACACCTTCCTCCTCTCTACCCACCCTCATGACCTGCTTTCACCTTTCGAAGCCCACTTAAACCTCTTACCTAACGCATTAGGTCTGCTTAGTTAAACCGTCGCGGGAGAATCGATCACTTCGGGCCACACTCCGCTTAGGGGAGGAGGGTGAGCGAGGGAGGGAGTAGGGCGGGGGGAAAGGGGGTGAGGTGGGTGGGAGGGGAAACGGGGCGTTATAAAAATCGGCCGTTCAGACATGTCTGCCTACCTCACCGGCACCGACATCCCCACCGACAACGCCCGCCGCCGCCGCCGCCGACGACGACGGGGTTCCCCCACCTCCCTCCCACTTCCACACTGCCCACAATCCACCACTCCGTCTGGACACCCATGCATCCCAATAATGACCCCATCAGGTTAGACGCACCCTCCCCCTTTTAACCTCCTCCTCCACCCTCCCTCCAAACCCGCTCCCCCTGCCATACCCTCCTTTGCCTATACCCTCCCAGTCGACCTCCTCAGCTGCGCACTTCGACTATGGCGGAGCCAACTCCACTGTCGTGCTACGCGATATATTTTGCGATGAATCGATGCCATCTTCGAATAAATTCTACCATGCTAACCGACGCAGAGGCGTGTGGCAGGGGGTGTTAGGACACCAGCAATGGAAGGGGAGATAATAGAGAAAATAACAATATAAGAATAAATAACAATAGAGAAAAGGAGGGGTAGATAGGACAGCTAAATTTTATGTATAGGGAAGTAATATTGAGTTTAGGTCATCAAATTAAAATCAGCTATTCTTTGCCAACATTTCGAAATTTAATTATTCCATCTTCAGGGATAAATAAAATATACGATGGTCAAACAACAAAACAAAAATACAGCATTTAAACCAATTTGTCAAATAATTATCTATATCATATTACCTTGGAATACATACATTTGAGACTTTCAACATCAGGCCGTCATTGACAATAATGACCTGATGTTGAAAGTCTCAAATGAATATATTATAGAGTACATGGTAGAAGCCATAAATTATAATTATCCCATAATTATAAGCGATATATCGCATCGCGTTCTCGTGCTATAATTCACATGTAATACAATACCATTAGATGTTATTAATAATGTAATATCAAGCAACTCGCGATAATTTTGTATGCTCGGAATCATGAATTATGCGGTACTAATCGATATCAAGAGGTACTTAGTATCACACTGCGTGAAGAAGTATGGGATACGCGATGTAATGCTTTATTAGCCTATGAACAAAGAGTATAATAAAATCTGATATAATGGGATACACAATATCCTGCGATACACGATATACGCGGCTTGTCATACTATACAATTAATGATATCTTCTCTGGAGATATAGGTCTTATTATTAATGACCAATGGATTATTACTCCATTATGCCAACGTTTTGCTTACTTATTACGCTTCTTAAGGCCTATATCTGGATAAATTATACATTTTATACAACATTTAAGAATATTCATTATGGTTTACAAAGTTTGACACATCAGTTCATAAAACAATAAAGAAAGTTATGGCCTGAATAAGCATAATAAACATGCGAAACTTTGGGATCAAGGAGTAGTAAACCATTAATGATTACACCTCCAACAGAAATTATCTGAATAAAAATAATTGAGAGAAACTTAGGATAAATTTAATATCATGCGGTTTGCTATATTTATAGATTTTCGATATTATATTATATGCTATACTATTTGATACATTAGGTACTCGATATCATATTATGTGTGGAATCATGGGATAAGCGGTATCATGCTATATATCATGCCATATAATCAGAAGTGTGATATCATATGATATACTGTTGAGGGAAAATATTTTTTCCCTCAACGGCATGATGCAGTATTTTTCCCTAAACGTTCTCTGACAATTTATAGCTTACCAACATATATTAAATAGCTATTTACAACGCAGAGCGCAGTCTCATATATCCGAGTAGTCGTGAACTGAAGCCGCCGAGTTCAATCAATAACTCGGGTAATACGGAAAGCTTTTGAGACATTCGATTTGATGACACATACTTGTTTTGCGACATAATATCACGTGACCCACCATGAAACACGTGTTTTGCAATGCAAAATGAATATCGAAATTATATACTGAAATTTGAGCATCGTACGGTTGACTGGCCGGCCCTAACTCCTTTGTCTCTCTCCTCTCCCCCACTCTCCCACATCCTACTCTTTCTGACCATCCCCTTTGTCCTTTTGCCCCGCATCCACATCCTAACCATCCTCCTTCCATCCCCCTAGGCCACCATCACGCTTCCTTTCCCCCGCACTCCCCTCTGTGAAGGGCAAAGGTAGCCCCCCCTCACAGGAGAAATATTACTCCCTCACTCAACCTTCTCCGACACGATATCGTCAGTGCGCTTCAGGTCAAGCCAAAATCAATGAGCGTAGTTGATTGGCCACCGTTGAAATGAAAACCTGCGTCAAAACACGTGCAGTATTATAGAAGGGTGACGATTATTAAGCAGACGGCGAGAACTACTGATGAAGTCTGAAGAAGCAATAGCGGTTGAAATGAAATTGCTGCAAAGTAAAAGATAAACGCGATATTCCACACAGGAATAATCATTCACCTTGACCGGAATCCGAACCCGGATCCCTCGATTTCGTGCCGAGTGCTTTAACCGGTAGCTGAACTGGTTAAAGCACCCGGCGCGAAATCGAGGGATCCGGGCTCGAATCCTAGTAAAGGTTAATGATTTTTCCTCGGTGGAATATCGCACTTATGTGCACTTGCGGCTGACTACGTAAAGGTGACTACCGTGGCTATTCCCGGTATTCTCAAAATTGGGTAAAAGATAAACTATATGGAAGTTTCACTGAGGACGTAATAAAATTTGTACTCATAACCAATTAGCTGCCGATGAAATTAAAAGCTGCATCAAGATTCGTTTTGATTCGACACACATGAGTTGTGGTTATCGGGCAGACGGTAAATACTGCCAACGAAAAAGTTCCACAAAACCGTTAGAGAGTAACAAGGTTAAATGAAAATTATGTAAAGTAGACGATAACAATTCTAGGCATTGCTGGCAACTTAAGCGGTATCACAGATTAAATTTAACATAAAAATATGTAAAATTCACAGCGAAAATATCACTTGCCTAAAATGAGAAATATGAAGTCAGTTACTACCTTTCTACTTATAAAATATCTAAGATATTTCCATGTATTTACAAAGTATCACTAACTTCGTCACCTGTTGAGCTTTTTCTAAGAATACGGGTACATTGCAGCAATTATAGCACAGTACCTGGTGGTAATATATGTTCTTCTTTAGATTATATTGAAATCCACAGTTGAAGAGGACGCCTAATGAAGAAAGAGCTTACATACTTGAGAAAACACTAGGATCTGGGTTCAACTTCCTGGCCATGTAAATGACTATCTCATTATGAATTTTTCAGATTTGTGAATATAGAATCTAGCACAAGGAGCATATATTTACGAATATTTAAGTCTCGATTACACCGGTTTCCTTATTGTATCACGAGTGGGAAATATGGACGTTTTACTGAGTTGATGCAAAAGTTTGTAGCGGCATTTGGCTTTAAAAACTAGTCTTCATCGGCTTTTTCAACTCCAACGCAGCAGATGTCTTCTGACGTAGAATTGAGATACTACCCCCGCGTTGGGAGAGAATCATAGATAATGAAAGAGTATATGTATGTCATAAATTGCTGAGTGCAATTCATCTCAAATTAAGACTTCAATCACAGCAAATAAACGCACCGAACTCACACATTAATGTTATCCATAAGTTTTGGCTGCACCAAACCAGTTCAGCACATGCAAACAACGATAGATTTCTGCAATGTAATCGATTTCAAATTGTATTGGTACAATTTTTCCTTACAAATTCACAAACTGAAATGCGGTAAAGCATGGACTTGTCTAACTTTGTTCGTTATTTCTGCTCGCTCATAAGCCTTGGCATTGCCCCGGTTTTTTTATTACCATAGTTGGCCTCTGTTCACATTACCTCGAATAACTGAGACTGCACTGTGCGTTATAAACAGCCAGTTTTAACTTCCTTTCCATTATTTACAGTACCCAACGCGATTGTTTGCTTATTATTCAATTTGTCGCCTCTCTTCCTGAAACCGTCGTCAGGTACAGAAAAGTAGGTTTTTTTTACCTGACGACGCCTCCTGAAAGAGATGTAAAAATTTGTAAAATAAGCAAACAAAGGCGATGGATGCCGTAAATAACAAAAAGAAAATAAAACAAAATTGTGGACACCTGAAGAATAATTTGAACCAGTATCAATATTTATATGCCACAACTGCTGTGTTAAAAAAAAACGGAATTACCAAATAGGAAGGGATACCTAAAAATATTCGTGTGAAGTGTTGCACTATATGGATTGAAGACAAGGGACATTGGAAAGATGGGAAAGAAAAGAATAGATAGAGGCTTTAGACAATTGGCGGTGAAGGCGGATGCTGAAGATTAAATGGAAGGAGAGGATTAGAATCAAGGAGGCGTACCGAAGAAAAGGAGAGAATAAGGCCTACTTCAGCACTATAAAAAAGTTAGCTCCAGAAAGATAGGCGACACTTTGAGACATGACGAATTCGTTGGGAGCATAACAGTAGGGCTAGTCAATTGAGGAGAACCGAGGGACAAAAACGGCCAAAACGAGACATGAAACAGAAGAGCTACAGTAAAATTTAGGAGTTAGTAAGGAAAAAGAAAAGAATGGAAAGCAGCAGTCAACCCATCTTAGGATTGAATGACTAATGATCCACGCTATAAATTGTCAGAGGAGAAAGATTTCCCTCCAAGCCATCATCTTTCATCGTTTTATCACGTCTTTCCTTGCATGCCTCTCTCGGGGAAGGCCTAAGGTAGCTTGGCCTGCGGAGAAGTAGCGTTCCCCACGTAACCGCCTCCGACGTGATATCGACAGTTGCATGTAGGTCATGCCACAATCAATGCGTGCCACTCAATTGCGGGCAGGCAGCATGGGACGTGTGATGTATGAATTTCCGGCTGAACGGCCAGGATGAGGTGTGGGGGAACGAAAGGGAGTAAGAGCTGGTCTGCTGAGCGGTTTGGGACGCTGGGAATTCAACAGCCGTGTAATTGATAGGTGAGCAATGAAGTTAAAAATCTCATCGAGGATAAGAGTGGAAGTTGCAGATGAATGATGAAAATTAAGTGAGCCGCCAGGGCGGTCAATTCTCGAAAAGTCGTGATAAATATTGCATGTGAACCTAACAGATTATATCGCACAGTTTCGCTGAAGTATCGCATGAAACACCAACATTTATGTATTTCAAGCAATAATATTATCACTCTCCGTCAGGATATACAACCCAACAATTCCTAATCGACGGAAACATACCATAAAATTGCTATTTTCGCATACGAAAATCATCACAGTGTTCAAGAATTGAACCCCACAGTTTATGATAGTGGACGAAGAGTTGGAGAAGGAAAGGTGTTCAATGAAAAGACTACCAAGTATGTTGAATAGAAAAACATGTCACCAGTATATTCAATACGAATTGCTTGAGATGAATGGTGCCCTGGAATTGAACTCAGTCTTTTGACATTATGGGCTAAATCCACTATGCTATCCAAGATGTCATATCATAAAGTCCAGTATCTGCTCTTATCAGTCGTTTGCTAGCGATGTTCATCAATGATGGCACAAGCATTGCAGGCGTTCTTCAATGAACCCACTGCTCACGAGGATAGATAGCAGTGCTAGCAGTCAGATGGATCTAGCAGTACCACTTGTATGGTTGGTTGATTATTTTGGGAGGCGATCGGCATCTGAGGTAATTAGCACCTTTAACGATAGGTTGGACTTGTTGGTAGGGTTAGGTTTATTTGGGAAGTGACGGAATGGTGTAGTAAAACCTGGCGTCGACATTGGCGAACCCTTTAGATGGTTGGAGCGGTGATCGTGGGTCATTAAGTGCACATTTAATAATGTTTTTAGTAAGTTAAAAAAATCTTACATTAGTAAGTTGAATCTTTTTAGTTTCATTCAAGTATTCTATCAGCTGATTGGTAGGTTCTTGGACAGTCCCCATTCTACATCCCAACCTCATAGACATTGTCTCGGTTTCCCTTCTAAGGATAGTTCGTTATTAGATCCCTCTTCAATTCTTCATATCTTCTACCTCCTGTTATTTCCTCCAGAATTCCTATCCTCTTCCACACTTCCCCAGTGTTCTCCCCTCTATCACTCTCTTCAACATACCCTCTCCTCTCAAAAACTCCTCCATCCATCTCTTCTGCCTTCTCCGAACCTCTGCCACAAGCTTCCTCTCCTCTCCAATAATATCCAATACCTCCTCGTTCGTCTTTCTCGCTATCCAGCTAACCTTCTCCATCCTTTTCCAAACCCATATCTCAAACGACTCAAGTCTACGTACATCTTCCCTTCGCAATGGCCATGTTTCCGACCCATATAGCGCCACGCTCCATATTAAAGTTTTCATCAGCCTCTTCTTTACGTCTCTTCTCAGACCCCCCTCATCAATTCCCTTCTCTTCGAAAATGCTTTTTTAGCTAACGCAATACTGCATGTGATGTCCTTACCACTAAACCCATTCTCCTCCAAAATGCTACCCAGATACGTAAACTGCTCGGCCTGCTCTATCTTCTGCCCTCCCACCCTTATATTCTGCCCTGCCTTCTTACTTCTAGAAAATCTCATTACTTTCGTTTTCTTGTGATTGATCTTCATCCTATACTTTTCGCACTGCACCTCTAATACATTCCCCATTGATTGTAACCCCTTGGCAGACTGACTAACCAATGCTTGATCATCTGCAAATCTCACTGATTTTATCAGCTCCCTTCCTACCTTTATTCCTACCTCCTCCTTCCCCCATGCCTCCCTTACCATTTCTTCTGAATACACGTTAAAAAGCAACGGCGATAGTGGGCACCCCTGCCTCACTCCCCGTCCTATCGTGGCCCATCCCTGTTGAGGTGTGGAAAAGAAATAGAAGTTCCAGTCTCTCCATTGAAATCAACTTAGCCTTTATTAACTCTGATAACGTACAAACTGGTACTAACTAAACATATACCAACAATGTGTGTTGCTCCCGGCTACATATTTATAAATAAGCTCGTATAGGGTCCATATACAATGATAAATGTATCACATACTTAACACGCCTCCTTACGTTTAATATTGTATTAACACCTCTATTAATTTTATACATCAAGTTCAAATTTCCAGGTTCAACACACTTCTGAATTTTTCAAACTTTTCCTTACACAATGCTTTTGTGAAAATATCAGCAACATTATCATCAGTATTAATCTTAACCATGTTTATAACATTTTCTTTTACACACTCATGTAACATTTCTATAATAAACATTCATTTCACAAATATCAGACCTTTCAATTTTCAGACTCACTTCCATTGGAGTATTATACAACTTACTATTTTCCAAGTTATATTTTTTAGCTAAGGACTCAATATACTTGGTTTGGCTCAATTTCATTTCACCCTTTTGATCTTCATCTACGTTAATACCAAGATATTCTTTAATTTTACCAAGATCCTTCATTCTAAATTTTTCTAACAATAAAATTTTAATTCTCTTTATTTCATTATTATTTTTACCACAGATTAATAAATCATCAACATAAATTAATAAGTATATAGTATCTTTTCCATTTCCACAAGAATATAAGCAAAAATCAAGATTGCTTCTTTAAAAACCTATACTGATCAAAAATTTATCAAGAAATTCGTACCATACCCTAGGACTTTCTTTTAAACCATATAATGCCTTCATTAATTTGCAAACCTTGTTTGTACCGTCTTCAAAACCCTTCGGTTGACTGACATATACTTCAGATTTAACTTCACCATTTAAAAAAGCTGTCTCAACATCCATCTGTTCAATATAAAGGCTCATTTGACAACAATATGATAATATAGTTTTTAAAGTTTGCATTTTGACTACAGGTGAGTACACATCATTAATTTAATCAGTTTGCTGAAAGCCTCTTACCACTAATCTAGCCTTATAAGTATCATCAGACTTTTTTGTATACACCCATTTTACATCCAAGATTTTATTTTTATTCACATTTTCCACTAATCGCCAAGTTTTGTTTTTCTTTAAACAATCAATTTCTTTATCCATGGCTTTTACCCATAATTTACTTTCATTTGATTCTATCGCCTCCTCAAATGTATTAGGAACATCAGTTCTACACATATTTACAAAAATGCTACTATTGTATGCACAATAATCATCTAATCGCTTTGGAGGATTTTTTATTCTTTGAGATCTACGAATTTCAAGTTCATTTTGATGTTCAGACTTTTTGATTCTATCATTCTCATTTCCATCAGTACTTTCAAAACTTTCATCCAAAGAGTCATTATCAGAATCTCTATCATCTTCATTATTCTCACTATCAGATTCACCTTCACTTAAACCAATACATTTCTCATTCTCATCAACAATATTAACATGTCTAGCAACTATGACTCTATTATCCAAAAGTACCCTATACCCAACGTCACTGTAACCTATTAAGATTCCCATATCAGCCTTTTTGTCCCATTTGGAAAATCTCTTTTGTTCTGGTTTTCTTACAAAAACTTTACTACCGTATAACCGCAAATTTGAAACATCCGGTTTCTTACCAAAAAATATTTCATAAGGAGTTTTTCTTTCTACAGTATTAGCTAAGGTACGATTTTTTAAATAAGTTGCCGCACAGACTATTTCAGGCCAATGTCTTTTATGTACATTTGCTTCCGCTAATAAACAACGTGACATATCCATTATAGTTCTATTAAAACGTTCTGCGGTTCCATTTAATTCATGTACATAAGCCGGGCAATTGTTAATGACAATACCTCTTTCTTTAGCAAACCTATATATATTACCATTCAAATATTCTTTACCATTATCACATCTCAGAAATTTGACCTTCTTTCCAGTTAAGTTTTCACTTTCATTTACATATTGAACAACGCAATCAAATACTTCTGCTTTGGATTTCATAATATACACTTTAGCAATTTTACTATAATCATCAATAAACGAAACAAAGTACTTTTCATCTTTAGGACCAGTTGTTTGAAAAGGTCCACAAACATCTGTATGAACAAATTCCAAAATATTTTTTGCCTTTTCTCGGTTATTGTCAAAAGGAATATTATGCATCTTATTTTCAATACACGTTTTGCATTTCATAAACTCTGATTCAAGCTCTTTTGGAATACCCTTCAACAATTGTTCTTTACATAAAGTATCTAAATATTTAAAATTTACATGGCCCAAAAAACGATGCTACTCTTCTTTCCGAGTCATATTATAATTGCTTTTATTTGCACTACTTACAAAAGATTCAGCAAATTTTAATTCACTTTTCATAATATACAAACCATTATATTTCAAAGCGACTGCTGTTACATTACCATAATTATCAATAATTTTTGCCATCCTGCCTTTTGAAACGATTGTATTATTTGCCGTTATTTTACTATAACTAATTAAATTTGATTGCATATCTTTAACATAAAATACGTTTTTCATATCAACCAAATTTTTCTTTCCAAAAGCATCGAAGTAACTCACGACATTACCAATTTTTGTCGCTTTTACAACTCTCTTATCACTCAGATAAACATTTACAGGATCTTTAAGTAACTTACAATTTTCAAAATATTTATCATCATTAATAATGTGATCTGTACAACCACTATCCAGAAGCCACTTTATACCATTATAACCTACATTACTTATCTTAGTATTATTAACATGTGCATCATGATGATCAACCGTTGTCATCCATGCGCTCATTTCATCACTCTTCTGTCCTTGTTGATGTTGTTGATTGGCCTTGCGATCCGTGCTCGGCTGACTGCGGTAGTTCCCGTAGTTTCCACCGTTCCCACGTCCTCTGACGTGATTTCCCCTACCGGCTCCTTGTCGGGCTCGTGATGATCGCCATGTGCCTCTGCTGCTTGCCGATTGTCCACCAAATCTGCAATCTCTCCGTATATGACCAATTTCGCCACATTGAAAGCACGTTCGGTCCTGCCTGCTCTTGTCCGCCATGAAAACATTAGATTTCCTTCCAAAAGTTTCCTCTTTTTGATGCTTCAACTCAACCATTTGAATTTTACTCTTCACGTAGTCTGCAGTTTGATCTTCCTCTTTTAACATATCAATTAAATCACCAATGTAACAGTAAGATTCTGGCAATGTATTTAACATGTAATTTAACTTCTCTTTTTCGGACACACTCGCACCCGCATTTTTCAGCTCATTGACCATCTTTTCGAAATCACTGAAGAAGGTTGTAGAGTCACTGTAATCCTTTAGCCTCAGTTTTTCTAACTTGTTTCGGTACACAATTTGTAAAGCCGTTGACTCTTTTAGGTATAAGCTATCAAACTTCTTCATAATTTCATACGCTGTTGATTTATCACACACGAACTCTAGCTGTCTATTTGAAATAGCACTATATATATAATTCATTGCTTTCAGTTCGCTTTCGTCCCAGTCACTACTATCTGTGGTTGTCTTGGATCTTAGTATTACTTCATCGCACTTTTTCAATCTTAGAAACATTGTTATTCTTTTCTTCCACATTCCATAGTCCTCTCCATCAAACACCGGAATTGTAACTTCATTTTTCGCCATTTTATTCGTACTCGTATTTCCAACGATAATTCCTTCAATAACCACGCTCTGCTACCATGTTGAGGTGTGGAAAAGAAATAGAAGTTCCAGTCTCTCCATTGAAATCAACTTAACCTTTATTAACTCTGATAACGTACAAACTGGTACTAACTAAACATATACCAACACTGTGTGTTGCTCCCGGCTACATATTTATAAATAAGCTCGTATAGGGTCCATATACAATGATAAATGTATCACATACTTAAAAATCCCAATTCTCCATTGGCTACCCTAACCTGCGCCGTCTGGTTCATATCCAAATTCCGAATCAGACGCCTGTCCCTCCAATCCACCCCTAATTTCTTCAACACTCCCATTAATTTTATCCATCCCACCCGATCAAACGCCTTCTCGAAATCTACGAAGCATGCAAAAACATCCTGCTCATACTCTAGGTTTCTTTCTACTAGCGTCCTCAACACCGCTATAGCGTCTCGCGTTCCCGTCCCTCTCCTAAACCCGAACTGGTCGTCACCAAGGTATTCATTTGCCTTCTTCTTTAACCTTCTGTTTATAATTCTCAGAACTACTTTGGCCGCGTGGGATATTAAGCTTATTGTCCTATAGTCTTCGCACGTTTTTGCCTCACTCTTCTTTGGTATAGAAATTAATACAGTCTCCGCGAAGTCTTCCGGCCACACTCCATCCTCATAAATCCTACGAATAAGCGCAAAACATTTTCCTCTTCCGTTGTTCCCCATGCTCTTTAAAAACTTCGCAGGTATGTCATCTATTCCCACCGCCTTATTCCTTTTCATGTCTCGTAGAGCTCATCCGATTTCGCTATCTAGGATACTTGGTCCGATGCCATCTATGTCGATATCGTCTTCCCTTTCTATATCTAACATATTGGGCCATATTTATTTACCATACATCTCTTCAACTTACTCCTTCTACCTCTCCTGGATCTCTTTCGGTTCTACGATCACCTTTCCCGTCTTGTATGTTATCGTTGTAAATCCTCTTCCCTTATTACCACCCGTCAGCTCCTTTACTTTCCTATATAATGCATATGCTCTTCCCTCTTTTTGGTATTTCTCTAACGAGTCGATCTGTTCTATCCACCACGCCTCTCTTGCTCTCTTTGTTTCTCTTCTAAGCCTGTTATTTAATTCTCTGTATTTTCTCTTACCTAGTTCTGAGTTTACGCTCATCCATTTCCTTCTCTCCTCTATCTCCCTTATCATCTCCTTCGTGATCCACGGTTTTTCTAATTTTAGTTGCACTGACTACGCCTACCGTTGTTTTCGCCGCTTCTACAATTCCATTTTTCAAACTTCCCCATTCATCTTCCACTGATCTAACTCCATGTTCCTCACCCATTATCTCATCCACCTTCTCTCGATACTTCTTCTTCATTGCCCCAGTTAATGCTTCCGTATTCGTCTTTCGTACCCTCCTTCCCATTCTTATCTTTTTCAGTTTTACCCGACATTTAATGACTAATAAGTTGTGGTCTGTGTCTGCATCAGCTTCTGGATAAGTATGCGAGTTTTAACACTATTCCTGTATCTGTGACGAACCATTATATAATCTATTTGGAACCTATCTGTGTCTCCCGGCCTCTTCCAAGTGTACCTACGTTGAGGATGATGTCTGAACTATGTATTTGTAATTACTAGGTTATTTCTACGGAAAAACTCCACAGCTTTCTCGCCCCGGACGTTTCTCCTTCCTAGCCCGTAGTCGCCCTTGAAAAAAAATTAAGTGCATATTTTTATGCGTTAAAACGCACCAAACTAATTTAAGCACGTTATGACTAGAGTTTTCGTCGCGGTATTCAAAATTTAGACGAAATTATATTGAAATACCTTTTTCGAATATTAGACTTGAAGTGACACCTTGAAATTAGTTAACAACAATTATAATAATAATAAATGCGTTGCTTCGCTTATTGAAGAAAATCTGTGTATATATAATCAAATAATTAAGAAATATATGCCATGTTCCATAAGGCTACGATTTAGAGTAGTATTGAATTACCAAAAATTCAAATGGGTATGTTGCCATTTTTTCACTTTTATCTATAGATACTACTAACAGAAACCCTTTCGCCAAGTTTCACGCTATACTATTCATAGCGAAAATTGCTCCAACCACTTTAATGAAAGGCACCATGGTTTAACACCTCATCCGTCAAAGTGATAATACTCTTGAAGTGCCTTCAATAAGACACCCAAGTAGGGATCGGAATTTCAAGTAAAAATCTCCACCTCTACCAAGATTTTAACCAGTCAACTCGGGATGGGATTATACCACTAAGTTTCCCTGTCCAGACGCCTTCATACAAGACCCAAGGATCCAGCGAGAACAAAAAGTCGAAAAATACCTACGTCTCAAACTTATTTACATATTTTGTATTTCAATTTAACAAAAAAACAGCCGATAAGGCCTTTTGAATTGAGTACTACGACATATAATCAGGCACAAACTCAGTCAGTCAATCCTGAATGGTTAAAAATCTACCCCTACGGGACTCGAATCCGCGACCCTTGGGTAGGGGAAATTCTTTCCAAGTAGCAATGGGAATTCTATGAGTATCATACAATTTTAAATAAAATGTGTTTGTGTGGGAAACTAAATAATTACATGCCTTTTTTTAAATCTGAGCGATTACCTTGATAGTTATTTTTAGCAGAAGAAGGTAAATTGTAGAGCTATAAGATCGACTTGGAAATGCTGCAGTAGATTACTTACATCATAGCGATTTACGAAGGACTGATTATTCATAGTGTGATCAATAAAGCAACAGGAATTGTTTTAAGTGCGCTGACGGAAGGTTAATTGGATTTAATGAAACTGTTAATGAGTTTCCGTGAAAATTTCAAAACTTCAAAGCGTTCCTCCACTTTAAAACGAAAGCTGTAACATAAAATGTCTTAGATTCCTAGCCAAATCAGAAACACGAGTAAAAGTTTTTTGTATTCTAAAAAATCTGCACATATCCAGTAATCAAGGCCTTAGTTAACTATATGTGTCAATGTGCGATACTTTGTTACATTCAGCCTATTGGGGAGGGGGGGGGGGATTTTGCAAAGAAACTGCAATAAATCAGCTGTAGGTAACCGTAAGCAATGCTTTTGGATGAGGTAATTTTTAAATCCTTCTACATCCGGCAGAAATCGAGGGAATGCATTAAGATGATACCACGTACCCAAATGAACATGTTACCGGTAAAATGTAGTACGAAAAAAACTGTAGTTGCTACTGCCTCGGTACACGTGGGGTTAATATTGATCTATTATTCTGAATGCAGGTCATGCAAGTACCCTGTAGAGGACAGTTCGATAACCTTACATCCACGTTCAAGTACTTATCGACAACGTTGCCAGACTTTTTTAAGGAGGCTTTACTAATGAATTGTGTGAGAGGAAGAGGTAGATCGGGGAAATCTTGGTGAATGTGGTGGAAGATAATATAAGAAAAGGAGTATTTGTAATCGTAAGAACACGGGGACGTGTATGAAAAAGTGCAAATGTAACTTAAGAAAAACAGGTATGTAAGGATTGGGAAGTATGGAGGAAATATTAAAAGTAGAGTTAGCTTCACAGATCTGCTACCGAGAAATCATTTTTTTAAAGCACATACTCCGAAAGAAAACAGCGTGATGGGTATGTATATACGGTCTAACAAAATGGACTGCTCTCACCAAATATGTTTTGCCAGATCAATAGAGTATTTTTAATAATTGCTGGGATTGGCAATGCAGAGGAAAAGTAGAATTACTACGTCAGCCAAATTAGAGAAATGCCGATAGAAGCATATGTATCTGCTGAATTGAAATGTCACGTGGTAAAGGTTATTAATTGCTTGTGGCAGGGATGAAATAAACGGCTTAAGTATTTAGTAACAAAGAATGATGATCTTACTTCTTGTCTAACTCACACTAATGTGGGTGGAATAAAAATAATGATTATGCAACAGTAGATACAAGGTATATATTAGCAATAGTCTTCTCTAAAAAACGATGAATGAAAAGGCCAGGACACCGATCACCGTTGAGATACGAAGATGCGTCATTGGACGGAGAGGATATGTGGAAGCGAATTTAAAGAGGGCAAGATGCAGACTGTTCCGGTAACGCTAACTGGGGCATCCCGTCTGGGTTTCCTCGGAGGTCAGCGCCAAGTGACGAGAGGAAGACATGCAAACGAAGAGAGGATGGACATGAATAGTCGGCATGACTGGTTCCCGAAAGAGAGAAGATCATTAAATAAGGTCGGATCTTTTATTGGTAAAATAAAAAAAATCTACCGCAATTATCTCGCAGCTAAAACATTTTCATCGCCATTGCTAAACCGGTTTTCGGTCCTATTGATGCCTGAAGCAATTATGAAGCAATTTTGTTGCTATATCAAGATGTAAAAATTATGAAAAGAACAGAGCCATTCCAAAAATATTTAAAAATATTATTTCTAAATTACGTCGTTTGAGTGACGGGTTTATGATTTTTTTGCAATTTCGAATAGAAAACTTGCTTCAGAGTTTCCACCTAAATGATTTCTTTCCAGTCATGGAAATTAGCATTTGGTTGGATACGATAAAAGAACTTTTACTTACCCATTATCATACCGAAAAATTGCTATTTCCGGCATTATCACACTGGGCCATAGTTATATAATTGGCTCGGTATCCTTCAATATCACCATTGCTCACTAAACTCATACATGGTCTGAAATTTTCTGCTCCCACATAACCCTTAAATAGATAGTAAGAGGTAATATAACAGATTAAAGGTTGATGTTGATGAAATCCCCTAATAATGAATATTGAATGAAAATTATTTTAATACATTTAAAAATGGCGTTTTAAGCTTTGACGGCTCAAATTAGTCTAAGTAATGATTTAATTTCTTTAAATGTTAGTTTATTCGCTAACATATTCTTAATACGTGATAAAAATTGTTCAACTCTCAAAGGAGCAATTTGAGTGCGATGAAATGTCATTAATGCATTAATAAATTTACACCTCTTTAATACGTTTCAATCAATACGTTTCATTCACTTACAAGTCACGCCAGAAACAATTTTTCCCTTGACAGACAGTAAATATGCTATTAATATGTTCTGCAAATGTAAAAATGTGAGCCAAATACGAGTTGAAGGCAGATAATCGGGCTAAAGCTTTAATATAAATTTTATTTCCTACCATAGGCAAGCAGGAACGAAAATAATATCGTTGCTGAAATATAAAACAGAGTGCAGCAAGCCTTGCTCTTTAAAAATTAGTGAGGCTCATGCACTTTTCAAGAATAATTAAAACTCACTCATGTTTCAACAGACTCACCTGTTGAGTGAGAAATCGTCTGCTTGTACCATTTTCGTGGTGCCCATGAACGCTTCACTTTCTTTCCATTTCAGTAGAACTTTCTTTTCTCCTAAAATCACATTTCCCTCAACTGCAATAATCCTGTAAAACTCCCAGTATCTCCCAAACGGCGTGACTCGCCCAGAAACTTCTACAAAGTACAAACTACGCAAGCCAGGCAAATGGAATCTCCCGACCGACGATCTAAAACCATGGCGTCCTTCTATGTAGGAGAGGTCTCCAAGCAGAGTAGGAATACAGGGGTAATTTCCTGGGAGGGAGGAATACAGTTAAGTGAATAAAGACTCAATGCACAATGACAGTAAACATACTGTCATTTGTATTACCTACACCGATTGATTGCACCCAGAGGTCTATTATGATATCCTTGCCCGAATGAAATTTATTTTACGATTGTTACAGTAAATATCTATCGCTATCAGAACGGTGTTCTTAAAGGGGAAGTTGGGAATAAAATTCTTAATTAATTTCAATGGAATTCAAATGGAATAGCAAGGTATAGATGCAAACAAACCTCTCTTGATGATACAAATCTGAGGCCGATAAATTACGTCTAGCGAGGTGAAATTGATCTGAGGATGAGTACGGACGTATGTATGCCAAATATTCTCGTAACCATGAGTTTTTATATTTTTCAAGTCACGTCTGTCAAGCCTGCGTGGCCCAAAGTAAAATTTCCACCTGAAAATAATGTCAAATCGTAAAATTTGCTGAATAGATTAAACAATGATTTTTTTCTTGACATCACTCGCCTTAATGACAATTATTGCTGGTATATATTTATAAAAAAACCTATGATCTCCAATTCCTATGTTTAGCATTACATATATATTTTATCAGGTCGATAACGCACAACGTGACTGTTCTATTACACGCAATAGCCGAATTAAAGCCGTGATTTCACCCGATCTGACTTTTTTCCGTTCCATTCCATGAAATCACAGGTTAAACTTTGCTTAATTTTCCCAATTCTACGATGATCCAAATACCAGTTTTTATCTAGAGTTTTACAAAATTTTTCATCCGGTACGTTACATTCTTGCTTTCGGTAAACACTAATGGTAATTATTGAAAATGTGAGCTTTCGCTGATCCTTCTGCCAGTTAATAATCATTATTGCCTTTGTAAGTTAATAATGATTGTTGGCTGACGAAGCCGGCAGAAGGGTTGGAGAAAGCTCGTGCTTTAAATAAAAGATCAAGTTACCGAAATAAAGAATTATTATATACAAGAAAATCATATCCCAGATCGATCAGTGTTTAGGCAACAATTTTCCCTTGTCTCGTTCATTACCTGTCTATGCATTAGTACGATACATACGCGGCGCCTCTTACTGTCACTACTTGTTAGTGCAAACGCCACAGATGGTCTATCGTCAGAAGCCGACAAGCACATTTTCTCATGGACGGCACCGCACAAAAATATACTGGCATATAACCTTTGCTCAAAAGATGCACTACGGCAATAAAAAGTCATGCGTTCATTAAATATGGATTAAGGAGAGATAAGGTTCCCTCTAAAACGGGCAAAGGCGGCGCTGGAGAAGTTTTTCTCTCTCCGTAAAGGCGGAATCGGGGCGTCAGACGGTCAAAGAGTTTATTACCGGAGAAGACGTTGAACCCTGCCGATGAACGTCTACACTCCTTCTAAGACACTCCATCCCTGCCGCATGCAAATAAACACGAAAACGGTTAGAAGCCCATGTAAGATGAAAAGAGATATCATATTTTTTTATAATTATTCTTTTTCATCATCTTAAAGAGTATCCAAAAGGGGCGATAAGGACTTTGTGGTGACGAAGAGGGTTTATTAATTTGCGAGTGCCTTTAGTATTTCCTAGATGTACTCATCTTCTTTTTTCTTTCATTTTTCTAAAACTTTTTATTGTTCTCCTTTCTCCTTGAGAGCGAGCCCCGGCTAGGAGGCGCTTATTGCGATGGGTTCGACGTCTCCAGAACGTTAATGAAGTCTGCGGAATTTTTCGAAGGATAATATCCAACCCAAGACTACTTATTTTCGGGCTAAACTCCCGTGGAAAAAAATAATTCGTAGAAAGCGATGAAGCCTCAGAAGGCCGTTAATCCTTCATGAAAAAGCCAAGTGGTCTGGTTTGAAGAGTGTGTCCCCACTAATTATGCAGTGATGAGAATAAAACCCTAATTATCATTACTTTATTGGTTAAACATTATAAATCGCTTTTATGCAGGACATCACAAAATGTCACCCAGAATAGCAGCCATAAACAAAGATACGACATTTTGTGTGAAAATAGCACCATGAATCATATTGGAAGGCCACCTGTCTCTTTTCAGAAAACTAAAGGATATTAGGCAAAGCATACTTCCTACATCCTAACGTCAAGATAATTTTAACTATTTTCAAGCATAATATAAGGCACAAACTTCTACACCTTGACTTGATACCCAACTCTCACGGTATATTTCCAAGACATGACAAGGAAAAACGCATATTCCTCTGGATTTCCGAATAATCCAAACGACTGGTTAAGTAGAGAGGACTATATGTGAAAAAATTCATTGTCCGGGTAACAAAAGTAACAACAATTTAAAATCCCGTTGGTATCAATTATTTATGGCTTTACTAAGTTAATGGAATCTTTTTAATGCATATTGTGTCTATGACCGACAATCACGAAATATAGAAAGGGTAAATTATATCACAGGTATACAAATAAAACACGAGCAGTAGATTAATTACAAATAGTTCGTATGTAATGAATTTCAAACAAAGTAATTTGAGGTATTATGTCGAGCATTTAAGACAAGTCAACATCAGGTTATAACCAAGAGAGAGAGAGAGAGAGAGAGAGAGAGAGAGTCATCCATGTACGAAAATAACATCTGATTTTTTATTGTATATGCATCGATATTTATAACTAATGATGACCGGCTTCACTCGAACAATTTTTACCTCACGTATGTAGATAAGCAAAGGCCGTGTGTAGACAATACTTTACGGATGGTATCTTATCTTGTAGCATAAGTTTATTGTATTACATGATGCATCCTTACTGCTAACGGGAAAAATCCTTGATAATCTGTTTCTAAATTTAAGTGTTTTCCTTCATATTGAAATGAAAGCAAATATTTTGGTTTTCACATAAAATCAACTACACATGCAACCAAGGTTTTGATCTATAACTCATTCTCAGAATAAAATTCTGGAGAATCAAACTTTTTTTGACGCATGGCAACCCTAGTGACGGCAAAGGTTCATTGAGTAAACACGAGAGGAAGAGAGAGTAAAATGAGATAAAATGGAAAGGGATGGTTAATGAAGTGTAAAGAGAAAGCTATAGCGCAAGAATAAAAGGACAGGGGTGGCTAGTAAGAAGCGGAACGGGTGGAAGGGTGAGAAGGTTGGACACATTTATGTAACTTGTTACCGGTGAAACTTCTGATTGGTCTTCAGGGGTGAAAGAATTAAGAGTTTTCTTTAAGTAAGAGAGATGAACAAGTACTCAAATATTAATTATAGGGAAGGAGGAGAGGAAAAGAAAGGGCTTTTAGAACAGTTCCATTGACGCCTCACGGAAGCAGCAAAGTGATTTTCCGGTCCCTTGGAGGACAACGTTTAAAAGCCTTGTTGGAGCAGGTGATGGGACTTTCACGTTATCACCGGTCGAGAAAGGTTTCTTATTAAAATTCTCAGACGGTACAAAAAGGACCCCCCCCCCAATATCATCGAGTCTGAAGTCAAGTGTATGGAGGAAGAAACCAATAACTAAGAATGAAGAAATATGCCCATGGTTTTGCACCATATGCCACGGATGACCGTTATTGAATAGGATACTTGTGACTCGAACCTTCCACTTCCGCGATACCCGGGAGGAGATAAATTAAGAAAGTGCGAAAGTTTACCCATAGCTATTTGGAGCTCATAGATACTTTATTTTAGACACTTAGTACATGTACATCCGCATCAAATCTGTAATAGTCAGGCCCTGCCACGCCAATGCTGCCTAGTGCAGCTTATACATCAACGCGGCAAGCTTGGAACTTTGAAAGTTAATAACAGCATTTCGTCAGATCCAAATATTTCACTCATGGAACTGAGAATTTTTGAGCGAAGTAAAAGTAGATTAATGTACTTAAAGGATTAAAATAGAGGAGTAATGATGACGTTTAAAATTCATCTCAAGCAAGGAGTCTCTTCAGAATCAGAAGAATGATATGGGTAAAATATGGGAATCCTGAATAACTTATCTGAGATAACTAAACTGGTTAAACCTGGAATATTAAGGTTTGCAACTTTGAAAAATATTGTAGTTCTCTTCAGAATTTTCATTGCACCCTTAAAAACATCAGTTGATTCATTTATGATTTCATGATGGTGTATTTAATTTGAAAATTAATGGTGAGTGTGTATATTCAGCACTCATTTTCAATTTATCACCAATTCAAGAGGTTTAAAAATTGAACTCACATCAAAGATATCTTTGATATTACACGTCAATTGGTAATAAGTGGCTCTAAAGCATTCAAATAACTCTTGTATCATAGAGAAATTCACTTGAAGCACACATAAATCTATTTTCAATTCTAATCCTAGAATTTGCCAAATTATTTTTGACCTTGTTTTCAAATGAATTTAATTGAAACGTGATTTTTAAGAAATCTTTGACGCAGTTTAAAGATGCTATACTTTATTAAATTTGTTGGTTTTGGCTCATATTTTGAAAAAAAATGGTCGCTAAATGAATAAACTATGCATGTTTTCATTGATTAATTTAAGGTACGACTGGTTTATTCACACAGGCGTAATCATCAGGTGACGAAGATGATGATGTCACATACGTGACGAATCCCATCGTACATTTAGCCAATCAGTGAAAATATTCAACTTTTATATCTATTATATTTAACTCATTTGTTTAGTGAAGCTATAAAAATTTCAACCACGCAAGAGACGAATGGGTATAGCAGTAGGTTATAAGAAACCTTCTTTCCGTAAGCGATGAGCTGGGAGAATATCATCACCCTTATGTGAGCCCTCGTCCTTTGAACCACCTCAACATCGTTTCCCACCCCATTCTGAATAATGATCTTCGTCCCCAACGTATGACGTTCAATGCTCCGCGCGAACACTTGGTGCGTGCGGGGCAATCCCGTATCGGCGCGCACTTCGAAACTTTTGACGAATGTCAACTCGACGGCAGAAACGGGAAGCAATACCGAAACGGGTCGATGCAGATAATAATAATAATTCAACTGTATTCGAGCGAGATTGAGACTGAGACAGTCCCTTCTTCCACCAAACCCTTCGTCAAACACATCTGTGACACAATTACAACTTGACTATTAAAATTATAGAAAACGTTGAAAAAAATGACTGTCAAAATTTTATAATTAAGAAACCGGAATATAAACAAAGCAAAAAGATACACTATTGCGGGAAAAAACGTGAATAATAAGGAGCTGATATCCTTTTCCCAACACAATAGGGATATCCTTAATTAACACAATAGGGAGCGTGGTGGCCTAGTGGGTAGAGCGCTTGGCTGCTGATCGAAGGGTCCAGGGTTCAAATCCAGGGTTCAAGTCGAATGGTCCAGGGTTAGGGGGCCTTTGGACGCCCCCTAACAAAAAATCCTTGGAGTGCGAGGTGGCCCAGGGAAAGGAACTGGCCCCCCTACCCTGAATGTGTGAAATTCACACGCCTGTGGTTCGTCCGGGGTGAGGTTTACTCTCAAGCTAACCAGTCTTTTATAATTCCTCAATATCCAATGAAAAACTAATCAATAACCAAGCTAAACCAAACTTCGGGTTGAATCACTGAGTGAGTGATCCTTAACGAATACATCCACTGCAGGAAAACACCCACACATGAAGGGGAGACTGATATACCTGTGAAAACATACTAATAGATAAAGCTAATGTACTTAAAAATAGAGCAATGTAAGATGTTGCAGATGGGGAATTGAAAGATGGAAAACAGTGGGATTTTGAGTAATTTGAGCAAGACATGACTTCCCATAAAACCCGATGAATTTTGCGTCACTACAAAGAAAAAAATCACATATTTCCAATGATAGCAAAATATCAAACACTTATTGTCAGAACAACCGAGAAATTGACCAAACGATACCAGCCATTTTGATTGGAAATTGGTACGGGTATGCACTCCACCAGGACCTTTTTTTAAATGAGGAAATTCAAACGCATGGATCTCTCGCAAAAATATTAACAGTATGTAGTTCGAACTAGTATTCAACCGTTTTAAAATAAATTAAGTACTTACCGCAGTATTTTTGAAGAATTAAAAAAAGTCGTTTGTGAAGGTGTTTTCAGCTTACTGGCGTGAAAAAAATGAGTCAAGTTGAAAATTTATTATTTCTGTCGTAAATTTAATTAATTACTTAGAACTTCAGGAATGTAAACCACATTTTTTGCATCATTGATGTTAAAATACTTGTTTCATGCTTCTTACAGTTGCTTGAACTCAATAGTAAAATTTTAATATCTCTTTTATGACTAGGAAAAAATCCCGCTCAAGCTTACTTAAATCCATGAAGTTGAATACCTAAAGGGAGAGAAAGGGACGTTGGTTGGGAGGGAGGGAGGTTGGTTGGGAGGGAGGGAGGTAGGTTTTTACTCGGAAAGAGCGGGGAGGAGGGATGCAGGAGTCAACTCACGGGTTTGAGCACTCAGAGGTTGTAATGAGCGACGATTCGGACGACGAAGGATATAGGTGGAATGGAGGAGAGGAATCGTTGCAGAAGGGGAGGGTGGGGGGGAAAGGGAATGTAGGGGGGAGGTGGGGGGGAGCTCTATCGTGGCAGCGCGGCCTACTGCCATATTGTAGGTCATACACGTGTTCGTTCTGCAAGGGATGTTCTTTATAACAGCGCTGAAATAGATCCAAAGCGCTCAAGAGTGGAGAGAAGTAATGGATTTAGAGATCTCTCTTTATGCAATTCTGATTGGCGTTCAGTCGGCACATGTAGAAGGGAAAAAATAAGCATGCTAAAAATTATAGGATAATGTTTATGATAAATAAAATAAAGAAATAATTTTCACGAAAAAATCGCCTTCCTTGCGTTATTCCCTTCACCAAAATTCCAAATTTTTAATCGCCTTAAACGGCGTACGGGAAATGCCATTCTTCCCCACCCTATCCACTTAATTCCCTATCCTTTCTAAAATTACTTACAACGACTCAAAATCTTACCCCTCCCAATTTTATCCAGCACTCTCATTTTCATTATTAAATTAAGGCATTCTAATATTGTTTTTTTTAAGAAATATTTAAAATATTCTGAATTTTTCCTTGCATTCCCAAACCTCGTCTCATGTCAACAAGAGGGGCAAGCTACTTTTATCAACCAGCCTCTGCATTCAAGTGACATGAGCATCGCTCATGAGCTACGTTCATCATTTTTTTCGCTAACACCATGCTTCGGAGGACTGAAACACTAATATAGCTTAACTATATTTATTAATTTAGAAAAGCTTCTGAGTAAGCTTTGTGTAAAAATTCCCTATTTAATTAAAAATTTAGAAAAATATAATATATTGCAAAATATTTTGTTCTACGATCGTTTCCTTTCTTTCGCCGTAATATCGTTCATTCATTTTTGAGGAAGGCTTTATGTTACGAAAACCTTTCAAAACTTGAAAAAAACTAGGCTCCCTAGGTGGCATAAAATAACCCAATTGACATAAATTATTCACACAAACGTACATTAAAACAGTTCTAAGTCAAAGTAGATAGACTGATTGCAGCATTTGATTTATTCCAAATTTTACTAGGCAGACGTTAATATAATGGAAAACGTTGCTACATGACCCAAAGGCAGTGACTACATGAGTATTGCTACACGACCCAAAAATATACTTACACTATTTTAATCAATGTACCAAGAACGCAGAATGAATGGAGTTCCGATGCACAGATTATCCGCATAGAATGTAGTAGCATGCTTACACATTACACTGGAATATGTATTATTACCAAGATTAGTAGTTACGCTACGAACACGGCTAAGGTGTCAAAAATAGTAAATTTCGAATAATATACGCAATGAAGCATAAATAGTTCACGCTGTGGGATATAAATTTCTTCATTTTCTCGTACTCAAGCCGTTTTTCAACGAAAGAAAATTTTTATCTTCATGCATTTTCACACTTTGGTGTCACATCTTCCACTTCTTACACATGTCATCGTACAGTACTCATCTGTGGCGTTTTAGCATAAATAATCTCATTAACTTAAACACTTAGTGCTTTTTACTTGTGTTCAATCACCAACTATGGTTACAAGAAGAACCTCTCCTTTTGAAGGTAACTATTATGAGAATAAACATATAAAAATAAAGCTATGTGCTTAATTGCAAGAATGCAAAAGTTATAAGGGTTCAGGGTTGCTAAAAAATCTCATCCATCGAGCGATCACCATTTCCGACGAAGACTCCCTCAAGAAAGAAAAGGAACACCTAGTTAACGCACTACGCAAAAATGGCTACTGGAATCAGATACTTAAGAGGACCTTTTGGAGAGATGACGGAAAAACCCAAGTATCCCCGAAATAAAAGCCATCCGCTTACGCCACATTGCCATACGTTGCAAAAACAACAGAATATCGATAGGATTCTCTCCAAGGCCAATTCTCGACCCAGGTTCAACTCCTGCAGAAAGACGGGAGACCCACTGCCGAGGCTAAATGACAAACTCCCTCACGCACTCTTAGAGGGGGTGTACGAATTGGAATGTTCCTGGGGGAAATCCTACATCGGGCAGACGAGAAGATCCATTAGGTACAGAGTACCATAAAATGAATGAGCTACCGAGAAGAAGCAGTTTCGACTCTCCGCCGTCTCTGAACACGTTTGGTCGGAACCTGGCCAGAAGATGGACTTCGAGATTCCAAGGATTCTATTCAAAGAAAGCCGCTACTACTCCAGATTAATCCGGGAAGCTATTGAAATCATCAAACACCCAAATAACGACAACTGGGAGGACGGATACACTCTAACCTGTGCCTGGAAAAGAATCTTCAAAGAATAAATGCGGGAAACCAGTCCTCACATTTCGCCCTTAGTCAACCAGAGCAATTCCCGCGACTCAGACACAGCTATATGAGACGGACCAGAATAACTTCAGACCTGAAGACGCCAGCAGGATGGATGGAGATACTGTCGTCACCAATGGACTTCACGCGGAGGAACGCCCGAAAACTGCTTCACATTCAAACAAACACCGCGTAAATTTTCGAAACAACTATAAGGATATTTTACAATATCAATCCATTAATTTCGTAACACCAATCCATAACCATAAAGTCACATCTGAAACCTTTCACTTTAATGAATAATCGTTGAAATGCAAGAAAATTCCGAACACTTCATTATGTTACATTTCATCCTAATGCATACCATTCCAACATTCCTTAGAACAACGATCGATAATAATTGTGGATAGCGAGAGGATTGTTTTCTCTTCCGAATGAGGGAAAAATACTCAAATATCGGCTGGTGATGAATTTAAGCACAGACCTTCCCTGCGGCGGTCGGCGGGTTTAGTCACGGCGCCGACTTCGTTTTTTAATCGCCGACGTGGATGCCAAATGGAGCATCCAGAAATGTGTGCATCCGCCCGGGATGCCAAAGGCATTGTGTAGTAGTAAAGCAAAAGCGCCACCTTTGGGCAAAACCTTCCCCGAGTTTGCCAAATGGAGTATAAATCGTGACCTGGGAAGAAGTGGGAAAGAAAACGTGGCCGTGCTCCACTTGGCACCTTCGGAATATGGGATTTTGTCGAGGGAAGGTCAGACGGACTCCGCCTGCGGAGCGGCGGACGGGGACGGTGGTGAGGTGGTCGATTAGGGAAACTAGGAGTAGTAGCATTATACCTGCGCTGCGGAGACGCAAACCCTTAACGGGACGCAGAGAATAACTAAAAGCAGCCACGCCTACCCACTTCAAGAATTGCAGCTCGCGTGGATGAGGTGGAGGGCTTGCAAAACTCCCATATCTTAACCCTCAACGTTATGCTGCACCGCCTTCTACATTCACGCGTTCGCTGCATCTTTAACACAAGGATGACGGGAGTTCCGCATTACTACCTAGAAAGACTTATAAGGGTCATTTTGACCCATAAAAATAAAAAAGGACCACTTTTTTCTCCAGATACTTTATTTTTTTCAACAAATGCCATTAAAAAGACTTTATCTACATATTCTTAACAATTATCGCTATTCTGCATTATGTGTCATCCTTAAAATAATGTCTTCAGCAGTCAAGTATGCTCTAGCGTCACAGGTTTGAATTTTGAATTTGAATAGAAACACACTCCAATCTGGAAATTGCATATTATATGTAACTATAAATCCTTTAATTTGGTAAATTGTAACATTAAAAAGTTTTTTGAAATGACAAATATCCATAAAAATCACATCCATACAAATAAATATCTTAACATATTTCGACACATGCCAATCACTTTTTTGCACAATGTAAACACATCGTTATTTTTTCTGAATAATTTTCACAAGCACTTCTCTAACAATGAGGACATACATTTGCTGAATTTTTAAAATGTGGCAATGTTTTTTATTCTTGACCCTTTGGTGTAGTAATCGTGCGTTTCGTGGGAATATGAGGGTTTCGTATAAATCAGAATCCCCATCACTTTCTCTACCAGTCTTTGAATACACTGCTTTCTACTCAATTGACTATTGACTACTATCTGTGAACAACAACTATCTATTTATCAAAAATATTGGAAAACATGGACTGGCCACCTTCTCGTCGCTGAGCGAGTGAAGTATTTTCTACACATGCTATCCAATATGTCAACTCATATTTTACTTTTGTTATAAAAAAATACTCCGGATTCCTTTTATTTGTATCTGAAATAATTACATCAGAGCGCATCGTGCTTAGAAAAAAAAACATTACATTTTTGATGCTTCACAATCGATAAGAATGTGCCCAGGTCTGTTCCGATACGCTTTAGTTGTATTTATCTCCTATCTAATGCGGAGGTAAATCTTGCCTATTTTTTCTTACTTTTCCAACAAGATAACTCAAAACCTTGTTAAATGTATCTGCTAGCTAATAAGATGAAAAGTAATTAATGCAATAGACGTTTATTCCTGAATTCTTGTAAGGCTCAAGCAATTGTAGTACAACGTACTCCTTACTCCCCCAATAGCTGATTTGAGGGCCTGTATTAATGTTTTCCACAATATGGAAATGTATTCAAGCAGTATTTAGTTTTGGCATCGGTAAACACTCAGAACTTTATGCAAACTTTCTCCTATTTATTAGGCATAAACTGAATAAATGAGCCCCTTGATTTCATAGGGTAAAGTTGTTCATCGGCCACCACGCTTTTGCCTGGATTATAGCTTGCCCGGAAATTGTAAATAAATATATTCAATGGCTCAGAAGCCAAAGCAGATCTATCCTCCGTTTTCCGCTGGCTGCGAGTAGTTTTTGAATCAAATCGAAAAAGTTTCATTATACATATCTAAGAAGTGATCTCTTGGTATCACGTTTGAGAACATGTGTGATCCCCCGGTTTTTTCCCCGCGGCACTCGCCGCCAGCTACTACTGTAGTGAAATTCGCTCCATTTACGGCCAACTGCGGTAAAAGAAGTCAATGACAGAAAGATAGCATACGGAAGGGTTTCATGAGTTTTACGGAAGTGCATAACAATTTACCCACCAATTTACCCAGAAGAGACAAAAGCCAAAGACTCTGCATTCACACGAACTCCCTCAAAAGCTCTCTCATCCTATCTTCTTTATCCTGCGCAGTGATTTCCCATTTCAGGGCAAGAATAGGGGATTCGGAAATGATTTTACAACTTGAGTGCCGCAGGCCCTCTAGAAGGCAGTGAGCAGTGGTGAACACACTGACGACGAGAAAAGTTTGGGTGCACGCGCGTAATTCTGGTGAGTGGGCAAAAAATTTGGTGAGCTATGGTCAGGATTATTCTTTGCCATTGTCGCACCACTGCCCGCTGCAACCTCTCTTTCAGGGAATGCAAGCAATGCTGCAGCATATTCCTACGCATCAAGCTGTCATATTTCACATCACATATTTTTGTATCAAAATGATATTTTTGCATACAACGATAGAATAGAACTGACCCATTATTTATCTTATTCCACTTCTGAATGTGATTTTCAGGCCTCAAAGAAAATTTTAAAGTTGAAAATGTTTTCAGTAATTTTAATAAGACGCAATCATGAGGTGCTCCGCTATAAAAGAATGCCAGGCAAATTAATCAAAAAAATTAAAAGGCCACATTATAGCGTAGAGTATTTCAATCAAGGAATTACCTCTTCTTATTAAAGTCTCATATTATCGCTATATATGGCTACACTCGTAAAGGAATAAATGTAAACAAAGAAGTGCTTCTGACTTATTTTGTATTATTTCAAGCAAGTTTACATGCAAATGCAATATTATAAATTTTACTCATTCATTTAGAACACAACCTTTTTTTTATTTTCTAGTATTTGGTCTAAAGGGTATATTCCTTCAAGCTCCCATGGTGAAGAAGAACGTCCATTATTAGTCAAATTCCTGCCAAAAGTTAGCTTTATTTTTAAACATACAGATATTTTTATGATTACGTACCATTGTATGGGAGAGATTATTTCCCCGTTTTCTAATAAAGCAGATTCGTCACCTGTCGTTCCAGTGTCGGAGCTTCTGTCACTGCTGCTATTTGAATTAATAACCTAAGTTTCCACACTGCACTCCACAATACCATCAGTGTAAATGGCCTCATCGATGATGGACGAAACTTTTCGGACAACATTCTTCCAATTTAGAGCACTCACGTTAAGGATGGCTTCCTGCGTAAGCAATTTCACGTCTTGTAGCTTAAATGTCTTATTTCGCTCAGCTACTTACCCTTTAACTTGTGCCCAAATCATTTCAATTGCATTGAAATGACAATGATACGGTGGGATTCTCAGAATGTGGTGCCCATATTCCTTGGCGATTTCGTCAATTTCGTACATGGGAAAGCGAGGCTGGTGAAATTTTGAAAGAGCCAGTAGTTCCATCTTATTCATCCCCGGCTCCAATTCCTTCACATCCTTCCCTCGTAGCCAGTCGACGATGTCCTTCTTAAGAACGTGCTGGAGAGGAAGCTGGTCGCAGCCTTCTCTCCAGAGATGTCTCTGCGAACAAGCCGTTCAGGGTGACGTAGTTGACTTCACCGCCGTGTAGAGGGTGATAGTGCCGTTTCGAAGCTCCGCCCCTCGAAGGCCATAGAAAACCATCAACCATATTTCGGAGCTAATACATGCGAAGTAATGGGGAAGGTAGGGGAATCGGGGAAGGACGACGGAGGGAATGACTAGCGGCCGCTAGGTCGGACGGCCAGCGGCATATAACACTTGGGCAGGCAATTATGACGCTCGGCTGAACCAGCCGAAGCTTTGCAACAAACGCTTACAATGAGTACATTACTCGATCCGCGGTGCGCTGACCTACCCAATTTTGGTCATTTTGATGATTCTACGCCGATCCGACTTCCAAAAGGTTGGTTCTTTCCCCCTGCGGTAGCCTAGCGAGAGAAGTCCAATCGCGCGGCTATCAGTCTGTAAGAATGGCAGAATTCCTCCTCTTAGCATTCGCCGTCTCGCATTCCAATCTCTACTACGGTGAAACACTTTTCGATTCAAAATACTGCCCATTAGTGTTAAACAATATTTTGATTGAGATTTTCGTATGGTGTAACTACTTTTAACCCTTTCCTGCCGGCGACTACGAAAGGAAAATGTTTTCCGTGCTACGGGTAGCTTGCGAAAATTTTAAACCTCGCTCTGCGAAGCACTTTTTTGGGGTGGAGTGGCCCGTCCCTCTGATTTGGGACCCTACATAACGGGGCGCCCGGCTATTACCCCGGCCACTGGCCTCGACCCTCCAACCCTTTCTTAGCGGGAGTCCACGGTCAACTCATTGCATTAGCAGTGTTTTTTAAACTTAAATATTGTCTATGATTTTTAACAGTTTACACTTATATAAGAATAACTAACATTTTTTTAAGCATTGTAGAATTTTAAACGGATTTCTAGCGTTAATAATAACAAAGTTAGGAATTTTCCATTTTTACAGCTAGTTAGGACGTCTCGAAATTTTCTTTGAATAAACCTCCAAATAATACTTCCCATCCTTCTTTTTCATTCGGGCTTTGGACCAACGTAGGCGAAGTTAAAAGTATGTTTTTACAATATACATTACCGAAAAATACCGGAATATGAGTAATTACTAAGGGGATCAATGAAGGAATCGGAAAATAGAGGACATATAGTGTAAATAGGCATTCAGATTGTAACAATCACGTACGATATAGACAATAAAACGACAACATTTCTCTTTTTGCGTATTTTTCATCGCATATGAACACACAAGGCTTTCACACAATAAGTCCGTTAACAATAACACTAAAATTTCGTTTAAAAATTGCTTATGCACAGAAAAAAACGAAGAATTCATTTCAAGGTATAAAAAATTGGAGTTTGCAATAAATTTTTCTTTGCAAAAATCATTGACAATTCAACCACTTCAACACGGATTCCTGCTATTATGAGGATCGTAAATGAGTAGGAGGGTCGGGCCAAATGGCCGAGGATTAGCTCTAAGGTCTCGCTAAGCTGGGTCTCAGGCAGGGCCTGAATAATGCGAAATAATACGATGTCTCCTTGTCATTTATCTCATTTTTCCTTCCTTCATTTTTGGATGAGTGATGTGTTAGCGTTATCTTTACTCAATGTTGTTTCAAATAAAACATGTAAAAAATATTTTCGTGAATTTCTGCGAGTTAGGTAGATTTTCGGATTTTATCTTATTCACGCTGCCTTCAGGCAAATGGTTCTCCTCTTTAAACTAAAACTTATAGTGAAAGTTTCTTACACATCATTATTATTTAATCAATAAACGTTTATTTGTATTTGAATCAGTTTCAACGTTGTTATTTTTATTTACACATGTTTTAAAGTAAAAATTTCGAATTTTGTGAGGTAAAAAGTGGTCGCCTGCTAACTTTCGTATTTTTAGAAATAGACCTATATACCTATGCTGCATATGAATTTTGTATAAAACTTTTAATTTATATTTTGTGAAAGAATTGAGACATTATAATGATTACAAATTTAGATATGAAGTTTCCATTGCATCCGTGTTTCTTCGCGCACCGAACATCTGTTGTCTCGCATTTTCCCGCTAAGATTACTACCCTAAAAATGGGTTTTTGAAAACTACGAAACGAAATGGGTTTTTGATTACTACCTTAGAAATGGGAAACCAGGAAGATTTTTAGTATGAAAATGAGTTTTTATAAGTACTTCATGAGGTAAAAACCGGTCTTCATTTATGGCAATATTATATGATGCATATAAATTGCAACGCAATAGAAATTGATTACGTTTTAAAAACTCTGCTGATGAAGGCAGAGAGAGAATCGAAATGAATTCTTAATGTAGCTCTTTGCAACCAAAAATGTAGGGAAGAACCTAAAAGTGGGACTATCTGTAGTAAATAAAGGAAAACTTATAACAAAAGGGTTAATGCAAGGCACAACCCGTACATACAGCGCACTATTCAACGCGGGGCACCTTTGATCGCGCCTAAAAACTGACTGACGTTGGTTTGCCGATGAGGCCGCCGCACACTCACGCGAGGCTACCTCGTGTAGTAATTTTACGAGACAGGTATCGCAAGACGACCTTGCGATGCGACCCCGCGATACCTGCATCGCCAAGTGGGTGCGAGGATGTCAAAGCCTAGAACATGCATTAAAAACCTTGGTTATAATAGTCTTCCCAGTCTGGGCGAGAACGGGTTGGCCGTTGAGACGTGCATAACCTGGTTCACTCTCGCTCTACTCCCAAGCGGTCGCGGGATCTGACTGGACAAAGATTTGCCTTGCATTTGAGACCGAAAGCGATGGAAAGTCGCGAAATCTCGTCCGCTCTCGCCGAGAGCGAAGCATTCTCGTCGCTCCCGAGCAGAGTGTGCCATCGCGAGCACCGTTCGAATTATGGACTTGGAGAAAAGCGAGCGGTAAGATAGAAACTCACTCCCCACAAGCATTAACGAGACGCTGCAACTTTATCAACTACCCCGTGTTATAAACGTGCATTCCTCGAGCACATATTGCAGCATTCAGATATCTCATCGCCTATGCGATGCACCGGGAGTGACGAGTCTCGTTCGCTCTCGCGACTGCACTACCAGGAATGAGAAGCCACGAGTCTCCCGTGACGGGAGGCAAGCGACAGGACCATTGCTTTACTCTAGTCGGCAGTCGCTATCAACAAAAATGTCATCGGCCCCTACCGCCCCTTCCCAAGTAACCAGACGAAAACAAAAAGGGGCGTGGCCTGAGAATGAGGCGGGGTTAGCCATCGCGCATGCCTAGTTAGTTCTCTTACTGCCGCTTGGGCGCAGCACCTCGAGGCCGCTATTTCATTACATTGTTTTTCCTCGATGGCACAAAAACCATAAAAAGTATGAAGTTCATTTTTCTTAAATAAACCTTTGAAAACATTCTCAATGTACTGACAATTCAGGTATTCATAATTTTGCATTTATTTTGTTTAAATATAACTTCAAAATAAAATGTTTAAACAATTTTGTATAATAATAAATGTCAATTACTAAAAAACGGTATCATCTATGCGCCTACCAAGTTTCATCATAATAGATTATAAATTTTACTCGCCTCCACCGTTTAAAAATTTTAACCCAGTCCAGCACCCTCTTAAGCCATTTGCTGGTGGGACCATTGTTTATTCTAATGCTATGGTTAGGAGCGTTGTCCATAACAATGGATCTATTCCCTTTGATATTAGGCAGAAGCTGGTTAACGAACCACTTTTTCAAAGTTTCACTCGTCAATTCGTGATGATAGCCCCCTGCGTTTTTATTGGCCTTGAATAAATGTGAGGTTGGCCTTGTAGTTGGTATTCATCTCAGTCATGCGATAGTCCACTGAATATGGGTGACATACGCTGAGCATAAACTCCCAGCTCAGCGATAGTGACCAAGCTCAGTGACAGTAGAAAGTTAAATCTAAGTCCATCATAGTGACTAAAGTTTTACAAATCAAGGTACATAGTTCATTTTGCCAGCTAGACTTTTTCTATGCTGTCTTTAGTATCATTGGAGCCCAAGAAAGCCCTCGCATTGGGTCCACAGCAGTTAATAAAGGTTTCTCGCGGACGGTTTGTGGGTGCAACTCCTATGAAAAACCATAATAGCTCCACTGATAAACCATAACAATTGACCAGCATATATTTTACCCACACTTCTTCCTCATTTTACAAAAAAAACTTATTTCTGGCGCTTAATTTGCAGGACGTATTTGAGAATCGTGCGCAACATAGAATACATTTTAGTGTGCCATTGGCCTTTGGCGTGTTAGCGAATCTGCCGTCTTTGAAAGAAAGTAATGACATTTGTCAATGATCACTTAATTAATCTAAAACGTCAATAGCTTTGAAAGTCCTGAATGAGATGCAGGATAGCCATCAGAAAACTGTAACACACGATGATAGCGCTAAATACTACACCACAAATGTCATGAGACAGTAAATAGTTAGATTACTATCAAAGGGTTTGAGTCAGCAAAACTATAAACAGAAATTGAGAAATATAGAAAATAAAAAATACTTACATTTCAAGACTTATTTTTCAACTACACTATTAAATAATCAAATCGATAAGAAAAATTAAAAACACCGGGGAAAGTCTTTAAAATCAGTATTTATTTATCTTTGGATATATAAATTCTTCAAAGAATATTTAAAATTTGTCGTTTGTGAACAACCACATATATGATCGCATTATATTTTTATTACTTTTATTATGAAAATTTTTATGAATGAAATTTATTTCTACCGTGAAAACATAAAATATCAATGTCCTTTTGAAAGATATTTTTGTTATATCTCGTTATAAGTAAATGAATATAAAAAATCGATTTTGCCCAGTTCATCCCTCAGACGTGGGATCCTGCGAAAACTCGTCCTGTGAACATGGCGTGGAGGTGACCTAGGCTATTGAGAATGCACGCGACTGAAAATCACCGTATTCCTTTTTCTCTTGCAGATAACGCCATTTCAATTATCTGTCAATTTCCTCGGGATACGAGAAATGGGGTCACGAAATAATTCAATAGCGAGTCCCTCCGGTATAAGACGGGCCCGGCAGCGGGCAATAATAGGCTAAGGAAAGGAGATGGAGAGAACAATATCCAACAGTGAACGACTTTCTGTACCATTAAATATGAATACGGTTTTATGCTGGGAGAAAACGTGAAAATAACATAAATATTTCAGGAGAAACAAAAGAATAGAGGAAGGATCGGATTATAATAATTATTGGACTAAAGAGTAAAAAATATGAAGAAAAATTCGGCTAAATATTTTATATGAGGGTAACATTTGTATTTCTCTTAAAAATTGCACTTGATCTGGTTTTAGTTCCTGCTTTCCAATTCGTGGGCCCGAGTTTGAATCCCGGCAGTGACGGAGTTTTATCAATGGAATCCCGGTCCTTACTTTGGTGCTATGTGGAGAGCATATCAAATGCAGTAGACTGTCCGTTCAATGGGACGTTATACTGTGATCCTCTTGGAACTTTTTGTTAAGAGTAGGCTAATACCGACGTTGGGTTCCTCTCCATCCTTCTTCTATTCCCCGATAACCACTCCCTCTTCCACCAACCTACCTACCTTCAATAGCGAAAATGACGTTGTTGGTCGTCCTTCCCACATAACCAACCAACCCCTTGGATAGCACGCCTGAAAAATCTATTTCCAGGCCGTTGGCTTTTACAACGCTATGGTGGAACGCTGATAGATAACTTTTTTAGTCGTTTTCGCGTTAATTTGATGGAGAACACCGGAGAAAAATTAAAAAAAACTTTCCAACTAATCGACAATTTTTGTTGGAATGATACACGACTATAGGAAGCGGTGCGAAAATTATCTATCCAAAAAGTTCTAGCTGAATTTTTTGTCTTTGAATCCATATTTTCTCAAGTATGAAAGTTTCATAGTATTTCCGCAATCGTGTTAAACGAGGAGGGTTTCCAGCGCTGTCCTCGGCAGGCCGTCGCACAGCACGCTGGCGTGAAGATGGCGCTGCCGTCTCTCTAAGCGGGAAATCACCCGGGATCGGCGCCGCCCATGTCGGAAATAGCAGGACTGGACCGTTTCGCCAGGGTTTTCGAATAGTATCCTCTCCACATAAGAAAGAAGGGAAGTAGAGTTTTGATATGAGGGTGCTGAGAAGTCGGCATTGAAGATAGATGGAAGAGAGGAGGAGAGATAGTGAAGAGTTTTAATTGGTTGGATGGGTTAGAAAGGAAAGGGGGGAAAATTAAAAAGTCAGACGAATTTGACTGAGAAAAAAGCTGTTACAACAATAAAAGCCTGCCTTTATTTTTGTAACACCTACCGATTCGAAAAAAGCGACGATCCACGACTATTGAACGATATCATAGAGAGCTGCTTAGAGGGAGTTGACATGGAGGTTTGCAAAGGAAAATGGTAGTTCTGAGGAAGTCCAGTATTGAAACCAAAGCAACATTAGAAATAAGGCTGGTTGTTTGAAGAAACGACCGGCAGCTGGGATTATTTTAACCATTACGGTTAAATTATTAGCTTCTGGTGTAATTTTATGGAATCGATTCATATTGGAATGAAATATTTCCCACTTCCTGGCCGAGCGCGACTACCGCCGGGGATTTCAGTCGGGACGAACATTTGGCTGCAAGTCAGCGCTAACCAGTGACATTGAGTGGCTTAACGTCATGATTTCTGAAGGCGCCGCTTTCTGCCACCGTGCTTTGACACCGAACTATGACGGCTCATTGAGACGTGGTCCCAAGTGGCAGAAAAGATAATTTAAAATTTAAATATGGCTTACTGTACATTTTAAAAATGTAAAAGTAAATGCCAAAGTAAAAAAATGTAATATCAATTTGTAAAAGTTTTCTTCAAACTACGAATTTCGCCATTTTAAATATATTCGTCATAAAAAATCATTTGACTTGATTGGAATTCGAACCTGGATCTTTAAATTGCAGGTCATGTGGAACTAGCTCACTCTAGGCTAATGGTTTTTGAATCCCAGTCAAGTCAAATGAACTTTTATAACGAATTTCAAACTATTTGGTGTATATTCAACTTGAATTGAAAATTTCAACGTTAGTGAAATAGGATTAAATTCAACTTAAAAAAAAGGGATAGTTACTAAGAAAAAGAAAACTTACTATAGTCCACGAAAATGTTTTGTTGAATTGGCCGACGTAAGTTTCGACTTACTGTCATCATCAAATTATGCCTTCATAGTGACGGTTTAAATCGAAACGTTGATCGGAGAATCCAATTATAATTTTCGCGGACTATACTATGTTTTCTTTTACCTAGTCCTGGAGTACCACAGAGTAACGCCTGAGAACATTAAGAGGAATAATCTCCGAGGAAGTACCCAAGGTCACCCCTAATATTCAGAGCATTACTACTTACGCTCCAGTATTTGTCACACTCCGTCAGGATGTGTCGGATCCTGAGAGGTTAGTTGCAGTCATCACACCGAGGCCTTCATGAGAACACCTACAAAATTACGTAGGGAAATGAGCCAGCGGAGGAAGAAAAAGAAACGAAGATGGCGTGTGGGTGCAGAGTGAGTTCATTAAGGACAAAAACGAAAAAGAAAACATGTCAGAGAAGAAAGGCGTCGTAGAGGGAGGGCATCGAAGGAGGGAGAGAGAGAGAGAGGTAGGGATGGGCGGGTAGACAGGGTTTGTGTCGAGGAATGTAGGAATCGCTCACTTAAGTGGGCGGCAAGTCTCACGGGAGGTCAGACGGGGAATAATAAAATGTGGGGTGGGGAGCGGGTGGAGGGGAAGAGGGAATGGAAAGAAGGGTTACCAACTGTAAGACCTCTTCAGCCTGGAGATTTCGCTATGCAACTCGGAGAATAATAGGCAACCTTTTCTCCATATTAAAACATAGAATACTAGAAGATTGTGTCCGTTGAGTTTCAACGGGAAGAAAATATAGAATTATGTGCCCAGGATTTAAAAAATTCTCTCATGTGATATTCGAAAAAAATATATTTTTTGTTTTTAAATATATTTCAATATAACTTTTATCTTTTTCAGTTAACTGGGGCGTAATAACCCTTCTACGTTGTATGGGACACATGAACCTAATATTCTTCAAATCAATGGAGAGGTTTGGAAGTCTGTGGCAGGGGTCAGCAAACTACGGCACTTGGTTCAAGTCCGGCCCGCCGCTTCCGTTTGGCCGGCCCACGAGCTAAGAATGGATTTGACAATTTCTATTTTTTTTAATTTCACAGTTAAAATAAAAACACATTTTCAAGGATGAAATACGTAACGTTTCAGGTCAGCATATTTTAGGTACAGATCAGCATAAACAGATTAACATTTTCTATCTATTTTGATGTTAGGAAGTCCTTCCCTTGAACCAAATTTGGTAAAATATTAAAAAAAATAAAACAATTCCATTCATCCCATTAGTGGAGCATATTTCAAATAATTGAAATCTATACCTTTTTACTGCTTATAGTTTTTGTTATTAGTTAGGCTACTGCGGTATATTTGTTCAATAAATTTATGAAACTTTGTTTTTCGCTTGTCATTGAAGTAGGCCTATACACAGAAATATTATGCACCCCTTGGCCCGCAGATACTAAAATATTTACCATTTGACCCTTTACCTACAAAATAATGTTTGCCGACCCCAGGTCTATAGCGTTTAAACAAACAGCATATATCAGTATTATGGATAGAGCACAATGAATTAACTAGCTTCAGTCTTATCATCCTTGAGCATTTAGTCATTCAGTTTAATATATTTATATTATAAAACATATTTTATTTATAATATTCATTTTTGAAGGCCTGCATTTCTTTCAACTCTCACACCTTCCTCAGATTTGTGCTCAAAACTTTCTTAAGTATAAAAGAGCAAAAGCGGCGTCCTCTGTTTTGAAGAGAAATGGCAAATGCCGCCACTGCGGCGCCCTCGAATGTAATTGGTTAATCTGTTTGCTATATAATTGATAATCAGTTGATATTATTTACACATTTTCGTAGTTCACGAAACTCTTGGGAATATGCTAATCAGTCGCCATTCTGAGATCCCAATAAGTCACAAGAAAATGAAAGATGTCGAGCAAGATTTCATTTTTCGTTCAATATACACACATGAATTTGGATTTAACTATTTATAAAAACATATTGCGGGAGAATTATCCACAACTGATGGAATAACTGCGAAAGTGAAGTATTTACAGCTTGTTGTTTAGCACCTGATAAACTGGCCTGGAGAAGTTTATCTGAAACCCGGATGCAATACATTGCTTCACCCGGAGTCTCCGGGTCAAACTGCCCCAGTTGGCAGCCCTAATGGGGAGGGGTAAAAGGGTGAGAGGAGGTGGGCGGAGGAGTAGGGTATGCACTCCATACTCTATTCCCTCTCCCCGCCCCCAACCCTCCTTCCCCCCCCCAAGACCCCTTTGGTAAGGCCGTCTACCTTATTCTCTTATTTTCTCTCCTCCTCACTCACTCCGGCAGCTTACACCACTCGTAGGTTCAAGTCACGTCTGGGGAAATCCCCCGACCACCACTCCTCCAACTTCCTACTCCCGCCACCGACCTCCGACATTCCCGTCGCCTTCTCAGACTCTCCCCCCACACCCTCCTCAACGAAGCCCGTCTATTCCTCCCCTTAAATTTTTGTCCTCTCTCCACCCCCACTTTATCCGGAAATCGAAACACTGTTGCAAGTAGATGTGTGACGTCTTCTACATGTATTCAGCGGTTTTCAACCTCTTTTTTTTCCCAATTCCCCCCTTTTCAAAATACTTCACCATATGATTTCCCTTCCAAAGATAGCGTAACTAAAAAAATGCATTTCAAATTATGTCTGAGAATATTAAAAAGGATTGCTATTTTACATTATATGTGGCGAGCACAATAATTCCACTAATTTAAACCACATGGTGTTCATCAAGCCTCATTTACGGGAATATCCGCAAAAGAGAATCCAATTTCTTCTTTAGTTCACGATACACTACCACTAGCTAATGAAATACTCTCAAAAGGTACGTCGGGTGGAGTTTGGTCTGTGGTTATGAACTATTTTGATCAACTCGCCCTTTCCACCATAGAATATTATTTCCCCATCCCAAGATAGTGTAACTCATTAGATTCATTCCAAATAATATGCAAATCACATTTTTATGAATAGTGGTCTCAATTTCCCCCTAAATCCCCTAAATAATCCCAAGGGGGGGATAACTCCAACTGATTGAAAAACACTACCTTAATGGTTGCGTACCCTACCCTGCGAGCTGGCAATACACTAAACAGAGGGGGAATAATGTACCTTCAGAATCAGTTATCAGTATTCAGTTTTATCAAACCAATTTTTGTGTGTATTTTTAAAGGTAATCATTAAAAAATTAAATAGCACTGTTTCGTCTACTATAGTATTTTTCAAATATAACGTCAGGTTCTATGAAAAGGAATCCTTGTGCAAAAGACGTAGCGCCGTAAAAACTGTATGTGCTATTTTAAAATAAATATCAGGAAATTTTAAGGTAATTTCCGGTAGCCAGTTTTCCACAGAGTGAGTGTACATTGAACTCAATTATATATACGTGATCATTATTTTTCGTAAAATGTGTTCAAGCTATTTTTTTAAGAATGCGCTTTATTTTTGAGGAATCACCATTCAACTATGTCCTCAACCCATTCTTTTTCCTATTCCCTCCCCTTTTCATGGTTGATGCCCAAACACCCCCTGCCACACGCCTCTGACGCGGCTAGCAGGGGTAGTACGTAGATGTTGGATTGCGCGGAATAGGAATTCAAGGGGGTTGATGGGGATGTGTCATGTAGTTAGACGGGAGGAGGAGGAAGATGGAAGGGGAGAACAAGGGTAAGACTTGGTCGTCCACATCCCACGAGAACGTAGCGCGATGGGAAACTGTGGTTCAGTGCCTGATACTATGAAGGGGAAAGTTCACGCTGGAGGGTGGAAGGAGAATTGGGACGGACGGAGAAGGGTGCAAACTCTAGATGGAGACTTGAGAGAAAGGAATAAAGGAAATGTTGAGGTAGGGAGTGAAGACGGGCGATAGGAAAAGAATCAGAAAGCGAGAGAGAGGCCAGATATTTTCCAAAAGGCGTGCAGTTCTTATCTACATCTGACCGTGATTACTCGCCAGCTGCAACAGGGCCACGTGTTCAGCAAAGGTGAAGACAGGTGATTTAATGGGAATAGGGACACGGAGTTACTGTAAATCCAATATATCTAAGAGTAATACATAGGTCAGCGGTTCTCAACTTGTCTTACTATTTCCTCAATGGTCACGTGCTTGAAGATCACTACGATGCAAAAGACACCTTGCATATTCGTCATCAATCCGATGTATGCTTCGCCACAGCCCTCCACTCCCCTCTACTATCAGTCATACGCTTCATTCCTTCGTAATTAGACGTCCTTCATAATTTGTCTGATGCATTTCTTTATTGGTCTTTATTTCTCCCAGGTGGCTGGAGCGGTTATCGTGGCTCATTGAGAGCACGTTTTAAGAATTTTAAAGTAAGTTGAAAAAACATTCTGGGAACATATTTCATTTAACTGCATCTGTTAATGTGTTAGAATTCACCGTACTAACTAATGTAAATGATACAAGAGATACACGGACCTAAACCAAGTTAGCTCGTGGTGCCAGGATTGGGGTCTTGAATTAAATCTTAGTAAATGCACTGCAGTACTCTTCTTCCGAAAGTCAACACACCAACGCCATGTCTACACTGCGGGTGAAGTAAACATTAAGTCGTCAGACGAAGTAAAATATCCGGGTACTACGTTAACCTCAAACCCATAGTGGAGAACACATGTATAAAACATATGTGGCACAGCCTTAAAGAAACTAGGATTTATCAAGCGTAAAGGAGGTGGGTCCCCGGATGAAAAAGTGAAGGAGGTGCTACTTCGCTTTGGTTAGGCCACACCTTGAATACGCCGCGAGCATTTGGGATCCTGGACAGAAAGATTTTATTCGAAAATTAATAAAATACAAAGGAAATCTGTGCGCTCCGTTAAAAACTGCTACGAGCGAACAGTTAGAGTGTCACTGCTTTTAGAGAGATAAAGTTGGGAACCGCTAGAGACTCGGAGGCTACGGCTTGTGCAATTGAATCTCTCCAAGCCTACTGATTTAGAATCGGACACAAGTTCCAGCATGAGGCTTACATAGTGTTATGCATAACAAATGGAAGTAGAAGGAGGTGTTTTGTTGTTATCTGAAGAGGGCGTAAAAAACTTAGGAGTTTAACAAGACTTCATTAGCCCCAAGAGATCACCTGACCGTACGTTGTTCATTATAATCTCAATGAAAAATTCATAAAAATTAGTTGCGCCATTTATTTCTGCATTTTCTGCTTGCCTCAGATGGTGTTGAATGAAATCCAAATTTGCGAACGAATAAGGTCCTCAGATAATCTGTTTTGTAAACTGACGATGAAAAAAACAAGTCCCTTTCTCAAAAGTTGAGAACCCAGTCGCAATCCTTGCATTAACAACGGAGAACCCTCAAACGTTCGCAAAAGGCAAAACAGGATGATCATCATCGGCTAGCAATTACACGAAAATGCTACTCTCCGACGCCTGCAATATTCCCAGATTATAAGGGGAGTAATTCCTGTGGATGTAATGGACCTGAATAGAAATCATGGATGTAAAGGGATTCCCTCCTCCTTACTCCAAAATCGGTGCTTAGCCGTAAGCACTGCTCTGAGGTCTACACTGGCTTTATACATCCTCTAGCAGTATACTGCTTCAACTCCGCGGCTCGTAAACTATACGCTCCAAGAAAAATTCCCTTTATGACGGCGATTGTGACGCTTACCACCTAGGGGGTTCGTACGAATGCATATGCTTAAGGAGATGGTGCTGTATAGATAGTGGGAGGGGTGGAGGATGGCTTTACATGTTCTCCGAGCAGCTTGTAAAGTTTTGATGTAACTCCATTCATCGCCCCGAAACTTCCCGTGGGTACATCCCCCCACCCATTTCCAGGATACAATTTGGCTGGAGAGAGGCTTACGCGTTTGCATCTGGGACTCTCTCTCTCTCTCTTGGCATTACTACAAGCATTAAGGGATGAGGAGCCGTTCCCAGAATTCAATCCTATTGAATTTCGGTAAATGTAGCGGGCGATGTAGTGGATGTTACTTTCGACGCAACGCGGAGATCTAAACTCTGCAGCGCCGGCGGCGATTGAGGGCTTACAGAATTGCTTTCACTCGGTTTAACCGAAGTAGAGGCGTTTCTGCGAGTGATAGTGGATAATAGTGTGTCTTAGATAAGTCCCTATGTCTCAGTACGGAAGATTTAAAGTCATTAGATTAATAAATAACATTAAAGTATTAGTAAAATGAATAATAATTACACAAATAATTTATTCCTGATAAAACATCTAATTAAAAAAAAGAAAGCATAGAGAAAAATTTTAGGAGAAGAGACATTCCTTGTGAACAATTGGTCCATTTTTAGGATTGCTGACTTCTTATATTTAATAAGTTCAATAAGTTCAATATAAAAGTGGTCAATGTGTTTCAGTCCATTTTGAAAATAAAATTCGAATGCTGGAGCATAATCAATTACGATATTACGAAAAGTTGACGAATGGACAAACTTCATCTGCAAAAACATTTAAATTTCTCAAATACTTAAACGGCATACATCCATTAGTAAACTGAGAATCTTTGTTAGTCGTAATAACCATCTTAAATTTCAACCCAAAATGTATTCTGGTTTGAGTATGTACATTGTACAATCTAGGAAGTAGGAAACTATTTTCGATACAAAGAGGGTGTTGGTCAAGAAATGCAGAAGGTAAGTGTTAATGGTTTGCAAAAGAGTAGTAGCTCAGCAGTGCATGGCGAAAACGATTAGAAAACTTCATGAAGGACATAATACCGATGTCGCTGAATCAAATTTCATCACACTTCAGTTTTTCCAAATTTAAATAACAAGTTTTTAGCTGGTACCAAAAATGTTACAAATTTATCTAAATTCTTCTATACTTTTTCATGTACCCAACTTGCCGAAAAAGTACCCTGGACATGCTGAAAAAACACTTTTGACCAAATACTCGTTTAAAAACCCTAAAACTTAATACACAAGAAAGTTCATACGTATCATAGGACAAACTTTAATATTAAGTAATTTATTTGATAATGCTGACTTATTCGAAAAAATATTTTGTTATACGTCAATAATGTACTTAATGAGAGCGACCTCTATTTGAAGGTTGGTAATGATTCTCCTATTGCTATGTGATATAAGTTTCATTTTATTTATAGCTGTCGATAACTTTATCAGTTTTTTTGACGACCCACAATCTGGGTGCACAACCAAGCAAAGCTATAAGCTCTTCAAAGTCACCGTCATCTATCTCTATAAAATATTAAATGTGTTAATAAGAAAATATTGAAACACGCGCGTCGTTAAGTGGGTTCGTGAGTGATATCTTTACGGTCTTTTGTCCAATAGGATTAACCGGAACCCCAAAGAAAAATTGCAACTTTATTTTCTGTCATAGCACAGAAAGAAACATAAATTTGCATAAAACAGTTTTAAGCCCTAGCTCGCTGGGCTATGACTATGCCTTCAAGGTACCACCAAGGCATAAAAGGTTGATCCTAACATCCTCGATCAGTGATGAATAGTGATGCATCTATAGGTTCCGCGCCAGGCGACCCGACCGCCTCCGTGTCGCCGTATTATTGAAACCTTCGCGGCCGATATTATTAATTGCTCCCATCGACTGGCATCACCTCGCTTCAATGCCGAACGCGGTAACGATAAGTGTGACCCACTAACACTCGTCACTTGTTCCGCGTCGTCCCAACAATAGTCGCTCATTAATAGTCTCTCCGCTCCGCGTCAAACCTATCCTTGCAGTGCCTTGGCGCACTCTGGAGTCTCTCTCGCCGGAGGCCTTACCCGACGCGGGAGTGACGTCATAACCACAGCACATCCGCTGTCGAACCGATGAACACAGCCTCTTCATCCGGCTGGTGAGGATAAGGGACGGGGGATGAAAGGGGGGAGAAGCCGTGAGGAAAACGGTATTTCAAAGAATAAATATACATTTCAATATTTTTAATTTTTTTAAGAAATACGCTTTTTTATTTTTTATAACTTTTTATATTTTCATAGAGCGTGGTGGTCTAGTGGGTAGAGCGCTTGGCTACTGATCGAAAAGTCCCGGGTTCAAATCCGGGTGAAGCCTTTGAACGCCCCCGAGCAAAAATCCTCGGAGTGCGAGGTGGCCCATGGAAAGGAACTGGCCCCCTACCCTGAATGTGTGAAATTTTCACGCCTGTGGCTTAGTCCTGTTTGAGCTCTACCCTAAATTATCCAAATCAACCTTCGGGTTGAATCAATGAGTGAGTGATCTTTTCATAATATTGTGTTGCTAGCCAAATTCCACATTTTTGCCAAGTGTCAAAACTCTTAAGTTTGTGGAGAGTGGGAGTGAAGCCTTTGAACGGAGTGGGAGAAAATGAGATCGTCAGATTTCATCCACATCCACAGACATTTCAGTGAAGTTGAATAAAAACGTTTTAAACAGGATAAGTACATAGAAAAACGAACGTCTTGTACACAAAGAATGGGTAGCTATGTAATGTTTTCATGGCCTCATTTTATTTAAAAACATTATTTACCTCATTCAGGGGAATCATGATTTACCCGTAGAAAAACTCTTCTACTCAGATACGAAAATTCTTGGCTAAAAGAAATTTCATAATCATTACAAAAATCAATATCGAGGGGTTATTTATATGTATAAAAGCCGTGTTATAATTGATAGCATGAATGTTAAAAAATAGCGATTAAAAATAGGGTATTAAAAAATGAAACAACACAAACTCATGTAATCGAAATTAAAATCCTATAATTTTGAATAACTGATAGTTATGTCGTTTATGTGATACACTGTAATAACGTTGATGCCCCGTTTGCCTTACTAGCATATTAGCATGGTATTTTATTAATAGGGAAATAGTTAATGATGGGAACGCCTGGTTGGCAACGACCATTGTAGCTTTCCTACCGATGTAAACCTACTTGATTTCTGTGATTCATATGAGACAAAGATCAAGTAGAAATATATAAATCATTTTTCCAACCACACATGTATACCACTAAAATCCCATTATGAGAATATGATGAAAAAATGTAGCGTACTTTGGTATTTATAACGATTATGTGCAATATTTTAAACAATTATGTTTACATGTTAATTCAGTCTGTTTTAAATAATTTTACGCTGATGTCAATAGCCAAGAACCTTCACGAAGATCTAGAACAACTGAAATTCTCAAGCAAAAACAGCTCTACTCATTAGCAGCAAAGTATTACAGAGGACGATATATATTTATGCGAAGCTCAAGTACTCGCTCCATGTGCATTGAGAAAATTAAGTACCGACTTACTCCAAACGTAGATTACTCTGCGTGGGAATTGCCCATTACTTAGCTGGCATTCTGGATATAGAGTCACGTGCTCGGGATGCGAGTGATATGTGGCTGAATTAGCGTACCATATCAATTATTGGCCGCGACCGTCGATGCAAAATGCTGCCGAGCACGACAGACGTCACTTGAGGAATTATGGATTCAGTCACACGTTGCCGCACCGAGGACAAACCCATGGCGGAGCCATTTCGGTGAGTGTGAAAGCATTTTTCAAAGGGCCAATCCCCGTTTTCGCATCCCTTCCTCGTAGTTACCCGTCTGGCCCGTTAATGCCCATTCTCTTGTCTCCTCCGCCTCGCGTAATACACAACCACAGACTCCTCCCTACACACATCCAGTCCCTCCGTCTGGCCGGTGCGCTTGCAGCCCACCTACATGTAATCCTGGGACACTACCTCGGAATTAGGTTAGTGTTTCGCGTGCAGGGACACAAGTACAGCGGACGAGGAGGGTGAGGGTAGGTGGGGGCGAATGCGTTGGATATGGGGCATGGGCGGTGTTGCCAACTTAATTCAAGCTAATCAGATTCAGTCGCCAACTTCAAGTAAAAAGTCACTAAATTCAACAGATTTAGGTTTTATGTGGAGAAAAGAATCCATATTAAATCATTCACAAATGCACTTTTCTACAGAATATTTTAATGACGTGTTTAAACTCACAGAGTCATCTTCATGTACAAAACCTTTTACATGCAGATGACTCTGTGAGTTGAAACACCATGTAATATTAAGATATCCTATGGAATATAGTATTTGTGTGTAGTTTAATAAAATTTCGCTAGTTTGTGGCTAGTTGTAAAATGGTAGTAGTCTCCAGTTATTTTGCTAGAGGCGCGTGCAAAATCGTGGCATTGGAAACAAAAACCGGTTGTGGTTATTCGGTTATCGATTAATGCGGTAACTTGTTTCGCAATAGGCCTATTGATGCGTTTGTAATTGAGACCTAAACTCGAGTATTCATCGCAAAAAATCCGATAGTAGTGAAAAATTCGGTAGGGTGGCAACACTGGTTGTAGGTACTACGGCAATCTGGGTTTGGGAGGGATGGTGAATGGAATTGGATAAAGGGGATTTTTGTGTCTGGATACTCTTCTCCCTCGTGGTCTCTGATCCCATGGCTATGGAAGCGAATTTTACTTTGGGACCCGTCGGAGTCAAGGAAGACATGCAGGGTCCGGAGTTTTCAGGAGAGAGAGAGATGGATTGACAGAAAATAGCGCTGAGTTTTCGGAAGCTTTGGAATACTTTGCAAAAGTTCTCGCAATTTGGAAAGAAAACAAACATCGATGATATGAATATATGTAGTTTCATTTATTTTCTTACTTTACAACATTAGACGATTCTCTCAACTTCTTGCGGCTATCAATTCTAATTTTATTTTTCAATAAAAATATAGACCGAAAGTCACCAACACAATATTTACAAGTACTTCTTATCAAAGTTAATGTGAATGATCTGGATTTAGGTGATCAAAAAGTAGTTTTTGTGTGGAGTGGAGATATGAACCAATTTACAGTTTGCAAGCTGTAAAAACGTCTTCATCTTAAAAAGAAGAGCAGATTTGGTTTGCAGAAAATCTTCCCTACAGTGCAGTGATATACAAGTATCATTTAAATTCATGTTTGCTATACACATGTAACATAAGCATTAATAAATACAGAACGATCTACTCTTACACATAAGGTTTGACAGGAAAAGGTTTCTTATAAATGCAGGCAGTTAGCTACTAGGTATATTTAAAACTAATTAATTCAATAAAAAAGCTTATTTTATTAAGAATTATTAGATTATAGCATTTTCCTATTCCTCAGAGAACAGTTCAAAGATATAACTTAGCCTTTTAGTAGATTTAGCTCTAATGTGGGCTACAAAATAAATGTGGTAGATCTATACTGGCACAATAATAAAAACTGATCCTGAGAGGGCCACTTATACAGGATATATCGTGGGGTAGAAACCAGGCTATAAATATAACAATACAATAGACTCCAGAATCTAAATATACCTTATTCGGCAGAGTATCATCTACTACATAAAAGGCTACGCGTACGTATGTGTGATTCAGTTGCTAAGCGTAGTGATACAGATATGTGCCAAATGGAGATGGGCGCCGCGCCACCGGCCATGCAAGGCACGCCGCCGCCGCGCCGCCGCCGGTCAATTTAACGGCGACGGCGCGGCGTGACTTGGATTTTAATACCAAATCCTACAGTCGAAAAATACTGACTAATTGTTCGAACAGATGCGTTTTGGATTGAATTCCGCTACCACACTTGTTTATCTTGTCGACCTCTCCTCTCTCAGGCACTGCCAGCCTCGTATATCCGCTCAGCTGCCTGGCTGAGCGTGGTTTCGATAGGTTTTATTTTGCACTAGAGTTTGGCCCAACAAAATAGAACGTAGGTGAGGCATAGTGGAGAGTCACAGAATACGCAGGAAGAAATAGGTGCGAACTCAAAAAGAACGTAGCCGAGTATATGGGTATATTTCCATTTAAATTGAAATTTGATCGATTTCTTGGGACTTGAGCAGCATTATGTCTACTGACATGTGTTCGATCCTCAGGGTAACATGTTTCGGTCAGGTTGTTTAAAACTGAGGGAAAATTAGAAAGTATAAGTAAACAATATTTGTGTTCAAGCTAAAAATGTAAATTTTGGAGGGTAGCATTCATTTATGTTTTGCCTAATTGAAATATAATTCTTCATAAGTCTTTAAACCTTAATAAGTCGAGTGGGCTACTGGCGTGTCAGTGGTTGCGCACGGTCTAAATAACCGTATTGACGAAAATTTGAAAAATAATTATTTTTTAAAATATTTTATGTGAAATTTAATAATACGTCCATATAAAGTATCATTAATAGTCATTATTACTTTTTTGCTACATAGTTTTTATACATATTACTGGAATGTATATATTTGCTTGACGGTAAAGTTGAGGTAGAATTATATAGTAATTTACGCTATATTAGATAGTTGAAAATTAAAAGTAGAAAGCGCAAGCTTTTCATGATGTGAAACGCATTAAGCTGGTGACCCACGGTAACTGTTTTCGTCAATAAGAGCAGGAAAAATTCATGAATTGGACGCTGATCGACTGACGGCCGAGAAGAACTTTTTGTGCAGCCATCAATAGTGTATTCTCAGTACGAAAAGAACAAGCACAGAAGATATTTTTGCGGGACCTACAAGCCATGATATGGAATAGCAGACAACTATTGCTGTAATTGCTCGGGAATTACTTTAGCCATACGTAAAAACTGAAGGAATTGCAAGAATAAGCATGCTTACTCACGATGGAACGCTTCAGAATCCCCATTCCCCAGCCCAGAGTCGCCGAAACTATCTTCACCGAAGAAAAAGTCCGAAACAAGAGATAGAAATAACGATATGATAAGATTATCCACTGTGTAAGAAAATATTAAAATTTCTGGGTTTAAAAAAATGTTGTGACTAAAAAAATTCGTTCAACAAGAAGTTCTTCAATGAAGAATCGAAACCACGATCCTTCACTCGCAAGGCGAGCGCGCTCGTCACCAGACTACCACTCATTAAGAGAGATTTATAATGTAATAATGATATAATAATATTTATTCTTCCGTACATATGTTCATATAAGTATTATTTCCATTCAAGGAAGTAAGGTAGCCTATAAGGCAATAAGCCTGTAATTAGGCTAACCTCAAATTTTACAATGCGGAAATAACAAACATAGAACCAATATTATTAATTATATAAAGAAAAACATTGATAGGGATTTTAGAGCGTAAAAATAAATTCACAACTGTAGTGACTGTAAAATACCTAGGCATTACAACATTAAATGTACAACACATATGAATTGAAGCATAATATACATAATATACAGACCCTTTACAATAACGTTTTGATATCATCAAATGTTACTATCCATTTTTTAATCAACCGAATTTATTTACGAAAACAAGTAGTTTCTTTAATTATATTAGGCAGGGTGTTATACAATTTTGGTCCCATATACAAGAAACTCCTTTTTTCCAGAGTTAAATTAGGTTTAGGCATAGGGATACAGATACCCCTACGAAAATTAATCAACTTATTGCTCCCATATAATTTTGGGCTGTATCCGCTACGTAAAAAGAACATTTTTAAAGCTTTGTAACAATACATATGTCTCTGCCGGAGTATGTTTAGTTCAATCAACAAAGGACGGGAGGGTTCATAACGTTGTTTAAGTAATATTAGTCTTACTATTCTTTTCTGCTCGAAGTAGGCTGATTTAATAGAGTTATAATAAGCTCCGCCCCAACAGGTAAGCCCGTAATCCAATTTGGAGTGTACCAAGGCCTAGTAAATCATTTTTCAGACAGAAAGGTGACATTTATTACGAATGACATAAAATTTGGTGAGACTACGCTTTAAAACAGCACTTACATTTGCAATTTGCTTATCCCATTTCAGGTGATAATCTAATGTTACTCCCAAATTTGCCATTTTTTGCCTTTTTGCCTTTTGCCTTTTTTTGCCATTTTAATGACAGAGCAATTGCAAGGATGCGTTGAACATTCTAAGGTGCGATACAGTAATTTGATATCAAGATTATAACAGTCACAAATGTCATAAAACATACATTGTGTTTTTCTTTCATTTAATTCCAAGCCATTATAATGAAACCAGTGTCGTAGACATGATAAATCATGCTGCATAGCATTAACAACTCCATCCCGAGTGGAATTTACATAATCTAAAGCCATATCATCTGCGAAAGTTGTTACCTAGCCATTTAATTCAAAGCTACATAAATCATTAGTGTAAATTAAGAACAGAATAGGGCCCAATACAGAACCCTGAGGTACATCAGTGTTAATGCTGCTAAAGGCACTGGAGGAGTTTTTTACCTTCACACACTGAGAACGATTAGTTAAGTAGCTCCGAAACCAGTCTCTCACGCCAGCCATTACTAATTTCTGTAACATACTTTTGTGGACTAAGGAATCGAAGGCTTTTTTTATGTCAATAAAAATAGTCCCGACTCGCTTCTTGGCATTGACATCTTCGTAGACATCGGTCATATAATTCATTAATGCATATTCGGTGCTTTTACCACTTAAAAAGCCAAACTGATTTGCACTAAAGAATTTTACTTCATGGAGATAGCTAAGGAGTATTTTTTTATCAACTTCTCAATTATTTTAGACAGTATGGACAGTAGTGAAATAGGCCTGTAGTTTTCAATACTGAGCCGTTCTCCTTTTTTAAATATTGGAATGACTAATTATTGGAATTGTCAAAACATGGCGTGAAATTCCCAACTCAAGGTATGGCCTACTGACACTTTCCTAAGGTTTTAGTTATCTTTACGCGTATTATTCTTTATATTACTTCAAATAGTCTTATTTATACGCAAAAACTATAGTGTTTTTCTTACTTGTATCCGGTCGAGCTTCATATTTTTGGAGTTAGTTCGTACACATATCGTAAATTATAAAGAAATCAGGTGTAATCCTCTTGCTCTGAGAGTCTCTTCAGTGAAGCAACGAATGTACTGAGTGAAAAATTGACGCTTGCTAAATTCCAAGCACGGTACCAATTAAATATATTAATGCATAAATCAACAATCTATGTCAAACTAACCTCAATTAAGTTATTTAGAAAATACGAAGTGAGGGATTTCCCTCTCATCGATAAAAATATTTCATCGTTAATTTTGACCAAATACGAGCCCCTCGTATTTTGACCCACGTACATCTCGCATCGTCTACAAATCCCTATCTTAATTTAAAGCAAAAGTGTATGTCGATAAGCGCAGTTCCAACGTCAAACAATTACCTATTTATTAAATAACAGTCGTTTCCTCACAAAAATATCTGACAATTCATTCCTCCAATCCTTGAATCCACCCAAAAATCTCTCGCGTCCCGAATCCCTTGCCTTAAAAAAATTAATTAATAACGATGAGATCATCATCACCAAGGCAGACAGTTGTCATTCTTGACAAGCAAAGCTATATAGCTGAAGGTCTACGGCAATTAAATGATTCTTCCTCCTATACCCCTCTTCCTCATGATCCAAATCCTGATTTTCAAGAAGAAATCAGCTCATTCCTCCAGGAATTCGGCCCAAATGAAGGCCTATCCCCCTCTGACATCGCCATACTATCACCCCTTCATTTCAAAACTCCGCATTTTTACATGCTCCCGAAAGTGCACAAAATCAACAATCCAGGTCGCCCAATAGTCTCCAGCATCAATTCCTCTACAGAGCGCATATCAGCACTTGTTGACCATTACCTCAAACCCCTAGTCATATCTCTTCATTCCTTCATCAAAGATTCTTACCACTTCCTTGACCTTCTCCACGCCGTCTCTATCCCCCCTAATGCTACTTTACTCATGGCCACTATAGACGTTACCTCCCTTTATACGTCCATCCCTCACGATGAAGGCATAAATTCATTAAAGTTTTATTTATCCCAACGCCCAAAACCACACTTTCCCTCCACAAACTTCATCATCCGCCTAGCCGAAATGGTTTTAACAAAAAATGCTTTCTCCTTTAATAATCAAATTTTTCTTCAAACTAAAGGCGCCGCCATGGGTACTCGCATGGCACCATCTTATGCCAACCTGTTCATGGGCCATCTCGAAACCACTTTCTTAAAAAACCAAACACTTAAACCTCTCTTCTGGGCCCGCTACATTGACGACATATTCGTCCTCTGTCTTGTCCGTCTTTTCACACTGAACTCTTCATTCTCAGTTTCCTTCACATCTTCCATTTCTGACTCCTTAATTACGTTCCTGGATATTAATATACAAATTAAGGACAGTAAATTCATCACCTCCGTCCATAAAAAACCCACTAACCACGACCAATACCTCCATTTTAACAGCTGTCATCCTTCTCACACCAAACGCTCAATCCCTTATTCCCTTTCTATCCGCGGCCACCGGATCTGCAGCAATGCCCCCTCTCTAAAAGAATATATCGAAACTCTCCATCACTCCCTCAGAGAACGAGAGTACCCAGAGAAATTGCTTTTAAATAAAATCCTGTCTCCTACTGCAGAATATACCCCTCGGACCAAGACCCACCAACCTGACCAACTTAACCTTGTCACCACATTCTTCCCTGGTGCACACAGGATCAAAAAAATATTGAAAGACCTGTATCCAATCTTAAAAAACAATACCTCTACTTCCCTCCTCCTACCCTCATGTCCCAAAGTTTCCTATAAGCGTCCCTCAAATCTGCGAGACATTCTAAAATCCACTAGACCCTCCCTGCAACCCACCCTCCGCCACTTTCCTCAACATGCGGACGCCCGAGGTGCAAATGCTGCTCTCTCCTCCGCCCCTCCGCCACCCCCTCCCTCAAAAGATCTTCCTCTACGGCCAATTGTACCACCAGCAACATCATCTACCGCCTTTTCTGCAATTTCTGCCCTGCTTTCTATGTGGGAAAATGTACCACCCCCCTCAATATCCGTATGAACAATCACCGCCATGCCACCAAAACTCCACCTTTTCTTGATCCCATTCCCAAACATACCGCCTCCCACTCTCAAAACTTTGACGATTGCTTCTCCCTAGAGATCATACAAGCCCTTCCTGAATCCGCCGGTAATGTTGACGTGAAAATTCGTGAATACGCCCATATTTGGGTGACAAGGGCATTCGAAAAGCCCGGGCTAAACCTAGCCCATTGAATTAATAGCCAAATAGCCACCTTTCTCTCCCCACCACTATCCATTCGCACTTACCCCCCCTCCTTCCTCTCTGCCCTTTCCTTCCCAAGGGAACAGAGCGGACTCATCATTCTTCTACCGCTGACGATGGCGTCCTGACCGCCGAAACGTACAAGTTTTCTTTTGTGAGTGTCCTTTTTGCGTGTTTCTGTGTTTGTTTAGTGTATCACTGTTTTATTTATGCATGTGCATCGTCGCCGAGAGCGATTTTCTACCAAGACCTTATATATATATATACACAAAACGAAAATTTCGCCAATAGGCCACAACAATAAAAACACTTGACAGAGGGTGGGGAAAGAAAAGTAAAAAGAGGAAGACTTACTGGAACGTTTCGGGCATGTATAATATGTATATATATATATATATTCTAATATATATATATATACATATAACTCTATATATAATAATTCTAACGAACTGTCAATTATATTTTAAAGTTATTTTTCCGAGAAATGTCAAGCCTTACATTATTTTTTATTTTTTTATTATTTTTCCCATGAACTCTGCTCATTCACACCATCATTCGCACATTAAATCCTATTTTATTATTTATATTGTACATTAATCTTTAGCTATTTTGGCAACATTATCATGTTTCAGCAGGCTCTTCAACTAGCATCTTATAATGAACCAGTAAATAAAGTTGCGGCTAAGCAAACGAAAAATGAGACACTACAGGGAATGCAAGGTCCGGATGAATAATCCACACATTTACTCACAAGGTATTTGTATGGAACTTAATAGAAGGAAAATAGTAGTGAAAATTCCATGTGAAAGACCGCCGGATAAATAAATAGACATGAAATAAAACGGAATTTATAAAGAAGACGAACAGCTGCAAAGGCATAAAGAGGATCTAGCACGTAACAGTGCAGAATGGAGGACTGCAGTCAACCAATCTTGGGATCGAATGACTAATGATGATGATATAATCAAATTAAGCAGGTATTTTGAAGACGAATTACTTCATGATTCCGAAGTCAAAGAGTGCCCTCGTGGCGGAAGTGAAGATCACGAAGCTTCTGCCGTAGCGAGGAAAAGGGAAATAGCTTAAGATCGAAAGGGCTATACGAAGACGCGGGAAGGATGAGAGAGCAACAAGTGAATGGCGCTTGCGAACTGAGGTGCCACGGATGAAGGAGAGGTGGGATGAGAGTGGCGAGTGGAGTGGAGAGAGATTCGGAGAGAATCCGGGTGTTGTGTGCGTTGGGGAAATAGGGGATGATCAGCACTTGGTATCAAAATGGCCAGGGTAGCGTCCGGCAGGGAAGAGGCTAAGGAATTGTCAGGGCTGAGTTGGGGAAGGAGTTAGATCTATGGGATTTTGGTTAAGTATGAACACCATGGCTCAATGACAATCATAATAACTTCAGAAACCGAAAGTATACATACAACCCCTTTTCCCATTCAACTGAAGGCCAAGGTATGGTAATACTCCTTAGATAGTGAAAGGGCATGAGTGATTCTCAATATCAGTTTTCTACTGGTTAGGGTAGTTTTTGATGAAAACATTTATTGCTTTATAAAATCGAAACTTGCTATTTCTAATATTTGATCATTCCAACATGTATTAAACTGCATGAATAGTGAAAAACACAGTTTAGTGCTGGGTGCAAGTAAATTCCAACTCGGTCTACTGTTGAAGAAGAAAACACAAAAATAAAAAGTGAAATGGAAACACCTATTCAGAAATATATACATGCATAAGAACGAATAAATTAAATACATTTTAGTATGTATCTGGAAATGATCCAAATGTTTCCATTACGCTTCAATGCAGTACTTTAAGAGAGGGTAAAAACGTTTGCAGTGATTTAAAAAATGTGAAAGAAAATGAATAAGTCAAATTGTACTAGAGAAAAGTAGGTGATTTATTTATTCTAACTCCCAAGGCAGGCTTTGATTAACCCTTTTATGCGTCTATTTCCTCATATTTTTTATTTTTTCACCTCGGTAAGCTTCCTAAATGTATTCCAATTGTATCATGTGTACAGCTATTGTTTTTCTCTGAGAGTAGTTACTTCTGTTTTTCCTTTTCTATGTTATTAAGCTCCATTTATTTTCTGATTTGAGCAAAATCATTTATTAATTTGTTAATTACCTCGCTGCTATATCATTGTTTTGTATTGGTGCTCTAATGGACCTGTCCTAGAGTATAATAAAGGTTAATTCTATTCTAATTTTCCTCATCTGGCATTAAATAGTTATCCCTTTCCTTCTTTCACCTCACTCACCTAAACATCTACCTTCTATCACGGGCATAGGCATTCTATCATCTGCCATTCCACTAGCCCTGCCAACCTGATATATATTTATAAGGAATAGGTGGAGGTCACTGTCGACTAGGGGCCATTTTGGGCATAGTTTATGATTTCTGCGCCTTAAATCTTGCGAATACGATGCACTATTATGCGGACTTAGGATCCCAAACAACTGACTTTGTCTATGTCTGTCTATTAAAACAAAAAATGCCACTTTAAACAATATAAGTAGGCCATCACCATCGTCCGTCATCAATCGAAAGATTAGTTTGGTGCAGCACCAATCTCTTTCCTTTCCGCTCTCTTACCAGCCAACCGCTTCATTCTTACAAAAATGTGCACCTTGACGTCCTTCATAATTTCCCTGATTTATTCTATCCTTGTTCTTCTTCTGTAACTCTTTCTATTCTTAACTCCTTAAATTATTATTTTCAATAGAATTATGTCGAAAAATGCGTTCCTTTTTCTGTTTTCATTATACATAATACTTTTCTCTTCAACGTCATACGATTGCTTCGTAAATGATATTCTCCGTCCATTTGAACTTCATCATTCTTCGTAAGCATCATGAAAAAAGGAAATCCTCTTACAGAATATAACTTCGTGACATGATAATACGCGGAAAAAACACTACAGTCATACCCGAGACGATTTCGGGAGGATGCTAACATAGCAAGAAGATATAGTCAAAAGATGGAAGCAATAAATAGAAAAGCTATTTAATAGACCAGTTCCACAGGAGATAGGACTGATGAAGAATGAGAAGAACGCGTATGACAAGGACAGAGGTGCTGGTATTCTTAGGAGTGATTACAAGAGGGTAGAGAAAGATTTAAATAAAAACAAGTCAGCTGCAGGCGACATATGTGGAGAAATCCTCAATGCACTTGAAGGTTCTCCTAAACCTGTACGGAATAAAAATCCTGCAGATAGCTAAAAAACAAATAGTACAATATAATATATCGAAGAATTTTGAAAAAGTGTCATGATTGGAGCACCAAAATATGCATTGAGATGTGGGAAGATCACTGGAGTATTGCTTTCGTTAATAAGCAAGCGTTATTTTATTTGACATAGCAGTCCGGTATTACTTGAAAGCCATGCTCAACTGAGTCTTTTTTCATGTCTATGATTCTAGGAAAGTCACAAGTAAATCTACATTTTTTTTTCTGTGCCAATGTTACGTTTTACCAGAGACAATCCCTTTTTTACATGGTACAGTAGTCTCAATTATCCGAATGCCAATTTACCGAGGCTCAGTATGATCCAATTCATATATTTAGTTAGATCACCGCATTAATAAGCCAGCCATGTATGAACTGCATTGTAATTTTTGGTTGTTTTATCATAATTCATAACATTTATTTTAATTTATTCAACATTTAGCAGGAGGATACATTACCTGTTGATATGCCGAATGACAATCGAAGATAAGAAGTGAGAACTGCATCTGGACAATATCTAAGCATGAATTTTGTGGAGGAAAAGGGAAATATTTTTTAAAAGAAGTTATTTCTTCAAAGCGATATTTTAAATCTAAATATTCCCACGTCGATCTAAGGAAACGCATTAAGTAATTGATAAAGTAAACAATAAAATATAAACTAATGCGTGTTTTAATTAATAATAAATAATTGTTCAAAATAAACTTTAAAATCTCCTTGGCTGTTCGATTGAATTATTTAATATTTATTTATTTTTTTTTAATGATAGGTGTTTTTCGAAAAATGCATACGCTCGCGCCAGGTGTCAGTTAGTCGAGAAGGTGCATGAGAGTTCGCTAGCCATCTATTGGTGCACTTCTGAATCACTACTCTTAGCAACTGAATCATACGTACGAACGCGTAGCCTTTGATAAATTAGATGTACCTGCGCTAGACGACCCATTTCGCATTATCCGAGGTAACCTCAGTCTTCATAAGCTCGGATAATCTCGAGACTGCTGTAATTGTTTTTTCTTTATTACCGAGCAGTACAGAGCTCCTTTGCGCTAGGCAACTGACAAACACATAGCCGCACGGATGGAAACCACATCATGGCGCTGCGAGAGTACTTTGCGTTTCTCCCACCCAACTCAACTCCCAAAACCCCCCGCAAGCCATCCAATCGATAAAGCGAAGGTTCAAGTGAAGACTTTCACTTTCGCCGGGGCCTTCCCCCAGGGCCCGGTGGATCGGAAGGCCCGCCGCCGCCCTTAAATAATAAACCGCTGCGAGGGACGGGGAGAGTACCCATCTAACTCGCAATACGCATCGCAATACACTATCTCCCCTTTTCACCCCTTAAATTTAGCCCGGAACACGACGTTGCATGTGGAGAGGAGAACAAAATACGGAGCAAGGAAGATGAGATGAAAGGGGAGAGGATGAGTGTGAAAACGGGAAACTTTTTCTTGTTTTCACGTGACTGGAGGAGAATGACATCGGGAACGTTTTTAATGCTTATTCGTAAAAAGCCTAGCCTCACTATACGTTCCAGTCTGACTGGGATAGTCCCAAATTGAAGGGTCTGTCCCAGTGTCTCGCCCGATTGGCCAATTCGCCCCGGTTGACACTGTAATGTCTCTGAAAAGTGTGTACAACTTAGTTTAAGTTATACACACTTAGGCACACCTCTTACATGTTTTCCCCATGACATGCACTTGCTTTATCACTTGTTTTCACAAGTGATTTTCACCAAGTTTCACTACATTTATACCGCATATCCGCTCGTCGTCGCGGCGCGTGCTCAACATAAGAAGCACTCTTAAGAAATATCTCCTCCAGCTATTTTGATGATAATCGACGAGATATCAACGTGTTCAATTCAACCACGCCTTCCTCTAGTTTATTTTCTGCATTACCCATGTTGTTTAGAAGTACAAGGGACATCAAGCGTAGAATATCTCAAGCTAAGAAAGTGTTCATAATGAACAGGCAACAACTGTGTTCAAAGAAGATAGGACTACCAACGAGGAAAGAATGGAAAGAATATGGGAAAACATTCGTGTGGAGGGTGGCACTCAATACATCGGAAGCATGGACCATTGGCAAAAGCAGACCAGAAAATAAAATATGAGAAGAATTCAAATCCTAGTGTTGGAGGAGGATGCTGAAGACCAAATGGGCAGAAAAATTAAGAAACGAAGAAGTTTAAAGAAGACTAAAAGAGGAAAGGACCGTATGGAACACTGTAAAGGAAAGAAGAAGCAGCTGAATTGGGCACATTCTGAGGCGCGTTGGGTTTGTGAAGAATATACTTCAAGGAAAAAGATATAGAAAAGTTTCAAGAGGAAGGGAAAGAGATAACTAGATAGACCAAATAGAGAAAAAGTGTATAAGAATAACTACCAGGGAGTAAGGGAACTAGAGTCAGAAAGGGATGGATGAAGGGTTGCATTCAACCATTCTTAGGATTGAACGACCAATGACGATTATGAATGATCACCATGTTATTTAAAAATGCAACCACCTCAGAATACGTACAAGGGTAAACTAGAGACCTAGCTATGATCTTAACTATAACTGTTCCTTCCCAGGTTCTAGGCTACACACATTTCCTGCATATGTTTTCTTACCAAAACGAGATACCCCTCAAAATGTACTCGTTGAAAACAAAAAAAAAACATTTTCACTAAAAATATTATAGCATGTATCTGCAACTGTAAAAAAGGTGAACTTAACGTATTTTTCAAGTTCTTTTTTGCAAGGTTATCCAACATATTAAATATTAAGTAAAAATAATTTTAAAGACCATTTTGGCAATCCAACAATAAATTGCAAACTAAACGTGCTATACTAATTTTACCTGTCATTAAATCCCACGCAGTAATTTCTCTTCCTTGTGGCCGGTATAAGTAACTATTTATTTCGATGACTTTTACAGGTAAAAAATATACCTTGTGGTATATACAGGAAGCAGTTTTTTTTCTTTATCTGGTTATTCTTTTATTAAAAGATCATTTTCAATAAAGATAGGAACAATAGATAATGGGCTTCAAAAATAGATTAAGTAGCTTTCCTTTACCAGTTTCCCGTAGGTGAATTGCAGATAAAGGGATGCACTATCAATCGGCAGGAATTTATTACTCATGCAAGTATATCGTAAATGAGTAATCCGTCATCCCTAAAATGTATTATTTCAAACTTTGATCATTCATTGCCTTTAGTTTTCTAGTGGTTATAACCAGCAAATTTCATTTTCGTCGCCCTGTTAAAAATAATCCTCAAAATAGAAGAATCACTGGATATTAAGACACAAACCAAATTTTTACATTTTTTATAACTTACGAGTCATAATGATTGCCACTTGAACACAAATAGTCAAGTTACTACTTAAATCGTACCAACGGAGTTATAACATATCCTTCTGAGGATAAAAACGTCTTGATATTGCGTAACCCATTAAAATTTCTCTGTCATGGCTACAGAGAGTTAAATAAACTTGTGTAGCTCATATTTTCCGTCATAAATTGCAGAAAATTTAAATAAGTTCTGATATCAAAAACCAGCTATCCCTTTGAAGAGCACAAAAGAATATAAAAGAAAGTAGTTTGAGATATGTCCTATATGCATGAATATGGCAAGGTACCACGCCAAAGATAAAATATTTTTCACATAATGTGCCTGTTTCCCTCAACTAAGACGAAGCTTTCGCAATTACCCGGTGATAAATTTCGAGTGGCGAGCGATAAAGTGGGCAGTTCAGGCACCTTATTCCGAAAGGACTCAAAGTTTATGGGCCTAATGAAGATATTTTGTCATTACAGTCTCGACAAATCTGATAGCTATATCCAAAACTTGAGACTGTTCAGAAACTTAGTCATTTCGAGACATTCCTGAATAATTATCTAGCTCACCATGCATTCGAGCTTGACTTGAGACAAGCGTTTGATTCACCAGTTTAAACTTAGCATTTGGACTTTTTACCCTCTTATAGCCATGAACCAAGATAAATCCAACATTTCGACCTCTCAGACGGAAAGTACCGATTACAGGTGTACTGGTGCAGGCATAATGCATTAGGAAACATTTCGGGCTTTATCACCTTGTAATATTTTGCTCCTGTGATGAATAAAAGGTTGCTGAAATAAAATAGATTTTTATCTAATATTACAATTTTCTCTGAGGGTTAGTTCATTTTATTTAGAGAATGCCAACAGAACTTTTCAAAGGTTTCAACGGAAACAATGGACTCCCAGGTTTCAGTTTGATTTACGTATAATCTAATTAGACATAGTCTTTAATTAAATGCGATGTTCAATGAGGGTTTTGGCTTCGCAATTTACACCAGACCGTTGAGGGTAGTTGACGTGAGCGTTATCACTTGAAAAGCGTATCCGCTACGGTTATAATTCAAAGAGAATGTTTTACCAAAGAGGGGTTAAGGGGGTAAAAGTAAAATTATTTACATTTTCTGTTCCTTTTAATTTCCGCTAGATAAGTGAGTACCGGTCTGAAAAATAATTTGGAGCAGCCTAAAACCGAGGGAGTTGAACACGAAAAGTGACGATTACAACATCAACGTCCATGAGTAATTCGAACACGCGACCTCCAACTCGGGGGAGGGAATAATGCCCTGTGAAACCTCCTCCCAGACAGTAACAAAAAGAAAAGTGCCGTCTCCACCTTCTTATTTTCCCCTCACACCGACATCACTCTACTCCTCTTCCCTGAAGGCTTTTCCACAGGTTCTTCCTTCCCCATCCCAGAACGCCACCTCGACTCCTCCGACGTCCCACACCACCTTCGAGCACACTCACACACCCAACCTACCCAAGCCAGCCAGTCCGACCTTACCTCGTTCCTCTTTTCCCGGGGGCTCGTGGGAAGGGTGTGAGCGAGAGAAGAGACGCACGAGGGGCGAGAGAACGATGGGGGAAGCCCGCAGACATGCACGGCGCGCAGTGGGACCAACCGCTTAAGGTTACCTGAAGCGATTTGTGTTTATGTCCAGATTTGCGCGAAATTTAGCATATGAATACTCATTAATGAAACCAATGGATACAAATGAAACAATTGTACAGTACCAATTTGGTTTTTTTGGCAATTAAATGCTATTTTAACACGTAGCTTTATGGTACCTGACAAATATTTCGTATAATAGTTCGATTGCATATGAACAGATTTTCATCCAAGCGCGAAATAATATATTTCATATTATTAAACCTGTTGCTAACGAACATCAAGTTGTCATGGCCGGTCCAATATATGAAAACAGCCTCATTCAATACAACTTCGTCAAAATTTCGAATACCGCGCCGAATACCCAAGTCATACTTAAACTAAGGAAAAACATTAAAAATATAATTCCTGTATAATTTCCACTGTCGCCTGTATGATGAGTTCCAACGTATAAAAACAGATGAACTTGTGGAACGTAATCCCAGCATTTCTTTCGACTTAATTAAAAAACAATTAAAATGTGCAATTAATGACCCACGGCTACCGCTCCAGTCATCTTAAAAGGCGGCCGAAAATTCACAAAAAATAAGTTTCTATGACAAATGTGGTCAATGGCTTGCATTTAAAAGGCAATCGAACATTCACAACAATTATGTTTCTATTATTTTAAATGTGGTTTATCGCTTGTATTTGCAAATTTGTATTAATAGGTACGTATTGGAAGTCTGTAAATTAAGAACTATGATCAAGAACATCAAAATATAGAAAACATAACAGATATAGTTAGATAAAATATATCTTGCCGATCATTTTCGTAATTTATATTTCATATTTGTTCTTCGTCGATTTATTAAGAATCTCAACTTCAAAGTCGTAATTTTTTGTCTCAGATACGCATAAGTACTATTTAATAAGTAGAAAATAATTGCTTTCTTCAAAGGAAATTCAACCGCCATACTTGATTTTTGAAATTTCAACTTCAAATTCGTAATCGGTTACCTGAAGATCGTGTAAGCACTTATTTTTTGTACGACTCAATAAAGAAATAAAGAAAAGGAAATAAATATGTAACTACGTGCTGGCAACAAGACGTTGAGGAAGGATAGACAGGTAAATCATTGGGCACTCACTGGTACATGATCCATGACGACACCGATGTCCACTGCTTTGGGTAGCTTTCCGGCTAGGAACCTTTCTTCATCTAGAGGTGATGACTACTTAGTAGTGACACTAATAATGGTACTACCGGATTTCACATTGACTGAACAAAATTTCATATTTTGTCCATGTTCTCGGGATTCGGCCCAACTCTGCACCATAGATGGAGAGAAAAAGATGCAAGGAAAGCATTAATAACGCGGGGAGGAGAAGGAGAAAGGAGTTTGGTCTGGAGGTGTGTGTAAGTTGAAGGGAGGAAAAAAAAATAAAGTGAGAGTTTGGGGAACTCACACGCCAAGGTGAGGAGGCAACGATAAGGCAGGAAGGAGGGACGTAGCTTGAAGTGAGGTCACGGATATGGAGGCAAAGGGGTGCTCGCTCACGGGGGGTAAGAAGAAGAAGAAGGAAAGAGATGTATATAGGAGTGAAATGGTGGGGAGATGGGGCTATTGTGCTCTCGGTTGAAATGGCGGAAAAGACGGGCATGCCTGGCTGGGGAGAAAGTGAGCTGTTTCGCAGGGACGCGGGGAAGTTGGTTCACTGCCGCTATGTGGGAACTTGCTCGCTGGTGGACCGATTGTTGCGTGATATACGAGGTGTGTGGGGTAAAATATTTTTTCTTTTCCCCTTTCGGCTGATGACTTCGGAGAGAAGTGTTAAAGTGCATGACCGACTCCACAGCTCAAGTGACCAGTTTAGAATTAATTGGCTTTAGGACTTGTTAAGAACCTTACTATCAGGCCACTTACTATTTATAAGAGGTGGGGTTGACAGTAGCATTATCAAAGGTTTAAGAAATGATTTATAAATTCCTGTCATAATTATCGATCAGTCGTTTCGGTTGTACTATTAGCAATCGTAGTACGTACGGATGGTGTAGGCAATAACTTGGTTTACAAACACCTAACGAGTCAGGGGTACACTAAAGGCGTTGGTTTATGGAGGGGGCAAAGTCTTACTACTTTCCGAGGTTCTGGGGTATATGGAATACCTGATGACCTCTGTTTTTCCTATTTCACGAAGAATTACGGGGTGCGGCCGCAAACCCCCTTAATTCTCCCCTTAATGTAGAGCAGGATCTAATATCAGCTATTATGTCTATACTTTAGGAAGGACGACAAAGTGGAGACATGCGTGGGAATGAAACTGCTAGCTGATTGGAATGTAGAGTGGAAAGCTGTTGTAATAAGTACTTTTGGTGGCCCTATGGAAAGTCATCACCTCACCAGCTGTTTATTTCATAGCGATGAATTCCCATTTGAGCTTGGTGCGCAAGCATATATTTCTCCGACTTTGCAAAAACAACGCCTGTTTCAAAAGCCTGTGATACCGGCTAAAAGAACGAATTCAATTGAAATCAGTCACGTAGAGTTAATGGATTTGAAGTTGTAGGGTAGACCGGGGCTATTTCGATCGCTTTAATTTTACTGCGCATTTAACATTAAATACGCTGTAATTTTTCCAAGAATTAATACTTTGCACCAATTATTTGCATAAAAGAAATCCCGTAAGGACAGAGTTAAAAAAATAAGTCACTTAAAATGCTGAAATATGGGAAATGACGAGAGTATTTTTATTGCTTTAAGATCTTTTAGTTCACCTATATTAAATTTGTATCTTCTTATGTTTAGAAGTACAACAAAATATCTCTCCATATTTTAAACTTTGTAAAAGTTTGCTTTGCAGGCATATAAGCATTTTAGCAATAACGTTAACATAATCAGATCTACATCCAAAGTTGTACAACCTGTTGAGCACGATATTTATAGCTATTTCCATATCGTTAGCCTTGCACTTACAACATTTTTTACCCCGTATTTTCAAGCTGTCTTGAATGGAATAAATATTCAACTTAATAAAATAAGCGTGAAAGCCTCGAATATGTAAGGAATTGCACTGGAATATTATCGAAATAGCCTCGAAACAGTCTAGGAATCGCTTGGATCACTTACTGTCATTCATTATATAGTTTACCGCACTATTGACTTTTCATATTAATATTCATAAACTTCAGGCGACCACTTTCAGATGAATAGCTTGTACCACTGGCCTTGATAGCAAATTTTGTGGCAACACATCCCTCACACTGAAGGTACACACTCATCTTCTTTTATATTATTATTAATTAAACCATAAAATTGAAATATGAAATGCTAATGCAATAGAAAATATTTTTACCAGGTAAAAAGAAAATCAGCGGCTTAAACCTTTTCAGCAGATATATTCACAACCAGCAGGGACATGAACTTGTATAAACAAAGTCTTACACGTTTTAAAGTTTAAATAATATGAATTAACATGATAATACATAAAATATATACCGAAATAATGAAGGTGAAAACCTAATTTAAAAAATTGTAAAGGATTCCGAAAGAATAGAGAGGTAATTAATGAAATAACCACTAGATCGAAACAACCCCTATCTACTGTATAGGTTGGGTGATTGAAGGCAAGTGTCTATTGATATAAATAAAAGAGAAACACTTGAGAATTGGAGACACACAAGTAAATATGTGGACTGAGGGGAGAGTAACGATAGGAAGAGACTATTTAAGTAAGAAACCTCAACTGAGAAAAGGAATGATGGGAAAAAGACCAGGGAGGTTTCCAACGTGTGTGAGAGAGAGAGAAGAAGAGGGAGATCTCTCACACAGGCCACCAAGTAAACCCCTTGGAAAGAGAGGAAAGTTTCTTCCTTAACAAAAGGTTATTTTTGAAACAGTTTCTCTGGATGGGCTTGGTAACCTCAACAAAAGAGATGGTGCAAAAGAGAAAAGAGTGCGGATCTGACGAATAAAAAGCATTTGTGAAAATGTCTGCTCGGAAGGTTGGGGGGAAAAAATTACAACGCCCTTCACCTCATCTTGAGAAAAAAAAATCACAAAGCAGCTTGACAGCTGAGAGGTGGATTAATATCCTGCTTTGGAATATACTACATGATTACGTCAAATTAAACCACGCGAGGCGATAGTACAAATCTGGAAGAAGTACTACAAATTTTGATACGTTTTACTCAGAATATTTGAGCTAGCAGTGAAAATCCTTATTTTCGATGGTAAAAATTGATTCAAAACCCCGTAATATCCCAGATATATCAAAGAATAAATTATGATAAGACAAATTATAAATCAGATGCATTAATAGGAAAGAATTGAGGAGTTTAGTTACGACCATATCAACATAGCTAGTTTAAATAGTGTGGTGAGAGAGGAAATGTCGAATTTCATCGATAATCCAATCACATCCCATTGAAAAATCTATATTGGAAGCTATAAGAAACATTCTTACAAACAAAATTTGTATGTTTTCTGCGTTTTAGTAATATCAGAGTAGCCACAAAGATTTGAATCCGAAATTCCCTGAGTTTTCCCTGATTTCCAGATAAATATTTTCTGTTTTCCCTGAGAATTTCAAAAAACAACTTGCATTATTTTATGAGAGTTATGCAATGAACCAAGGACACTTTTGTAGTATTCCTGTCAAAATGTAGACTAATTTCAAAGCAAAACTAATTTCCAAGCATAAATGAGAAAAATACTGCATTTTCAAAAGAAATCTATTAATTTTTGTTAGGAACATGTAAATTTGTACAAAAGTTGACAAAAACACAACAAATCAATCACAAGTTACGTGCGAGAAGCCACATAAGGAACAAGTGAAATTATTGTTACAAGTAAGTGGACACAAAAGAAGTAAAAGCTTTCATAATCTTTACTGAAATCACAAGCAAGATGTTAGGGCTGAGATTTCCTCATCAATAACTGAAATTTCCTCAGTCATCTCGCTGAGTATTAACTCTGAGATCTTAGTGCTCAAGCTGCGGTTTTCAGCTGCTCCTTTAGTTTTGAAGTCGGCATCCAGCCGCTGTCTTTTCAAGTAGGTCTCGTACTCCTGCTGAGCTCCCCTGAACGACATGATTAACTCACTATTAATTTCAATTTTAAACAGGCCACCACCAATTTTGAGAACATCATAGACTTAAAACTGAGCTATCAAAGAAATGAAGTTTTGGTTTTCAACCAGGCATTATTTGTTAACTAAGAATCCCCTTTCCAGAAAAGCTAATCCATGACTTAAAATAAGGCATGATCTTAATGTTCAAGCTGCGGTTTTCAGCTGCTCCTTTAGTTTTGAAGTCGGCATCTAGCCGCTGTCTTTTCAAGTAGGTCTCGTACTCCTGCTGAGCTCCCCTGAACGACATGATTAACTCACTATTAATTTCAATTTTAAACAGGCCACCACCAATTTTGAGAACATCATAGACTTAAATCTGATCTATCAAAGAAATGGAGTTTTGGTTTTCAACCAGGCTTTATTTGTTAACTGAGAATCCCCTTTCCACAAAAGCTTATTCATGACTTATAAGGCACTTCTTGATAAAGGAGTATGAGTCCTCAAAAGCCTTATTCCCTTCCTGACAATCCCTCCAGAAGTGTTCTACTCACTGATCAATCCTATTGTGGCCCTTGAAAAGTTAAATCAAGTCTTTCTTCGAAGTTAGATTTTTGAACTGTTTCTCAACCTTATCACATTCCCCATCCCCCCTGAGAGTAGAAGAAAGTCTAACAATACTTGTAGGTAAGTGACTAGAAATTAAATTAGGTTCACAGAAACTTGCTGCCTGACAAATCTTATACTTAATAGGGGATTTCTCAATTAAAAGATTACACATTCAACAAAAGTACAGCAATCTTCTTTAATGGCTAAGAGTTCTGCCTTTGTTAGGGTTACTGTAAGAGCTGTAAGAGCTCTGAGTAAGAGCTCTGAGATACTGTAAGAGCTCTGAGCTCTTACAGTATGACTGAATTTGAACTTAGCTCGTGCTTTCAAATTACTTTTAATACCACAAACTGCAGAAGACTTCTCTGGCAAAGGTTCTAATACTACGAGATCCATCAAAATCCCTGATCACACCGGAAAAATCAGAATGTAAGAAAGGTGACATAGGTGTATCACATTCATATTCCCTCAAAAATTGTGTCACTAGCCCTGCAATGTAACCGAAGAAAGCTAGCTTTGCAGAAAGTAGCTTATCCTCTAGATGTTTCTGCATCGATTTAAAACATGCAGACTGAATTTTAATCTTCTCATGTTCTACCCCTTCAACATACTTTAGTAGCAGCCTTGTAACTGTTGTTAACAACATGTAGCCCACAAGATCCCATGTTAAGAAACATGGGAGAGCTGTCCCCAAATGTTGACTTATGTCTAGTTCTAGTTCCCTTAGAAACACCCAGTTAACATTGGGGCCTTCCATGGACACCTGTAAAAGCTATGTGAAAATTAAGTATTTTAATTCTTCTTTGAAAGCTTTCAGCAAGTCTTTGGCCCTGGCATGACTGAGGAACGCCGATGATAGGTAATGATTTTCCACCTGGTTCGTCTTATTATTCAAAAATCTAATGGCACCGTCCATCTGATTTTTATAGGCCATTTTATTTAAACTTTATACGGAAAAAAACCCTTCAATTAAGCGTGCACCACTTTTTCCAGAAAATATTTCGATTTTTCCTGAGTTTTCCCTGATTTCCCCGAGGGTTTTTTTCCCCTGGGTTTTCCCTGATCTCCAGAATTGTGGTAACCCTGAATATACTTCATCATCTCCAAGGTTTTAAGGCCTACATACCATGTATTAGATTATAATTACCTCTGATTTATATGCACCATAAACTCAAATACAAATACAAATATATTAGGACAAATCCAACTATCACAGGAATGCATAAATGGACATTTTCATATTTTTCACGTCATCCTCGAAGAAAAAACTCTTGTGAAGCAACTGCACATTTAATAATGTGCAATGTTTTCGACCTGAAAGCGGTCGTTTGTTGAAATTTCGGAAGGAGTCGTAGTAGGTTGCTAAATCACTCCTTTGGATGAACATTGTAAAAACAAGAAAAGGCTGGACAACAAAAAGAAGAGAAGGGGGGATTGTGTTTGAACCTCTCGAGATAATTTAGATCACGTATCTTAGGAGTCACGTGACACAATAACGAAAGATTCGCGTTTTTGGTGAGCTTGAAACATTCGGATGGATAAAATGAGCGTATGTTATGTTGATTATTGTGACTCTAATCGAGATATTCGACTACATCAACGATATCCCGGTGAAGCAACCCGATCGGAAAGACTACGTGAGATACTTACAAATGGTTTAAATACAACACATTCTCGTACCCTAGTGAATGTACCACCTGCCTCCTTAGTCACTTGATCGCTATCATCTCAAACGGTTCAATGACCCCCCCCCCTCCCCCCGGGAGTGATTTTCAGATCAGTGATAAAAGGAGAGAGAAGAAAATTTCCTCCACAATCAGAAGCAGGAGAACAAAAGGCCGAGTGGGAACGAAGGTATCTGGATGGAGAGAAATGCTTAAGACGACTTGGGCTAAATTGGGAACTGGTTTTGAGAGAGATTTTAAACTCGGTACACTCAAATCTGGAACCACTTGCAGTTTCCAGCCAATTGATTCTCAGGCACAGTGTATGTCTCTGTGTAAAGTAATGGTCGGCTTTAGGCCCACCTCTAAGATGAAGTTTAAGATTGTAAATGGTGAAAGAATGGAAAGACGGTTTTGAAAAAGGAAATGGGAAGGTGAAAGTGAAGTCGAGAGCACTATTGTATGCAAGGGGACAGTAACAATATTGAACCTTCGTTTACGAAGTTTAATTACACCGAAATCAAATATCCTATTATTTTAAGGTGTTTTAGCTAAGACTCCATAGGTGAGACAAATTTGTCAGGGTATGAGTACATTGGACAAAATTGGAAAATTATCTATTTTTAAACTTTTGTGAATAAATTAACACCGGAAAGATATATCCTATTTATTGAAGCTGAACTTAGCCAATAGTAATTCTGGACTTTAAAGCAGACTCAAGTTCCAGGCTCTCCAACTGTGAAGTTTTACTGTAACGTATAGCCAAAGACCTTAAACCTTACGCGTACTCACATTCATACACGAACATACACGTAATATATTAATTTACACACAATTTGTACCCGATATATTTGGATTTCAATAGTTACCAACTTAGCTAACGAAGTCAGCCGCACAAGAAAATATTTATGCTGGAGATTCTGGCATTGTTTCAAACTAGTAGGAAATAATTATTGAAATTCTCCAATCATGAAAACCAACGGAAAATTTAACTTGTGCTTTTAAAACCACCATTCTAAAGTTATCCACCAAGCCACACAAACCAAAAGTTATCCACCATCTTCTCCTATTTACTAATATTAGATAGAATCACCCCGCGTAATAAAGTAAATATGAGCGAAAATGGTCCTTAGGGATAAATCGCTGGAATCCATAATTGTCTGAATATATGGAGTGCTATACAGGAGCAGCTCATATTCAGGATGTATAGTTGAAACTACAATTTTACGCATGCTGTAGCGTATTTCACTTCCAATATGATGCATGAAAATAGTAATATGGAATCAACAGTTGTTATCACAATTTGACAATGCACCAAACTATTGGTCAGCACAGCTTCTCTTTCCAAAACTACAATATCTTTTATCCCCATTAAATCAAGATTTCATTGCTGCATACAGTAATCGTCAGGATTTGTTATTAATATCCAGCATTCCTGATTCTGATTGAAATATTCTACATTCATCAAAGCATAGTTACACTACATATTAATTATCTAAGTGGAAACCTACGAATGAAGCATTATATTATGTGACAGTGAAGTTTGGACGATGACTGCAACGAAACAAAATATATTATAAGCAATGAAATAGTAGTTTCATCGAAAAATGGCGAATATTACATATACGGCGATATTTACCACCAAAGAAAGCCAACGAAGGGCTGGGGAGAAAGACACTTGATGAAAATACTCTGAAGTAGTTGAAATAAACTTAATGAGCATATTCTGAGACACAACAGTCCCCTGAAAACTATAATCGAAAGAGTAACGACTGAATAATAATACTGAGGAAGATAAAGGGTAGAATGCGTAAAGCAAAAAATAACGAGTATCAAAATAATTCTATAGGCAGTCAGCTGATAAGAGAATTAAGAAGAGGGAGACGGCTAACCAGTCTATGATCGCTGACGATTATAATTCAAATATAAGCCACCGTGGATTGCGCCGATACTACATATTTTAATCTCACTAAAAACAAAAAAATGCGAATGCGTCTTGGACCCACCGGTCTATGTGCCGGAGTGATGGGAGTAAAGAAAGCCAACGCAAGACATTGACAAGATCTCGCGGCAGGAAGCATTTTTATTCCCTCAGAAATTCTTGAAGAGTAGGAGGGAGAGACATGGATACTTAGATTAATGACTTCATTGCATTGGCGCGATTTTGAACCTGTAAAAGTCCCCTTTTCCACCTGATCCCTCGTCAAATGGCAAATCGATATACAAAAATTCAATTAAACCAAAGGGGTGTTGAGAGAATAGAATATATAATTACCAGGTTAACAGAATAAGATCAACAGCATAAATCTTGTCAGTAAGGATATTTACGACAGGAGACTCTTGAAAAAAATGAAGTCTTACACGTTAAAAAGTTTACACACTATGAATTAACATGATAATGCATAAAATATAAACCGAAATAATAAAGTTGAGAACCTTGGAGGGGAAGAAGTTAAGTATTCCGAAATGAAAGAGAGAGAGAGAGGTGAATAAAATAAATAAACCGGTTGTGAAAAAAGTGTACGACGGGATAGGAAGGAAAACGTTGAAAGGAGAGTTAGGAAATCATTGGAAAGAGGAGAAAGGGACCTTTCGGGAGGGAAAGGGGGAATTGGGAGGTAAGTATCGGGGGAGGGAAGAGGGTGGGAGAAGGGATAGAGAGGTGTTCGAGGTGTCTGTCTGGAAGGGCATGGGCAAAAGCCTTGAGGTAAATGGGGTTCGTTCAGGACGACAGGAGGGCGGGTTGGGGGAAGAAAAGGGAAGAAATTGGGGGGGGAGGGGGACTGAGGAGGAAAAGTGAGAGGCGGGTGCGCTCAGATTGGCCACCCACCCATTTCCCGCCCCCAATATCTCCTCGTATCCCACCCTCTCCAACCAATTCTCCATCCCATCCCAGGACCCGCCGCCGAAAATTCAACCGAGGCCCGGAAATTTTTCTATAAATAAAACCACAGGAAACCCGTAAAACACGTCTGTGAATTAAAAGAGAAAGGGAAAAGAAAGATATTACAATGTTATTACAACTCTCTCTCTCTCTCTTTTACAAACTTTAAAGCGAAACTCCGAGACTTTCTGAAACTGCCCCGGGGAGTGAAAGTCAATTATTAGTTTCTGACTTGGGATATTGGAATAGCTGAGGCAAAATCCGATCCGTGCATTTTATCTCATCCAGAATAGACCGTCTCAAGTTGCATTGGAAAGGTGAAGATTGTTATGGCGGTCGATTTTTCTTGTTGATTACCTATTAATCAAAATGTCGAACTATTGGGTTACATGTTAAAATAAATGATGCAATCAACGCAAGGCATCAACTGTCGAATGATAGGCTTTCATGAAGTCATCATACTGAATTAGATCCGATGGCACATCTTCAGTTATTGAATGTTTTAACCAACAAAATTGCTAACTTACGTCACTTGCAGAGGTCATGCTTGTACATGCACCCTTCTCGCAAAACATCCCGGTTTGTTTTAAATCCAGCCTTGAGCATGGGTGGTTCTAGAGCTATCGTCGTTGGCGAGACAGCGGAAAAATTCAGAATTAAAAATACGAGTGCAAAATGTAACGTTAAAGTAGAACATCAACAGGCATTGCACTTAAAAAACTATCTACATTTGTCTCTTTTTATGATAATCCATGTCTTATTTTAGTACAGAATTATTATTGGGTAAATTCACCTTCAAGGAATAGAATATTTTCCGGTGTTAATTTATCGCAAAAGTAGACTAATTGACTATTTTAAATGTTAACCAAGGTTTACACATGCCCATTAATTTAAAATTATATGTCACCTTTTGAGACTTAGCTAAGAAGCGCAAAAATTATGTTCCAAAATAAACCACTCTATATTGAGTAAATTTGTATGCAGGCAAGAATACTGTACCAATGCATTGCTTAAGATTGATTATTATGAAGGATTTAGGGCAGAAAATTTCACTTCACTTGTTGTTAAAGTATCCATTGAAAGCAGTTGAGGCATGAAGAGCAAAAATGAATACATCCTAGGAAAAAAACTTAAATAGTCATAAATATAATATCAAAGTGTTATTGAGAAAGAAAAATTAAAGCAGTTACATTTTTGCATACTAAAGAATATTTAAATAATGCAAGAGATGATCGACTTGATAAATTGTCATTTTCCATTAAACTAAACCCACTATAGCATTTCATTTCATGAACTGATACCCTAAACAGAGCTATTTAAGTATACTTGCATTCATTTTTATTTTTTAGTGAAGGTATTTTCACCATGCAATCAAAAGAAATAGTAGTAAAAATTTTATGATAACGTTTAAGCAACAACTAAACGTTCATTAATCGGGCTGCTGATCCCGGGAATTGGGTTCTCTGTAGATACTTTCCAATTTTTATATGCTGGATGCATATTGAAAAAAGCATTCCATTGGCTTTCTTACCAGAAATAATAAATAAAACCTGAGATTTGACTTGAAGGTTTTTAGGCTTTTATAGACTTCCACAATCATGTATTGAATACGGAGAAGCGTTTTGCTTTTCAGCTCGTCATTATTTCGCCGAATTATCCCAAAATCTATTTTTTAAATCCTTAACTTTTGATAAGGAGACGAGAGAGCAAACCGAAGAGAACGTTCGTGTTTTATTTTAAACATTCCTTACAATGACTAACAGCTACCTCAGCTCGTTTTCAACATTTGAAAGACAAAAAAGTGTCCCCCGGAGAGAGCTCTTCGGCAACTGGCCCCGGGGATCCTCGAACCAATCCAGTGAGGTGGTACCCTTGCGCCACGGCAGTTCCTCCGCCCCATTTGAGGCCCCATCTTATACACACCACCTCCCTTCCCCCGGATGGGCCCCGTGGAAAACTCAATCCGCCTCTTGCCGGCACCCTTACTTTCACTCAAAACCTTCCTCCTTTCTATTCCTCCTCCTCCCTTTCAGCCATCCTTCCCCTCACCCGTTTCCCAAAATTCCTCCTCTTCCTTCTCCACCCTCTCCAAAAAACCCACCCTCCGGTTCCATTTTATTCTCTAAACATCTTCCTTTCAGATCCCTCCCGCTCCTTATCCCTCTTATTTCACTCTCTGTCCCTTCCCTTCTCTCTTCTTCCTCTGGGTCTTGCATCAGCTTCCACGGAGATCGTCTGCAGACGGTAGTCTTTTGAGAAAACATCCAGAGAGCTTCCAGCAGGCACGTTAGAGGATTTATTTCCGTGGGTACGCCCTTGCCTGAGGAGTATGGAAAAGCGAAATCGGATTTCTTTTTTTTTCTACCGAAGAGCGTGGGTAGCAAAGGCGTTTCTAGGTAACGCAACCGTGGGTGCTATTCTGAATAGGATTACTAAATTCAAACTTAAGGAGCTCTCCTTAACATCGGAGAATGTAATCTGTAGGGAACACATTATCAAAATTATTATCTCTTTTGTTGAAGGTGCTTGCTCTGCATCCTTTCTTTCTGGAAACTTGGCGCCAAGTCTAGTTTTCATCAAATTTATCGATTCAGCCTTGTTATTCGTACGTGTAATGAAATTTATGACAGGGTAAAGTATTCATTTGAACGGTAATTTATTCTAAAAAGGAATGAGTTGTTATTGCCTGGCAAAGAACGAACTTAGCTGAAAGGAAGATGAGTTTTCCGACGGAAGCTGAAACCTGTTGATGCATCGAAGGTCGGGATGCATAACGCATAGGATAGTCAGTCCTTGGATTAGCAAAGACGCGATGAAACTCTTTCTCCCGTCAAAGTAATCTCTTTATAATTTACTTCCATAAGAGCAGGTTTTGATGTATATTTTTCCTGAAATAAAGCTTTGGGAGCATAGAATATTTACAGTATGCTCCACTTAACTCCAGTATTTCTTTCCTGTTCCCCTCAATTCCTGCCCTTCTTCATCATATCCAAAATGACTATTTATTCTCCCCATATTGTTGCCTTCACCACCTATGTAAACGGCTGGTGTCCTAACACCCCCCGCCACACGCCTATTGAGGCGGCTTGCGGGGTAGTATGTAGATGTAGATGTAGTAGCTTTTATTAACCTAAGTTATCTAACTACGCTGTCTACTTTACCAAAAATTGTACCAACTCGGGCTTACGTATGTTTTAAGTATTACTGGGTCAAAATACGTACGTAATTACTTATATACCTCTTGTAATCCACAAAAAAAGCTATAACCGACCTGGATTTCACGTTGAAATCCCAAGTTGGTCCACGTCACTTCAAAAACGTTTTTGTAACACATGAAACTTGGGTCTGCTTCCAATATCACGTGGGATATACGAAGTATTATTGGTTCTTAGATTCATATGATTCTGGCAGATTCATTAGATTAAATTCATATGATGATCCATACGCTTTTAATCGGGAAGCAAAAGCTCATTACTCTGAAAGCCTTCAAAAATCGGAATGTATCGATCAATTCATGCCTAAAGTTAATATATCTGCCGTCTTCAACGTCGCAAAAGTGTGAGAGGATGTGGTGTTAAGCCGCAAGCTTCTCTTTCCTTTGATAATATCATCTCCTTCCCCAGACTACCCTCTCTCTCCCTTCTCGCCCTTTCCAGTGTGCTCCGTATCCTTACCCAGCCTCAAGTGCCCTGGAGAGTTCTCCAGAGCTCCCTACAGTGGGGGCGGGAGGTGGGGAGAGGCGTCTTGCGAGGGAGAGGAGTGGAGGAAGTAGGGCGGGTGGTGGTGAGGAAAGAGCCGGTTTACGGAAATGGCGAAGCCGATAAACACCTCGTGGATCCTCCCTCTTTTTTCTTTCCTCCTCCGCCAGTCGCCTCGCAAGCTTTTCAGGGCCCCATGGGAGATGGCAGGCGCGTGGGGCGTATTTTTCCCGTCCCGTTCTTTTCCCCGCCCCAACTCACTTTCACTCGCTATCGTCCTAATCCATCCAGCTCTCCCACCTCTTCTCTCCACGCCCTGCCCGCATCTCCCTTTCCTTCATCCACCCACACGGGGGTGCAGCAATCCTCTTCCTTCTCTTGCTGCTACTACTGCCTAAAACTCCCTTCTCTCCGTGCCGCCCCAACCGGCGGACGCTCCCAAATTTCTCGGCCCTCTTAATCTCTTCCTCCCCTACTCCTCCCTTCTCTATCACCTCCTTCGAACTTTTAAAGTCTTGACTACCTGTGCTGTGCTCAAAATTAACATGCTGGAACTCATCTACTGTGCTTTAGGCACAAAACACCCTTTCACGTTTACAAGTAACCCATTGTTCAATCTGGCATTTTCGCCCAGGAAAACACTGACCCTGATAAAAAAAATTTATGAAATTTCCCCTCAGTCTGAGGAAATTTCTCATTGGTTCAACCGCAATATCATATAGCTTTCCCACTGCTTATCCGTTATCCTAAGTAATTTATCCGCAATAAAGCAGAAATTGTAGTATTTTTAAAAAGTTTAAATTTTTCCTCGCTATTTATTAAATAAATAATTAAATAAATTTAAAAAATCTTCAATTGTTACTTCACTATATTTTACCCATTTCCCACAGCTCAGTCCGTTATTCTTTTTCAAATTTAGGCAGAAAATGTAGAAGTTTATTTTTACTATAATTTTCAAACTTTTTATGTGTAAAATCATCGAATTACTTAATTGAAATTTATTTTCACAGGGATGAATACAATAAAACCTACTGGAAATTAAGATGGGATTAATGTTGTTAATTCTCGGCAAAATTGCACTAATCACATATTGATGACTTTTGCGTGTGAGCGAAAGATACAACGCTAAGGTTTAGACATAAACAACGGAAGCAGTCATTTTTGACTTGTCTCTGATTAAAATCATGATCTCCAAATTGCCAGTTAGCTACGTGAATATTTTCGCTGCATGTGAATTTTTTACGGTTGTTATCTAGATATTTTGGTAACATAAAATTGCCTTTTCCAAGTCGAAGTCATCGAATACCCAACCTCGCGGTAGACGTATTCTGGGTTCTAACGCGGACACACACAATTGCACCAAAGAAGAAATTGAAGAAATGGGATCCAACATATCACACCTTCTTTCTAACTTTTGTCAGTTCAATTTTCAACGGTCTCGAGTTAGCTTTTCGAATAAAATAAACCTGTATACCCATGGACTGGGCTTAAATATATTCTGCATAAATTTTGAAATACACCCTCTCCGCACAAGACCCATTCATCGTCTGCCAAGCCTCTTTCCAACATTGCATATGGTAACATAACAGCTTGGGCCATTGTTGTTAAAATCGAGGGTGACGAAAAGGTACGCTACATTGGGCGTGTGTATCACGGACTCGTGGTGAATACACAATAATGGGAAGTGGAGAAACAACAGCTAATAGGGCAAGCAGAGCAATAATAGCGAAGCGCCAACACCTAGTAACGGGGAGAGTTTTAAACAAAGAGTTAAGAAAGAGCGTTTAGGAATAACGCACGTGGTCAAGATGGACTCCGGGGGGAAGTAAAAACCAAAGTATGGGGAGTGAGATATAGTAATGGAGATCACCATCTATGCTGATTAAGTTGGGAGCAGAGTGAAATACGGAGGAGGATCGCGCATCAGAGCAACCATCCTGCGTTGTTTCTTTTTGTGAGAGGAGAAAGGAGTGACCAAGGAGGAGCGTGGCAGGGAATCGCCTTTCGTACCTGTCCGTCATAGGAGTGGCCTAATGTTTGTACATATTTTATGTTTCTCTGTATAAAAAATTGAACAGTGAAAATAAGTGAGTGCATTATAAATGTGTGAAAGGTGATGGCTTAAGTGTGCACAAGGGTGCTATGGCCTTTTTAAATGAGCCAAGAAGACAGAGGATAAGATAAGTGGAGGGCAAGGAATTGATTAAATGTACCATCTTATAGATGTGTGTAATCGTATTAGTATGTAAATTTAAGTCTCATGCTCTACCGACTGGAAAATAAATATTTCGCACAGAGTGAATATTACAACATTTTTCCTCTACACTTCCAAGAACTCCGCCAGCCTTTTATTATCAGGAGACGATCTCTTTTCTCTTTGTTCTCTCAAACTTATAGCCTTTCCTTTCCCAGCTCCGTCCTAAAAAGCCTGGAAACCTTTTAGGGAAAATCTTCGGGCGATGGCTAAGGGGGTGGATAGGCGGAATAGAAACCGGCCGATTACAGAAAGTGCTGTCTGAAGCTGAGGCCGGGGGCGCGTGGAGGATTGCCGCAGTTAGGGTACGATAAGGTGAGAGGAAAATCGGTTGGTAGTCGTGAGTGGGTGCTAAATAAGGAAGGAAGTGCCGACATGGGGTAATACGAAAAGAAGAAGAATTAGAAAGAATAATCGTCGGGATAAAAGAAGGTTGAGGATATGAAGACTCGCAAAATGTAAGTACGAAATAAAACTCTCGGTGAGGTGACAGTCTCTTGAGGCAATATTGAGTAATGTTACAATGTTCTTTCGGCCTAAAAAGAACATTGTAGAAGATAGAAACGTATCATTCCATGTATAGTACTCTAAAAAGGATTGCTCGCAACTAATTGACTCTGCAAATGACGAATAACACATTTTTTGCACATAAATACGAATTTATAATACCATTTAATTGTGATAAATGCCAACTTTGGCTCAAAATAAAACTGGCCACCACAATATTGCTGCATGGCACCGTAGATGTTTATTTTTATAAAAATCAATGATTCTCCAATAGATACACATTTCATAGGCTTCAAAGTAAAATTATTAATCTCTCGTGGTTAATACGAATCATTACCTAGTTTGAATCAATATGAACACCTAAAAAATTAATGAAAAAATATATTATCTTATTTTTACCTGAAAAAAGTATACTTAGTCCATATCAACTCACTTTAGAAGTTTTATCTGCTAGGATATAGTATACATGCATTATCGGCACTATTATGTTGATTAAATAATAAAAATAATGCCATATACGTAAATATTTTGCTATTCCATTATTTAGTATAAATTGTGAATTGGGAGAAATACTAGAAATCCAAAGAAATAGCCTTTTTAAAATCATTCCCAGTTATCCCGATTATAAATTTTTATAGGAAAATACTTAACAGTGCTACTTCCATACAATAGGTCTGAACCAAATGCCATATAAGAGTGAAAGAGATATTGAAATATAAAAGAAGATAAATAAGATATAGGACACTGAATCTGGCGTTACTCGGTGGAACTCCTTTTAAATGAATGAAGACACAAGCACTTGGTTATGATTCCAAACTTTATTTGAAAAAAGACGACCTAGGTTTCGGCATATCAGGATCTCCATCCTGAGGATGGCATGATATGAAGAAACCTAGGTCGTGTTGTTTCAAATTAAGTGTGGAATCATAACCAAGTGCTTGTTTCTTCATCCATTATGAGAAGTAAGATGGTATTGAGACAAAGAAATCCACATGTTCTACTACCTCCTAGCATCTAAATGCGTTCTTTCGCACGACACCCGTCATATGACGAGGCTACATAAAAGAAATACGGTGAACACAAATGATCCGCAATATTTGCGATGAACGGTAAAGAATGCGCTGCAAATCTCGAGAGGAAAAAGACTTCCTGGACTTGGATTCGAACCCCGGAAAAAGTCAAATGCAAAGGCAAATGCACGAACTACTAACCTTTTCAGGGTCCTTACTTTCGGAGGTTCGTTCATTGCTCGACTCCCAGTTGAGGAAAAATATTTCCCCGAAATATTTCCAATGCAAGTGCTGTTTAATATTTTAGTTTATTCAATCGAGGGATGGAATGGTTTGGGGTTATTGAAGGTTCAGTAGTTTCGAGGCAACCCAAATAAAATTTCACTAAAAGCTAATTGTAGATAATACCAGAAGTCTTGATTGGGAGAGGAGAGGAGAAGGGGAGGATAAGCAGAGAGATGGAGAGAGAAAGTGATAAATGTCAGAACAAAAGAGAGATCCCCGAGCGCTCCTTTTTTAGGGGGGCATGGCGGGGAGGCAGAGGGGGAGTTAAGCCATTTTCCCGGCCCTACCGGTCCCTGCCCGGTCCTCAACCCACCTCCTCACCTCCTACCGCTCTCTCTCTCCTCAGTTCGGGGGCTTTAATGATCGAATATCCGCTACGCTGTCTGGCACCCAGACACCCCTCATGTATCGCCCGTAAACCTCATTCCCCCCCCCCCCGCAATCCCTCGCCCCCTTACAGCCCCACCACCCACCAGACAACACATGCCCCGAAAAAACCTCTCACTCCCGTCCGCCCGCAAATCCCTCCTCATCCAGAACATGCCATCAATCCCTATTTCCCCCTCCCCCATCGTCATCACCCGGACAACGCACACAGATATGAGCGGAGGCAGACGCCATGCTCGATTCAGAGTATCGCATGGAGATCTCGATTTGGCATCGGAAAAGCGTTCATGAATTGAGTCGGCTCATCAAAGCCAATTCAATTATCAGCCTCTGGCCGGGTCTGCTTTTAGCATTTTTCATCTATCTACCCAGCACCTCTCCGTCGTCACTCTCATCCAATCCTTTCCTCAAATACTGTCCGTTTCCAAGTGCTCTCCTATAATCCTCTTAACTATATCTCCTTATACGCCTTCACTTTGGTATTTTAACATGAATCTCCATTTCATGTACTGTTTTCGGTATTTTGGTGAAGGTTTTCCGGATTGTCTACCACGTTTATCCATGTCTTTCATCACATGCATTCATTTCAAAGGATATGGATTCACGCGGTGGATAACCCCGAAAAACCGTCACCATCTGGATGCCTTTGCAGAAGTTTTCTCTGACATTCTCAGAGTTTTGTCCGTTTCAATTCATTTTACGTGTCCGAACCACTTTAGAATTGTCATCTCTATCTTCTCCTGTAATATACCTTCCCCTCTTTTTCCTATAACATCTCTCTGATTTCGTCATTTCTCATCCCATCCATTCTAGTTTTCCAGCTCTGCTTCTGAGAATTGTAATCTCACATGTCTGTACCTTTCTCAGATCTTTCTTCGTCATTAAACATGTTTCAAAAACAGACATGATGATGTGGACAGAGTAAGCCCTGTAGATAATTCCCTTTACTCCTTTGAGGAACGTATTTGATAAAAATCCAGCTCCTAATGCTTTCTGACGAGTATATGACGTAAAAAGACCGCTAATGTGATTAAGAGAGGTAAAATCATGACAGGTGAACGGATACAGTATCCGCCATAGCAACTACTGAAGGGAGCCGCGGCTCAAGCCAGTGCATTGTCTATTATGAAGACCCACCTACGATGACAATCCACAATACTGTATTTAAGAAAGGGTTTCAGCCTTTATTCGGTGGCACACTCAGATCACTCAAGGCGAAAAAGGAAAATGACTTAACACTATGTAATTCTATTATCTAACTTCCGATCACTTTTTTGGAACAAAATTCCATTCTCAAAGGATCATCTATATTCAGATAACAAATAATAGTTTGGCAGACAATTTTGAACATGAATAGAGCATGTTTAGATAAACGGAAGAACATGAAAATTCACACATGACTAGGCATTAAAACGCATTTTCTTCTTCTACTACACATTTTAAACTGCAGCAACGCCATGGCTGTTATCATTAGTCATTAAATTTCAATAACATGGTTGACTGGAGCCTTCCATTTCACCCCCTTCATCGTTAACTCCTTTGTTTTTGTATCTCTTTTGTTTCATGCTCCGTAATACCTAACCTGTGTCTTCAACCCTTGGTATTCCTCATGGGGGTTTCCCTTCTATTTTCCTTTGCATCATGTTCCATAAATATTCGTTATGTCTCAAAATGTGACGTATCCAACTAGACCTTAACTTTAATATAATGCTCCAAATGGTTTTCTATTCTCTTATTCTTCTGTAACCATCCTCTCAGTTCTGATCCTATCCGTCCAATAGATCCTCAGCATTCGCCTCCAGCACCAAGTTTCGAAAGCCTCTATCCTATTCGCTGTGACTGTATGGGCTTGCCAATGGCTATGCATCGCAGTTTTCAGGCGGATCGATGCTGAGGTCTGACGTCCTCACGTGCATCACGCGTAATAGCCGATGCGTGGAGAGATTCGCACACCGAAACTCGCGCACACAAAACTCAGAGGAGCCCTCACGTCACGACCTCCACGACTACCCCACTCCCTTAATCTCCAAATCATCCCCCCTTTCTCTCCCTTTCAAATTTCTCCTAATCCCCCTCATTCCCCATCACACCCCCCCTCTCTCCTCACCTCAATGCCCCCTTCCCCACACCTAGTCTCGTCCCCTCCCATCGTCTCCTCCATTCCCTTCGACCTTTGCCATCATTCGGCGAAGGGAAAGTGCTTTCCGTCCTATTAGGGCACAAATAAGCTCGACTTTGGGCGGAAAGATGAGGGAAAAAGGAGAAGACAGTGAGCGGAAAGTGGGAGGGAATAGGGGGAAGGAATGAAGGAGGGTAAGGGTGGTGTCAAGGGGGAAGAGACTGAAGGGGTTGAGACAGAGTGAGTGAAGGGAAGAGATAGATTAAGGTGGTGGGATCGTAATATGAAAGTTATGTCATTCTCTGGTCATATTTGTGGCACTCGTATTGGAAAGGGTTTCCCCTAACCATCCAAGCGAATGGGAACCTTTCTTTTTCCTCACCACAATATTTTTTGGTTTACGATTGAGTTACAATAAAAATTAGCTCAAGCGTAAAAATAAGATTCGTAAATGCCAGAAAAGCAATAATAAAATTGGCACTGGGAGATATAATCCCTCAACGTGGTACAACCAACCAAAAATAATGTGATATGCAGATTAAAGGAACCTTGACCTCATTAACCACGAACTCGACATGAAAGCTAGGATAGGATTTACTGTTAAAGGAATGAATACTGAAGTATTTATGGCTCGTAATGGCAGAGTATTTGCTCGTGTTCATGATATCAGCGAGGCATCTTTATTCTCAAAGAAAAATATATTGATACTGTCAAGCTGGATCTTAGTACATATTCGCTACCACTAGTGAAACCCAGATAATGTAAAATTCCCATTTCCTTAGTGAAATGTCAATTGCTACAGCCCATTTTTGACTAATTCCATTCCCAATTCTTCTTCCAGTTCGATGTGATCCATTTAAACAAAACATGACCATTATGAATTTTACCACTTATGGGTGTTTTCGAAGAATCTGCGTATGTTTTGGAGGTGATACGGAATTTGATTTTCAGTGTTTTTGCTTGATATTCATTAAGTCCTTGCTTACAAAGCAATGGAAAAGTTAACATTTTATCTAGTACATTGTGCAGTTTCAATGAAAATGTCTATAATACGTTGGCCTCTACCGGTTGAAAAGATCTTAAATTGTCTCAGATGTCTTGTGACGTGTAACATATCGTTCATTTAATGTCGCCATTCATGCTTATGGTGACTTATTTGAAATATGGCACCAGAATATTCGTGGCCATCATCACAATCATTCAATCATAATCAGATCTGATTTCACGTGGTCAATCTTAATCTGCACCTAGCTCTTTCTGGTAGTCTTATACCATCAGGTTTTCCCAACGTTAAACTCTTTAAGATGGTTCTATTATCCCTTCTGAGAAAATGCCCCTTAAAAATCATTCTTCTGCTCCTTATATGGAATATTACATTGTCTCTCTACGCATGTTTTTTTATTCATTCGTTCATTTTTTTCTCCTTCTTCATGCTCCATCTTCGAATATCGGGCCTATGACTTTTCTTGAAATTTTATTATCCAAGACGATAAACTGGTCGGATTATTTTATTGTAAACTCTTAGTGTTTTTTCCGGCGTGATAATATCTTGGAAGCTAAAAAGTTGCTGCATGCTTGCATCTGTTGGCTAGGATACTTTTGTTTTTTATCTCAGGTTCTTCGATTTCGTTGCCATAGCTCCTTATATATAAAAATTGCTCACGTTGCCATTGCTTCGCTTACGATCCCATGTTCATTTGATAAAAAAGTCCTTGAAATTACTTTCCCTATGGCCTTTAGAAGTATCTCAGATATCTTTGAAACTCCCTGTATTTAAGAGTTGTGACACTGTGGAGACCTAAGGGACATTGCGCTTGCCTACTAACCTGAGTTCCTGGGTCTGGATTTCGGAAGATGTCTAATGCGCAGCTTCCACTAAACTCATACCATAAGATTTCCTAGGTGCTCTTTTTAGGAAACTACATGCGCCACAGGAAACAAAATTGGCTCAAATCTCCTGGTGTGTGAATTTTACTCGCCAGTCTTGGCTTAGTACTTGGTGTACTATACACTCACGAAGCAATTCCGTCCATCGGGTGAATAATGGGTATTTCCTTTAAGTATACAAGTTGAAATGAACAAATGGAATATTTTGGGCATTTTTATATAATTAAAATTAATTGTAGATGATATTAAGGCATCCATTCATCGAAGCTGATTGAATAACCACTTACTTCAACCATGTTTGACGATATCAGTTAAACATATACCATCTGTCGAGAAAGTAATCTCTGCAACATATTAATATATATGTTCTTATAACAATTTAAATGTGCATGGCCTCACTTTAACTTTCATTATCTCGGGTGCTAACAGCATAACAATACTATTTAAACAGGAATGGAACAAATAAAAAAATATTCTTTAGTAAAAATTTCTTAGTCTTAAAAGTAAAGTCTTTTAGCATTTCAATATATGAATATTTAATAGTAACTTTTACAGCACAGCATAAAATACTTGAAAATTTATACGTGAGCTTAATTGAACAATACACTAGAAAAAATAAAACTTTTAAATTGAAACGAAACACAGAGACATCTATCTTCTCTTTATCTTTCATCAATGATTGTATGTTTCCTTCCCCCTTCCTTATCCTTCCCCCTCTTTTCCTTTCTTCCTCCTCTCATTTCCCTTTAGTATATAAGAGAGTTTCCGTCATTACTGCTCACGTGATGATGATGCTTATTGGTGTAGCGAAACTTGGTGGCACGCGTTTGTGAAGATCATGACCTAATGGAGAGGAATCACTTAGGATTTTTATTCACCTAGTCCCACGATGCTGTAAGCCAAAACGTCCTCACTTGAAGGTGAGAGAAGGGTATAATAAGTGTGTAGTCTTCATTTTTCAGCGAATTTTTGGAGTTGATAGTCCTTTCCTACACTCAAATGGTGATTAACAATAAAAAAACACCCATGCCCAGGGTGATGAAAAGCCCATCCAGGAGGATCTACAACCCTAGACTCAAGGATTAGCAAGGGAGGACTTTGCTCCTTCGCCACCGAGGCCGACGAAAGTGGAGAAGGAATGAGAAAGGAGGAGGAATGAGAAAGAATGGAGAATGAATGCAACAAAAACTAGCTCAAGTGGAAGAATTTTGTTATCTGGGAAGTAGGATCACCAGCGATGGAAGAAGAAAGAAAGACGTGATCAGAATAGCCCTAGCAAAGAAGGCATTCTCCCAGAAGAGGAGTCTGCCGACAGCTGGTTACACAAGCCAGGAAAGAGAACTGCACTTTATAAAACTTATATTTAGAGCATGCTCTTACAAGAAAGTAAAGTCTAGACAGTAACAACAGTAATGAAAAGGATATTGGAAGGAATGGTGATACAGTGTAACCAATGAATGATGAAGATAAAATTGACGGAGAGAATCACAATCAAAATAAGCATAATGAAACTCTGAGAAGAAGGGAAGAAAAACTTACGGAACACATTTTGTGATAAAACAGCCTGATAAAGAAATAGAAGGATAAATATGTGTGAAGAATTTTATAACAACAAGAATAGAATGCACGAAGAAAATCATGAAGGACTCAACGGTTTCCGGCTCAACGTTGTGAACGTTCATTTTCACATATGAAAAGAAAACTCTATTGTATTCCACCAATTTATTTCAGGTACGACTAGTTTTGACTCATTGGTGACATCATCAAGTAAAAAAATAAAAAAATAGGTCATGAGGTGTCGCATAGTTGAGGGGCGTGCCTCCTCCCCCAAATCCCTACCCTGAATGGTATATATACCTCTTGACCTATTTTTTATTCATGTACTTTTTTGTGACACCAATTGGTTAACGCTAGTTGTACAGTAAATAAAATTTACGGAATAAAACCAAGATTTCTTTTCACTAAAGATTATAAGGGCATCCAAGTGCTTAATTATGTGGGAATGAAGCGGGGTGCGTAGAGGAAAGTAGAATGGAGAGCTGCTTTAAGCCAATTCTTGGATTCATGACTACTGATGATGATGATGATGATGGAGAATGAATGGAGAAAGAAGGAAAGGGAATGAAAGAGGCAGTGAGAAAGAGGATAAAAGAAGGGAAGAGATTTCAATGAGAGGGATGAGGTGAAGGATATGAGAAGCGACGCAGGATCTGAAAAACCGCAGCCTGGCCGGGAGAAAACGGAAGACTACTCCGACAATGATAAAGAATTTATTTATAAAGATGAGGAGTGACATAATGTGTAGGTGAATATAAGGTCCGGACTCTGAATGGAGACTTGGGCCTTTCGCACCGTTAGTACAAAATAAAAGAAGGCATTTCTCTTCTGAAAAAATAGAAGAATAAATACGAAGAAAGAAGAGGAAGAAAGGGGATGGGAACTATGTTCGCCGCTCACCTGGAACGATTGGCTTGACGATCATCAAGGATAGAGCGTGGAACGGAATCGAAGGATTCGAAAGAATAAACATTTTTTTCGAAAATAAATAAGCTGCACAGACGCGGAGGGACACAGAAGGGAAAACTGCCGCGTAGAAAATCCCATAATTCCGTCTTACCCGGGGCCGATATATATTATCCGTCCCAGCCATTGTGATTTCGTTGAGGGAAGTATGATCCGTGCAAATAAAAAAATCAATACTTTTCCAGCAGATGGAAAAATAAGTGCAGCTCAGCGAGGTGGAAAGCTCAATTTATAATTCCATGTGAGGTCATGCCGTCATGATAGTACGTGTATGAACACGAACAATACGTAAGAATCATTCATATTCAGATAGATAAACGGCTACATTAGGAATAGATTTAGTCTAGGTCGTCCCTCCTTTCACCTTACCCCTTAATGACAGAAACATCCGAGAAAAATCATTTTATATTCAAATTTGTAGATTTGGTACATAATTTAAAAAATCAATTTAATGCTGGAAAGGTACGCTCACGCGTGGGAAAAATGTAAGAATGTCCACCTGGCGTCCTGAATGAAAACACCCAGGCACAGAAAGAGGGGTATGAAAAAAGTTGCAAAACCAAATGAGTCCAATCTAATATGAGTACTTTCACGAAATCAACATAAATCATTTCCATGTGGAAAAAGAGAGAAGGTAAAATTAATAAATAAAATGAATTATAGTAATATGCTGATAATAGCAGCATGTATAAAAACTGAAAAAATAAATAATAATCACTTAGTTAAAATTATTAATAACACTAAAATTGAAAGTAAATAGATGAATAAATCAAATGAAAAATAAAGATGAATTGTAATTTTTTGATGATTTAAATAAAGATGAATGTAATTAAGTGATGGATGTATTCCGCACAGTTTCCGCACAAAATAATTTAAACCAAAATATCAGGTTTTATACCCGGCTGTGACTCAACCCTATTTTCGGTATGAAATAATGCTGGGTGGATACAACAGTTACAGTAATAATACAAGTCCCCAAGATCTCAAAGAGAGGATAATTTAACTCCACATTTAGTCCTTCATTGAGCCAGTCGGTAAATTACCTTTCCTGGTTAGCAGGACATCGAGCGTGAAAGAAAAATGTCATACAGTGAGGTAGTGGGACATAACCTCTTTCGTATAGGTCAAATAATCATCGATATTGATTTAAAGATCCAAGGAATACGTTACAGCAAATAAATAGTTCATGAATCATAAGCTATGAATTAATGTTTATGATGGTTTAAGCACCATGTATCTTGTAAAGAAAGGGTGTTTGGGGAGTCATTGCTCGTAGGCATTCCTTATAATTAGAGTAATAATTATATTGGCTGAACCCATAAGTTTACATCATTAACCGACATAATGAAATTTTAAAAATCAGATCAGAATAAGAAGAATTTGGGATTCTTCTAAGGAAAAAGTCTAGAAACTCAGACACGAGAAACTTCATTACAATGAAATAAAACCCATATATCCGAACTACTGAAGGGATTGGATAAGCCCGTTGGATTTTCCGGGACAAATATAATCCGTCTGAGATGTTACTAGTTCAAGAGTATCAAAATCATATGCTCCATGGTGATGCTTTGAGCACTTTTCTGGTCTATAACACATTGTGTCAGCTAATGTGTGTTCCTTCTATCAATATAGATAACTAGTTGTGCACTCTAGCTTCCTATTCCCCAGTCACAACGAGCTGAACGTGGCTTTAAAAGGGACTGAATAAATTTCGTACAGCATAGTAAAAACTTGAAACAAATGTAATTTCTCTACGGCTATTCGTGTGTGGATATTTGTGCAAGCAAACTACATGATTGTGTTATGTATTCAGAGCACGCACCATCTTTAAATTTAGTCTTCGATAAAGTTTTACTTTTATAAAACTTAATCTCTTATATTTGTAGCACAGTATTACTTTAGCTCAATAATATATTCCCCTGGCAGTAAATTCACGACTTCAAGTAGGGCTGGATGGACAGGTAATCACTTTGTCTTTTGAGAGCAGTCAATTTTCACGAAAAATATGAATTGCTGAGCTATATAAAAACATATACCAGACATACTTAAAAGAAAAGGGAATTATGGAAGGTTTCATTTCATCAATTAAGCATTATCATCTTTGCCAAGGTAACGAATGTTGTAGTTATATCTTTGTTTATTTAAAAAAAGTGATTTGCCTACTTGGTTCTGGTGTATGATGATTACAATGTTGGTATGTTCTATTTAATATGTAAGCCCTGATGAAGATTTACAAATAAATCGAATGCGCCGGTATTGGCGCCTATATGATTTTTTGACCAAACCCTCAAAACCCAGACTCTTGCTATTTCACTGTAATACGGTGAGACCCATTGAAATAAAATTATCAGTCACTCTGCAAACGGGTGAATAGAAGGATAACTTAAAGGGTAAAGTCCGGGAGATAACGCTGTAATGGAGAAAATGGGATCCTAAGTTATAGGGTACCTATTAATGGCGAAGTCTGGGGAAAATGGAGAAGCAGAGGGAAAGGATTCCCAGACAAATTTCATTGGTTCCCGTAACTTTAGGCATATGATGATCTTGCGGCAAAAATGAAGCTTAAATAGCCTAAAATAATTGATTCCTAAGATGACATTACTAAGGTCGTTGATGCTAACATATATAATATATATATAGAAGTACATACTAAATTGTAAATGAAGCGGAATTAACGACTAAAAAAAATAATCGAATCAAGGGAGCTCAGTCACAACCATTTAGCCCTAGTAACTGGCCAAAGAACTTTACCGTTAACACATTAAAATACATAAAAAATGTATAAACATATAAGTACCATTTATGCTTAAATGGTTTCTTATGGGAGAGACCATTTTCCTTGATATTGGCAGCTGGCTATGTGCTCTAGCTACCAGCCGTAACTTACCATGTGTTTCTCCAGCTAGATGTGGATAGGGGCGGCTTCTACAATCGATATATCTCGTGGTTATCTGCTGGTTACTCCACAGTCTGCTATGCACTGGGTACACCTGAAATTCAAGTATATTCAATTTAGGATAGACTTTTGGCCCACGAGTTAAAAGAACAAATCATGGTCTGAACTGAAACTTAGTTTGATACATCACCTGCCAGTGCCATTAAACTTTCTATCAAGATAGCAAATCAATTTACCCCTTTAACGGTATTCGGGACATAGTGTATTTGGAAAATTGAAAATCTCGAAGACAAAATATTGACATTTTTTCAGAAAACGTTGCCCTTGGTTCTCAAACCTTAGTCTATAAATATTTATAATGCACCCCAAATTTCAATAAACAGTAGAACACGCCACATCTGTCTATCCTGTGCATTTGTGTGCGCTCGGAGAATCTGTTGATCAGGTCGGATTGTATAATGGATCAGATTATATAATGGACCTAGAGTTGGAGAAGAATTCAAACGAAAAAGTGGACTGGACGGACAAAGTGAGACACTAGGAGGTACATAAAACATCTGAGGTATAAAGGGCTAAATATAAAGCAGTAAACGCCCAAGAGAAGAGCAACGGATAGGGAACGCTCTGGGATACAATCAATTCATTGCAAACAAACTGGATTGGAAAATAGAGGAAGCCACACGAAAAAGACCAAGGGACAATTATCTAGGATAGCCTTATTGAGTACTGCCTCCCTGTCCTGAGATCCCGAGTTCTAATTTCGGAGGTGATGGAGATTTTTCAGAGGAATCCCGATCTTTTGTTTGGGTGCTATATTGAGAGCACTTCAAGGCGTGGTACTCCTTATACCCTCCACCCTGAATATGACGATAACTGTAAACCTCTGGGCGCCTGCGTTGAGAGTAGGCTCTGGCCAATGCGAGGTTTATGTCTACATTCCCCATATGATCCTTCAATTATCAACCAACTCTCCTATCCTTAATGGTGCAAATGCCCTCAGTTCTCGGTCTCCTTCTCAAATGTTCAACCAAATAACCTAGTTACACACAGGCTCACGATACGATATCAGAACGTATGTTTACACTGAAACTCTGATGTTGATATTTTCTGTGCAACGGTGATACAAATCTATATGAAAGAATATAGCTTTACTTTTCTGTCCCGATCTTTACTTGAGTGGTGCTACGCTGGGATACCTGTTTGAGGACCATACTCAGTCACAGGAGGACATTACTACACTACACGAGGATCGCATTACTATTGGATGACGTAGGGCTGGAATTACTTGGACGAAGGAAAAGTGAGTGGGTGGGTGGGTGGGAAACTTGTGGGGCTTATAAGGAAGGATAATAGAATGAGTGGAATGAGATTTCAACCATGGATAATGAAGGGGAAGGGGGTAAGGGTAAGAAAATTCCGCGCTGAAAGAGAAAGTGGAACGAAATGGCGTCTTTGGGTATGTGGAAGGAGTAAGCCGCTTGGCCTGGGTAGGAGAAGCATATGGAGGTGGATATAAATGCATGCAAAGATATTTAAAGCTATCTTATACTGTGGGGCTACACTGAGAACTCCTCTACCTAACCTAACCCCTAGTCACAAATAGGTATGTAGCACTATATATAGAGTCATAAGCTAATAAATAGAGTACACAATATGATCTCTGTTGTTTGGCCATTGTAAAATAAAAATAAATTAAAGTATCTATAAAAATAGATGAACAAATGTATAAATAAAACACATAATTATTTAAACCAATACATCAATTCATACTATATAATCCTCTGACCAAGAAATTGGTCGTTGTCATAATCACATTAAAATAAACAATAAGACGTATGAAAATGAATATTTCTATAACCATATGATAAATAAATTTGGTAAAGATTTGGTGGCCTTGTTTGCATTGTGTGAACCACACTTGCCGTACACAATATGTTCTCTTAGGTTATGCCATTGTAAAATAAAAATAAAATAATGTATACATAAAAATATATGAACAAATATATAATTAAAGACAATTATTTTATTAAAACCAATACGTTAATGCTTACTATGTGATCCTCTATCCAAGCAATTGGTCTTTGTCGTAATCACATTAAAATAAACAATGTGACGTAAGTAAATGAATATTTCTATAACTATATTGTAAATAAATTTGGTACATATTTAGCGGCCTTCTGTGCTTCTTGTTAACCTTGAAGCAAAGAAGGCCTCCAAACCTTTACCTGCTTTACCTGCTATGGTAGAGGTCGCAGATTCGAATCTAGACTGGGTGGTTTTTCACCATCCAGGGCATGGTTGTGTGTGTTCGTCCCATTTAATACAGTACATATCAGAAATTGGCCGTAATGGACGTAACCTGGGCTCAATTTTGAAATTAACATTTTTTTCTCTGAACACCTGGGAAAAAATCAGGATTATCTGTATGAATCCTTGGATGAAAAAACTCCCGCGCAAGAAGGGTATCTTGGAAAGGGAAACGATGAGAATGAAAACGGTTAGGGAGAAAAAACTTGAGGTTGTCAGCAAGTGGGGGGAATAGAATGATAGCGGGAAGGGAAAGAAAACTTTCGCTATTTTATGTCTTCGCGGATTCACCATCCGATAACAGAGGAAATTGAGGAGGGAGAGAGGTTGGGAGATCAGCAGAAGGGATGAAATGTAGGGAAGATGGCAGGGTAGAGAAAAAAAGGGATGACTACGCTGATTAAAGTTTAGATCATTACCTCCACCTCTCTTCACTCTTCCCTACGTACCACCTTTATTTATTTTTATTTACATGTTTTGGAAGTAAAGGAAGGGCTGCGGGAAGGTGAGGAAGACAAGGACGTTTGCTCTTTCTCTCCTGGCTGTATTTCTTCGCTCGGGAGAGAAAGGCTCGTAATATTGTAGAAATCACGACTTCGGGTTTGCTTATTAAACTTCCCTCCCGTCCACCAGCTCTCCTTCTCTCTTATCCCCAACTCTGCCTCAGCAAATCTTTTCCTGTGCTTTAGAGAACACGTTTACACAAGTACCCTTGTTCTTGCTTGCAGACCGGTTAGTTATCCACGAATGAGCAACGGTTACCAATGCCAGGTCTTCACGCGATATTGCTTACAAATAAGGACATTTATTGGCTGACTTGAAGCAAGCTATAACTAATTCTCAAAAGTTTATGACATTATACTAACCTCAGACAGACAGATATATATGCACATGTATTTGTAGTATGTTGCCCGTAATACTTCGCACTTAGTTCTTTCATTTTTCAAATTGTAGTAATTTATATTTAAACTTATCACTATGTTACTGTCTCAAACACATAAAAAGAACCCAAAAACAGTTCTTCGGTTGCCTAATTTAAGATGAAATGTGTGTATATGTATTTGTTATATGATTTCCGTAATACTTCGCATTAAGTTTTATCATTTTACAAATGTTATTAATATATTTTATTTGTTACTACGTTATTGTCTAAATTGTTTTACTTATTTTTCTCTTTTTGTTGCTGGTAAACAATATAAATTGTTTTAGTTCTTAAGAGACAATTAATAAATCTTCATGCATTCAGACTACAAGGAAGAGGACGGCGTGTAGCCATCTTTGTAGCAAACGGAAAAGTTCTTAAATTTGGCAGATTTGAACCTTCTGACATTTGTATTAATCTATTTCCTTTTGTTGATGATGTATTTTTCCCAAGAAATTATTTGATTCTTTTAATGATTTATTTCATTTAGGTCTACATTAAGGCACAGTTATTTGTAAACCTTAGAGTGGCAAGAAAATACATGCATGGCCCAGGAAACGAAGTCAATTCGAGAAAAGAGATGTACTTTTATAAAAAAGGTATAGATCAATATGAGAATAATTTATAAGAAAATATCATATCCAATAAATATTGCACAGAATCGGATAAAATGATGAATAAAGTGCTCCTTTCCTTACTTTCACCCGAATCGCTAATGAATGCAGCTTGTTGTCGCACGCAGAGAAAGGCCCCGTCTTAAATAGCTGGTGGTGGAAGCAAACCATCATTAAAACTGTTTGCTGAAGCGCAAGATCACATAAATGAGACTGAGACCCTAGTTAATCCAATCTGAAGACGCCGCGTTTCGCCAAAGCCGGCGGATTGGGTCACGTGATTTTGTAGAGCCGATGGAAAGGGGAAGTCGGACGCGTCGGTTTGCAACAGGAAGACACCCTTTCGAACGCCGACCGCCATGAGAGATACATCAAACCGACAGCTCGGCTGACGCATCGTTGATGAGCAAACATTATGGTTTTAACACATGAGCATTGACAGTTGGCTGCCCAAATGCTATATCATTATGTTGTATGAGTGCGCTATTGAGTTATACACGTATTCTGTTACTTGGTTTGTATTTCGATTAATTTTGTACCCTGCTAATCCAGTAGGTGACTGTAGTTGTGAGGTGAACGACGAGGCAAATGTAATTTCCTCGGTTTCAGTACATCGTCATGTGTAATGACTGCCAACGGTCCTTCATGTTTTCCGTTCAAGGTATAAAAAATATTCATTCACTCATCGAAATGAGAAACAATCCTTTCCCGAGGATAAATTCGAACTCAAACGAGCAGAGAGAAGAGAAAGGCGAGATGAGAGAAGCATGTCTTGAGGATGAGAGTCAAGGAAAGAGAGGGAGAGAGAGAATGAGTGGGAGGTAAATCAAGGGGACAAAGGGCTTTGAAAATATTAAAGAAAGGCCCGGGTGGTAGACGAGTGGGGAGCATGGGGGATTTTAATGGAAGCAAGGTCCATTACCCGGGAGTTTCCCACCCTCCACCATCTCTCCCACTCTCTCGCCCAGCAATTCAATAAGACATCCATTACGGGCAATCTTGACTCGTGTCATTGAGGGGTAAGGAGGAGGACATCCATGCCCACCCACCTTAAACCTTAACTCCCCCCTCCACCCCACCCAAAACGAACCGCCTCCTTTACCCCTTTTCAACCTCCTCCTCTCTCCATCCCTCTCTTATAAGGATCCTTAGAAATTGAGTTCCAGGGGGGGGGGACTTCTACATTTCTCAGACGTCTCAGACGGAACTCGAGACTAAGAGAGTGGAGGGGAGAGGTCTGAGGGGAGGTATCAGGGAGGAGAATATGAAAGGGTGGGAGGTAAGGAAAGAGAAAGAGGGAAGTATTTTGGAAGGAAAAGGGTGATGTTGTGAGCGAGAGAGAACTACCACCATCGATTCGAGATCGAATGGGCTGGACATTAAAGACGCGACTCACTCCCTTGTGCCTACGTATATTTTTTTCCGTGTTCGAGACGACTAAGGTGGCGGAGGACCCACTGCCGAAGTGAAAGGGAATTGACGAATAAAAGGGATAAATGAACGACAGCGATGAATTCGGAAAAATGAAAATAAATCCAATGCGCCGGACTTCGCGGGAAGCTATCAGAAAATGTTTTTGTCCATTTATTTTTTTCGACTCGGTTTCTTAATGCCTCAGAAGTATTTTTCTTTTTTTTTCTCTCTCTCCCCCTCAGACTGCAAGAAGGGATAATCTCAATGAGCGGGGTGCATAAAAATCGTGGCTTCTTAACGCCACGTCAGTCCGTCCTGATACAAGTCGCGCCATTCACATTTTTCCCTGAAATTTTGAATAAAAACTTAACTATAGGATCTAATGAGATACCCTCCTAAATATTTTGATCCACTAATTCATTAAAAGACTATGGTCAGCTTCTCACATTATATTTATGCAATGACGCATGTGACTTGACGGCAACTAAAATTAGGCTAAAATAGGCATTCTTTATTGAAAGAATCAAAGAAAGTCATTACCGACTCCAAATTCAGATATCTGAGAATTTGATGAAAATTGACTCTTCTTTTTCATAATTTAATTGGTAACATGAGTTTTTTAAAATGAGCATGAATAATTGTGGATGCATAATTAGCGAAAATTGTAGCTGTCAAAAGTTTAATGCGAAACAAAAAGGCCACCTTTGTAGTGCACTTCCTGTATCGTCCATTAAGTCAGCTGTTTATTAAGTAAGTTCACATGTCCGATATATTAACCAAATTTATCAGAAAATAAAATTTCATTCTTTCGAGATACATGAATTGAAAGAAAATTGACACTTAGAAGATAAATGATGCGTTTTAGTGGCAAATTTCATGAAAAGGTTTTCTCGTGCAACTGTGTACACAATATGAGTGCAAGTAAAATAATACTAAAGAGCTGACTTTCCGTTAAGAGAATCAGTTAACCATTCAAAAACTATAAAACTCACTGGTTTCCAATGTTTTCCCTAGGTAATTCCTATTTTATCACGTCAAACTGTGATAATTATTTTTCCAAAATTCTCATCAATCGTGGGGATTACAATTTTCAAAAGTCATGCACGGTACTTACTACTTAAACCCTATTGTCATTTTCTAGTAGTAAACATTTTCTGTCCTCTTCCTAGCTCAGAACTTCACTACAGAGAAATGAAACAATGGTGAGACACGCGATAAATTTAACCGTAGGGAAACACAGGGAGGAATGCAAAGCGCGTCTTAAAACGAGTTACGCATAACGAAGCGAGAAGAGTGTAAATATAAGGAATAATACACAAAGGAAATAGCATTACATCTAAAATTTAAATTTGCGATGTAGGCAGGCATTGAGACACTTCTAACATGACACCCATTTTGCTAGCGAGACAAAAAATTGTAATTCTGGTTTATGACGGATTTTTAATGATTCAAAGTTATGATGAAAATAATTTGTATAAATTATCAATTTCGCCAAATCATCCTTGTTTATCATTTATTTAAATTACGAGAGGTAATAATAAAATGTTTACCTAAAATAAAATCCATGGTGGAATTTTGAACTATATTTCCCTTCCGTCTTTCCAAAAAATATTTCAACCATTGATCTTCCTTATGGTTGACTGGAGTGAATAATATCAGCAGTATCATATAAAGCCATTAATATGTTATAGACTTTTAGAAAATAAACTTATTACTTCTATCCATGATAAGAAAGGGAGTTTTTTGAGTCAGATTCGTTGATCTTTAGTTTATTGCCTTTGGTCACGAAGGGCACAAAAAATGAAGACGAAACTCTGAGCTAAAAAATTCACGGCTGTATGTTGCGGCAACATGAATAAATATAAGATGAAGTATGCTGTCTTCATATTATAAGGGCATATCAAAAAATACATTAGTAAAATAGAAAAAGAAGACTTAAGCACGTACTTATTATTTTAAACTTATAGAATTTTGCATATTACAGTTTTAGGAAGCTCAAGCAAAAGTGAAGAGAAAATATTAATGGAACAGCAAGCAATTACTTTCAGTAAGCAAGCGTCAGCTGATTGGTCATTAACAATCATATTAAATAAATTAGAATCAGTATAACATCCGTAATAGAAGTGCATACATTTGGCTAATACTTACGTCATAGAAAGAAAAGGTACGAAGCATGGCAACAGTTAACATGAGTACATTGCATATTACGTTAATTGAATGCTCTTTCTTTCAGTGTGCCTATAATTTGTTTCAATTTCATTGTAGTATATATGCATGATGTTAATAGATAGTATTTCCACTCAAACTAATTAAAGAACAATATATTTACCATTTGAAAGGAAATGGAGATATTTCTATCCTTAATAAAGTCCTATAGTAGTAACGACACTGGTTTATCAAAAAAACCAGGGACCCACGAAAATACGGGTTACGCCGGGGGGTGACTTAAAAGCTTCAACAGGCGGGTACCACAACCTTGAGGTCACTAGCCAGTTAACGAGCACTCTATCAAAGGAACCACATACCCATTTGTGATGATAAATTTACTCAAAAAGTACATACCATTGCCGTGTTTAATATTTTACGCAGGTCAAGAAGAAGATGTCAGGGTATCACATTTTTGGTCTGCTATAATTACGAGCAATTTGATCAACATCGTCTTTCCTGCAATACAATTAGTCAATATTCAAAATTGGTACCTATTACCAAGGTTATTTTGGTTGAGTTTTATATCCGGTAAATATCCATTTAAGCTGTCCACAGGGGCGGATTAAGGAGTGGGGGGGCGGGGGGGGGGAGCCCCGTAATTCCCGGGAAAATAGAAAAGATGGTAACCATTAAGGTGGTTCTCCAATGGAAGTTTTTATTTCACCAGCTCAGTATACAATGTTTAAATATAATTGGAATGTGGTGTAAAACCCGGGAGACCTGTATCTTCACAAGAATGGCATTCTTTACATCGTTTGTAAACGTTTTTCAAATATGATTAGAGGGCTTTACTCAATAATTTATCATTTCTACTATGTAATAAAGCCACACCAAAACTACGTTCCAAGCGCTTCATTTCTTTTAACTTTCCGAGGGAGGTCCGCCCGGACCCCCGTTTCGTTGAGAGGTATTGCATACCCCCCAGGCGCCGCGGAAAGTAGTAAACCGCCCCCCTCCAAAACAACGACCTTAATCCGCCCCTGGCTGTCCATTACGTAATATATTTTCACACGGTTACAAAAAATATTCTGGCTGATGCATATGACACAATGGAATTGAGGGCACTCAAAGTATTCAGAATCAATAGAAACGGAATCAAATTATTCTCATTTCAGAACATCTTTCTCTCCTTGAATAGATGTTGTCCGCAGATGTTGATAAGTTATTTTTGCTGGTGCCAGTGTGTAAGTTTTCACCTTAGAGTAAAACGTATATGTACATTGAAAATAATTCAAACACTAAATATTTTTACATGGTAGTTTCATATGTCGGCCGCGATTTAAACGCAAGAGCATCATTATCAAGCCCAATTTAAAACCACTGCCGATTCAATAAAAATACTAAGTGGATATACAAGGTGTTTTAATTATTTCCAATATGTTGAAATTCCATAAAGTAGAGCCGGGAACCTTTGTATTTGGGAAATTATATAATCAATACAATGCACTACGAGTACAGTTACATTAAATAAAGCCACGAAATCACGATAATGTCAATTCCGTCATCACTAAACAATATTAAAATTTTGTCTGGACGCAAATTGACATTATTTGTATTCTTCTTCAATTCAATTTTTGAACTGATTTTGAGGGGAAGGGAAATCATTTTCCAAGGAAAGGCCGAATGTGTTCGCAATCCTTTCAGAAACTGGTGTTGGAAAATAGTTGAATTCCGAGAGGAAAGATTCCCCAGCATAGAACTCAGCCACATAGGATTTTCCATCTAATCTCTTATCACTTTGCCTAAACCAAACCCACATCTTCTCAGCACTTCAGAATCTCATTCACTTTTCCCCTTCTCCGAGTCACCGCGGTATATATCTCTTTCGAAACTTCCTTCGCCACATTTTTTTAAAGGGCTCAACGTTCCGCCAGCTACATTGTCAGACTGTAAGGGTTTGGTTGCTCAGGAAAAAGGGATAGACTTGGGAACAAATATAGAAACTGAAGGGACGTAGACGGAGAGAGGGGCTTCTTTGCATGGAAACCAATTTTTGCCTGAGGTAGGAGCGCTCTTATTGACTTTCCACAATCGTTTCTACGACCTCAAGGTTCTTTCTCCCTAATTATAATAACGCAAGAAAAGTAATTTCTGGTATCCTTCTAAAAACATAATTAATGAATGATCTTAAAAAGCAAAGAAAGATGAAGCAGTATTTTGGCAACGCGAAGGGTATTTTTATAGGTATTGCTATCGATTATGATTTTTTTACGCCTTTATCAAACCCGGGTAAATTTGTCACATGTCAGAGTTGTGAACTAGTAGTTTTGTATTTATAATTCATAGCACTTCTGGATTATATTTTTAATGTAACGAATATTTGTTAGCCTTATTATGTCGTATTGTGGCGAGATAACTACATGAAAATGGGAGTTGTGTTGGAGTTGGGTAATTTTTGGTTGTTTCGTGTGGCTGGAAATTGGTTTGAAAAAGAAATTAATATATTAATTTAGTCATATAATGTGAAAAATAAAAGAAATTTTGACTGTGTTTGAGTAATTAATTAATCCTCATCGCTGAAAAAAGGTATTTTACGACTACTGGGCACAAAATGTCCACATAGTAAAAAGTGCTACGAAGTATTGTATGACTAACTGACGCCATAATAATGCAGTGGGTATTTTCCAAAATTTTAAATTTAAGTAAACGGATATTTATATGTTACTTTAACTGAAACAAGTTTGCGGAGTGAAAATAGTTTTAAATTGATTCAATATTAATTGAGATATTTAAGGTTAAAATAGTCGAAATTTCAAATTTTTTTACGCGGCTGCGAAACGAAATCTGATTGGCTTGACGTCATTTTCGCTGAGCGATAGACAGCTGTGAGGGAGAAAGTGAAGGGCTGTAGAAGAGACCATATATTTAAAGAGTCTTCATTGAAAACAAAGGCTATGGCGTGCAATGGTTTTATTAAAACCACATCAGATAATTTACCCAACGTATATATGTTTATGATAGGCGTTTTTATGAAGGACGAGCAATTTACTGCTTCCGAAATTCGTGGAGCTTAAGTCCAAAAACTGAAAGCATTAAGTTTGCTTGTAAAATCGTTATTACCTACTGTTGTGTATCATTTTAATGCATATAATTATGTATTTGGTGTATGAGCTTTATTAATTGTTTTTCCAATACACTCATAATCATTATAATACTTCTTTATTTCTCTAAGTCCATACCAGTCCATGCAACAGTAAATAAACAGTACCTTAGTAACATATCAACATAGCACAGTACTTGCCAAATATTTACGCTGCAAATACTTAACACACTTAAGACGCTAATTTGTGATTGTTTGTAGAGGTTTCTACAAGTGGCTTCTCTGCTATAGAAAGGTCTAAAAATAGATTCTCACCTTCTAAATGTCTATTCAAAGTTTAATTTAAGTGTTGCTTTATTATAAAAAATCTCTTGAGAGTTATGGTGGTAATGCTATAGGATACGTCTAAGTGAAGAGAGATAGACCACTGTGAACAGTCATTGCACGAATATGTAAAGGACACAAAGTGCGAAGTAAAGCATACTTTGTGCAGGTGGATATTGAGGAATCCAACGAAGACATTTCAAACATTCAATGTCGTGATTGCGTGACTGCATTTCTTGTTCGGTGTTTTCACCGACGTAATTGTACATTGTGGCACAAAACACCATCTACATATGCCATTTAAAGTCACATCAAAAACAGAAAAACATCCAAAACTAATTTCACCGCACCAGTTTCCACCGTAAGCATAAGAAAACGCCTGGTTCTAAATGTAAACAGCGAAAATGACGTCACAGGTCATTCGGTTGTTTTCGGAGTGTGCTCGGGAGGATTCGTAACCTTCAACTTTCTTTAGCTTTTAAAACCAAAATTCATACAATTTGATTAGAAAACTTTTAGCCAATGAAATAAGTTCAAGTAACAGAATCAGAATATCGGTAGTTTGAAGTACGTGGAAAATACCCAATTATTGAAGACAATGACTGACAGCTATAATTGCTCGATAACGTTAAAGTACCATAGCGCAATCATTTCCTTAGTGAAAAGATACGAAAATGTTTAAATGAATCAGCCCTCATTCCGGTCATAAGTCAAAATTGACTTTATTTTTTTACTTTGTATTTTTGGGTAAGAGGACTCTCCATTTTAGTGTATCTGGGAAAATTTGGAAAAAAATTATAACCGCCTGGATATACTCAAGATATATGAGTGTCTGCCAAAATACATTTTGTTAGTGCATTAAAATTAGTAAGTTTAAACTAGATGGTTAGAAAATGATTCACGCTGTATTTCAATACAAATTAGAAAATGAGTACCGAAACTTAAACATGCACTTCTAGTAAAAATAGTTCTGCATTTTGGTAAGTTTCTTTTGGATGTCTGCGATATAATTATACTTTTTAGCAACAGCTTCGCCGTGCTGTTCTACCGGTTTCGTCAGGCTATCTAAACCAACAATCAAAAATAAATAAACAAACTTCGGCGGTTATTATGTAGCATGACTAATTAATACTTGAGTTTTGTAAAAGTCTTTTCCACGTACAAGGAAGTTTGTAGCCATTTTCTCTGTTTAGGTTGATAGGTCTTTTTTATATTTCAATGGCTTCCCTGATGATCCGTGGGTCGTAGCTAATTTCTTTACAAAAAACTTTCGCCCTTTTAATGTCTATACTGTGACCTTCTAAAAATGTGTGCTCAGCCACGGCAAAGTGATACCAATCTTTCTTCCGAATAGCCCGTTCGTGTTCCTTCAGTCTGCATCCTATGGCTCTCTTTGTCTGGCCAACATATGATTTTCCGTAACTACAGAAAATGTTGTGTATGCCTTCGAACATTGTGGGAGAAAATGGATATTTAGCTCCTCTTAGGTACACAAGCCTAATTTTTCGAAGATAGCAAAGATATTTAATTTTTAATCATTGATGCCCACAATTCAAACATATTAACAATGAAATGTTCATAGAAAATATATGGATGTCATTTTAAACGTGGTAAAAAATCAGTCTTGAAATGGTTAACGAATGCTTATTCAATCCAACAGTTGATACGAAGAAGACTCCACCGCTCTTGCATGCAAATGATAATGCGGATTGGGTTATCCGATCCCGCGAAATCCGACGGCGTCAGTCAAAAGTCGGAAGCGCTCCTCTCCTTCTTTTGTTTTCCCCACCCCCGTTTGCGGCCATCCCGTGCTCACTCTTTACTTCCGAGACGAGCCGAATCGACAAAAGCAAGAACGGAATCCTGGATGCGCAACACTTCCCATGCACTGTTGCGCTACGCCCATCACAATCGCAACTGACGATATCGCGCGCCCGTCACGGATGCCCCGTGAAATACGTGGGGGAAACAACTGAAAACTTAACCGCGCAGTCACGGCACCATTAACCCGGAGCGGAAAGCATTTCGCGCGATGCGACTTTTTCTCCTAAGCAACGGGCACGTGACAGTGAAACAAAGGACGCGAGGAGCGCGCCTATCTTCCCTCCGCTTCGTTTCCTCCCTCGGCTCAAACCGCCGCAGATCCTTATCCTACCACTCTACTCCCCGCCCTACTACTTCTCGTCTTTCGAACCTGCCCTTCCATGCTCCGCCGTTCCCCGCAATGTCGGAATTAATGTTATGCGTAAACTTCACCGGTGGAGCGGATAGGGGCATGGAGAAGCGACGCCTGACGAATGCCCGTGCATAAAACTTAATGTCCGCCGAAGGTAGTATTGGCCTTTTATTTCCCCATCTTCTATTCTTCGTATTTGAATCAGCCGCGGATGAGAAAGTCGCCAATGTATTTCGTTGTACTTTTCGATGTATACCTTATGCTTATATATATTAAATTATATAAAGAAATACTTGGGATAAAAAAGCGATATGCTCAGGCTTATCTAAGTGAAAATTCATGATGGCTAAATCAGTACATTGAGGATGTTCTACCGCGACTATGTCAAAACCAATACTAAATTACTGTTTTTTGTTTTCTTTCTTTAAAAAAAATCTGCTTTCACTGACTGACCCGCGTTACCTAATAAGAATCAACATTAAGGTACAAAATTAGCTGATTATTCCACGAATTTGTTTTCAATGAACACTTTTTTCCAGCTATAGGAGCCGAGTAGGTACATCGACATTTCTTTGGAATTACCGTATCGTGACTTCCAAACTGCTCACAAAATAAGTTGGTAATATTCCGATATTTTATTTTAAGTCAACTTCTCTGGTAGTTTCCCCTTCTTATTAACATTTTTATGCGAAAATAGTATGTATGAGATGTGGAAAAATACTATTTCCCCCGTGTTTCTCCACATTCCTCCATTTAACACCTTGTTATTAAAATTTCAATTTGCAATCAAAATAGTCTAGAATGGTAAGATTTTGTTGTTTATATCCAGTAGCCGAATTTTTTCTACTGGGAGCCATGAATGTAATAATATTTGACTAATTTTACGGTGACTCAATCTTAACTTTGTAATGTTTACAATAGAATTATTATTGTGAAAATCACTTTACCACCAACACCATTGCAAAGGCGTCACATTTGCGATGAAGCCGCTTGGCAATCGATTGTGAAAATCACAAAGTTATTATACTGACTATTCCAATACGTGAATATGTCTGATACCAACTACGGAAACACCACATTAATACTAGAACCACACACGGAATTTTTTTAATATTTCAAATTTCAAAATGAATTATCTTGCATTAATTCATGTATTGGAGGGGATAAATGTGTGACTTCATAAATTTTATTGAGCCCTATAAGATGTAAGTTAACTTCTGAATCGAGCAAATATTTGTCGAAAGAACTCCCTAACATACCCACCTGAAACCGCAGAAAAGACATTTTTAGCCCATGAAGGATAGTAAATAACGGCTTTTATGAATTAATTTTTAACACTTTAATTATTTAATTTTCATTCACAATGAAAATACCTTTATTGGAAAAACCGATCAATTTCAGGCACATGATACACAAGCATATGACCAAAAAATTGCTCGAGTACCGATGATACAAAAATTTCTGTCCAACCCGCGGTTTTAGTGGGTTCGGTAATTTCCATACTTATTACCAGAATTTGAGCATCTTTGAAAACTTAGAATTTACCCTACATTATTATCTTCACTATTTTATTTAATGCCTCTTCCTCTATGCTACGTTCACTACTCAACATTCCGAACACTGAAATATTCCATACATTTCAATACTCATACTAATATATTCGATGCAGAAGACAGGGCCTTAATGCGACCCTTGACGAATACCCACATGTAAATACTTAAATGTTCCGAAGGTAGTGAGCGGGTTTGTTTTTTTTCCTACGAAAACGAAAATATTGCCAAGGCATTATCTTGCCTACCCGAGATTTACTTACCTAAATTTATATATTTATATTTACACATTCCAACCATGAATACCTTTAAACAAAAGGGCATGACCATCTCCCTATTTCCATCACCTCTTTTATCACTGTGCCATTGTGACCTCTTTTCCTCATACTTTTGCGCATGTAAAGTAATTAGTGACGCTGAAATAATGAGTTCTTAAATTTTTTACATATGTACATGAAGCACTTCATTCCGGCAATGTTTTAATCAGGTGTACTTTTACCAAAAAATGCAGCAATATTACAATTTCAGTTGTTTAAATGTTTTTCTATTTCCTGAAAAGTTTCCCAAAATGGAAGAAAATGACAATCAAAATATGTTAATATCTGTTTTTGAAAAAGGTACATAGTATAAATAAATCTATTTAAAATTATAATCTACTGAACCACATTCGGCCATTTATACATTCAAAAATATCTGCCGGTAGCAGATATCGGTATCTCTACCCTGGCGATTTTCTCAACTCTTTTCAAGGTGCTTAAAAGGCTTTTGAAGGTGCTCATAAGGCGTTTCTAGGCGTTCTCACGGCGCTAGCAAGGTGCTCTGTAACAAGGTGTTATGGAGTACAGTGAGCAGAGGCGTTCCGCAGCGCTATTGCAGCGCCTTTACACTGCACCTTAGGAGGTGTTATGCTTCAGGTCAAAGGCGCTTCAGATCGCCTTCACGAAGAGAGCAATTCAAAGCGCCATCGAAGTATTTTTGGGATTCCTTAGAGGGCGTTGTCACAATGTTCGAAGGCGTTGTAACATGCTCCCTAAGAGGGGCACTTTATAGTGCTACAATGCTGAGATAGGCGCTTAAGTCCCTAAATTTCTAGTTTTACAAATACGGTGAGATAATAAGGAAAGTTTGTCGTTTCAAGACATTTCTTTGCAACTGGATGAGACATGCCTTTTGGTACTGTTTTTATTCAAGTAATCGGAAGACTTTCACCATAAATAATACAAGTGGTTTTCTAGTCAGCATCGCATCGTTGAGGTATTTTACTCACAAACATGCCTGTAGTTATGTCCATCAAAATACACTGCCTGCGTATGACTTCAGGCTGCATCATTTCTAAGACGCCCTCGATATTTTATACTTTTTGAATGTGTTGAATGATAACATCTTCAGTTGAAAGAACGGCATTAACTGAGAGCACAATATTTTCAACTAGCAATCGCACACTTTAGGCTGCAGACAAACAAATAGCTAATACCAGCACTATTACACGAAAATCAGAGTACAAAATTGAATCGTCATTTCTCTTGCCCAATACTGATAAGTTGTTATTCATATACCCATGAATAGCATGTTTCATTCAAGTATTCTACCAAATGATTGGTAGGTTCTTGGACAGTCCCCATTCTGTATCCCAACCTCATAGAAATTGTCTCGCTTTCCCTCCTAAGGATGGCCCGTTATTAGATCCCTCTTCAATTCTTCATATCTTCTACCTCCTCTTATTTCGTCCAGAATTCCTATCCTCTTCCTTCCTCTCCCACGCTTCCCCAGTGTTCTTCCCTCTATCACTCTTTTCAACATGCCCTCTCCTCTCAAAACCTCCTCCATCCATCTCTTCTGCCTTCTCCGAACCTCTGCCATAAGCTTCCTCTCCTCTCCAATAATATCCAATACCTCCTCGTTCGTTTTTCTCGCCATCCAGCCAACCTTATCTATCCTTCTCCAAACCCACATCTCAAACGCCTCAAGTCTACGCACATCCTCCCTTCGCCATGACCAATTTTCCGATCCATATAGCGCCACGCTCCATATTAAAGTTTTCACCAGCCTCTTCTTTACGTCTCTTCTCAGACCCCCCCTCATCAATTCCCTTCTCTTCGAAAATGCTTCTTTAGCAAGCGCAATTCTGCATCTGACGTCCTTACCACTAAACCCCTTCGCCTCCAAAATACTACCCAGATACGTAAACTGCTCGACCTGCTCTATCTTCTGCCCTCCCACCCTTATATTCTGCCCCGCCTTCTTACTTCTAGAAAATCTCATTACTTTCGTTTTCTTGTGATTGATCTTCATCCCATACTTTTCGCACTGCAACTCTAATGCATTCACCATTGACTGTAACCCCTTGGCCGACTGACTAAATGCGGTGATAAAAAAAGACACCTTGACGGTTGAAGGCCATTTATCTCAAGGAACTCTCTCATTTTGGACTTAGTTCACAAATCTCATTTGCACCTAGCAAAAGACAGTTAAGCGCTTATCAGATAACTTAAATGTAACAAGTCTTTGGTCCAAAACATCCTGGAATTGGAATGGGAATTGGAAAAATATTGTTTATTCTCAGTAATATTGCATTTATATTTATACTATGTGGCATTATAGGTTTCAATCAATTGATGCCAAATAACTGTTATCGCGATGTGATGGTATTTCCTCAAGCTATCACGGAATAGCCATTTAATAATTAGTTCTCGAAGTCACATTAACGCACGAAAGTGACCGTATATATAACTTTCTAGATGCTGAGATTTTAGATGTCGGGTGTGTGAATAAGCGCGTAGAGCCGTACAATGTAGTTCGGTCGAAAGTTGGTAGGATATATTGGTTATAGAATTGTATCGCGAAATATTACATTCATAATAATTTACTGTAAATATTTTTTTTTATTTTGAGAGAACAGGGAACCGTGCAAGGCGCTCCAAGGTGTTGCGACAGCCCTAAAGGCATCCGTTCTAGGTCCGCGCGGCGCCTTCATGAGCGCTGCGCAACGCTGTGGACAGTGCTTTTCAGCACTCTCAGAGCGCCTTACAACGCCTCGTAAGGCGCTTCCTAAAACACCTTTAGCGTTCGCAACTTCACCATCGAAGAGCCTTCACAGGCGTAACGAGGGAGTTTGCGAGACGCGCCGAAACGCTTGACGACGGTATTATAAAGGCGTACCAAAGGAATTGAAAAAAACGCCAGGGTAACCGTGCTCGCGGCGTCTATCAACGGCATAGCAAGCTGTGAGGATTTTTTTTAAATAGGCGAAGGTAGAAACGAGGCTGTTGTATTATCAATGCCCATATGTTATTTCAAAGACATATTAGCAAAATGTAATATTCAGGGAAGTATATCTACTAATCACACTGTGCATCAAAATATAAAAATCTTAAAAAATAAAGTTACGTTATTATTACCAACCCTGCTAAGTTCCATTCTACAAATGCTTAATTAAGAAAAAAATAACTCCATATGTTCGTTCTTTGGAATATTAAATTAATTTTATATTTTGATAATTTGGAAATAATTTCACTTTGCGATATTACACAGAAAGATGTTTCCAGACTTTTTGTTTAATAGTATAATCAAAATTATTATTTCCAAATAATCGCGATGTGATTCCACCAAATAAGCCGGAATATAGATATCATTTTATAATCATGAATATATTTTATGAAACGCTGTGTCTTCCATTTCAGTCAAAGACGCTTCAATTTAGCCACGCCGCAAGAGCAAGTATTATAAAATATGCGTCTGAAGCTGAAATACCTACACTACTACCAGTTTTCATTCAAGGTTCATTTAGTATTATTTTCAAATGATACATTGTACAAATGCTAGGAACTCAAAAAATTTTATAATGAGATGACAGTTCTTATCCAATTTAAGATTGCAAAGTTCACTCACGATTCAGAATACAGTCTAGCTTTGTCATGAAACGAAAAAGACAAGGGGTGTCTCATCATTAAGCCTTTCCAAGTTAGTATAACAATGAGTGGAACGGACTCGTAAGGGCAGCTTTACAGCTTGGCGGATAATACAGGCGGTGATGCTGATCACCATTGAAGGAACACGATACCCCTTCACAGTAAGGAGGAAAAAAAAACAAATGAAAGGCAAAACGCCACATTAGCATTGGCACAGCAGTATTTACATACCATCAGAAAAAGCAACTTTATTTTATTGTTGTGTGTAATTAGTGGACCTCTGCGATCAAATGAATGAATTGGTGAAAAATTAACTTGGTAATTATTGATTTACGCTAATTTGATGGCAGTAGTTTTGATTGAACCACATATGCTAAGCTAGCGTACCACGTCTCAATCGTTAACATAAGTTATTGAAATAAATTGAAAAAATTCTCGCCGCTGGATACGAGCAAAATATAGTGATTTAATCTTAATATTTGTGCGCATGGAATAATCGGATATATTCATTAAACTCGCCTGACAAGGTAATATCGGCCTTTACCCATAGAGCAGCTCCACCGTAAAACAAAAGCCACTAAGTGAACACCACACCGTAACTGTGGAATCAAGAATGGATAAGTAATGGTTAAAATTAACATTTTTAAATTGGTCGATTTAGGCCATTCTCGCGTTAACACAAGTTGGATAGTGTTGAAATAATCTCAAGGAAGGCTGTTTTCGTTGAATACAACAGCAGTTTTTCTCATATCACTATAAATGAAATTCTTAACACCTAAAATATATTATAGTAATAAATATATTTGGCACGGTAACCACCGGGGATTTTTTTGGGACGAATATTTTGCGGTAAATCAGCGCTAATCAGCAGCCTAACGTCATGATTTTTCTGAAAACTTGTTTTCATTGGCTGAGTTCTATCACTGTGTCTCTGCCGCAAAGTCCTGAAAGTTGTAGCCTAATCAGTTTGTTTCATTGTACCTCCACGGTACAGCACCAGTACATTTTTGTCCAGCCTAGCCCAAAGCACGTTACCTCGTCTCACCTACACTGGAGACGCAAGTCGGAAAAATGGGATTTACGTTGGTCTTTCAATGGTACCTTGTTTACTTTGTGTGAGAAGAAGAAAATGAAAGAGTATATATTATCATGGGATTGATTTAAAACCACTGTAAATCAATTATGTCACCTAGCTCTCATTTTATCAATTTCTTACTGTTAATTTCTCTCTGTCACTAGTAATCAAACTGCTGGTAAGTATAGTTTAATTGGCAATATCTCTTATGATTTTGTGGTGGTTCTCTCTGATGTATCAATTTATCCCAAGTCCTCCTCTATAAGGGTTTTTTTTCACAGTTTCCTATTTTGTTGACTCCCCTAAATTTATTTATTTTGCTATTAACAGTGTAGTAGGTACTATTTTGTAGCGCTGAACTATCATAACTTCAATGCTTCGCACCCTAGTATAACGTAGTTATAAGGAATAACTATATCATTTCATTGAAATGAGATAATTTACCCCAAAAAATATGTATAAGAGAAAAGAAATATGAATAAAAAACGAATAGAGCATTCAAAATAAGGAATTAATGCAATAAATTTAAGCAGTATTGCACAACTTGGTGGAGAACGTACATAAAAAATCAGCAGCACAAAGTGTATATGCTGGCTTCATATGTATCACCTCACTGATTGGTGATAGTATATTTCGCCAAAAAATAATTAAAATCTTTGTGGAGTTTTATAGTAACAATAAAAAACATGGCTTATCCTCATCAGCGGGGCCATACGTCACTTTTTTACTGTCAAGAGTTACCACAGAAAACAAGCTTTTTTAAATTAGAACTCGTCACCAAATTTCTTTAGAGAGCGGCATACTAGGTGAACTTTATAGAGCTTAGAAAAGCTAATAACGGCAGCTGTGATTAATACTTTATGAATGAGGCTTTTCAATAAAATCTACTCTGATTGCCGACTATTATTGTTAACTAAAAATTCACATGACAGGCATTCAGCAACGCCATAGTTAATTCCTGGACATATTTTGTTCAAGATAACACGTGGGACCTATTTTAGCCAAGAACCAACTAGTTCCGATCTTTATACCGCTCATATAAGGGCAAACTCAACATCATAATTTCCCAAAACAACTAAATCAGTTTCTCCCTTCTCTTACATTTCCGAGGAACGCAAAGAAAGTGACTGTTACCGAAAATAATATCCTGCCTCTGCAGTTCCTTAAGTATACTCGTTACGCTCACCGAGGGGCACGGTTGGTACCCCTGGCGACCCGGCACTTATTTGACCCGGTGAGCGACATGTCTGCCCTCGATTCTCGACCCAATGGAAGGGAACCCATCCCCCCCCCCTACATTACCCATCCCCACTACCCAGGCCCGGCGCGAAAAGTTCAAATTGGGACAAGTGGTCCTTTGGAATAAAAAAAATCCACCTGTTCCCTGGACACGATGCAGGGAATTAGGGGGAAGGGAGCAAGGAACGGATACAAAAAAGGAATAGCTCGTAAAGGATGAATGGGGGAGCGAGAGAAGAGAACCAGGGGGGGACGATGACTGCATTTTCACACGGGGTGGGGGACGAGTTGGAAACAACGCATTGGGACCGAGTTCGCGTGGAGTCTGGGGTTGATATTAGCTTCTCGTCTGCATCGTACTACCCTGTGAGCCACCGCACGGGTATGTGGCGGAGAGTTTTAGGGCACCAACCGTGAAAAGAGAGGGAATAGTGAAATTTGAAGCGGGAAAGGTTGAAATTGAATTCTACGATATCGGGATGTCTCAGTATCACGCGCTGCTTTTTTCAGAGTCGCAAATGGTGCGGGGGGAAAAGGAAATTTGTACCAATCAAAGGTGATCAATTTTTATTAGGGAAAGTAAGAATATTTCCCAAAAATTATTAAGTCAGTATAAGGAATTTCCAAAATTCTACCAATCACCAAGGATGACCATGCACGCAATTAATACCAGCTTGGTAGCGCATCTTTCTGATTTTCTCACTTCTATAAGCTCTGGTTGAGTACAAGGTTGAAATAATAATTACTACGTGTTACCCGGAAACTCTCAAAATCCGAACTTTTCAAGTAATTGTAGCCTTGTGGAGCGTAGCTTCCAAGGTTTTATTGGCTCAGGTAAAAGTTCTCAGCTCATTTTCGAGGAACCAGGTTTGGACCCCGGCATAGGCGGAGCTATCTCAGGGAAATTCCTAAAGCGTGTTTCACAAGATCATTTTTCACGTACAAGCCGAGGGATCAATCCCACGATGCTCTCCAATGATTAGGAGAGGGATGCCATGAATCAACATTTTCCTATTTCTAACGATCATTTTCAGTGTAGTTGGGAGCATCGTTTCTGCATAAGAGTAAATTCAAAACTGTGAAACGGACAGCTCTGATTGGCTGCAGTCCATTTCACGTATGTGTTTAGGGACGGAATACGCGACGGTCATAAATTATGGAAAAAGAGATAGAAATCCCTATCATTGCCACTATCCCTTAAAATGATGACGTCAGAGAGGCATCAATTGAGCTGTCATTGCCGCTATCACTGAACCTGTCCGTGAAATGGGCTTATGTCTAATGGAGTGCTGCGTGTAGAATGCTATAACAGCATTACTCCGTCCTTCGAATGGGACGTTCAATTGCATGAACTCTTGGCAACTTTCAATTATGACTGAGTAACACAGACCCCTTTTTTACCACAATCATAGCCCTATTTCGAAAATAATCCTTCTTCTTACTCTTTATAGGCCCATTGGCTTAAATTAACCTCGCTCTAAGTCATCTCTCCAAATTATCAATGAACCAGCTGTTAGGATGCCTGGCCAAAAATTGACGAGATATTAAGGTAGTTGAGTAAAAAATCACTTCACCAAGAATTTGATGAACTGATCTGAAGAAAATTATGGATAATTTGATGATGACCTCATTTACAAGAAAAACTCTCATCTTTCCAATGGTATGCAAATAATAGCCCTTTGCCAAACTACTTTTCGAGTGAGTTGCCTAATCAATACAGGCTGTTTTATATGAGATAGATTACGGACCTGTGCACCAGAGGAGGAATATTACAAAAATTAAGAATTTATTACTCTTAGATTTCGTCCAAAAACTAACGGTGTGTAGTTTGTATGTTTTCTCAACTATTTATAGAAATGTACTTATTACTCACCACAGTATTGTTTACAGAATCGCAAAAATAGCATCGTTTTTGAAGGCTTGTTAGCCGTACGGCGTGAAATAATGAGTCAAGCGAGAGACTTATGTTGATATACTTATTTAATTTCTGAGAATTTTTGGTCATATATAACTATATTTTTGCACTATTGATATAGCAATATTTACTTCTCACTTCTTAGAGACGCTGAAATTAAAACATAAAATTCGAATATGACATCCATTATGACCAGGGAAATATATCACTCAATCTATCATATACTCTCCCCTCTAACATATAATTTTTCTAGCCAACCCAAAACTGAAAGAAAGAGCACACAAATATCAAGTCATGCCTCATTTTTCGCGACGCATCTCACGCACAAAGCTCAAATACTATTTACTGCAGGTTATGGGTTGTGTTGAAAACTTAGGTAGAACCGCACATCCATTGACGAGGCAATAGATATTCTTGAAACCTCGAACTCAAATATAATATTCATTTCAGCTTTTGACCAATTCTATAAATATAAAAATATTCTAAATACTGCATATGAAAATTAAAAAAAAAACAGTCACTCGTAAAAAAAATACTTGAATATGACTCAGACTATCGGGGCCAACAGCCAAAATAATTTCCTAAGTATGCCTTTAATATTATGGCTAAATGTGAACTATAATTTGTAGAGCTCTAGGATGTAAGAGGTTTAAATAAACTCAAACCACAAATGTGATAATTAATTCATACATTTAAATTTCAAATGCTGGAAAGCTATATATATATATATATATATATATATATCACGCACACAACAAAATACGGATGAAAATAAACAAAAAACGAACTCATTTCTTTTCGCCACCGGACAACACCACTATGACAAGGCCGGTCCAAGGTGGGTGTGTGGAAGCGTAAGGAATAGAATTGGAAATGGTTTAAACATTCAGCGGATATAAATGTTTATTTTTTTCGGAGAGAGCGAGAAGAGGTATTGAAGAGAGATAGAGAGAGAGGAGCAGTTTCAGTGGAAATAAACGGGGTCGATGCACTCTCCCGGCTGTGGACAAGTGGAAAGAGACACTCTCGGAGTGAAAGAGGGGGAGAGAGAAGGAAAGGGAGCAGAGCGGGGTACATGGAGAAGGAGGAGGCAGAGAGAGAGTGTTAAACTGGTCGGGGGATACCCCCAACACACACATCGAGTGGACGGCCGCAGACGGTCGCTACGCTACCTGCCGTTCTCGCGCGCACGGGATTATGACGGGGGAGGAGGAGGCGGGAGGAGGCGGGAGGAGAGAGTTGGAGCGGCTCCGTTGGGTGGGGGGGCAAGAGAGGGGAAGAGGATCCAGGAGACGGAGGGGAGACAGAACAGGGGAAAGAGGACGGGATGTGGAGAGATATATACATATATAGTATGTACATATATATACATATATATATGAAGGGGGTCGCCGGCAGCCGAGGAACGTTGGGGGGGGGGAGGGTAGTGGGGGTGGAAGGACGCGAGACGTCCTGTGGTGGGGACAGTCTAAGCCCTGGCTGGGAGAGGACCCGCGTGGGTGTGGGAAGGTCTACGTGGAGTTAAGGGAGGCAGGGATATATGAAAGCGGGCAAGGGTTGAAGGATGAGGAGGAGGGAGTAAGGTAAGCGGGGAAGGTTTACAGGAGGGGGAGGGGTTTGAGGGAGGGTGGAGGGGAAGGGCGTAAAGGGTGAGGAGGGGGAAGGGAGAGGGGGAAGGGAGAGGGGGTGGACCGACGTCGACCTCCATTGACCTGGCCGTTGTCATGGCAACCGTACACCGCGCGCCCGGGCCAAGGTCGTCAATTTCCCCTCCACCAACCCACCTTCCCCTCTCTCTCTCCTACTCTCCCTCCAGTCGTGGGACCTCCCTCCCTCCACCCAGAGACGCGTCCACCCCTAGCCAACACAACCACCTCGCATCCCACCCCGCCTCCCCTGCCACGCCGACCAACCCGTGGGACCATCCCTAGGTCTCTCTTTTTTATTAAAAAAAAGAGATGAGAAGCAACATGCAAAGAAAATATTTGTTTCTACTTTCTCTCCCATATTTTTGCCATTCCAGTGCATCCTTCGACTTATAAACACATACGCACATGCGAACTCTCTTTTCTCCTCTCTTTATATTTTTTTTTCTCTCGGACCAACATTTTTTTCTAGACAGAAAAGAAGAAGAAAGAAACACAAAAAAAGACGAAATGTTTTCATCTTTTTTTTGCCCACACTTTCCCCAACCCAGTCCATCCCTCCGCAAAAAACACATGCACAGACACACATACAAACACGCATTACTACTTTTTCTCTATATTTTTATTTTGGTCTCACTTTTTTTCGCACTTCACTTTCTTCGCTCCCTGAGTCAACCCTCATCCTCTCCCAACCTTCTCGGAAAAAAGCCACCTTTCTCACATACCCGCCCCTCTGTCTCTTCCTCCACTCTATCTCTTCCCTCCCCTTCCTCTCAAAAAAATCTATGCACATTACTAATTCACTCCTGTACAACCGAACCTCCGCCTGTCAGTCACTCCTGTTCAAAGAACTTTCGGGTGAACTAAGATGTTACAATTTGGTCTGAAAACAGTGAGTTGACCCAAAACCGACGGGAACGATAGGGAAATCGCGAAAAAAACTCAAAGGTGTCGTTTTAACCCAAAATGTGTTAACATTTACTTCCCATGAAAATGCATAAAATTCGGTAAAAGTTTCTTTGATGCCTTGCTCTCTATGTAAAAGGGAGACATAGCTACAGGAATGCTGAAAGAATGGATTTATTCATTCAGCCATTTCCTTTTACATTGAGAGCAAGCCATCAAAGAAACCTGTACCGAATTTTATGCTTTTTAAGGAAAGTAAATGTTGTCACATTTGGGGTTAAAACGACACCTTTGAACTTTTTTATTCATTAAATGAATGAATTGAAAAAATGGATTTATTCAATTATTCAATTTCATGTTTTTGCCTAAAATTTGGGTTTTTTACTTCAAAATCGTGCATTATTTCACTAACTTAACCTTAAGTTAATTTTTCTCACTGTATACTCAAAAAAATAAATTAGAGAATAAAGTGCACATGTGAGAGATAAAATACAATAAAAATGTAGGAATTACAGTACGATTTTAGCCAGAAAATTCTTCACCCCAACCTCTCAATTTGTGATTAAATACTCTTACATGGTGAATCTCGAAGACACCGGGAATAGGCACGGTATTATACTACCTTTGTTGAGTTACCCACAAGTACACATGCGTGTAAAATTCCACAGGAGATAAATCATTCACCATGAGCGAGACTCGAACCGGAATCTCTTGACATCGGCGAAATTACTCGGCGCGATACCGAGGAATCCGTGTTCGAGTGCCAGTCAACGCGAATGATTTTCCTTTTGTGTACTTTAACCCATTTGTGCACTCTCGGGTGACCCTGTAAAGGTAAGTCCACAGTTTACTCAACGCTAGTTCCCAGTATACTCAAAGTTCGTCAAAAGAGCAAACACCTCACTGTGTTCCATGTTTGACTTTTACCTCACGGACGGTGGTGCTAAGCGCAAGCTTCAAACTGCTTCTATCACGTAATATGTCCGGCAGTCCCGAACAACTTGACCCCTTATTCCTTCTCCTCACAGGGGAGAAGGGCGCCTCGGTATCTTAATTGGATAAATCACTAGGCGCATAATCGTGGGATGCGGGTTAGAGGCCCGGTCTAGGCGAATGATATTTTCCTATGTGGAATTTTACCTTTGCATTTTATTTGTCTTCTTTTTTCCCTTAGGATTACAGCGAGAACACATTCCACATAAATAAATGAACACGCCACACACACAGTTCATCCGATCCACTACGTTGAGCTCACCTTTCACATTTTCGGTTGGGCAATTGGGAGTGGGGATTGCTGGAGAGGTGGATCATCGTTTTCTCTCTCGCACTTTTCCTCCCCAATCAGTCTTCTTAGTAATTCTCCCTTCCCTACCTAGGTCCGCAGCCTTCCCCCGCCAAACCCATCTTACTCAATGATACCCCAGGGCTCCAGGGCTGCCAACCATCCTGATTTCCAAGGACACGCTCTCATTTTCATTTTAAACCGTCTGGAAGAATTCATACACGTTGACAGAATCAATACAAACTTTGTAAATTTTACAATGGATTTTATTCAATACTTTATGAATAGAGTACTGCAGCAGAGCACAGTATTTAATACAATATTGAAATACAGTATTGAATAAAATCCATTGTAAAATGTACAAAGTGTGTATTGATTCTGTCAATATGGAATTTTACAAAGTAACGCCTGAGAATATCGAGTTCATTCATACACGTCATTTTATTTGGCTCTTAAGGTAGTTTGAGATAGATTTTCCCCGAGTAATAATGGAGACCATATTTAAATTTTATTTTTTGATTCAAGCAACTGAACGAAGAATTAAGTAAATATTGTAACATTAATGATGCAAAAACTTCGCTTTAAATCAATGAAATTCTCAGTTATTTACTAAATATGCACGTATGAAGTTATAGCTCTGCTAATTTTTAAAATGCCCAATGCTGAAAAAGCCTTCACTGCCCAATGCGATTCTGTAACACTTACTGCAGTGAATAACCGATTTATATTTAAAATAATTGATCATTTATAAAAAATTAAACACTGTAAAATTTCTGACGAGTTCAATGCTTTGGAAAATCACCATTTTTTTAATGAAGCCTCTCAGGACTGCATAACCGGACCATTTTCCTAGGAAAACAGCTGCTATATTTTTGTCAAATATGTCGAAAAGTATCATGGAAAGCGGTTGATATTATGTTGAATGAATTATGCTAAATCATTGAAATACGAAATATTTTTTTTATGCGTCGGCCAAATTTATTGAAATTAATTTAAGTATTATAGCAGTCAAGCTACCTTAATATATGAAACCCCCTCTTAATTGGAAAGTCACCGTGACTAACGATGCCACAGTATCCAGTTTGGTAATGCGCCATCCTAAAAGCTACACGTCACTGGTTCTATTCCAACGTTGGGCAAAACTGTTGCGTCTCTCTTTGGGATTTAAAGATCAATGGCGGCGATTGCAAGCCTATAGATTATGTGTCTCCAGGTGGAAGGCGACACGACAAAAAAACGACATTACAATAACTTTCCCATATTTTCTGCTTTTTGTGTTGACCATTGATTAATATCCTATTAAAAGTAATTTTTATTGCATTATATCATACAATTACGCTAACCTCATTGCATTCTTTTCTCTAAAGGAAGGACAACACATAGGGGTGGCACGTTCACGGTTCGTAATAAAAATACTGTAAAAAATGAGGCACGCCTACATCTATAGGCTTCAAATGTTAGACGCTGTAATGCAAACTTACCATTCGGGGCACTTATAAAGAGAAACCTATTTTTTTTGTAAACCCACACGCCGACGATTCATTGTATTTTAGGAATATGAATGCACTTAAGTCTTCATTATTTACTGAATTGTGCTCAATTTCTGGAAAAGAGAAAAACCAGCTCTCTCTTCCTTCATCCCATTCTCTTTTTCACCCGTACCTTCTTTTTCGTTTTCCTACGCACTCATATTCAACCATCTTACATGCTGTTTACTCTCACCCTCTACCCCTAATGTTTACATTCCATCCCATTTCAATCTTTGCTGTCCACATTCCATCCCATTTCAATCTTTGCTGACGACTTTCACGCATCCACAGAGATGCAGCGACTTACGTTTTACATCCCTACTTCACAAAATGTAGAACCCTCTCTGGCGCACGTGAAAGAAAATCTGGAATATATTAACTTCTAGAGGCTGGAAAACGCGAAGGTGATCCATAATATCTAAACGAACGTTAGGGTTTTTAAATCATGAACTCAGATTCGTTTAAATTAAAAGTTAAATCAAATTTTCAATGAAAGTAAAAAACTTTTGACTCCTGTTCAACTCCTGCCTTTTTGGTATCCAGGTGACCAACGATAGGGAGCGCCATTATTTTACCTTTTCATTTAATTTCGATTACCCATTAATTACCTAAACGCCGAGAAATAAGATTTTTTTGACAAGAACCACCCTGATTAGGGTGTTGTGTGAAGGGAATGCCTAATGTGACTATTTTCTAGTTACTACCTTTCCAATTTGAAGCTAGTTTTAGATTCTTGAGAGATTGACTGTTTATAATTGCTAACAGATGTTGCAAGAAATACTTGAGTTTAGATGAGGGACATTCAGATGCCCCTATAAGTAATGGAAATTATGCACTGATATTAGCACTTGCAATCTGAATTTACTAAATTACCATACACGAATGAAATTCACGGATAATCATGGATTCATTCGATATAAGCATAGATTACTCACATACACGGAATTCTGGTTAATGCTGTGTTTTAATCTTTCAAACTGGAAAATGCATCAGGAGAACCTGATGAGGCTAAATTCAGTAAAAAATTGGTCTATATACGGGCAAATCTATAATTGGTTTGGTGCCATGAAAAGTAAATATAATGACCAAGGTTCAAAATTGTAGCTGATTTAATTTACTTTTCCCAAACATAATAGCTAATATTGATTATTTTTTAATTTTAACTGTACATTAAGTGAAAATTTATGTAGATCATGTCAAAAGTTTATTCTACGCTTTTCCATAGCTTCGCTTGTTCAGTGGTGACAATGGTATAGAAATTTATCAAAACCATAAAGTTCACTTATTGACTGTACATAATTAAAGCAATAGAATGCTATATCGTCTCCCAGTTGCACGACGTCTCGAACTATTTTTCACACAACCTTTTTGCCGGCCTTGGCTTACTTATCATTCATCCATTATTCTTATCTGATTGCCTCCGTTTCTTTAGCACCAATTCATTGCTTTTGTCATCAAATACGACATCACTCCAAATAAATGCTGCAGTAAATGTTATCCTCCTCAGAATATTATGCCGGATAGTTGAAAAAATGAGTATCTTGGACAACTAGCAAGAACTAGGCTTCTTGTTGCTCTATAGTTCATCACCACTTAAAATATAATTTTATCAAATACATGCATCAACTGCTTGACATATTCTCAGGAAATATAGTCAACCTAGAATTATGTATCTCTGGAGGATTAAAACGCAGGTGATATTCAGATCCTTCATGTTTACTTGTTAATGATAGTGTTCATTGCTCATGTAAATTAACCATTAAGTACGAGTTGTACTATTACTTAAAGTCCTTTGCCCAACTTGAGACCATTACAGAACCACGGCTGACCAGCAAAAAAGTCAAATACAAAAAAAATTAAAAAAAGAGCATAGTTTTTACAAGATTATAAAACGAAAGTTGTAACATCTACAGTTTATTATGAATACCAGACGGGTTTCGGGTGTTAAGCCATTTTCAGGTACATTCAGATATTCACTGTTACAAGATGGCTTAGTGACGAAAGCCGGTATGGATTTCGTGATGAACTGTGGAAGTTACAAAATTCGTTTTTAATAATCATGACCACCTTGCAACCACTAAGTTAACGCACCAACATGTAAATACACTCTTTTGACTATGCAATATCACGAGATGGGTAGTGTCTCAAACAACTAATCTTTCATGACTTCGCCCTTTCGGCTTCTTGAAGGGAACCATTTAGATGCAGAGTTAAAAAGAAACATCTCCAACCAAAACATAATCCAAAGCCAGCGTTGTTGCTTCCTGTATGGGCTGTCATAGGCCTGCTTTACATGAACACCTTCGTGTCGTCGGTTTCCATTAGCCTGGGAGGAGAATCTCAGGTTTGAAATCCCTGATTCCAAAGCGGCACATTTGCCCAAGTGTTGAGGATTGGGTGCGAATGAATCGCATGTATTTTGCGCCCAGCAAAATTGCGCACAACGTACGCCTCTCGCCTAATTGCCCAAAGTTAGGAGTAGCTCGGAAACCTGGTTTGAACAAACCCCGGCTCTGGCTCGTCCGGCCGTGGCGTCACGTCGCCTGTGGGTGAACACGCGGTAGTAAAACGCCACTCTCTCTAACGAGAGAGAGCATAGAGCGCTGAATTGCAGGAAAGGTCATTGAAAACTACGTCTTATTGCATGGTCGTGGTGTGATGGTTATGCTGAGTTCGTGCCAGCAGATTTTACGGACGCCAGCATTTCGCATTCGTGTCATCCAACCCTTCGGTCTGTCTGCGCAGTGCTTAAATGCGTTTTGTTTACCGCCGCGCACCTCGATGTGCAGACTCTGCTTTCAAACTCACTCCGACATCATGCACCATTCCCTACCACTCCGCTTCTCCCTTTCTCCCACTCGCTCCATTTCTCCCTTTCTCTCCCCAGCATGCACCTCTGCATTGAAAGGACACAGGGTGAGTTGGACGATAAAGTGAGGGAACTTCAGCCACTTCACTCTTGTTAGGCTTCATTCATAAAACGCCGCCAGTTATTCGGAATCCTTATGAGCTAGGTTTAAAATATGTCGAATTGGATTATGTACAGCGAAGATGGGAATCACATTTTAACAGTCATTATGATAATTTTACTATAATCCTTAACATATTGCAAAATCAAATCGCGTAGGAATTTAGAGAAATTTGGGATGTCTTTCCAGTCAATTTTGTTGTATTAGGACTGATGTAGTAGAGCTTATCCATGATTAAAGAGCTCTTTGCTCTTTTCCACTGATTAATATTTGATGTGATGTTTAATATCACTATCAAACTTTTGTAGTTACATTAAAGTGTATTTACATTTTAGGTAACATTTTGTTAAATAGTGTAGAGCATCAACCAAAACCGAACACATTAAATATCTTTTACAGCGGAATACTGAAAAGAGTTCTTCTTTCGCCATAAATTTTTCAAGTCAAGTTCAAAGTAGATATTTTCGACGACAGGAGAAAAAAACTGTATTACCCTACGCACAACGGTGGATTTATGAGCCTGATGTTAAATTATTAGACTTCCGAAAGGTTATGTTATCTATTATTCCACATATCCACAATTTTTAATGTTATATTGTAATGGCACTGCAAACTATCACAAATCATATCAACTGTCATTGACACAGAATAGAATGTTTGTTCCGCAGGTGGATAAGATAACTGCATAGCTGCATAAAGCTTATAATTAACTAAGTAGCCAAAACTAACATCACCTCTTGCATGCCTGCTCTATTTTTTCTGATATCTCTGTATCGGTACATACTAAAATATATCAACAAAAATTGACCACAACGTAGTTCCTACAAATTTCGTGTAGTGTATGTTGGATTTAAGGCTTCCGCGGATAAATCAAGATAGTGAATGATGCCCGGGTTTCCTACCGCGTTGATCCATTTCCATCAACGACTGTTACACCAGCATTCCTGCTACCTTCTTCAAACCTGAAGTAACAACGCTGCTATTTTGTCCACCTCATATAGTTTTACCTTTCAATCGGGTACTCTCTTAGTTTACCTATATATGTTGACACCCACTTCTAAGCATTGTAGAGCGAGAAAAAATCTTTTCTCTTAATGCTACATTTTGTTTTCACTATTTCAATAGCCTCTGTAATTATTCTGAGAATGTACCGGCTGTCGTTGAAAATCAATTTAGCTTCTTCATGCAGGTGATACTTTCGCCGAAGGACATAGATCAACGCGGTAGAAAATCCGGAAAGCCTTCACCAATGTGGTGCACGTTTCGGTGAAAGTTCACCTCCTGCCACACACCCATGAGGTGCCTTTCAGGGCACTATGTAGATGTATATCTCTCACCAACGCATTCACGACGCCTTTCCTTTTATCCAATCCCTTTCGCACGATGGAATTTCACCGCGCGAACTCCTCCCAGCCACCCACAATTTCTCTCCACCCCACCCCACCGTACGGTCCCGTCCCCACACACATACACATCGCCCGCTCCGTGCTTTGTGTTGAGGGCGCCCACGTAGACGATAGCCCCGGGCTGTAAAGGGAGACGACAGCTAAAACGGAGGAGGGGAAAGGGCAGATAGAACGGGGGGGGGGGGAAAGGGGGAGGTGAGAGAGGGAGAGGTGGAAGCATGAGAGCAACACACTCACGCAGACAGAGTCGAGAGATAATACGGACTGCGGGAATTGGCGGCGGTGAGGTGACGGAGACTGAGGGAGGGAAAGACCGGAGAGTGAGCGGCCCATTTCGGGCTGCTGCGCTCACCAGGATGTTCGGGGAAGGCAGAGAGGGAAAGTGATGCCAAAGGCAGAGGGGAAAACGTGGAGGAGTTACGGCAAGGGCTGCCTCCTGAGTTCGAAGACCAGTGAGATTTCGTGCCGTTTTGTATTTTTTTTCTTCTTTAATTTTTACATTCTCCCAGGATCGAAATGAGACACGCCATTCCACGTCTCTTTCACCAATATATTCATTTTTTCCTCCCCTACTCTCCCTTCTATCTTAACCGTCTCCACCAAAAAAACCGGGTGTTTCGATTTTATTCCTGGATACGCGGCTCAGTGCGATGTGCAGATTTATTTATTCATTCCGTTTTTTTGTGAAAGTGGAGGCAGGTAGGATGCAAATTGACTATCGTGAAATAGCATTTTAAATTACCTCTGTTGTAGCATCATTGAGCTCTAGATTACTTTAGGGCTGTGGAATTCGATGACATTTTTGCGGAACATACATTATTATTTCACATAAGTTAATCACAAATATAAGATAAGTGTAATTTCAATCTTGAATCATCTCTAAGGTTGCACAGCAGTGTATCTTTCAATGCATCGTTAATTCAAAATGAGAATCACATATTCCAAATGTGCAGTCTACTCCGTGAGTTGAAATTTTCTAAAACAGTGAAATAGCTGCAGGTTATTCCAGAATCATCATTCATCGTTTGTTTTAGGCATTTACTCAAGAATTGTGTAAAATTCACTGTGAAAAAATCATTCGCCTGGACTGGGGTTCGAACTCAGATCCCCCGATTTCGCGACGAGTGCTCTACCAGTTAAACTACCCAGGCGTCATCTCTCACTGTGAATTTTATGGAGGCTTTAAGGAGCGAGATGTCTTCCAGTGAGAGATGACGCCTAGGTAGCTCAACTGGTAGAGCACTCGGCGCGAAATCGGGGGGTCTGGGTTCGAATCCAGGCGAATGATTTTTTCACTGTGAATTTCACACAATTGTGCGACCACTAGCGGGTGACTCCGTTAAAGTTACTGCACGGCCAGTTCCGCAGTTCTTTGGATTTACTCAAGAAATTGAAATCAGAGTGGGTGCACCTGTTTCACAGCTCATAAAGACAGAAATAATGATTTGAGGAATAATTCTTAAAGAAATTTAAGAAGACGCACATACGCTTATACCCCCTATAAACCTCTGTAATAGTGACTATTATATACAGCATTGATATTTTTACATAAACTAATGTGAGAAGATGACTTCATCCTGGCTTCATTATTTTGCTTTAGAACTGAACGAAAGACAACCTTTCTTTTGAAGCCAAGAATTCTTTTGGCAATATTACAGTCTTCACTTAGTCACCGTTAAATGAGTATCGAAAGTTAAATATATTTCTCATATTGCCAATGTTTGATTTACATCCAACTAAAACACCAAACTTAGCAGAGGATGGTTCTTTCCGATGAATTAAAAACTACCTGCCTAGTACAAAAACCACTAAGTTCAGGGAGGAAATTATTGGTGTCTTATTATTGGAAAGGACTAACGAAAGGGTGCCTACGAAACTGTTACCGAGCATTACAAAATCATCCGCAATAACATGATCACATGTCACCAAACTTTAAAACCACTCAATCACCAGCTAAACTCTCCCCACATCATGGTGGTGTTCATTTTATCGATTGCGTGTTACGACGTTATTTCCCACGAAATATTATATTAATTCTCGTTTGCATAAACGACCCTAGGGGACACACAAAGAAAGAGCGACTAAAAAGATGAAGAGACAACATACGCTATCACAAGCGTCATAACAGAGTAGACGATGATGAGGAAGTTATGCATTCTCCCACTAGAGGGCCACCTTAAGAGGAAATCAGCCACCCAATAATTCGATATTGACTGCGGCGCCATATCGAATTTTCACATTGAGAATGTGACCTTTGAGAAGCCGAAGGGTATTGAAGAGTGACTAGGGAAGGCGGCACTTCAATAAAAAAAACTCTTACTACGAACATTGCACATGTCCGAATGTGAGTACGTTCCATCCTTTACGATAAAAATATTAAAAAAACGTTGGTATTAGTGACAGCGGCAATTACATTATGGGTACTTTTAGCTCATATATCTCCTGATTTTCAATTGGAAAATAATATTGAAACATACGTGAAGTTTGAAATAGATATATAGCTAACTAAACGGGTTATTAGTGATAGTGGTAAAAGGCATACCTACGTCTATTACGCACTCTTCTTTGAAAATATTGATTTTTTCCTGTGTGTATACTTTACAACGGTTAAAAAAGAAAAGTCAAGCGCAAAAAGTCGTATTTCTTAGTTGTTTCAAGAATTATTTTATTTGTGGTAACGGCTTACCCCATTAGATAGGAAATGGTGTTAATGGATAGAATATACCCGGATCAAATTCAGTGAAAACCTTAGACAATTACCACAAGAGCCTAGGTACAAGCCGCAAGGATCTGTGTGCCAGTCTAAGAGCCAAAATCTTCGTGAGACACCACAGGTGCCAACGGGAAAGAGAAAGCTTCCACTATATAACCCGCTTGTAATCTGCAAGCTATTGGAAATGGGAGCATTACCATCTATCGAACCGGTCCTTTATTTAAGTACAAAAAAAACCATCACGCCATTCCCTTTCGGGTTACACAAAGTCAAAGAACTTAGTGATTGTCATTAGGACTATAAAACTGGCCCTCTTTCAATAATACCCTATCCTTATGATACATCCTTATCCTTGCATAACCTTTCGCTTCTATTACACTCATGGATTTCACTCCTATCCTTAAGACTAGTAGCAGTCCTCCTCTTTAGAGTCACTTCCACCATATTCACCCTGTCTTTCTCGGTTTATCTCTTTCTCTCACATAAATCTCTCTTCTATCATGTATTTACTTTGTTATTTTAGCCTCATCCTAATAGTAAATGCAAAATATTATTAATAAAGAAATAATGACCAAAGTTCTGCTGAGAAAGGAGGCAGGGAAACCCAACTACTTTTAAGGATAATAGGCAACGCAGCGAGTAGCTAAAATCAACTATCGAAATGACTTTACCGGAGACGATTCGAAACGGGACGAAAGGGAGTAGTGAGCCATTCCACCTGTAGAGGCCATTGCGTTGGACACTATTAGATATGGTTTCCTACTGACCGTCAACACTAAACAACCTTCCTCTTCCATTTTGTAAGACATTGAAAATTCCGTAGCCCGTGTCTCAAAATTTAACCCATGAGTGGTAGGTACGCAAGTCGAAAAATGTTCGTAACCGGTTATTTTAAATCATCCTACCAATGCCAAAACCCTACCACCTGCCGCTGCCCCAACGACGCAGATGACCTCGACCCCCGGTCGCTTTCTCCTATAACTCACCCACCAGCCTTTTTTAAGTGGAACTTTTTTACTGTCACTACATATTTTACGTCTGCTATAGCACCCACTGTATTCAATTTTTCTTGATGAGGAGGAACATCACCTCATGAACAACATGCAACACGACACGTAAAAACTTTAGATTACGTCTAATCTCCTTGATGAGAACTTCTGGGCATTTTTGATCAAGACGGCTGACATATTTAAGCAATGTTCCTAATCATCCAGTGAGTCGGGGAAAAATCTAAAACTCTTAGAAAGTCTCCATACTTAGAGCACAGACTAAGAATAGAGATAGAAATCCGTTTTTTTATTTTTTTAATGTGATTAAATGGGAGAAATAAAAATTTCCTTGCTTTTCGATTTTCATGGGGTCATTTAAATATGAAAAAATAGAACTACTCGCCGATGTACTTGGACCGAAATATGCCTGAAAGATTATATTTTTATTTTATTGGGACCGAGTTTTACGTAGAGCTCTCTAAATTTTAAAATTGTAAATACTAGTTAAAGCTGCTAATTCTAAAGTTTTTCCTTCTCATCCATGATTATACCTATGGCAGTGACAATTATTGTCCTTGAATAGTCAGATTTGTGTACAACCCAAAATTACATATGTCTAAGGTTAATTTGTTTGATGATCGGATATTAGAACGATTTTAGGTGGTTAATTTAGATTGATTTTTTAAAGGTCTTTTGGCTTTTGAACAAAGAATTGAGGAAGAAACTAGTAAAGTTATTTTCACATATATAGTGTGTGGCACTATATGGGGTGGAAACTTGGGCAGTTAAAAGGAAGATGAAAGAAGGCTGGAAGCTCTGGAGATGTGGATACGGAGGAAGATGGAAAAAGTGAGTTGGAAGGATAAAATGAGAAACGGGGAGGTGTCGAGGAGAGTAGGCGAGGAATGGACTCTGATGGAAAATATTAGAAGATGAAAGAGGAATTGTATTGGACATTCCCTGCGAAGACATTGTCTGTTGACGACGGGTATAGAAGGAATGGTGGAAGTAAAACGGGGAAAGGAAAGGAAGGAAATGCTAGACAACATCCAAATAGGCGGAAGTAGTGCGGACACAAAGCGCCTGGCTGTGAGAAGAGTAGAGTGGAGGAGTAGCCCATGAGAAAACCAGCCATCTGGAGCAGAAAAACTAAATGAAATGAATGAAAAATATATTTATTTTTCACCGAAAATTCTGAGCCGATGCAGAGGTTTGTTAAATTTATGAACATTTTTTTGATTTTTCTTTTTGTGGTTGCTATAAACAATTCAATGACAGTTCCACTTTCGTCGTGTGTCCACGAACCGACACACCCAGTTCTCTTTCCTGCTAGGCAAGCTCACGACCGAGGCTTGGGACGAGAGGGACGTGGGAGGTCGGAAAAGGGCGCCGAAACAAAATGGAGGACGAGAGGGACGGAGAAGGGAGGAACCGGATCGTGAAAATCACTCCGCAAGAAAACTCAAACCACGCGACGCGGCTTTGCATACCACCATGCGATTATCGTCGCCTCCGCGCGGCCAAAATATATTCTTACTCCTCCTTTCACCTCTCTTTCCCAACAACTACTTCATCCTTCAATCCCTCTACCTTTCCACCACCACATCACCCTCATCCCATTTCGCCCACGGTATGGAGGAAAAAAAATAGCCACCATCACCGCATCTCTTGCTCGGGAATCCCCTCCCGGCCACCCTCCCACATTTTGATAATTACTGAAACTTTCCCCCGCGTTCTCCGGGAGACTAAAAGGGAAAGGGAAGTGAGAAGGGAGGGGTCTGGGACTCCTGGGGGTAGAACCTACTAGGGTAGGGGGGAGAAAAAGCTGGGGTGGGGGGGGGGCGTCGGAGAAAGGACGTTGGAGCCAGAGAGATGAGATGAGTGCAGTGAGAGAAAAAAATGAATTAAAAAAAGGTTTACGTTACCAGAGAAAATACTACTCATTTTCTGCTTTCAGGAATTCGCCATGTAGCCCTAGAGAAGAGTTTAAACCAGACGCACCAGTCTTTTGACAACAAAACCAAGCTACATTCGGAGCATCATCGTTATAAGATCAACGTTCACTTTTGAAAAAAAAAAAGTTTTTAACTATGCTGTTATAATTGCTCATCCACGCTACTGAATTTGGAGTCGTATGAGTAACAAGGTGAACGGTGATCGACAGCTCTTACGTGCCAATTCGCACAAGTGGTTGGTTTGTTTAGGAAATTACGTGTTTTGTGTTTTGGGGCATTTTTTTGGGGAATGAGACCTACTCTAGAGGTGGGTTCACACCGGCAAGTTACTTTAGCAAGTCTCTTGCGCAAGAGCTTTCGGGGGATTTTAATCTGCCAAAGAAAATGTTCACGAGTTAGTGCAGATCCAGATTGGTTGCCTATTACAATGGCAACACGCTTATGTGAGTAAGTGTTAAGCTTTTATAAACCGAAACTATTAAAATTTCTGCAATCAGACGTGCATAGCCCTTTTCACCGGCAATTTACGTCAAAAGTCACCTGAGGAAAATAAATTGCGCAATTAACTTGCCACTTTAAACCCATATTAAGCAAAGGGAATCCAGTAGTTTGCAGTTTTATGATCTATCCTATGAATACATTACAACATTTGACATGGTCTTAACATTTCTGTAGCCTCAACTCTTCTCTAACAACTAGGATGGGAATCGCTATCAGACCATCGCGTCGGCAAAAATTTCAACTGAAATTTTTGAGCACGTTTCAAGACGATCAATTTTCTGACGACATTATGAATCTCATACGGAATCCAACATACTACAGGAGACTATATCATGAGAATAAAGTTAGGGGAAAATACTACAAAACTGATAGGTCCTAGAATGTTTATTTTATGATACGAACGATAAGAGACCATATAAGCTACCACTAATACTTTACGATTAGGTTTGCCGATAGACAGCGTAGGTAATAATTTGGATTTCTCTATATAGCTTGTTTTATTAATCTGACTGATAGTAATAACTGCACGTCTCGCATGATTGCTATAAAACTCTTTTGCCACCGCGCATCTATGTAGCAGCAAAATACGCTACTAATAATAGATTATGTAACATTTACAGAATATCGTGTAATGCGTAGCAGTGAAATTCCACCACCCGTGAAAGGGATTTGCAAATTATTATTAATGCAATAGTAGTCGTAGGTTCATTAACATTTTTAGGATATAAATTAGTCCATGTTGGTGAAATATAACCACCTGCACTATTGAGGTGGCTCGCGGGATATTCTATCAATGCAGATAAAAAAGACTCCGAATAAGGGATCAGAATTTTAATGAGAAGTCTCCACCACTGCCCTATTTCAACACAAATCCCTTATTATAAAAGGTCTGTCCTCTAAGTCACAGCGTAAACTCAATCACATTACTGACGTCGGACTGTTATTAGAAAGGCAGAGATTCAATGAATCGTGCGAATGCTTTTTGTTGGCATGCATGCATGCAATACATTTTATGCGTCTCAAAAACATCTACGAACATTATGACTACCACTTACAATGGCATTTGTAAGCGGGCCTCGTCTGAGTGCATATAAATAGACTTTCATTGTTGAAGTCCTTAGTCATTCAACTCCATGTATCATTCGAAGAAATTCTCCTCGTTTTTCACTTTTGCTTTATGATAAAACAAGCAAGTTTTTTAAAACGAATTTAGCCTTTAAACACACAATGTACCATCTATTTACACTACGTTTACCTCAATTAGCATGGTCAAAGTTTTCAAGTATGCCGAACCAATGAACCTGAGGCAAAATTTCATTTTTGAAATAAAAACAAAATATGAAACGATTCAATAATGTTAAAACGCCGAATCAAAATTAAAAGTGCCTATGTGATTTATCTTTATAATGTGCCACATATTGTCTTCACATATCTGTAGTTCTTGCTTGCCTTTTTTCCCAATCTATAACATCAGAAACCACTTTTACGTACCCTACAATTAGATTCCAGTGTGTTGAAAAAGTATTCATTTTTCCCTCTGATATTTTACTCATGCAATCAATGATCCAATACCACACAATATCCAAAGTAAGCAGTATAGTAAAAATCATTCCTTGATAATTATTGCAACTTCTTCTCCCACGATTTAATTGCTCGAACCATGCAACCGTGTTATATAATCTAGAATACGCTATATTTATTATCGCTTTCCATCGTTGAGTACTGTCATACGTGATCATACTCATTTCTGATTGAACAAAACGCTTAAATCCATGCCTTGCTCACGTAAAAATACAACCGTGCTAGTCGATGTCACGCTTGAATAAAATATGTTAACCACTTCAAAAAATCCTCCGTTGGTTCCCCTGCCTTTTATCTGACGCAGCAGAATACGTGATCTGCGGCAGAAATTTTCTTCCCAAAATAAATGGAAATATAAGAGACCATAGGGAACAGAGGAGACTTGGAGAAGGCGAAGTGCTGAGTAGAAGTACAAGGAGAGCTTTCCCTTTTCAAAATGCGAATTTCCGTGCGGACTCACAGGGTAGAAGGCTCCAGCACTTGTCCCGGGTCGAGGACCGGGATATCTCTTTATCTAGCCTATCTTCAGGAAGGGCTGCGCTTCGAGAAGAGTGTGCTGAGAACAAAAAAAATAGTTTGCAAAATGCTTTGTGAATGCTTGGTGAAAACATCTTCGGAGAACTTGGTGCGTGATAAAATAAAAAATTATCTCGAATAGAATATACGTAGGTAGGTACCAAAAAAAGGAATATGGAGGGTATTTTCTTTGACTGGAAGTCTTGCGAAAACGTCCAATTTATTCGTGAGATGTTAAATGTAATAATGGGAATATGTTAATAAACTTTTCAGACGTGAATAAATGAAATTTTGTATTGTAACTTTTTATTTTATGGTTCTCCGAAAATGAAGGTTTTTTTTACAAATGTTCACCTAATTCCCAACATATTCAGCCAAAAATTGGCAAAATTCAAATCATAATTTTCTTTCTCTCTTCCAAAATCCTCCAAGTAACATGCACCTTTTCCTATTAGTTAACAAGAAGTATCCGTTAACTCTGGGGCAAGAAGATTGAAAATATACTGATGGTACACACACTGGAAATATCCACTGAAAGAATTTTTCTGCCTTTATTTTTATAGATAGTAAGCCGACTATGGTAGTCTTATATGGAGAGTAAAACTACATCATCTAATCTTTTGCATGTTCGGGCAACTACCACCTCACGATATTTACTTTTTTCAACCCAGCATTTATCAATCTTAAATCAATTCGTTTTCCTCCCAAAAATGATGACAATATTAATATAGGAATTAAATAAGTTTAATTGAAAATAGGAAATAGTGAATTTTAAACTAGAACATGAAGTTCAAAGTTTTTGAAAGCAAGTGCCTCCATATTTCTTTTCACCTCATATTCCACCTATATATTTGAACTCCAGCAAATGCGATATCTGCAAATGATATGCCATTGATAAATGCAATGGAAGGCCTCTGCTGTTTTCCTTAATTTTGATACACTTTTGATATATTAGTTGATGTACTTAAACGGAAGGAAGCTGTCCTATTATCGTGAGGTAGAGGAGTAACATGGAAATCTTCTCCTTTGCCACAGTATCACGTTCTTAAAAAAGAAGGTGCCTTTAATTAAGGAACAAATATTATAACTTTGGGCAACTTAAAAAAATTAATTCCTTCCAATTTGGGTATGTACTTTTATATTCTTCTGCTATTTAAATAATGTCTTTCGGAGAGCTTTTCCGTCCACACATTCATTAATTTATAATCCACCTTTACCATCCACCCTTTTTTTGCAAGAAGTCCTCACAGCCATAAAATTAATATATAACAAAATAATCTCTATTAAAGCATAATTTAGCTCTTGGATGAAAGTTAATAGCAATAATTTGTTAATAAATATGAAAATATTGTTTTCCTGCAGTCATAGGTTACAATAGTAAACTAAAAGTTCCCCTTGCCTAAGCATTGATTTCCTCTCCCATTTGGTCCTTGAATAACAAATACATGTTTTCCGCAAGGGAATGTTGCTGGAGCTGTTATGAGACTAATAATGATAATGGGAGGAAATATGGAAAAGGAACAGGTAGAGGTAGATAATAAAAGTGAATTTCTTAGTAACGAAGTTTATGTGTCCATCTCTCTTCTAGTTATAATCACTAATTCGGCAGCCCTGGTGGCAGTTTAGAAAAGTTGTCGCTTGCTTATCTGGAGGTTGGTCCGGTTTAAAGTTCCGCCCGGATGAATTTTGTACCGCACAGAACACGGATGTTTGTATTCGTCCGTCTTTGTCTTCTGATAAACCTTATATATTAAAACCCTAGGAGCTGGTTTAGTGACTGTGGAAATAAATATATATATACATATATAATGGCGGGTGGTAAGTGGAAATTTTTGCACCAATCATTTTGGCAGTGTAACCTCTCTTATTTTGTCACCTCTATTAGTAGATATATTGGGCGGGATATGAAAAGTTTACGCTTCGCTAGTTTGGCCATGTAGAGAGAATGGGTTAGAGTCAAATAACGAAAAATATACATGATCACAGAGGGAATGGTATGAGAGGAAAGAGTAGACCGCGAAAGTCATGGGTGAATGTGATGGAAGGCACAATAAAAAGGAGGAATATTAGGAGCCTTCGGAATAAGTGAGCGTACAGAAGGCAATGCATGAGTATTAAAATTACTGAAATTCTAAGTATTTAACAAAATATACATCAATAAGGTTTCAACTTTACCAACGTTTTTCAAGCCGCGCGCTGAGAATGCCTTAGGAACCGAAGTTTTTTTTCCAATTCCATTAAAATGCTACGGTGATAGATTGAATTATTTTTATTAATAGTTGAGAAAGCATAAAAAATTCGCACTTAAATTTCTGACGAAAGCTATGCATAAGAAATTCCTCATTTTCAAAAAATATCTCTCTGGAGTACATATCCGTACCATTTCCCATGGAAAATGTCTGGTATTTTTTGGCCAATATCTGGAAATGTACAATTGTAAGTGACTCTTATTATGCTATCATTGGAAAGAAGAAATCTTTTTCTTTATATTTAGGCTAAATTTATTGAATCTTATGTTAATATAAATTTCTCTCAAAATACCTTAAGGTAGCTGAAATTTCCCTAGACATTATAGAGACCATATTAGAATTTTAGTTTTTGATTTCAGCGTCTGCAAGAGGTCAGAAATAAATATTGTAATATGAATGGCACAAAAAAGTTATATATGACATAAACTCTCATTAATTAAATAGACATATTGAGTATCCAGCTTGACTCATTTTCTCACACTTTACGGTGAAAACACCTACACTTTTGTGTAGGTGTTTTCACCGTATCCATACCATCAACAGAAGGCTTTTTGTGATTCTGTTAAAATAACTCCGGTGAGTAGTTGGTTGATTTCTTTAACCAGTAGAGAATACATACTAATTTTAAACCGTTAGTTTTTTAACAAATTCTTGACTCTAGGAATTCCAAATGTTTTCGACATTCTTCCTCTGGAGCGCACAACCGAAATCTATACCAGCTTATAGTTTTAACCAAATTGCTCGAAAACTAGCTCCTCAAGGGGTGGATATTTTTATATCATAGGAAAGATGAGTTTTATCTTTAAAATTAGGTCAAATTCATCAAAATTTATGTGAAGTGACGTCTCCTTCTAACTAACTCAAATATAGCCTGATCTGAATTTTAAAAGTGAGCCAAGCCACCGACTCTTTAAAGGCTACAGGCAGAGCACAGACGACTGGCTGCAAGCTGACCACCCCTGCCGCCCCTCTTCCTTCCGCCGTCCGCACACAGAGCCCGCGTCGTGAATGAGGAGAACGGGTGGAGAGAGGAAAAGGGGAAGGAGAGAGGGAGAGGGGAAGGGGAGGAAGGGATGAACGGAGGGGAGGGGATGCACGTGGGGGGAGGGGAGGTAGGGGAAGGGTAAAGTGAAAGTGAAAGCGCGCAGCGGCTGGAGGGGAATGGGAAAGGGGAGTGTGGTGATAGGGGAGGTAAAGGGATGGGGCAGGTAGGGGGTACGAGCGCGTGCAGGCGGCACGGCGCCCGGGACGATGGTGGGGTGAATGTAGGGGGGTTGGATTGGGGGGGAAGAGGCAGGAATCCCGTTTCCCAGGGTTTTCCTTCTACCTAGGGTCGCTACCATTCCGGAGCCCAGCCAAGGGTGGATAGGCAGCAATGGTGCGGGTAAACTAGGAGTTTTCTCGCGGCCATTAATCCTTCATTGTTTCCAATAATGAATGCGTGAAGGGCGTTAAAAAAGGGCAACTGGCGAGAGACTTATTGATTAAACGCAGTCCTATTTTGTAACTATAAGATTTAAGGACCGTGCTGTAAAATTTGTTCGTTACGAATGCCTACTCTATTATGATAGCACGGTACAGAGGGCGTCTCTGTACAGTGGGTCTCTGTACTATGGGTCTCTGTCATTTCGTCATTAGTCTTACATTTTTTATATTAGTTAACCACGGTCTTCTATTCTTCCCAAATCCGTACTAGCTAATTTACTTCTTTGTACACCTATTTCAGATACTTCCGTCAACTATATATTGCCCGTTTCGGTTTTTGTCAGCAGAATTTTACGAAATAATTGATTGTGAGTCAAATCCACCATCTTTTTCTATTATGTGTATACAACCCTAGTATTTATTCTAATCCTCTTTTTTACACCTCATCGTTCCACAATAATGAAATTCATTGCGTCATAATTTTATAAAATTAGACATTACTGCCCGGCTTATGTTTAGATACGAACGCAATGAATATATAAAATTAAAAGTCATGTATTAGCAGCACAAAAAATAGCTGAAAATAAAATTGCTGGCGATAATTTTTTCATTAGATCCACTAGGGTGTTTTACTGTGTCTCTTTGTGCGATACTAACGTTGGAAATGAGGAGAAGGAAAACATATCAACCCTCCTGCATCCTTTTAATACAAATCGGGGGATATTTGCAGAGCTTCTCTCAAACGAATATAGAAATTTTGGTTAGTGGATCAATATATGTAAAAGAATAGTTAAGCGAGGGGATTAGAAATTTCAATGTTAACCCATTTTACTATACAGAAAGGATTTTGCCAACTTATTTTTAAAAAGTGGTGGTAACAAAAACAATAGAAACCTGTTTATTGACTTAAAAATAGTATTATAAAAATTCATTCGTAATAATTTATTATTTGAAATTGGCATTAGGTATGGCACAATAGGCATTGGTAAATGAGCTGAGAAGACTCCAGAATTATGCGCCATTTTTAGCTCACCTGGAATTAAAGATTTAAAAAATAACCTAAACATAATTGTGCTATAGATAACATTGAGCTCCGACTTCATTTTTAACTTTGATTAAAAGAAATATTTGACTTAATCTGTTCTTTGCCCTGGCGAAAATTTGTATTTCCTAATAGACCGGATTCTCCAAACAACTAAGACGTCAAAGAGAACTTGTTTGGCGCACGTGTATATTAATTTCCGGAGAATGGAAATTATTTTCGCTATTCAAGTGGCACATTTATTTTTTTTAGCAATAGTGTTTATGCGATGCGATTTAGTGAATTCCGATAAAGCCGTATTCGTCATTAGTTTTAGGTAGAATAAACTGTACTTGGACTTGCATAGATTATCCGTTTTCGGAATATCGCTATGCACAAAGAAGGTAATGGCAATGTAACTGATACGAATGAACTCAAATGAACTGGGTGAAGTTTAAACACTGCAATGCCAACTCTGGTGGCATTTTCATTTGGTGACTTCAATTATAATCCATAAAATAAATGTATTTGAAATTTTAAATGATGGATTGAAATTTATAAATTCTTATCTCGTTGTCTGCAAATTCTAGAAGTCAAAAATTATTGACTAAGATATGGTGGTATATGCAAGGAATGGAACTACTTTAGGTGGAAAATATTGAGATCAATAAAAAATAATCCGGATAAGGCAGGAATTTGTATTGATAAATTTTCAATTTTTAAATTGAACATTGTGCGTAGCAAGCCACCAAGAAACGATTTTAATATTCTCAAAGTTCAAGTCAATCCAGCCGAAATGTCTGAGTTTTCTACTTCTTGGACATGTTTACGTGCTAACGTTCAATAAAAATCGGAAAAATGAGGAAGGAAAACGAAGCACTACATTTGACATGACGATGTTTTGACATGACGCAAAACTTGTCTTGAGTAGAATATTTTACAATATAGGCGTCCCGACCCAAAAGCATGAACATTTTGTTTCAAGAATTAGAAATAATCAATCGTTTATGCTTTGTTACATAATCAAGTTTTACCTGCCATATTCTAATTTTACAAACCTACTATAACTATTCTTTATTGTTAACAGCTAATGAGAATAGTTGAAAAATCTTTGGAAGAAACAAGATTTAAAAACGCATGACTCCAACTTTCAAAGCGCCAGCTACATTTTCCATACTTTAATTTACCTTATAATTAAGGTCTTTAATAATAGGCATAAAACAAGGCTGCCGCTACTCAAACAATTAGAAGCCTCTGGAAAACTGAAGCGCGTGGGACTGAAAAAAACAGGTAGGAAAACCTGAGGTAGCGACAAAAGAGTCTAGGAAGCGGAAAACATATGAACGTAGAAAGTGCAATGCATGTAAACGTAACGTAGTTAGCGTAGTTGTAGGTCTTTACTCAAGCGAGGTTGGAGCAAGGACAAGGTGATATAAAAATAGAAAGCAAGGGTTGCAAGGGAATATGGTCTGCTGGTTATTTTACCGGTAACAGAAGCAAAGAAAAAAGAAGAGAAGAACGCAAGGGGGTTGTAAAAGGATTTTGGCGAGAGAGGGACACAGAGAGGGGAAGCGGTGGTGAAGGAATGGGATGGTATTGGGAGGGGAAGGACGGGGCGTTCCATGAAGGCAAAGAGTGTGTGTAAATGTGTGTTTGTGTGGGTGTGCGTACAGTTCACTGGTCCACGTGCTCGAGGAATTGAAGGGGGAAAGGGTTTTTCGTTTCTGGCGAAGTTCCACGAAGGAAAAATGAAGACGGGCTTCGGTCAGTTAAAAAGGGTTGGGGTGACGAGAACCAGTGGTTTGAAAAGAATTTGCAGTGGTGGATGGGGTGCGTCGGCCAAAAGGAGTGCGGGAGAGAAATGGCGAATGTGCAGGGGCATACCTAAGGGGAGGGGCAGAGGGGACGGTTCGCCCCAGGCATTAAAAATATTTCTAAATTACATTTTTAATTTGTTAAAAGATTAGAACTATTAACACTCTCCGAGAGTAGCTGTTTACAATTGATGAAAAATATCGTTTAAGGAATTTTTCTGTATTCTGAATTAAAACTAATTTCTCTCTCAATATTTATAAGATTAAAATCATCAACTATCGTGAGATTTGATAAATACAGTCAATGGCAATATTGTTCAAGGAAAATGTCTATATTATAAAAAAATCAAAATCTATTAACCATTTTAGAGCCACTTATTTAATAGAAGTGTATATTTATCGAATATTTCCCACATTTTATATTTGCAATGAACAAAAATACCGATTATGAAATCTTTCTGTATTCTCTACAGAAAATTTAAAACCGAATGAAATAGATTTCAATAGTATCTCGAATGATTTTGCCATGTAAAGCAAGAGAAATTTATCTTCATTTTGTACCGTAATTCACCCATAAAGAAATATAATTATTTAATATTAATCCTATTTTCCAACATACATGTGTAAAGACCCATTGCGTTGTTCCCTTGCGGGGTACTAGTGGACAAAAAAGCTTCTTTCTTGGAGTTAGATCAGGGAAACTGGCTTCAATATTAACAATTTTCCTCCATACCGCTATTTCTTTGCAAGCCTGCTTTTCTTCCACCACGTTTATTCATTGCTTAATGCACACCATCTAGTTCTTAAAACCACAATCGTTGCCTCACTTAAGCACCTCTTCCTTGACATTCACCCATGACTGTCTTGGTATATCCCTTCCCTTTTCACCATTCACTCAACTTTCATAAATATGTTTCGTCATTCGTTTCTCGTCCATTCTCTCATCATGACTAAACGTACGAACCACATTCCTTTAATTAATTTTTATTCCTGGAGCACCCAACTCACATTCTTTGAACACTTCTCGAGTACCACAATGTCACTGTATTTAGCCTACTCTCATGCTCATCAATTCCCTCAACATGGCCAAACTAACGAAGAGTGTGCTTTTCTTGAACGCGCATCGATTACTGTAGCATCCAATCCTGATCCTCTCATGATCCACTCAGTATTTACTCAATCCATCCTACTGTTGCGGGACCACTTTTCAGGTATAAAGCACTTCTGATGTGTGTTATGAATTTCCCAAACGAGGGGTGGCAATTGACATGACCGCCCAGGTTGGATCAAACTGTAACTACACCACAAAGAATGGAGAAGGTTCGCAATGTTTCCTCCTCCATCCCTCTTTCATCTCTCTTTCGGATATTCTGGTCACCGCGAGAATAGAAAAAGGGACCGATGGATACAGAAAGAGAGAGAGGATGTGACGGAAGTGGATGGGAAATGAAAAAGAGAAAGGATCTCGTCGTTGAAAGGGGTTAGAGTATGAGGAAGAGATTGCGCCGAGGAGAATGAACGCCTCTAGAAAAGGGAAATAGAATCAACGGGCTTACAATAGGAAAAAAATGTAAACTTTTGCGGGAAGGAAAAATTGAAGTTTCCTTTGGATTCAAAAACTAGATTTTCCCCCAGGAAATTCATTGGAGCGACTAAAATACCTTTTCGTCTAGCAAATTAATAGGAAAGGGAAAAACATTTTCTTCAACTACACTTTAGAAGTGTAGGAATCAGACTTTCGTACATTCGCATCTATTTTGAAGAAATTAATACATATTTAATCACGATTTTTCCACCTCCCGACAAGTAGAGTTATCCAGCAGACACACATTCATGGTAGCAGTTCCGTTAGAATGTTATTCTCAGGGTTTTTCAATCTCCCAACGGAGCATACAAATTTCTCTTTTGTTTTGACGGTATGGCAAACATCAGCCAAACTATTGTCCGCCAATTACATATGGAGAGAGAATAATCGTGTATTATTTATGGATTTTGACGTGTTAATATCTTAAAAACGACTTTATACTGAATTTCGTGATAAACTGCACGTTAAAACTATTGTTTAAAATCAAAATTCTTGTGATGAACAATTTTTTTTTATTAGGTTTAATATTTCTGTCCATTGCAACCTCTATGAAACCATCCAATGTTTTATCTCCCTCAATATCTTGAGCCTACATTACATTCAACTCATATTATTTATTCATGCTATAGTTAGAGTAATGGAATCTATTAGCGTTGTGGAACCATTGAATTTTTGCAATTAAATGATTATTATAAGTGAATGTGTATGATTTCAAGAATATGTAACCACTAAATCCGTTCAAGAAAATTACGTAATTATCTTACGGTACACTCTATTGAATAACCTACACAATTTGGGAGACGGTGAAGATGTTTTAGTCACGTGATTAATCGCAAATAAATGGAAAATTACAATCATACTGCAGAACTGAAATAAATATCATGCAACGGAAATAGTTTAAAACATTATCATCTGGAGTGAGCTTTGTGATTATGGAACGGACACATTGAAGTTTCGCTTCGAAGGGATACATTTTATTGGAGAATAATGGAATTATTTTTCTTTTTGAGTACTTAATTCCTCAATCCTCCATAATTTTAATGAATACTCTTGAATCCCAGTTTCCGAAGAGTATTTATTCTTGCTCTTGCCACAGAATTGAGAACTAGCTAATTTCAACACGCTTTATTTACTTGCGATACAATACATTTCAGTCATCTGCGTTTTGAATGCGAGTTTATTTAGTATGCCCCATGAACACAATATTTACCATAAATATACAATATTTTCAAATTAATTCAATAATAAGAAGATATTTAGGCGACTGAGTCCCTTAAAATGTGCGGGCACATTGAATCGGAGTGAGCTATTTTTTTCGGAAAAATTGCACCGGATGGATTCCAAAGATGTCACACCGAGCTACAGAAATCTGATTCCGCATCTCTCTCAGACTACCAAGCTTAGCTTCGTTGTGTGGAAATTCATTAAATAATGTATGATTAAAAATAAATTAGCACGCCTCGGGTTTCAACGCGCCTCAAAGCCTTTAAAAAAGGAATATGAAATGCCAGCTGGTCAACTTGAATGGACTCAATAAACCCCTACGAGTACATAGACACTCCCCGTCGTACAGATGCGTATTTCAGGCGGTATCATTTACGGGTTCGTCAAGATACAGATAATGATGACTTCGGAGCAAATCAGCGAAGCTGAAACTTCGGTTTACGTCTGCTAAAACGCCTTCAGTTAAAAACAATTGGCAACCATTATGCAATTGTGCATTGTGGATATTCATGCATGTTGCGTATCGTGACTTCAAGAACTTTCAATCAGTTTTACAGGTTCAGTGCTGGGGGTCTAGCCGTTTCTGTAACCTAAGCTGACGAGTCTGCTTAAGATCGCTTGAAGGAAGGAAGTGTTAATTTTCTGCCTTTTCTGAAAATTGTAAAAAATAAGAGAAGCCTAGATTATCCTGCGATAGAAATGATTTTTTTTCCAGAGAACACGCGTTTCGAAGTGGTAGAATACAAACGATAAACACTTGACAGTTAAATATGTCAACATTTTGTAGTTTTAAAGAGTCTTTATTAGAAATCATATTATTTTTTCACCCATAGAATGAGATAAACCGATTGTATAATGGAAATAAAATGGGAGGCAAATAAAGGTGTCAGACATAAAATGCATTATTGCACAGGTTATTTAAAGAGAAACGATTGTGGACTGGTCTGGTACTGTATAGGTGTAAAACCAATGCAATTAAGCCTTGTTTTTTTCGCTAAACCTTAAAAATGCCGATGAAATGCTCAAGAAGTCCATGTTTTCTCACGATAACGCACCCGTTGGGCTTCTTTAATCAGAATTAAGAAAGAGATACGGGAATGAAAAGCATAGACTACTCTTAGTAAGTTGCATTTCTCATAGCAAAAACTGTATTCAAGTCTGCTGGATTTTGGGGTTTCAGAAAGTCAATGTAAATCGGCGTACGTTTTAGCATGATGGCTATAAATTAAGGAGAAATCAGGAATAAATTGCATGAACAGAGACTATGGGCCGAATTTAAGTCGTTACCCAGCAGTCCCACAGCCCCTAGCAGGCCCCTTCGTCAAAAACGGTATTTATAGTTAACTTTCCACCCCCAGCAGCCCCCTAAGCCTCTCCTAATTCTGGCAGGAGATGCATGCTCCACCAGGGGCCCCCCTATCGAATACATAACACGACAGATATAACAAAACTTACTCTAATGAACGTGCATAGCCATAAATTAATCATTTCGAAGATTTGGTGTTAATAAAACAACGGTAAGATTTGCTCTTAATCGATAAATATCTGATGTGACGCCAGACTCATTCCAAGGATGTTCATTTACACTCGCAGCATATTTTTGCCCACAATTTCTTCTTCTTGTGGCAGGAAACTGCATCCGTTTTCTTACTTTCCACTATATATTTATGCTTCTACACCAGGTTACACAAAATCTTCTTCTCCACACCGTTGAAGCTATTTGCACGTCGAGCGGCCATCTTAACAGTTTTCATGCTGCGTCTCTTTATTTATCCGTATCCATGTTGATCACGAGCGTCACCACTGAAACATTTGAGCTGCGAATTCCATTTCCCGCCGTTTGTAGTCCTTAGTTACCAGATCTAACCCCCAACCATCTCTTACCTAGCAGCTCCCTTAATTTTGACTATAAGATGCACAATTCAAGGGGCCTGCTGGGTAGGGGATGGATAAGGGGACTGCTAGGTAACGACTATAAATACGGCCCTATGTGTTAGGTAAGAAGAGTTAGTGCTATAAGATATTAAACAAATGAACGCTAGAGCGATGGTAATGCCATGAAATATAGCAAACGCCAACGTGGGATTCAATGAGGGAAGAAATGATTTTCAAGGGCTATACGAGGTGAGCTGGAATTGCAAAAGGGGTCACTGTAACGATAAATAAAAAGATTGTGTCACAGAAGATAAGCGTCGAATGCCTTTGTGAAGTGTCCCAAAGACGAAGATGTAGCCGAGTAAGCCAGCAAGTGAGAATAGAGTGAACAAAATAAAAAAAATTAATTGGTGAATGTAAACAAGTTACCTATACATGTGAATAATTTCAGGCATGCTACTTAATGGATAATTCACTGTCTGTAAGGAATAAATATACGGGGTGCGCAAAGAATTAATGTCTGGTGCTTGCAAAATGATATTCATCTAAATAATAATTTAGCAAAGGTATTATTTAAAATTATAACCAGCATATATTATATCCACAGCATATACATGGGAATAGTTGGACGACTTCCGCAAGAAATGTACCGCCGTGCATTTGCTCAGATTAAGTTCGAGTCCCCACTCTTGGCTCCACACATGAACGTTGTTTAAATCCGATGATAGATGACAGCGTCGTCGGCGAATAGACGTATTTTATTGCTAATTCGAGAGTATAGATCATTTATGTATATAATGAACAAAAGGGGTCCGATCACGCTTCCTTGCGGGACACCTGATGTCACTTTAACGACATCAGAGCTAATTCCGTCAAGAACTACCTTTTGCTTACGATCACTCAGAAAGTCGCGTATCCAGTTTACTACTGTTTCGTTTAGACCGCATGACTGTAATTTGTATAAAGGTTTGTTATGAGGTACAGTGTCGAAAGCATTCTTAAAATCTAGAAATAATGCGTCAACTTGTCTTTTCGATTCGCCAGATTTGAGAACGTCATGAAGAAAGAGCGCGAGTTGTGTTTCACATGATCTACCTTTCCGGAAGCCGTGCTGACAGCCATGGAGGACGTTACGACTGTCCAGGAACGTCATGATATTGCTAACGACGATATGTTCGAGTATCTTGCCTATAATCGACGTTAATGAAATTGGTCGATAATTCCCTGGGTCGTGTCTGTTTCCCTTTTTGAATATCGGTGTAACGTTTGCAATTTTCCAGTCTAATGGTATCTTTCCTTCAGACAATGACTTCTTGAATATTATGTCTAAGAACGGTGCGATCTGTGGCGCTAACTCCTTGAGGACACGCGCGGGTATTCCCTCCGGACCCGGAGATTTACTATTTTTTATCGACTGTAGCTGTTTAGTTATCCCATCACGTTGAATAGTGATTTATTTCATCGGTTCCTCAGTGAATTGTATTTCAAAATTACATGCAGTATCGTTTGTGGTGAATACACTTTTGAAGTGGGAATTTAACGTGTTAGCTTTGTCAATATTTTCGGTGATAAGTTTGCCATCATTATCAAATAACGAATCTACGGTTGAAGATTTTCCCTGAAGCTCTCTCGCATATGACCAAAAAGATTTCGGATTTTCTTCGAGTAATTCACCAAGTACTTTTTTCTTGAAATTTAGCAATGCAGAACGCATTGATTTCTTAGTTTTTGAGCGTTGCGCAGCGTAACTTTCTTTTGCTTCAAGTTCCTTCGATTTGTCACCTACCGTAGTGAACTTTTTAACCAAGTTGTACAATTTTCTCTGTCTCTTAAGGTCCCTCCTAACATCGTTGTTATACCAGCGAGGTTCTTTACTGTCGCATTTCAATTTTTGCGGAATATATTCGTTGATTCCCCGTCGTAGAATTTTTAAGAAATATTTCCATGATTCATCAGTGCTTTTATCCTCAGTTTTAGCTACGAAATCCGTGTACGAATCATTAAGCATCTCGCCAAATTTGATGAAGTTGCATTTATCAAATAAATAAATATTGCGTTTCGGTTTTACAGCTGACTCTACTTCAATTTTTAAGGTTGCAAAAATTACTCTGTGATCACTTATGCCGTCAATAATATCGAGCTGTTTTATCAACTTAGGATGGCTTACTGCAAAAAGGTCTAATATTTTATTTCCTCTCGTAGGCTTGTCAACTACTTGGGAAAGTGAGTGATTAGCAAGTGTGTTGAGTAAGATCTCGCTGATTTCCCTATTCCTAGAATTCGGTTTTACAGTGTAAGAATCCCAATTTATAGATGGCAGATTAAAATCTCCCCCAATAATTATTACACTTTTACTGTCTCTCACAGTAAATGCGGATATTTGATTATCTAATTGGTAAATAACATCAATTTTGGAGTTTGGAGGTCTATTTGGAGGTCTAAGAGCAAACATGTATACTCCTTTTGTTTCGTTGTTTAATTGTACACCACACGCTTTCTATTTCATTGTCAGTTATTTCGTGGGCGGTGCTGTGTAAATGTGATTTAACTGCTAGAAAAACTCCGCCACCTGCCCTATCGCTTCGATCGCATCTGTAGATTTTATATCCTTGAGGAAAAACTTCGCTGTCGCTTAAATCCTCAGTAAGCCAGCTCTCCGTTCCTATGACCACGTCTGCGTCCTGAAATATATGCTCGATTTCAGCGCGCTTGTTTTTAACGCTACGGCAATTAACTACTATAAAGTTAATGTCATATTTTGTCGATTGAGTGTCGGTTGGTTCTTTTCCACGCTTATGGGTATTAGGTGGGCGAATTTCACTGGAAGTGCTTATTACATTTGATATAATTTCTTTCACTGGAGTACGAGTTTTGGGAAAATTGCCACTATTTACCGGCTTTAGCGCTCCTAAGTTTACTTGGGTGTGAACATTTTCGCAATGCGGATTTCCTCGGAGGCTGCGTTTGGTTAAATATTTAAAATCCCACTATATGACCTATCCTCTAGTCTAAAAAATATCTACAGTGCTCAAAAATCCTACGAGCCACCCGTTCAGACGCCTCTTTGGAATAATGCACCCCAGACGAGTTGAGGGGAGCCCGGCATGATCTAAGCACCGGCCGAAGATCCACGAACTCTGCCCCAATGCTCGCACAGAATTTCCACAGCCTCTTGTTGATCCAGGCAATCCTGTCCCAAACTCGAGGGCCGCAGTCAGTCCGTGGAACAATGCTGCAGATGGATAGTCGCAGATCGACACCAGTGCCCCTCCGAACGCGTTCCACCTCCGAGTTTAGATCCCTAAAGGAATCCAAGATCTCATCGGCTCTACGCTCGGAAGCATCATTGGTGCCAACATGGGCCACCACCCGCAGTCTAGAGCAGCCCGTGTAGTTCACCGCCGCTTTTACCACCGCCGTAGAATTGGGTACGATTCCCCCTGGTGTACACCAGGAGGTGACCCGTTGGTCCGCTCCGTCTCTCCTTGCCCTCTTCTCCAACTGGGGGAAAATCCGCCGGACGTTCGAACTCCCTAACAATACTATTTCTGCCCTCCCAGCCCGGCTGCCGTTCGAAGTTGAGTCTCTTGCAACGGGGGGTTCGTTCACGACCTCGCTAACTGGCTCCCCAGAATTGTCCTCCGACAAAACCGCGAAGCTGTTGCGAACGGGGATGGGATTAGCCTCCGCATCCCCCACTCCCCGTCTCGGTCGAGCCACCGCCCCCCGCCCTTGGGGCACAACCACCCACTCGGGCCCCAGGCTGTGAGTCATCCCCAGACCCGAAGATTGCACCGTCTTCCCCAAGGCCGCCGCACTTGCTTTCGCACCCGAGCATGCCCGGGACACCACCTTGGTGCTGTGCAAGGTCCTGGAAGAAACGCTACAACCACCGGGGCCCGAAACCTTCCCACAACCCGTAACCCGGGCGAGTATCTCCGTAACTAACCTCTCCAGTTCGGCGACACGCAGACACCAGCCTGAACTGAGACGTTTTCCGTGGAAGGTTTTCGTATGGTTAGCCGACCAAAGAATTATAAGTGGTGTATCTTTCATGGCCAACCAAAGAACCAAACTTTTTAATCAAAGAATTATAAGTGGGATTTCCCTTGTTTTTCATTCGTAGCTACAGGTATTTTATCGCTGATTCGACCATAATATATCTGTTAATATTTACGAAAAAACTTTCTCAATTTTCAGCAAAATAGCACTTTATTGAGTAGAAGCATATTTTTGTATCACATAACATTCATTGTCTTACCCTTACAATGAAATTTCAACCATCTATCTTAACCTGTACGAATCCAACTGCAGCGTTGCCGTAGGATTCCCGGCCGGGTTTGAGTGCGAAAAATAATTTGCAATTAGTTCTTCAGTATGAATGATAAGTTTTGTACAACTAATATAGAATTACCAAATCAATTTTATTAAGTTCACACTTCTATTTCAGACATTGGCGTCCTGAAGCTTTTAAATATAACTTGTGTTTCCCTTTTTCCTCGTTCGCATCTCAGCGCTAACGCAGTCTTCAATGTAGGAGAAACATTCTGCCACCATTCTAGCATCAAGGATGGAAAGATTTACGGTGTATGCTTTAACAAAGTCACTTCACATCTCGCTGTTATTTTGCACTCTGGATAACTTAATTCCTAATGAATCTTGTCCTTGCAAAATTTCAAACAGTCCAATTGCATCCATCTTCTCATACTCAAGTCCTCAGACTTGAATGCTAAGCCTAACCTTTTGAACTGTGGAGTGTTTCACTACTCTTATTTCCAGAAGTTAACGGGCATTTTTAAAAAGACCTAACATAAGAAATCTGAAAACATTTTCTAGTGCCTAAATGATAGATTTTACTACTTCATTTCACCTACTATTATAGAGATGAAAGTAGGTGAAATGGTATCACACTAAGCGAAGGGATATACAAAATATATTCATTGGTGTCGCAAGGGAGACAAGAAATTGCGAATTCAATAATTGTCGGCTTACATGAGAGCCCTCGTCCTTAGTAAGACTTTCAATGTTCTCTCGGCCTTTGACGCCAATAAGATGTAGATTAACCATGTCCCTTTGGTTCGGGTTCCAGGAGTTCTCTCAGAACCAATGTTTTATTCCCAGAGAACCTCTAAGGTTTTCATCGGTGAAGGTGTTTCCAAGACCTCTGGTTGAATATGAAATCCTTAAAGATCATTTCTCTTTCAACTACCGATATGGACCAAAGAGGAAGCACGTAGATTCCGCCAATAAGGTATGATTTTTCAAAGGGACGAAATTTTATAATTTCTTTTCTAAGGCTTTCCAAGGCTTTCGCTATATATTTCCTAAAAATCATGTATGGAGAACATATATTTTAGCCTGTCAATCTCCTTTATACCAGTGTTAAGAGAACACTGGTCGGCAAAAACACTTTTTTTTCGAGCCCTGATACCATTCCTGCTGATTCTTATGTTAAATGACCTCCTGAATCCGAATATGACATCCGTTTTCCTCCATCACCCACCATTTTCGGGGTAAGCCCCCCTCTCTTATTTTTATCACTTTGCGATAATTTGGAGGGATGGAAAGGATTATTTTATCATTTATATTTCTTCTCAGGGTTTAGAGATGTGAAAAGTTCTAAAACATGAATATTTATGGTAAGGAGGTAGATTTGGGGAGATTAGTCTCCGTAAATTGTAAAAAACGCATTAAAAATTATCAACTTTTCCTTTTTTTTGCAATGTCTTCACTTATTTTCTTCATATTTCAGCTCCTATTCCATCTAACCCTCCCCCAAATATCACAGAATGATGAATATATATATTTATATATATCAACAACATATAGCAGCAATAATAAAAGTATTTAGGAACACTGCATTGCAACAATAATTAAAATATGTAGCAACAGCTCAGAATATACGCTACCACGCTGGCGCTCTCAATACCTCGCGCGCATCAATAAAGAGTAAAATAATAAATGTAAATAACGATGAATAACATAAGTACCTTCATTTGGTATTTGATTTCCTTTTATACCCTGAGGTAGAAGTTTCTCGTGCCAAAAACCAGCAGTACTCTGCCAACATGCCCGCATTCCACTTTCCTGAAAATCTCCTCTCAAATTTGCTTTTGTCTCGATGGAACCGTTCCCCGTGTTCATCTGAAACCGCTCCTAAATTTTCTGGGAAGAAGTCCAGGTGTGAATGAAGGAAATGCACTTTTAGTGACATGTTATACCCCATGACCGAATACGCTAACAGCAATTCCTCGATATGAGCGACATAATCATCACTTTTTTGTTACCCAAAAAGTTCTCACACACGTTTCGGAATCCAAGCCAAGCTCGTTTTTCTTTATTATTTAGGTGTTTCATAAACGTCGAATCTTGGAAAAGTTTTCTTATCTGGGGGTCCACGAATACTCCTTCCTTGATTTTAGCCTCACTAAGACGAGGAAATTTAGTTTTTAAAAATTGAAATGCATCACCTGTCTTGTCTATTGCTTTCACAAACTGTTTCATCAGTCCGAGTTTGATGTGCAATAGTTGCAAGTAAATATTTTCTTTCGGGACCAGAGGATCATAAGCGACATTTTTATAACCAGGAGTAAAGCTTTCTCGCAGAGGCCAGTTCCCTACGATGTAATGTTTTTCTCGGGCTCGGCTGTCCCATTCACAAAGGAAGCAGCAGTATTTCGTGAAGCCTGATTGCAGTCCCGTGAGTAGAGCGACAATTTTCAGGTCAGCGCAAACTTTCCAATTATAATAATGATAATTAATTTTTTCAAGGATTCGGCTGATATTTCCGTACGTCTCCTTCATATCAAGAGTATGTAACCGGGACTGAAGGTAACTCATTCCCATTGGCCAACAGGACCACTTTCAAGCTTGTCTTTGATGAATCTATAAACCGTCTCCATTTTTTGGGGTCACATGGCATTATCAGTTCTATCATCAATGAATTTGAATAAGAGCAAAAGCCTTCATCTTCCTTAAAAAGTCATTTCAGTGTTGACTGTCTGGTACTATAGGAAGAAATTTTTACCCCCTTTTCTAAGAGATTCCACTGCTGAAGTCGTGATCCAAGAAGTTGAGATTTCGTCCTAGGCAACTCCAAATCCCTTACGAGATCATTCAATTCTGACTGAGTGACGAGGTGAGGTTGTCGATCAGCTGAATCATCAGAACACTCTTCATCATCGGTGGAAGTATCACTTGGTTCCGGCTGTTGTTCAGAGTCTTTCAAATAAATTTCTGGCTCTAGAGTATAGGTTTTTGGGGGCTCAGGGATTGACAAAGACTCGTTATAAGGAATTGGTCTTATTGCTGAAGGGATATTAGGATACTGAATTGTATGCTTATTTTTGCTGGAGAACCCGACGGTGGAGGTCATACAAAAGTAACAATCCGTGAGATGACAGCGAGGTTCACGCCAAACCATGGGCACAGCAAATGGCATTAATTTACGTGTAACTTTGAGCCATTTGGTCAAACTACTGTAACAAGTAGTGCTGCAAACCCTTGGAGCCCAATCGCCAACTTGGTAGCCAAAGTAAAATTTATAAGCAGTTTTAAGAATTAAAAAAAGAGGTTTTCGTTGCGATTTTAAAGTCCATTCACCGCAAACATAGCAGAAGCGATCAGGATGATTTTTACACGCGCATGGCATAATTACACATTAAATCACGAATCAAAACTCACACCCACGTACTGCAATTCACTTGGAAAAAGCCGGAGTAAAACAACTTCCACTGTTTTACACAATTTAAACAACTTGGAAACACAGAATCATTGCCTAGAACACCGACAAGTTGACTCTGCGAGGTATACCGAGGGAAGATGGCGACTACTGCAATATAATTGATTTGAGAGGCTGATACTTTGTGGAACTTTATGATGAAGGTAAAAGAATACTTTGTAACTTCAATGAGAATATAAGATCTCAATCTTATATTTTTAGTGGAATTACAAAGTATTCTTTTTTCCTTCATTTGCTGTGAAATCATGAGAATTGCTGTCCAAGCCTGAGCGGGCGAGGAATTGCGAGCGCCTGCGTGGTGAAGTGAAGCTTCCGAATTATTGCTACATATTTTAATTATTGTTGCTATATTATGTAGCAAAATATTTTTATTATTACTGCTATTTCTTGTAGATATATATTTTTATCATTCGAGGGAGGATGAGGTGAAATGGAAGCTGGAAAATTTAGAAAATACGTGAAAAATTGCGAAAAAAACCGACAAAATCGATCATTTTTAATGAGTTTTTAGACAATTTACGGGGACTAATCCCCCCCCAAATCAACCTCCTAACCATAAATGTTAATGATTTAGAATTTTTAACCACCCTAAACCCTTAAAAGAAATGTAAATGCTAAAATAATCCTTTTAATCCCTCCAAATTATCGAAAAGTGATAAAAATAGGTGGGGGGGGGGGCTTCCCCGAAGATGGTGGGTAATGGGGAAAAACGGAGGTCATATTCGGATTCAGGAGGTCATTTTACATAATAATCAGCAGGAATGGTGTCAGGGCCGATTTTCATGCCGTCCAGTGGAATCAATATTTCGTTCTGATTAATTGCTTTTATTTTTATGCCAATAATATCCTTAGATTTTTGTCATTACTGTACGCCCTCAGACGATCACAACTAGTACTCTATATAGAAATATATTCATTTTGATATAGTACTGCCGCAACTCATTGAATTGGCACTTGTCCAAAACCTTAAATTTTCCTAGTTCAGTAAAAGTAATAGCTTGGCACTTGTCTTGCACAGAAAACGGCGTAATTTTATTTCAATAAATAGGATATGAACACTGGTTTTAATTATTGAGTTTTTCTGGAATTCTGAAAAACAATTTGCAATTTGTCTCCCTTACAGCAGGTAGGCGTTAATTTCCTCATTACGTCTGACTTTAAATTTATAATTAAAACTCTTACAGATCTTTACCACTTTATGAACAGTTATGGAGTACTCCTTAGGAATAATTTTACAAAAAGATTGATTAATTCTATACTACACACAAAAATGTAAAATGGGATTAAATAAAGAAACTGTCAACACTCTTTCTCAACCACCTCTCTCAGTTGACATCAACCCCTCCATTTCATAGCCTGACTCTATTCCAGTTTCTAATATAAATATACGTATCACCTCCATACAAGGATTTTCTGAGCAGATTTCCACGAAATTTGACAATACAAATTTCAGAATTACTTTTAAGAACTATAAAACTCAAAAACTCTTATACACTATCTTAAGACACGAACACCTATAGAATTTAGAAGTAATATATGTAGTTTATTCCATTCCTTGTAATGATTGCAATGCATATTATATTGCAATATATTGGTCAAACTGCGCACTATTTTAAATACATTAAATCAACATAAATCCTCCATCAAATCTCACAAAACTTCCCGTACATTGGCTGACCATAACATTTCAAACATACAATCTTTTAGCTTTGACAAATCTGAAATAATTGAAACTGAATCTATTTTAGAGAAAAGACTATTAAAAGAAATGGTTTTCATAGCACGAGATCAAAATTCATGCAATAAACGAAGTGATATATGTAATACAAGTGCCATATATAGTGGCTTAATTTTATAATTATAATTTTATTTTGAATTCACAAAAACAAAATTTTATGTTTTTATGTGAATTTTTAACTGGTTTAAATATTATTTGTTCTGTTGCTTGTCTTTTCAATCACTACACACTTATGTTATTAACAAAATCATTTAGTACATTAAAAGTGTTGAAGGCATGCATTAACATTTATATGTTTGTATTTTGTCTAAATTCACTATAAATTGATTTAATTTGATTAATTGATGATTGTATCATAATGAAAAAATATGTAATTATAAATTTTTATTTTTAGCTTGGTGCTGTTAAAGTTTTAGCCCTAATAATGTTAATAGAACTTGACGAAACGTTGGCAAATACACTGTATTTATTATAAGTTGACCAATACTATAGAAAAGTTATCATTATTTTAGAATTAAATATAAGGATGCCCAGTCTCACTGAATATTAACACACGCACGTTATATTAAGACTCAAAAATGGCGTACATGAAACTCTGAGGTAGGTCGAGGCAAAGGAGAAAATGATGAATGTTACACAATTATACCCTTAAGGTACTATAAATACTGATATCATCAGTTCATTCACTCATTACTCATCATCATTGAAATATATAGCACTATTCGTGACACTTACTTTTATGAGCAATCATGTCTCATGACTTTATTAAAGCCTAAGTTTAGGTTTCCCAAATAATCACGCTTGTATTCGTTCGTGTACAATAATTTACATGAAAATACTGTCTCAATGTTATATAAATTTCAAAGTATTTGGCTCAGAGCGCTCTTTTCCAAATTTCAAGCAAAAATCTAGCTCCTAAAACGTATACAAATGCATTTGAAATATTTCCAGAAGTCGGAGGTTATGAATGCTCGTTCGAAAGTTGACGCTCGTTTGGCAAGAAGCGAGTAGTGGTAATTGGAATAAGGGAAACGTTCGCAGCTCTTGGAATTCGGATAGACCGAGGAGTTCATCTTTTCCGAGAACCCATTTCGTGTTATACTATTTGCATTCAGTAAAAGCCCATTTTTACTTTTTTTCTTCCATGATACGCTTGGCACGTAACTCTTGATCATAGATTTTCCAACAATCCACCAGATAATTTTTAGATGTGTATGATATTGACATGGATATCCTTACAATCAAGAATAAACATGTGTATTTCCGTAGTCAGCCGAGGAATTCCAAATCTAAATGATTAGTCTCTATTAGTGTTCAAAAATCCGTCTTCTGATTTGAAATGCATTACATATAAATTGCTGAATTACGAGCAGTTTAAAACGCATATAACGTTATTAATGAATGGAAAAGCTCTATTAATAAGAATTTTCACTCGCAGCAAACATTAACTTGCTATTGATGAAAACAAATTATACATTTAAGTGACTCAATACCTGCTTTGAACTAACAATTTAAACAGAATTAAAAAGCTTTAAATGCACCTCATCTATTTTAATAGTTTCTAAATGTGTTAGTTTGTTAATTCATATGTTAATTTTCCTTGAAGTTTCAGGATATTTTTCTCAAATATTGAGTTAAGTAAAGGAAATTCTCTTTAACTTGTTTTCAGGCAACTATAAAGTAGAGAAGATCATGAGCTATATTGTAGATATTTATCCCAACAAATGTAACATTGTATTTAACTCCACACTTGTTAATATTTTGAGCGAATTTTCACGCTTCTCTGCATCGTACAACTTGAAATTAAAATCTAAAAATTTAATTGAGATTAAATCCTGCTCATAAAATATACTTCGATTTAAATAATTTGCCCTTCTATTTTTTCTTCTAGTATTAAAAGCATCAAGATCACTCGTTCACCATTATACTAATATTTAAAAATTGAATTAAAAAACTACTGAACCGATTGAGCTGAAATTTGGCATGTAGTGATAAAATGTATCTGGGTGTAACATAAGCTATATTAAAAAGCCCTCAGGGCCCCCAAAGGCCCCCCTGGTGGTCCCTGTTGGTCCAAGCTAAGCATTGGGTTCGGTGCAATGGTTTCATTTTTAGCTTTTTAAAATTATTTTTACTTAAGATAGAGGGCTGGGATTTTTTTATCGGATGGCTGAAAAAATGATGTTTCTAATTCTTTCAATCGATTTTATTTTACACTTTGAAATTGCCTAAAAATCATGTTGTTTGCTGATAAATCTCAGATTTTTCTCGGAAATCAACAATAGCATATTTCCTTGGCAACCAGAGATTTGATTTTCAAAGGATGTTCACGCCTTTAGCATTTAAGTTTTCTTACAGGCCGATGATAGCACGTAGAAATAAAAATGTATAAGAAGGGCCCAGAGTCCCAAGGGCCCCATGATAAATTGCATCTGGGGGTAATCGATAAAAAAATGCATATTTACAACAAGTAAACTCTTCAATGTCTATTATCAAAGTAGCTCTCATAGGGGAACTGCATGTATATGAGAGAACACTTATGTAGTAAACGATACACATAAAGAAATTAAACGTGGAAGAATATTTACGTGCGGTAAATAGTATGCCACTGCTCCTACAACAAACACGGCATTGTTTATTATAGTTTAATACTCAGATGTATTACACGTAGTGGTACCATCTGCCTCTCATTTCGACTGCAAACTGTATTTTAGACCAATACTACCTATATTGTATGTTGTGTTCGTTGTAGTAGATACGCTGACCGTTTTCCAGGTGCACGGTGAGATGGGTGACTGTTGGTCCTCTTTCATGCATGGGAAACCCAAAATGAGCCACGCAGAATCATTATTACTTAAATAGCACCCATGTTGATACATGGTCACCTCGTCCCTCCAGTTCTCTTGAGCCGTCTTCTGAATTAATAACAGCTTGATGGCTTCCCTTGTGTAAATAAATATATTTGCATTTGATGGGACTTAACTTAGTGGCGCAATTCCACATCGATATGAGCGTTGAGTATCATAATCAGGATCGGAGATTAGGGTACAATACAGCGGTTACCAGCGTCAAAAGGAGCATTTGCAGCAGCAGCATCCATTTTTATTTGATCTATGAATCCTCCATCACCCGGACTGCGCCTTCGGCATAATGAGTAGCCATAATTATTGGCTTCGGTTGCTAAATAAAAAATCTATGGTGATTCTTAGTGAACTTGTCGATTTACATGCACGGATGTCCTTCAGAATTTACGTTCTTCTTTCGGGTAAGAAGAATGAAGTGACGTCATTATAATTTCCGCCATCTTAATACAGATTGAAGTTTCGGAACAGATGGGTCTATGTTTGAACCAGATTTATAGCTGGTTACCCGTCCGTAGGTTGAGTTAGGATGAAATTTGTGCGGTTCTTAGCGTAACCCGAGAAATACCACGGGGAGATGATCATGAGATCACTGGTGGGCATGTATTTGAGCATCCAAGTCAAACCTTTGTCGTTTTTCTTGAAAGGGCTCATTTTCTCGCAAAGAACACATTCCTCTTGCTCTAGAAGATTTATTCAAAAGTTTACTCTTTTTTCTGTTAGGCATGTTGATGGATATATTTTAAATCCCTGGAACTCGATGAGTGAGTGAATTTAAGTCAACTGCAATTTAACACTTTTAAACATATATGCATAAAAAACTCGTAACGTTTATGATTTGAGAATTGGTCTAAAACTTTTTTGGAGTACTAAACGATAAGAAACAACGCCGTGTTTGTTGTAGCAACAGAGGCATTAATACAATTACTATTCACTGAACGTAAATACTTCTGTACGTTTTATTCCTTTATATGTATAGTTTACTACGTAAGTGTTCTCTCATATATTATATGCAGTGCCCCTATGAGAGCTACTTTGAGAATAGACATTGAAGAGTATATGTACTTGTAGTAATTATGCATTAAGTTTATCGATGACCTCCTGAAGCAATCAATCGTGGGGCCCTTGGGACTCTAGGTCCATCTTATACATATTTTCTTTCTACATGCTATCATGGGCTAGCAGGAAACCGTTACATCCAGATACATTTTCTTAATGCATGCCAAATTTCAGCTCAATCGGTTCAGTAGTTTTTGCGTGATTGAGCAACAGTCAGATAGACAGACACCATTTAATTTTTATATATTAGTATGATGATGATGACGGTCATGAGAAATGGAAATTTACTCACAATAATTTGTAATCAGAATAGTTTCCCGCATATTTATCTTCATATTTATTATTTTTTAAATGGATTCTTTGATTAAAACTTGATTTTTGCCACATTGAGCATCTCTTTGATGAAACTACATAAAATAGCGGTTCCCACCAGCGGTTACGTGTGCCCTAAGCCTATGCAAATAAAGCTTAACAAAGGGGGAAGAATGTACGGTGCACACATTCCGAAACTACAAGAGGTCCAACTGGCAGTTTAAAAGGAAATAAGCTACCAATGGATACACAAATAGAAAAAAGTATTAAGCAAGTTGAAAAAAGGTCGGGAAGCATTAATCTAATGAATATGATAATCAAAACTATGAAATTTCTAATTACAGAAAGGAATAAAGAGTTTTCACATCACTCATAACCTTACTGTATCCTTACGTTTTACTGGTCACACTTGGTTCGACTTTTAGGCGATGACCTAATTCACGATGTTTGCAATGTTCGTAAATGTTTTTGATAATTACGAAAATAGAGGGGAAAGGCTGTGTTGGAAAATATCCAAAAAGAAAAGAATTTACTGAACCAAAAGAGTAAAAACAGTAGACCCTTCAGTAAGAAGATCAAAACATATTCAGGAATAATAAATACAAAAGCGATCAACACTTTTAGGAATAATGACGAACGAAATATAAAGAAGGAATGTATTTTAAACTGGCGTAAAAGAGTTAAAACTAATTTATGATCATCCATATCTTTCTGGAGAGTAAAATACTTGGACCATGCATCGAATATCGACATTAAATCTATTGTATGCATGCTTTTAACAGAACCAGCATTTATTTAGTTATTTCATAACTTTTTTATCGTTATATTTAATATATCTTCTAATTGTTCAAGCAAATAGGTTTACATTTATATACATAGCTACAGTTATTGCTTCAAGCGTAATAATGGCAATCATGGGATTCACAGGTAAGAAAACGATTTTCATGACAAACTATAATCTTAATACATATATGTCAACCCAACCCTCAAACATTAACGTGCGATCATTACATCAAATGAAAAATTAAATAGTTAAGGAATAATTATCTTTACTGTTTATCATCTTCGTACATATTCCACTGGATATAGCACCCCACTGAAGTGTAAAGGAATGTTTTAACGCCAATAGAAAGTGGTATACTTCTGCAATGTAAGTTATTTATGCCTACCAATATTGCGGATACAGTCAAGCATTGGCCATTAGAGATGGAAGGCTAGGAGATACCTTATCTGAATTCGATCCGCGGATTTTACAGTTGACAGTATTACTCATAGGACCAACTAAGTTGACGGTTAACATTTTATTTTTAAGGATCAACAATTAACGTACCTCTCACCACAAGTGTATAACGAAGAAAAATTACAGCATGATCAAATAGACGATCATGACAAGAACCGAAAAAGCAGACTTCGGATTACAAAGCGAACATGTCAACAAAGTGACAATGCAGGGTTGGGCCGCAGTGGGGAAATCCCTCGTTAATTTTCATTCTGGCATTCCCGGCTAATGAGACCTCCGTGACCAATTTGAAAAAAGGGTAAAAAACGAACGTCAACCCATCATTTTTTCCCCTGAAACTGCAAAATAAGATGTTGATTAAGGGTTTTCCATTAAATTTTCAGATCATTCATCTCCGAATGCTTGCACAGGGGTATGTTGAACTGTCCATGGGTATATGATTTAGCCAGAGTATTTTGGTGTTATCTAATTATGACAAAAATATTCAGCTAATGTTATCTATGAGCCCGTCCAAAATAAAATAATTAAACATGTATGGATGCAAAATTGAATTTGGCAACTGGGTAAATTTGGTCAAGTCAATGAAAACCTACAATGGCATCATATCTGCTGCATAGATGGAAAAAGTACGTTGGGACCAACAAAACACGATTTTGATTATGACATAAATATGTTCACGGAAAATATGCTTGATTTTCCATCATTTATCACATTTTTAAAAGACCAACATAATGAAGATGTAAAACGTGATGTCCTTCAATAAGATTGGAAATGGAAATAAACTCCGTATTCTTCTATGAGGAGCCACAAGTTGTGAAGCTATGGTTCGTGAAGATGGAACTCTTAAAGCTTTCATGAAACCTTGCGCTAAAATCCTTCAATTCCTATCATATCAATCCTATCCTTTAATTCAACGCATAGCTCCAACTATTAGTAAATAGCAACCATTAAATAAATAATATATGCGAGTTGGACTTTCGTTAGTGAAAATAACATTTTGTCAGAGAATCAAACGGCAACATTCCTTTCAGTCAAATGTAACTTAAAAGTGCGTTAGGCTCGATAAGTTCTCATATTATTTTAGAAGATGCCTCACTAAGCGGAACCGACACTCATTTCTCACATTCCGTCCACAGAATGTTAATGGAGTTGATACACTAGTAGTGGTACAAATATATTCCTTTTTTACCATTCCAAAATCGACGAATAAGTGAGACCAAACAATTTTAAATGGTTCTATGTTTCACATACCAATTTCGGTGGCTTTACATCGAAGGAAAGAGATTTGTTTTCACATGCATGACGGTGCAGTTCTATAACTTACCAGAAGACGTTTCACAAATATTTTTTATCAGATCATCCCAGAAAACTTAAAAATCCATTTGGTGGATCATGATTATAAAGATCCACTACATGATAAACTTAAATCAAGCATGTATTTGAGAATCAATGCGACTGCAGCGAAATTTTCTTTCCGTCTATTCGCTTGCATGTCTTCCATATTACTGAGCCTTAAGATATTACTTATTACCATTACATTTTTAGAATGTAATGGTAATAATTCAGGCTATCTGAAGCAATTTTTTCCTCCTAGAGTAAACATGGCTAACGTTACCACCCGAATGACTCCTGATTAATTGATTCCTCCTCTACATAGGACTACTACATACCACAAATCTTTCTGTGTGGCCGGGGCCAGGTTGTGGAATAGTGTTCCTATCGACATAAAAAAATCAAGTTCTGTATTTGTTTTTAAAAAAAGATTTTTTTGTATCTATTCAACCAAGAAGAGTTTTAATTTAATAATTATGTAAAATCTCATTGAATGATTGTTATTATTGATCATGATAATGTAACTGCCTTATTAATCAATAATTTATCGAGCTCATACATATATGTAACTTTTTGTATGTTCTTAGTGGACGAAGACGTCCAAGAACAATAAACTTATATTCTATTCTATTCTATTTTTTTTGTTCTGACTACCAGAAAATGACACTAAATCGGATAACTGCAATACAAAATCATTATCACAATTACTTTCTATCTAGGATAGTCTAACGAATTTCATAAGTGCAGGTTCAAATAAATGGCTAAATGTGTATTAAGAGTGATCTTTATTCACCATGAACTAACCTACTTTCTTCAACTTCACTATTTGTGCAAGTTAAGTCTCATTACTTATGCCATTAATTTCTCGCATTCAACTGTTCACCTTTTATAATCGTATGTGTGCCTCCCACTATCTTAGGCCTTACAAACATTTTCTCATTTCTCTCTTTCTTAGCGCTTGCAATGACCGTCAATTTTTTTACCCTTCCAGAAACTATAGTCTATCATGGGTTACTAAAATTGAAAAAATCAGCATCACTATTATTATCTATTTTAGGTCGTATCACTGTTCTTGTAAACTTAGGCTCAAATTCAACGCCAATCTGTGTTAAGAACTACGAAAGTACGGAGACGTTCAATCAATATTTAAGTTTTACAATCTTTAGGTCTTACTACCATTAAGTTTATTATTATTGTAAGTTTATTTCAATTATTCATTCCCACAGGGATGCTTGCTATTTTCACCTTCCTTGGCGATAAATTTAGCGAAGTTTTCTCCTCGTGTATGCATGCCTCCCGTATTCCTGGGCGTAACAAACACTTCCACCTCTTTCCTAGCGTTGGCGATGAAATTATTTTTCTTCGGTCATACGTTTTCTTCTTCTCCCAGCTGGCTTCCTATCCCTATCATCCTCCCCTGCAGGATAAAGAGAGAGAGATAGAGAGGAAGGGAGAGAGCAATAACTCTTGGCCAAGCGAAAGAGCACGTGTTTTTTCGTAATTTCCTCAATGCAACGTTCAATTACTGCATCGGGTCAAAATTCTTGTCACGTAACGAAAAAATGTATAAACGGGCAGCATCCATTAGACGAGGAGCACGGACGTGTTTGCGGTCGCCGGGGGCAGGGGATGATTTTCTTTTGTTTCTTTTGCCTGAGCCATTAATAACACAGTCCCCCTAGCCTCTCTCCCCCTGCCTCTCTACTCTCGTCCTTCGCAAGAATTTATTCATTGCTTGGCTCCCCATGGCCGACGCACTTGGATCGGATGCAAATGGAATACCGCTGTGGCGCCCTCATCGCCAAGACGAGAAGTGAGGACGTTCCTTCAAGGGTAACGGCTACACGCTTTTATTGGTCATTCTTTTTTTTCTGTACGGAATATTTAACCTGGAGTGTGATAGGGAGGAAAGAAGTTGGTGCATCAAAAGCATCGAATCGGATATGCAGCTCGCTTCAATGCATCGTGGGTAAGAATTATTTAAATTAGAAAACCGTCTGAAACTTTAATGAGCTAGCGAATTTCACTAATCCTGAAATGACGCTGTTATGTATTTGATTTATGATTATTATTTTTTAATTAAGTTGGTTTAAGTTGTTTTATAATATTCAATTAATTTGGTTTATTTATTGGTTTATTGAATTTGTATCTATTGTTGTTTGTAGTGGAGAAGCACCAGAGCTGGCATTATTAAACAAGTGAGCTGAGAGGCAAGTCACACAAGCCTAATTATTTAAACTGAAAAAGTCTTGGAATATATTGTATTCGAATATATTGTGCATGTATTTGTATGCATTGTATGTTTTAGATGTTTTGTATGGTATGAATAATTTGTTTTTACTAAAAAAGGAGGGAAGATGAATATGAATCATTTGTTTGTTGTTTATTCAAATAAAAAGGGGATGAATTAATGTATTCGATTAATGATTATTAATTGTTATTTAATTTGTTTCAAGCGGCTTCATAATATTTAGGTTAATTTGGTTGATTTGAGTTTCTTTATGTCTTTTTGTATCTATTGTTGTTTGTTGCGGAGAAGCACCAGAGTACATTATTAAGGAAGTGAGCTGAGAGGCAAGTCAATGAAGTCTAATAATTAAAACTGAACAGACGTTTGGCGATAAAATGATGACATAGTCATCATAAATGCTATGGAAGGGGAAATATAAAATGTGAAAAATATCCCACAAAAATAAATGAATTCTTGATCATAAGTTTTTTCTTTAACTAGTGTAAAATTCAATTGAATCAAACTCTTCATTTTCCTTTTACACGAGTACATATTAAAGCCTGATTAACTGAAAAAATCCTTTATCTGTGGAATAAAGTTATAGTATTGGTCTACCTTTAAGAAATATCACCTCAGCCTACACTAGCTAAACCTCCAGTTATCACACCTTACTTCCAAGATCGCTAAAATGTTATATCATCATGTAAATTTTAAAAACTTTCATTGATTGGTTGGATCACATACCTATAGTCCTATGAAGTAACGCTAAAAACAGGTATACGTATGCGTAAATTGACACCATGCGTGATAAACGGAGTGGGCTTTTTATTTGCATGAAACAAGGATGTCTTTCCGACAGTAATAAAATGTACTTCAAGGACTCAAATTCTGCATGGTTTGTTACTCACCTATTTCAGTGTACCATCATTTTTACACAATAATACGGCTGTTTTAATTTACATGTTTATCCTTAAAGGAAAATGGGAATATAACTACAGCTAATTGCTTATGGGCTGCAAATACGAACAGGTATTAAGAGCTTGCAAGATTTCATTAAAACGATTGACAAACAGCTGATTGAATAGCTTCACAAATCTGTATTGAGGGCCAAACTCTTCCCATATTATAGAATTAAGAACCTTTAAATTACATAAAATACTACATAGACGTGATTACTGCGAATCTTAATCATACAAAATTGCCACATGCATAAAATCTCTCATTTATTATGAAATGATTTTGGAAAAGTTCAATATTTTTTCAGTACCATCCGATAAATAATCAAATACGATTATATGAAACTAATTTATTGAAATATCTGCCAAGGAAAATTTCTTAAACCCACATATTCTACGCCACATTCACGATAGGATATATGAGAAATGATACTTCCGGTATTCGTCTCAATGTTGCATATTTAGCATATTTAATATAAAAAAACGAAGATTGGGGAATAAGAAAGTGACATACTGCTGCATCAATTTGAACTACATAACTTCATTCCCTTTTGATAAAAAACAGAAACTTTAAACATAACTCTGATTAAGTAGCCGAGTGACATAAAGATACTTGGCTTCAATCATGACCATCAAATGTAAAATGTTAACCAGAAAAAAAGCCAAAGGAATACTTCACCACAACGGGAAGGCGAACAAGAAATCCGAGCCCAAGAAAAAGTTTGGAGAGATGATTCGGGCCCAAACAATTTTCTTCCCATTCAATTTCAGGAAAAAGTCACGATTTCAGGGAGTTCATGACAGTTATACGACAAAATAAGAGAGCAATTTCTACAAAAAAAAAGCGTGGGAATAAAATGACATTGGAATAGAACAGAGAGTTAACGATGAACAATGATAAGTTTCACAACTTTATTTCTGATTGGAAATGCTTGCACATCAACGACCATGAATACTAGTTCAAACAATGTTTACATTTCTGCCTGGAGACACAACACTACGCATTTTTAGTTATAGGGAATCCATACCGCAATAATTAAAAGCAAAACTATCTGTTTACACTTGCCCTAGTAATCTCTTCCAAAACATTAATTATTGAAGAAGCCTACCGAAATTTCATCCATAACCTGAGACAACATGTCAATACATTTGTTCTATTAATGCTCTTATGAGTGATTTAAGGCATGGGAATTATTCCTTGAAATCCCTCCTTTTACGGAAAAAACCTTCCTTAAATCTGGGGAAACGGTAGGGTCCCAGCACAAGCCTTAGAAGGAAAACTTTCGTTGAAGAAACAAGAAATGTGTGAGTGTAATCAAGACAGCACTAGCTTGTACTAGCTAAATGCACAAGTAACTTAGGGGTGTTGACCTCAGACAAATTCAGCAACGAAATGCACAAATATTCCGTGGAGAAATAAACCATAACACCATGTAGCACATAAAAATTGATTTTTATCATGATAAAAATATTCTGATTATTCATGAATTCTGCGATATACTTGAACAACTTTTAATCAAGAAAATGCAGTAAAATTTATGTAAGTATCATTTGAGCAGGAAAACATTATTTTTCCGTCAATTTTGGCTTTATTTTAACAATTATTACCATAATGCAGCACCGTAAGTTAAGCTACCAGCATTACTTTTAAATTTGACACTATCTGAAGACCCGAGACCGATCATCTGTTTAAATGGACTCAATAACGTATCTAGCCCATAACAAATGTTCACTGAGAAAATATAGTAATATAATTTTGTGCGACGGAATTTCCAGAGAGGAAAGGTATCATGGAACGGAAAGTGAATATAAGTAACAAGCTGTCATGTACCGTAACGTTTACTTAAGAATGGGTCACTTGAAAAACATAATCATGTTTAAAAGAAGTTACTCACCTAGAAGATGGAAATGATCATCAATCAAAATTCGTTTTAAGCAAGCCAATGTCGGATTTCTTTATATGCCTTGATGAACGACCAAGAATGCGTTTAAAATAGTAAACGAAGAATGTTTTCATTGACTCGGATTATAATCACTGGCGTTTTCTTTTACGGGAAAACGACTAACCGAAAAGTTTTCTAGGATTCCTTTTTTTTACTAAAACGTTTGGAGGATCGATTGGAATTAGTTCTTGTGTGAATAGCTAAAGCCAGCTCATGGTTATTCTTGAACAATTTCGGCCCCATGTACCATCAGCAGGAAATGTAACAAGTATTTACAATTATCACTTTTGTAAAAAGTAAATGTGTGGCGATATGTAAATTGTAATTCTTCTTTCTGCAAGTGTTATGCGTCAAGCCTGTAGCGACGTTCCTCAGTCTTGATCTTTCCATCTCTTGCGCGGATGTCTCGTAGATCTTCTCCCTCTCGCTCTATACATATATCATCATTTGTTTGGGTATTGGTAAAGATTGGATGAAGAAAGGATACCTAAACGAGGTGTAGCAATCCTGCAAAACTCACATTAAAACGTGAATCTCTTTTCAATCTGGACACATACAGAAATAAACACGAAATTCGACGGATAGCCTTATCAGAAATTGCACTTTTATTACTGTTGCTTTCTACTGACAAACCAAAACCCCAGCGCTGTTTCTGGAAAGTAATGTTGTCACCAAGAAAATAGGCAGAAAAAGCAATACACAATGGATTACTCCATTTAATTAAAAGGTTTTAATTCGGAGCATAAATCACTACGACTCAAATTCTGTCAAAAAAAAAACAATTCCTCTCGACGCAATGATTAATGATCCATCGGTAGACCATTTTGACAGGAGTCCACAGCAGTTCAATTCACTAGTCCCCTTCCTTCTCACACTACCTACTCAACTGTTCCAATCCCATCGGCCCGAAAACTCCGCCCAATTTCCCCATCCTCCACATATCCATCCCCTCTATCACACAATTCTCTTGTACTACCGTGTCTCCACCATTTCCCTTTCACCTCTTACCTTACCTCCTTTTCAACCTCGTCGACGCCAAACCACCTGCATTGGCAACGCCCACAGCCTTCCCTTGGAATAAAACGCCAAAAAACTATCCTGATTGGATTTCAGCTCCATGCATAAAACATTACCACCATGCGCTCATGTCCACCAACGCTCTCCCTCTCTCCCTATATTTCTTACGCCTTCTTCTCCCTGTGCCAATTCCTTCCCATCCATCTCTATCTCGCACTCCACCGTTTTCACCCAATATCACCCAACCTTCACCCACCCCATCACATTCCCTCAAGGCTCATCACTTGAAAGCTCAACAGGCAGATAGACCTTTCTAATGAAACGACGGGATGAAGTTTTTAATTTATGATCGTACTGGAGAGTGCTTGCCTGATGTATTCTTGCCGATTCGGAGACAAAAAATATATTGCCCGCAGAAGTATAGATACATACATGCCTATCTCGCCATTCAATCTCAAGTTAGAGAAAGTCAACGAACTCAAACGCTTTTGTTCAACTTAACGAAATGTTTGTGGATTTTGGTGAAACATTACGATCTAATTTTTCGACCACTACCCAAAGCTTTGAAATTTCGCAGGAATATGGAATTCAACAAAAACACATTATCATGAAAAAATTAAAAGTTAACAAAAATGGTTAACACGTTCCCTGCCACCGATATTTTGACGAATTCGCCCACTGCGCCAAAGTGTTTTTCTTTTTCCTTTCGAGTTTATATTTTGTTCCTTTTCATTTGAGTTTTCATATGCATTCGGCTACGCACACCGCGTCGGTCACGTCATATAAGCGGCACCGAAGTAGCTGTGACCAACAAAGTAAGTTTTTATAGAAAAGTTAAAAATAATTTTTACATGCATATATAATATTACTAGTCCAAGAAAATTGAATCTGCTTTTATAATTTTCCCCACAATTCCCTGTCCTTGACTTTCTCTTTCGTTTCCTTTAAACTCATTTATGCCTTTATACACGCCCTCCCATTCTTCATATCCCTAGTGTTTTTACTTTTAAGTGCATTTTCCACAACATTCACTAATGACTTTCGTAGTCTACCCCTTCCTCTCACACCATTCACTCCACTATTATAAATCTGCTTCGTTATTTGACTCTCATCCATTCTCTCGATATGGCATAACCAGCGAAGCATACTATTTTGATATATGTCCATTACTGAAATATTTAACCCACACTCTTTAATACCCTTTCATTCTTAACCCTATCCATCCTGCTTTTTGCCGCAAACACTTGTCAGGCACCCCCAATCAGAATGAACGTTGGGATGGCCTAAATTCATGTAAAGCGACCGTAAAAAGAGGGTTTTTCAGAAAATCTTCATTTCCCCACGGTAGATATATGATATTTAAATCAACGTTATTATGGAAAAAGAATAATTTTTTTCCAATATAATTTTCATAAAATAAGTTTTTACAAAAGTTTTTAATCGCAAGAGAGCAGAGCGCTATAAATTCAGCAGTTGTTACTGATTTCCTGTTTTTTTTACGGAAAAAATTACTGTAACCAGCCTAAGCCAGAAGATGGCAATGGTAAATCTGATTCTACTGCGCATAGCAGTTGAAAATGCTGATTAAACCGATTTCAAGCTAAAATAATGTAAAATGACGTAGCAAATTTATTGATCTCCCAAAGTTTGTCACCGTGATGGGTGTATAAGTACAACGAGCAAACAAAGGAATTGTTCAATGGTTCAATCGTTCAATGGAAGGTCAACGTTCAAAGACACATTCCTCTCCTAAGAATAATATCATGTATAATAATTCTTTCGGTAGAAATAGGCAACTAGTCCTACCAGTTACGTGATTGTTGCAAGAATAAATAATTCAGTTTCTTCAAAGGAAATAAACAGGAAAGCTAGCGCTTGGTTTACGGAGATTGGTCAGGATATACGCCAAAAACCAGTAGCGCTACCGCTCAACACACTTTCAGTAGGATGAAGAATTTTCTATTAACTACTTTTTTAAACTATTTTTATTTTTTTTAGAATTGTGAATTTGGGACAGGGAAAAAATTTCAAAAAATCGAGAAATCGCAAACATATAAATGCCGCTAAGTGAAACACAGGGACTGCTAGGTCGTCTTTCAATTTTCTATTTTTGCAGTAAAGTGAGCAACCCAAGGAGCCAGAGTGTTCCTGGTTTGATTTATTCTAATATATGTGTAATCTAAAGAAATCTGGTATCACTTGTGATAAGTGAAAGCTGATGACATTACAGTAGCCGCTTATCGTGGTACCAGTGCTATGTAGGTCATTGGACAAGTGTAATCATCGAAAATCTATTATAACTTTTTCAGTCTATGAATCACTTGTACCAGAACATTCGACGTTTTGGTGTCTTGCACATATTTCCAGAAAATTAATACAGTTCTGCTTAAAATCAAAAAGTACAAAAATATATCCAACTACATTGAATTTACACCAAATACGGTTGTATTTTCCATGAAAAAATTATTTTACTTGACCGGGTATAACTGGCTAACACACATGACCGGCAATTAAGATATCCGCGTCCGAATCCCGGTCAAGTCAAATTATGTCGAATTTCACCGTCTTTGGTGTACATATTCTCACCCGCGCGTGTGACAGCGTACCACATCAATTGTGCAATCGAAATTATTGAGAAACAAATACATTGTATTTGCTTAGTAAGACTACTTAAGAGCCACCTCTACATCCCAGTGGGGAGAGACCATGCAGAAGACATTCATGAACTAATTCAAATGTAGTCCACCACTGAATTATCCTGAGCATACAACCATAGAACGTTCATTGAATGTTCAAGTGTGAACTATTCATTTGAGACTGTTCATAGATCGTTCATTGAATGTTCAAGTGTGAACTATTCATTTGAGACTGTTCATAGATCGTTCATTGAATGTTCAAGTATGAACTATTCATTTGAGACTGTTCATAGATTGTTCATTTCCAGTTCACGAAGTATTATTCAAAAATGCTTCTTGGTTGAACATTTAAAGAACATCTTTAAACCTTTCAAACAAACCTTGTCAGGTTCAAAATCTTGTTTATTTACAGTAATATTTCATTTATATTCGTACTATGTGGCATTATAGGTTTCAATTAATTAATGCCAGATAACTGTTATTGAGATGTGATGGTATTTCCTCAAACTATCGAGGAATTACCATTTAATAATTATAGTTCTCGAAGTTAATTTCATCCTAGGAAATGACTAGGTATATACGACTTTCTGTTCGTTGCTACTTCAGAACAGGGTGCTATAAAATGCGCGTAGAGTTGTAGGGTGCTAATAACGCGACATCAGTACAATGCCGTTAGGAAGATACAAGATAGGATGTTATAACCTACTAGAATTACTTACCGTAATTGCACAATCGTAGTGATTAATAGCAAATTATCATTTTTGTATTTGAGAGAGCAGGGAAGTCAGTGGAGAGGCAATACGATATGAATCGAGAATCATTTCACGTGAATTAATTTTTTAAACATTCCTTCATGGTTCATATGTTATTAATTCAAAAACAGTTTAGCCAAAATTTATCTACGTTGAACATTCTTTGAACATTCTATGAAGTACTCCAATGAATGTTCTTTGCACTATCTGTGAGTGCCAATTGAACGTTCATTGAATGTCCTTCTTGAATGATCTTTGAACGTTCAAATAGTCTTCACTGAACGTTCTTTGAACATCTTTTGGACCATTAATTCCCCACTGGGATCCGAACCAATATTTTTAAAGATAATTAATGCTCACCTCTAAACAGATGAAATACAAATTTTTAAAATATTTTGATTCTTAAGAACACGTACAGGCGTAAGTATGAAACTAACACGTTTCACTGATCATGGGCATAATATTTATCAGTAGCATAAGAAAATGGGGTATTCGGAATAGGGAGCAATTCGGAATAGGGTCTTGAGACGATGCGCAATTCAGGCGTTCGCAAATGCGCACTCCTTCAGATTTAACCAACTTATGTACTAAGTTGATGAAGGAAAAAAGGTTCGTATCATCTCCTTTTTTCCTCCATGCCTCTTTTAAATTATAGTAATGATCCATGTAGCGCTGTGCATTCCGACAGAAGAAAATAACTTAGCCATTCGTCAAATTTTAGTAATTGCCCTTCCTCAAGCTGCAAAATCCTTGCGTTATATTTTTATTTGATCTTATGTGGGACGCTTATACGTCACAGTTCATAAGTTTCTTAGGCTGGCTTAAGCTTTGTTACAAAAAAAATACCCATTAGAGACTTTAACTTTTAATATTTTCCGGGATGGAATCTCTAATTACCTCAAGGAAATGCTTAAGACAGGTCAGAAATCACCGAGATGACACCTCGTATGAAACAGTTTTCTATTTTACTCGATTCCCCGAACTAATATTTATCAAAAGTCGTTCTTCAACACTGCCTTCAAATTTTTAAATTGTCAGCCAAAAAACCTAAAATAAGTTTTTTCCAGAAATATATTTAAATATAAAGAACACATGCTTTAACTCAATGGAGGGTAGGGCTGAGTTATTCAATATACTCAGCACTTCACATCTTGTAAACAGATTTGTATCTACATATATCACTGTATCCTTATTTTTGTATCCAAATTGTAGTTTCCATATATTTGTATCCAAACCTTTGAACACATATATTTGTGTCATATTGTATTTTGTATGTATATACACATTTATTATCATATTGCACATTTTTTTATTGCCTCATTTATTGCCATTTTATAAATATTTATCTTTTCGCAACATGATGAGTTTTTAATAATGGCTGTTATTTTATCAATTCGCCGGCGTTACGCATATTTATTCATTATTACCTATCATTGATTCACATTATTTTTACAAGGAATTACCAATTCACGTATCACAACATCATATCATCAAATATGCACGCAGCACTTCACAAAAATACATGTTGAAGATATTTTTCTTATGCAGCAAAATGTTCTTTTGTGGTACGTAGGTATTTCTTTTTATATCTGTGATGGATAAATTGGCAGTTATTTGGTTGCTATTTGGTTGTGATTAGGGTATTTATTTATTATTTACTTTTTTCTATGGTTGCAAAAATAAATTTAAATTTAAGTTATGTTATGATCAACACTTAAAAATGTCAAGACCTATGATCTCGTGGAAAGATAAATATTTAAGGAAATAAGAGGTCGAGAAAAGCTAACTTCCAGATATTTAACCATCTTTCTGAGCCAAATTTAATTAGGTACAAGCATTTTCTCCAAGGGTGCTGCCTAGAGAATCATAAATATATATATTCTATTTTATACTACTCCTGAAAGGAAAAATAGACAAATCTCCCATTCGGCTTATGGTAAAATGTTCTTCCCATCTTTCACATGTTCGTTCCACCCTTCTCAGTTTATCTCACCCTTGCCGGAATATTCCCTGCGCCGCACCCTCGGCGTCCATATCAACCCACCCTTTTGCAGAGGCGGGTGCAAGGCCCCATAAATAATTGATTCAATTGTGAATTCGTCCTTTCTTTTTTTCAAACGGCGATACCCGTTTTTGGCTTCTCTCCCGCACTCGCGTCGACCTCTGCCACCTCCACCCCCGTCCGCGGGAGCCAATCCTGAGAGAACTGAACTCATCCTCCCCTCACCACCCTAGACAGCAGTAGCCTAGTAGCAGTAGGATATAGAGCCTCTCCCCAACCCACGAAATCGCGTTGATGCCGCCGGGGAAGGAGACTGGCAGTTCTACATCGACATCTACATACAGCCCGCGAGTCGTCGCGTCGCATAGGTGATAGGCGTGAGATCATCATCATCATTGGTCGAGAAATCCAAAGATTGGTTGACTACAACCCTCCATCCTTTCCTATCTAATGCTGCTTTCTTTACTCCCTGGTACCTAGTTCTTCTTATGCACTTTCCTCCTTATTTGGTATCTGTACTCATCCCTTATCCTTCTTCCTGGGGGACATTTCCCTCTGTTTTTCCTTCAATTATATTATTTGCAAACCCATTGTGCCTCAGGGTGTGTCCAATCCATCTGGTTCTTCTTTTCCGTATGGTGTTCCTGTGGTCTTTTTCTCTTATACTCTTCTTCAACCTTCTTCATTTCTTATTTTATCCGTCCAATCAATCTTCAGCATCCTCCTCCAACAACACGTTTTGAATGCTGCTAATTTTTTTGGTCTGCTTTTCCAATGATCCGTACTTCCAATCCATTGAGTGCCACGCTCCACACGAATGTTTTTACTAATTTAGTTTTTTTATTTAATGAATCTAAGCCTAGTGTGTAGCCTCAGAGTCTCCTCTCCTTAAGAGTCCCCAACCGATTCCATCCATCAGCTGTCTAACACTTGCTCGTCGCAGTTTCCAATTGAGTGCACGGCTTTCATTAGAATTTCATTTAGTTCGCGAATTAATTATTTCTATCCAGGGTCCCAAATGCTCGCGGCGTATACGTGCTTAGGCTATACCTTTAGTTGGGGAAGTGTTGTGTTGAAAAATTACCATTTACACCGTCACATATTAACGTGTTAAAGGGCTGCCTTGGTGCAATGCCTAGTTAAAATAAAATAAAGAAACATCAAGGGCCTTAGGATGATTTTCGCCCTTGAAAAATCACAGTACTGCAATACACGGAAATTTCCACAGTTAAAAATCCACATGGACACGGAGTAAAGCAAAGTAGGTATTCTATCAGAAGAGGAGTCTGCTGACAGCTGGTAACACATACCTTGAAGTTAAGAATCACTTTATATTTAAATATATATTTGGAACGTGCTCCGAAATGGCTATGATACTTGGACGATAACAGCAGCAGAGCAAAGGAGATTGGAAGCAATGGAGATAGGGTGTTACCGAAGAATTTTAAAGACTAAATTGTTGGACAGAATCACTAACGATGAAGTTTTACGAAGAACTGGGAAAAAAACAATCATAATGAACACTCTGCGAAGGAGAGACGAACATATTGAACACATATTGTGACACAAGAGCCTAATGAAATCAATATTGGAATGAGAAATAAATAGGAAAAATTATAGGGGAAAACCAAGAACGGAGTACATAAACTAAACCATGAATGCCGTCGAAGTATTTGTACAGCTTACTGATTTCTGATGATGATGACAGGGAATTAAAACCGTGGACCTTTGACTTGCCTGGCCATTGCGCAGACCTACACGCGAGAGCATTGAATCTTTTGATTAGTTCGAAGATTCATCTCCTAAAATTTTTAAAATGCATAATGAGGTTACGTGAAAGTGCAAATTCGTATTATTTTAATTTTAAACCTTGCTGAAGGCATCACTTAGGATATTATGCTTTTCCTGAATATTCTTTTCAAACACGGCAAACGTTAAATTAATCAAAACCTTAAAATTGTTTGATAAAGATGAGTGAGGAAATTTTTTTCCTAATTCATAGATGATTAAGAATGCCTAAATAAAAACTATTATATCAAAGTTAACGGTTCAGCTCAAGGTACACCTCCCTCTTTACGCTTGGGATCCAAAATGAAGGGTAGGTCCGCGTGTTTAGATATAAGGATTTCATAGTGACCTAACCTTGCATACCTCCTTTTCTTCCATTCATGCTTTGTTTGATGCACTCTCTTAAATATTTAAGGCTTCTAATATTCCCCCTCTTAATAGTAATTCCACCTAGTCCATCTAAGACTTTATCGGTCTACTATCGGCTATTAAAATATTTGTCAAACATTACCCTTACTTCTACGTCTAGAAACTTTCATATGGACTCAAGGCGTGTCAAGAATGGTAATTCCGATTTGGTAACTAATCATAATGTAGACGGGGATGCCGACTTGTACTTTGGTCTGCTAAGATAAATTCACACACACAAAAAAAAGATTTATGGTAGTTCTTTTTCTTCTTCCACTTGAGAAATTCCCAGGTATCAAGAAAATTGCGTATTTTTTGTTCTAACCACAAAGGTTTCCACGGATTTGAAGATAAAAGAACCCATTTAGTATGCTCTTTTTATCTTAAAACCCCTCCCTTTACTTGTTCTTCTTTAAGCTTGCTTGTTTTTTGCAATAGTTCCCTTCTCCTTTGACTGAAAAATGTATAGACTTATTTTAATTATGTATTGAAATTCATTTGCGCAGATAAGGTATATTTTCATTCAAAACCGAAGTATGTGAAGAAGTTATATGATGATATTTTACATAGGTAATGAGAAGGTTGAGAGGAAATTATTTAACTTAGTTCGAGCAAAATGAGTATATTATTTGGGACATTATAATACATTCATAAAATGAAAACAAAACGAAATTAAATTCATGATTAGTAGTCTTTGATTGACCAGCATTATACTGAGAAAATTCACGCACTGCCTTCCAGACTGGCGATTAAAGTTCGCATATCTTAATCTTTCGAATTTCGCGCTTTTATCCCCTTAATGAAACGTAAAATTCATCGGATGATCAAGTTTTGCTAGCATATCGGAGATAAGTTCAAGATTTATCGATGCAAAATCAAATGATGATTGAAGAATTTAAGATAATATATTCAATAACGCGATCATTATAGAAATAAATTGAAATAATACTCGCAGGACCATGTAGTTCGGCCAAAGTAGTCGAATATAATAGCTGTCCCTCGTCACGGCTAATCTTGTGGTTCCAGACAGATCATTTCGAAAATGGAAGCAATTCTCTTCCTGCGCGATATGATGTTTTTTGTACGTTCCGTGTCTCAAACGGAGAAAAAAGACCAAGCAAAACAGTCCGAGGTGGCGTGATGCTTGTCGTTGCATCGCTGAAAATAAAGTAGCAGGAGGTGAAAGGGAAGCGATATCTGTGTCCGATAATGGCAAAATGCTGTCTGACGAAGGGGGTGGGGGGAACGAATGACGCAAGCATGGCGCCTTCAGTGACCTCCGTGAGGTGAAGGACGAGTACTGCAGCAGCAAAAAGGAAGAAGATAATGTCCGAGGAAACAAGTCACGCATCCCTTTTAGGGTTATTAAATAATTAATATGTCCCTTTGAACATTCGATAAAGTCGATGAGTGGCGGCTGAGATGGAAATAAGTCGAATTATTTTTTTTGTGATTGCATGTTCATGAATTTTAGTTTTGATGATTTTCAAAACATAGGTTAGGTACTAAAACTCATCGTTAAACTTCCCCGGTCACATGAATGGTTCAAGAATACATACCCATCAGGCTATTCCCTTTCGGAGTAGTCAAAGTCAAAAAATTAGTCATTGCCATTAGACCTAGCGAAGTGGCTCTCTTTAAGCTAATCGTAAGGGAAATCAGCTACTTCTCCCTCGTTAGACCCCACTTTGAATATGCTGCCAGTATTTGGGATCCTTTTGAGATAGGCTTGGAAACTAAGTTAGAACGCGTGCAGCGAAGATCGGAATGATACGTTATAGGCCGTTACGATAATCTCGTTAGTTTTACTGACCTTTTGCAGCAACTAAGATGGGAAACGCTTTCAGGCCGTCGATTAAAATTTAGACCTAATCTATTATGTAAGTTCCTAACAGGTCTATTTTCTGACGTCGTTGATAATATTTTACAAAATCCGACATACTACGGAAGATCAGACCATGAGAATAAAATTAGGGAACTAGACTGCAGAACGGACAGATTTAAAATGTCATTTTTCCCACGAACTATAAGGGACCATAACAGCGGTCAATGAGACTTTTATCTAGGTTTGTCGATAGGTAGGCTCTTAGTACTAGTATTACTCCCTAATACTTGAATCCATATCTGTTACCTAGTACTAGCAGCATGCCGTGCATGTTATCTACATAAATCTTGAGTCTCTGTCCATTTGTGTAGTTGCAAAATACATTTATATTAACGGTCCCTCTCCATTGTAATAATATCTGTAGTGTAGTGCATGCTTGTGAGGCTTCGTCTCGTGACAAGCATTAACGATTTATGCTAATGCATAACTAGTCGTAGTTACACTAACTTTAGGGTATAGTGTAATGCATGTTGGTGAATACTCACCCCCTGCCAACCACCCCTGAGGGTATTTTGTAGTTGTAGATGTAATAATTTCCTCCATAATTTCCTATCCTAGCATACCTCTATTGCTTCTCTTATAGTCAGAAACTACATAAAAGCGCTCTCCTATTTTTCGAGACTCCTAATATTCCTCGTACTTAAGGCCTATTCTATCACATTCATCCACGACTTTCGTGGTCTACCACTTCCTCTCACACCATTCACTCCACTGTCATACATCTGCTTTGTTATACATCTCTCATCAATTCTCTCAACATGGTCATACCAACGAAGCACTCTCCTTTCCTATATGACCATTACTGGACCATGCAAAACAATTTCTTCCATTATTCACTCTTTCCTACCTCTTTCCATCTTACATTTGCCGCAAGCACTTCTCATTTTACCCATTCCCTCTATATGTAGCTTACTATCATGATTACGCTGAGATACCCAGGTTACGCTTCCATATAATAACGTCGGGAGGAGATCACCTTTGTACACTGCGAATTTCGTTTTCCTAGGTAAACATCAATTCCTAGATAAGCTACACTTACTATCTAAGACTTTCTCACGGCATCCACAATCCTTATAATAACTTCATGTTTCCTTCCATCCTTTATTACGTCAAGAGGAAAATTTGTCATAGATAATATTTTTCACTTACGCTATAGCCATAAATGGTCTTTCAAGATGGGATTAAAGGACTGTACACCTGGGAAATAGGTGGTACAAATGGAGAGGTTCCCGTTGCGATACACGCCTCGCTTCACAAAAAATCCTTCAACCACTTTCAATTTTTCAATTCTTTTTTCCCTCCCCCAACTGCTCCCCCACTTGAACTGAAATCTGTCGAATTATCTTTTATTTGGTTGTATAAAGCTTTCCAAATTTATATAAAACTTTCCAAGTTTAATGATCAAATTGTGATTCTTCCTTTGTTTATTCGTTATTTTAGTTCATCATTACTAGTCTCTTGTTCATTTAGAATAACTCCCAAGTGTTAACATGTAATTTGAATTTTAATAGTTTTGTTACCATTGCAATCGAAGATATATTGAAGCTCAAATTTAATACTCTTAGCAAAGAAGTGACAGTAAGATCTATATTTAATGTAAATATGTAACCTAAACAGTTACAGTCCGTTTGAAATTATGTAGACTTTGCTATGCTTCATATGTAACCTAAACAGTTACAGTCCGTTTGAAATTATGTAGACTTTGCTATGCTTCATTTCGAGAGCATAAAATACGAAAGAAATATAAAATGAGCATGATGCAGCTCTGTCAACCTCAAAGAAGATAATAAGATAGCTACAAAACCTTAATAACGTCACGTTTAAATGAATGTTAGGAGTTGACTTCAGGGAGAGCTCAATCGTAACACGGGGCTATAAGCATGCGATCACTCAAGCTTCTTGGAAAACACACAAAACAGAAGGCTGTAGGCACGCTTTGAAATGTTATTTGGTCTCATTGGTTCCTGTTCACGTTACGGAAATAATGAAAATGCAACGTACGGTTAGCATTTGGCTTACCCCGTGTGATCTGGAATTCCATTCTTCGATGAACCGTCGAAGGGCAGCGGAGGAGAACTGAGCACTAGTGTTTTCCTAGAAAACAAAAATTGGCCTTTCGAAGAAGTGTGTACCAACGGTTGGTGACCTGGTATGTTTTGACGAAATATCCAAAACAAGAAGTTGAAAATGAAGCCGGAGTTGCATGCAAACCAAACTATATGACGAGGCAAATCCCAACAATCTCTCTTTTTCTTTCTAAACGATTTGAAACGCGAATTGTAGCACAGAAAAATAGAACAAAAGAAGAATGTTGACCTACGTCAACGACTTCACAAAAACGGATCGAACGAAATTTCGCAGAATTTCCTATTCCTAGTGTGTTAAATACACCGAATCGTCACGAGACTTGCAAAGAGAGGATTGTCATTAAAACTTCTTTTTGCTCCGCCTTATCGAAGTGGATATCGCCCCTATTTCGGAATGGCGTGACCAAAAGTCCGGCTACAATACCTAATGTCCTGCCGGAAACGTTTGCCATTAAAATTATTTCCATTGCTCACTTTGCTTGTGAAGTCGTCTTCTTTGTTTTTTGAATAATGCAGAGGTGCCAAAAAAAACCCAAAGATAAAGGATAAAACGAAAATAATGACACGACTAACGATAAACGATTAATAAATTCAAATTGATACGCAAATTTTACCGAAAACGTCGTCTATTTCTGTAAATTCGTATCTGAAATTTTTTAACGACACATGAAACAAAGCTACAGACAGCTACGTACCTCGTGCTTCCACTGCGCAATATCGAATGGAGAAAATAATTACATTTGGGCTGATGATTTATGAAATTCTAAGTACTGTAAATGATTTATTTTTATGACATGCCGCAGTGCAAACGGTTAAAGCATTCACCAATGAAATATTGCCTCATTTTCACTCTTTAAGCGTTTAAAAGAAGGAAATTCCATCGCCTTTCTAATCGAAATGGAGAGATTGTGTCTTAGCGATTAAAGCAGTTCAGTGTAAGTAGAATTTGTGCTGCAAATAGAAAAGAAATATCAAGAAAATTAATAAACAAACAGTTACTATCTTTTACCTGAAACATCATTCCAAGCAAAAGATAATCTGTACATAGCACACAAGGAGAGAATGCACGAACCTAAGACAGGTTTGCAATAAAAACGTACCGAATCATTTGAATTATCAGTCTCATCCGAAATATTGAATAATGAATATTCAGAAATGGGTTTACGAAGTTCTGGTGTCATAGAGATCCCTTATGAAATATATTAAAAATATACTCGTTGTGAAATTATGCTGGCGTTGAACGTATCGTAAAATTACATTCAATAAAGCGCTGGAATGACTAGTGGGGGATGTAAAACATTTTTTGTAATTCATTATTTACAAACACGGGTACATTACCTCCTTTCCATTATTATAAACTTATGCATTTTTATTATATAAGTATCCCCGAAGACATTCTGATCACTTCAAATTAGAGATGTGCGGTATATATCGATATACCGGTACAAACAGTATATTTTTGCCGATATATCGGTATGTACTGGTATATTTTTTTAAGTCGATATACCGGTGTATGCGGTGTTATTTTCTAAACATCGGTACCCGATATATTGCTCAAAATGAAAATTGTCATACCGAAGTTCAGTTATTAAGTAAGGGAAATGATTATAGAGAGTGGTATTGTTGAAAATTCTCAATAGCAAAGGAAAATGGGAAGTAAATTTCCATGTTTTTTACCGTTTTACTACGAATTGTTTTAAAAAGTATGATGAACTCTTTTTATCGTGGTTCTGAATTCTCTTAATGAAGTGTTTCTCCTATTCGGCGCAGCTGCTGCGCATTCTGTAAAGCACTGTGCCTTAAAAGTAGGCCATGAGACGGCCTTGCTTTGCACCGTATGTTAATTTTCTTTACTGAATTCAATCCGAAGTTGGAGGAACAACATTAATGATCCCAAATCTAGTAATTTGCAAATATGATCACAGTCATGGAAAAAAGTTACGCACTGTTATTCCCTGAGTGTACTAATTATATCTAGAATGATGACCTCCGTTTTATACCATCCATTAAGACGATCTGTCTTAATTTCCGCACGCAATTCACTTGAAATGAAAACAGATATTTAGTCAAATTTGGATTTATTCCAAAACGAATTTATAGAACACACTTATGAAACGTCACAGCCTAACTCATGCAATATTTAAGAGACTACAGCCGTGTAAGTTGCTATGGCTATCCTTTCAAGTTCCCACCATTGGCACCGCGTGTCTTATCAAAAGTGATACGGTTTTTTGAAGTGTCATAATGCAACTATTACTTTAAATGTGATTAATGTGATTACATGCGGGTATAAATTATTCTTCCTATTCAATTTTTCGTTTCGCTCAATCGTTGTTTTTTTCTAGTCATTGCTCTTGCTCAGATAAAATAATCACATTTCTCTCACTAAAGATTTCCTTTCGATTCAATCTCTATATGTTAATTTTCCGCAAACAAATTGCTGCAAAACAACGCTTGGGGCGATAATTGACAACGTGTAAACGCACGCAATGAACACGTCTAAAATTTTCATATTGCGATTCTGTATCGTGACGCGGCGCGATATAATTCACCTTGCTTCTTTTGGGGAGTCTTATTGAAACTTTTCACGATATGTCCTGTGTACGACTCTATATCTCACTCAGATTTATCCTTTATTATTAATCATATATCACTTACCGGAATCATATATCCTTAAAATTCATTCGAGACAAATATGTTCACTGGATAATGATATATTATATTCATTTTTACATTCCTTAAGTTGTATCTAACGCCATAGTAATAAGTATAGAAGTAAACGCTGACTTCCATCGCCTTGGTCAAGTCGCATCACTCCCAGCGGGTCTTCATAAAAACTCAGTTTGTAAGTGATGACGAAGCCTCTACATCCATTTCGACGAATCATTATGAAATAGCTCAGGTAATAGGACAAGAGAGCGAATATAGCACGTCACATTCAATACCGAATGAGCTGCAATTATATCTCAGCCAGGAGTTATCACTCAGAACAATGAACCCTCTTTAGTTTTGCCAGAACAGTAGAACGGCTTTCCCTCCTTTAGCCGGACTGGCCCTTAAATACATGATTGTTCTTGGATCCTCAGTACCATCTGAGCGCACTTTCTCATTGGTCAGCAATGTTGCATCTGATGATCGGAGCAGATTGACTTGCGACCAAATTAACCAGCTGGTGCTTTTGGGATCAATTGAAAAAAATATTGGTTTTTCCATGATTGCCATTTGATATCAATCGCATTTGCCTTGTCACTACATCATCAGCCAAGCTAGGAATGTGTTAAGCTATAACCACACTCCTGGAAATATTGCATCAATGCATGGCATATTGTAATTCTGAATACTTTTTTGAGACCTGTGCACTGTATGTCTTTACCATATTAACATCCAAAATATTCATAATCTGTAATAATACGATGATGAAGTTGTTTTATGCTTACTCCTAAGCCTATTTTTGTGTTTTTATAGAAGCTATCGCGCATGGAAAACTGTAGCCTAACTGAGAATGCTGAAAATAGATTTGGTAATTATCTGAGTATGTGCTTTCTGCATCAAAAATTTCTGTTAAAAATTGTACTTATCTGATAAAAGCATGTTTAGCGTGTACCAGTTGTCCATTTATACCGCATATTCTTGGGCTGGGAATTAATTAATAGAACAAAAATATTGAAATATTTTTTTTTCGGAAATATTTTCTAATAAATATAATTTAATAAAAATTTTAATTATTTCTCGTTTTATCAATATTCTTAATAGTTTACACAATTCTACTTCGCTTTCTAGCATTCTGAGAGCTGAATAAGATTAGCGAACGATAGTGTGTAAGTAGGTTCAAGTAGTTAGCAAATGCCAGCAAAAATAGTCGCATAATTGATTATTATATTAATAGTACCGATATACCGGAACACTGGTATTTTTTTAACGGTATACCTATCGGCTAATCGGTATATTTTAAAAATACCGGATTCCGATACATCGGTATATTGTTATATACCGCATATCCCTACTTCAAATGCAAAACTGGACTTCCTTTTGGTTCTAGTGACTATAAAATCAGCTCAAATGAAATGCAAATGGCAACTTTACGCGGACAGACAATTACTGCGCCCAAGCAAGATGAGAAAAATAGCGTCCCAGCTCAACAACGTGTAAATAAGTCTTCGAATATACGGAGATCAATCCACAGAGAAAGTAATAATTAAAATGCCGACTGAAAAATGCTTACGTGGAAAAATAGATAACCAAGCCCTTGTCATAGAGACATAGTTGAAACATTGCGTTTGCTCAACTTTAATAAGCTATGTGAAATAGAGATACACTACAGTGTCATTAGAATAATTATTAAGATAAATATTTTCAAAGGGCTATAAGGTAAGCCCTGTGAGACATTTTAACAATAGGGGGTGAAAACTTGAATAGGATCAATTGCACCTAAGCAGTTCGTTGAAAAAATCCTGTCCTTACTCGAAGGTATTTTTTCATACCGATGAATAAGTTTTCACGAAGGCAAAAGCAATTTTGCAACTATAGGTTGAATACAAAACATCCCACCGCATAAGCAGAAGAAGAAGAACAAATATCGGGCGGATACTGCAGTAGAGTCTTGCAAAGGCTCTTTAATTCCCAACTTGAAGAATAGGACATCATGTTGCAGTAAATCCCTCGATACTACCACCACCGTGGCATGCAATACAAATGTACTGTGAGGAAAAGATGGCCTCGTACGACAAACCGTCCTTAGCGGGAGGAGACGAACGTTCCCGCACACAAAAAGCAAAAAAAACTCACTTTGTCGCTAAGTCACTTGTTCCCCATCTTTCTGGCAACGACCCGTGGAAGTTTTCCCCTACCCACCCTTTTTCCTCGCCCCCCCCCCTCAAACAACAGGCAAGAGAAGGCCGCCTCTCTCTCTCTCTCACGAGCTGGAGCAGCGAGCCCTTTCGAACGGAAGTCGCGGGCTTGCAAGTTGGGGACAGGCGAGGAGGTGGAGAGGAGGTGGAGAGGAGAGAAAAGTAAGAAAGGCTCCTCAAGGGTCTCTGTCTGAGACGGCACGACGCGGCGGTGGGTCATTCCTTTGGGGATTTGCATACGTGATTCCAACACCGCCGCCTTACCTTGTAGACAGACATCTTCCACGTCATTCCCGTCTCCCTCCACCCCCCAATCTCTCCTTCTCTCTCTCTCTCTCCTCTCTCTCTCTCCCTCTCTCTCTCCCTCTCCCTCCCTCTCTCCCTCTCTCTCTTTCTCTTCTCGACCGTCTTTCCTCTCAATCCTACCACCTCCAACACTTCATCACCCCCTTTCTTCGTAAAAACGTTCTCCGATCATTGCCCCGGCATTTAATAAATTTTACACAGTCCCGGGTGTTATATCACCTCTTTTGTTATTGTGGATGATTTTGTGTATTTTTTCCGTTTGATTGCGAAAGACGTAAGTATGTGTGAAGATATTACAAAATGTGTGAATGCCGATAAGAAAGTAGCAGGTAGTATGTCGAACAAATCCAGGAATGAGAATTTTTATTAAGTGTAGCGGAATTTACAGTGTACATACCAAAATGTTCACCTTCCGACGTTGTTATACGGTAGCGAAACCTTGGTATGTCAGGATTAGCATAAAGTAAGAAAAAATGCAGTAAGAATGGAGTACCTGTGTAGTGTTTGAGGTAAAAGTAGGATGAATAGGCTTAAAAATGAGTGGGTGATGAAATAATTTGGGTGGAATTCTCCAGTAATACACAAGAATAAAAGGAGTGTGCTACGTTAGTAAGGCTATGTCGAGAGAGTGGAAGAGTTGAATAACGAAACATATATCTACGAAATAGTAGAGTAAATGGCGAGAGAGGAAGGTGTAGACCATGAAAGTCATGTGGAAATGTGTTTGAAGAGATTCTTAAGAAGAGGAATATTTGGTGTTTTAAGAAAAGAAGAGCTTGTATGAAACATTGCACGATTGTCAGAAGATTGGAAATGGCTTGCAAGGATATGGCATTTTGTAGGATATTATTTTATGGAAGCCAGCTGTCTAGGGCTAACGGCGATAACTATTATTTTTTAAGTTGCCTACCCTAAAAGGGAATGGCGTGATGTGTATGTATGTATGTGACGAAAAAATGTGATTAAAATAATTTAATTACAATACCGAAAACTTTACCCATCAGATTAATCCCTCCTCTGAGCCCGTTCAATATAAAAATAGGGAATAAGCGTAACTAAGGAGATTGAACGCGCGGAAAACATTGGGGCACGGAACAATAGAAGATACATAACCGCCTCTTTAACTACCTGTTTCTGAAACAAAGCTCACGCTTTGATCTGGCTTTACCATAATAAATGAAATTTAATACAATGTTCAAATGGCATATTTGTACAAAATTTTGTTTCTGTATTATTTTTTGCATTGTCTTGTTGAGTTGCCTATATCACTTTATTTTTTTTTTGTTTTGTTTGTAATACCTAAAAAAAAGGTCCGATAAATACTGGAATATTTGCACGACATGGACGATTATTCTCTTGTAAATTCATAGAATGCTCATATGAGGCTGTGAGGCTGAGTAGCCTCCGAGTATGTTTCAAATTTTTGTTAAAAAATTCTGTATTGTGATTACGAAATCAAATGTTTTCTCTCTCTCTCTCAAAGTGTGTTTTGGGCAGTGAACGTGTTATGAAACAGTCAAACCTACGCATTGAGAAGATTTTCTAAAACTTCGCCTACGTGCGGTTCGGGGCAGGAGAAGATTCAAGAGTCTCTTATAATCTCTAATAATATTTTCCCTGCTAGAAAATCGATGCTACTATGCTCATCCATCAATAGTTATCGCGCAAATAACCATCAGCGTGTTGTATAATACAAAACCCGGACTATAAGATAATAATAAGTTGGCGAAAACGTTAATTCATCCTACAGATGACGTTAAATAGGTATTATGAAACTGGGCATAATAAACCACTCCTTTTGCTGGATGTTTAGAAAACTTTTCATGATTTTTTTTCTATTTATTAACAAAGCATGCTAGAGAGAGTGATCGTAATTCATGCTCCTATCTAAATTATATTAATGTCGTTAACAGCCGGTGTCGTTATATCTTTTTAATGCAACTTTTCCCTTCAAAATTCCATTTCTCTATACTTATTCTGTTACCTTGCTAATAATGCATCCTATATGAGCAAAGAGAGAGTTTTACATTGCTGATGGAGGGACTAGGTTGGGAGCCGTTAGGGACTCAGAGAGCACGCATTAGGCTTTGATTACTTCAGAGCAGGTGGGTTTCAGAATGGCAAGGAAGATATTATTTTGGCTCCGCGCTCAATCTCTAGAATTGACAGAAATTACCAAATAAGAGAGATAACTACATTATCGAGCTGAAAGGTACAAGAGTTCCGTCATTCCACGCAGCATTAGTAATTATAACAAAAACAGTGGGTGACATTAACGCAAGAAACACCGTTACGTAGCTACTCACAGTTATCCTCTTACCCTTCCTTTTCCCGATACCCTCCCGTATACATGGCTGATGTCCTAACACCCCCTGCCACATGCCTCTGTGGCTACAGGCAGGGTAGTATATAGATGTACCTCCATTCGTTCCATCTGAAATACTTTCCTTTTTCCAGTTGATTTGATGGGACAATTTCTGAGAAAGTATTCGTGACAAATTGGAGGACCTAGGTTCGAATGCTAGTTTAGACGCATGATTTTCACAGTGAATATCTCATACAAGTTAATAAACCGTCAAAAATGATGGGTAAAATACCCACTTATGAAAATCTTATATGATTAGATTTTATTTTCATATGGTTTTTCAAGGTTATTTCAGTGTTATCAGTCTAATATCAAGAGGTCAATGTTCTATCGTATTGTAATTTTTCTATGTATGAATTCAAGAGGAAATCACAAGTGCGTAGCTAATTAATTTTTGTATTGTCGTAGAAAAATTCGCTGTCGCAGCTCCACGAATCGCTCACTTCTCCGGCCACAGCATGTTCCAAGTATTTTTGTAAATACATAAAGCAGCAGCTGTCACCATGGTTTAATCTTGAAAAGGGCGCTAGAAATACCAAAATAGTTTCTTAGATCTCGATTATCGTAATTTATAAACCAGGAGGTTAAATTCGGACGCTAAACGCTAGGGTGTGAGGAAAGAATAATTGGGTGTCTACTATGAAACTAGTGAAAATTCTCTGTGCATTCCTCGTAAAGTTGGTCCATTTGCACCGCAAATGATCACTAATTTACGAGGTTTCTTTTGGCTTTCACCCTCTTTTTCGCTACCATCCAATTTCCATTATCTTTTCGCTCACCGCTACTTGAGTTGCATAGAATCAGCCGCAATTACTCAAGATACCAGTTTCAAGATGGAAGCGCTTTGTAAAGAACAGGATTTGCCTGTCGGAATAATTGAAATTAATTCTACATGTAAGACTAAACACAAGTAAAAATTGCTCCTTCTTCTCCTCGTAATAATTGACATCTGCTCCAATAATTTTGGTATAATTTTATACCCCCTTTTTTAAAAGCTCCCGCGTACGATATGTAACAGTTTCACACGAAAATTTATTTTGCTAACTCAAATAAATAATTTATGCAGTTATCTAGGAAGAACTTTTCAACATAATTTTAGCGTTGGTCTATATATTGTTCTTCGTTCAAAGAACAGTACAATAGCATATTTTCATTCACCCAACTCATTAATTTACAAACTAATTAATTTACCCAACAACTAATTTAACAACTAATTAATTTACCCAAGGCATAGTTTTCAAATCGGCGATATTTCTCATTCTAACTAATATATAATAATGAATCAAAACTGGATATAACAATTTTTGTTGCGCATGTTGCGATTGAATTCCTTGCAGACATAAAATATAATTGTAGAAAATATTTAAACTAAAATATGTAATATTATTGATGATACTAGTAGTATTAGAGTAGTAGAGAGCTCTCTTTAAAAGTATTTACGTGGGTGATTTGGTTAAATGCACTGTTTCGCTCACATCTTGCTCATTCAAACGTCATTTATCATTCCATCGAAAATTGGTTTTTGCAATTCACGGCGTCAAGCGCCTGACGAGGTAGCGAGTATGAGGGGCCGAGAGAGGCGGGAGGAGGTGGATAACGGGAAGGAATTGGGAGTTGAAAACGGGAGACTGACTGTGTGTGAAAGCAAAAGGGAAGGTAAGGAAGACTTTCTTCCGCTGAATTATTTATCGCTGCATCGTCTGTGTCAGACAGCGTCGGTGGCGGGTGAGGGGCAGGCGTGGGGGTGGGGGGGTTGGTGGTTGGGAGGGGATGAAGGGTAAGAGTGGGTGGTGGAGAGGAGACACAAGGCGAGGGATGAGAGGTGGGGGAAATAGAAGGGGTTGGAGAGTGGGCCTTTGGCTGGGTCAGATACACATTTTAAATATGAGAGAATGCAAGGAGCCGTAGCGAAAATTCCCAGTCGTGGCGCTTGATGCAATAAAGAATATATACCCTTAAAATTTATGAATATTCCATGCAAAATAGGCGAATGAAATAATTTCGGAGCGCATCCAAATTTACCCTTGGGTTAATAATGAGTAACTTAGTTTTTATTAAAGTACTCCACCGGTTAGAGATAGGTTTTAAAAGAAGATAGAAAAAATCCTCCAGATTTTTACACGTGCAGGGTCCTATCTACCTCTAGCATCTTTCTCTTGATCTCAGCGTACGTCCTACCCGTCTTCATCCTGACTATAAAACTCATTCTCTTCCTCACCCTTCCCCGCTTGCCCAACATTCTTCCCTTTATCACGGCCTTGAGCAAACCATCGCCCCTAATAATTGCTTACAGCAACATACCCTGCATCCTCCTAATCTCATTCAGAAGTTTCTTCTCCTTACCAAACGTTTCTCTTCCACTTCCAACACCCTCCCACTTCCTCGTTTGTTTCCGTTCCGTCCACCGCACCTTCCCCATCCTCCTTCACAATCACACCTCAATCGTATACTGCCTATTCTCGTCCACTTTTCTCTGAGTTCACGTTTCTGCCCCACACAACGCTACACTTTATATCAAGCCCATCCCTAGTCTCTTCTTTATATCCTTAATTAAGTATTTATTTTTAGTTTATGTAATTTATTTGTTGAATACCCATGGTGATTTAAAATAACGTTTCCCGGTGGTAGGCCGAGGAAATGCACATCTTTATTTTTTCTTAATTTATTTTACATCTCCTCGGAAAACATCACTACTAGCAGCTTGGGTAAAAACAACTAGGTAATGTCCACAAAATAGTTTATTTGCTTTACAACGCGTTTCGACTTCAAAGCGTCATCTTAAGGTACAATCAATCGTACTGAAGATAACGCTTTGACATCAAAACGCTTTGGAAAGTAAATAAACTACCCTGTGGACAATAACAAAGTTGTATTTACTCAAGTTCATAATGATTTTCCACCACATTTCGACATAAATCGTTGAATACATCACAATTAGGCCTTATACAACAGGGAATGTATCAACAATGAAATAAAATCACAAATTCCCATGCCCCGGGTGTGGGAAAACCCATCCAGGTGGGACTCAAATCCGCGGCCTGAGAATTGAAAAGCGATGATTTTACCCCGCAACCAACGAGTCATTATAAAGATGGAAGTATACTTTACAATTACACAGGAATTATCATTTGGCGCAACTGGCTGCCCCTGCAGCAGCATGGTATCTGAGGATGTTTTAATGTGCAATACACAATGTATCACAAAATAGTTCCAATGGAATTCAAAATATTATTTTCAATTTTAAATGATGATGATGATCTTACTTTGCCCCGGCCAGAAGAAGGGGAGTCATATTTCCAGGCGACCAGACTTTTACATTCATCCTCGTATGATGGCGGTGTCGGAAAGTATATTGCACTTGTACGCATTTTCACGAGACTATAAGCGTATATCACGAGAAGACGAGACAGAAAGACGTACCCAGCCAGCCGGAGAGAGAGAGAGAGAGAGTGAAAGGGAGAAATGGTAAGTTATGAATCCGCGTCAATTTCCTTCGATCTGAGCCTCGTCTCGTCCCTCCGCACCGCACTTTCACTACTCTCCTCCACCAAGTCCGTCTCATCCAAAGCCTCTCAAACAGAATGCTTTTGCCCCTATCTACACCCACCCCCCCTATTTAACGAGGATTCTCGATACTGTGGAGACGCTGAGTGAAATGCAAGGAACAAGAAAAGACGACGACACGACGCCTTCTCCCATTCCCTCGCCATACCTATATTCGTGGACTCATCCACCCACGGCCTGTCCCCTTTCATCGCCACAACGGCGCGCGGAATTATTCTGATGACTTAATAAGAGATTGAAAAAAAACCGAGTAAAATTAAAACTCCTCGAGAACGGGAATGCAAGAAACGCCACGGCTGAGGTACAATAATGTGGAGATTAAGGTACAAAGGGTCATTGTTGGTAGAATACATTACTTAAACTTCGGTAGCATACCGATTGTGAATTGCATTTAGGTGAAATTTCATACCCTGACAGGTATTTTCTGGTTTTCGCTAATGCATCACTTTCATTAACTTTGTCGTTTCATTGACTTTATTATGGTGTAGTGTAAGTGCACGTTAGTTAACACTCATTCCCTGCGAAATAACCATTAGATTTGATTGTAGATGTCAGGGTGTTATGTAGTATATATTTAGATGTAGATGAATATAACTTTGCTGATAACGCGAATTAAATGTGTATATTATATTACATTTTTATGTAGATAAATTAGAATATTTCTTGTGCTATAATGTTATGAATATTTATTTAATTTTATAAAAACAAGCTAGAAATATAAGTAATCAGGTCAATCACAATTAGGGCCAATGAAAGTTTTGATTCTTAATTTTTTGTTATAATCCATATCTTAGTATTTCAATCATATAGAATAATTTCACTGCATGACTATTATTCGTAATTTCGCCATATATTTATACCATATCTTCTTCATAATTTGAAATTTCCGTTCACCTCCAACCATTCTTCAGCTTTCATTTTACCTCAAAGGGTCATTTTCGTTTAATTTTAAGAGGATGAGGGAATTTATTCATAAGATAAATGTTTGAAATCATATAATAATGTTATTAGGCTACTGCGGTATTATTTAAGAAAACTTTGTTTTATGCATGCAGTATAAAATTAGAAGACTTCAATGGAAGTAATGAAATATTCTATTCGTTTTTTCAAGGGGATAACTAAGTATACAGTGGTTGCATGGTTAGTAATTGCTACTCAGACAGGCCTGAAAATGGTAGCCGTCCCAGAGGAAATTTATTTTGAAAAGCAATAGATGCCGTTGTAATTTTTTAAAAAGCTCATAATATAATCAAAATAATATTTCTATTTATTTTTATTCAATATTTTAGCTTTGGAAGCTAATTTAAATTTGCGTGGTACGGAATATATTGCACATTTTTAACACAATATATTGTACTAAACTAACCCAGCATTGAATGATATTTTATCATGAAGAGGTGGAAACGATGAAATCATTATGCAACAAAGAAAAGGGTAACGTTAAAGAAATTGAAATACATTGTCAGTCACATCGAGTCATGCAGTAAATGAGCCGGAAAGAGAGATATAAGTAGAAAATGTATCATGATTCAGTGCGTGACTTAAACGCAAGAAGGCGTGAAAATCACGGAAACATGGCACTATATTTATATTTAGAAAATATTTGCTAATGGAATTGCTAGAAATTTTAAAACGCTTACTAAAATCAATAAAATATTGTATGCTGATATTATGCATGATATTCGAAGAATTGAAGGATAATTGGTGACTTAGGTGAACTCAAGATACATTGCACCTGTCAATAAATTAAGTGACTCTCTCATTTCACCATTAATGCTGCTCTCCAATGAAGGGTGAATGCAATAGCATGGACAATGGTACCTCATTAAATTTTTGGAAATAAATTGTAATGAAAATCATATTTACTTTAATCAGAGACAATATTTATTTTCACACTCCTACTAAATTCACTAAAATGAACCTAAACTAACTTTTTTTTAAATCTAGTTGGTTGAATCTGACAGAAAATCGAATAAATATGCTAAGGAACAACTCTTATGACCCTTTTTTACCCTCGAGAGGTAAGTAAGCATTAAATAAAGTGGGTGAAAACTGATAAAATTATAGAGTAATTGCGCCAGTCACGCAAAAGTCTGCCATCAAGAGATTAACTCGCATGTGCATTTTCCTTGGACATTACCCATGAGGGAAAATATTAATTTGTTTTATAGCAATATTACTATCGTCCATGCCATCTTTCATCATGGGCTTTTCTCGTCTGAGATATAGGGAACACTGAAGAAATAGCCTCACGCTTGAGCAGAAACATATGGAGATTAAAATGTTTACATCTAATCGTTGAGCAGTAAAGAGACACGGGAAAATAATACGAATGCTTTCTGGAAACATTGTCATTTTACGATTTTTATAGCGTAAATATTTCTTCAAAATAAAATTTCGTTAGTTCAAATGCTTAAAGTAGGATCCATGATAAATATACACGTAATCAACTTGTATTAAGACATCGCAATGTATGAAATATATGTATGTATAAGGGTATCTATTCCATTTCAAAAAATCAAGATCTGAGGGATGACAAAAACGTTTTTTTCATAAAATCAGGCACTAATACGATATAAAACTAAACGATTAGCTCATAGCATCATTGCCATATCATTTAACTATTAACTCTAATAACCAGATTGCAATAGAGTCAATCATAGACTATTGCACCCAAATATTATTAAGATTATTTTTTGACGGCGTCATTTCATCAATTTTTATTCATTTAAAAATGGAAAGGATAATAAAATAAGTATACTGTGGTAGATATTAGTATACAGTCATCAAAATGAGCTCTGGAAATAAAAAATGGTAAATATATACACCTAGGGCCAATCATGTTATATGACAAAATGTCTCACTCAAACGTATTAGAACGGCTGTATTTTAAGCTCCCAAAATATCTGCACTTCGCCTCTTATTGAGGTTTCCTTTTTTTCTCAGGTCAAAATTTTATCACCAAATCCATAAAGCTGAAACTCACGAAAATAAAAAAATAAAAAATTTTTGGTTGAACTAAATTCATTTATATTACTCATTTACACTACTAGCTTCACAAGTTCTGCATTTGCCGTTCATACCGCGCATATTAGGGAAGAAGATTGAAAACTTCACTCAGGCACAAACACAAGCAATTTGGAGAGTTTTCCAAATCAGTCGCATCAAAAAAGTCAGTAGAGGGTCAATGCAATGAGGAAACCACAAGAGCGGAATACTAAGCAAGAAATGAGGAAATCTTAAAATCGCTACCATTTTTTGCTCTTTTTTAAAAGGAGACAGCGAATACGTAATATTTGGCAGCAGTAATTTTAAAAACATGATAAACTTCGAGTATTAAAATTTGGGTACCAAATTATTTCTTTGAAAAATATCAATGCTCTATTCAACTAAAATCTTTGTAAAGGGAACGTTTTAAAAACAATTTCTCAATGAGTATGACCTTAAAAATATGAACAACTATTTTAGGGATTTTGAGATTTTACTGCCCCCTAACTAAGGATATAGACCCGAGATGGTGTACAAATCTTCAACAGTTATTTTATTCACTAAAATGTATGATAAATTATAAAATGATTGCCGAATAAACATTATTATGCTAAATTATATTTATATAATTTAAAAAAATCGGAAATCGAATCTCTTTGAATGTCTCCAGATAAAATGTTATCGAATACTCTTTGGATATCGTAATACCAATTTAGATTAATACCACTGGTATTGATCAAAAATAATTATATTCACGTCTATCTCAAATAAATAGAACAAAACACTATTCAATGTGAATAAAAAAATAAAAAAGAGTAAATAGTACAAATATATGCTCAATAGAAAGAATGCACGCAATGCAAAGGGAAATAATGAAATGAGGTGAATTCCGGCAAGGAAAGTGGATACAACGTCAAATGCGGCTGTGGAACTTCAAGGAAGGTCGAGAACATCAATAAAGGATGCAGAATTTGTGCATTTAAGATCATTTAGGCCTCGCTATAAAATGGTAATGGGAGCACTCTTCAGTATATATGAACGGTTTGAATGAATTAAAAATTTTACATGTCAGGTAGAGACGTAGGGATCAAAATCATCGACGAAAATCCAAGAAAAATACAAAAATAAGTTCGAATGTTTTTCACAAAACTTCAATATTCATTTAATGGCCGCCCATTGGCTTCTTGTCGTCATATTTTTATATTCCTCATAAAATTCAAAGAAAATCTTAACTCATATGTTCATGGCAGTGATTTCCTGAAGTAAACGTTCATAATGAATGGTTAATCCAATACAAAAGCAATAGTTTTGCTCTAGTGACAAATAAGAAATTACAGATCAAATTCACAGTTAAAACAGCTAGGTGGAATTAATCAATTTTAGTGGTAGAAGCAATGGTCTAAGGAGCTTTTTGAGGCAGTAAGAATAAGTTGGAAGGTTAGTGTAGGTAGGAATAATTCTGATATACATGAAGGTTGGAGAGATACCCGGCGTGGCATTGGCATTTAACTAAAACTAGCAAAATGCTACTAGAGGTACATAATTACACACATATGAAAGATTATTTATATATAGAAGAGCATGCAAATTACTTAGTACCCAATCAGAGATCCATTTTGACACTGAAAATGTTTCATTTATGCTGGGATTTGAACCTGTACTCTTTGGAATATAAAACCATGCCTCAACTCTTGCCAAAACACTTCTCCATCCCCGAATAATTCTACTCTCTCTGCATTTGTCATTAATTACATGGCAAACAAGATATTTTCAAAGGAGGGGGAAAATTCGTTTTGATTTTATGCATGAAGTAAAATACAGATGCTTTTTAATCAATATCTACGCCTTGCACGAGTCGCAGTTAAATGAAATTTCTACCCTTTTAACCTCCTCTAAATAAATTACAAAAGTACAGTGAAAAGCTAGAGAGTTGGCGGGGTGTAGGCATTTCTAGGAAAGCCTAGACGTGACCTGCGATCAATGGCATGAATACTTAAAACACTGTGACTCAGCGAATGGCATGGAAAATTAAAGAAATGGCGCTCCGGCTTGGATCGCATGCTGAGGAAAGAACGAGGGAGGCAGAAAGATGTACAAAAGAGAGTGGGAGTAGTAGAAGGATAAAGCTAATGGCTAGACAAAGAGGACTGACAGACAAACGTCCAGACGTCATTTCTCATCACGGTAACCGCGGAGTCCTCATGGAATGGTTGGGAAGTGGAAAATATTAGGGAGGAAGGCGAGGAGAGACAAAAATCGCATGTCTCATGAAGCATTTAAGATTCACCCTCGTGGAAATCAACCGGGCCAGAAAATTCCTCCATCTTCGGGAAATGAAAACTCCACTCTCCCGCCGCCACCATGATAACCTTTACCGCTTACCTACCCAAAGGTCTGGCCGTCTTATTCCGTGCGGAAAAAACTACGCGGGATGAAAGTAGTGGGTGCAAAGGGAGAGGGATTTGAGAAGTTCGCATTCGGGCTGCGTAGACGCCTTTAGGTGGGAGCGATAATAATGGGAAACATTAATTGTGAAAAATAAGTAGGGAATTTGAAAAACCTTTAAAAACGGAGAAATATACGAGTGGAAGTAAATTTTCTTAGTTTTAGTTTATTGAGTGCTCACGTGTTTGGAATTTGATTTGGACCTAAGACTAAGATTTGTAAAATGTTACGTTCGGTCGATACTTTTCATGTTGTAGAAGGACGGACATTGAAAACAAAAACTTAACAAATTAGAAGCTTTCGTGATGTGGATATACCACAGAATCGTTAAGATACCGTGGACGGCGAGAATGACAAATGATAACATTCTTACGCTTGTTGGCAAAGAGCGCAAGTTATTCAATATAATTAAGTAGAAGAACACAGGATTTCTAGGACTTACGTTGAAAAATGGAAAATGCCAATTTTTGCAGTTGATAATTGGAGGCGAAATCGAAGGCAGAATGGGAGTTGGAAGAAAGAAGATGTGTTGGATGCATACAATCAAACAATGATATTCAACTACTGATACAAACCGCAGGAAACAGAGAAGTGGTGGAAAATGTGATCTTAAGTATTTATTAGTGAGTGTTCATTGAAAAAAAAAAGTTGTTCATTGAAGCCATGATCATATTTATTGATGACTCTTTGTGTACCCACCAAATATTCAAAGTTCACATTCAATAACTTTAGAAAATATACAAATAAACGAAATGGTGGAGTGTTATATAGCTTTAATATAATACCAAATACCAAAGGTATATTGTTGTATATTTGATTATTATCTTGATTGATATCCTGGATGTTTTTAATGTTCAATTGTTTTTTCAACCGTTAATAAGAATTATAAATAAATCAACCATGTTAGACAACCATATACAATATGTCTTCAGAAAAATACAGCCAAAGCTTAAATAAATAATCTAGAGCTAATAAATACGTGTCGTCGAGAATCTGATTGGATAAGAGATGTAAGATAATATTGCATGGTTTTCAAAAAGAATATACCACAGTCTAATTTACACTGGGTCAATATTCATTTGGTGATCATAACAAGACTAAATTTAATACATCGAAAAGCTAATGTTTCCCTAGTGATTCTCCGCTTATCATTGCGTTAAAATAACGCGTCTTTACGTAACTCTAAGATCACGACGTGCAAAGTCAAAGTAAATTTTAATATCCACTTTTCGCTTACCAACAAAATGTCAATACAAGATTTTTATAGAAATTAACTCATATCTTCATTAGATTACAATAAATGTTGTATTAAATGCACAAATATATTGCCACGGAACTTTGTAATTAACAGAATTGACCTACTATTTCAACCTATTTTCGGACATTTTATAAATCATTTCCACATATCAGCATACCCAATGAAGGAATAAACCTGATAAAATAACTGCGCAATTTTTTATAAATATATACGTTTCACCTTCGTTCATTGAATGGCAATTCACAGAACTGCCTACTTGGCAAAATTGATTTAGATCAATAAGAAAAAATTAAATGATATTGCTAACTATGAAGCGTTGTAATAGGTATGTTTAAATGAAATGGAATAGGTATATTTCAGGCATAGTAAAAGAGTACGATATTTTCTAGAAATATTTTACTCATTCCAGATATTAAAGACATTGTTGGCATTCGGTAGATTTTATATGTTTGGCAAACATTATTTGTTCAATGGGTCTACACCATATGCTTATCCAAGACACACCCTCGGACTTCCGCGGGGAAAGACTTAGGATGAAGGAGAACAGATGTTGGAAATACAGACTTCCAGACTTTTAAGTTTGCTGTTTTACATTAAAAATTTACATGGAGGTGAAAAGAAATAAATTCACAAGAGATATCATTTAAAAATGAGATAAAATCCGTTTTGAAGTGAGAAAATATCTCGGCGTACGTAAAAATGACGTGGGAATTAAAATCATGCGATTGAAGGGTTGGCTTTGAGTCTAGATGATGTTCAGGGATTAGACTATAAAATAGTCAAAGAGTGCACATTTACATTTTAGTCTTAAGTAATTTTCTGCAAAAATAAATTCATTATTTCGCGTTTTCACGTAACTACAATATCATCAACTGCAGCCTGCAGTAACTGCGTAATCAAATGTCAGAGCAATATGTACGGACTGTAAAATGTATACATGGAATTCAGGAGAGTAAAGTATTAATAGCAAAAAGCTTTTGGTGAATATTGATAAAATGGAAAAATAAATAATCTTTCAACATATGCCATGTAGCTATTCGGAACCTTAGGTCCTGAGGAAATTTGTTCAAGTTACTTTTCCATATTATTTTATTCCTGATAGGATAAAAATACACGATTTATCATAGTGTTTCATGTTTAACTCCCTCGATTGCTCAGATCTAAAGGCATAGGTAATTTAAGCAAACTGTATGAAGTAAAACATGTGAATGCAGTGAATAAGTGTAAAAACGTGCATAATAATAAGGATCATTCGTAAGAAAATTGAGCTAATGAGATTAAATAAGATAAAAAAGCGAATCTGGCCATGAAATTAGGAGGGTACTAACTAGAGCAGGTAGGATAATGTAATTGCCTGGGGATCAGGCTGGAGAATACTGAGTGAGTAGCAAATAAAGATATAAGAGCAATCAGAACATCGTTAGCAAAGGAGGCGTTCACAAATAGCAGAGAAGAATGACAAGAAACGTTTTTATGAATGTAATTTAAACACTGACGAAGAATCTCATGTAGGGTGTGGCGTTTTCAGATGCCAAATCAAGAATTCTGAGGGAAGAGGATGAGAATAGTTGCCCGGCGTTTCAAATCAGTGTTGAGGAGAATAAGGAATGCGAGAAGGACGGAAATGAAGACGAAAGATGAAGTTTTCGGTATGGTGGTTAAGGAGTGTGGTATTCTTTACGAAATTAAGGGACTGCAGAGTAGGTGGCTGAAGCAGGATATGAGAGTCGAACGACTGCTTAAGGCCGTGATATATGTGGGATGTTAGTGCCGTCACCCAGTCAAGACGAATGATTTTCTCCATGCGGAATTTCGTAATTATGAGACTCAGTGAAGGTAATACCGTGACTCCGTGAACGTACTACCGTGGCTAGTCCCGGCATCCTCAAAATTTATTTGAGGATGTTGTGTTAGCCAGAAAAAGAAAGAATGACAATAGGTAGGATGAATTTTGGTAAGACACATGCCGAACCGAAAATTTAAATAGTAAATTGTGACAAGGACCTACAAATGAGAAAGATTAGTATCTATAGACATTCTTACCTCGATCTCAACCGAAATTTACTTAAGATAACCTCTAATTAAAAGCGTGCCAAACAATCTTAATTCAGGTTGCGAAAATCCAGAATCTAACGTTACATTTTATAGATATTTAGATTTTAAATAGATACGGTTTTCGATGAATATTAACCATCATTAATAAAACTATAATGAAATAATAAACCACTATTATTCACTTCAACTTACAACCTATTTTTCCCAATTTCATTTTTCTGGCAATCTTAATAAAGTTATATGATTTATGTTACATAACTTTGCTGCGATCACGATGAACGCAAATCCAAAAAAGACCTTTTGAGAAAGAGAAGGTATTAAATAGGCAAAAAAAGGCAAAACACCATGAAGAATGACACATTAAAAATATCACCTAATACATTTGGTTTGGTTAGAGTTAAATAATAGCGAGTGCAAGGACTGGGAAAGTAAAACCAAATGTGGTTTACTAAAGTGCGACTTAAAATGGTCGAATTTCAATTACGAGCTTGTGACCGGCGTCAAAAGCACTGCCTACCGAAATCTGAAGAAGCTTCTACGCTTCAATTTCGTCTTTGTCGCTGCTCGAAGATATGGAGTACTTTCTGTATTAACGTAGTTTGATCGAGACATCACTCAATGAAAATTCAACGAATTTGGCCACATTATCAAGAAAAGGATCTCATCATTCCAGTGATAGCAAAATGTCAGCCAATTGCTTCACCATTTTACGAGTTATTTGCCAAAAAATACCATACACTTGCCATGGGAAATGGTACGATTAGGCACTACAGAGGCCTGAAATTTAAATAATAACAAATTTCTAAAGCATTGATCTCGTCATTAATTTAACATTGTGTAGTTTGTATGTTTTTTTAAAATCAATTAGCACAGTAATTTTTACAGAATCGCAAAACAACCTTCAGTTGAGAAGACGTTTGTAGTGTACGGCGGCGTGAAAAACATTAGTCTAACTATTATAAAATATGTAAATTTTGTTCATTACTGAGAATTTCAGAAAAATAAAAAAATGATTGAATCATCAAGATTTAATTCATGCATCTCACAGTTGCAAAAAAATTAAAAATAAAATTAGAATTTGGACTCTATAGTGACTCGGGAAAAATCTCGCGCAAACTGCCTTAAAGTGACGCGACGCAGAAGAATATAAGACCAGACGGAGAATGAGATGTGGACGATGGACGGGAATTTACAGAGGGATATAATGGACGTGAAACTGGGTCAACTCACATTGAAAAAATGAACCCACGGAAGCTCGTCTGGTTCCCCTGAACAGCCGTGCCTCTCACGCGACCATACAAACATACAACCAGCCGACTCATCTCCTCCCAACCCCTTGCGGTGCTAGGCATTCCCTCTTGATCCTCTTCAACGTTCCCTGAGGAAGAAAACGCAGTTCAACTTTACCACCCTTAGTGGACGCCCTCCTTCCAACCCTCCACTTTGAGATGTTGTTAAGTAAGTCAAACTATTCTTCCCATGGCTGTGCCGACCTTACGACAAGACATCATATCGGAATGCAGACTTAAGGTAGTTTGAGCGAGATATTTCTCTAGTCATAATGGAGACCATATTACAATTATATTTTTTAATCTCCGCGCCCGTAAGAAGTATGAAGTAACTGGGGCAAATGGGGCAAAAATAAGTAAAATGGGGCAAAAATATGGTTATATATGACAACAGGTCTCAGTAATTAAATAAACTTAACAGGAATAGAAGAATAACACTGCAGTTCCACTTGGAAATAGACTCATTCTCTTATCACTCGACCGGTTTCGCCACAGAGCAGTAACTTCAGGTCGTCGTCACAAAATCATCATCATCTTCTTCATCACACAGTCATCATCATCAGTAATAATCAATCAGAAGATTGGTTTACACCAGCTCTTCATTGCACTCTCCTCCCTGCCATTCGCTTCATGGCTACATAATTATTTAATTTTGTGTCTATCATGATTTACTTAGTGTATTCCATTACTAGCCTTCCAATATAATTCTTACCATTAATTGCACTTTCCAATATTGTTTACATTTGGCTGTTGTGTCACAAAATGTATCCAATAAGTTCGTCTATCCTTCGAAGAGTGTTCATTACGCTTCGTTTCTCTCCAGCTCTTCGTAGGACTTTCTCATTAGTGATTATCTCCGACCATTTAGTCTTCATCATTCTCCGGTACATCTCCATTCTTTCAATCTCTTTTGCTCTTCTGCTGCTATTGCTCAGGCTTCACGGCCATGTAAGAGCATGTTCCAAATGTATGTTTTAATAAAGTTCTTCCTAACATCCAGGCTTGTTTTACCAGCATTCAGGAGACTCCTCTTCCGGTGAAATGCCTTCTTTGCTTGGCCTATTCTGTTCACAATGTCTTTCTTGCTTATTTCATCGCTGGTATTCCTGTTTCTTCCCAGATAAAAAAATTCTACCATTTGTCCGATTTTTTGCTGCCCAAACTTAACGGTGATTCAATCATCTTGATTTATTCCAGAGGATTCATCATGATTTAAAAAACAGAGTCTATGCTCATCCATTCCCGTTTTGAATTTTCTACCGGTTTGACCAATATATTTCATTTTATAATTGTCACACTTCAATTCATACATTCCACTTTTCTGTAAGTTAGAGTATTTTTTTTAGCGATAAAAATATTTTTCCTATCATCACTGGGTTATAAAATGTCACTTTTTCCTCGTGTATAGAAATAATTGAACCTAACTTGAAATTGGCATATTATGCCGAAACCCCGGTTGGCTATAGCAATTAAGTGTGGAACTATACCGAGTTACTAATTTCAACATGATGAATGTCAACGATTTCCACAGGGTAACGCCGGAGACGATGATGTGAGAATGGTTGAGAGTCAAATAAGTAAACAGGTATATGGCAGTGGAGTTAATGGCTTAAGAGGAAGTGGTAGAGTGAGAAAGTCATGAGTGAATGTGGTCGAAGATACTCTTATGAGGAGGCATATTAGGAGTAAAAACAGGACAGCGTGTATGGAGCAATGATTAAATATGGCAGAAGCAGACCAGATTTGTAAGGAAGGGGCAGTATGGAGGAAACTATTAAAATTAATGCCAGTTTTCTAGCTATATCGCCGAAAATTAATCTTTTGATGATACCTTCCCTGAAAATGAACGACGTGAAGGTTATAAATATATCTATGCACTTATTTGGTATTTATTACTAGCCAATTTATTTGGAGAGCAGTTTCATCAGTTTTTCTGAGCAAAGAAAGTAGTGCTTTACAATATGATGTACTTATATATAGCTACCCGATAAAATGGTGGAAGTACGCTGCACGACAAATAAAGAAAATCAACTACTTGGTTCAATTTGCTGCAATCTTACGGTCGCGACTCACTGCACGTATGTCTCCGATGAGATGAAACCATTTCAAGCTTCATGCATCTTATTCCAGATTGGAGGCCACGAAGAGGAGACTTCGTCTCTCTCCCCACTTTTTTCTTTCAGACGCCTTTTCCAATCCTCCGCTGAATGCCGAAGGCTCTACTCGAGAATCCATGAAGACTGGGACGCGGAACTTCCCTTCTTTTTTTTCAATCCATACGCTTGTTGAGCCGAGACGAAAAGAGAACAAGGCATAAATAGTTCGACTCTTGCCAATAGAGATGTTTTTGGGACTCTTCGAGAATGCACTTGTTTCTTTTTCCTCGACCTGATAAAAAATGATCCCGCAATCGGAAGATTTGGCTTGAATAATTTCCAACGTCCTCCGGTGGCACATAAGCAATGGGATTGCTGATTAAAGTCAAACAGCCAATCATGACCAGGAACGTGAACTTATGCGATAAGAAGTTCGTGGCTTTCCGAACCAATATATAGGCAGCGGGAAATAAAATTTTTGGCAGTTTACTTTGCAGATGCAACTCAATAAATTAACTTAACTACTTTTTGTGTTCAGCTTTTTTTGTTTCCAACCATGGTTTCCACAACCATTGTCATCACCAAGGCTCTTACCGTGCCAATTGTCCTTGAAAATTTTTTCAAAGCCCTCGTTTTGCAATTACCTTGATAATGATAATAATTGCCAAAACCATGGTCGGAAAAAATGGTGAAATACTTTTAGTACTAATTCATTATGTGACGTGCACCAGGTTTACAAAGTTGCGTCGAAAACTTTCTCTCTTACATTTTGGAATTAACTACTAGACATTTTGATGAAATTAACTAAGCAATTCTGTAATTTTCTAGATAACTTCGAAATTTCGTCGTATTCTATGGTTGTTGGAATGGAAATGACTTTATAACAACATTTCACTCGCCTACATATCACGAACCTGTCCTACCTCCGAGACCAATCTTTAGTTAATTCGACGCTTAGTCAGTTTAATCCTCTTCCACCTAAATTTCCTCTATGTTCATTGCCGTTGTCCTTCACCCCAACCAATATTTTCCGGGACTCCCTTCCCCCATTTTGGCCCGAATAAATATAAATAAGACCACGGTGAGGGTAAATGTACATCCCGTTAGTATTAACGCCACCGATCTGGGTTTAGTATGATAAAATGTGTGCAATATACAGTTTATTCCTTGAAAATGTGAAGACAGCAGGGCCTAACGACCAAGACATGCACGTTCCAAGATCCACTGTCACCATTATTTTACCGTACAATATCACTTCGTGAAGGAAGTCGAGAAAATGTTTAATTTTGAACTATCCATCGGACACGGAGCAATTGAATATGAATTAATATAAAAATGAATTAAACAGTTTAAATTAAATGCGTCAAAGATAAAGAACAATAGCCCTCAAACTGCGTGGAGAAGTCAATTCAAACCCTGTGTATAAGAAAGAGTTGAGCTAATTCTTTCCTCAATTTTCAGTTCATGTCCCGGCATGCGGATGAATATTTTTCGCCATGCGGGCACCATAACACTACCCTAATGAATCGAGTTGCTTGCAGTCTGTGGACTACAAACTTTATCGCATCCAATTGAGGATTTCTTCCCTCGTAAACTTGATTTCGGCCCTTTCGAGAGGAGCTGTTGTAACATACACAAAAAATACTTCCAACCGCAGGCTTCGGGATTCTATCTAGGAAAGGGAAAATGTCATGGGAACAAAAATATATAAATAAAACGTGATACGACCCCTGAACAAAGCCTCATTCACTCGAAGCGGAGCAGAATATAGAGAGGCCCTAAAATATATCGTAAAAACGCAGTCTGCAACAATTGCAGAGACAAGTACAGTCGCAACATTGGGTGGGGCAGCCAGGCATAAAAAGAGGTGGGACCATTCCAATGCACGAGTTTGTTTTTTTATATATATGTATACAACCGGAGACCGCGCCGTAGCGTGTTGTGTCAGTCGTCTACCACTTTCAGTTTATCCCTACCCCACCCCACTCCAACGCTCCCATGTAACATATATAAAAAAAGCGAAACGAACGAGCGACGACGACACTAACCATGAATTCATTGCGCTGAATGTTACGGAATTTCATTTGTTCCGACTGCGCTATGCGCGCTGGCGAAACAATAAGGTAACGGCCTTGTTGTCCCGAATCGAAATTGAAATTATGAAGGGAAATTTATTGTCCCGTTCTGCATATTTCGAGGGGAGTTTTATCCCAGCAGCACATACTCATTAAGCCACTCGAACAAATGCGAAAATTGATTGGATTTCAGTGCTTATTTTAATTTATTTTCACCGTGATTGCTTGGAATGTTCGATTTTGTGAGGGTTTCTCGTGGTCAACCTACGCATACGGAGCAAAAGTTTTTTTTCCTCGTAATGAAAGCATATCTCACAGGATTCAAAGGCTTGCCTACGCTAATTATTTCGGTGAAAACCACTCGAAATTATATGAAATGGAATGTGCATATAATATTGTTGTGAGAATAAAGCTTTTCAAGCCAGACGATACATCCAGTAACATTATATAATTTTTATACCGCGTGCAACTGAAAACAATTCTCCAATCACGAAAATAGTTAAGCTTTATTAACAACTATATCTGACTATGAAAGTATCTCCAGTCTTTGATGAACTACAAAGGGTTTGCCATTCACAGAAAGTAATCCACCTTAGTTGTAGTTCTACACGTTGTAAAGAAACACGCATTTTCTTGCTGCTTACAGATGGTGAGAGTCCCTTAAAAGTGTAAAAGCCAGGAGCTAGACCGTGAAGATTTGAGAAGGCTGTTGATATGTTTAGAGGTATAAAGGACCCAGAAGTTCCTTTGCCTGTTTCCAGCAGCCCCCATCTTATTAAACTACGTGATTGCATACTATGTACATTGTATTAACTTTTTGAAAAAAGAAATCATGCAACAGAACAGTACAAGTGGAAAATTACATGATTGCAAATATATGACGGTTAAATCCCCCATTATGAGGCATGATTTTTCTTATATAATAGTGTACATATAAGCTTATAAGTACATAAGATCTTATACTGTTTGTAGGATATCGTGATTTATGATAGACTCAATACATACAATACAAACCTCTGGGATACGTAATGCTGGCTTACATTGCGGGTACGACCGATCGCATAGGTAGAATAATGAAAACGTATAACACAATCACACGATACAACACTACCTCCAGAGTACGAGATCATCTACGAGGGACTAAAGATCCATTACCACCCACAATGTATGAGAGATACGAACTTCTCTGCGGTTGCGGAAGATCATATGTGGGGCAACCCAAGAGAGCCATTGGATGCAGATTAAAAGAACATGAAAGTGCAATCCGGAAGAAAGACTAGTATCACTCTGCCGTGGCTGAGCACGCTACGTTAGAAGAAAGTCACGCCATTGACATCGAGACGGCAAGTATACTACACAAAGAAAGCAGTTAATTTCCGCGGCTCATAAGGGAGGCGATTGAAATAGAATAAAGAACAAATAATATCAATAGAGAGGATAGTTATAAACTCCCTTACACCTGGAAGAGACTTCTTCGAAATTAAGTTTTTACTTCTCAGAATCATTAACTGCTGGAATTGTTTATTTATTTTTTTTAACACCATTGTAGTTCTTAAAAGCCCAACGAAGCCAGCAGCATAGAACGGCGCAACTGTTGCATAATATTAAATAATTAATCGCAGAACCAAAAGCCTTAAAAAGTAAATACATATGATTTTTATATGTTCAAAAATTCTCCTTGTGAAGTTCACACATTCAATACTTATAGGTAATAAATAGAGGGTTTTAGAAGTATATTGGTACCCAAAAGTTTCCTTAATTGAGTTTATTGAACCATCCCAAATGAAAGTAAATGTCATATTATAAAGTATATTTAATACTCGAGACGAGAAACATATCATGTAAAGCAAATTAAATACATTCAAATGCCACGAGTTACCTGTACACTAATATTCAAGATGATTCTGTACCTGAAACAAAATGAGTAGAACCACTAAATAAGGATTCAGAGAAATGCACAGTAAAGGTAGGTACTATAAAAATATTAAAAATCCTTTGTTACGCCATAAATATGCGGAGTAAACAGTAATTTAACTAATATGAGTTTTACTCAATGTTTTTAATCAAATATTCCATACTATTTTGTTTCAATAGACAAATTTCTTACAACTTAGCTGGATTAAGCTACATCTTTTACAACTGCAATATCATTAGAAAGAAAGCTATAAATTTTGGACATGCATGGCCGATGAAAGAATTCAAAATTGATTTCATAATACTGTATCACAATGTACTCTCAAATTATAGAATTTTTCGAGGTTACTGATATGCTGACGCAAGACGTAGTGCAGCAAAATATGACCCCACTCAAATGCTATCCTGAAAATCACTTAAATCGGAAGTTCATGGTTCTCTATCTCTGTGAATATTATTTACAGCTCTGATGCTATGGGAACTTAAGTCTCCATGCTTAAGTTTCCATAGAGTTCGGGAGCTGCTGCTTCGTCTAAATCAATGTTCCTCGCCCGAGGCCTGCCGCTAAACAATTTACCTTCGACGGTAAACTTCCCAAGTTCCAAAAAATTAAGAGTAAATGATTGAAACCCCTGTTATCAGTGCAAGTTGAGGGTTGAGGAATTAATATTCTTCCCGTAGTGCTTCTGAGTTTCCTTAATGTGATGTAAGTGCGTAGTGGTTGATTTCTTCGCGAAATATCGTTCCATTTGGTGACCCTGAGTTTTTTTTAAATCGCTCTTAAAACTGAAATGGGTCACAAAAAAGACCCTGGTTCCTAAGAAGAAAAAAGACTAAAATTGATTCTGAATGGACACCCATACAAATAAAATCAAAATAAGGGAGATGATTATGGCGTCTGTCGTCTACCAGAGTTGTAGCAGTAACTCCGATAAAAGTTTGGAGGCAAATTTAGAAAAACATGAATTTAGCATCGAGTAGCCTGTGTAGTTCTTCGGCTCTTTTTGAAAGGAAGATCCGTCAAATATTTAACAGCTATGCATGAAAAATTTAGGGGAAGTTTAGAACATCTTAGCCTGAACTTAAGGACTTAATCTTAGCATCTTGATGCAGTGATCTTCACCCTCAGCAAGGAAAGGTAAATAATAAGCTAAATGATGATGTACAATGCGGTAAAGTGAAACAGTTAAATCTCACTCTAATAATAAATTTAAAAAATGCCTGCCAAGCTCTACATTAGCGCTTGACATTCATACAGACAGTGAGATATCAGGTACATGTTGATACTTACTATGTCTTATTTTGATGATTAATGACACAGTTCATAAATGGTAGTCTTGAATAAGATGGTTAGCGTCTCGTTTTCAACTCTCATTTGTATTCAAAACGAACATTATTTCGTCGGCGTACACTTTAGGATACAGATTTTCCATAAAACTCAGGTGTCAACAAATAAAATTTACGCGGAGTAATGAGAGAAAGTCCTATTTTGAAGTCAGAAGGCTTTTAATTTGACTTATGATAAATGCCAGTCTTTCTCCATTATATTTCGCTGGACTACATCACAAATCTACCGTTTCATGCGACGCAAAAATTAATGAAAGTAGCGAGCCTCCTTACTTTTACCGATAACATGCGTGACTGAGCTTGCTCTAGTCAAACATTGTCTTATATACTCACGATTTAAAAAAGATGTTATTACCCGTGTAAACAACAAAAACCGACTATCATTCCAGGAAGGAAGCAGGAGAAAAAGACATCTGTGCATTGGAATGAATTACTTCAAACAATTAAATTCTTCTCACGCTTAATGTCAATGATTCTTCTTTCATATGGAGAATTAGATATTTAACCATAAATTCGAGCCGTAGTCTGCACGAATACTGAATGTAAAAGAGGTATTCATATATCAATGAGGTGGCTAATTATTAACCAGAATAATTTGAGATGTTAAGAGGAGGATACAATTGCCAAGTTTATTAAAATAATGATTCAAAATAGAAGCAAATATTGCATTACTCTTCACTTCTATTTTAAGAATCATCAATATACCTGACGTTCGCTTAACTGTCAGTATAACCATTGTGTTAGATTAGAAGCCTGCAGTAGGGGACAGAACAATACATTCCATTTCTATTAATCCGGGAATTACTCATGTGCATATATCCGTATCATTTATAGATATAAATTCCGAAAACTTGCACTGTCATCGTAAAAATATGGCAAGTTACACAGATAAGCAGACATTTTGGTACCTCTTCCAAACCAAAAACCCAAAAAGATTGGATAAATTTGTGACAATCGTTAAATTCGTAATAAGTGTCGATCGTTAGATGCTTAAAAGACGTGCGGATGTAATACATCGTTCTCAGCAGGAGAAAAATGCTTACATACAAATTAAATAGTAAGATTGACATATGCATCAATCTACTTTTGAAGACACTCCCATTTCTTTACTTTCACCCGCAGACTGCGTCGCGGAAGCAAATTTAAAGTGCTCCTTCCGTCATTAACTCTGCCACAGGGATTCTGCCGCAAATGACCTTAATACAATTGCTAAATTTGTAAATTATTAGCGATCCCCTTTTCGTTTTGTGAATTGTTAACATTAAATTATGTTGATTATAATTTTCTCCTTTTAAAATCAAACCTGTAAAATCATGCACAGTATTATCGGCCTGGAAAAAGAAAAAGTAACAATTTTCTGAAAACTTGAGTCGAGTGTGAACAAAATGGCTCCATTTACCTTAGCTATTGATAGTCGATCGTTAAAAACATAAAGGGACGATGATAGAGCATAAATATATTCAAAAGGCAATCATTAATGTTTAAATACCAGTGGTAGTGAAATGGAAATCGTGCTCCCATTTACTAGTCGTGAGGAAGTTCATCACTCCAATCTTAGGCTAGATCTGAAATTATACACAGCAGAGTCGATGATTTAATCATTAATATTTCAAAAAAATAATTAATATCACGTTGGCCGAAGTAGATTAAATAATGGTATAGCTAAGTGGGATTTGGTTATCCATTTTTCATCGTGTCAGTGAATAATACATACACTAATGCATCATTACAACGAGAAGAGACATACGAGGCATAATTAAACGATATTCATTCTTGGGGAAAAGTATTCTTAAAATTGATGAATCATGAGTAACCTAAAGTAACCACTGAATTGGACACTCTTTCCATGAAGAGGACTGCTTGGCAGACGGAGTATCTGGTGTCAGGTTTTGACCTTGGGCACTTTCCTGCTTCACCCATTAACCCGTTTCCCTAGTACTCATTTCTCTATGTATGTGTGTATGAAGATGAACTGGCAGTGAACAGTTATTCCAAACTCCGATTGTGCGCGTGAGTGAGGTTTACGAGGGTCTTTGTTTCACGACACACTCGAGTGATTGTGAGAGTGTATTTAATATTTCAATTTTTGTTTTATTTTGTGTTTGTGTAATTGGTGGGTCACTAGCCGAGGAGAAAACTCTCTAAACTTTAATTAGTGTGATTTGTCTGTCCGTTGTGACTATGGAGGTTTTGAACGATTCCGATTCTCTTTTTTCCACCAATCTAAGTATATATGCCGTTCCTTTTTAGCACTTTTTATCTTAACCTGCCTTCCACAATTCTCCTGCCCTGTTAAGATTACGGCCTTGAAGATTTTTCTTTTTCCCATTGCATATGCGGCCGTAGATGCGTTCTTCTCAAATTCTATTAAAATAACCCCTATCTAAGAAACAAAAAAGGGTCATAAAAATAAACAAATGGTAATCCGTTGGCTATTTAGCAACAGCAATATAAAAATCAATATCGTATGGAGAGCTATTTGAATTTCAGTGGCTGAGTATCCAGCTAGAAATTTTGCAAATAAAGTTGAAACATGCATCACATCAAATCCTTCTGATATGCTTCGACGCCTATCTTAACCTCATGTGACAAACCATCAGTACTCCCAACATGATGGGCATTTATTTCACATTATTTTCGAGTAAGAACCAAAATATTTAGTATTTATAAAGCATTAGAAGTAAACCAACTGTGCAAATGCACTTTAAAATCAGTTAGTTCCTCCTTACACTGAATGTCATTTCATAAAAGTCACGCTGCCTGAAGCTTCTAACCTTCCGTCCACGATGCATTATCAGCTTGATTAAGGGGTTAAATTGTATTGAACCCTTGTGCCTCCACAAAATAAAGAAATACATACTATTGATTGGCAGTTAAGTAACGTCAGCAGATCATACTGATAAAATTCCACCTCCATGAACTCACAGAACTCACTTCTTTACATTATTTGATGCTGGCGAAAGCATCTAAAATTAATTACTCTTGACATTTTATTTGCGAGCTTGGCAACTCGTAATTTCATCAGTGACGAGGAAACTGCGCGTCAATTTATATAAGTTTTCCGAACAACTCAGTAAACATTGCATCAGACGCTTCAAGGTCTCACTGGAGAGCCCTATGCAATAAAAACAGAAAGGATTCGTGCAGCGACGGGGCTCTTGCCGGGGCTAGACGATATTGATTGCCAAGGGCTGGAGCGAGAAATATTTAAACCTCAGCCGCTTTAAAAAAAATAAACAAAAAAGAATATTTCCGTCATCCCTCAACTGGGCAAAATATCTCCAAAATCCACACGAAACGGAAAATGCACGGATATATACCCGCACGGATCTAAAACATTAATCATGGAAAATTCTCATGCATTCTATCCCGAAGACTGTATGATCTCGTGAGTGTGTGTATCAGGGGATTTCTCGTTTCCTGCCTCGTAAAAATTATCAAGAATCGTTCCTACTAAAGTTTTCACCTTTTTGTTTCGACACATTTATCATACTCATGGTTTATTGAAATTAATTCTAAATGGTGGTTTTTACCTAATTTTTTTTCTTAGCTCCTGGATGAAATGGCAAGCATTTTTGTGTTCGTCGGCCACTGTGGCAGTGAGATAAAGCCTGCTTAATTTAGCATCGTGGGTTTGAGTCCCACCTCAATGGTTTTTTTCACAACCCAGGGCATAGGAGTTTGTTTAAATTCATTATTACATGCCATACTACCCTATGTAAGAGGCTACATGTATCACCTGTTTTCGGGAATTTGGAAATAATAAATAAAAAAACTAATTGCACTGAAGCATTTATGAAAAATTAGCAAGATTGATACCATTATCCAATAAATACGATGTTACATACTCAAATGCTTATTATTATTTATTAAAACGTTAATAACCCTAGGGCACTATGATTTTATACTTAAACTACCTTTTTTCTACGTAATATTAATTGATGCCTCTAAGTCACGTTATAATCAAGTGTAGCCATAAATAAAATTGACGATATTTATGCGTAATATTTGGCAAATGCGTATGTTTTTCCACGTACCTGTGAAATGTGAATTACTTAATGCTCATACCCTCGAATCACCTAATAATAGCTCAAGATAAACTTAATGTGCCACTCTTCCTGAACCGACCTCCGTCTTTCTGAATTACCCTTTTTCCGCACGTGACAAGGCACGACGATATCGAGATAAACAGAAGAACGTCGTGTTATGGAGATAAGTAAAAGAGGGAGGATATAAGCTGTGTTTGCCAATCCATACCGCAAATTATGTAACTAAATATTCCTTTAGAAAGAAGAAAAGCAAGCAGTAAGAGTGAATAAATTCTTTAGCATCAATTTAATAGCTAATTTTAGAATTCTGCTAAGGCCGTCAACAAAGGGAGCGACGGAGTGTATCCGTTCGTTACGCCATCTTGAAATTTGTAAAGTAAATGCAAGCATTGCTTCGGACTCACTTTTTAAAGGTACATAACACATTACATACCACATAAAATGATTAAAAATACTATATCACAAACGTTAATTAATAAAAATGACTTGGTTGAGAAAATACAATCGCCATATGCGGCATTAAAGTAATTCGTTTTCGTGAAAGTTAACATTTGTCACAAAAAAATGGTCGCCACGATTCAATTTTCATTCGGCAAGGAATTTGGATACCCTCAATGGTTAGAGGCTAATTTCCTGTTGATAAAAGGAGTTAAGACTAGGCCTAAAAATTAAATTAATTATGGAACAAATAAAGAGGGACGACGCAATGAATACACCAGGGAACCAAAAAGACACAAAAAAGGCTCCAAGAACTGCGACGCACACAATAATTTAAAATAGAGAGGGATAAAGGCAAAGATGGAAATAATCATAACCATTAAATGTCGTCAACCTTTTACGGCCTTTAAAACGTTGAGTAAATGCAGCATTTAATTTGTATGTCAGTTTGAAACAATGGTTTAAAAAAAAAACTAAAAAAATGAGTACCTAATCAAAATATGAACAAGGTTGCCTTCCATACAACAATTCTAATACGAACAAATGCAACCAATTTTCCATCCGCTGCCAAAAATAATTATGTACGAAATATATATGGAATCGATGAAAAATAATACAAAGGAAAGAATGAAGAATGCAGAATGTAGACAGAGTGTACATGATATTGAATTCATTTACATGTACATATTTTCAAGGAAAGGGTGCATATTAAGTATTCATTAAAAGTATTTTTTCCAGTCAAGCTATCCGCTATTTTTTTTTTCAAAATATAGAAGGTAAGAGAGAGACATACACGGCGGCTTTGGGTAAAATATTTTTCTCCGGGACGTTGGCAACGCCGCTGAGGCCGCACAGCTGCGAGCAAGGGTTTGGAGAAAGTGCCCGAGAGAGAGACAGAGATAGCGAACGTGACGTAGAGAGTGAGACAGAGTGGGAGGGAGGGGAGGTGGGTGAAAGATGGAGTGGGGGAGGGGGAAAGAATGAGGGGGAAGGGGGGGAAGGAGGTATTACCACAAGGAACGATAGGGGAACCGAGGTAGAGGAGGGGAGGAATGGTGGGGGGGTTGGTAGGGGGAGGGAGGGAAAGTTAAAACAGGGACGGGGAGAGTGGGAAAGAAATCCACACTATATACAGCGGGGGAAAGGTAGAAGGGTAAGAAAATGATGATGATAATCATTTTATTACGGGAATATCCCAATCACAATTGCAAAATAATGTTAATATTAACATCATCAACAATCACAAATGACAGCTTATAGAGTACTATACAGGTAAATGTAGGAATTGAGCAACTATACAGGTTGCAGAATTCGAAAATAAAGAAAAATAATGATTCCAAATAATGTAATATACTTAACTATCCATCAGATATAATACATTGTACACGCACTTAAGAAACTAGATTTTTAGCAGATTCATGAATGAAATATAATTAACACTCAGTTGTACAGCACCACCTCACTATCTTATTAAAATATGTTTTAAAAGTACAATTTGAGCAACTGAAGAAATCTAAAGAAGTACATAGGGATTCAGTTGTTGTGGCTCGCTCCATAAATGGTTTTTGACATTACTCGTGTTGTGATGTAGAACCAAGGAAGAGCCGTAAGGTTCGCATGTTCATTTTTAGGGTGTGCAGGTTTCTTTTCTCAAGAAAGAATGTGCAATAAATGTTATTATAATTTATCAGAATTGGGGGAGTAAAAATACGAGCATTAACTCTGCGTGCATCTAAGGAACTTAAAATTTAAGGAAGATTCAAGTTGAGAATAATTTATGATTGGTACATTCATTCCCGATTTGAGTGCAATTTGCAACCTTAGAAATCTTTTCTCTTCGTGATATTAAAATGAGAGGGAAAGGGATTATAGAGGAAGGAAGAAAGGTTTTATCCTACGGATGAGAGAACGGTTCGCATTGGGGGGAGAAGGCGTAATGCGGAGGGATGAAGGGAGCAAATGGCTGCAGCGGGATAATGAAAGGAAGGGCGAGGAGGGTCCTTGGGAAGGGGTGAGGTGGGAGGGTAGGGTAGGAGAGTGAAAGTGTCGGTTAAGGGGGAAGGGTTTGGATGTGTTGGGTGGGTGGGTGAAAAGGAGATGGGTAATGGCAAGAGTTTTCGGGGATGAGAGAGGCGGTGGGAGAAAGGGAACATTTTGGATTTCGTAAATGACGATTGCCGGGGTATGGTGCAGGTGAGCCTGCAAGGGACAAAGAATACTTTCAAGGCATTTGACGGAAACTTTACGGGCCACACCTACTTTTGATTTAGAACCCTTGGTGATTCATCCTCTCGGGGGTAAATTTGTACGGGAGATTTGTCGCGGTATTTTACAGCAGCTCCGGAGAAATGAGTGCCGCAGTCCGGCCACCACTCTACGGCAGTAATTAGTGCTAATCGTCAGTGATTACACGGAGACTAGGTACCTGGCGTTTAAAATGAGTTGAATAGTTAACCAAGAGTAGTTTCCATTATTTTTTTACAAGGGTGTGTTCATTGTTAGGCACAGTCAATTAAGGCGCATTTGTATTCATGATTTATTGGTAACAATCATAAATTTGCATATCTTTCTAATATTTTTGGCACTTGAAGGACAGGAAAGAAGGATAAACTAGCTAGTACTTCACTTTAGCTAGTTGCGCTGTTATAATAATTTATAATTGACCGCAGTGACTATGTATTAATTAAGGTATTAATTTATTATGTATTTCTCCCTGAAATGGTTATTACTGTACTGACGTATTAATTATTCCCTCATTGGTCAACGTGAATTTCAAGTATCGACTCATTGATTGTAGATTATAAAATAGCTGTATTGTTTGGAGTGTACGTATTGAGAAAGCAGAAGTACCAATGCACGCTCATTTATTTAAAATGTCTCTAATAATGTTCTAAGTCATACTATAACTACACTGAATGGACAGAACAGTAATAGATTTTAATCACATAAAATATCCCACTCAGTTCTCAAGCTATTATGCATATATAGAGCAGGTATATGTGCATTAACAGAGCAGAAATAATAATAAAATTTATCGTCCTTTAACCAAATGATAAATACGATAAAAAGTACAAATCAAAGCAAACAGAGGACCTTTAACTGAGATCACCTTCAGGAAAAAGTAGCAATTCTGAAGAATATGAAAATGTCAATAAATGAAAGGATAATCCGTTCAAAAAAATCACATGAGTGGTTTTACAACCCTGATCCTTTGTCGGGCTAATAATAACAACCCAGAATTTAATAACGATGCATGCGGCAGAGAAAAATATTCACCATAAATTTCATTCAAAGCTCGCAGCAATAGCTTTATCGAAAGTAAAAAAAGTCCTTAAAAAAAGTCTCGCCAGACGCGCACACCTATATGGAGACGAATGGTCTGGCGAGTCATAAATTTACGCGAGAAGTGAAAGTAAGAGCGGAAAGCAGAAATAACGCTTGAACATTACTTTATCCGTCTCGTCCTCCCGAAGTGAAAAAGGAACATTAATTATGCCGCGTCCTTCACGGAAAATATTGATGCGAAAAATCTAGGTGGGGAAGGAAGGAAGAGAAGGACTCTCCGTTTGCGTTTACGTAATGTCAGCCAACTCTCCTCCGTCTCCCCGCCCGCTTGGTTGTTTTTTTTCCTCCTCGTCTGGTCGTCCCTTGTATTCCAAAGGGAAAGTTTTCGTGAGCCCTACGTAGAAGGGCGGTGGGTGGTGGGTCAGAGGGGGAAGTGAGGGCTTGGAGGAAGAAAAGGAGTGTAAAGGTGGATGGGGAGGGTGGAAAGATATTTGGAGGTGAGGAGGAGGTATGGGGTCGTGGGACAAAAGGACCGGCGCAAACACCCACCCTCCAAAGAACCCTTCTCTCCCCTCTCTAAACTCCCCTACCCCTCACTCTTCCCTTTACTAGTCCTTATACAATCGCGTTACCGAAATATTTCAAACACGCTCCTCGCCGAAGCGGTCCCTCGTGACCTTTTCGGACAACGGGGCGAAAGTAATGACATTAACTGCAGTAAGCACAAGGGAAAGGAGGAGGTCAGGGAGAGAAAGGGAGGGAGAGGTGGAGAGGGGGCGGCGTGCAGCAAGAAACAACGTGTAAGAGGGCTCGTGTGAGGAGGTTGGAGTCAGGGTTGGAAAGAGGTGGTTTTCTTTCGTTGAGCAGTGCGCTTTGAGAGAATTTAAGATGGTTTGAGCCGGTAGGAAAGATACAAGAGTAGGCTATGTTAGGAGAGTGTTAACAATGGGATATTATTTATGATACGTAAATGCGAATACGTTATACGTAATAAATAATAAATGACACGTAAATACGTAAGAAAGGTACCTGAAGATGACGCCAATGCGTCGAAACTAGTATTAGCGTAAAATAAATTGGTGGAATAAAACAAAGTTTTCCTTTTCATTATTTAAAATGAACTTCCACAAAGTTGAGCCTAAAACCATTGAAATAATAATAATACGTCTTTATTGGGGCGAGGTTGAGACTGGGGCAGTCCCTTCATCCATCTAACCCCTCGTCAAATACATGCATGGAATGATTTCATTTTCACTACAAAAAATATATTAAAATAACAAAATAAGGTCCACTAATGTTTTAGAAGGAATCAAAATGAATATAAAGAGTGTAGAATGATATGTACACGATTGTGCGAAAAACGTAAGGAAAAAGGAGCTAATCATTTCAGCAAAAGAAACCCACTGCATTAAAAGACCCACACATGAAGGGAAGTTTGAAAACCCTGCGAAAACCAACAGATAGAAAATGCTAACGTACTTTCTTTTAAAAAATGTAGGAAATATAAAAAGAAAGCAAAGGGGATTTGTAATGCAAAAATAAAAGTGAAATAAAATATTTTTTTACAATCAATGATTTTATAAAGTCACAGATAATAAAAATATGTAAATGTTAATAAAACTTCATAATAATTATAATATCAATAATAAAAGTATATTAAACATTTAATAAATAGGATAGGGGTGAGATGAGAGGGACTGCTTGTCCCGCAATGTCCCCAGACCTCTCTCCCTTGCGAGAATACGTCTACCTCCACCGAGTATACATCATCCACCATGACCGAGACTTGACCCGGATCCATATATATCGCAAAATTCAATTCCTCCCGGCATTCGTGATATCTATAGTTCGATCAACATTCAGTTGACACTATGAATTCTTATGGAGATTTATTACTAATACATTGTTACAAGAGGGAAAATGGTCCGGTAGCAACAGAACATCAAGTATTACATAAAATCATGAAATGGTTACAATGTCCAAAATGCAAGTGTAAAATGAAGAAAGAACTTATTTAATATCACTACTAAGAATTTTAAGCTGTATATTATGGTACATTTTGCCATATTTGTAATTAATTTTAACTTTTTCTTACAAATATTTACATTTTTTTGGAAGGTCTCAAGTAGTATTGCTGGTAGAACAGAACTTTCTAGTGCAGTACGGTTCTATTTAAATATGAAAACGTTTTTAAAAGTTTTCCCTTGTGACCGGCACTTTATCGTGCCATTTTTCCCGCAAAGCTCTATTACGTCCTTTCCAGTTTTTCCCATACTCTTTCCTCTTACACTATTCTGTACATCCCACATATGCTGCTAATTTTCCACCTGAGATGAAAATTACTGATTAATTTCTTATGTGAATCTCCATTAAGGTAGGAGGTTCCATGTTGTCAATAGCAGCAAGAAAATTAACATAGTGCTATACAGTATACATTATGAACACCTTATCTTCTTTTATTCAATAAGAAATTATTATTGCCTAAAGTAACTTATTTAAAACATTAGTCATTTGTGTGACCGTCAGCTGACAACTCCGCTAAAGTTCAGTTCCACAGTTCTTTGAAGTTAATTTACTTTATGTACTTTGAGCGAGATATCATTTTTATAAATTCGATAAATTTGGTCTCATAATAAATAAAAAATATCTCATCTTTTGAATCATCACAAAATATCAAGTACTACCGATTATACTTTTCGAGATATTTTCTAAAAATTACCAGCCATCTTACATGGGAAATTAATATGGCTGCTATACTGCTATGCTATATGGCTATATCTTTATATATATAAAAGTCAATGTATGTATGTATGTATGTATGTATGTATGTTCCACATCTCCTCCTAAACCACAGGACCGATTTTGATGAAATTTGGAACACATGTTTGTTACTGGTAGACAACAAACACTGTAGGGTTCAATTAACCGAAACCCTATTTTTTCAGGGTTAAGGGTGTGATCCTTACTAATATGTATAAAAACGTAATGGTCTCTTTCTGTATGTTGCTCCATCACGGAAAAACTACTTAACCGATTGAGCTGAAATTTGGCATGTAGATAGAAAACATGTCTGGTTGTATCATATGCTATATTAAAAAGATCTAAGGGCCCCCAAAGGCCCCCGAAGGTCCCCCCTGGTGGTCCATACTAAGCATTGTGTTCGGTGCAGTGGTTTCATTTTTTGCTTTTTAAAATTACTTTCACTCAAGATAGAGGGCTAAGATTATTTTTATCGGATGGATGAATAAATGAAATTTCTAATTCTTTCAATCGATTTTCTTCTACCCTCCGAAGTTGTCTGAAATTCATGTTTTCAGCTGAAAAATCTCACATTTTTATCTGAAATCAACAATAACATATTTCCTTGACAACCATATATTTGATTTTCAAAGGATATACCCGCCTCTAACTATTAAATGTCACATTTTCCTGCAGGCCCATGATATTACGTAGAAAGCAAATCCGTATAAGAAGGGCCAAGAGTCCCAAGGGCCCCATGATAGATTGCTTCGATAAATTCAATGCGTATTTACAACAAGTATACTCTTCAACGTCTTTCCCAAAGTAGCTCTCAAAGGGGCACCGCATGTATATGAGAGAACATTTACGTAGTAAACAATACACATAAAGGAAATTAATTGATTACACACAAAATTATATGTGCAAGAATATTTACGTGCAGCGAATATCAATGGTAATAATGCCTCTGTTGCTACAACAAACACGGCGTTGTTTAACATCGTTTAATACTCAGATGTATTACACGTAGTCAAACCGTCTGCCTCTTATTACGAATGTGAACTGTTTTTAGACCAATTCCCACATCATTAACGTCACGAATTATTTATATGTTTTAAAAGTGTTAAAGTGCAGTTATCTTAGGTACATTCACTCAATTATCGAGTTACCGATTCAAGACTCTCGCTCGCCGCTGTGTTTCCCCTCCTTGGACTTAAAAATATATCCATCCACATGCCTAATAGAAAAAAGAGTAACCTTTCGAATAAATCTTCTAAAGCAAAAGGAATGTCTTCTTTGCGAGAAAATGAGCCCATGCAATAAAAACGACCTAAGTTAGATTTGGATGCTCAAAGATATGCCCACCAGCGATCTCATGAGAATCTCCCCGTGGTTTTTCTTGGGTTACGCTAAGATCCGTACGAATTTCATCCTTACCCATCATACGGACGGGTAACCAGCTCTAAATCTGGTTCAAATACAAACCAACCTGTTTCGAACCTTCAATCTGTTTTAAGATGGCGGAAATTATAATGACGTCACCACATGCTTCTTACCCGAAAGAAGAACGGAAATTCTGCGCAATTATCGACATCCGTGCATGAACATCGACAAGTGCACTAAGAATCACCATATATTTTTTATTTAGCAACCGAATCCAATGATTATGGCTGTGCCGAAGGCGCAGTCCGGGTGATGGAGGATTCATATTTCAAATAAACATGGATTCTGCTACCATTATTCCTCTTGACGTTGTCAACCGCTGGATTGTACTCTTCTGTCCAATCCTGATTAAGATAATCAACGCACATATCAACGTTGAATAGTGCAACTGAACTAAGTCATGGAATGCAAATATATGTATGTACACAAGGGAAGCGATCAAGCTGTTAATCACTCAGATGACGGCTCAAGAGAACTGGAAGGACGAGGTGACTATCTATCAACCGTTGCTATTTAATTAGTAATGTGGCTGCAAAGCCGATTTTTGGGTTTCCCGTGCATGAAAGTGAACCAATAGTCACTCATCTCTCCGTGCAGCTGAAAAACTGTCAGTGTGTCTACTACAACGAACGCAACATACAAGATAGGTTACGAACTCCTCAAATGACCACGCATACTGTTTTTCTTCGGGCTTTGTGGTTTTATTATAAAAAATAAGTTTAATGTTTTTCACACCCGTTGAATTTCAACGGGTATCTTCCGCTCGTCTTTATATATATAAAAGTCAATGTATGTATGTATGTATGTATGTATGTATGTTCCACATCTCCTCCTAAACCACAGGACCGATTTTGATGAAATTTGGAACACATGTTTGTTACTGGTAGACAACAAACCCTGTAGGGTTCAATTAACCGAAACCCTATTTTTTCAGGGTTAAGGGTGTGATCCTTACTAATATGTATAAAAATGTAATGGTCTCTTTCTGTCTGTTGCTCCATCACGCAAAAACTACTGGACCGATTGAGCTGAAATTTGGCGTGTAGATAGAATAAATATCTGGTTGTATCATATGCTATATTAAAAAGATCTAAGGGCCCCCAAAGGCCCCCGAAGGTCCCCCGTGGTGGTCCATGCTAAGCATTGTGTTCGGTGCAGTGGTTTCATTTTTTGCTTTTTAAAAGTACATTCACTCAAGATATAGGGCTGGAATTTTTTTTATCGGATGGCTGAATCAATATAATTTCTAATTTTATCAATCGATTTTCTTCTACGCTCCGTATTTGTCTGAAATTCATGTTTTCAGTTGAAAAATCTCACATTTTCCCTGAAATCAACAATAACATATTTCCTTGACAACCAGAGATTTCATTTTCAAAGAATATTCACGCCTCTAGCATTTTAATATCATGCTTTCCTGCAGGCCCATGATAGTACGTAGAAAGCAAATCCGTATAAGAAGATCCCGGAGTCCCCCATGATAGATTGCTTCGGGGGGTAATCGTTAAATTCAATGCATATTTAACAAGTATACTCTTCAACGTCTACTCTCAAAGTAGCTCTCAAAGGGGCATATATATGGGAGAACACTTACGTAGTAAACGTTACACATAAAGGAATTAATAGACTACACACTTAAAAGAATATATACGTGCAGCGAATATCAATGGTAATAATGCCTCTGTTGCTACAACAAACACGGCGTTGTTTATTATCGTTTAGTACTCAGGTGTATTACACATAGTGAAACCGTCTGCCTCTCATTACGATCGCGAACTGTTTTTAGACCAATTCCCACATCAGTAACGTCACGAATTATGTATACGTCTAAAAGTGTTAATGTGCAGTTAACTTAGGTACATTCACTCAATCATCGAGTTACCCATTCAAGACTCTCACTGGCCGCTGTGTTTCCCCTCCTTGGACTTAAAAATGTATCCATCCACATGCCTAATAGAAAAAAAAGTAGCCTTTCGAAAAAATCTTCTAAGCAAAATGAATGTCTTATTTTCGAGAAAATGAGCCCTTGAAAGAAAAACGACAAAGCTTAGACTTGAATGGTCAAAGACATGCCCACCAGCGATCTCATGAGATTCTCCCCGTGGTGTTTCTCGGGTTACGCTAAGATCCGCACAAATTTCATCCTTACCCAACATACAGACGGGTAACCAGCTCTAAATCTGGTTCAAATACAGACCCATCTGTTTCAAACCTTCAATCTGCTTTAAGATGGCGGAAATTATAATGACGCCACTACATGCTTCTTACCCGAAAGCAGAACGGAAATTCTGCGCAATTAACGACACCCGTGCATGAAAATCGACAAGTGCACTAAGAAGCACCATAGATTTTTTATTTATCAACCGAAACCAATGATTATGGCTATTCCGAAGGCACAGTCCCATTGATGGAGCATTCATAGGTCAAATAAACATGGCTTCTGCTGCCATACTCCTCTTGACGTTGTCAACCGCTGGATTGTACTCTTCTGTCCAATCCGGATTAAGATAATCAACGCACATATCAACGTTGATTAGTGCAACTGAATTAAGTCATGGAATGCAAATATATATATGTACACAAGGGAAGCGATAGAGCTGTTAATCACTCAGAAGACGGCTCAAGAGAACCGGAGGGACGAGGTGACCATCTATCAACCTTTGCTATTTAAGTAGTAATGAGTCTGTAAGGCCGATTTTTGAGTTTCCCGTGCATGAAAGTGAACCAATAGTCACTCATCTCTCCGTGCACCTGGAAAACTGTCAGTGTGTCTACTACAACGAACACAACATACTAGATAGGTTACGAACTCCTCAAATGACCCCGCATACTGTTTTTCTTCGGGCTTTGTGGTTTTATTATAAAAAATAAGTTTAATGTTTTTCACACCCGTTGAATTTCAACGGGTATCTTCCGCTCGTATTGTATATAATACTGGCATTGGTCAACCAACACAATTTTGCTCCACAGATAGAATTTTAAATGTAACTGACCTTTATGAATATGTGTTGGTGTTAAATAATTATTTTAACAAGGAACTTAAGATCCATAATAATTATAAACACTTTATGAAAAAGAGGATATTCACAAATTACTACGTACCTAGATATTTTAATAACTATGGAAAAACAGAATGAAATTTAGGGTACCAATGATTCTCAATGGATTACCAAATAACTTAAAACATATAGAATCGATAATAGAATTAAAGGCTAAATTAAAAATACACCTATTGGAGACATCTCCCAACTGATGTTTTAAAACTATGTTAAATTATCTGATAACATTATAGTAATACAAATGTGTACATTTAAATTTAGAAATATCCTTGTAAACAAACTTATAAAATATTGGAATAAAATACTAGTATTCTACTGCGAGGAGGATATTAACAGAAAGGGTATTAGAGTTGAACCGTGGGATATGCGTATGCTTTATTGATTATGAAAAGGCATTTGATAGGGTCAGATGGGAGATCTTATTAGATCTTCTGAGAGAGATAGATATAGACTAGAAGGATACAAGATTAATAAAGCAGATGTATATCCATCAGAAAGTTTCGGTAAGAATTGTGGACGAGGAAACAAGGAAACCACAATAGGAAGGGGAGTTAGGCAGGGTTGCTGCCTGTCACCATGTGTCTTTAACTTGTATGCTGACAAACTGCTGGAAGAAGCTTTAGAAGACATCGGGGGGATAAAAGTGGGAGGTGAGAGAATAAAATACATCAAATATGTTGATGACCAGGCTATAATAGCAGAGAATGAAGAAGAACTTCAGGAAATGATGGAAAGAATTAGGAAGAAATGTGAAGACTACGGAATGAGAATAAACAGCAATAAAACTAAGGTAATGAGAATAGCGAAGACAGAAGGGCCATTAAATATATGGCTGGAGGAAGAAAAATTAAAACAAGTAAGCTATTCCAAGTACCTGGGAAGTATAGTTACACAGAGTGGCAACTGTACTGAAGAAATGAAAAGCAGAATTAGGCAAGGAAAAGTAGCATTTAGCAAGATTAAGGAACTGGTGACAGCAAGGAACATCAAGATGGATATTAGGAAAAGATTTGCAAAATGCTTTATATGGAGCATTGCGTTGTATGGATGCGAAACGTGGACGTTGAAGAAGAGAGAAGAAAAGTACTTAGAAAGCTTTGAAATGTGGCTATGGCGACGAATGGAGAAGATTGGATGGAAAGATAAGATTACGAATGAAGAAGTGCTAAGGAGGATTGGAGAAGAAAGAAGTATACTTAGAGAAATTAAAAAGAGAAAGGCAAAATGGATTGGACATATTTTAAGGAATAACAGCCAACATAAATTAATAATAGAAGGGAAAATAGAAGGGAAGAGAGGAAGAGGAAAGAGGAGGTACGGAATGCTGAGGGATATAAAAGAAGGAAGGAGTTATGCAGAGATGAAGAGAGAGGCACAGGACAGAATTCTGTGGAGACAACGCTACCGTTGAAACCTGTCTGCGGACAGATGCACCAATGATGATGATGATGATGATGATTCTACTGCAACATGTACGATTCTTTGTAATACATTTCTGAATTCAAATATTTGTAACTTGCCGCTCTGTAAGTAAATAAGGAAGCTTCTGACAAGCCATGTGACTTAGAAGGACCTAGTATGTATAGGACTTAAAGGCACTTTAATAAAAATTTAAAAAACTTACGCTAACTATATATTGCCCTATAGTTCTGTTGTTACTGTACCCGCTACGTTTGTCCTTGACATTAGTCCCTTGATCTTTATCCCGGAGTCGTTCATTATTATTTACAATCCAATATGACCCAAAATAATTTTTGTTTCGAGGTTGGCTCTAATCACCGCGATATTCTTTTGAGCAAGTTACTTCAAGTATATTTTGTATTCTTCGTCTCTTTTGTTGTGCTTCCTTGCTTCTCACCTCGTCTGTCAATTCAAACTTTCACATTTTATTTCGGCACAAGTCTTTCAAAGCTTGCATTCTCTTCTGGTTCATTATTACATGGGTCCTTTCTTCTTATCCATGGGATATCACAACCGTAAGAATATTCCATATACTGCCTCTCGTCTGTAATAAAATCTTCTTCAAGAGTATTCAATAACTCTCCATAAAGGGGACCTTCTTCATTTTTCCAGCTATATCTCACTTATGTATGTGGCACTTCTTCCACGTCACATCGTACTCTTCTAAACCAGTTGTAGTACTATATTTCCTCTAATTTCTCTCCTTTGAAGCCATATCCGCTTTCGTCTCTTCTCTACGCGTACAATTTTTTTTGTTTTCCTCCTGCTGATTTCCATATCAATTTCCACGGGAAACTTCTTCAATTGCATTCAAAGAAAATTCAGCAAATTATCTCACGTTGATACGAAGTATTATTATCCGTGTCACGGAGCATGTTAATACCTATTCCATGTTTTTAATGCCTTTTTAACTGGAAATTCTTTTTTTTTTCTTCGAGGTTGCGCACTTTTCCGACTCTGTAGCTAATTTTTCAATGTGTTTCTTCTTTTTTCCGTCTGTGTAGTAGAAACTTGATGAATTTAGAGCTGATAGATCACCCTTATGTCGTTGCAATGCATCCTCAGAGTTTTTATTGTCTTGAACATAACCTCTTCAACCTCTTTTCGCACTGCTTCCTTCTGACAAAGCATTGTATCTTCTCCAAATCTCAAGACTTTCTCCCTCTATTGGACAACCATCAGTCTCCTATCGTTCCTGAGCATGTATCTGCCAACCAACCCATCGCTTCACGGAATCACAAGGGCGCTCTTGACTATTAAAAAGCTTTTTTGCCGAATTTCGTCGCAGTGAGGGAAAGGACTGGGATTGTTCTGCGCTTTGAGGACTGTTTTTACCCCGGTGGGAAGCAGGTGTGCGAATATCCCCGTAATTCTTTTTCTTTTATAGTCGAGGCGTCATGTTGGGGAGTGCAATGACTTTCGACTGCGAGCGTCTGATGCTCCCAGTCACATGCAACACGTTGCCGCATAGTAAAAAATATAAGCGGCGGCATCATTAGAATACCGGATTACCAAATCTGCGGAAGAGTACATTTCCAGATTTTAGCCCAAAGCTATAGCTTAGAAGGACGTCATCCATGTTAGAGGATTAGGATCACAATACTAGGTTTATAATATGGTAAATTACTCAACGGATAATAAGGAGAAAAAAACCTTACGCATCATGCATATAAGCTCATTTTCTGTCTGCCAGAAAAACGTTGACGTACTAATAAAGGAATATGTTAGGGCTTGGAAGTAACACGCTTCTTATAAGTGAGATGTAGAACTGAATTTATAATTAATCTACGTGCATGCTCTGTAAAGGATTCAGTGTATAACGCTTTTGTTTTCTTGATGATAGTTAGGTGTTCTAGATACCTTGTGAATATTTTTTCATTGGCAATATGGAAAATATAGACTGAATGTATTAATAGAAGAATAATCTTAAGAATTGAACGCAAATAATTAGATTATGAAAACAAATTTACATAGTAAAAATACCTAAAAGTGATAAAAATGCATAGTTAAATTGTACATTACACAAGGATTACTACCAAATGAAGAATACCATTTAAATGCTAAATAAAAAAATATTAAAAAATAGCTGTTATAAGAAATTGAGGAAATAATTATTGACTTTAAATTTTATATTCTCTACTGAATATATGTTTCTTATATCATATGGCATAGTATTCCATATTTAAGATGAGGTTACAACAAATAAGATGCCGATGCTGAGATATACTGCAAAATTGTTATGACTCTCGGAGGATGTGAACTTAATTTGGAGCGCAAAAAGATTGTCAGAGTATTTTAAATAGTTTAAAGCTCTCAATATTAAAATATTAATGCACTTTCAAGTAATTCAATGATTTTTTAAGTATGATCGTAAATGATATAAATAAAATATGGCAGTTAATGTACTATAAAATAGAAGAATCGTTACATAATATAAACTTTAATTTCCTCGTATGAAATGATAAAGCTTTCAATATACCAAAAAATAAATATTCTATATTCGGAAAGCACTTTTCACTACACAATAATTTTTTCTAAGCTATGATTTCAAATTCAATGCCTAATTGATAATATCTATGTCGGAAAGTCGTAACATCCCAATAAATTAAGTGAAAAAAATCTACGCATTTCCAATTAAATACCAAAGAATTATTATTTTTACAACATTTTTTACTTAACTTCGGTGATTAAGTAATTTTAGGTCGAAATAAGCATTATTTGGAGTTACAGCACTAGCAAAGAATGAAATACCTTAAGATGACTTTCAATTTCGAAACCCGCGTCGTGTTCCTTTTTAAAAAATCTTGTGGATACACCAAATCTAATTGTTTTACTTTAAGTATTAATCAGTTCTAACAGGTCATGACGGAGACCACGATTTTAAGTCAAAGATTACTAGGCCTAGGAAGTAGCTGATCAAGATACGAAGGTAAATGCAAATAAACGAGCTTCTGGGGACTTCACAAGAAAGAACGCGATTGTGTTGGGTAGTATTTTGACATAAATCGCGCAGAATATTACCACGACTCTTAATGCGCTGCATAAGAGCCAGTGGTGATACTCATGTACCCTCGCATAAACAGATTCACTTCACTAGATTGTCTGCAGTGAATTTATTTCGGTGAATACCCTTAAGGTGGGTCTATACTTCCAAGCCAACTCAAGTTAACGGTCACCGCCAGTGGTTGCCTACTGGGGTGGTAGAAGCCCAACGGCAAACGGTGAAGGCGGCGCTGACAAAAATGGAGTGGGGAACGATTATCTTTGGGTGGGGATGGAAAATATCTACTCCGTTGTCAATGCAGGCTTGAACGCTTAACATTTCTATAGCCTTAATACGAAAACAGCATCAATGGTTATTGATTTTTTGCGTATATGAAAGATGATTCTTTGATTTACGTGGGCTGAAAATCCTCATTTCGGAATCTAGCCTTCACAACGTGCCCCGGAATATTACCAAAACATTTCGTAAAAACCAATGTTTTGATATTTTTTATAAAAAACACAACCGGTTGATCATAAATTTACTCCAATAAAATCAACAAATGTCTCTTCATCTACAGAATGTTGCAAAAACTAAAATTGCATGTCTCCAGCTGTCATGGCAAAGCCGTTACTGAGTTAGAGGGAAATGTCTAAAACGATCTTCTTAGCCCCGGTATAGAGCCACCTTAATTCAAATCCAAATTTTTAGTTCTCAATCCCACAAAATACTGCCGTGCGTAAACTTTCCCTTTCAGTCTGTACTTCCGGTGAATTTTTGGCTTTTATGTGTAGCTACTTGGAGGACAAGACCACCCGGTGTGGCATCACCTAGGCTCTCAAGGGCGCAATCGATAGAGCTCTTCTCAACCTATTCCCCAACAAATATCTGCCCTTCCCTCTCGGCTTTAGTTTTCGCTTACACTCTCTGCAGTGATATTTTTTTTATTTTCAAGGTGCAATGTAAATAAATAATATTTCAAAACTATTAAATCCTGTAGTTAGTTTGCACTAGTAATATACATGTACTCCATTTTTTCAGCACTTGTCGAAAAACACACAACAAATGAATACCTGAATTTCTGCTGGATGTAGGAATTCAAATTCGCAAAATGACGCTATAACAACTACTGAAATGAAATGGAAGAAAAATTGCGATTAAGAATCTTAAATCATCCCCAGTTCCATAACATTTTGATTTCATGTAATGAATGATATAATTTTAAAACTGATTATATCAGGCCTGACCTCAAGTAAATTATGGATATCCATGATGAGAAAACCACCTTTGTTGTTTCCACAAAAATCTTGAAGAAAGAAGTTTTGTGGAAATAACAAAGGTGGTTTTCTCATCATGGATATAATTTTAATTAATTAATTTTGAATCCCTAGACCTTGTCCAAAGGGATATTAAAAGGTATTCCTAGAGAAAATTAAAGACACTCTTATGCAATGCTTGCACCAGTTTCTTGCATTTGCTATAAGAATGCATATGCAATAACACTGTATAGCTCTACGACCTTATTCAGGGAATAAAACTCGGATTTTATTTTTTCGTCTATATGGAAAAAGAAGAAATCAGAATAGTTCCAACGAGCAAGAAAATGAAATATGCACTGATAAGCGAAATGCCTCGATATGATTTAACCACACTGTCGATTCGAGTTCAGCCCTTTTCCCAACATTTGAAGACTAAGAATTATTTTTCCTATTAAAGCTGCTTTCACTGCTATCCTGGTCAACAAAATAGTGACATCATATTCTTATAAGCATTCCAGTTAACCTTTCGAACGATGCCTATAAAAATTGAAAATAACCGACTCTTTGGTGAAAGTATTCAACTTCCCTCTCTCCTTTACATATCTTACATCCTTTAAAGGATGCTAATAACCCCTAAAGAAGAGACCCTTAGCTTTTTTCGACCAGATAAGTGGTGGCAGAGATAATGGCCTGAAATAGGGGTCCACCCTATGTGAAATACGAGAGAGAAGGAAAATAAAACTGATCCGTTTACGCATCTTTGTCATGCTCGAGGGAACGGAGGACTGAAGGTATAGCTGGAAGGAAAAAGAGAATGGATTGGAAGGGATTGGGAAAGAAGTGGGTGGTCGAAGTAGAGAGGAATGGGTTTGTTACCGAGAAAAGGCGTAGACGGTAAGAAAACCCAAAGAGTGAACTCCTCCTTTGAAACGGGAAAGAATGAAGACCCATACAATAATCACTATATACATACATACCTAACACGCCATTCGCTTTCAGAGTAGGAAAAGTGAAAGAGCGTAGCAATTGACGTTGCTGCTGTTAGACCAGGAAAAATAGCTCTCATGTAATCATTTCCTTCATGGTGCCCTATCCTTGTATACCTATTTTGCTTCTCTTACAATCACGCATTGCTTCATACACGGTCTACATATCTTATGAGACCTAATATTCCTCCTCTTAAGAGTCTCTTCCATAACATTCACCCATGACTTTCTCGGTCTACCCCGTCCTCTCCCGCAATTCACTCTACTTATTAATATATCAGTTTTTTATTCACACAGCACACCCATATATCGATTACTGGAGCATCCAAACCTTATTCTTTTATGTCCTACTTATTTCTTACCCTATCCATCTGTCTTTACCCTTTTGAAATTATATTTATACTCATGTCTTGTTTAAATGGAATACCATGTCACTTACTCATTTCTGTTCTTATCTTCTATGCCCTTCGATATCTTCCCTATCCTTACATACCTTTTTTTGCTTGTATGGGCCTTATGCATTGCTTTATAAACGCTCTCCTGGTCTTAAGCCCCAAATATATCTTCTCTAAAGAGTATCTTCCATCCCGATGATTATCTTGGTCTACCCCTTTCTCTCACAGTATTCATCCTCTACAATTAATCTGTTTCTTTACGCGATTCTCATCTATTTTATCGACGAGACAAAACCAACAAAACATGCACCTCACATACATGTCCAACACCGGAGCATCCGTTTCACATTCTTTCATCACTCAACTCATTTCTAACCCTATTTCTCCTGTTTTTAACGGCAGAATCTTCTCAGATAACCTATACTCACCTTATGTATCCTACACTTATTCATATTCAGGCAAACTTTTCACTGCCCTATGTATGGGAAGGAATACACTTTTTCTTCTCCTTTTAAAATTATATTAATGCTCATGGTAGAGTTTTTCTCACATCTTAACCTCGGGCCGTTACCTATTTCCAATTTTAACCTTAATACTTTGCCTCACGACAAGAATTTAAGGAATGCGCTCCAAAACTAAGATTAGTTGCCGTAAGTTTCATATTGGTTGCAGTAACAAACACATGTTTAACTTTCTGCATGCTAATTGGTGGCTCACTGTCAAGCACAAACTTAAGGAGAGTTTCGTTCTAGGCAATTAGCCAGCAATCATAAATTATCATTTGATAAAATATTTGCAAAACCAAGCAAGTTCACTGTCAACCAGTGTCCATGCATGGAATTCAAAAGGGATGAACGAAAATACTATAAGTTTCTTAGTTAAGCGCACCTACTTGAGGCAACATTAAATGAACACTTGCGAGCAAAACTTAATGACGTAAAGAACTAACGATTCCGTCAATATTGTCGATATGTGAACCGGTCCATAGACTGACTACCAATGCCTACGCTAATGAGGCACACGGTATCCGATGGTAGGTATCCAATTAACAAAGCAGCCTAAAGCGGTAGCAGTGCTTGAAGCACATCATCTTGGCAACCTAAAGGTCAAAGGAAGGTTGGAATACCGCATCGGGCATCAGTGATGTGTTTGTCTCTTAATTAAGGCCTTATATTAGACGGTACGATCCAGCATTAGTAGCAGAAACACCGAGAACCCATGCCCGCGGCAACCAACGAGTTATAATTTGCAACATTATTGGAGGTACTCATACACTTAAACATGAAGGAGGGTACAGTGCATCATTGTAGAAGGTGCAAGAAAAAATGTTGCCACATTTGTGTTGAGGAAACGTAGAGGAAGACAGGGAGCGTAATAAGATTGCTAAAACTACTAGGATTAGAATACTAGGTCATTACAAAATAGGAGAAAAGGAAGCAGGCTTTGCGAATTGTTCCACATAATTGAGAAAAAAACATGAGGATAACTAAGAAAGGAAGTGGGAAACTTGAATTGCCTAGGGAGGAATGATCATAAACACAAGGTTTAGTGGCGGTCTTAAAGGCGGTCTAATGTAAAAACATTTCAACTCCTTAAAAATACAATTGAGGATTGGAACAGTGTGCCAGAATGATTATTTGAGCCCTTTCCAATCAATGCCAAAATATTTTGTTCACTCCAATTTTGTGAGGTGGGAGATTCACTAGTGAATTTTGTAGATTGGATTTGGAATAAAACCTGTATGGATGTTACCTCGCGGCATTTTTTTAAATTTTAACATTTTTACTGATTATATATAATTGTATACGCGCATCAAGTCAATTACTTTAAGTTCAAAGCTATAAACTGAAATTAAATCCATTGCTTCCTTCTTCAAAAGGCTCACGCTCTTTGGACCTGATCGTTCAAGAAGATTAAGCACAACATTTTTCAGCAAGACGACCTTGATGCCCGAAACCATCAACCCAAATAAATATGACTTAAACTCATTAAAACAATTTACAAGATATTTTCTAGTCAGATACAGATGATTCCAATATATTTATCCGGCATGTAAGTAAATAATACTTCAAAAAACTTTACCAAAATTTGGCGTACACGTTATTTCACGTCATTTTATGCATTTAAAAAATATACTACAATTTCCCCCACCTTGCATACCATCGTTTAAAAGAAATATAGCAACTGAAATACGTGTAAAGTCAGTGATAGTGAAGAAATTATTTTGTCAAGATAATGAAGTCAACGTCAGAGCAGCAGTAATAAGTACGGCAGTGGTCATATGAGTGGCCACGAAGAAATGGACAATGCTAGTAAATACTGATTCTAAAGACAAAGTATTTACCAAATGAAGTTATGAAGTGTGTCAGAAGCAAATGTTGATCCCGGGTAGGTATGATCATTTCTACGGATTACGTCCTATTCAATAACCTCATAAATTTTAATCTCCCTACTCTATTGCCTGGGCTTCCTTTTTCCCATTTTTATGACTATAGTGTTTCAATTATGGAAAAGAATTGAATTACTCCGACCTTGCCCATTTTACTTAAGATAACCGTCATCTGCTTCCTCTAATCAGATTACAGTTACAGAAACTTTATATTCTAGAGTTATATCACTATTGCTTTTTAAAACAAAATATAGCTGATAAGGAGAAAATTTACTAGAATTGTGCAATGCTACTCGGTAACGGACTGAAACTCACATCTGAATCAACGAAGTACCGTGGAAGCTACCCCCAGGGTGTGCGGCGGTGTTTCCACTCCAGTCACTGAACACTTGCTCATGCTCAAGGTCGAACCCTGCATACTCCCTTGGCCGCTTGATTGCGGACAAAAAGCACGGTAAAACAATACACGAGTAAACCAGAAATTAGGGGAGTACTACATTGACAAGCATGCTTACATTCAGTACCAGGGCCAATATAATACTACTAGGAGACTTCACTCATATCTGATACCCTTGCCCCACCAACCTTCCTCATTTATTCTCTCTACTCATATGTCGAGGTTATGGAAGCATAAAACGATACTCTCCTTGCTTCCCCGTCTTACAAAATCCACTCTTCTAATCTTGTGAATGATTATATTCCGCTCATTTATTCATTTTCCCAACGAATTATTTCTTCCGGTAACCCTACTTATAATTCCACCATTGAAAAAAACCACAGCTGTCTCAAATTCTGTTCAACAGCTGTAATGAAGACCTTCCTCAGTCGCTGCATACTTGAGTCTTCTGATTCAATCATGAATCCAAATTTAATTGTTAATTAATTTAATAATTAATAGCCACTGCCTACATGGAGAAAAACTTTAACAGCTAAGAAAATGGCTCCCTTTAATTATTTGCGCATTCTTAATCACCTGCGTGATAGAAATTACTTCCAGTCGTTTGGCGCCAAAAGGATCTCTAACTACCGTCCAAACAATGACGGAAAACCAGCAGCTAAATTGCTAACGACCACAAAACCGTCCTCATGCATAATTTATTTAGTATTTCGCCTACTTTTATTCACACAGTCATCAGTTGTCATCTTCTATTCCTTAGATTAAATAAATTATGTGGAAAACGAGAAACCCAATATCATTAAGTAATCTGTAACCCACAATTTCAATTCTCTAATAATTTCGCTCAAACATTGCGTCGAAGAACCGTTGAATGTACGATATTCTCAAGTAAAATACTTTTTATATCATAGCAACATACCCATGTAACACGTTCGCCATTTGCAGTGACACAAACATGGATGGTACCATAACATCCCTTGCAAAAAAAACCTCGCGGGCGCCTCGCGGCGTTCGATGTACATGAGGATTTGGTTCTAGTCTCGCGTATGTGTAATGAGCGTATTACTTTAAGTTAACGTACTTATAGTCCCATCCTCTAAATGTTGAAGAGCAAACAGATAAAAGTGCAAAAGGTCTTCTCCTCTGAATTCCCCGAGTGTGCTAAAATAAATAAATCGCACAAACGAAGTCCAAACTCCTTCCTGTTGTCATGTAGAATGACTGCAAATGGCGAAACTCCAGCGAAAAGGATATCGAAATCCACAAACCGCATCGATCGAACCTTTCCATACACTATTCAAGTAACTTTCATGGTGAAATACAGATGTAATAATAAAAATAATAATAGTTTATTAACATCATTGGGATGTAGCATCCATGAGTTTCGTCAAAATTTTACAGCACAGTATTTACAAGCAGTTTGGCAGGTATAATACAGAGGTTGCAATAAATAAATAAATGAAACCAAATACATATATATGAAATTAAGGAAAATTGAGAACAAATATATATAAAATTAATGAAAATCATCAGATAAATACTCACTTAAGCTATAATAATTTTACGAATTAACAATTTTTTAAATTTGGACTTGAAGCATGACGATGAAGAAATTGAGTGAATTTCTATTGGAATCTTGTTGTAAACTGTGGAAATGGAGTGATGTGGGCCTTTCAGACATATACTGTAGGAATGTTGTTGACTATGTACGTCATTTCTAGAGCGAGTGTAGTGGTTATGGAAGCTAGAGTTAACAGGGAAAAAATGGGGATAGCTCCTTAGAGTGGCGTGCGACAAGAAAATTCCACTCATTATCCCAAGAGCAAAATTTCGTGCGGCAGATACAGCCCAAAGGCATTTCTAAAGTTAGCAGAATGGCTACAATGACAGAAATTCCTCCGAAAAAGGAAATCGAGATATGAAAACATTTAGATCGCACATCGCCGAACACCCTGGAGGCTTGTCGAGTTTCATTCAGATGTACATGCAGAATTTTGAGAGTTGTTTTTTTAATATGATCATGACTGATGGAAGCAAAATGCAAGATGCTCTTCAAAGAAGAATACGTGCTTCATAGAGTGAAGAATAGGATTTTGTTTAATGGAAAAAATCAGGAAAGGCAGTCTTGAGCCGAGTAAAATAGAAACCATAAGCATAATACTCAGTAGTCTTTCTCAGTAGAGTTGGACACAAGGCGAATTCTAAGGCCGCCCAAATGACTAACCAGGCAAATTCGGCCACCAGACGTCTCTGACCGCAGATTCGTGCACGCAGCCTATATCAGGGGTAACTTGAGGAGCCATTTGATAATATTTTCGAACCTTCACGATGGATAATTAAAACTTTGTGCTATTTCCACAGTTATTTTGTATTTCGACCTAGGTCTCAACCAATACGTACCTTGATAATGACACAAATGTGTTGATACCTTTGTTGGGAAAAAAATGTCTGGAAATATAACAAAGTGTTAACTGCTCATCATGAACAGAGTATATTGTCATAAAGAATACCAAGGATATAAGGGTAGCTCACTTTTTGAAAAAATAACCCGAGTTCAGAAAATTATTTCCAAAGCACATGCATATTTCAACGGCTCTCCTGACGACTTTTGTTCTCGCATAGTCCATATTTTATATCACACGATTCCCTCTCTGTTCTACTCCCTGCATCACCGTGCATTTTTTGTCCGTGCCCGTGAACTCACAACTCGCACGCACTGTACGCGTGCGCCGAAGGGTGAAAGGGTGTCCGGATCCAGGAGGAGAGAGGGGGAAATCGAGACGGGACCGAACGAAACAGAAGCAGAGACAGAGAGAGAGAGGAGAGACAGTCGGGTGTTTTCGCTGCGAATGAAGGGTGGGGAGGAGAGAGTGAGGGGGAGGTGGGGAGGGATGAGGTAGGGGCGGCCGGCGGGAGGGCATATAGAGAGCGAAAGTGCACAGGGGCAAAAGGAGATAGTCGCGAAAGTAAAAACGCAATGATCAATACGATGACGAAAGTGGGTGGTGAGGTGGCGGTGGTGGTTCTGCCCCGGGAGTGGGGCGGGGAGGTTGTTTGGAGGGGGGGCGCAAGGGTGGCGTTCGGAATGGCGTGGCGGAGGAGGAGCGGGGAGGGAGGGATGCAGGGACGCGGGAAGGGAATGGAAAGGGAGCGGCTGAGCCGCGTCTACCCGACTCGATGCAGAGGGAGGTGGGGGGAGGGAGCAGGGAAGAGGGGGGGCGGGAGGAGGCGGGGAAGGACGGCAAGGGAAGCCCGGGGGAACTCTCTGTCCGCTCCCGTTCGATCACGGCCCTTGTGTGTGCCCTCCAGGGCTGGCTGGGAATATTTGGGTTGTGATGTGGGTTGGATTACGGTCCTCCTCTTCTCGGGGAGCCATAGCCACTGATTCATTCAAGAGTATCCTACCGTTAAAGTAGAGTCGGATGGACGTTTAAACTTTATCAACATCTGACCAAACGTTGCATTTTCCTTTAGCGTTCATCCATTCGTACATTTGTTCCTTAAATTTATTTTATTTTAATCCATCTCGTTTTATTACTTTGTAGAAAGCGTTTCACCTGTCATCCTTGAAACAATAATTATAGCATTCATGAACCTTAACAGCAACAGAGCAAAAGAGATTGGAAGCAATGGAGATGTTAGAGTTAGATTGATGTTTAAATTTGAGAAATATCTGACCAAACGTTGCGTAATCCTTTAGCATGCATCCATTCATACAAGTATATCTTTAATTTACCTCATTTTATTATCGGGTTACATCGCATTTTATACCGTCGTAGAAAGCGTGTCACCTATCATCCTTGAGCTAATAATTATAATATATAATCAATAGAGTTTAACAGCAACAGAGAAAAAGAGATTGGAAGCAATGGAGATATGGTGTTAACAAAGAATGATGATGATGAAATGGACCGAAAGAATCACAATTGACGAAGTCTTAGGAGGATTTGAAGAGAAAAGAAGTATAATGAAAACTCTTCGGAAGGAGTGACAAACTTAATGGTCACATTTTGTGACACATGAGCCTATTGAGGACTATAATGTATGAAGGAATGAATGGGAAAATTACAGAAAAAATACCAAGAATGGAATATAATCAAATTATGTCATAGTGAATTATTGGTCAAAGTTAATATGATAATTTGTTGGTAAAAGAATGTCAAAGTGGCTAAATTTGTACAAATGAAGCGGTTGGCGGAGAGGAGAGTGGAGTGGAGATCTGCAGCAAGCCAGTCTTCGGATGTAATGTCTCATGGTAATGAATAGAATGAAGGCAGTTATTGCATTCCTAGGAAACCCGAAAAATAGGTATATCATTAGTTGAATTCCAAAGATTCAGGCGATAAGGCGTGGAATTTCAACATGGTACGGTTGACAAGTTAAAAGCAATTTTCCACAGATAAAACGTTTTTTAAAGACTTTATTACGACCTCGGTTTCAATGTTTTACACGTCATCTTCAGGTAGTCTTTTGAAAACTTTTAACTGTGGAAAATTGCTTTTAACTCTTCAACCGCATCATATATTTAGTTATTTGTTTTTTCGACAAGACTATGTACTTTAGAAATGCTAGAGAATTCTGCTTTATGCTAGAGTATTCTAAGAACTTTATCAGCTAATTCGTGATTAAAAAATCAATAGTTGTGTGACTCTAAATATTAGGTTTCTGTAGATATAATTTGCTTTGGGAAAGCAGATGACGGCAATTTAACGTAAAATGAGAACGGTATTTGAAATAAAATTTTATTCCAATGTTTAAATATTCTAGCTATAATTATGGGCAAGGGGGTACTATAACAATTAAGTGGGAAGGCTAAAATTGCATTACCCTCTAAGAAAGAATGTGGAAATTTACGTAAAATGACATTGAAATAAGAGTGGTACAGCCTCCATACTCCTTTGTCTTGAGAAACAATATTGCTAGATTATACTACAACCTTATTGGCATAACCTCAAGTCTCAAATATATCCAAACAAGCACTTGTCAACAAATCAATGCATACAAAGAATTATGTTACATTATTTCGTCCGGAGAGCATAACGTCTCAAAATTTGACTATCCGGAGATTTTCGAACTGTTTATCCTAGTTGAGGATAAGCTTACTGAAAAAAATTTCGCCCCTTTCTTAACAACCGAAAAGCGCCTCTGACAATGCACTCCGGGGATATTTCTTTCTAAATGAGGAAAAATCTGAGAATGTTCCAACTCTTCCTGTTCCCACGCTACTTCTTATTCCGTAATGGCCTCGTGAAGGAAATCATATGTCGTTTGAAGGAGTGTTGGCATTCAAGGAGACTGAAATGGAAAAGCGGAAATGGTAGAGGCGTCAACAAAATACGTAAGGGAGGATATTCAAAGTTTTCATTCTACTCTGGGCAGTAATTATTCGAGTTATCACATTTTTTATCATTTCTTTCCGCAAGAAAGTGGTGGAAACTGCGGTGAGGTACTTCGTGTGAATAAATTGAGAATTACCTTTGTACTTGGCTACTCCAACACTGAGCTGGAAGGTTTTACAAGCACACGTCTCGATGATAAGAAGAACACTAGGCATTTCCCACAGAAGTTTTACTGTGGTTTTACTTAGGTGCAACTAGTTTCAACGCATGGCTGTCACCTTCAGATTTTTGTACCTGAAGATGATGCCTATGTGTTGAAACTAGTCGTACTTAAATGAGACTTCTGTTAATAAAACACGTCTCAACTTGCATATATAAAACTGGACAAAATTCATATCCATCTTATCACGCTATTTTCGGAGTTAGACCTAGAAAACTGGCTGCGATAACAATAATTTCCTCCAAACTGCCATATCCTTGTAAATCTGTTCTGCCTCTACATCATTCAATCCACAATCTCTTGTTCTCAATGACTCGTAACAATCCTGCTCTAAAGTTTTTACCAACATTCACCATTGACTTTCTCGGTCTACCCCGCACATCATTAACTCTACTATCGCATTTCTCTTCAGTTAATTGACACTCATACATTCTCTCACCATGGTCAAACCAACGAAGCACGCTCTTTGCATGTATGTTAATTACCGGAGCGTCCATTCCACAATATTTCACACATTCCTAACCCTATCTCTCCTACTTGTACAACAAACACTTAGATAAATCTTATCTACTGCATTTACCCTACTCATATGCTTATCCTGACATACCCAGATTTCATATAATAAAGTCGGGAGCGGTACACTTTTGTGCACCGCGAGTATCGCTTCCTTAGACATAAAAAGTTCTAGTCTAGAAAACAATTTCTTTTTATGAATTGAACTGACTGCCACATACTATATACAGTACATAGGTATAATTTTATCTGCGAGAGTAACACATGAGTAGCTCTCAGCATCGCTTACACACTTATTCAGCTCCAACTATGACACGTGTTCATATCACTCAGTTATGTCATGGCGGACATTGCCTTTGTATTATTCACACAGAGAATAAAAGAATATCACCTGTTCAGGAAAATTGATGCAAAAGTTGATCAACATGCTAAAAATCTAAGTACCCACTAAATTTGCAGTCTATGGGTACGACTAAGGTATTGATGTGTTTGCGAGCGTATTTAGTAGGAAAGGTCTAGTATTCAGTATTTCCAATAAACTTCAGCTGGCACTGTTACCATAATTATTCGTTAACGCCAAATATTCGACATTAATTAACACATGAAAATAGTTCTAAAAGCAGTGTCATGTAGATATTAAATAAAATGGAATTAAAGATTTAGTTAGTGAGTTAAATATAGTTCATAGATGAAGGATTTCAGGCTTTCCCAGCGAAGATTTATGTCAGAGAACTTTAGGGGTTTACACCGGGTAGTTAGGTCCATGGCGGCCATCTTTTCGATGCTCGAGTCGAGCATTGTCCTCAGGGCAGAGATCCTCAGGGCAGAGGGCAGGACAGAAGCGACTCACTTCTGCCCGGAGGACAATGCTCGACTCAAGCATCGAAACGTTGGCCGCCATGGACCTAACTATCCGGTGTAAACCCCGAAAGATCGCTGACATAGTTCATAAAGTCTAAGATAATAAGTTATAAATACAATCTCATCATCATATTCTTAACACTAGAAGGACCAGACCCGTCATTTTGACGGATAATCTCTACTTACTTAATCATATTGCCTACAATTTTTTTTCTGTCGTCTTAATTTTTTCTGACTTTTATTTATTTTGTATGGTACGTATTTTGTTAAAATATAATTTAATTTTTTCACATAGAAATGGAGTTATACCACCTGTCTACCTTAAAAGACCAACACCCGTCAAAATGACGGGTTCGGCGTTTCTATTTTATTTGTAACGGTAACGCGTGTTTTATCCAGGAAATCACTACACTATATTACGTCTGGCCTTTTTGATGTTTTAGTTAAAGAAAGTTAGTTTAGTTTTTGATGTTTTAGTTAGGGAAAGAAAAGGCAGAGAAGGGTTATATCGTGCGTGGATGGCCTTACAGCGCATATATGAGTGTGGCGTCAGTAGCTTTCGTAAGGCTTACGGGAGTAGTGCTTCTTCCTCGAAATTATTTGTAAAAAATACTCATTTGTATTGATAAATAAATAAAAAGGTTATATTTCATGAAGTTATCAATTAATTTTAACATAAACGAAGAAATATTTAAAATAATTACTACCCGTCAAAATGACGGGTAATGGTCCTTCTAGGTAGCCATACAACCCCGGTCCTTCTAGTGTTAAAAACCATAGCATACCGTGAAATCCAACAAAAACTCTTATAAATAAAAACACACGTACATACGTAGTCATAAAACCGCAAGTAACGGATGAAAGCCGAGTTTATGGAGACTAAGTGTAAAAATATACCTTTAACGAGAACAGTAAGGTTCAAGGTTTCACTTCTTCCCCACGCAGATCGTCTTACTAGCTCAATGAATTCCGTTTCCTTCGAATAAAATCTTCCTCTGCTTCAATATTGCTCCCCAAAGTGGCGTTGCGCGGTCCTGGCATTCCGAAACATTTTTTCCACCAGCTTCTAAGTTGAATATTTTATCCAGTGGGCTGAGAACGATTATCATCCAAATATCCGTTACGTTTTCCTGCTCATAATCACGTCCCTATCATTTTTGACCATGCCCAAGTCACACCCACACAGTCATTTGATATTCAACGTTTCATGCGTCTTAATTTACATCCATTCACCCGTCTTGCGCATCCTATGATCTTCTCTTCACTTGAAAATCCTTCTTCACTGAAGATGCTGGAGCGTATAGCCTCCCCGACATCGTTTTGAGACACAAAACAACCCAACCACGCTATCCCACATCTGTAACAGAACGAAACGGCAAGTCCATGATTTTGCTATTCTATTCTTAAAATCTCTATTGCTTTTCACGTGACTATTCTGGAGTTTCCCTTCTCGGGGAGTACAATCTTTACCTGGTGGAGAGGAATTTTGCGCTAAGATGACCCTTTTAGCTGTTGTGGCGGGAGAAATAATAATTCCTCCATGTAGAGCCACCCACAGTTCCATGGTGAAATGGTTCGAAGGCAATGAGACAGTCGAATCAATGGTTACAGAAACGGACACAATGTCAAATTGAACAATAAATGGTGATTTTTAAATGTCCTGTCCATAAATCCCAATACCAATCTTTCTTTCCAATGTATTTATCTGTTATCTTTTACATTTTAAGGTATATTTTGTTAACATTTCTATTTATTTGTTTGCTTGTCGACCAATGTAATAAGCCTTTGTGCCGTTTTTTGGGACTTTTTAAATAAATAAATAATTGATTTGAAGCAAAGGAGATTTGCTTAGCCACAATTTGACTAATTATTTAGAAAAAATAAGATGATAGAAGCAGATATGCTCGAAAAATGTTTTTTTTTTAATAATCGCATGGTTAAGATTAACAATTTAATGAAAATTCATTTTTTCTCTCCACAATTCTTAGAGTGCTCGAAACTGGGGAGCATTACAACTTCACCCATATTTGACAAGTAATGTCTCCGAATTTCGTTCAGATGACAAACAAAAAGAATTAATGAGGCTTGCAATTTTTTGTAATCGCAAAACAAATCCATAAATTAAATGAAGTGAATGAATTTTTCGGTGTGAAATAGGATATCAACCAGCATTATGGGATATCTTTTGCAATGTGGCATTTAATTAAAGCCTGATAATCAGCATTTAAAACTGCAACTTCATGGTCAATCTGATATTCCACGATAATGTCTGGAATGATCGGATACAAGTGAAATCATGTTGTACTAAGATCTGTAACGATTGCAAATCCTCCATGATCTTCTACAAATGACCAGAGTGTACTCGTTTATTTAGGGCTTAAAACGTTTTCTAAAAATATGAGAACAAATAAATTAACCTTCACACTGCTGTTACGACTTTAAGTCACCTGAATGCTCTATTTGGCTAAATAATTCATCATATTGAGTTTTCCCGAATAAATATTACTGAGAACTATGTCTAATGAAAAGGACGAGACCTATACCTAAAAGATAATTTACGGGAAATTGAGTGAGCTCATGCGATGATCCGGCTGAAGTGAATTAAAATTATCATTAAAATAACCTATTATTCCAATCATTTAAACAACTAAGCCTATTGGAGACATTACTCATTTATTTTTTGGCTGACGTGCGTCGTATTTTGCGAATATGCATGCACTTAATAAAATATATGAGTTGGATGTTAACAATGATCAAAAGAATCAAAGCCAGGAGTTGGAAAAACCATTTTATAAAATTGAAATAAAACAACAAAATTATACGCTTAAGGTGGTTGGAACGGTAATCGTGGGCCATTGAGTGCACATTTGAATATTTTTTTAGTAATTAAAAAAATATTCTTACTTTAATGAAATATGTTTTTTTCGAGCATCAGACTCTGTGTGACACCTTGATATTTGTTTGAAACAATAATACTAATGAGAAATGTATAATTTCATGTTAAGGAGGAAATCTGTACATATATAATCGAATTAATACTAAATATATGTCATATGTGCCATAAGGCTACGTGCTGAAATAACATTGAAATAGTAAAAAAATCGGTATAATGTGATTTTTACACTTTTTAATTTGGATATCACCAATGAGAACACGTATGTAAAGGTTCACGAAAATCTGTACATAAACCAATATCACTCCTAGCAACTATTTGATTAAACAAAAAATTTTATGCACAAATATCTGGTATCTATTTATTTCCTGAATTAATAATCAGCCTTAGAATCGCTATCCGGCCACTTTAACTCTCGTATCATTCCCTATACTCGAAAATTTTAGCCTTGTCCTTCTATGACATGCGAAAAGAGATTGAACAAAAGCGACAAAGGTTACCTTTTTTGTAAGATTTGTTTTCGATCTCAGAAGGGAAACTCACATGTTCCGGCATCTATTTAACCTAGGCTGGCTAAAACCATGCGACCGAAGGAAGAACCTATTACGAGCCTTCCTTTTTTATCTATTCCGGGAAGAAACCTCAAATTACCTCTTCAAAATGTTTACATTTAGGGCTAAAATCACCAAGAAGATATCTAGCAGGAACCCATGTCATATACACAACCCGATTCACCGAACAGATATTTATCTTGAATCATTCTTAATTACCGCCTCTAAACTATGGAACACTTAATCCCAAAACCTGAAAAACACGGGTTCCATGCAGACATTTAAGGACAATATACACAAGTCTCTTCTTAATTCAGATTTGGTGTGATTTTATAATGTACCACAGTCATGTGTGTCACAACAGATTAGAAACTGTCTGGATGATTAGTATTTTACTTATATTCGTGAATTATATGCTCATGATTATATTGAATTTTGCCATGCTGTTGAGCCAAAATCATATTTTGTACCGATATTTGATTCATGGGTGATACCCAGGGCAGAATTAATAACAATTTTATTGTATTGTATGTCATTCAGCCCCTCTATCCTCCTGAATCTACGGCATCTGTCATCCGAAGCCTTTTACCTCACCTCCATGTCCCCAGTTACCTAGACGCCCACTAGACCCCCGGCGGTTGAGACGAGCACGACAAAAAAAATGTGAATGGTAAAAGCCGCAATGGAAGAAGACCCCGTTTTGTGGGGAGAGGTAGAAGGAAGGCATAGAAGAGGGAGGAAGAATGAAAAGGAAAGGCCAAAAGGGGTTGGGGGGTTAAAGGGGTGGGGGTTAGGGGGTGGGTGGCTCCCTCGCCTTTTCATCTGGCAAAATCCTCGTAATGAGTATTAGGGTGAGGGATGGAAAAGATGGTGAGCTGAGGAGAGGGTGAGATTGGGGGAAGAAGGTAAGGGCTGACCGTAAAGGAGGAGGTGGAGGCACCTATATAAGAAGTTGGGAAGGACGAAAGGAATATTCAAGGAGATGAATCTTGAAGGTGGTGGTGGGTGCCCTTGATGAAGGATACGTCTATATCAACCTAGTATCCTGCAAGACACCAGAAGGGTGTGCGGCAGGGGTCAAATTATCACCAACATACTTCATACTACATTCTTAAAATGCTGCCTAAATTACTATAATTTTGATGCATTAGCAAATAAAACTGCAAATGTGTGGCAGAGGGTGAATTTCACCAGCATAAACCAATCTACATGCTACAGTTTTCATAAAAGGTACGAGTATCAATTGAAAACTTTAATAAGAAAACCAAAGGAATGAGATTTTTTAGGACAAAAAAGCGAGGACAGTCACCAAAGCAGGAGGGCACAAACTGGAGCAAGAGGAGCATTTTAATTACTTGGGTAATACGTTAGAAGATAATTTGCATAGCAGCAAAGACATTAGGAGGAGAAATGCGCTAGCGAAGGAAGTGTTCAGCAATAGGAGGGAGATAATGATGAGGACCTTGGACGAGGATGTAAAGAAGAGGCTGTGGGAGAGTTTAATACGGAGCGTAGCGCTGTAGAAACGTGGACTCTGAGAAAGGAAGACGGAGACTATTTGGCATTTCACGTTATGGAATGACAAAGCAGATATATGATAGAGGAGTGGACGGTGTGAGAGGAAGGGGAAGACCAAAGTCTTCAATCGAGGAGGATAGGGTGGAGGGTGAAAGTCTTTCGTCATCAGAGGACAGTTGACTCTTTCTACGTCCTTCTCCAGCTATTTTGTCTCTCTTCTACCTGTCCATCTTTACTCTCTTCCTATCAACCCCTTCCTGTCATCTTTTTTCCTCCTTTGACGTCTATCTACCTACTTCATTTTCCCACTCATTTCCTTCTCTCTCTCTCCTTTCTTCCCTCCCCCACCCTCTGCATCATGCTACAAATGAAATGATAGGAATCGTGACAGGTCAACGGCGAGACGAATAAATAAGCGAGGTAAGAGCGTAGGTGGAGAACCGGAACGGATGGTTTTCAATGGGAGGTGGGTGAAAGATGAAATATAATACATTCCATAGGTTAAACACGGAAATGAATCAATTTCCAAATTAATCCTGCATGCGCAAATGATATGGTATAGCAGCCACGCGCCGGGGTGTAATGATATATACCAAAGGGATGAATGCGTAATGAAAAAATTATTTTAATTGACCTGGATCCGAACCCGAATTCTCAATTACCGTTCAGGCATGTCAGAAATTTACAACTCCAAGGCCTGACCGGTTTCTATGATGCCACTTGATTTAATGTAACCCGATTCAAACTCAGAGATCCGCGTTCCAATCCCAGTAAAGTCAAATTATGTTTTTCGTTCCTTTTTCATCCCTTTAATATTAAGAGATGAACTAAGCTTAAGCTATGGTAATAAGAATCATTCGAAAGTAATGCACAAAAAAGAATGGGTGTACCTAATAGTTCCCCTTACATATATAATTAACTTTGATTCATAGAATTCCAAAAAATTGCAAAGGTTTGGAAATAATATCACTTAAGTCTTTCTGTTCTTAAAGATGGTGAATATAAATTAATACTTATTTTATGGACACTTGTGGTAATTCATGGTAAAATAAATGACCATTTTCATGACCATCAATTAGATTCTTTCCCCCTTTAAAAACAGTAATTTGAAACTATGCTCAGAAAAACTCGGAGAAACGGAGCTAAAATGATGTATGCCTCAGGTAAAAATAGCGAAAAACTTGAAAATCGTGATTGTACCAAGTAAAAATTTCCCTACCCAAGAATTCGCTCGACCTTTTGGATTCAAGATTTCTGGATCGATAGTGTCACAAAAAGAAGAATAGATGGAAGAGCAAAGAAATATGATTTCATTTCCATAAAATATATTACAGGCAGAAGCCTTAGGGTCAATATCGTCTGCCGCGACCGATTAAAGGGTTAATCACAAGAGGTCAAACGCTTATAAATCATCCGAGTTTTATTTAAAACATCACAACTTGGCGAATCTTCAGGGGATATTTGAATCCGGGGTTTGGCATTGTCATGGCTTCCGCGGCGTATTTCATCAGAAAGATCTGGTCTATCGGGTATTCTACCGCCGACGTCCATATTATTAGGACAACAGTTTTTTCGGCGTTGCAGTCGGCGTCTTCAGGTCAATTGGAAGAACTGAAATTGACCTAAAGACGCCAACTGCAACGCCGACAAAACGGTTGTCAATAAAATACGTACGTTCGTGGTAGAGTACCCGAAAGACCAGATCTTTCGGCGTTTGGCTGTTTTTCTCTTTTATTGTGCAACTGTACAAATTTTACTTGGTACTCAAAACCAACCTGAAATATCTCACATATTTTATTTAAAAAAGTACAAACCTTTTTTCAATGCGTAAGCAGGTACTCCTTTATTTCATTCCCTTTTTCTATGCCAAATAGTTAAGTATATATGAATTGCGTATAAAAATATTATTCACTAATGCTAGAATATTTATTATTTAAATAATACAATTAATGAAACAAAATATCGATAATAAACAAAATAATGATAATTCATTCGAATTTAGTAAAATAGATGAGCAAGATTCAGTACATTCCAGTGAGTCCTGTTCTCCACACATTTATACCCTAGAGACGTCATCGGAGGACAAAGTTATCATCATAACAACTTCCCCAGGAGCGTGACGTCAAACATTGTAGGACTGCCGATACATACATTAAAATATTGTGCTTATGTTTCGTCATTTTAAAAAACTAGCACCATCACCATAAGGTTTTGTACCTTCCGAGTAATATTTTTTCAAATAAGTTAGAGGGTCTCTGACCTACAGTGCGTAAACACCAAAAACGATTGCCGTGCATGGCGTCACTGGTACCACCTTTCTTTGGCCTCACAAACATATTATCTCGTACTAACTACAGTATATGGTCCATACTAAGGTGGAATGCCCAAATTGGAGCCCGGCATAAAATTGGTGGAAAGGAAAAGGAATGAAGATGTTTTTGGCATAGCTAAGGAAGAACAAAGATTCCTCGGGGAAATTACTGATTAGCATATAAAAATGGCTTTAAACAGATAATGAACTAAACCAGTCTACCCATAGAATCACCATTTCATGCTATCCACGCCGTTTAGGTTTTTGAAAAATGGAGAGGTCTACCGTTCAAACCGACCATCATCGGTTTGAAGAATTGAGGTTTTACAATTTTTTGGACCTTTATCTTTTGGTCGAGGAAAAGCGTCGGAAATCTAGGAACGGTTATAAAAACCGGATCACGGGGAGGTAGCCTTTTAATTTTTTTCATCCATATTCAACCGAGGTAGACGTGAACTACCTCATCAACGGCCACTAACTAGACGTAGCCCGTTCCGCCTTGAAAAAACATGATTTTTCCAAATTTTTTCCCGCTCCACTCAGACAAGGGGAATTAAGGCTGAGGAATTATTTTTTTCCTTCGTCAGTCTTTTTATTTATTTGCAAATGTCGCGTAGAGGCGAGGATAGAAAAAAAAAGAATTTCTTCTTCCCCCATCCCTCCCCTGATCTCTCACCACTTTGGAATACATTTTCGTAATTAAGTCTTTTTCTAGTTTTTTGTACTCTCTCTCTCTAACCCTCTCTCCCCTCACAAAAATCCACCATCCTTGTTCTCCTTACATTAATTTTTTTTCAACCCTTTCCATTCCCACCATACCTCCACACCCACCTCCCTCCCTCCCAATGCTTTTCCACCGTGGAGAAAATCTCCCACTCCTAAATACCTCTTCCATCTCTTATTCTCCTTCCTTCTCTGTCTCTCGGTGAGACGTGAGTTATCGACACGGAGCGAGAGTTCTTCTTATTATTTTTTTTATCCTCCCTCTCCTTTTCCCTTTTGAATTCTCTTGAAGACGAGGGCTTAGGTAGGAGAAGGTGGTGGGGAGTTAGTCGGTGTGGGACGACGACGTTGAAAAACGGATCTTACGGAAAAATTCTTCCCCGTCGCAAGTTCCCCCCTTTTTACCAAGCCGAATCCCATGCGAAAGAGGAAGAGAAAGAGGAGAAAGGGATGGAGTAAGGAGTGGATTGGGGGGTAGGGGAGAGTTTGCACCCCTCCCGCTTTTGCTGTGAACGGGACGGCAGACACTTTAATATATAGATTTAGTCTAAAATGGCCACGCGCGCAAGCGGCGATGCGTCCGGAGAGAAAGGAAATTCTAACGCACACCACTCAGGATCGCTGGCAAAAGCGGGGTGGGTGAAGTGGTGGATGAATTCAAGGTGAGGTGCGAAGCTTGAAAATTCTTCGCATCGGTTCGGTTCTGCCCTGCGATCGGGGATCAATAGCGTTCGTATATACGCGCGTGCAATATTGGCTCAGGGGACGAATTGAAGGGATAAAAATAATAATATGATAATGATTATTCCCTTTCGCTTTTTGCGTTTCCGTTCATTGGGTGACATATAAGTTGAACCTTCCTCCTTCTAGCCACCCCAGCCAACAGGGAAATACACTTAAGCCCGGTTTTATAATCTCCGGTTAAATATTTACGACAAATCTGAAGTAAATATGTTCTACCATTGATATTACTCTAATTCACTAACCGAAAACCTGATTAGGTATGGAAAAAAACTCAGCACCAAGTTAACGACAACAATATGCTATATTGCGGTTAACGTTAGCCAAAATTTATGAAACCAGGCCTTAGACTTTTAAGAGTGATTTTTTTATTTGGTTCATTGAAATAACATAAGGATATTTTTCCTTATATTTTCTTTAAAATTGTGTGCATCAGTCATTTACGATGATAATTTTTCCTATAGTTGAAAGTTTAGATGGGGACACATGGTTCCAGTAGCCTATTTGCTTTGGACGCGCCCACTTGTCTTATAATATATATATATAGCTTAGTAAAGTCATGATTATATTACTCACTTTCATTCAATTTTAATTAGCATGAAATGTCTTTTATTTATAAATATTTAAATAGATTTATTTGTTGAGTATTTTAGTCCAATTAATTAATCAAATTGCTTTTGATTTAATTATAAATCATCATCAGGGCTATCATAGGGAATAATATACTATTGATAACTGCTTAATCGAAACAAAAAAACAAGCATTAAATTAACATTGTTAGATTTTTTAGGCCACATTTACTCCACTTGTCACACAGGAACAATTGCTGGGGCATGTATGTTCCGAAAGTATTAAAAGGGCTAAGAGAAGTGTATATTTCTCAAATATTCCCATAATAATGCAAAATGATTCTGCAAAGGAGTTATAAAGATGGTCTAGCGGGCCTAATTCGGGCGGTCTGAAGAGCTGGAAATCGGTGATGTCTGGGAAGCCCGCCGGGGAGGGCTCCTCCTCGGTTAAAACCATTAGGAAACCTCTACGAAACCTACATTCTATAGAGATGACTGAATACTAAAGTAAAAGATCGTAGTAGGACGCACATTTCTGCGTATGTCCTTGTATCGCTTCCCATTACTGATTGTGAGTACTGCTCTATTGAAATTGATCTATTTTTTTTTAAATCTTGCGAATATTTTCTCTCGTATTGATTGTTATCAACTTAACATGCAATCATTTTCCCTGTAGCTCCATATTTTAAGAACTAAATGAAACTAGTTGAAAATAGGCTTTTTTAACTACCAGCATGCAATTTTGGCGATAAAAAAACACCAGTAGTTAGAAAATGCCTTCCAAGGCAAAGTATTCAGTCACATTAACACAAAATTCACTCTTGGTCTTCATTTATTACAGATCCTTTTTCCCCTTTTTTCATGGCTGGTGCCCTAATACCCCCGGTTACATGCTCATACTCTTAGAGTAGCATTAGTACGGCTCGTGTGGTAGTAAGTTGATGTAATACCGTCCAAAGGAATACTTGAGGGAGAGGAAAAATGTCAGATACTGACATCAATATATAATTATTACTCGTATATTTCTAAGAGCACGTATTGGCAAGCAAAATGACAATTTCCTCCACAACACTCGTTGATCGCAAGTGTAATAACTTAAACCATGAATAAATACTATTTATAGGCGTGAAAAATGTTTTTATGATCACCTTTCTGTCTTTGTTCATTATAACTAATAATAGAGTAACATTGCTTTCAATAAGATTCCAAATAACAGACTTCCTATGTAATTTAAGGATCGATTTTTTGGTGGTGAGTCGACTACTGACATCGCATTACTTCGCCTACCATCGACTTATCGCATCACGGGGGCTTGGCTTCCAATTGCTGTTCGGCGAAAATCCCAATCCCTGTTTGGGTGCCATTAAGAGAGAAATTCAAGTGTAGTGTTCCGTTTAGGACATTTAACTATGGAATTACTGGCACCTCTCGTTGTTGGTATATGTCTATGCCTACGCTAGGTTTCTCTACACCCTCCTTGAATTCACCAATCAAATCCTTTCCCAGGCGTGATATTTATCAATCTTTACTAGCGTATTGGACCTCAGTTGTCGGTCATTTCCCCTTAAAAACAGCATTTCATTTATATTTTAATTTAAAATATTCTTATCAGAATATATCCATGCAACTGCTCAAGTGTAGTGAATAAGTATTTTCTTGAGAGAAAAAAAATGATTGCGGTACTAATATTTCAAGGAAAGAAACAACGCTACTAAATGGCAAAAAAACGATCAGTCGTGTTGAGCCTTGATTAAAATTCTGAAAAATGAAGTTACAAATTGAAGTAACTGAGTGATCATCATGATAATTGCTTTGAGAACTCGTTCATTAGCATATCATTTTGTGATATGTAATCAAAGCGATAATAACTTTGCATTACTGTATGAGGGAAGGAAACAATAGGAAGGTCCGCATTTACTGAACCTGGGAAATGCACTTTCATGAGGTCTACTATCCCGCTATGCAGATGCTGCAGGCAAGGGAAATGGTTTACGTTTCCAACTCTATTCACGGTTTCGAAGAGCAGCGCTTATCCGCCACGACAGGCTGGCCGTTAATTATGGCTTGGGGTTTTCAGCGTTGCCACACCTTTCTGCTTAAGTTCGTAAATAGCAACTAAGGTGAAATTAATAATAGGATGAGCCAATTGCATTCGACCGCAAGGAGAGCAGCGGCAGACCAGCTCCTAATGCTAGGACGGAAGGTAGTTCCGTGGACAATTTATGAAATGGGTTACTACTTAGGTGGAATCAGGAAAAACATACACTTCCTCTGCCTGAATTCCCTTCTTTTCCCGTCCAGTAACTGCAGTCTTCACCTATTCAAGAATTTCAAACAAACATGCCCACCACGCAGTATGATTTGCTGTAAAAAATTACCCTCGATTAACTTTACTGTTGTATTTCACGGGAAAACTAATTCCTCGCTTATGATAAACCACAGGAGACAAACACGCAACCCAACAATGAAGTATTTCGCTGGGCTATCAGGGAGCCCCGTTTATGTGTTGTGCATTTTATGTACCGTGAAAGATCTCATTTTTTTGCGTTGAGCGTTTGAATCCTGTGGTTCGTCCCTGTCGAGGAATTAGTTTTCCTTATTACCACCAGTTAGGTTAATCTGGAATAATTTTAGTTTATAGCGTGTAGTGCCATTGGAAATTTTTACCCTGGTGTTCCCACATTAGAGGCCGTATTACTGCGAAAAATGATAGATATTGGCGATAGGCTTGTAAAGTTGACTTTCTTTAACAATTTCCTCCAAACTACCCTATCCTTGCATAACTACCTCATTTGCTTCAGCTACAGTCACACATTGCTTCATACACACCCTCCGGTTCTTAAGACTCCTAATATTCCTTTCTTTAGAGTATCTTCTACCACATTCATGTATAACTTTTTTTTAGGTTTATCCCCTTCCCCCATTCACATCATCTAATATATATCTGTTTCGCTATTCGGCTCTCATCCATCTCTCGATATGACCACACTGGAATTAATGACTAAAGAAAAACCATGACGACCCATGGAATCCATAGAATAAAAATCTGTATAATTGGGAAGACTGTAATTAAATCCATAACTATGCCTATCAAGCCCTTCTTTAACAATTCAACTGCATGAATGTAGCTTCACCAATTTAATTACTTCTTTTATATTTGATTTGTAAAACATTTCATTCTACCACTTTACGCAAAATGCAGTAAAAGGATTACATTTTGAGCATAAACCTTTCTGACAGCTGCCAACTGTATCATCGGTATCCGCAACTACTTCAACGGGACAACGGAACACATTACTCCGTTCGCAGTTAAAGGGGATGGATTCGGTACTATTTCCAGCAAACTATCTCACATAAACGACCATATTCTTATTTGCACGTACAAATCAAATTTAAAAGAATCTTTTGTAAAATTAAGACGCTGTAGCTCTAAACATTCCTAAACATTATCCTATCACTGTCACGAGTCGAACTAACGATGAGAAATATCAACGAGACTATGCAGAAACTATTTTAAAACGCTGACAAAAAATAAAAAAATTAGGTCAGGGTACATATTATTCGAATTAATACTATTTCAATTGATAAAATGTTTTTAAACTCACTCACCTTTGAAGAAAAAGAATTGAACGGGAAAGAAGCTGATCAGAAACAGGTGAGGGATTTATGACCCCGACTAAGAATACGAAACAAAGGATAGTGATGAGAATGACATAAAGAAAGGCGCTACGATGATCAATACCAGTGACCTGAATGAGGAATCAGATCAAAGCCTTCGGATACAAGGTTTCTTACAGAAAAGAACGGAGAAAATAAAATAAGTATAGATAAGCAAAGAGGGATAGGGTTACGGAAGGAAGGGAGTTTTAGGAGAAAACTTGAATGGGAAAGAATGTTTGAGTCGAGATGAAGAGAAGAAATGAGAAGCTAAAGGAAGTGGTGGGAGGGACATTGTTAGAGTCAAGCAAGAAAGTTATTAGATTAGATAGATAATAGACATTTCACCTGGATTGATAGAAGTCAATTAGATTCTAGAGTAGATACCTCTTGAACTAAAATATTTAAGATTAAACGGGTTAAGGCTGAGCTTAAATAAAACTTTCAACCGCATCTAAATCAAAGTCTTATTGATATCAAATCAGCAATTGCAAAGATTTGACATTGGAATATTAACCATTTTGACGGTGGGTAGGTACATCAATCACTAAATGAGCTACAAAGCACGATTTATCATTGTAAATTCATCATATGAGCATCAGTTGTTAAGTAAAAAGAATGTATTGACACTCGCACGGACGACTACGTAGTTTAATGATCAACAACGCAAGAATTGACAAACGGCGGTGCAGAGTAAACGTGAGCGCCAAAGCGGGCAAGCGGAGGACGCCCGGGTACCGATAAGTGAAAGTGAAAGTGCCGGAGAGCAATGCGAGGGTGGAGGATGAGGAGTAGGGTTTTGCTGGTTCATCGCCGAAGGGTTAATGCCGACCACTGGCCCTATAAATGGCCCCCTTGAGGTCCCGAAGGTTTTTGAACACGTGTACCCTTGGCATTTCGACCCTAAATTTTCCACCCTGTCCAAATAGAAGAGACTGAGGGTGGAGACATGGTTGAACGTATTTACTGTAACCTTGCTAAAATATGAGGTGGTAATGTATAGATTCGGGGCGCTCTCGGAATGACATAGTCGTCTGTCATGCTTAATAGTTTCAGTCTTTATAGCCTTTTACTCAGAATAGCACTCAAATCTTCCTCATCTGTGGCCTACAATATCCTATGGCCTATAATAAAAGTATAGACCCTTTCACATACATCCCGAGAAAAGGGATAAAAGCTAATAATAACCTAATCCTTTCTGAGAGATTGTGCTTTCTATGCTTTATATAAAAAAACATCTTTTTGTCTTTCTATACCAAACTAATGCTTACTATGTAGAATTGAATGCATATTTAACCTGTTAAGTGCTATTAAGCCAACGCTCTTGCTTATCCCTATCACCAAGAACGGTTGTAAACGGGATACATTATAAATGACAGAACAAATGAGACATAGTGCATAGAGTTTTAGGTGTAACAATGTTACAGCTTTTGATATACTGCTGTATAAAATGAAGTACTCCCCTTAAAAGTAGACAATCGTCAATCAATAATTTTGCTAAATCAAACTAATCGGAAAATAGACACGAGTAAATCATTAGAGACAGTGTCGAGAGATTAGAATTCTTTTTATGATTGATGGAAAAGCATTAAGGTGTTACGTCATTGAAAACTCTTCTCCTTTGGTTATAGTTTCTCCTCCGTTATTGGTAACATCGGTCACATTCGCATTGCACATCATCGGTAAATGTGCCGACATAATCATTAGTTCTAATTTATCCCCGGGGATAGCAGTTTTGGCGTAAGTGCATAATAGAGAAGTTTCAATGAACATTTCTCTCGAGGATGTACGCTGAAAATGTTCTTCTTCTATAAATGTGTTAGGCAATGAAAATTCAAACGCCTCAATAAGACAAGAAAACTGATCAAAACAGTGCTTCCAAAACATTTCATAACCACCTTCAGAGCTGCTAGCTACCAACGGAACAGAATTTATAAAGCAAGGATTTAGCATCAACGTCACGGAATTAGACAATTATAAGAGAAAAAAGATAGTATATTGACAAAATTGGGCATATACATACACAGCGTTTTGGACGTTGGAAGTTCTTGTATTCCATTCCTGACCTTCCTAGATATTTCTTTTCACTTTTAATCCTTTCCAATATTGTTTTTAGGGGGATCTTATGCAAAATAATGTGTTCAATGAGAAAGAGGGTTCAGCAAATAAACTGAGAGACAAACACATAGATTCCTACAGGTAAACAAAAACTGCAGAGGGGGCCTCACTATGATAGAGGAGATGGAAATCGAAACAACGAAGGATGATAACATCCACAGTTGGAGAGAGCTCAAGACGAAATCCTCGACTTTCTCTGAAGGGACCACGCTAATGAGGGAAACGCCGTCGAGAGTTTTAGGAACCCCTTTGACGTTGTACAACGATGTTAAGCATAGACCTAAAAGGGGAAAGTGAGCTAGCGACTAGTTGCGCAAGCAGAAACTAAAAACTGGAGTATATGAAAAGGAGCCCAGTAGAAGATGGTAAGAGGAGGCTCAGGAGGATAAATTAAACGCAATACAGGTGGTCTAAGAATGTAGAATTTATGAAATTTTACATTCTTAGACCTCCCCATCCCAAACCATTAGTGCCCAAATATTATTTAATTTGCTTTTCCTACACTATTCATCCTTCAGTAAATAAAAGCATACATGAATAAACTGAAAAAAGGACCCATTAAAATCGAATGCCTGTAATTATAATCAAGCATCGATTATCCCTTCGTTCTGTGCAAAACTTATCAATTCAAGGTATAATCATCATGAAGATTTAATAACTAATGCTCATGAAACCTAAAATCAGTAGCCTAAGTAAATTTATCATTGGAATATTTGTTATAGAGCATTTTCTATTCTCTCCTATTGTTATTGCGCATAATGTAGCGAGTAAACTCCATAAAAACATCTAAAACTTTTCATTCTGACTATCCCTGTGTACCGAAATACACATAAAGTAATCCATTTGAAATGCCATATTAATAAATATAGACATATAAATTGATGCTAAACCTATTTCAGGCTCTCCTAAGGGACCACCTAGGGTACCAATTTTCCAAAATATATAATTTATTCTTGTCAAATCTCAATACCCAATACAGGAATGTTGTGGGTTAGTTCTGTGTGACATTCACAGCCCTAACTCGATGGTATTCCTTCATGATAAAGGTAAAGGAAACACTGCGATATCACAGTAATAATTGATCGTTTACGGCCATCATTTCATAATCATCAGGTGATTTCTACATCTCAGGTTATTCTTGTTGTAATTGCAGTGTTTTCTTTACCTTTACCATTGTAATAATGCCATTCCCCCTTTACCCCCTGTCCTCTAGTTCAAGAAGAGTGCAACTATGGACGAGTAGATTTCAAATGAAAATTAATCCAAATGGTCAATAAAAGTAGAGTAAGTTACTCATATAAATGCATTTCGGTCATCCAGGTGACTACCCACAGGGAGAATTTAAAACTCGTAAACGCGCGTCTTTGCGAGATTTTAATTTCTCCTGTGGATGGTTACATGGATGACCGAAGTGCATGTATAGGAGTCTAACTTCCTCTGCTTCTATTCACAATTTGAATTAATATTTAATTTAAATTCATTTTTCAAGTCGTTGGTATGAAGGAATTAAAAGAGTGCTTCGACTGGGAGAAAAACTAGATGAGATAGGTAAAATGGAAGCGAGTGGCTCTCGGTGAAGGGTCGCGCTGGTGGTTCAGCGTCGGATAGGCAGAGAGAGAGAGTGAGTGAGAGAGAAAGAGAGAGACGGGGGAAGACCAGAGGAGGGGAAGTGAGGGGGAGGGAGGGGGAGACACGTGGAGGGAGAGGAGGAGGGGGAGGCAGACTGGAGTTATATCCTCGACGGTTTGGCCAGCCAGCCAGCCACCTTTGCCGATCGATTGCAGACGGCTGGGTCCCGACGTGACTGTGGGGGGCGGGAGAGGAGCGGAGGAGGAGAAAGGGAACAGAGGGGGGAAAGGATGGGACTGGATTCGGCGAGGGGGTTGTTTTGGGGGGGGGGGAGGAAGGGCAGGAGCGGAAAGGGTACAGACGGGATAGCACAGGGAGGCGGGAGGGAGATTTTCGGCCGGGAGGGATTTAGGGGGAAGCGGAGGGGCAGAGGGAAGAGTTGGACGATGAGGAGGGTCAGACATGGCTGCTCCGTCCTGCGAGGGAAAGGGAGAGGGAGTGGGGAAAAAACAGGGGGAATCCTGGGAAGGGAGGAGAAGGGAGTAGGAGGAGAATGCGTGCGCGCCACTGAGGGTATGGGGGGTAGTTTAGGGAGGATGGGTGAGCTTTAGAGAGAGGGAGAGAAAGGGTTAGGAAGGGGAGAGAGGGGATGGTTTTTCGGCGGTTTGGGAAGTAGGGGGAGGGAGAGGAGAGACAGGAGGAGTAGGGAGGAGGAGCTGTGCTGGCGTCAGCATGGGGAGGGGAGAAAGAGAGAAGGAACGAGGAGAAAGTGACTGGGATATATCGGGAGTAGACGCCGGGCGCTGCTGCCTCCGTCGGCCGGGGGAGAATGTTGGACGCGGGCGGGAGTGAGAATGGATTGTTGGGCAATGTATGAATGAGACGGAGAAAGAAAAAGTGTGTGTGGGCTGGGAGTGAAGAGAGGGTGAGGAGAAGGGAAGAAAGGTGGGGAAATGAGGGATTACGAGGAGGAGGAGAAGAGAAAGTGAGAGGGAGATGAACGTAGAGAGAAGGAGAGAGAGATAGGGGTGAACATGGTTGTGGAACTGACGGAAAAGGGTACCAAAAGGGGTGGTATGCGTGAAAGGGAAAGGATTTGGCGTTAGAAGAGGAAAGGATGGGAGGAGAGGATGTATACTGACCGTTCAATTTTCTCGTTTTCTTTAATTCTGATTCGGTTTGGTTTTTCCGAAAGTTTCGGTCCTTCCCGGGGATTTTTATTAATGTGAATAAATGACAAATCTTTTTTTTCTGAAAGGAGTCAGCGGCGGATACATCCTAACATAAAAGGAAAAGAAATGACCAGCGTTTTCAAACGTCCATCGGCCTGGTGGAAAATTATCCAGAGTCTAACCTAATATCCCAGTCACTATCACAAATAAATTAGCTATATTTTTATTCATCGATAATATTTAATACACGAATGGATTCATCATGTAGGGGAGAATATCAGGACCTGATCATGCATCCTATTTGACGACGCCATGAGTGCATAAAATTAAATCAGTGAAAATATAAATAAGTTATTTATTGGTAAAAGTGAATTTTCACGAAATAGAGCCTAGATTCATCCCTTTTATTGCTCAATTTAGTTTAAAATTACATAGTCTTATTACTTGTAACAACTATCAATAAAATACGCTGATTTAAAGCTGCAGTAGTTACACTTTGAGTTTTCTGGCAAACAAACTCTCCCGTTTTCCTAAATTTCGATTCATATGATTTTTCCCGGGTTTTTGATCGTTCCGGGGATTTCACTATAAAATAAATAATCAAAATTAAATTAAGAATACATTTATGAAGGAAATAAAGAGGAATGGCCGACTATTTGAAAAATCTATCAACCTGTGCTAAAAGAATTTAGTCAAAAAGCCAAACATTGCTTCTCTTGGATAGTCTAATATTACTAATAAGTCCATTTAACTGATTAAAAATTGTAGAAATCACATCTTAATGCTACGTATTAAAATATTATAATTCAAAACAAAGGCTGTATCCGGTGCTATTTTACAGAACTATCACGTATAACGTAGTTTATTTATCCCAAGGCATGTAAGTAAGCACAGGAAAGTCAGAATTTACATTAAATATAATATAACTCACGGGTGATTATAAAATTTACGTAAAAATAAATTATCAAAACAAGCAATTTTAAAAGATGTACTTTAAACACTGCATCCTAACTTTACTATGTAAAGTAAAAAGTGTGGAGAACAATGTTAAGTTAAAAATTGTTCTAAAAATCTGGATACCATGAAATGCAGTTTTTTGTATTAAACCATTATAACATAGATAAAGGAAAGCTGTCAAAGACCAACGCCAATGGCCAACGTTTGGTCAGGACCCTGCCTCTAGCTCCCCCTCACGCCCCCTCGTTCCTTTTTACTCCCCTTTATTTAAGCACAGACCCCTAAGGGGCGGTAGCACTCCCTTTGGGAACCACTGGCATAAACCCTCACTGAATTTCATCTTGAACTAGGATGGCTTGGTGATGTGACTGGCACACAACCTTACACGCATTTGGGAGATCCAGGTTTGAATTCCAGTCAAGTCAAATGATTTTTTTTTCAAGGTGAATTTCACTGCTGTGAAGTATGTGAAAGTAAGAACCGGTTAAACAAGAGGAACAAAACTGCACGATAGACGAAGGTAAGGCGTAAAAGAGACATACTTGTTTTGACAAAAACGGGTACGGCCAATATGACATTCCTGAAGTAGGGACATTTTTACAAATGGGGAGGTGAACCCAAAATGATATGAAACCCCAAGACATTTGCTTGAGGAGACTGTAAGACAAAATAAATTGCTTGGAAAATAAATGGAGCAGCCGTACATGGAATTCTTGAGGAATCTTTCGCTCTACGGAAATGAAAAACTTTGATAAAACCTTTATGGTGACCTGAAGAGGCCACAGTGCAAAGAATCCGTGTTCTCATGAAATGAAATCTCAATTCGAATGAGGCTTTTCATTTCTCCGCTGCTGCTGCATAGAGTGCGTAGAATACGGGATTTAGGGATAAGAAAGATAAAAATGACCGTTTTAGAAAAAAATAACGACATGTATAAAAATGAAATATGGAAATACACTTAACTTCATGGAATCAGAAAGGCATCAACGTTCTTTCAGAAAACACAAGCGATTTAAAATTGGTTATGGCACTAAAAATCCAAGAGAAAGTGCGCAACCAAAAATATTTTAATAGTTAATATATTTGACAATAAATACATAAATATGTAAAATATATTTTATAGTTAATATATGAAATATATAACATACTAAACCAACTTTTGAAGCCAGACGTAAAATTACCAACAGAAGTTCCTATCATGTATATTTGGTCATTTTTACACCTCTTACCTCTTCGCAAGTAAGAAATACGTTCAAACGTAGATTCTATCGAGATATCAAAATTAGTCTCACAGATAGCAGTGCCTCAAATATGCTTTTTAGAGAACATGTTACGGTATCTATTCGGAATGATTCGACGGTATCATCAGGAGGAATAAATTAAAGTATAAAGTAAGATAACATCCAATATGAAAATTGCAATTTGAACGGAGAGTTAAAATCAGTACACAACTAATGCTCCCATAAAGTCAACTTAAAATTGCAATATACCAAGCAAAAATATTTATTCATTCTAATGATATCATACCTTTAATAGTAAATGCATTCAACGGAATGAGGTGCATAACTGATCCGATGAAATAACAAGCTCATTTACGCCAACTGAGACGGGGATTGTGCAAAACATTAAAATGCTTGCACATAAACACGGTTTCAAAGACTAAATTTCATAAAAAGCAAATTTAGACTCCATAGTCCGAAATTAAATCTTACATTCAACAGATTACTTGGGGTCAAGAGCAGATGTATAAGTCATACCTACAAGGAATTAGTTTCATATTAGTTTTACATGAAAATTTATATGTATTTCTTTGAGTGAAACAAAATGCTATTCCTATGCTATTATACATTTAACGTCTACATGAAACTGGATTTTGTTGGAGCTAAACCTCATTTTTTTACTCCACTGTTTGGCAAGAGCCAAGAGCAAGCGTAAAAATGCCTTATTTCGATCATATACGCGAGAAAACCAGATAGGAAAATTTTTTTGATTATTGCTAAATAGTACCTAATACATGAAAATTAAGGCAGAAAAGTCATTTAAAAAGTAATAAATGAGTAGTCAATTGTAACTGATTGTGTTTTTTCTAACTGGAGCGTAAAGCATTTAGTGCAGCCATTAAATAACTATCAACATAACTTTGATCTCAAATGCCATCTACAACGCAAAAAAAACTAGGAGCAAACGGGCCAACCTCACAACCATTTTTTAAGGCAAGAATAAACGGAAATATTTCAAAGCCAATATTATCCAAAGCACGAGATTTATTGAATATTTGTTAAATTAATAGTTGCCGTAGTTGTAGTGTCAACCTTTAATAAAATAACGGAAAACCCTCCATGTAAATTTCGGTACGGTCGTAAACAGCACAGGATTCCGGAATCGCAAAATTTCAGCTTGATTGTTGGAAACATGAACAAACACAGCCGACGAAAGAACGTTACAATTCCAGACCAGGTAAAAAATGGGAAGGTTCACTCAAGCGTTTTTTCCCATGTCTGTAGAGAGGTGAGAAACACAGGTGAAATAGCTAGCACCTCTGGTGGATGAGTGGATTTGTTATGTATGTAACGAGATATTGCATTGCTATTCACAATTTCAGTTGTCACTTGTGTGCAGAGGCCACCGGCAACCATTTTTGCAGTTTTTGAATAGTGAAATGGACTTCCGGACCACGTGCACGTGGAATCCTGTTGTACGCGTCAGTCTGATATATAAGTGCTTGTTGGTGCGGTGAAATAAACCTTAAACTTTCAAGTTAGTTTCTTATTTATTCATCCAACAATTATTTACTTGAATTTCGTTGGTTAAAAAACCAGTCAGATATTAGAATAGTCCAAACATTCAAAATAAGTTTGAAATTTACGAAGAATGGAGCAAGAGCTTGAAGTAATATAGGGCTTGACGAAACAATGATTGTCATTGAAAAACAACAGGCATTGATAGATCCAAGGGAGAGATTGGAATGAAAAATATTGCATTTTATTAGTTTAACCAAGGTTATGAGAAATGTTTTGAGTTACGGCAAACAATTCTCCTCTTTCGTGAGTAATATTAAATGAAGCTATTATTTACTACAAACACAACCTTGGTTCTTGAATAACAAATATTGCACTAAAAAAATTCTAGGAGTAAGTGCGGAAACGTGCATAAATAACCGAAATTATTTTATGCCTCCGTTAAATATCCAACTTTATATTAATCACAATGTTTAGTGCAGTTACATCAAATGAGTAGTAAAATAATACTACATTTCAATAAACTGACAGGTAACTCTTCTTGTAGTAGTAGCTATGGCTGTATACAGCAGAGGACACAACAATTGCATACAATGCAGCACGGTTGCTGTAAATTGGAGGAAACACAGTTGAAGTATCAGCGTGATGGTGCCAAACCTCGCACAAAATGCTCCTCAGTACACCAAGTGTATCAATTTCAAGTATATCTTTTCACTCGTGCGCGTTACTGCGTAGTACATCATTTGCGCTTTCGCAATGGTTGAAAAAATTACTATGCAGTAACTCGGAGGCTACGCGTCAATTAGCCACGTGATCTCAGCGCATGTGAACTCTAGTGGATAACTTACTAATTGTACATTAGAGTTCACCTTATACCCAATGGTTTCAGTAAATTTGGCCACCTGTATCAGGATTTGAATGTTCAAGAGTTCTTTTTCCCATCGCATTCGAGACCTTATTCTCTCTATCAGTGAATATTCTTGTAACAGATTATCGGACGGTTTCGTATGAAGTGACTTGACACTGTTCATGCTATAGGTATCACATGCGGAGGGGGTTTGGTAACTAGACTCTGTCCAAGATAACAGCATAGTTGACAGTTGGAAATGCAAACAATCAGTAAGCACACCCAATGCCGTTCGGGGAAGGGAATCACGTGGCCAAAAAATCCATGATGGTGGCCTTTTTTTTAATCATACGACCGTGAAATAATTGTTCTTTCATAGTCAAGTCGGTATATTTAAACTGCGCTATTATCACGAAGGGACTCTAAAAAAATAATTAATTGACGAAACCATGCGATGCCTTTGTTATTTTGGCGTGTCATTATTATCGCGACACTACGAGAATACATTTTGATCACTTCAGGAATCCCCACCTCGTTCCGCGATGATAAAAGCCCCACGTCACAGAGAGCACAAAAATACCAAAATGCAACAGGAGACTGGAGAGAGCGTTCTCGTACCACTACCATTACTGCTCGGCAGCTGAAACTCCCCAAAATTTGTGCTGCCGCCCTCCCCCCCCAAACCCCGCCCCGCTCTCATGCGATCTTCTTGCCGGGCCATATATTCCCCCGCTCCATACCCCCTCTCCGCTGGATAGGGGCAAGTGACGCGGACTCTTGTTCGCCTGCGCTCTATGTGGGTGGGTAACGAAATGTCAATACTCTCTACCCCCCTACCACCCCCCCACCACCTCACTATTTCCACTCCCTCCAACCACCGTACCTCTCTCATAGGAGGTAGAGGTAGGGACCCTAGCCAACGCCGCAACAATGATACCGATGCGACCACGCAGAAGTGCAAAAGATAAGGGGAAGATAAAAACCATAGCAGCGTTTACTTATCAGAAGCTATTTAAATAAGCAATGACGACTGGAATAACAAAGAAGTCAAAATAATAACAATATTATAATAGTATCCGCTTAAACACTGGGGAAACGATAGATATCTACATTCTAAATTCAAGAGAGGGAAACACCGATAAATGTCTACACTCTTATGAAAAAGGACCAAGGTTTCGGCGCATTGTGCCATCATCGGTCGATAGTCTATAATACTGGAAATTTTACTTTTACAGGTACTTTCATCCCTTGAAGATGGATTAAAATCAAAATTTTCAGTTGAAAATAAATGTTGAAGTATCTAAAAACATTCATTGTGACTCTGATAGGACAGATTTCAATGCCACAAAGTAATTTGCCCTCCGAACCCATACACACATTTAACACTATAAAAATTTAACATACTCTCAGTATCTGCAGTAAATAGCAATATAATCTTTTAATCTATCCAATAAATGAAGCCATATTTTTAACTTCCATTAATTCAAAGTTAACTGAGTAACAGGATAACAATCTACTTAAGGTGGTTCCACCGCAAAAGGACATGTTAGTAATTTTATTCCTATTCTTGATACTTATAGAAAAACATTTCCTCTATCTGATATGAGCAACAAGCTTCTAGCTCTCCACGCTATTTTTATTGCAGATTGAGCTAGAACTTACATAGTTTTAAATGGGAGACTGGGAGAAACACATGGAAATTTACTCTTTTTCTTTCTAAGATAAATTCCATTTTCACGGTCAACTGTTCACATGAAGCCAAAACCCCGACATATTGACTAAAAATAAAAAAAGATGCATCTTAAAACTTATATTTTTAGTTATTAGCTAATTACAGTAATAATTGAAGTCAAAATGTGGAAATACCACAGAAATGGCGCTGCACTTGGCTTATGTGGCTATTAAAATATGTTAATTATTAATGTATTCGTGGAATAATCTTGCAAATCTTGTAGGTACCATACATTTTGGTTTCCAGTAGCTGAGGCAAGTCATCAGCGAAAGTAGCATATTTTAAACTAAATAAACAGAGATTTAGAATATAGTATTTATTTTTATTCACACAGTCGCGGTGGAACATCCTTAAAAACAGTAAGCATGGTGGTGCAAGAAAAATAAACATTTTTACGCATTGAGATCAATAGATGACAGAAGCGGAGGAAACAAATGAGAGAGAAGTGAGCGAAGGGAGTGAGGGTTAGGGGCTAGGTGGGAGAGGAGGGGTTGGAAAATAAGAGGGGAAAGAGGAGATGCATGACGCGCACGTGAGAGAGAGATAGAATATAGAAAGGGGAAGCGTGTGAGAGAGAGAGAGAGAGGGGTTAAGAAAGTGAAAGTCTGGGTCGGAAAAAAATGAGGAGAGGGGCATGAGAGGTGTGAGGAGGTACGGAATGGAGGTGGTGGCGGTCTAGGAGGAGGGCAGGGGAGGAGCAAGAGGAGAAGGACGAAAAAAATGAGGCGACGCGGATCTGTGCATGAAGGGGAGACGTGGATTAGAATTAGTCGGGGAAGGAGATGGGAGTGAGGTCAACGTGAATGACGTGATGAGGACGAAGGACGGCTGGGGATTTGGTTGGTATGATAGCCACAGTACCAGCTAAAGGTGATCGGCGCGATTTTTGTCAACATTTAGATTGGCGTGAAACTTTCCATATTTGTTCTCATTACTGATATCTATGGATAAAAGTGAAAACATATTTTTTGGCAAATCAAAGGTATTTTCACACGTAGCCTCACGGCACATGAGATATCTCTCTCTCTCGGTCATCAGCTCAATATCGAGCGTTGTGACCCAAATGGACTCAGGTACGTGCATTACATACAATGTGACGCCAGTTCTTTCTATCTTGGGCCGCGTGGACTGCTTCGCTCAGCTTCAGGTTGGTGAGAGTCTTGATTTGATCCGTCAATCTTAACGGTGGGCGTCCTCGTGGCCTTTTTCCCCCAGACCTTGCCTTCCAGTACAATCTTCTCTAACCCATTGTGCCTTATGCCGTGACCGAAGAATTTTTAGACAATTGCGCTGAATTGTTGGCAGCAGTCGGTCCCTGTATGAAATTTTCAATTGGGCTAAAATGGAGGTGTTAGTTCTTCGCTCTGTCCATGATATACGCAGCATTCTTCGATAGCAATACAGTTCAAAGGCCTCAATCTTCTGGCGTATAGATGCTGTGATCGTCCAAGTCTCTAATCCATAGGTCATGATAGTGAAGACCATTGATAGAACTAGTCTACTTTTAGTTGACATGCTGATTCCTCTGTTTTTCCATATTTTTTGCATATTTTTTTGCATTTTTTGAACTGCGGTCTTGAGATATATTATGCAATAATTCGGTTGCATGTGTACAGATTTCCTTTTTTATTCGAAATAATACTTGTTAGTACTCATTATTGATGAAAGAGATTAATGAATTAAATATTGCGTACTTGACGATACCATAAATCGGTGAAACGCATCGTAATATAGTAAGTATTTTAATTAATCATGAGTACTAACATTATGAACGTCTACGAAGTGACGCCTGTCACTGTCAGGTTGATTCGAAGTAATACATTTATATTCTATTATAATGGTTGCTAATAATCGTGAAGGTGTCGCGGTGAGTCAGAGATTCGTAAAAACGTATTTAAATGTAATTTTCACCTACATGTCGAATGTTACGCAGCAAACTATCAATGACTCAAGTCATAACATGCTTTAATTAAGGCAAAAATGTGTGGTTAAGGTGAAAATGTTTGGTTAAAGCAAAAATAGGTGAGTTCCACCACATAAACAGGTGTATTTATATGAAATATGGTCTTATTATGTTTCGAATCACTTGAATAACCATTAAAAATATGGACTCAAAGACACACGATAACCACTCCAGCACACATAAGGAGGCTCCACCGCAGCTGTTTGTGTCAAAACAAATACAGATTTCTACCTTTTCCCAAGAATTATTTATAAAAAAAGAACTGTTTTGACGTGCCTAAGCTATTAGAACACAAAATTATGATACACAACATGCAGATTATTCGAGTAATACATTTTATAATTAACACTTCATTCCAGCAATTACAGCTGGATGCAGCGCCAAATCAACTGAACAAACGCATTTTGACCAATTATTGCACTAATATCGTAATTAATGAAATAGATGTATAATAAGTAATATATTATTATAAAATGATGGACAGGTGCCTAACTTTTAAAAGAACTTAATTCTTTGGAAGAATTTGTTTCTTACAAACAGTACGTCGTAGAAATGAAATTTGTATAATATTTTATATACATTTAAAAATGTGGTAGTTTCTATGCGCGTCTGTTAAATACGCCAAAACCACTGAACCTATCAAGCTAAAATTATGCACGAACATAAGCTAATCTATCTGGCTCAATAATAGGCCTTGTGCCGTTTTGAAAATATTCGCCATTTAAAGATTATAGTAATTTCCATTGATATGTAAATATTTATTTTGACGCGGAAAGTTTTGTTAGTAATAGAGGTCACTTAAAGGTAAGACTTGAGACTTTTCCAAGTTCTCTTAAGGAAACTTTGGATTTATTGAGATTTTTACTCATAACTATATGATTATTAATAATATCAGTAAACAACGAATACCTACGCCAAAGAGAACAAAAGTGTAATCTTCCTCAAGCATCTGATAAGGTAATAGTGATGTCCTCTTTGCGGAAAATCGAATCTCAAGAGCTACGAGAAAAACGGTTACAGTTGGACACGGTGAGACACGGTTTTAAGCATGTTTCAGAAGCCCCGGAGGAGCGTCATGCTTCTTACAGATGACTTATTTAAAAAAAATCGAATATGGTCTATATGACTACTGGAAAAAAATTGGGAAACATGCTCCAAATTATGACAATATTTCCCTCACTACCCTTGTGAAACTGGAATGCTTTTTTAATTTCCTATTTTAAAAATAAACAATTTCAGTGAAATAGCTCTTTACTATGCATCATTAAGCGAAAAAAATGGGAAATTTCTACTAATTAAAAAAAACTATGATGAGAAATGAGAAGTCAGATTCTCTTCCATATGAATGAAACTGCTATATTATTTCTTACTTTTACCAGTCCCATTGAGAATCAATGGGCATTTCTGTTAGTATTAAATAAAAAATACCTAGGCCTAACAGCAATAACAATCATCTTTGAGTTTCATCGCGAAAGGAAATGGTGTGATGGGTATGATGTAAGTTTGCATGCATGTAGAAAATTCGTGTTTTCCCCTGTTTCACCCATTTTCGCATTTAAAGCCATATAACATAAAGTTCAATCAGTGAAGATAGGATTTAAATGTATGAATTAGAAAAAATTAAGGGTTAAATTTTCAAAAAGTAACCAGGATAGAAATCAAATGATATATTCAAGTCATTTTCAAGTGGAACCACCTTGAAGTCGATAAAGACCAGGATTTGGCTATTATATTATTCCCACGAAAATTACAAGGAGGAAAAAGGATAGGTTAACATTGTAGAAGTCACAATGGGGAAATCAATGGCTTAGAAATGTAGATGGTATGGAGGGGAAGTGACATTTTCTAAATAAAGGTGATCTCAAATGGTCAAATAGAAAACATACTAGTGGACCATGCAGGCCGTTTTATTATAGATGAATAATCTTACCGGCAAGCTTCCACAAGCCAGGATATTCGTCCCCTCTATTTAGACCAGCGACTGGACGAGCCAAAAATCAATAACATCAGCTTAAATGTCCACTCATTATATTTGTGGGAAAGTATAATTTGTAATTCACAGTATTGTAGCAGTGTATCTTAATCGATACAGCCGAGATCTTTCGTCACTTGCACTGGAATGATAAAAATTGCGATCAAATTGCAGAGGGCTATGCACATGCATTAGAGAGAGCGTGGGAGTGTAAGGGCACCAGTCGTGCAAAGGGGAGAGAATAGGGAAAATGAAAATGAATGGGGAGAGGAAGAAAGTGAAATGCATGTTAACGGAGTGCATCAGTTCCAAGCGTTGGTTTTATCTTAACCGTGGTTAACCACGGATGTAGCGTGGAAATAGGAACTTTGTACGCAACTATTAGTTCAGCAGTAAATCTCTGTTATTTTGTCAATTCTATCAGCAATAGTAATACACCTTTATTGGGATAAAATAATATCATTCGTGTCATACTGAAACTACTGATCTGAATTTTAAAAGTAATCTAAGCCTTGCGTGTAGTCTTCCGAGTCTCTAGCGGCTACCAAACTAGTCCAACAATCAGCTGTGCCACACACACTATTCGTAAAAAATATGAAAAGGACATGACTATCAAAGTTGCGGAACAGCGGAAAGACTAATAAACCAAAGAATAATTTCTGCGGCAAAAATAGGTACACGTGAGCATAGGAGTGAAGATGGAGTTATGTGACGATGGAGTTGGGATAAATATCTGATAAGGCCGGTGAAGCTACGGTGAAGCTCCGGTGAAGCCAGGAGAGAAAAATAGACGATAAATTTAGGAGAAAGTTCGCCAAAGATATGTAAGTCACAAATGCGCCGACGAGAGAGATAGAAAGAGAGAGAGAGAAATACCACCGAATAAAAAGTGATGGTTTGCCACGACTATGAAAGGAAAAACTTGAGGTATTCTATGGAATTCCGAAAAAATAAGAACGAGAAAGAAGGCAGGAAAAACGAAAAGATGAAGATACGAGGAAAGGAAGGCCTTTCATATCTATTCAGTTTGAAACTCCATTGAAGAATACAAACGAGGCTTACCTATTGCATGCAGAGTAAGTTGAAGTAAACGGTAGGGCTTATTTCGGATACAATGCAAGATATCAACGAAACTACATTCACGATGATAAAAATACCCTCATTATTTGCATTTCAAAGAGTTTTTTCGACTTTAAAATATTTTTAAAATTATATTTTAACGTCAGGAACGTGAATCCTATAGGAAAATCCCATCAAAGGATATGAAACGATAATTGATCATTCAAAATCTCAGAGATGCCGAAAAAACTCTTTTCCAAATATCAATGAAAAGTATTGCAAAAACCTTAAAAGTAAATTCAATTATTTTGCCTCTGTATTTTCATTTACTTGAAGAAAATTCATCTTGAACTAAAATGGCTTAGAAAAGTAACTGACTAATACACCAGACCGATAATTGGTAGATCCAGGTTCGAATATCGATCCAAATCATTTTTAAAGACGAAATTCATCTCATTGTCGTATAAACTTGAAGGCCGTCAATTAAGTAAATATAGGACGTTTGATGATACGGCTTCATTTTCGAGAGAACCGCGTTGTTTTGTTGCTGTGACAACAGTTTTGCCAACGCAGCTGTCTTCTTCAGGTCTAAGTGCCGATGCCTTGGCCTTGTCCGTGCATATGTACTTGCTTCCTGGTCGTAACTGCCCCCCTGATTGGTCGGCTGCAGTCCGTCGAGTCGTACGATTGAGGTAAAAGATACTACCTATGAGATTTGATATGGGTTTAAAATGTATTATAAGCACTATATTTTCAGAAAATTATTTTTCACAAGGATGAAGAAAAAAGTAAACGATATCTATTTCTAATATCCCCTACCTTACATCAACATTCGGATGCAGCAATGGGTACCTAACTTAAACTTTCGCAAGATACTAAAATGATCATGGATATAATGAGACTTACAAAGCTACAATTATAAGTGTTGATTTGGTTATGGTATGTTTTCATTAGCTATTTCCGCAACGCCTTTACACATTAATAATATTTCTTTGGCAATGCTTCTCTCTTTAAAGGAAAGAGTATGACTTAAGAATATGAATAATCTTGGGAGGGCCGATTTGGTGGCTGGAAAAAATAATTATAAGTGAGAGGATGTTGATTACCAATTATAAAGGTCGTTTTCAGAGGAAGCTGAGAAGATGAGGAAAGAGGATTGGTATGTTGGGCGCATGATTTTTCAATTTTTAACTTTTCATTGCATATGAAGATAGTACAAAAGATTCAAAATCACCAAAATGATGCCAATTTAGTAAAAAATGGGTAGTATAGGTCTACAGCATGGTCTAAAGATATGATAAACCAACTGTGATGATACAGTCAGTATTATTTACAACGCAATGAGAGAGATATAAATGTTTGCTTGCACTGAGACGGGTGGAATATAAGTCCACACTGCACGTATCCGGCGCTCAGACGAATCGGCCTTCATGCTTGGTTCGCCAATTCCTCCGGAATGGCAGGGAATCAGAGAGATTATTTTATCACAGAACGTAGGTAAGTTATTCTGAAATACCGGCTCACACAACTGGCTGGCAATTTGGATATCCAGGTTCAGAGCTCAGTCAGGTCAAATGATTTTTTCATGGCAAACTTCCTCGCTTTAGGGTAACGTAAAAATAAAATTAGTCTTATATTAGTTCCTCATTCTTCATGATGTTTAAAATTCAGGTGAATTTAAAAATCTGTAAAATAACGTATTTTTCCTAGATTTCAAGAAAGCATTTGGCAAAGTTCCTTACAAAGCACTAACATTTAAATTACAATTACGTGAGAGAAACGAAATAATAGGGAATTGAATCGGTAGTTTACTGATCGACCGCAAAAAAACTAGTTGGTAATCGACGGTGTTATTTCCAACGTGATTAGAGTGACATACGGCGTTCCTCAAGGGAGCGTGATGGGCCCCCCCATTATCATTCAGATGTGATGGTTAGTTATCATTTATGTAAAGCACATTGACTCTAAAGTAAGTTGCACAATTAGATTCTTCGCAGAAAATACCGTCATACACCGATAACCTGCCACAACTTCTGAATTAGAACCTCTCTCAACTGACCGCAATAGCGTTAACTCGTGATATCTTGAGTGGAGCTTGAATTTAACCTAAGTAAATGCACTGCAGTACACTTCTTGCGAAAGATATCATACCAAAGCTACATCTACAGAGTGGAAGGGATTAATATGAACACGTCAGATGAAGTCGTACACATGGGAATCGCCTTGACTTCAGACCAAACCTGAGAGAAACACATACGAAACATTTGCGGTGCCTTTAAAGAAACTAGGATTCACCAAGCGAATAGTAGAAAAATATGCAAAAAAGGGAAAGAGAGATATCACATTGCTCTGGTTATGTCACATTTCGAATACGCCGTGAGAATTTGTGTTCATTTACAGATTTGAATTTGCGAAAAAATAAATTACAAAGGGAAGCCGCACGCTAAGTTAAAAACTGCTACAAAGATAGTGTCACACAGTTGGTGAAAGGATTAGGTTGGGAACCGTTATAGGCTACACTCTAAACTTAGATTACTTGAAAAACTCCAATCAGGCGAGTTAAAGAACGACATGGAGAATGTTATTTTATCCCCGCTCAATATTTCTGGAACTGATTGGAGTGACAAAGTAAGAGAAATACACTATTGAACTACTGGTTTAAAAAATCCTTCTTTCCTCGCACCATTAGTGATTACAACAAAAACAGCGTGACACTATCTTAAAACACATAATTCATCTGCCCTCTCACCCCTCCTTTTTCTTATTCTCACCCCTTTTCCATGGCTGGTATCTTAACACCCCCTGCCACACGCCTCTGTAGCCGTTCGCGGGGTACTATGTCAATCACAGGTCATATAGATCAATTCAGTGTCAGGTTATTTAACAGTTCTGCCAACTACCAACCCCGTCTCAAGGGTTCCTCCAACTTCTATCCCTTCATATCTCCTTCTCCGGAGGCATAATCCTTTCCTGACGAACATATTCTATGGTAAACTGGTGGGAAAGAAACCAAGAGGTCGACCCAGGGCGGTATAATTTAAGACCATGGAGCATGAGATGGGATCTACATCATACGCCCAGCTGAAAGAACCAGCGATAGATAGAGACACGTGGCTATCGCAACATGGTAGTGCCTTCAGAATATGATGATGATGATCTTCTTCTGTAACCAATGATCCCCTTAGAAATTACACTGACTCTAGATATGAAAGTCCTCCACACACATTACAGCGCCTCTAAATTAATGCTAAAAGATTTAATTCTTCCCTATTCAAGTGCCAAATTTCCACCTTTGCCCTTCTTGACATTAAATTTTGATAAAATGTTACTCAAGAATTATCTAGAAGGCACAATAAATGCTCCATTTTCGATTGTTTTTTTCAAACTTCGTCGAGATCGTAGCGAAAACGGCATCACAGTTTGTCATCACAATGTTGTTCATGGCTTTACTGGATTTACAGCTACATTCAGCGCTATATAATAATACCCTGCAAGCCACCTCGAAAGTGATTAGTAGGTGGTGAATTTCCACCAACGTGCACTTTAGTATAGACATGCTACCAATGTTGTAGAAACTATTAGCATTAGATTATTTGCAAAAGCATAAATTCACAAAAATATAAAAGATATACAGGAAGCATGCGAGACGTGCCGTCGCGTTGGTACTACTTAGTAAAGTGAGAAGCAAGTATTAGAGAGCAAATCAAAGAGTTCGCTACGCTACCTATCGATTAACCTAATATTTAAATATCAGTGGTAGCTCTAATGGTTTCTTATCGTTCGCGGTAAAAATGAAATTTTAAGACATAAAATTTATAAAAGTGCACAGTATAAACTGCACAGTTGATTTTAGTTTATAGCAAAACATTGAGACATCGACCGTTCCTTGGAAACAGCTCCATCAGACAATGCAGAAAAAGAAGAGATTTAAAAAATCGCGTTAGTCGCTGGCAACAATAAGGTGCTTTATTCTTATGCTCAGATGAACTTTGGTTTTTGACGTGGAGCGGGTCTGAAGAAGTCGTCTCGTATTCAATGTAGATCGGTCTTAATTTCCAAGAACTGCGCTGGAGTGAGAAACTCAAGACTCAGAGAAAACGAGAGCAGACGGGGAAATTACGTCATTGGATGACGTCGCCAAACCGATAAGAGGCGGTATTTTGTGTCTGGCAGATCTGTCCCACCTCTCCCCCCGCTCCGCACACCTCTTTCTCCCCAGTTCACCTCAATTCCCTCCCAAATCTTCTGTGAACCCTCCACTACCCCCCACCTTCCACACCCAGCCTTGCTCTCAACACCTGACCCTGTGACTTAGGGAGAAGGGGGGTTAACCCGGATTGCCGAGATAAATAACTCCCTGGATATCCTACTTAAGGTGTGGATGAGAGTAACCTCCCTAGAGACCTTGGAAGATCTTATTCATCATCATCATCTTTATGCCTTCTTCATGTCACGTCTTTTTCTCTGATCTCCCAGCTTCGTGGAAGGAGAATTATCTCGCAAATCATTTACCTCGCCGCTCTGCGGAATGATGGCTCAGCCTTACTGTTAATCCAGTGGAAGAGATCTTGTTGTTGGTTCCTCTACGATGAAAACCATCCCGATATCATTTCAATACGATCATTCAACAGTGAAAATATCACTTAGTAATTCCGCGCTGATTTATTAAAGGTAGCTCCAGTGTCAAATGACTCAAATATCATTTTATTTATATTCTGTCTACCTGTGGATAAAACATGCCCTCTATCTGATATGAGCTTAAAAGGTTTTCATTTCCACGCTATTTATATCGCAAATAGAACTTGAAACTACACGGTGCTCAATGTGTAGAACGGTAGAATGACGGTGGAAAAGTATTATATTTCCATTTTTATTAAAGCCATTTTCGCTGAAAACTTCATATGAAGGGAAATATCTCAAGAAACTGAATAAAAATAACGGTAGGCATGTTACTAACTTATTTTGAGATATATTAGCCTATTTCTGCGATATTTGAAGTCAAAATGCGGTAACTCCAAAGAAACCCCGCTGCAGTTCTCTCCGATGGCAGAAAACAAGTGACAGTTCAAACCATATTCGCAAAATAATCTGCAAAGTTTGTACCTTTATTTTAGTTTTAAATTCTTAACTCATGCCATCAGCAAAAACAGTATTTTTTAAGCCAAATAACAAAAAGGTGAAATTTAGTATGTGCTTTGACTCACACAGTCGTGGTGGATCCTTATTAATGACGACCGGTTTCGTAAGAAAGTAAATTTTAGGTGATTCTCAGTAGTTCGCATATACATGGACGATTCAAGGGTACATGGAGCATACAGGGGTGCATACATGGAGAATCTGGCATGGGAGAGTTTAACCACTCTCCAGCCGTGGCCTTAAACCCCATGGGAGGGATTTTTTCGGTAAAGAAGGATGGGGGAAGAGCAGCCCGTTGTGGTTTCAGCATTTGGTAACTCTCAGCGAAGTGTTCCAGGAGGTCTGCATGAATGTCCACTCCGGTAAAAATGATACTGCACACTAAGTGTGTTACTGTTAACATAAAGGCGACAGGTGAAGTGAAGTATCTAGGAGATACGATAACTTCGGAACTATCGTGGGGAACACATATAAGAAATATTTGTGGCAGAGCTCTGAAGAAGCTAGGATTCGTCAAGCGTATTGTGGGAAGATTTTCGGATGAAAAAGTAAAAGAGAGGTGCTATTTCGCACTCGTCCGGCCACACCTTGAATATGCAGCGAGCATATGGGATCCGGTGCAGAAAGACATAATCCGGGAACTTAATAAAATACAAAGGAAAGCAGCGCGATTCGTCAAAAACTGCTACGGGCGTACAGACAGCGTTACACAGTTGTTAAACGAATTAGGCTGGGAGCCGCTAGAGACTCGGAGGCTGCGCGCTAGGCTTAGATTGCTTGAACAATTGAGAATAGATATCTTTCAGAGCGACACGGAGAACATCATATTAGAACCCCACTATATTTCCAGGTCCGACAGAAACGATAAATTAAGAGAGATATTTTGCCGAACGGATAGGTATGGGAATTCGTTTTTCCCCCGAATAATAAGGGACTTTAATAAATGCTAGGCGTAATTTCATTTTAGTGTTTCCTTTTTATATGTAAACGGCTGGTGTCCTAACACCCCCCGCCACACGCCTATTGAGGCGGCTTGCGGGGTAGTATGTAGATGTAGATGTAGAAGTGACCCTCACATAGCATCCAAGTAGGAATAGAGAAAATATCCGAAGCTATTCAAACCTGGGCCCTATGGAATGCAGTACCTACTCTAGCTACCACACCCACCCCATTAGCTACAGTCAATATGTTGCCTAAATGCTGGAGTAACATCTAACAACAAAATTATAAAAAGTGCAAAAAAGAAGAATACTTTGAAGACATTTTACTCCACCCGGTCCGAAAAATATATATTATCCTGCTTACAACAGCGAAGTAATGAATGCTACCACACTCAAATTAATTAATCATCAAACATTGAGATATTAACACGAAAATTATTAATAGGAGGAAATATCTAATAGTATCTTATCATGCTAATGTACTTCAAATGGAAATACATATGGGTGAGAAAAATATATCGACCAACATGGCATATTCAATGCAGAAAACCATGAATATAAAACAGCTTACCGGATTCGTTCTAAATTTCCAGTAAAGAAGGGGAGAGTTTTTCAATTACGAACTAATATTCAGTCGATAATCTGATAATTATTGGCAGAAATGGGAATGAGTGGACAATTTGTTTTAACTGATGACAGAACGAGAGAAAGGAATTTTCAAAAGTCCATTACCAAATAGTAACATCGAAGTCAACTAAATTTTTAATAACTGAAATGGAGAGTCGACGACGATGTACGCTCATTGAAAAAAAGCTGTAAAACATAAAATACGCCCCACAGCGTTTCTTTAAACCTATATTTTTTCATACAAATACTATTTTCGTAAAGTTCACTAATTTCACTCGTATTTTCCAACTACAAAGAACTATTCGTCTCACTATTGATTGATTAGACCAGTTTTTCATTTCATTCAATTAATTTCAAATCAACTTCGGACTCCGCGTAGCCAATTAGCCGCGTAGACCAACAAGCAGGGTTTCGAACAATGGCTTTATGCTAAATAATTATCTCAACCATCTTCCCAAATTTGAATAACCAATTTTGAGTTCACAAATTGTAAAAGGAATAAAATAATGTAGCGTAAATTAGTACAAATTCTCTTTGAATCCCAACGTTAAGCCATTTTTTTTTAAATATGATCGATATGATGAAAAAAGTTGTATCCATCTTTAAAGAGAAGTCAAATGTGAAAATAAAGCAAGGAAGATACAGATTTCCGCGTGTCCCCCTATTATAGTAAAACAGTTGACAAAAGTAAAAAATAAATGAAGTTCTGGTTAAACGTTTCTCCCGTAGGTACACGCTCAAACGCCGTGACCGCAATTTTCAACATACAGGCATTAAATTTTCATTTTTTCGGAGATGGGAATTTCAGATAACTACCACAAGGTTGCAATGTCAAAATAACGTATGAGACCAACAAGATATCACGAAAACGAGGCTTATGGAAGTATTATAGAACTGACACACTCAATCTGAGTGGGCACTCACACTCATTTGAGTGATCACTCTAGTTGAGTGTGAGTGCAGATTCGTATTTTTAAAAAACAAAATAACTTCACAAGAGGATGAGTCACGATACAAATAACTGATATTTGCTCCAGTAAAGTCTTTTACAGTGCCGTTTTTACCTGAAACAACAGGTGAAATATTTCATCAAACCGCAAAAGTCAGTAATTTTAGGTGAATATCCATTTCTACTGAAATAATTTATCGCTTAATACATTCCAAACATTTTTTATTTTTACCAACCTTGGTTTCTTCACATAATGTCATTTTCGAGGTTGAAGTCGAAATAAAGACATTTTATATCTAAAACCATGGTTGGTAAAAAATAAAAAAGCGTGGAATGTACAAAGCGAGACAATTTCATGTGTCACATTTCCACAAAGTTAAGCCTGAAACTTAAATTATACTTTTTTTACTCCGTTAAATTGGGTGATACTTCTTTAGTAATATGGACATAGAAAAATAAAATTATTATCAGCAGACATGATGCCTGCTTCGCAGGCAGTCTCTGTCTGGTATGCTCTTGAAGTGAACTTAATGTTTTTTTGGCACTACTCAAGTGAAAGCAGTGGGAAATAAGTGTATATGTTTCCCAAAAATTAAAAAAACATTCAGAATAATTTTCTTCCCCAAAACAGCGATTGCATTGTTTTAAGCCTTCCCATCCCATGCAAACTTGAGAGAAATATAAGGTGGCGCGAACTTGAGGCGCGATCGCCGGCGGGGCCCGGCATGCGTTGCAATGCCTCTTTTTCTTTTTAAGTAGGCACACACATACAAAGCAGACACATTTACATGTTCAACATTAATGAAAGAAAATGTAATTTGTGTAATAAAATAGAGTTGAAAATTTTGTTCGAGTGCTTTTGGGTACACTATATTTGGTCCTACCTCCCTCTGCCAAAAAAATTACTTTTTTGGCTGTCCCACCCATGAGCATGTGAAACTGTGCATGTGCATGTGAAAGCATATAACTGACCGTGTGAAAAGCATGGATTTTCCAGATTTAATCCACAAACTTGAAGCGATTTACCATGTGCATTGTTGATTGTCATTGAGAATGTAAGGCGAACGGGGAACTGTAGTCGTTTTAAATCAAATGGCATGTCAGTGGGAATGATGGGAATACGTGGAATAAGCACATCTTCTCCTTTTGATTGCCATTCAGAATTGTCGCTTCGATGACGTTTGGTATCAGTGGTTTGACAGTGAGCCAGGTTCTATTGCACGTTCGTGGTGCATTAATGTTGAGCAAGAGAATTATTGGTTCCCCGAGTTTGAGTGACAATTTGTGCGGTGGGACACCAGAAAGATCCAACAAATTTAAAAACTCAATTGGATAGTAAAAAATCTCGGCCGCATTCATGACGCTATTAATCGATTTGTAGGTAACAGACTCGCCCGAAATTCGTTCGTGGATGGCGTAGTTGATTTCATTGACATCGTTGCCACCAAAACAAAACTTGTTCGCAAAGCCATCGGTGATTTTTGTAATTGGTGACAAGTTGTGGAAAAACTTTCTGAAATGATTGCTCGATAGATGTAGCAATGATATAAAAGTTCAATGGAATTGAAATATTTTTTTTGTCGGCATCAACTGGTACTTTTCCATTACCGATGTCCAATAGCTGTTTTGAAAATATGGTTGACACATTGCGCTGAGTTACGCGCATATTCTTCGTTAACGTGAGTTTCTTTTCATGTCTCCAAAGTTGCGACGTTTTGAGACAAGCGTTGTGTTCATCAGCTTGTGTTAAATTAGGCATTAATGATCTGTCCCACTCGTGAGCATGCAACATGTAACTGACCACGCGAAAAGCATGGATTTTCCAGATTTAATCCACGCACTTGAAGCGATCGACCCTTGTTGATGTCATTGAGAAGGCAAGGCGAACGGGGAACTGTAGTCGTTTGACTACAACTATCAAATTAGTCACTGATCCTGGCCTTTAAAGGTTGCAGGAGTGAATTGCCATTCATAAAATCGCTATTAAATGGATATTCAAGCCCGCCCGGTTGCCAAGAAAATAGCTACTGTTGAAAAGGAAGAAAAATTGATGAACTTCGAGATAAAAACGCAGTGCCTGGACCAAAACGAAGGGCATAAGAAAATTGAATGAAAGAATTAAATATTAAATTTCTTTATGCATTCTATGATCCAAATCTCAATCCAATATCTTGAGCGCAAGTAATTTAATACAGCAAATGTTGAAAAACCTGCACCGAATTCAATGCTTTTCTTATGGGTGTTAATGTCAACACTATTGGGGTAAAAACAACCCCAAAATTTGCCACCTACCAAACCAAATTTACTACCGAATCATACAAACAGAAAATACACATATTACGCACCAAACCTCATTTCTCTAGCTCAAAACTTGAGAGAGGTATAAATTAAATGGATACGGAATGACTGACTGACTGACTCGCTACAAAATTAAAATATACAGATAGATTATCGGTGTTCATATCAAAAGGCATCCTGAACATTTCACACTCAATTTGAGTGAATATTTGAGTGTTCAGCCCATGTCACTCGTTTTTGAGGAAAGTTTGAGGGAGCACTGTCAAGTGAAGTCTTATAATGCCAAAGTAGAAACCTAGTTGAGTTGGAATGATGTTTGAGGAAAATATCAGCGTCATTCACTAACTCAATGGTCGTTTTATAACACGGTCCTAAATGAGGTAATATTACAAGAAACACACGTACAAAAGTGCGCAAATCGATTTCTTGGCTATATAAACGAGCCACTTTTTTCTAAACTACATTAGGAAAAATCTACAAAGCGTTACTGTAACGCGACTTAATCGATATTAAAAACGCTTTAGTATTACAGTTGGTGCCCAAAGCTCCCGTTCTACCCAGGTTTTTCGAGAAAGGAAAGTATTCTCTTGTTTCCCTGTGTTCAATTCTCAATGGCAGTGAGATATAAATTCTGGCGTAGTTACTCTTATGACGCACGAATAACCTGCCGATTCCACGGCGAATCATACATTAATCTTTTTTTTCACCACTCCCGAACAAGAACTGGGAATAGCAATAATAAATTACGTCAAAGACACAACACGGAAATCCAACCCGGGTCTTCGGGCGCACGAAGGGACCAGCACTACCTGGTACCCACCCAAGTCCACCGAAACACGAAGAAACCCCTCGTGGCCCCTCAACTTTTGCGAATACTTTTCGGTCAACCTGAAAGCCTTCGCGCATAAAAAACTAAAGATAAATAAAAAGTTGACTTTGAACGGAATTGCTTATAAAAGAAAAAGAAAATAAAAGAAGGAAAAGGGACTTCGGCAGGGACTTTTGGGGGAAGGAGAACAAGAAGAGACTGAGGTGGACAGGAATCCTACATTTTATAAAAAATCTAAGCATAAAAATGCAACACTTCCGTGAAAAGATTTCATGCAACGCTTTTATACAGCGGTAAATATTTTATTGAGAACCAGGAGTTGGAAAACTTTCAAATATTGATCATTATTAACTGTCTCCACTCCTAAGTTTTTCATACCTTACGTCTCGGGTTCAACTCCTAATTATTCACATTAGATGTCAAAAGAAATGGATGTAAAGTTCATGTTTATCGTTTGCACGCATTAGAAGTAACGGTCTAGCGAACTCGACGTAACTGCGTTAATAGGATAAATTAAATGAACCTCTTAAGTTTTATCGTTGCATTTCGTTTTTATTACAACTTGCGATAACTTTTGGAAAACATTGCAAAACTTTCTAAAATTCAGTGGTTTTTATATAAGCGTCCCCATGGCAACCCACGCCCAAAAGGAATCAATAAAGGCACCAAGTTTGTCACAAACTTGCAGACTTAATTTATGTTTTTTGTATAATTGATGTTGACTATGTCATTAAAAAGGATGTGTGGAGATAAGTTCTTTATATCTAGAAATATTTAGTGTTGTGTAAGTGTAATTTATTTCTTCTTCAGCATGAGTGGCGTTGGTGCTTGCGAAGCAAGAGCAGTCGGACGGGGTTCGACGTGGAACCCTTGTAGGGAAATTAAATAAAAAACGGAATGAATGAACACAAACGCAATACGTAGTCGTGCTGTATACGAACGGACATCGGGAAGGGGAGTGAAAGGAGGAATGAGAGAAAGGGAGAAAGTTGGGTCCATGATTAGACGGCGCACTTAATTGGGAGAAGGGCAACGGACAGGGAAAGTGCCACGGGGGCGGGGGGGTCAGGCGCCGATTTCTACCGTCCGAGGTCCGTTAAGAGTTTTCTGGGTCTAGGGGAGGCCAAAGGGAAGTGATGGTGAGGTAAGGGGTGGAGTTATTTGGACTTCTGCGCTGACGGGAGAGAGCGAGAGAGACATAGATGGTGAGATGGATATATAGGCAAGGGATTGGGGGGAAGAGAGAGAAAAGGGCTCGACGAGGGGGAGATGCCAGAGTGCTCGGAACTGGGAACAGAGGACTGTACGAATCGAGCCGTCCAATGTAGGTGGAGTAGAGGGATTGGGTGGGGTAAGAGGACAGAGGTTGCGGAAAAGGACGACTAAGGAGACAGGAGAACGGGTAGGGAAAGTGAAAGGGGGCGAAATGGGGGTACGCCCTTACCCTTAAGAGCAGCGCTTCACTAAAATAGAACGTTCATGCGTTTAACCCCAGCGTTGTAGGTATCCTTCCGGATTTCGAGTAGAGGCCTAATTCCGAAAAGGTAAGCCAATTAAGTCCAATTCTCGCGCATGTTTTTCATACCATAGCCATTGTGTGGTTTAGCTAAAGGTTAGCCCCATATCATGTGTATCTTAAGGAGTACCTAAAGCTTTATATTGCATTCATAGTTCTTCATCGTTAAATTTTGAATCGGATGAATTTTATTGCACTAAAGATATTCTATTTCCTCCTGCCATGTTATTTCTATTGCGTGGTTTAGCTCAAGTTACCCCCATAACATGAATATACTAAGGTAACTGATCTCAAATGTTACTATCATGGGAACAAAATTTTAGTTTTATAAGATTTCGTGACTCAGCTAATACGTGTATACCTACACTTTGTTCACCTAGTTGTAATGCCAATCGACTGGTCAAACAAGTACTGTATTATCACGTAGTGGTTTACATATATTTTTCACTTCCTTAGGACCCATAGTGTTGGAACCGCTTCATATTGTAGTACATACATAGAAAAGAATTTAATGGTGAGAGCTTTGAAGTAAAACGTTTACGTAGCATTTGAAGTATAGCATTATGCTGTCTGTATCATTACGCTGAAATTCATACAATTTTCAATTATCCATGATAGAATGTTATTATAACTTAGCTTTTTACATAAGAGTTTGAGTTTAACACTCGAAAGACTAGTAGGGTGTATACTACTTTCGTTTGGTTATGAAGACTTCGGAGTGGACCAGAAGGAACGGAAGTTGGATTTATTATAATAACTTCATAATGACGCATGAATGATGAAACTACGTTTATGACAGATTAGAAGTTCTTTGGTGCCTATTCCTCAAAACACATTCAACAGATCACAAAAGCCAATATGGTAACGCCAAATATATGATTATGGCGATTTTCTCTTTTGGATATTTGATTTACTAGACTAAAATACAATAAAAAATACCACAATAAGATGCAGATGAGAAACATAACTTTGGCCACAAGGGTGCCTTTGGATTTATTATTAAAAGTGATATCTGTGTAACCTTGCTCCCACCGTTAGAATTAGTTTATATTAACCCTCCTACCTCAGAAAATACAGCCACCGAGCGAGAAAGATGACGATATCCAACGCGAAAATTCTTTAGAACTACGTGCATACCAGGACTGGCCTGAAAAATCTTCGGGGAACGACGAAGATCCAACAACCTGCATCATTGCTTGGTGACATAATCCGTCTTTTCCCGGGCGATGAAAGTAAAATAAAACAGGGAGCGATGCATAAAGGAGAAGATGATATAAATAGCAACGGGAGAGAGGAGAAGGAAGGCGCCCTGTGGCACTGGAGCGGAGATTTATGCGAAGCGGTAAAAGGAGACAAGGCACAAAAACCCGAACCATCCATCGAAATATGCCACCGCCGCCGCCGCCCATTGTGATCTCCTTTGAAGAGGGCGCATTCTCGCAGCCCGACCTTTTTTTTTACCGCTTCCAATATTTTCCGATGTGCAGTCGCTTTCCCTTCCCGTCCCATTTCCTTTCCAACTCCCACGCCCATCTCGGAGGATTTTTTTCTATATCCTATTTCGCCCTCATACTCTCCCGGGCATGAGATTTCTTGCCGCTCGTTACTCATCCCCAGACCATGCAAATCGATTGTGGCGGAGAGAAATTCTTCTGTAATGCGTCACGATCCCAAAAAGACTTACATTCCACGTATATGTTAAACGATATGATTGTAACGGACGCGATGACATCTCTAAGTATCATTGGCAAGAGTGACCCTCGTAACATTTCCAAACAGTTCACCTTATCTTCTTTTATTTCTTGAACTACACTACAGTTAATACCGCATAATTTCAAAATACCACCTTCGATATAATGCATATATAACAACCCTTGGTGCAGAGCGGGAAGGGCTAACACCACTCCCCGCTTGAATGGTTCCGCATGATTTTGTTATCTGTATGAACTAGTATATTGCGGTAGGGATGTTTCGGGGCTAGCTTACCGCCTCCAAGTTTGTCCACCGGGTTGCGGATGGTGGGTAGACATAGTGATCAGAATGGTCCAATCAAGGAAGGCATTCTACCAGAAGAGGAGTCTGCTGACAGCATGTAACACAAGACTGGAAGTAAGAAAGAACTTTAATTTTTTAACTTTAAAACATATAATTGTAGCATGTTCTTATATTGCTTTGAAGTATGGACAATAAAACAGCAGAGTAATTGGTATTGGGAGCAATGGAGATGTGGTGTTACCGAAGGATGATGAAGACTAAATGGACGGAGAGAATCTCTGACAAAGAAGTCCTACGAAGAGTTGGAGAGAAAAGAAGTTATTGAAAACTCATTTCCCCGAATTACTATGTCAAATGGAAGCAATATGTTCTACAGTTACTCATCTGGCTTCATCTGATATTCTGAAAATGCTCGCAGAATGGTTATTGCCCATGGACATGTTAATGCGGAGGAAAATCTAAAAGCCGCTTTACTTCAATTAAAACATCACGAAAACCCGCGATCCAATGATTCCTCTGATACAATTCATATGTTTAAATGCATGAAGATTTTTCCATAGGGGCAGTCAGAGAAGAGTAAGAAATTACTGTATAATACCTAGCTTAATATAACGGCATCCTTTGTGTAAACATCTTGATCCTGAATCAGGTGAAAATAAAATAAGTAGTAAATAAACCCTATTTTTTCGGTTTACCAAACTTAAGAGACCTTATGTAAGGCTTTTAGTTTCCTTGCAAATGACAACGCCATCGCAAAAAACCTATTAAAAACGTCAACATGATAACAATATTGGTTTCTTGCTAAATAAAAAGATATTGTCTTCAGAATATGGCATTTTCATAAAAAGGAAACACTTTCGGTAAATTCTTTTTCTCTCAATTGTTTGAATTTTTACGATAAAAACCTTTTAAACCACATTTCACTTATAAAATTGCTCAGCATTCCTTCATGATTCGCCTAGAGTTTTATTTATACCCTAAAACATCCTCAAAATAATCGGTACTAAGTAACTCATTAAATTATTCACACAATAATAACATTCTTTACAGAACATAAAAATAATATGTCACATTAACCTGAACATAATTATTTTATTTTATTATAGTTTACACCAAAAACACTTCAGTGACCTTTGAACCAAAACAATCATTAAAATATGCACTTAGTGAAATTAAAACATACAGAATAGACACGGCTGTCTCGTCGACACGGTGGAAAATGGCGGTGATAGGGAATTTGCCAGAATCTTCAAGGATATGGATTCTCCCATTACTAAATATAATATTCACCCTTTTATGCTATTATTACTCCGAAAAAGACTGGCATTAAGGGTTTATATTTGCAATATAAAAACATGGTACTCAATAGATAATGGCAACAATACATGAGGAGTAAAAGGTACGTAATATATGTAAAGGTAAAGAGAAATAGATTCACAAAAATTCTGGTTTACCTCTGAGCATTCCAATTTATCTTCGTAAATTTTCTTTCATGCATCAGAACTTCAGCCATATTGAGGTTAACTGTTTTACAGATAACTCATTTAATTTTTCTAAAAAAAAATTATATACACCACTAGATCATAATCATATTTACACATTTATGATTATCCCTAATTGTCTTTTTTAATAAGAAACGCAATTTCTACTCGGTCGAAGAAAAGATTAACGGAAAATCCATGGAAAGAAATGCATTTATTACACGAAGGGCGACGTCACAAAACCTTAATTAATAGCGAATGAGGAGAGAGGACGGTGGGAAAAGGGAAGGGGAGCTGGTTTTGCGGCGGCAGAGAAATAATCCACCAAAATTTGCCACAAAATCGCTGAGCATGCAACAAAATTTCACCCCACCCCAAATCCATGCCACCACTACTGCCGCGCCACCACCAAACGCCTCGCCTTTAAGGAGAGCATTGGGCGCGCCAAGAACTATGCGAAAGGGAGAGTACTGAAAGGAAGCAGAGGGAGACGCGGAAAACAGAGGGAAGGAGTAAGGCTTTCGCCGTAGAAAGAGAAAGGAAGTTGAGGTGAGGAGGGGAGAGTACCCTGGGTGGCCCAGGGGCTTCATGCGCAGGAGAGGGAAGCCAGGGAAGGAGGATCAGGTGGTGGAGCGAAAGCGGGAAAGTGTATGGAGGGGATGGGAGGAAGGGGGAAGCGAAACGGTGGGTGGAAGGCGGTTTAAGGGAACAGAGGGGTATACAGATGGGAAAGGTGAAAGTAGAAAGTGTGGGGGAGGGGATACTGGGAGGTGAGGGTGAATGCTTGGGTGGGGAGGGAGAGGAGGGAAGACTGAGGTGAGAGGTACGGGTTACGGAGGCGTTGGGCTTCGCAGTCAGGGTACCGTGAGAGGGAAAGGGGAACGGTGGGTGTGCTGCGACGGGGTGGTAGGGACGAGTCGGGGAAGGAAGGTAGGCGGCGTTAGACTGAGAGGATTGATCTGGTACTAGGTCTAGCCCAGTTTGCTCCCCTACAGTCTCTCCGTTCACCTAGCCCTCCCCCCAACTGACAAACCCCGCCGTCACACAAGGAGTGAAACCCCTTGCATCTGGTCTCTGCCTCCACCCTTGTAATCCCCACTCTACCCACTTCGTGGAGCTTTATCCTAGCCGAGGAAAAACTCCAGGAAGGAAGGTGGGAAAGAAAGAGATGAAGGTAGGCATTAGGAGTCACCGTACCTGTATGTGGGTAAAAATAGCAAGCGTTGATAAAAAGGAGAGTGAAGCAAAAGTATTGAGACACGAGGGCAGACGGGCTTCACCTTGCGCCAAGGTTGTACGAAGACATACCACCATTCTTCCCGAGTTGGTTCTGTCCTAATGAGAATTGCAGGAGAACCAAGCACGATAGTTTCGTGGACGAAAACGATAGAAGTCTTTGGTTAAGAGGTAAAATTGAATATGTTTTCCAGAATGAATGAGAATCACGACGGTCGTGTGCGTGAAATAGTGCGGCAGCAGTGACCGTAGAGAAATAATTCGAGAATTATATAAAAACAGCCTCTCTTTGTGTCACAGTCTTGGTACACCTCTTTTGTGCAAGAAATAGTATTTTAGGGGATTTGGATACTGCACCGGGAGAAGTTTTTGCATACTTCTGACGTTTTAATCTTCACGGTCCCATTATAGTAGATAAAAATATCCTGTTTGCACCATTTTTTCCAAAATGATGGAGTAAAGAGGTTGGCGTTTGCTTCTAAAGTTGATACCATTCATTTCGAAGAGAAAATATTGCAAACTTTTCTAAAGAATAAACCTTTATAAATGGAATCGTATTCGGTAATTAGGGGTGATACGTAAAACTAACTAGCATATATGTTTTACAATCTTTCTCAAAATTAGTACTCCGTCATAAAAATGACAAAAAAATATTGCACAAAAGTACTAAGTAATATCATTAATCATGAGTACTAATATAGTACTCAGTCATTTCACGATCAATCTTAGTTAACGCCAATTAATCTTCCCATCTTATTTCCTTCATTTTCATTATAACCCTGGCCTCAAAAGGGTTCCAGTCTATTCCGCAGTATTAAATACAAAAAATAATTATAGGAGATATAAATCCCCCCAAATGCTATTTCCCAATCTAAATCGACTTCACACGTCGATAGCAACAAAATAAAAATATACGTCGCGACGTAATGCTTCTGACCTGGGCCTGAATAAAAATACTGCATAGTACATATGAAAGAAAGAAATTTAAATGATAAAAATCCATTATTCAATATTCCTAATTATTTAATACTTAAGTTAAAAATAAGTACTTTTGAAATTTATATTAATTTAATTATTCAATGCATTAAAATGCATTAAAGGCAATTTTAAATACCATTTTTATACACAGTGTAGTTTATTAGTTAAATAATATATTATAATCATTGCGTTTATTCAAATATGCATTGTCATTTACATAAAAAATCTAATGCAATCGAAGCAAAAGCGTTCCGGAAGCTGTCTCACCCGTTCCGACAAGGACCACGGTACTGATCGTGGCCAAATTAGTCGACCTTTCTCATGACATGCGCCTGAGCTTTTCGGTGAATATGGACCGACATCTGAACCTCTTTGAGAATTTTCATCACTTATTATCGACTTTTCACCAACAAATACCGCACAACGTCGCTTTTTTGGCCTAGCTTGATATATCTTAAGGATATCTGTCGCTTTGCACTAATATCAGCGCGCTAGCACATCGAAGTCGCGATATCTACCGCGCGGAAATGTTTGTCCATGCCCAATATAGACCATCAGTAAGCGCTATCCCCAATCCGCTCATCGAGCAAGCGCGGCGCTAACTCAAGATTATAGGTACTTGTACCACACCCTATTAAAAGACCACATTCATTTAAATCTTGGTATCTGATAGCTAAATTAGCGTTTACACGGATTACCCCACGATCATAACATACCCGTTTTGGAACCCCTAAGTCATACAGATTTTAAAGGCGTGTCCAAAATATTTGAGGATAAGGAAACTAGCCATGATGTAATCTTTACGGAGTCTCCCACAAGTGCAGATAATTACAAAAACCCCTCTGGGGAATAATCATTCGCCTCTCGGATATACCGACATCGCGTCAAGCGCTTTAACCAGTTAAGCTTCAGAGGCATCCTTCTCCCCGGTGGATTGTTGTGGGCTTTAAAGGGACTAGATGTTCAAAATTGCCAGACTTTTGCTTGCTTATACGAGCTCGTAGTTAATGCCACAGAAGCTGTCAAAGCGTGAGCCTTGTGCACTTGAGGGTGGCTCCGTATAGATAATGCCGTGGCTAGTCCCGGTATCCTCACAATCGGTCAAAAAGAGCGAACGCCACATTTTGTTCTAAGTTTGAGCTCTACCCTCTGGGACACATGTGCACGGTTTTACTTGCTTTTTTGGATCATATGACCGGCAAGTCTTGAACATCCATTCCTTCAGTGCCCACAAAAATCAGTGATGGAGAAGGACACTTTGGGAGCTGAACTGGCTGATATACTCGGGGGATCCGGGTTCGATATCCAGTAAAAGCCTTTAAGGCTAGGAAAAGTAAAGGCTAGGAATCGCTTTCAGACCGTGGTTTTAAATTTAAACAATCTTTTACACAAGTTCCAATACAATCTTATTTCTGATGACGTCAAAATCATTTTATGAATCCGGACGTAGTACAGTTGATTAGATCATGAGAATAATATAAGCTGAACAGACTGCACAACGGCCAGGTTTAAGATGTCATTCTTCCCACAAATTATAAGAGACCATAATAGCTGCTTTAGAGACTTTAAAATTAGCTTTGTAGATAGATAGAGTGGCTAATTAACTTATTTGCTCCCTAATGCTTGTGCCTTAATCTGGGACGTAATACTAACAGCACATCTTGCATGTATTCTAATAACTCGTGTGTCTCAATACATTTCATCTGAAAAAATACTCTTAATACTTATAGTTTCTGTATAATTAGTAGCCTACCTATTGTAAAGTGCACGTCCGTGAAATTTCATATCCTGAAAAGCAGTGGCGGTTTTTTTTAAATGCATAACAGTCAATTCATTAACTTTGTCACATCAATAGTTTTTGTGAAATTCATATAATTTAGTGCATGATATCGTGATAACTCACTTCCTTCTGCACGACCTTGATGTGGTTTGCAGCGTATTATGCAGATGTAGATGAAGGAGAAAGATATTTTGGACGTATCAGCGACAGAATCGCAGATACGAAGAAGAAAAAGGGAGGAACCGGGACGGCTGTTCAACGGGATGAGAGACAGCAAGCGCCAGGAATGAGAGGGGGAGGGCATGAGGGACTGTCCAGGGGTTGGGTGACGCTTAAAGGGTTGTTGTTGGGACATGAGGGGGGGATGAGTTCAGGATTTATGAGGGTAGAGGGTTGGAGCGATGGGAGACGTGTCTGGAACTTAAAGAGCCGGGAGAGGGATAGAAAGGGTGTGGGTTATTTGCGTGCATGTGGGTATGCTTGTGGCTATGTATAGGGGGAACCGCCCGCACGTGTACATGTGAGAATATATGTCTGTGTGCAGGCGTATGTGCATTTGCCTGAAGAGGATCAAAGTTTGAGGGTACGAGTGGGAAGTAATGGGGGGAGGATATACGAAGGCGTATATGTGAGACCAGAGGAATGGTGGGGAGAGGCCATGGCGGCAGACTGACGGAGTGACACAAGTGATCCGAGCAGAACGTAGGGATGAATGGGCTGGGAGGATTTTATAATATTTTTTAGACGGTTGGACTCGAAAGCAGGAATGAAAGGCTTGTGAGTGGAAGCGGGTGGAGACGGCGGGGCAGGGGATGCTCCAGACGGACAGATAGAGGCAGATTCCTTGGGTATTGGTGGGAAGAGGCAATTCCTAATCTCTTTTTACTGAGGAAATGGGAAACTAACTAGGGAAAATTAGGGGTTTGAACAAGGAAGGGCTGACATATAAAACATTCTTTCTTGTCCCATAATGGATGTTTGAACGAATTTTCCAGCAAGCAGATTTGAGTGAAAATGTATCCTTATCAGTGATAGATAATATAGGTACTATGAATAGAATAAAGACATACGAAAAAATAGACTATCGATAAAAGTGACCATTATAGCATTTATCGATTATGCTTTTTTCGCATTTAAACCCTATTTAACACGTAGACTTATGACACATTAGATATATTTCGTAATGCATTTAAGATAATTACATATGTACATATTTTCTACTAAACGTGAAATAGCACATTTCATATTGTTATAATGATTGCTTACAAATATCAAGGTGTCACTGAGAGTCATGTATGTGAAATAAAAGTAATTACATGAAATATTCGCCAAAATTTCGAAAAGCGCCCCGAAAAATCTTGCCATAACATGCTTTAAATGAGGCAAAAAAATTAAAATATAGCTTCCATTAATGAATGAATGGTGAGTTCCACCGTGTAAATGGAAATACTTAAATTAAATGAGGTGCTAGTACGTTTTTATTCAACTTTCCCGAAAAATTATAAAAATGTGCTATCAATGACTCAAAATTACCGCTTCAGCAACCTTAGGTTAAGCAATTACATAACATTCGTCAAAAAAACAGTAGAAAGAAATAAAAAAACAGAATATTATACACTTACAAAATTTAAAAATGTAAACTGCAATATAGGAAAGAATATTCCAGAGAGTATTATGAAATTTTTATTAAAAATAATTTGTTTTTATATATAAATATCCATATTCTTCATTTTGTAAGAATTTAAGCAGACCAATATTAAATTACACACCCTGACGATAAAGACTAGCTATTTCGTTCACACCTTCGTGTCAGAACATGGATATTACATTTGTATCTGGTATCATAATCACGAAAATCAAGATATGAAATTAGGTTAGGCAAATTTATTTTTAAGATAAGTTATTACCTCAAACAAATAAAGAACTGAAAGTGTTAATATATTTTATTGTTGAAAATTATCTTTAAACATGCAATTTTATATAAATTTTAAGTGCACAAGATTTTATCGCCAACTGGACTTAAAGATTAAGAAAGAATCAAGAGGGATGCGGAAGATCTATGCCCAAATTATTGCTACGGAATGATGAGCCTTCATTGCTCCGAGCTTCGTCAGCAACATGAGTAAGACGCATGAGTCAGTAGCCGCTAAACCAACTTTTTCCTTTTCTAAACACTCTGTGTTGTTCCGATCTTTGACGTTTACTTAACGCTGAGAAAAGAAGGTAACTTAACCGGACGTATCTTTAAATAAGGCAATACCTGTATTATTACACTGACAAACATCTCTCTCCCTAAGATATTGCCTGGCCTAGAAAAGTAGTGTGTGGCATGGGTTTGTATAATAAATCTCCTAAAGGTATTCACACCACTCACGCCAATAACACTATTTCAATCTAATCTGACGTGAACTGTTTGCATTTCCTTGGATTCCAAATTTATATTTTCATTTGACACTACCAGGCCGTACGTACTCTTGATACACTTATACATGCAACGCAACTAATTTCTCTAGACATGTAAAGCTATTGAACTAGATAGCTCTGTAATTCCTGAGTAGATCTTTGCTGTTCGTCTAAATGCGTTTGATGATTTTCATTAAGAGTTATTTCTTTATTTTTGTTCTTGAATCCAATTTCCACGATAATGATGCACTACCGTTTTGCAGGCTTCAGCAGGGTGAATGACAGGTGGTCTTTGACCACTTGATCGGTGGTTGACTGGTCAAAAATGAGCATTGATTTTTACATTTTTCTACGTATTTTCAATAAAGTAACTATATGTATGTATTTAGTATATAGGCAATTTTTTCAATTTTTACTAAGGATTTTAGGATTTCTGATATCAACTGTTTTTCATTCACTTCTACTCCTATTATTGAGCCTTAGTATTTTCATTTTTATAATAATATTCACATGCAGAAATATCGTAGATGAATGTGAATCTTTTTACAGACTTTAATACAGAGCCTACTCTGCCTCGTTATTTTATTATCCCAAAGCCATAAACTACACATTTACGCCTGGGCGTAATGTGTATTTTGAAAGGAACTCCATCAGTCATACAAATTATCAGATTTTTTTCAAATTAGAACGGAGAACATTACGGACTTTTTAAGTTCAAACGTGTATTCCTGTGGAGAAGAATGTGTCTGCTACATTAAATGGTTACAACATGTGCTGTTAAGTGTATTAAAATCGAAAAATATCAATATTTATTAGTACATATCAGTTTCCTGAAGAAAACCGAACTACGAACGATAGAAATAACTAGGACAGAGGAAAGGCGCTGTTCCATTGCAAGCAAGCTGAGTCACGTTCTTACTATGGGTAATACAAAGCAGCAGTCGAGACAGTGCATCATCGAAATCTACAGCGATCTCTTGCAGTGGAAATTGGGCAGACAACGGTGACTGCGATGTCTCTGTCACATGCTGCCCTGTTGTATGACCGAAGCCACCAGCCAGTAGCACGACACGTGGAATAACCGTCACAGACCCCAAAACCTCGAAGCCCAGCAAGTGGCGGCAAAGGGTCGTCAGCGGAGTGGAGGCATTTCATCTACACCTACGTGATTGTTCAGCCGCTTACATGACGATGCATAGCGGGTGGTGCGAGTGGTGTTGCAAAAATAACTGGGAATTGGATTTTGTCGATTGGATTACGAGTGGAGGGGTGGTTTAGTCATCACCTACACGCAATGTTCAAGGGCAAAAAGAAGACGTGGATTTTTTGGTCCAAGAATCTTATAGTACCCTAAGGCATTAAGGTTGGCAAGTTGTAACAAATTGAATAAACCAAAGACTGGGAAGTAAATTTCTAAGAGAACACGAATAAAGAGAGCAAGAGTGTCAGTTACAATTAGGTACACATATATTATAGGTAAAAAGTCGTATAATTTCACCAGCAACGGGGATTTCACTAACTTGAGCAAAGAGCCGATAAAAGTAATTACAGGGTTAAGGTTTCATTTTTCTTTGTTTTTTTTGAGACCACATATGATATATGCGTTCAGAGAAAAATGTTTATCAAAGGAAAGGATAAATTTGTAAGAAGATGAACCATAAATCCAATATTTCAAAGAAATTCAAACGCAACGCGGAACTAGTGCCTTTCATACCAACAAAGAGTATTTCATACCAACAAAGACAACTATTTCTTCTTAAACTAAACACAGGGAGAGCGAGAATTTTAAAAATACAGATCTAAATCTAGCTTGAGATGAAGAAATGAAATGAAATACCGTATAAACGCGTGTAAGAGGCGCACCCGTGTAAGAGGCGCACCCCTCTTTTTATGCGTGGAAGTTGAAGAAAAATATTTGAGTTTTTTTTTTCTTCTATTGCGAGGTTTTGCGGGCCTAACGGCGAACTTTCGGCCATTTTCAAAGCCTTCCGCTTGCGATATTCTCTTATAATTTACGCGGCATTTTTCATAGGCATATATAGACCCCGGAGGTAAGTATTCACTTGGATCTAAGGTTTCCGCGGCATTTCTCCATATTGGTAACGGCTTTCGGGCGTTCCTCTACAAGACAACGCGGAGGAACTGCCGCGTGCCCGAACGCCGCGTCACCCTTTATGCCACTATTTACCGAGTCCAAATGACTCATGCACAGAGAAAAGACAACTGGTTTTCCCCCGCAGGTAATGCTTGTAGTAGACTCCCTCGAACGCCTTACGGATAGCCCTCGGACTGGGCAACAGCGCGCGCCTCTCCCTTTCTCTTCCGTACATGCTCCTGGCAGTTGAACGCGCTCTTTTTCCAAAATAAATCATAATCGATATTGATTAACCAACGAATTCCTTAAAGATTTTATAAGTGGATTCATGATGATGAACTCGAGAGCTTGAAGAAGGTCTAAACGGCGGTTTTCAGGGATGCGCGGATCGGAAAATAACGGATCCGTGCGTTTGCATATATAACTAAAATACTAATGCATTAAATAATATGAAACTTCGTACAGCAGTTAGGAAAGATCTTTGCTTCAATATTTGTAAAGGAAATTTCGATATCTTTATCCGTGCTGTTATTACGAAGCCGTAAATGCGATGTATCCGTCCGGTACCCGGGAAAATGCGCTAAAATTCTATTTTTAAGCACACACTGAAATCGATATAAACGGTAAAATATTTTGTACACCATCGATAAACGCAGAAATAAACAAGCTTTAATTTGATGTACTTCATTTTAAAATCGATTGAGCCATCTCTGAGATATCAGCCTTCAAACTCGGGTGACGGAATTTTGCAACGGACAGATTCGTGTAAGAGGCGCACCCTCATTTTCGGCTGCGATTTCTGGGAAAAAAGGTGCGCCTTTTACACGAGTTTATACGGTATATTTCTCCAGCAATATTATAGAATACGCAACATATATATATATAATATAATAATATATATAATATAATATAATAAAAAAATATAATATAATATAATATAATATAATATAATATAATATAATATAATATAATATAATATAATATAATATAATATAATATAATATAATATAATATAATATAATATAATATAATATAATATAATATAATATAATATAATATAATATAATATAATATAATATAATATAATATAATATAATATAATATAATATAATATAATATAATATATAAATATACCATATATAATATACCATATAACAATAACATATATAATAACATATATATAAATGCATTTTAGAAATGGAGATGTAATAGGGTGTCAAAAAGGGGGACCTGTATATCAAAAAGACTTTCATCATCTAACGGATTGGAAAATTGGAATGCCCACAAGGAAATTGCCCCAATCAGGATTCCTCAAAGCTAACATACACATGTGCCCACATATTTGTGGTAGAACTAAAGCTACGTTTACCAACACTAAAAAATCGCTACATCCCCAAAAAGTAATTTCTTACATAAGCGCCGAACGTCATTAAAAATTTCAAATTTTTTCCAGTTCCACGTGTCACATGCTCCAATGGCCACTCAATATACGAAGCATTATTTTACAACTGCATATTTGCTAATCATCGAAACATGTTAACCCGAATGTTTCCCTGGAATGGTAAAGTATGATTGACACTGATTAACAAAGTTTTACATATTATTATATTGTTAAAAGAGTAATAATTGATTTAATGTATATGCATGTGCAAATTATCTCAAAAAACAGCTCAAATGATTTTGATGAGGCATCATATTTATTGAAAGTTTTTGGTAAGACTTATACTTAGGGCTAGGTCTGATTATCGAGAATATTCAGTAACACTAGGGAGACGATCGCCCGTCATTTGACTTTTTTATAGTTAGTGATCAATAACAATGAGACTTTATGGAATATTATCATGATTGTTTTACGTTTCCCTATTTCTAAAACGCATTGTATTTAACGCATATATTCTCACTCTTTGCTCATGATGTTTTCTTCCTTTAGAATAATTTTTTTCTCTATGGCTGCTACACGTCAATTCCCGAGTATTTTATTTTAATATTTCATCTCCAAAAAGCAATATCTTATTAGGGACGCAGCGAATTAAATACCCGTAAGGGTGATATCCATTCGCAAATGCCTTCTTTCCGCGACAATAGTTCCGATATATTGTAACATTTATAAAACGCTTAATGCACGTGAAACATCATTTGGCACATAAAATGTGGGAGGACTAAGTCAGGCTGCAGCGAATAAGATACATATGCCCATTAACGGTCATACGTTAAGTATACTTCGCACTTGGCAGTTCAAGATTTCTAAATGGAGGTGTGTATATTTCCAAAATTGAGCCACTGTTTATTTCTCAAAAGAAAATAAGTTGAGTATTTTAGGGAAACAAAAATCATAGTCTATTTTTCCATTATGAAATTACATATTATCCAATGCAACCCAATTTAACAATGATACCTTTAAGACATTTATTTATAAGTTGCTACAACTTTGAACGGTTGGCCGTCTTATGTCAGTCTGTGCGCCAGCCCATCAACACCTACAGAATACCCTGCAAGCCATCTCAAGGGTGTGTGGCAGGGGGTGAGTAGTCATCACATGCGTTACACTATACTCTAAAGTAGGTGTATCTACGACTAATGATGCATTAGCATAAATCGCTAATGCTTGTCACGATGCGAAACTTCACTAGCATGCACTACTCTATAGATACGCTACAAATGTTAAAGGGACCGTTGGATTTATGTATATTGCAACTACGTAAACGGACATGTATGCACGCATGCTGTAAGTAACAGGTAGCAGATAAAGATACAAGTTGTACTAGTCCCCCCCTATCAATTTCCTTATCTCAGGGGTTCTAATAATTATTCTTTCACGCGGTCCTAAACACGCGACGTTATATACTTGTATCAGCCCGACACACAAAAGGTACCCTTCACTTTATCACTTCTTACCTTGAGAGAGATCCTTTCCTTTCGGTAGTCCTTGGCGGCAAAGGTTAATGGATTAATTCATGCACTAAAATGATACACTTGAACAGTACATATATTTATAATAACCCTTTTATTCTTTACTTATGAAACAAATTCACTTTAGTTACTCAATTAATCAATATATGTTCCCTTCTCAAATATATTCGTATTAATTTATAATGTTTGTTCTACTTCACCGGATATTGTACAAAGTGAATTTCGCCGATACTCTATGCCCCAGTATCTGTTTATCGGATTCCTGGATCCTTCCTTAACACAGGACACTGGCGTTGGTAATTGCTGTCCAAAGCTGCTTACTCCCGGCAAATTATCACTGCAAAAACTCTCGTATGACTTTCACTCGATAAACGTCTCTTGTGGCTCCCTTGTTAAGAAGAAGAAGAAGAAGCAGCCCCGTTCCTTGTTTGACAATCCCTTTTATACTATCTCACCTCCCCTCCTGTATGTTCTAGAACATTCCAGGTTTTCTCCCATTCTCTCGTATCTGATAGGCTATTCCCCTTTCATTATTATAAGTTTGTTTTGGTTTGTTTACGTAAACAGAAAATGGTATTGTTTAAAGTTGTTTTCATAACATAGACTCATTGTTTTAGTTTGTTTACGTAAACAGAAAATGGTATTGTTTAAAGTTGTTTTCATAACATAGACGATATTGTTGCCTCGCGGTAGTACGTGTTCCCAAAATATACACAATGGAGTCCTTAATCGTATACTTATGCCAACACGGCCAAAATGGCGTGTTACATTAGCCCCATTAAAATAATGACTTGGAAATATAAGAAAGGAATTATTTTAAAGCCTTCAAATGTAAACTAACGCGGCCCCAACGCCTTCAAACTTTAGCCTCCCTCTAAATAATGTCTGTGCCCAAGTATATTGTGTTACAGCAGAAATCACACATGAATACATTTATATCAATCAACACAATTACAAACAGCGTCTCCTCCTTTAACTCTAGACATATGATATACCATATAACAATATGGTCTCTTCCCTTTCTTCCTTGCTTGAAATAGGCAATAACCAATGAAAATCTTATTCACGTAATTTAAAATCAAGAACATATTATATAAATCGACGTTATTAACTGATACATTGAACGTGAATATAACGTGCAAATAATAAAACTGTCCATCTTCTTCTCAACATTCATTCTCACTTTTAACCCCTTAAAAACACTGGGTTATCAAAAGGCCATAATTCACATTACACATACACACTTCACAGCACTTAAAGTTCCTTCAGGTGATACACTCTCCCTCCTTCCGGCTCAATCTACGTCCACGAGCCCATTCATACATAAGAAAACACGAATCAAAATAATGGCAACATGACACTGAATATACACACATTGAGAAAAGATATCACGAAACATACATATTGTGCTAATCCACCTGCCGCCAAGTTCAACCTCTCTCTCTCTCGTTCGTAAGCTCCCCTCGCATGTCGGGCCCTGATACAATGTATATTATCGGTAAACAGTTCTCCCTTGCTAGAACGGATCAAATTATAATGTTGCGGCGCTAGCTTCCTCAGTTTAATGACTGCGTGCTATGGTCAGTTGGACTACGGTCTTCTTCTCGTGTGCTCGTGTGATGTGAGTGATACCAAGTGCTGTGCTATTGTTCCATATATGGTTTAATATTGCTGAAGTGGAAAGTGCCTCGTATTTCGTTCTTTTTTGGATTAAATACTACACACGTGGCTGGCCCTCGGAATTCTGAAATCTCATATGGACCTTCGTATAATGCCAGGAAGCCGTGATAAATCCCCCTTTGCTCCTCGGATACCGGATTGGTACGTACTAAAACCTCATCTCCTATTTTAAATTTCGTCCTCTTCCTCTTATCTTTCTTCCTTCTTCTCTCCGCCCGTTTTTCGCCTTTTTTAATGATATTTTCACGTATCCTAAATATATCATTTGCGATCTTCTCGGAGTCACTTTCTTCTAAGCTTTGCTCTCGTGGTTCTTCCTCGCCATCCGTCTTCCCATATTCCTCGCTGGTTTCTATGTGCATGTTGTCATATTGTGCGTCCATGCGCATTTCCCTAAACTTACATGCGATCTCCTTTTTTCCTTCACTTAGGGTTATAATCCTGCGATCGTACTCAATCTTCGCGGATAGTTGAGCTAATGTGTCCGTCCCGATTATGAATGGTTTGATCAGCTCCGGCACCACCGTGCAGGCCATATTTGTGGTGAATCCGTCTATCTCTATACTCGGACAGATCTGCCTCCTTATAATTCCACTCCTCCTTCCGACGGCTCCAGCTATCCGGATTCCTTTGACTGGTACCTCCAAAGCGTTTCGCAGTGCATTCTGATTCTCCCGATAAAACTCCTCGCTAATGCACGTTAGCTCCGATCCCGTGTCTATCAGTGCATTCACAGCCACTCCTTCCATTTGAACCCTAATCTCCGGGCATTTAATTACTTCCGGCCTATCCGCTTCTTTCTCCGTCAAGAAATCTCGAGGTGACTCAAAAACATTGCATATTGTTTCCTCCTCCGTGTGGGGTTCCATCTTCTCCTCTTGTGGTGGTGTCCGTTTTATTCTCACTTTCCGTGTCTTCGCCCGTTGCTCCTTCGGTATGTCCCAGAATCCCTCTCCGTCTTCCGGCCTCGGCATGTTGGGACCTTCGTCATGCTTTGCCGCTAATAGTTTTCCTGCTCCGGTTTCCCTGCGGCGTTGCTTTCTTCCGCCATCATGGAATTGACAGGGCGCTCTCTCATCGGTGGGCGCGCCTCCGCCATATTGTTTTGTCCTCGGCGTCGATCAGCTGGTCTCTCGCCCGGCCGTTGAGAGTATCCCTCGCCGCGAAAGTTATCGTCTCTCCGTCCGTCTCTCTGCTGGCTCGACGCTTGCCACTCTCGTGGTTGTGACCTCTTCGAGTCCCATCTGTACTGCTGGTTGTGTTGGGATGTGTCTTCCGGTGTCCTCCACGTACGGTCTCCATGGGTCCTTGGGTATTGGTCTCCCCATCTTCGGTGTCCAGTCGCCTCGGAGTTTCCGTCCTCTCGCGGTATGTTATCATAGCGGGCCAATAACGTCAAGAATTGCGGGATTGTATTTACATTATTTGAAATCATGCCGACGCTCACTTCCATGCCAAAGTGTTTCTTGAGAACAAGAATGATCATTCCGTCCTCCATTGGCGGCGTCAACTCCCTCGCTACGCTAATTTTGGCCGTCGCATATTCTACTCGCGTGAGCCCTCCGTTCTCCTTGTATTTTCCCGTGTCGAAACTCCGTTTTATCAGCATTTGACGTTCATCTCCCCAAAACTGCTCCGTGAAAATAGCTTGGAAAGCGTTCACATCTTCATACAGGTGTCGGGTCGCAGAGAACCATTCCTCTGCTCTCCCAACCATTCCTTGTCTGATGACCTGGAGCATCATCTGGTCAGGTAACCGATATATCTCTTGGTATTCGCACAGCTCCTGTAGGTATTTCATGGGTCTTGATGTATGCCTCCCGTCGAACGTTGGGACCTTTAATTGTACCATTCCCGCGGGTGCCGTTGTGACGTTAGGTCTCCTGCTTTCCTCACGCACGATGCGTCGGACTGCCTCTTCATCTAGCCCAGCTGCTTTTGTGGTGGATTGTTGTCCCAGCTCGTCCGCCATCTTCTTGAACCTTTCCTCCACGTTCTCATGCAAATTCACGTAACTCGCTTCTAACTTTCGGACCTTGAGATCGCTCGCCTCCAGCCTCGCTCCTACTCCGTTAATTTCTTTCGCGACATCTTCGCATAACTCTGCTAACGCCCCGTCTGTTTTGGCAAACCTTTCATCATAGCCATGTTCGAATGATGCAATACGTTCCTGCGTCTGTCTATGTTCTCCTTCTATTTTTGCCATTTCTTCCAAAAGCTTTCTCTCTCTTTCGTCTGCTTCTTCCCTAATTTGCCCCAACAATTCTGCATGCCTTCTCTCTTGCCTCTCAGCCATCTCCTCTAAGATCGTTCTATTTCTCTCTTGCCCTTCAGCCATCTCCTCTAAGATCGTTCTGCTTCTCTCTCGTTCTTCTTTTGCTTCTTCTGCCCTCTCTCTATCTCTTCTATCTTGTTCTTCTTTTAATTGCCTAAATAGCGCTTGCATCTCAGTTTCCACCGGTTCCTCACTATCGACCCTAAATTCATACGTGCTTATATCTATTCCCTCCTTTTCTAGCGTGTGTAATAATCGCTGCTGCAATTCTGGCTTGGTTCCCCCTACTAACAAGTCCCTCTCTCGTAATAATTGCCGTAGCTCTGCCGACTTCAGCTCCGGAAATTTCTTCATGTTGGCCGCCATCTTCTTTCTTCACTCCTTCGGGATGATCCTCCTTCTCTCCGGTTCTCGTGGTCTCACCTAATGAGTAGTCAAGCTCTACACGCTGGGCGCCATTGATGTACTAGTCCCCCCCTATCAATTTCCTTATCTCAGGGGTTCTAATAATTATTCTTTCACGCGGTCCTAAACACGCGACGTTATATACTTGTATCAGCCCGACACACAAAAGGTACCCTTCACTTTATCACTTCTTACCTTGAGAGAGATCCTTTCCTTTCGGTAGTCCTTGGCGGCAAAGGTTAATGGATTAATTCATGCACTAAAATGATACACTTGAACAGTACATATATTTATAATAACCCTTTTATTCTTTACTTATGAAACAAATTCACTTTAGTTACTCAATTAATCAATATATGTTCCCTTCTCAAATATATTCGTATTAATTTATAATGTTTGTTCTACTTCACCGGATATTGTACAAAGTGAATTTCGCCGATACTCTATGCCCCAGTATCTGTTTATCGGATTCCTGGATCCTTCCTTAACACAGGACACTGGCGTTGGTAATTGCTGTCCAAAGCTGCTTACTCCCGGCAAATTATCACTGCAAAAACTCTCGTATGACTTTCACTCGATAAACGTCTCTTGTGGCTCCCTTGTTAAGAAGAAGAAGAAGAAGCAGCCCCGTTCCTTGTTTGACAATCCCTTTTATACTATCTCACCTCCCCTCCTGTATGTTCTAGAACATTCCAGGTTTTCTCCCATTCTCTCGTATCTGATAGGCTATTCCCCTTTCATTATTATAAGTTTGTTTTGGTTTGTTTACGTAAACAGAAAATGGTATTGTTTAAAGTTGTTTTCATAACATAGACTCATTGTTTTAGTTTGTTTACGTAAACAGAAAATGGTATTGTTTAAAGTTGTTTTCATAACATAGACGATATTGTTGCCTCGCGGTAGTACGTGTTCCCAAAATATACACAATGGAGTCCTTAATCGTATACTTATGCCAACACGGCCAAAATGGCGTGTTACAAAGTGTTAGTGAGAACTACTACTACTAATAGCTACACTACCTATTGACGAAGCTAATTAAAATTCTCATTGGCAGCGGTTAAGGTCTCTTATCATTCGCGAGAAAAATGACATTTTAAATCCTTTCTGCAGTCTAGTTCCCAAATATGATTCCCATTATCTGATTTACCGAAAAATGTCGGATTTCGTAAAATATTATTCACGTCGTCAGAGAATAAATCGGTCTGGAACTTACGTAATAGATTCTGTCTAAATTTTAATCGTCGGTCTGAAAGCGATTCCCATCCCAGTTGTTGCAAAAGGTCAGTAGCACTAACGATATTATCATAACGGCCTTTAACGTATCTTGCCGATCTTCTCTGCACGCGTTCTAACCCGGTTTTTAAACATGCCTCACAAGGATCCCAAATACTGGCAGGGAATTCTAAGTGGGGTCTTACAAGGGAGAAGTGGGTGATTTCCCTAACTTTATTGTCACACTTGCCAAATACTCTTTAAATAAATCCCAATTTACGATTAGCTTGGCCGGTAATTTCCCGAATATGTTTACTCCACGAGAGGTGATTCGTCAGTTTAACTGTCAAGGGACCGATTATGAGCCCAGAAAAGATATTATGAGTGTAAATTCTTATATACTTGGATTCGTGAACTTGAGACAGCGTGGTTTTCAAGAAAGTTCAAAAAGTTCACTTCCTTAGGACGAGTGACTTTTTTATGAATCAGCTGAATAAAAATTACAATCTGATCGAATCTTGTCCTCATGATATTCTGTTCCTAATCTATCCAAATGTTTACACTGAATCTAGCCCTAAATTTTTCATCCCCTTTGAAAATAAAAATATAAACAATATATAAAATCCATATCTATATAAATAAAAATGGATGTTTGTATGTTTTTTTGTCTGCCCGAGATTAATAGACTTCGACACTGTTTCACCGATCACCATGAAAGTTGGCAAATATGTGTATTTTTTCAAGGAGAAGGTTTTTAAACTATCTAAAAATACCTAAGAGCCCCAAAAGGTACCAAAAAGGGGCTTTTTGGTTGTTAAAGCTACGAATTGGGTTTTGTGCAGTCGTTTCATTTTTAGCCTTTTAAAACTACTTTCGCTCAAGATAGATGATTGGGATTTTTTATCAAATGGCTAAAAGAATGAAGTTCATAATTCTTTCAATCAATTATCTTTTCTATTCGTATTTGTCTGAAAACTGCGTTTTAAGCTGCAAAAACGCACATTTTTCTCAGAAATCAACAATAGCATATTTCCTTGACAACCAGATTTTTGTCTTTATCGCATTTAAAATTGATTTAGCTTAGTTAAGCTGATTAGGAATGCTAAGCATTGGGTTTCATGCTGTGGTTTATTTTTTTCTCAGAAATCAACAACGACATATTTCCTTGACAACCAGCTGTGGTGTTTAACGCATTGGATATTCATTTTGCTCAGTTAACCTGATCTATACTTAGATACTCTATATACTTATAATCTTACTCCATACAATTCAGAAGATGGCAGTCGTGCTGCCGAAATATCAAACAAACGTGTGAGTTTCCTTTTTTGTCTGTGCCTATATGTTTTTGCTTGTAATATATACTTATGCGGAAATCATAAATCATTATCAATGGAAACTTAACATTATATTTCAAATTCACATACGGCCTAGTATAAGCAGCGCCAACTCTGGTACATTCATGCAGAAAATGGTCTCCCTGGGTGTCGAAAGAATATCGAGAGAGAAAAAGAGAGAGTATGAGAGAGAGAGAGGGAGGATGGAAGTAGAACAGTCGCGCACCTCGAGGCGGAATTCGGTATCCTTCTCACACAGAGCGAAACACACTCCGCGCGTCATCGCGCTGACTCGAATTGAAAGAAGTGCGGGCGGACGCTGAAAGAGTGCATGAGAGTGTGGGGGTCTGAAGGAGAGAAAGATTAGAACGAAAGAGAGAGTGAAGAGGGATAAGGAACCCCGTCATGCGGAAGAAGAACCAGCCGGGAGAAGGAACTGACGAAAGGGATGAGTTGCTTGGGTAGGGGGAATGGAGGGGGGGTCCGGATATTCTTAATACGTGCTCTATCTTACCGGTTGGACGCTTCCTTTCGGCGCGAAAGCGGCAGACGCGAGTCTGAAGACGGAGGTGGGAGGAGAAAAGGGATGGGTGAAAGGAGAGAGGACGTGTCATGAAAAAGAAAAGGGAGACTATTGCTAAAAAGAAGCACCGAGAATGAATAAAAAAAATTATAAAAAATAGGTGGAAATTAGAAGGTTGACGTTCAGGGATCCTCTCATGAACGAATTTTATGAAATATTTCTCTACATGTATGGCAGAGTGAAAACTGCTTGCTTAATTAAGAAACGAATTGCTTTCCATCGATATTCTACACCTAAAAGTTAGATGCAGCAAAGCAATATACATTTTTGAGCTGAGCTGGATATATTGCGTGGACTGGTGGAATACTGCTACCACTGGGAGAGAATAATAATCGCAACAGAAGGGTAAGTTTACACTGGCAGGTTACTTCCTGGCAGGGAATTTCACTCAGATAAAAGTGTTTCTTAGAAACAGATTGGTTGCGTCTTAGATTGGTAACAATACACCTTAGGAAGCGACTTGTCGAAACTCTTTAAAGTTCTGCAAGCGGACTAGCAGAGCTGAGGCAAAAATTGCTACCTGCCAGCAACTTGTGCGATACACTTGCCATATTAAACCCACCTTAAGAAAGTATGATTTCATAAAATGATTAAAAACATCATTCTTAGCAAAAGTAAGTTTCCATTTTCGTGAATTTCATGAGAGAAACAATTCATATAGTATATACATATAGTTTGCTCAAAATTAAATAGCAGGAATAGATTTTTGTTTCTTAGTGTAGTTTTTAAATAACGCTGAAAGAAAAAAATTTCCTTAGGGCGAATTTTTAAGCAAGCTTAAAATGTAAAAATAATATAGTTAAAAAAATTCATATGAAACTCCATTGAATTTAAGATCGCTTTTTTATGTGTAAGAACGTTTTTCACGACCGGACTCGACGTTGCCAAGTTACGCGAGCACAATTAATATTTTTAAAACAAGCAAACTGAAAACTCAAACGACATGATGAAAAAATGTAACTTAGTATATTCCTCTCAAAAATTGGTTTATTACCGACCCAGGTTTCGACTGCACAGCAATCATTATCAAGGTACATTTCAAAATTCAGCGAGTCATTATATAGGGAAGAGACAGAGGGGGGGGGGAGAAGTGAATGTAGTCAATTACGTCAGAGACGTGCGGCACGGTCAGGTTCGGTCAATAGGAGGGGGTGGGGAATGATATAGATAAGAGAGTGGAATAAGAAGAGGCTAAGATTTTATAATATCACTAGAAATAAATATCACTAGAAATTGAAGGCTTCACGCGTTGGTAGAGTTAACCAATTTTTTTTACATTTTACATCCTATGAAAATAAATTAAGACGTTAAGCCAAATGTAGTAGCATTAAAAGCATGAGAAAAATGTGTTACTCATGAGAAGACTTCCACTTTCATTCATTACACGACAAGAAAGTATATTTAACATTTTTCCAATTTCACTATGATCGTGGTTAGGCTTATCAATTACAGTGATAAAAAAGGAAGAGGCAAACCAGCTCAACCAAGCGGAAACTTTTCCAGAAGATAAAAAAAGAAAACAAATCAAAACAGATTTTTTTCTACTTTTTGACACATTTCAATGCCGTGGGTTGATTCCCTAGCTTTTAGGGATCCATTGTCTTCTGCACCCAGACTTTCACTCAATGATCTCGCGTCCTCGGATTGCGAGATGGTTTGAAAGCATGGAAAGGGGGAGAGAAGGGAAAAAAATACAGTGAGCGGAGGTGAACAGCGTAAATCACACACACGCATACAAAACAAAAAAAGTTTTTCTCGAGGCAGACGAATGAACAAGTGAAAGTGTATTTCGAAATAAGTAAGGAGGGAGAGAGGAAGGGGTGTGGGAGAAGAAGTGAACAGGGTGGGGAGGGAGGAATTGGAGGGGTTTGCCACGGAGACCGGTGCGAACAAAGGATAGGGTCGGGAGGGATGAAGAGAATGGGAAAGGGCAGGGAGGGGAAGGGAGTGAAGGGTGAAACCGATGTCGCGAATAGGTCCCTTGCACGGAGATAAAAATAAAATAATAAAAAAACACAAACACCCTCTAATAAACGAAAGCAAAAGGAGAAAGTTGGGGGAAAGTAAAGTGAAGAAATGAACGGGGTGGACCAAACAACAACATGATACGCAATCGGAAAAGGACAATAGAAGGATATAAAAAATAGAAAGAGAAGGGAAAGAAAATACTTCGGGACAATACTCTTCAGAAGATTAAAACTTGATAGGAGGGTTAGACCCGGCTGTGTTTGACTTTTACTGTCGCAACACTTGAACGTCTAGTTATAAACAACACCGGCGCTGCTTTTTTTGGTGGAAGCAAAAGTCGAAAATCCTATATTCCTCTCCAAAGACTTCCGGTGAAATTGCTATTCCATGTGAAATGCTCTAAGACTACACAAAGTACGCACAGAGATAGATGTTATACGTCAGTGGCGAGGAACTTAGTATTTTATATAAACATTTTGATGCTAATAATTTGTTTGGTGAGGTGACCAACAACTGAAATCACTAGCACAACTGAGGATAGGGAGATCGTTTAATAATAAAAGGCCAATTTTCTATTAGAAGTATGAGATGAAAGAAACTCTGCGCCGGCATAAACCTGTCCTGTGAACCTTTGAACACTTGTGTGTCCCATTCGACGAATGGAGATATATGTACATTTAAACTGGTCACCACATGGTCACAGAGCATAGGTCATGTGTGAAAAATCTCCTATACTGCTGGAATGCTAGTCTAGTGCCTCTGGGAAGCTAGCACTCAAGCCATCACACCAATCTTATCCAAGTAATAATTACTTACTCACCTGATCCCGCCTATCATTTTCAGGAATCGGGCATACATTCGCCTTACCTAAATAAGGGTTGTTTTTAAGGAATCCTTCGGCACCTGAGCCTCTGGTTGCAACTACCAAAAAGGCAATTCCACCTGTTTGAACTTAGGTCATGTTTCCGCGCTCGTATTTGAGCCAAATAGCTTTCATAACGAAAGAAAAAACTAGGAAGTTCAAGCAGAGTGAATGAAATATTTTATAAAAAATCTTCGAAACTAATGTCCTGTTTTATAAGGTCAGGGTAAGAATTTTATGGATTAATATCTCTTTAGATTACGATCGCCCATTAATAACGCTCGCTTCAGCTAAATCACATTTTCATTCACTGCAAAGAACCTAAACTCTCAGGGAATACAAAACTCTCAGACAAAATATAAACCGAGCCCATACCATTTTAATAACTTCGAAAGATAGTAATACAATCAGCACTGCTTCCAATAAACAAATATACTATTGTCATTACCAATAACTCGACAGTGAATACTACAATGGTAATATTGAATAGAAAGCGACGGCTTTTCAGTCCGAAGGAAATGATCCTGTTATTGATACATTTAGTTTACTGCTCTGATTTCCAGATCTTCCTACTGTTTTCCTTTTCAACATACCTGTTTCAATATACATATAGTTATTCTAATTATCTGAAAACTATCTCAAGCATTGACATACAAAACTAAAGTATTATTCAAGAAATATATTTACAATATATTTCTTGAAAATATAGAAATATATTCAAGAAGTACGGACACAAGGACGCATGCATGAAGGTAAGACGCTCATCTCATGCCTAACATTAGATGGACACGATAAAACCATTTCTGTACTAAACAAATCATCTATATTACTGATAATACATTTATCTTTACCAATAATATCGGCAATAAATACTACAATAGTTATATGAAACAATAAATGACGGCTTTTCAGTCTTAAAGACGAGGTCTCGATATACATACATTAAATGAACTGCCCTGATTTTCCCTTAGGTTTTCTTTTCAAAATTCTCATTTCAATATATGTATTGTGACTCTAAAAATTTTATAACTATATCAAACATAGCCATACGTGACTAAAGTATAATAAAAAAAAAACACTTTTATTATTTATTGACGTAGATCTTTTCAGTAACTTAGAGTACATGCAGTGTGTGTATATTGAGTACAAGAATAAAATGTACAGACAGAGAAGGTACATGATTTTACTTTTAATTGCTGAATTTATATTTATAAATATTTTATAGGTATTTTAGGACAAGGTACTTAATTTTCATTATACAGTAATTTCCCACAGTTAATCTATCAGTTTAAGATTCCTAAAAATGTTGATTTAAATTTTTTATATTCAGATTAGTAACACATTGGCAGGTTTTCACATCATCAGGGAGTGAATTCCAGATTCGGGATACAATTACTGAAAAGGATTTAGGGGCATGTATCTGCTCTATGCTGAGAGATTAAAAAATCTAAACGGCGGGAAGTTTGAAGAAAAATTTGAAAATGAAGGACCTGTAGATATACGGAGGTCGGAGTATCTAAAAGTGGGTTTGTACAGGCAAGTGTAATGCGCAAGTTACTTGCAGCAAACGACTTTCGACGCAAAAAATTAGTCATAATACGGCTATGCAAGTCCACTTGCAGAAAATTTAAAAGTTTCGGCAAGCCTCTTGCAGAAGGATATTGTAGCTGGTGTAAACCACTGTCAATATGGCTCTGAACTTACTAGTGAAAAGTTTTTGTAATAAACTTACGATAGAAACTTATTAGTCTTCTATGAGACATATTTAAGGGTGGACGTAAGAACACATAAAATGAGGTGAATAGAAAACCAAAATAGAAGGAAGTACGTAAGAACCATGGAGTCGAGAGTAAGCGAGAGAGCGGTTAAATACGTAGCGAGTTGGAAATGGCACTGCCGCCTAAGGTCCCCGTGGAGAGCAGGCAACCCATATGGCTGGGCTGTGCTGCGAGCAGCCTACACACAACTCCCTGGAGGGTTAGTGTGTTCTACCCGCTTACCCCCAGAGGCGAAAGGGGAGACACGGGGATTCCCCCACCAAGATAAACGTAGGTGGGGAGAGGAGCAGACGGGAAGGGTTGTGGAAAAGGGGTTTGCAGGGAGGGTTGATAGAGGGGGGGAAGGGGTTTTGGCGGCTGGCGCGTGAGGCGTGAGGGGAGGGAGAAAGCGACGTACCCTGAGAGGGAGAGTGAGCGGAGGGGAAGTCCCCGCCGACCCAGACGACCTTGGGTAGGTGTTTGCAGATCGGAGGATTTCGATCGGACAAGGGGCGGGAGACGGGGAGGGGGAGGAGGGTGAAAGGGAAGGAAGGGGGAGGGGAGGGGGAGAGAGAGAGAGAGACTAACATTTCCCCTACTACTCTTCCCCAAAAAATCCCCTCCTAAAACCCCCACGACGCTCATCCGGGCCCCGGCCGAACAGCCAGGCCAGACCCCACCCCGGGCCTGCCCCGACTTTCCTTTACCCCTTAAAAAAATTCCAGCTCGTACCCCTCCCTTCCTCAAACCCTATAGCATGGTCCTCCCACCCCCCCGCCGGTACGCGACCGCCCCCACAAGCACCCTTAAACCCCTCTCCTCCTCTGTCGTCTCCCTTTGCACTGTCTCCCTGTCATCCCAGACTAGCCCCACCCCTGTCGTGGGTTTTCCCTTCCTCCCTCCACCGTATACACCCTTCCACTCCACCTCAAATCTCCTCGCTCACTCTTTCACTCCCTCTCGCTTCAACCAGACTGTTTTTTATCGTCACCATGACTCCCTCTCTTCCCTTTCTCTCTCCCGCACCCCCTCCCTCTTAACAGGACCCTACCTCACCCTCCCGCATAACCCCTTTAATGCGACTAAAAACCTCTCTCGGCAATTCTATTACGCCGATGCCTGCCTGCTTGACTCTCTCTCTCTCTTGCCCTTCTCTTCCCTCTGCACCCCACACTATTTCCCCTACCTCTTCAATCCTTCCGTCCCGCCCACCCCGCTTCCTAATTCCGTACTCACTTACCATTTGGGTTCCCAGTGCTAGGGCCTTTCACTGTCTGCCGGCGCATATGACTCTCCGGGAGAGCCCCATTATTTATTTTTGCTTCCCTCCTCGGGTTTAATGACGAGTTTCCCTATCATCGCGCGCTCTCGAACGTCTTGAGGGTGTCTCTGTCGAAGTATTGCGTGAAATTGAAGTTTAAAAAATTTCCAGTTCAGCTAATAACGCATATTTTAGACTGTACTAAACTGAAAGCTCTTGGTCACTTCCTTTACAAATAAATCGTAACGCCCCATAATTATTATCGTGGATGATGCTTTAGTAAAAAAGCTTTCCAAGCAAATTTTAAAGCATTACCCGATCTTATAGGTTCTCAAAACCAGTCATCAGAAACTATCTGACATCCGACTTATACTTATCCTCCCACAGTACCCTTAATGAATTGTGAAAAAATTAAATGAAATACATATACTCAAGTGCAAAGAATGTTATCATGTTTCCTACGAAATAAATCTTTCTTCCAATTTCTGTTTTTAAGTGTGATTTGTACGACTTATTACTTGATATAATCGATACTGTAGCATGACTAAAGGGAACACCAATACAGTTCAACCTTACGGCTTTTCAAAGTTTCTGTTATGATGTCATGTTCTGCATTTATTTTTCATTGCATTAATAAATTATCAATAAAAAGGAGAACTATAAAATCAAAACCAAAACAAACTTGGTAATTCATTTTCAGCTGACAAACGATCACACGATCAGGTTTTAAGTAAATCCTTACAAAATATTTAACTCCCAAAGGTACATAAGAATTAAATTAATAGGTAATTCCACTATTTCATTCTGTAATTAAATTGAAGACAATCTCCTCAATAAAGTGAGATACACAAAAGTTAGGAAGTATCTAAAGATATTTTTTAATTTAAAAACGTTCGAAAAAGTATTTTCTAGTTACGCAGAAGGTTAAGATAGAAGGTATTTTTATTTTAACACATTCTATCACAGCCTTTGCAACTTTTTTTCTTCCTATCCGACATAGTCATCATGAAGTCATGCACCCTTTATAACCGTACTCATTTATCTGGAGGTGTCTCAATAGTTAAATGAACTTAGGAATTGAAATGACTTTGCAGTTTTTATTCAAAAGGGCGGTTGATGTTTCCATTATGTGCACAATTATTTTGTTGAATACAAAGTAGTCATTGAAGCACAGTAATAAAAACTTTATTACTTAAAGGTTATTAAGATGTAAGTTTCGGCGAGTAGCCGGAATATACAGTGAATAAGCGAAATTTTTAAACAAAATAATTTTGACACGGTGGAGTCCCACATCTTGCACATATACAAGTAAATACAGTCTTCTCAGGTCGTTATCCATTTTAAGCTCTTTGAGCAAACCTATTAGGACAAGCGTTTCCACCGATTTAAAAAGATTTGCCAATTAAAATATTCCAACAGAGTAGGCAAGGCCGGGAAGTTTTTAGATTTTTTTATTCCAAAAGATTTCAGGATATAATTCCTTTGCTGGAGCCCTTTTTTAGATTTCCATACTCTTCATCACCATTAACGATTCAAGTAAAAAAGTTTAACGTGGAAGGATTTTATTCATAAGGCCGCAAAAACTTTTAGCAATTTAGTTACTATGTTTTTATAGAGAGAACTCTGGATCTAAATAATGAACCAGATGCTCTGATTAAACTTGGCGAAAGAGTTAGCTTTATGATAACCCCATTAATTCATTAATTTTAAAGATGAATTAACACCCATTACTGATGCCATTCAAAGTTTATAGAAACTTTATGCGCATAAAATTGATCAAATGTTTTCTCAATCAATTGTTACTTAATTAATACGGCAACTCCACCAATATTTGGATATAACAACCAGAATATAAGTGAAACTAGTCATAATCGAGGACCATTTCTACTTAAGATAACTCAAATTGCACTAAGGGATGGTAAAACATATAAGTACTCTGAAGTCATAAATATAAGATTTACGAAAACTTAAATGCAATAACAATGAAGCCGATAAATCTTGTTTATCATTTACGTACAATAAACGATGTTTTCAATGAGGAATTTTCACGAAGTTTATGTATAATGATATTATTTCGGCAATAGTATAGTAAATAATAAACATGTACTCCACATTTGCGTATAAATAACTTGTATATTAACAATACCGGTAAAATCGACACTAAATACAGAAACAGTAGAATGAATCAGAAATCAGATTTTCCTTTACAAGGCGATTGTTTCAATAAACATTTAGTGAATAGTGTGATAACTAACTCACCAATTGTAATACAAAAGTTAAGGATTATTTCAAAAATGGACATTTTTTTTGATGAATTTTGAAACATGGAAGAACTCCCTATTTCAATAAAATATATCTTTATATATGCCGATTCGTGGAGTTTATGGCGCCCTTCGTTGTATTTGTCAGCCAAGGAAATGACGTAAGTCAACATCTCCTTTTTCTCTTATGATCGTGGGTGTTGTTACAATTCCATGCAAATTCTCCTACCGACCATGGATGTCCCCGATTCAATACGCAATAGAGATACATTACTCAAGCCATGCTAAATACAAAGGTAAGCTGCACCTTTTATTGAACAACTACTACCCATTCAATATCACCGGAGGTGATGTGAACAGAGGCCATATGGGGTAATAAAAAACTCGGATAATACAAAAGGCTTAATACGTTCCATGGTTTCAAGCTCAACTATGTGAAAGTTGAATTTCACAAATGAAATAGTAACTTGGTTTCCTTCCACAGATTTATTTTCCTGATACAACATGTTTCGACACAGTGGTATCATCATCAGATACCTTCAAAACCTTTGACGAAAGGCTTTCTTGCTGCATCTCAGTTTGTAAGTATCTAAAGAAGGACATTGTGCTATAATCCCACGATACCCTGTGCATTAGACAATCCATTTCAGAACTCTGGCGTTTGTTTCGAAGAGCGGACTTAGCTTGGCAAATGTATAGCAGGGAAAGTGTCTATAATTTGGATGTTACAAAAGTTGAGATAATTGGAAACTAGAAAACCGATACTGTACTTTATTGCGAGCAAGGAGTATCTTCAACTCGGAAATTTGACGGACTGTGCTGGGAATCCCTCAGTCGATATTGATTATCTAGTATGATAAACGTTTCTTATCTTTTCAGTATTTACAAATGGAAATAAACTTATTTTCTAATCAAGTTTAAGAATTACTCGATCGCTTTTTTATAATATTTGGTAGTACCATAAGGGATCTATAAGGGATCTATATTGCTTACCAAAGCCTACGTCTCTATTACATGTGCCGGCATGCAATGCTACAGCACTCTAATTCTCTACCAAACTAACGGTGAAATTTGTAAATTAAAGAAAATCTTTTATTCTTCATGAACATTACTTAATATTTAGTCTTTCAAACAAAACTTACGAAAAACGATGTGAGTTTAAAGACGCATGGCTGACATTCTGGAATTGTAGTGCATTGGATATTGAACTACTTTTGGTTCATTTATTTGCTCCAGAAAAAAGTAAATGATCTTAATCATAAATGGAACATTTACCGTTTTAAGTAGTTAAATCTATTTTGAGGTAGTCTTGAAATGTGGGGAGTATAAAATGAATGAGAAATGTTAAGATGTATAAAATTGAGATTATCTTTTTTATCTTGATGAAAACGGTGGAAATTTTATTACAGCAAAGCATTTTAGTTTAGCATCGTGTGACTCACTAGTGGTGAAAGTGAGCTGCGATTCCGCGCCACTGGCAGAACGTTCGTACAAGCCTCGCTTAAGTATGATATAAATAAAGATCGCGATAAATTATTTCGTTGGATTCATGATTTAGAATTACTGGGATTGCAATTCATAATTCAAGACAAAGGCAACGGTGTCACGTTTATGTACCTACAATCCGTACAAACGGAGATAAAGTTGTCTTGAAAAATTAACAACAGCTCTATACCAATTAAGTAAAAATTTAAAAATTTCAAACAAAACAAATCTTTCATTATTACGTTGACGAAGGTTAATACAACGTTGTAGTAAAATGTGACGGTGATTAAAGAAAGGCTAATTATGCAGTAATCCGGGTGCTAAGTTCAAAATTTCTTCTAGAGGCTCAAAAAAAGGACTTTTTCATTCTCAAGAAACATCATTCTGGCTACAATGAAAAAACATGTAATAACAACAATTTAACGGAAAATAAAGCAAACTACGTGCTGATGTTTATTTCATTAAATTCGGCACAGGCGTTATCTTTTTATTAGGCCTCAAACTCTGGGTCGCATAATTTAGCGCCGATTGTAAGCAGCGCACTTCACACAATTCGAACAGATCGGGAGAATTTCATATGTGTACTGGAGTGCTCAAGAGAAGAAAAAAACGTTATTCATTGCATCCACACTTGTTGTTCATTAGTTGATCTTCAGCGAAGGCATCAAAAATTGATAACTAAACGTATTCATTCACACTGCACATGAATATTAAATTCGAGAAGTAAATTAAATACAAAACAAAGCCGCACGTTTTGAAAAAACATTCTACGAACGAACAGAACGTTTTGCAGAGCTGATTGAAGGATTTTGTTGGAAGCCGTTGGAGACTCGGAGGCTAGACACTAGGCTTACAATTAGATCACTTGAAACATTCAGATTATGGGAGTTTCAGTGCGGCAAGGAGAATATTATCCCTAGAATTTATAGGAGTAACAAAAGATTCACTGCCGAAGAGATAAGTACAAACATTTCTTATTTTCACGAACTATTGAGGGATTATAACACAAACACCGTGAAAATAACACAATTCACCTCTGTTAACTTCACCCTTCTTTTCCCAATTCCCTATCTTTTCATCGCTAACATGGCTTCTAACACCCACTGTCGCATGCCACTTTAGCGGCTTGAAGGTTGTTATAAGGATTGAAAAAACCTTTATCGAGTATTTTTAAACATTTTATTTTACACTAAGAAAAACTCCAGCCTTAATTATTGTGTGCCTAGGGAATATTACCTAGCTTAACCAACGTTTTGAATGTGGAGATCATTCCGTTCACCGAGTGATCTAAAATCTGCTAATGTGTTCAATTGCACGTCAACTATCTTAAATACCTTGAACTGAAAGCTACAATTAATTACCACGCGGCAATGGGTTAGGTGGAAGAAAGGACAGTGAGGCTCACTTTTTAGTGCCTGGTAAACGCTAATCACAAGATGACGTAGCCTTTGCTTAAACTTTATTTTCACTGAACTGCGTTTTGCATGTTACGTAAGGCTGTGGATTAATTTGCGTGAGCGTCATGAGTGGAAAAACGCATACACGCGTTTCTGATGATTCCACCTGCAATTGCAGAGATGGCTAAGAGTAAAAAATAAAGACGCAGCAGAAACGGGAGATTCTCTCGAGTTTTTCAATTGAATTAAATTTCAACACGCTCTTCCACTTCATCCTTCCTAACTTTTAACCTACATGAACATTTTGACACGTAGAATCATAAAATTAGGTAGATTTTGAGACGGAAAGATTTAAAATTCCCTTATTTCCGCGAAAGATTAGGGACCACAATTGCTGTTGGATATCATCAATGATGTATATAGTAATGACATGTAGAGTTGTTTAAAGGTGGCGGCGGGGTAAATTCCTCGCCTGCTAATCCGAGGGTGGCGGGTTCGAGTCCCGCCTGGGTCGGTTTTTCGCATACCCAGGGTATAGGTGTTTCTGCAAAGTTCTGGTGGTTCTGCCCCTGAGAAACCTGTTGACAAGCCATTGGCTTATCAGGATCGCAGGGGCATATAGGCCACCAGAATCGTCCGAGAGAGCAAAAAACAAAATATTTTTCATCTATTTTTTATATTTCAGCGTGTTATGATAAATTAAATATTTATGCTTTTTGTGTCTATAGTTTTGTGTTACTTTGGCTTTAAAAAATTGTTCCCGCTATGTATCAGGGAAGTGACCTTAACACATGAGTAGAAGGATATTTAGACGAGATATTGCATGTTAAAGCGTATTACACATACGTTGATTCGCAATGAATTAATCGAAAGGGATGAAGGTTTAAGGCTGTGTGTAAGACTGGTGTGAAGCACCCCCTGCCCCACGCCCTTGAAGTGACTCGCAAGACAACACGTATATATGTGTAGATCGTTTAATCTATTAGTAACTCTATGGCTAATAATCGATAAAACCAAGTTTCAGCCAAGGATTTCATAAATACCTGGAAAAAATTTAATGAATTCATGCCACAAGGATTACGAAAACACATCTTACTTGAAGAGACGGAGGCTTATTCTCCGTTGAACCGGACAGTCTATTTCACTCAGGCCTCTGCTTTTCATACGGGGCACAAAGTGAGGGACCAAACAACTCCTTCACGGCGTTATTCTTTTCCAACAGGGCTTCCCTTGCTTTTCCCTTCTTTTCTCATCCCCCTAGTATCCTCTGTCTCTCTCTCTCCTCTCTCCTTCTCTCAATCCCGATGATTCCGTCTGCCACTATTCATTTCTGTCCCGCTCTTTCTCTCTCCCTCAAACTTCCTCGCATCCAGTCCACTCCTTCGTCGTCGTACACGTGCCGTTCATCCACTTCCTCTTCTACCCTCCCACCCCGTCCCATAAAGGTTCCACCTCCTCCTCCCTCCCTCCTACACCCTTATAGAACCCCTCACCACACACCACGCCACCCCAATATCCACTTAAGGTCTCGTTTTTTTCTCTCCTCTTTTTCCTCCTCCTTTCCTTACCCTCTACTCCCAAACACACTGCTCGTTCCCTGAATCACAGCCCGGAAATTGGAATGCGGATTCCAGAACTAGGTATTAATCTCTATAAAAATCGGAGCAAATGCGGCGTGAAATCGATGTGAAAATGTCCGCTTTTTCATTTTAAGTGAAAATTTACCCTGGTGCTCTTCGGGCGCCCGGTGCACGGCCGTCACCTTATACTAGACATGTACCTGCTCAACCCACTTCGTCTTTCCGGATTGTTCGCGATTCAGAGACATGCGCTCCAGTGCATTGGATGGGAATCATTAAATGACGCATGGGGAGATTTATTTCGCATCGCATAAAAGAAGTTATGTGAATTATCACACACCCCAAGGTCGTAATCTTAATAGGGCACGGGAGGTGAGGAATGCAATTTAAAATATAAGGTTTGCAGAATAGGAAAGACAATGGTACTTAGATGGGGAAAAAAGGAAAGCGGAAACACTCGAGAAAAACAAACTAGGAGAAAAAACACACTCGTAATCACTCACTTACTGATAAATCAGACTGATAAATCACACAGGTATACGAGTGTGTTTTCCTCCTTGTTTGTTTTAGAGTGTTTTCACTCTCCCATTTTTACCCATCTAGATACAAATGTGTTTCCAATTAAGTGCACTTTATATTTAAAACTGCTTTTCTCACCTACCGTTCCCCCATTAAGATTACGGCATTGGGGGTTCTTTTATTTCCATTACTTATGAGGTCGCGGATGTGTTATTCACACATTAACTCAGGACTCATCCCACTGTGAAGCTGAATGATGATTAATATTTAATGTAGGGAATGCCTTCGCCTCAGGATTATTTGTGCTTTCAAAGTCCCGGTTTGATAATCCCTGGTTAAGCATCTTCGCGGTATGATAACCGGTGCAAATACGTTCTCCCATGAATAAAGCTCACGTCAACAAGCTCGTGCTCTTATGTAGGAAACCTGAAGTCTCAGTAAACATAAAGTTAACCAAAAAGCTAAGCCATCTTACAGTTAAAATTTACCAGCCATTGTGAAGCAGGGCCTAAATACGAGATTTTGAGTTCCTTAGCATAATTATTGCTAATTTGAGTCTGTTGTTACGTTTATGTTGAATGGCAAAAGTTGTTAGGTTCTTAATCAAGTAAAATTGGATTATAAGGCGCTTCTGCAGATACCGTCACTCCTAACTAGACAGGTAGTAAACAGCTAAAAATAAAATAAACGGCTGTTAAATAAAAGCGTTGAAAGAAAAAATATCTTATATAGCATATTATAGTAGCAGCTGTGAGAAGAAGAATTTTATTTGATTTTGTAGTAGTTATTTGGAGAGGAGACCTGAAGCTTGAGGCATTTACGTCATTAGAGGGGGATAAATTGGCACACTTAGCATTAATTTTGGGATCAAAGAAGAGTGGAAATACACCTAGTACATGACATAGGCCTCTTGCCGAAAGGTTCGTAGTAGTCCGTAGGTCTACGTCTTATCTGGTGGATGGATAAATGTACTGGAAGTACCTACACCCCACAAAACACACAAGTGAGAATAGGAATTTCGCTGTAAAATCTTTAGTTCTACCAGGAATCAAGCTTGTGCCCTTGGACGATCTCGTTCAATCATACTTTTATTCGCCGTGCCAAGTAAGAAACGAAACAACTCCTTCACATCAGCGCGAAACCAAAATCTGTTCTTAACATATGATTAGATATATAATTAGATGATACTTTAATGTCACTGGCAGAGCTAATTTCTTTCCCTTTATATTTGGAAGATATCTTTCTTTGTATTGAACTGAGAATTGAACGATCATTAATAAAATTACGTTTTTTTCACTCAATACCTTTACGTTATACTTGGATGCTTATGCATCCTTCAGCCAAAGTTCTGGTTGAATCAAATATCTTTGTATCTGTCACTAGCAATAAGTTTTCTAGGGTAATTGAAATGTATGTGTATCTGCCGTCGAAGTTTTTGCTTTAGAAATTGAGGTCATTGAATGATTATATGAGTGCCTTGCGTTTTTAGTGTTTGTATAGTGCAGATACTTCTTACGCTTGACTTTCTTGAAAATGAATGATATAGAGGTATCCCGTTACAATTTCTCTTCGACGATCAATCAAAAAAATAATTATTCATGATCATTTAGAAAGTCGAGAAAATCGTAAATTGAAAAATATGTTTCATGAAAATGCAAATAATACTAAATAAATCACTCTAATGGTAAGTATCATTGAAATTATATTACTGTCATGCAAAATGATAAGGGCATTTAAATTCATGGATGTAAGAAGTAAAAGCGAACTTGTATGACCTAGTACTACACTAGGCTTTCTATTTCTGTTCAACAAAAAGAGTTTTACATATGAGTGGTTTATTATCCCGCAAATACTTTGTCCTCTAATACAAGGGTTTAATGTTTTCCCTTATTTGCTCCATTTCTTACAGTGCCCTTTGTGATAGTTTTCCCTTGCCTTTGAGTCTGGCATTATTTGCTCTTCGTTTTACATATTTGCAAAAGCTATTTTTTTTCTTTTTCCCTCATTTTTTCCTGCTATTTATTTAGGCTGATAATAATTAACATATGAAGGAATGCATAACGTAGTTCTTTCGTATTTTTTAGAGCATTCACCGACTTATCGTTTAGTTCGGATCCATTCACGTAATGTGTAAGACGTTTTGGGAGAGGAAGGGGGTTAAACTTTTCTTCCGTTGTCTTAAGTAGGGGTAGTGAGAGGTCCGAGACAATCGTACATAAAATGTAATCACTTCTGAGATCGTATGAAAAATCACTTTAAAAAATTGCCAGACGAAAAATCAAACGTGCAGGATTACCGTCGTGGAGGTACATCTAAATGGAAGAAAAACCATTGAAAAAAGTATGACAAATTCTGTGCGCTCATTTGTTTGGAGATATCGCGTTATTAAAGATCACGTGTTTTGCGTAATTTTTTGCGCTCTTGAACGTGGATTCGCCCATGGACCAATGTTTATTCATTTTCATGTTCCAAAAATGTGCGCCAACTTTCCTTAGAATAGGAGAGGAAGGGTGGGTTTATGGAATCTTACATGGCCTTACATGATGGATGGGAAGAGGTTAAAAGTGGCCAAAGTCGCCTTACGTACTAGATCTTGAATGACCCCTAACAGGTAATATTTTCATCTTTATCATTTCTATTTATTTCATACCGTTTAGCGCGGAAGGATGAAAATTTTCACTCATGCGTTGTGCTTCGCCTATGATCCTTCTAGTTTTCAACCATCAAGCTATAATTATTCAGTTCTAGTTTTCCGTGCTGTTTACAGATAGGTAAAGGAAAATTGATCAATTATTTTGTTAAAATTTCACATCCATAATAGCCACTCATTTAATTCAGCTCTTCTTGTGCTCCGGATATTATAGAATATTTACCTGAGGCATTAAATAATTCCAGTAATTCTTTCTTGAACACAAATACCACCTTCTTTAATCGTGCAATCTGCTCTTTAGAATGACTGCGACTCAATTCCCAGTATATAACGAGCGCAAAAAATTAATTTGAATGCCCCAAGGAAGAGGAACGATAAGCTCCTTTAAACTTGCTCTCTCAGTTTAATTTCTCTTAGGGTCATGACCCTTTAATGTGGCAAAAAGCATTGATTACGCTGAGAATTGCGGACTAAGATTCCTTCGATTGCTGGAAATAACTCACTACGCGAAAACGACCTCATCATTCGTAAGATCCCCTCTACAAGGAAAATACTACTTTCGCGATTTGTCGGTCGAAAAGGAAAAAAAACAGTTTATTTACTAAGGAGCCACCCTTAATTCACACCACTTTGAAAGGAGGAAAGGGGGCAAAAACTCATAAGTTTGAGATTTAAACCTTACAAACGAGTACCTTCGAATCAAAGGAACTAATTTTCTCAAGGTAAAAACACCAAAATGTTTTACACCCACAAAATTCAATATAGGTCATTTAATATCAGTATTAACATTCAGCAGGCAAATACATAGCTAAGTATTTGAAAATCATTATAAACCACTTATAATTATATCAAGTCATGAGAGGGCAATATTCTAACTATCTTTTGGCAGATAGCGTAGTTTCAGGAATACCCACACGCTTTGTAATGGTTTTTGATAAGGAGGACTAATATATGTGTTTAAGGCCTAGTTTTCATAGATCTTTGGTTTTTCCATGTCACGACAAAGCCGCTGATCCTATTCTGCAGGTAATAATATCTTGCCATCAAAAACACAAGAGGTTTTATGTTCCCCTTTATTGTCGGCTGACTATTTATTAAATACACAAAATTAACTAAAATCTCTACCCGAATTATGGGGTGATACCGCTTTGGTTTAGTTAAAATTATACAAGTCTTTAGAGAACCGAAATATTTTATGAAAATCTCCATCAACTCCAAGATCAAAAATATTTATCCTGACTCTAACACATAAAGGTGGCTACAATAATGTGAATAGTCTACTATTTCTTCACCGTCGTGTTAAAAATTATAGATGTCGAAGGTATTACCAATAATTGAAATTTAGTAGAATGACGTGCGGCAGGATGTATAATGGTTTTCTTACAAACATTTGGATCACGGTGTCTGGGACTTACCCTCCCGACAATGTGCTATCGTTAACGGAATAAGAAACGGTCATGTATCCGCTTGCGGAAAGATTATCGGGAAAGTTAGGTCGGCAAGATATGTTCTGTCACGAGATTGGTACATAGTGACGTCACAGTTTTCCGGTGAATAATTTTGGTCATCAATGGAATCAGATTAACTGAAATTAGTGCCGATAACTCGGAGCAAAAGTTGGAACTTAAATCGAGTTTGATGTCTCGGAGCCTGTGTTTACGCGATGCCAATTTCAGTGCAAATTGATGCTGTCCGGATCTTTGCTGAACTATGCACCGTATTCAAATAGTTGTTGTTGTCATGGCATATGCACTATATTGTTTAGGAAACATTCTATGCAAGCTCCAGGAAAACTGGTTCTGTGAGTCAAAGAGCAACTTTTCTCGATCATAATTCCCACGATTCCTTCAAAGACCATTTTGGTAGATTCCAATTCCACCACCGATATTCTATCAAAACATTTGGATCTCCTGATTGCCTCTGATTGGTCGCTGGATCCGAGAAATGGGTGGAACATACATTTCGTACGAATATCTGTTTTCAGTACTTGTAATAGAGCTTGATTATTTCAATGATTACGAAGTCTCCCTATCAGGGAAAAACGGTCAAAACCCCTACCGGGAACCCGTCCTCCTCATCCTCACCCTAATCACCCATGGAATTACACCCACCTCAATTATCAAGGAACAACGGACAGTAATAAATAAACAGCAAACTTTGTACCTGATGATGACACCCATGCGTTGACAATAGTTGCGGCTTGTAATTATAGTAATAAATATTAGTGGAAAGGTACAACGTTTTCTTCCTCACTTCAAAACTGAATTCCACCTACTTCTGCCTTAAACCCTCGAATAATAACACTCTTAACAAGGGACGATTTTAAGGATACTGGAATCAGTTCGATTTCCAGAACTAAATTAAGATTCGTGTAAAAGGACCTTAAGACGTCAAGGCTAGTCTTAACATATACTTCTTTTAAATTTTATCTCGTTAAATGCCAATTACCAGTTCAAGTGACTACCTACCGTTGAAAGTGCAAAGAAATATTGTAAATAGCCAAAAGGGAACTGACGAATGACTCCGTAATTTCCTGTTTTGAGGAAATTCCCAGACTTCTCGACGTTAAAAGCTCTTCATAAATAAGCCTATGCACCTGTAAAAGGAGAATCACGCAAAAACAGAGCGTTCCCTGTGCAATGTCGGGGATATATCCGTTCGATTGAATACGTGGAAGTTTCTGGAAACCGAGAAATGAACAAGAGGTCGAATGGCAATAGAAGTCTGAGTCGGAAATGACTTACTCTGAACAGAATGTCCCAGAAAGTTTTTAGTTGAACGACTCATCTAACGGGTGCTTGAGGTCTTTTAAAATATATACGAAAAGACATGCACACTGCAAACAGTGAAGCACTAAAAAAATAGTACAATTGCAAAGCACCTCTCGGCTAAAATAAACTTAGATAAATCCGTTTTAGTGCAAGTTATTAAAAAAATTAATCATTGCATTGAGAATAGGCTTATGTCATTAGAGCTAATTACATATTCCCAAACGCTAAACTATACCAATTGAAAAATTAAATATAATATATTTTCAAGAAATGTGAACGTAATAATCTCGTAAATTGATCAGGAAAAGTTGTCAGAGCTTTAGAAGATTTTTAAGGAAGGCTTTTTGGGTGTTTCACATGGTTAGGGTCTGCTTGTCTGCCGACGTCTCGAAGAACAACTAGCTCTTTATCTTCGTGGCTTTTGAAGAGCAAATTAGGTCAAGATTCAGAAGTTCTGATGACACAGAGCGGGTCATTCATTGAAACGTTGTCAGAGATGGAGCTCCTAACCCGGCGTAACACCTGAGAAACCTTCTTCAGCAGATGCGCTGGGAAAATATCATGTCATTTTGTATATTTGTTTAATTAAATTGTGGTGAAAAATGCTCGCTGACGAAGTTGTAAAATCAGTAAGTAACCATTTTATATTATGAGACTCAGGTAGCAAGCAGAAGCATGTCCAGCAAATATTTCCCTGATTTTAAGAGAAGACAGTGACGATTTTTTTTAGAAACATATAAACAAGGGAAAATTAGATATGGATAATCAATTAATTCATTACGAGAGTGAATTCCGAATATTCAGGAGATAAGGCGTTGAATTGGAGCGTAATAAGGATTTCGACGTTTTACATATCACCTTCAGGTACTTGACCTGAGGATCTGAAGATGATGTGTAAAACATCGAAAAATAGATCTTAATTAAGTCTTTAAAAATTTTTAACTGTGGACAATTGCTCAACTTTTCAACTTTATCAATAATTTTGATAATTTTTTAAAATGATTCTTTGATTACAAATTTAATAAACTAAAAACATCCAATTAATTAACTCGTATTGCTTGCTCTAAGTAAATAGGTAAGAGTTGTGTAATTGGAGGTACAAAACGCATTTAGATATGAAAGAGAATCGCCAGGGACCAGCCAACCAGATTTTCATTGCTTCACTTCAAATGCAACTCCGCAATCACTTTAAATGTCATTTTATCAATCTATAAATGAATTTCTCAAAATTCCATCGAGTGATTTTCTTGTATGAGAAAACAAAACCTGCTGAAAGATGAATATATATTTACCCCATGTCAGTTACTAATTACAAGTTCCTCATAGTTGGTATTTGACGTCATGGCACACCAGCTCCTTATCTTAAACATTATAAGATTTCCCGATAAGTTAAGGCACCTTTTCATAAATGACAATTGTTGCTCTGAAGTTCGAGCCATGAATTTGGGATTATTAAATTTAGAAACCATGGAATTCGACTTCGGCCTACTGTCGTATAACCCACGTGCTGAGAATTCATTTCATATTTTGGAGTGACCAATGAATTTTGAAGACCATATAATGTTGCATCGCGAAATGTATCGTTGGCAAACCCGTAGAATATATCTCCCAGCCTTTCTCAGAAAGAGCTGGATCCATGCTTCATGTAAGCTATATTTCCACGCAGTGAGGAATGTAATTACTTTCGCGTTTCCCCAGCAAGGAGAATAAGTCAACGCAAGAGTTTAACCAACGAGCGAAAGAGCTTTCTTAGAACCAGGTAAAAAAGAAACCTTGACTTCCCATAACACTTCGTCTTACCATCAATCTCGAAAGGCAGGGGGCAAGGGGGGGTAGATGAATGAAAAGGCCTGTTACTAGCTTTAGTAAAAGAATGACGTGGTTCTCATTAGGAACAAGGCTGCATTTGGAAACTTAAGATTAAAAGAGTGATTTATTTTTTCCCTCCCTAACAATGCTTTGGATTTCGTGACATATAATCGCATACCCATCACGTTGGAATATTTCAAGCTAACAATACAGCAAACCTAGTAACATAACGGTCACATCACTACTCCTGTATGAAGGATGAAAGTGGAAAAATGAAAGAGAAAGACTGACTAGCAAATAGGCTCAAAGAGTGTTTCTCCCAACGCACCATTTAATTCCATATCAAATTATAATAGAGCGAGAATTAAACCACAAAAAATACATTTTTTTGTTCATTCACTCCACAAATAATTTTTTTTCATACTCTCACCTATTTTCTTGGCTATAATAAAAATAACCATGCCACCTACTTGCGGTTGTACTCATAATAGAATGTATCAATTATGTCATCTTTGTTACTCGAGAGAATTTAAAACTTTATAGTTCTTACCTACAGTGAACTCGTTCATATCAATGTGCAGACATACATGTCCTGGGTGATTAAAAATCCATCCAGGTGGGACACGAAAACACGACAAGGTAGCTCTGTCACAGATGTCATAACAGAATTGACAGTATCATGTGGTACATTAACGCAGGGAAATGTCAAAGCCATTAAAAGGCGCTATCAGCCAAATATAATGAATCAACTTTGTCAATGACGCTGAAATTAGAAGTATTAGTAGAAAAGTTTTTGTATTATCCTGCAGATTTTCTAAACTGAAATATACTTCTATAATACTATGTAATATATTCAGTGTAGTATAGGTGGGTGTAGTTTCGGGGAAAATGAACGAGATATCAATGTGTAATTCTCTGCCATGACGTAGACATTACCTTAAAACCGCCTTGACCGGGAATGGCACCACGGACGGGCTTGCCATACCAATGCACAGACCATCTTGCATAATATTTTATTTGAGAATTTAGATTGATTTTATGCAGTCTTTCTGATTCCCACGGCAATTTTAGAAGGGTTTAAGGGAGCTATATGCTTAGGGACGCAGTGGAAGAAGTACAGCTCTCGCGAAAGCTTATGGCGTTCGGATGCGCAGAAGAAGACGTCGTGGAGGGGTAAAATTTGGAGGAAGGGGTAGGGAAAAGGGACGTAGGGGAAAGCGAAGACATGGCATTTGTGCCATTCATGAGTGCATTTCAAAAAAATGGAATTTGTAAGATGCGGACAACACAAACGCCGCTCATCCGAACGCCGTAAGCTTTCGCGAGAGCTGTACAGTGTGGCATGTGTACCTATATTTGCGCTGGGAGACGCTTATAAAAATGGGATTTTGGAAAGATCGGCGTTGTATCGGAGACAACGAGCGAGATATAAATGTATAAATTAGTGTCATGACGTAGAAATGAATTTAGAAACAACGTACTTAATCGGTAATGGAACCACGGACCCTTAGCTTGCCATACCAATACGAAGACCATCTTGCATATTCTCATTCGAGAATTCAGAATGATTTGATTTAGTCTTTCCAATTCCCACGGCATTTTTTAAAAGGATTTAAGGGAACTAATGTTTAGAGACGTAGTAGAAAAAGCATGGAGTAGCATGAGTTTATGTGCGCGTGGAGACAATCCTGAAAAGATCCAGAAAGAGGGGAGAGTAAGAAGGGTGGGTGAAGTTTCGAGCCGAGAGACCCATCGGGACACGATCGAGGAGGCCCAGGGGGTGGGGAGAGCGGACGACGGAGAGGGTTGGAGGAAAGAAGGGAGAGGAGAACAGGGGGAAGTAACGGAAAAGGGGATGGATTTTGAGAGTGTCGGTGTAGGGGGGAAGAGGGAGTACGGGGGTCGGGGTGAACGTGGAGACGAACCGTCGAGACGGCGCTGAGACGGGGAATTACGAGTTTTTGGGGAAGAGCGACGCGGCGGCGGTGACGGTGGAGGTGGTCCTTTGGGGGCGGCCGGGAAGGGATGGAGAGAAGGGGAAGGACTGGGGAGTGGGTTAAAGGAGAGGGGTGGGACACGGAAAGAGAAGACTCGGCGAACGATGTGGATACGGGAAGGGATGAGAGGGATAGGACGGAAAAGGGAAGGGAGAAGGTTACGTTGGAGAAGGAGAACTTCGAAAAGGGAAAGGGATAGGGGAAAGTTTTGACATCCCGAGTGAGGGTAAGTGTAATGAGAAAGTCAGAGGAAGATGCTGTTTAACATTGGTGAGGCCACTCTCGGAAAATGCACCAAGTATTTGGAACGCAACAAAAAGAGTGTTGATTCAGATTATATATGATTCAACGTTTTCTGAGGCGATATTTCGTGGAAACATTTCAATATTTCTGACATAAAAGAAATAATTGTGTAATCCATCATTTATTTAAATTATGTATAGGTTTCCACGAAGCATAGCAATGATTTACATCATTTTTGGCACAGTTGTCACTCTCCAAAAATAACATAAATCGTTGAAACGCGATGTGTGAATCATTTTATTTCAAGTAAACGGTGGACCGTGCAAAATTTCCTTTTTTCATTTCAGCGATGTTGATTCAAATAAATTTGATGGAATCTTATGCTACTTTCTGGTATTTCACATCATTTACCACGATGAAAAGAAAGAGAAATAAAGAAAAAATACGTGTTTTAATGGTTATAATGTTAATATAAATCAATTGTTATTAAGAAAAGCTTGAAATTGTGCCATTAGAGAAGACTATGGATGACCAAATGATAACACATTGGTAGGATTTAATAAGTGTTACCAGGAAATATAATTTTAATTATCTAGTCACCCATTATATTCTAATCAGACCACATCATGGCTGCTTCATCACTTTTCGTTGATTAAGGATTTTCAGAAAATTCTCATACAGACTTAGACGTAACGTTTATCGGCCCATTTTCTACGGAATTCTGTACTTCGTAAAATTAAATGTTTGTACAAAGTTTGAGTATGTAGCTTTCAACATAAATAGAATTTGGTTGAACACATTAGAAAAATAATATTTAGAAAAATGCTTTAATTCCTTCACCGGATGTGATCAAAAAGTCTAAGAAAGATGCTAATTCAATCGAGTTGCTTACTAGACCTTTGTCCTAATTTTTATGTAAGCAACTGTTCCCAATTTCTACGTTGAAACTAAACGGATAATATATCACTCGTATTCAACGTGTAAAGCAGATGATGTGCGATCTTCCAACACATAAATTCGCTCTTGATTGCGCAAGTCGAGTTTGCTTTTAGCGGCGAAATTTCATCACAGATTAACACGGAGTTAAGGTTCTTTAACCACTCTTTGATATAACCGGATAAAAGCAGGGAGAGAGGCAGCAACGCCCAAATTTATAACACGTGGTTAAATATTTATTCGGTATGAAAACCTAAGATTATATATCCCCTTATAGACGACAATTACGTCAAATAACCGACAAGTCTGGTGCATTACGAAAAACTTGAACTCCTATTTAATGATTTAATAACGTATAAAATAACTTAATATCAAGTCAACATGAAGGCTTCGTCATTCTGCAGTTTCAATTCAATAGCTTCAATTTTTTTCGGGTACGTTTCGTGGCTACAACTAATTCGGAGAGAAGCTCGAGAAGATATAGATACAATAAAAGTAGAATACGCGAATGCTTGAAAGAAAGTTATACGTAGTATGGAAGGAAAGAATGCTTGTCTAAGAAAGCATAAATTAAAATTTAAAAAAAGTGCACTCCTTTTCACTTGATTATACGGTAGAAATACTTGAAAATGACAGGGTGAGCGTAAAGCCCGTTTTACACGGGGCACGTAATTGCATAATCTGATGAACGTACGAACGTGCATTTCAAATTGCATCGTGTAAAGCCGTAATCCGCAAGAAAGCATGCGCGAATGCAAGAACGCGAGGTGGCAAAATAGCCCCTGCTCTAATTCGAAAATGATTGCACGCCCGATTGAGACAAAAAATGCAGTTTGAAGTTGTGCAATTTCGTGCCCCGTGTAAAACGGCCTCAAGAGTAGGAAGAATGAAATGGATACGGGGTATCTGAAAAGTGTATGCGGTAAAATCAGAAGTGTTAGGGTAACAAATGAGTGGGTGATGAGAGAATGTGGAATGGAGTCTTTGGTAAAGGACATGCATGAGCGTGCTTCGTTGGTATGGTCATCTCGAGAAAATAGATAAGAATGAAATTTATGATAGAGCAGTGAATGGTGGGAGAGGAAAGCGTACACTGAGAAAGCCATGGGTGAATCAGGAGGAAGATACCATTTAGAGAAATACAATTTGGGGTCATAAGAGTAGTTAGGCGTGTATCAACCAATGCATTAGTGTAACTGCAGCAAAACAGATATGCGAGGATTGGGCTGCATGGAGGAAATTATAAAAGCAGTGTCAGCTTTACAGGCCTATCAACAAGAACTCCACTATTCTGACTGTGCTAACCCCGAAAGGGAATGGCGTGATGGATATGTATGTATTTTAATTATTTAAATAATTTTTATTTATTTGCTTACACCTCTAGTACATTAAATACAAATAATACAATATTAACTGCGGAAGCCTTAGGTCGTCTCAAAGGTTAATTACCTGAATTCTGTGTGAATTTTCATAAGATATAAGCAATATTTTGGCAATTTTCAAAATTTTCTTTCCACATTTACATCTTTTGCATTATTTTAGGAAATAAATTGAATATGTTAGGCCCCATGTACAGAAACGATCTTTTATACAAGGTTATTCTTGTTTTGGGCATTACATAAAGAAGAGTTTGAAGGTTGGACTCCTAAAATACTGAGGTTTGTTACAATGAATAACATATGAATCAAACATACTCTCTTCATTCCATGTCATTGAGACACCCCATCGAGGAGATTCACGGAATATGGCATAGATGCAGATGGAATGAGGGGAGGAGGCGGTGGACGGTGTGATTGGAAGAGAAGCGTGACGGAGACGAATCAAGGGAAGAGTAGGTCTCGTGTGTGTGTGCGTGTGTGTTCATCTGTGTTTGAGATGTCTGGGTATGGGAATAGGAGGATAAGAAAGACGAAGAAGAGGGAGGGATGTGGGCAGTGCTTGGTTCGTGCGTAGCAACGGGACGAGAGAGGAGAGAGGGTGCGGCCGAGAGGGGGAGAAGGACCAAGTCGATGGGCGAGGCGAAACTGTGCGAGTCAAGGGAGAGGGACAAATAATTAAGGAGTGAGGCTCTTCAGAGCGGTGCGAGAGTATAAAAGGGTTTATTTTTATTCCCAGTTCCAACATCCAACCATCTCCTCCTAGGGTGGGCGAGGGATTGGGGAAGGGAGAGAAAATGGGAAGTAGGAGAAGAAGAACGGGGTGAGGGGTACCTCAGGGGTGTTGAATGGGACCATCGAAATGAACAGGCGTTGGAGGATGGGGAAGCGAGGATATAGGAGTATTGTGGGAGGGATGGGAGAAGGAAATGAGACACACGACGACGGGGAAACAGGGGATGGAGATTGTAAGAATTAAATCGAAAAAGTATTGAATCTCTGGGGAGAATCGTACAAAATCTGGATTCGGCGCGTTTTGGAATATCCGCGCTTTTTCAAACGCAGATTTTAAATAATAATGCTATCTATACGCGTAACTTATAGTATATTTTTAAGATAAAATGTATTCTGTTTCAACGTTTGCTTTTGGTTATAAGCTCAAAACTGAGGCGTATAATTTCCAGCATGCAGATTTATTTGCTCAATCGACGCATAAGGTTCTAATCCATTAAACTTTTAGAATTGCTCAACAGTGAACAATGAACAAATCCAGGTTACGTTATTTAAAGGCACATAATATTTCCAGGAAAAATAAAGAGGGCAAGGTAAAATCACCTCCCAACTATTCTCAATACAGCTTTAAGAAATTTTTACTCCACGCTATGAAACCAGGAACTAAGTTGTCGAGCACGGGTATTAATAAAATCTTCTCAAATTATCCGATGGATGAATAAATTCTAAAGCATAAAGGAGGAATGTTTAACCCAGAATTTTACAAAAGAATATCTGCAAGTATTTTCACCAGAGGCTTAGTCTAAGAGATCACGTTTCATCCCTGATCCCATCATAGACAATCGTCTTGAAAATGTTGAGTTTGATTCAAATTCATAGCCATTCCGTAAGCATTTCGTGAGGTTAGGTATGAACATTTAGCAGAGTGGGAAACTTCCAGTAATTTTTGCATTAGCTAGAAATGATATACATCATTATTATATTTGAAGTAATAAACTGCAGGTGATGGAATGTTGGTAGCATTTTGTAGAAGCTTATGAAAAAGATACATACACTTCACCAAGTTTACTTTCACGATACCGCAATTCAGAAACGCTATTAATAGGGTTCAAGTCTCAACAACTTGTGGTTTCCACACTCAAACGAGAAAGTAAATAAAACTGTTAGTCACATTACTGCCTAAATTTCACACTTTGTCGCCCCACATTCAACCATTGATTCGTTTATGCTCTTCTTTTGTTGGGACCACAAGTACTTCCCTCTTGAGAGTCTCTGCGGCTTCATTTATGTATTCTATTCTCGATCATTTATTTATCATCAAAATATTTGTTTTAAAATATATTCTAATTTCATCATTCTTACAATTTATTCACTCCTTACGTGCTCCTTTCTTGATATCAATGATTATTTACTTATTCCTCTCTCAAAAACTCTGATCTGTGTGGGATCAGTTGTGCGTTTCGCCTCTAATCCATTCTCTCAACATAACCAATCGACCAACCATCTACATGTACTCCTCAAAAATTCACCTGGCACCAAATCATACGAATGAAGGCATGCCTTAAATTAGAATGGCCGATTTGTGTTTGGTAATTACTCAGAAGAACTGAAGCCACTAGTGCTATTAAGAACAATAGATACATAGGTAAAAGTACGATAGTTTATCTGGGTAATCAATAAAGGGTGGAGATAAATATGACCGTAGGCATAAGCCTACCTAATTTCAATAAAGACAATAGGGATTCCATGGTCCCTTTCAACAGAAAGTTTTATGTTGCATGTGCTCACCAAATAGCATCCATGTAGGCCTTGAAATTGCTAATAAAAATCTTTGTCACAGCTAAAAATTGGAAACGGGACCCAAGGCTAGTAGTGTAGTCAATTCACCAACTCAAACTACCCCCATTCTGTCAAAATCTCGTTCCACATCGCGTCCCTCCTATTTTCACCAAAAGCACTCCGTGTGTATCTCAAACGCTCCATAGAGAAAAAAGTATAATTTATCTTTAGATTGTGACTACAAAAAGGACGTTTAAATTTAATAGACTTTGAATGAGAAAAAAATAGAAAAATAAATAACATACCATATTATTTTGAATTAAAAAAGATATAATTAGACGTAAATTCCAAGAATGTAATTTTACTATTTCCAATTTTGCCAAAATCTTCAGACTGATTTTGAGTATAATTTTTTTCACTCTATCTTCTAGCTCAAAAGAGCCACCAATAACATATTTTTCTTGTAAATTCATTAGGGTAACATCTACAGCCATGATTTTATGATTTATATAAATTTTAGGGAGGGGCGCTGCAAGCTCAAAAACACCAAAGATTGGCTTTAAAAACTTTATTAAAAAATCGTCATTAGAATTGAAACGTGTGAGTTATTAATATCTACCCAAATATAAACATTGTAAAAATTGCATTGGCTATGCTCTGAGCTAAAAATAAAAAGTTATAAATAAAACTTTTTCGTGCCGTTGTGGGTCATCGTGGCAATTACAAAATTTGGGAAACAGAGTGGACACAGAAAATAGCAACAATTGCCCTTGTTTCAAAAGCGATGAGGTGTACTTTTCTTAACCAACCATAGCCTTTTGGTGTACCTACTCCAGTCAACATAATACCGCAGCTTCCAAATGGAGAACGGCCAAATTTTCCTTCATTCTTGCGACGGCGAAGAGAAAAAAATAATAAACCAACGGCGCTGATGAGAGGAACGAGCAAAGAGAGAGCGGGAAAGTGAAACGGCCGATTTTAAACTTCAGCCGAGGTGCTCGTCGTGAAATTAAAATCCACCCCTTACCCCAGCTAAAACTAAGGCACGGAGAAAAATATGTCGGCCTCCGTGCGAAAATTTCGTCACGCACACACTCTTGAGGTGATATAGAAAGCGATACAGAGAGAGAGATACATAGACGGTTAGGGAGATAGTAGGGATAGAGGTGGAGATAGTTGGACCCAAATGTTGGCTGAAGCAATTTTAGGAGGACGAATAAAGAAAGGAACGTGTAGATTAAGGTGTAGTGGTAGTGTTAGGGTGGGGAGGTGCGAGTGAGGTAGACGTCAAGGAAACGGCAGAAATGGGTGGCAGGCAAGTTTGGGGGATATTTGGGAACGCTCGGAGTATTGCTGGGGAGTAGGAGGAGGTGGGTGAAGCATTGATGAGAGCGAATCCAGGTAAAATTACATCAAACAATGGCGGGGAAAAAGTGAGTATAACAGAGAGGAGACAGACGGAGTCAGAGAGAGAGTGAGTGAAGCGTAAAAAAGGAGGGGGGAAGGAATGGAGAAAGCGAGAGAAATGAAACAATGACGAATCGATAAAAAGTGAAAGTGAGAAAGTTGAAGGGGTGGGGAGTTTAGGGGTGAAGGTTGGGGGAGAGAAAGACGCGGTTGAGGAGTGTGAGGGAGGTGGGCAGAAGAAGAGAGGGGGGAGGTTTTAGAAGAAGGAAGACGTGATGGTTTTTGGGATGATGTGGGGAGGTTGAGTTTGGGGGGGGAGAGTTGCTGGAATAATGACGTTGGAAATGAATGGGAGCGAAGGCATGAGAAGAGCGGAGATTACGATTTTGAAAAGGGACGTCGTCGGAATGGATGGGGGAGGAACGGTGGGAGTGGTTAGAAGTGGGGGTAGAAGAAATGAGGAGACAAGGTGGGCGAGATGGTGGAGAACGCGAAGAACCGACGGCGATAGTTACGAGGGAGGGGGAGGACGGAGAAAAGGAGGGAAGGATTACACACAAGGCCGTGTGAGAGATCCCGTGTGACCACTTTGGGTGGGAACTGGCGTTCGAGGACCAAGAAAATGAACTATTCTGTCCCTATTTCACGGGGTAAGGCGAGCCAGCGAATCGGAAGAAGATTTGCGAGGAATGCTTCGGCGTAGAAAATTCCCTCCTCTTTCTCCCTCTCCCTCAGAAATGAGTTACTGATTTGCACCTGAATAAATTCCGTGGCTATTCAAAGCCAACCAGGCTGATGGCATCCTCGGCTTGGGCTGGAAATCGCTGAGGAGTGTTTACCTACAGAACAATGACGTATTCAAAACTCGGATTCCATGGATATACACCTTTGGGTAAACAAAAAAAATCAGCGACATCACCGGAATATTTGAGCCGTAGGCTACCTTATCCAATCACTAAAAGTGCTTGGGCATAAGTATGGAAGAATGTTTCTTAGATCTTAAGGATTATATATTAAAGTATTTATTTCACCTACACGATAGTCATGTGCCTTTAACTTTAATTCCGCTTTGAATCTCCATTAAGACAGCAAAAAACTGGAAAAATATGCACCGAAATTTAATCTCAATGCTTTAACAAATTATATTTACATATTGCAATTAAGATGGAGTTTGCTTAATATGAAACGTATTTTTGCTCTGCTTACATTTGGATACGGTAATTGATTCAATCGTAGGATTACGTTAAGAATTTAGTGATTTTAACGTAGACCTCAAAATACCTATTCAGTTAGCTCAGCATAATTTTGAAGAATCTGAGGAAGTGGATATAAAGTATAGACAAAGGAAAAAATAATTCAGACAATGGCTATAAATGGGTGAACGAATAATAATACTGGATAAGTACCTATGAGAGAATGCAAAGGAAATAAGAAGAGAATGCAAAGAATGGATGCAGAAAACATAGCTCCTCCACAAATTATTCTTTTTCTCTGAAGATGTTTTTTGTGCTATTCTCCAGTAAAACAGGACTGCGATCGATGTCTTTCTCTCCTACTCAAGAAAAAATATTTTAATTGCACCACATAAGTAGAGAAAGGAAAATATTTATCATATCAGTCAACCGTACAGGAAGTTGGGAGATATATTTTCAAATCTAGGCATTTTTGCTTCGTTTACAGACCACTTACACTAATGCTGCTGAGATAGCTTCAAGATTATGGATCTTGGCAGATTTGGTATCTAAGGCCCGTATTCATAGTCAAGTCTCAAGTTGAGACTTAAGACCGTCTTGATGAATATCGCCTTAATGGTCAAGGCGTGCTTATTTCGAGTCAGCTTTCATAGTTGTCGAATAAGACCGTCTTGATGAAGATGAACTTGACGAAGATCGTCTCATTTTCAATAAGACGTGCTTCATGAAGCGTACGCTTAAGCAAAGACGTGTTCGTTCAACCAATCACCTTCAACGCTAAATTTATTTACTTAACAACCGTTTCCGCATCCAAGGAAGTTTAGGTAATAGTATTTCTTCCTAAGCAACGACCATTTCGGAAGCAAGCATTTTTCATGAAAAATTTGATAGACACGTCTCTACCTTGCGTATCAAATTTCATCATCTTGGTTTTAGTAAAGAATTCTTTTAAAAACGTATAATTCTATTGTTAGCAGCGAGAGTTGAATTCGCGCTAACATTATGTGACGGCGGGGGGGATTTCAACGCAGTGAGGAACTATTTGACGCTACGGATGAATGCCACGAGCATGCGCGAAGGAGAGGAATCACGGTGCCTGTCCAGATGGGGTTGACAGCAATGCGAGCCCTGTCCTGGAAGGACACGATCTCTCGTTGTATTCACTCGCAAAAAAATTGTTTCACGGGACCACAGTTTTCACTTAAGATACCTGACTGCCCTCTCGTCTGTCACACCATATCTAATACTATATATTTACCAAAACATCATCAGATTAAATTGCGACGGGTTCATTTGAAAAATTATAAAGAGATTCCCCTCAGTGACGAGGATAGCGAGAGAGGTAAAAAAAACACTTTTGAGGAAAGAAGGAAATCGAAGGTGATTACTATAAACTTTGTAACATACCTCATGGCCCAGATACAATAAATTATCCAGAACCAAGAACTGAATGCGTATAAAACAAATTTTTCCTCACTATTTGCGAGTTCAAACAAAATAAAAAAATATTTTCACTAAAACCAGAAAATGGAAAAGATGGACCCATGTGTTCTGCAAATCTTAATGTGCTCACACCATGTTTAAAAATAAATTGTGACATGTTTAAGCAGAAGAGTTCAAAAGTGTCAGGTGTAGCTGAGTAGGGAACACGGTTACGGGCTTTAAGATAATGCGCCTACATTGTCGGTTAATATTTAGTGGCCGTCGAGATTATTCCCCCAGAGATTGCAATGCACGCCGCATCTTTTTTATAACGTTCCTGAAGACGTCTTACACTGTTCACTAAAACATAGTGGTACTTATCGACGGGTAATTAGACGCCCTTTCCTATGTGATAACTTTTATTGTTTTCCTCTGGAATTTTCGGTAATTAAGGGCCGGAATAGTAAACTTTATTGGAAAGTTCATAATTTATTTTTTATTTATCTGCAACTTATATGGTATCAAGACCGGTTTCTTACTTATCTCAACAAGCCTAGACGATATTTGCCGTTTGTTACCTAAATCAGAGCGCTAAAATATTAAAGTGGCGAGATGCACGGCGCGAAAATTTTCGCCGACGCCCAAAATGACCACCAGGTTTTGCATTCCGTGTTTCCTACGCATTCGTATCACCTATTTAAGGTCATGCTCGCTTTATAGTCATACACCCAATCGAATGAGATCACATCTATATCAATCGCATTATTAGTCACATAGTTATATAGCTGTAATATTCTTCATCCAAAAGTTACATCGTCGTTTCCAATACTGTACCCCATGTTTACACTGATTGTAGAGACGAACCCATGTCAGATACACCCTCGCCACTCACCCCTGAGCCTGCTGGCAAGTGGGTAGCGTAGACATGGATGGTGCAGAGGCAGCCAGGTGTAAGAGATGGGAGGACGCGAAAAGGAAAGATTTTTATCTTCTGGAGGATTAAATGGACGGGGGAGAGGCGGGTGAAAGATTGTGAAAGTGGGAAGAGAGAGGGAGAGACGGACACAGCTTCGCGGACTGTGTTCCGAGACGAGCTGTATGGCCTCCCTCTTGCACACGGGCGAAAGCTCAGCAACGTCATGGCAAGGGGGTGGTTAGAAAGGAGGTGTGTACGACGAGGCGGTAGACACGTAAGGGGGGAGGGAGGTGAAGGGATAGCGTTATCCTGGAAGGGAGAGAGAGAGGGGAAGGAAAAGAGAAAGGATGAGCAAAGGCGGAGAAGGAAGAGGAACATTTTTTCCGGATGGATGGCTGTTCTTCTCTCCCTCTCCCACTGCTTCCTCTTTAACGGCCAGAGCGCGTAATGCGGGTGACGGGACCGGCTGAGAGGATTTTGGGGGAAAGACAGGACACTCTGAGGAAAAAGGAACGCAGTAGAAATAAAAGCACCGTCGAAGAGCACGTGAAGAAGGGAGGAGTGGTGACGACCCTGGAAGTGGATAGGTGAGAAAAAATCGGGAGCCATCGAAAAGGCATCTAGATCTACGAAATACCATGCAAGCCATTTCCAGGTTGTGTGTGGCACGGGGTGTTTCCATTACCAAGGACTCAACGTTCGTCTCAGTTCAAAGTCGAACCCGGCACGCTCCCTTTGCCAATAAGCGAAATCAAAAAGCAATTAGGAGGACAACGTCATGCCAAACCAGGGAGTTGCTACCTTAGCGAACATGCCAACATGCAGTACCAGGGCCATGATACCAGCCATCACTCGTTAGGACCACCAATACTACTAATTATCATACAACGAGATACTAGTTCATGTATAAAACGAAATCATACAGGACATCCCAATAGGGGAAAGGTGCTCATCTACATAATACACTATTTGGGTATTATACCCTTATATATAGGGTAATACCCATAAGGGTTTGTGGCAGGGGTGAGTTTTCACCAACATGCACCACAACTAATTACAAATCCGTTCTCTTTTAGCCACATTTTCACTGGAACGTTTACCTTTATCTCATAATGAAACTATTTTTAAATCATAAACACCTCCTAATTAATAATCTCTTTCTAAGTACTTAATCATAGGATCACTGTTATTGGTAAAACGATGATTTTTACGCAGTGGAGTATGTAAGCCGTTTGTAGAATTTCAAAGTCTGCACAGTAGTGAACAAAGAATGGAACTTGGGTAAAACTATCGGATCAATTTTTAGCACTGTGCATGCAAGTGTATAACGATGAAAATTCAATTTAGTGGGTTTGGACCTCGGAATCCCAATGACAGTAGTCACTCTTGACAAAAAAATCACGTTTTACGCCAATCATTTCAAAATTAAAGTGTGTACCTCTGATTTAACAATCCTGCTCCATTTTTTCCCACTTGAATGAGATATGAGATGAATTTTTCAGCATTCAATCGTAAATATTGACGCCATTCCTGTGCCAAACCTGTCATTTTTAAACAATTTCATATCTCAAGTCGATCGAAGGTAGATCCCAAATTTGGCAATCACTCGATTTGACTAACTCGATGTTCACACGATGCTTACTTCGGTTTTGAAAATCGAACTAAATCATTGCTGAAAAAAATAACTACTAAACTTATTTTAAATCCGATTCTTGCACCCAACGACCAATGGAATGCAAGCAGTCAAATAAGTTTTTTCAAGAGGAAAATGAAAACTCCAAGAGATGCAGGCCTGAACATCCAAATTTTATATTATCATCTCTTTGTAAATAAAATGCCTAAAATTTTCAATGCTTTTACGGAGCTAAGGGAACAAAATGGAAGTGGATTTGAAAAAATTATTTTGGAAGTATTCGCTAGTACCATACATTTTCATTAAATAAGATACCTCGCTGATAGTTGCAGAAATTATAAAAAAATCTACAATGCGCTGTTATAACTTTTCAGGATCAGCACCTCATGTAACATGAAAGCGGGAGTAACATGAAAGTCCCAGTAACATAAAATCGGGAGTCGTTTATGGTGCGAGGGAAATCCTTTAACAGGTTTATTGACAAAGGACTCGTACGGTTTACAACCAAAACTTTTACGTCCTCTTAAACTTGTTGATCACAGGACAATGAAATGAAAATGCCAGTCTTTAACATCTATTTCATTACTTTTTGTCAAATTGAATTTAAACTATTAATTATCCAATTGGGTGCCAGGACGCGTTTATCGATCAAGATAGTGATCGATTTACTGTCACTTATTTATCAAAGGTTTTCGTAATAATTTCCAGAGGAAGAAAATCGCTCTCGGCGACGATGCACAGGCCTAAATGAAATAGCGATACACTAAACAAACATAGAAACACGCAAAAAGGACAATTACAAAAGAAAACTTGGACGTTTCGACGGCCAAGCCGTCATCAACGGCGGTATCTACCACCCATGATGACGGCTTGACAGTCGAAACGTACAATTTTTCTTTTGTAAGTGTCCTTTTTGCGTGCTCCTGTGTTTGTTTAGTGTATCACTATTTTATTTATGTTTGTGTGTATGTGCAATCTTAAAATACCTCAGGGCCTCAAAAGGTCCCAAAAAGGGGCCCTTTTGTGGTTACTATAGCTACGCAAGCTACGAATTGGGTTTTTTGCGGTGCCATAGGTGCAGTCCGGATGACGGTGGATTGATAGGTCAAATAAACATGGCTGCTGCAGCAAATGCTCCTTTTGATGTTTCAATCAGCTGGATTGTACCCTACTCTCCAAACCTGATTAAGATACTCTACGCACATATCAAAGTAGAATAGCGCAACTCATTTAAGTCATTGAATGCAAATATATGTACGCACACAAGGGAAGTGATCAAGCTCTTAATCACTTAGAAGACGGCTCAAGAGAAACGGAGGTAAAAGGTGACCATATATAACCCGGGTGCTATTTAAGCAGAATTGAGTCTGCGTGGCCCATTTTTGGGTTTCCCGTGCATGAAAGACCAACAGTCACTCATCTCTCCGTGCACCTGGAAAATGGTCATTGTGTCTACTACAACGAACACAACATACAAGATCTCAAAGTTACATACTCCTCAAATGACCACGCTGACAGTATTCTATATGATTTGTGGTTTTCTTATAAAATGTTTTACACACCCGTTGAATATCAACGGGTACCTTCCGCTTTCCACTACGTTTCGGTTTAATTATAAACAATCATCAATGCATTATCAGCAAACCAGAATTCGTTTTTCGATTTTTTAACTTTTTTATACAAATTTAAAAGGGGTTTCATTATATTTTTTCTACTCGCAATCATTTTCCTTTTGTATAAACAGCACTACTACATTACTTTGAAGTTTTTTCTCTCCCGTTGAGAATCAACGGGTATTTTCGTTAGTATATATATAAATCCCGGTATCATTTTGGCTACCGTTGAAAGGCGAGTTGTATTTAATCTGGCGTCAGTGTGCAATCTAGCCCCCGTGTATTGGACGCCGAATTACAAACTTTACTAAATCACTGGAGTTGGTTAGTTTCTTCATGTAGACCCTAATTACGCTAAGTTGTATGGATGCCATTTTGATGGCCACATTTGAGAAAGATGTATATTTTTAGTTCAGTATTATCTCGACCGGAATGGCGCTGACCTTATCGTATAATATATCCCCAAATACCGCCGCTCACATCGTGGCGTATCTAGCGTCCACAGCCTGGCAACGTCGCTCTACCTCGCATAGTGGATTTCTCGTTCGAAGTCTCCTTAGAACTCTCGGTGAAGTGAGGTCTCGGGGGTGTGGTCTAGCGTTGTGCGCGCTAGAGTTCATCCACTGCACTACATATTTATTCTTAATACCATTACCAGGCGCCGGGATGCGCGGATCTGAAGATTACTTTTTCTGTCACGGTCTTGTGGTACATACTGTCTTGAGTAGAGATGTTGAGTTGAGCTTTCACTGTTTCGCAGGAGATAAGAAGGATGAAAAATTTCCCCCCAAGAAATTATCGATGCTAAACATAAAGATGTATTGTTCTTGTTTTCCCAGTCACTGATAGGGAAGTGGGGATTTTTTCAGGATGATTGCCGTGTATTCCACAAGGAGAAACATGGATTGAAATGATTAACAAAGTTTATCTAAAGCTGATTAAGGCGACAAAAAGTAAGCTTTACAGTATCAGGCAAAATCAGGAACAAGGGAAGAGAATAACCTCATAGGTGTGCGAACTACTATTTTTTTATTATTACTACTACTACTATTTTATTTATTTTATATAGTTTATTTTTATTATTATTAGTACTACTACTATCAGATTTTAAATTCTACCATTTAAGAATATTGAGGTTCACTGAAAGGGTAACGTGGACGTTTAACATCGGAAGTTGGGGGATACAACTATAGAGTTAAGCTGGATTTTAAACATCCATCGGTATTTAAACCAACTCTTTGCGATTCATTCATGGATATTGCTTGAAATGCACCGTAGTATGGCTTATGGCGCACACATTGCCGTATATCATAATGATTGTCTTAAACGTTAGAATTGCATAAATAAATTCACTACCGCTCCTTTTCGCGGTCTATTCCATAGCAAAAAATTTGGTATCCATTGATCAGAATGCTAAAGGCTACGGAAGAACATACGAATGCGGGAAAAATCAAGAAAAAGAGTATGTAATTATGTTTTATGAGCAAACGCTGTATGAGATGATGTGCATCGTATTGTAGATGCAAGTGTGAGTTTAAGATCAAAAATTTAACCGAGCAATCCGAATAAGGAAAAAATATTCTAGGATGTTTACATTTGCTCGCAGAAAGGGTGCTTACTGTGAAATTTCATTAAAATATCCTTAGCTACTGAATTGCTTCATTTTAATTGAGCAACTAGCTAAATAATAGAGATATATCCAAAATGCTTAAAGAAACTATAATTTTTTAAATAATGTCTGCGGGCTAATAGTGCATATTGCTCAAGGTTTTATATTTCTAGACCTACAAATAATGATTCCTTAAAACGTGATATTATTGAGATTTATTCATTGGAAACATTTAATAAAACTGTACAAATAAAAATATGCCACAATTCTAAAAAGTCCAAATACCAGTAAATTGGTATAAAAATAAAAGTTGTGCGATAACTTAAATTTATAACGTCCTTGGGAAATATATATACTGTGTAATGATGGAATCACAGAGTAAGGTTGTTAACAATACATGCATATTAGTTAATTACGACAAATAACTATATGTTTTACATAATTTTTAAGTGTCTTGCATCAGTATTGCGTGTCGTATATAATGCCGTTCCTTGAAAACGAATGACGCACTGACAAAACATGAGGAAATTATTTCCACATGATAGATATGATGGGATGTTTTTTCCTGTACTGGATTTTTCATTCATTTAGATATTGAATCCAGAGAATCTGACTAACATTACGCATAATTGAAAGTAGATTTGGAATGGTTCGTCAATTTATGTTGCAATTACTATGACAACATTATTTACCTGTAATAATTGTAGTTTTCCCTGCACATTTATCAGTATTAGTCCATAGACAAGGCGAATAATACTTCAGGAATCGCTTCACTCTCCCAAAAAGCCTACGGTTTTTTTCGTAGGAATTCTTGTTAAAATGCCAAATCAATTATAAACCCTTCTATCAGATTTTATCAGCTTACAGGTAGATAATCTTTTCCAAAATTCTTTCAATATTGTTCTTCAAAATATATACATTCCGTGTTAAAAGTTTTATATTTAATTTTTGCCACGCCTGGAAGTTTTTTTATGACACGAAAAGTTAATTAACACCACAATTACTTTGCAGTTACTGAATTATTGCAGTCATTTTAACAAAATAACATTTTCATTAATAACAAATTGGTTGAAACATAGGAATAAGAATTCATCAAGATATAACTAGCATCAACTACAGCTATTAGGTATGCCAGATCAAACTTTTTTGGAGGATATTGATAGCTGCTACTGCTAGTTGAATTCAAGAGCTGCAAATTCAATTGCATCCTTCAATGCAATAGAGAATTTTAAAGGTTGATCTGGACATCTGGTGGATCTGGTGGACAATTTTAAAGGTGGATCTGGACAAACTTTATAGTGAGCATTACTTTCTCTGAGTGAATGTAAATTCGTAGCCATTTTTCTAAGGCATCAACATTACGTATTCCAGGATTAAGATTCAAGCTTAATATTCATTTTGAGGCCGCAGTATAGCATGCGTCAAAATAAACTGTTATTAAATTTATGGTAGTAGCTTTAGTGTTATGCTCGTCACTGCTCCGTCTATCGCGATAAGTGAGCTCCAAATTTTTCTACGTATAATATCCCAGAGCCTGATGTCTATTAAGTTTAGTTTACAACATTATGAGACCTAAACCTAAAATAATATATTCTGTCATAATGTAAGTGAAGTATTGTTTGATTCGCATTAATGTCAGGTACTACTTTCAATTGCAGAGTTGTTATGCCTTTTTGGAAATATAATTCAAAGCATGCTCTTTCTCGAGGCTAGTATATATAGGAATCCAATTAGTATTGTATGAATAGGTAAATGTCCTTTAATTTATACGTTAATGTCATTATAATATTTTAAGTATTTAATTACAAAAATATTGGTTCTAGCTTTTAAACAAAGGAGGTAATTTACTTCATGGTCATGGTTTCATATTTATTTTGCTTCCTCAGAGCACTACGATTATTGCTGTACATTTCTTTATGTATTTCTTCACATATTTGCTGAGAATGGTTTGATTGTTATTTATTGTAGCCAATTATGAGACTAAAAAAAAAAGAGAAGCCAAATTATCCTTCTTTTATCCTCTCCGTAAAAGAAAACACGGTAACAGCATGCAGCATTTTTTTTAGGTTAGAAAATGTAATTATTATTTTTTTTCATGCAATCACCAGACATAAACAACAAGAAAACAAATACGATAAAGAAATAAATTATATTCATCAGATATAGTTTCCTGGCCTAAATAATGAAATGTTCCATACAATATTGATATAGAGTCAAACTTTGTGCTATTGAGAAACCTTCACCTTGACGTATGATTTTAACCTTCACCATGACGACCAAAAGCATTGATGAAGTTGACTCTCCGAAGAATGCATGGGGAAGATAGGCCTATGAGAAATAAATTGAACACACGTATCGACAAACACCTAGACAAAATTACTGCTTAGAATTAAAAATAATGGCAAAGCGAGTGAGAGGATAAGTGGATTTGGCTTCCATTGATGGACAGCGGGACAGAGCACTACAAGCGTATTATAATAATTGATGAAAGTTCATTCGTGTCCACACATGCAACCGTTCGTCCGTTCGTCCATCCATCCCCCAATTTTTCTTACAATTAGAAATGATTCATCCCAGAGAGATGGCGTAAATTGCCTTGTGTTTACAGCTGCCTGAGAGGTATGAAAAACTTCCTTTTTTTAAAATGTCCAGGTTAAATTCCTGAAGACAATTATGTTTGCTTTAGTTCAAGTTAGGTTTTTCAACTTAAGAGGGCGAAAGACTTTATTTATTTTATCAAGTTAAATGGAAAAAATGTTAACCAATTTCTTTCACTTTTCGTTATTTTACTGTATACATCCTTATTCATGTAATCATTTTATTTTTTTCCTATCAAGCTTTAACTAAAATGTTTACTTTACTTTGAATTTATTGTCGTTTTTTTCGGTTCTTTTCCCATCGTTGTATTGCCATTGTTACTATTGAAAAAAATATTGCTAATGCTTAGAAAGTTTATCCTGGATAGATGCCCTTACCATTGTATTTTTGAAATTTTGTATGTTGGCACTAAGGACAACATCGCAACTGATTCGCGAAGCCAGCAGCGTGCATTTTATTCAACACAAACATACGAGGTTACTGCTTGCACAACTCGCGGATCAAGTGGTTTTTGCCTGTGGTGAAACTAAGATTAATAAAGGTATGCATAATAAAAATGCAAATGCGGAAATGAGTACAAAAAAATCACCAAAAATAATTATAATATATAGGTTCACTAAAATCAACTAAACTATATTTTGATCGTCATCAAGTGTGTTAAAAATGTATTGCATTTTATGTTACAAAACTTAAACAGTTGCCATTGCTTTCCACGACAACTTACCAACATTTATTTATTAAACAGCAAGTTTATTCTGTTGGTATCATTTATTACATTCCTTTGAATTTCAATAGAAAAGGCTATGTTTTTCCCTTCTTCAGAGCAGAAGAAGTTTACAAGTGTTATGATCATAGTTCGGATTAACGATTTAAAAAATTGACTATTAAAATTAATCGTTAAAAATTTATTTAGCTATTTAATTTAATCGTTACTTTTAAGAAGAGTTAACTTTTAACTTTTAATCGTTAAAATTATACATTAACGGATATAAAACTAACTTCAGTTAATTTTTTCGTTAGTTTTTGGTGAACGTCGACCAGTCCGAATTTGAGCGCAAGGGTGTTCAACAGAAAAATGGGAAAATAAAACGGTATCTAAGAATGCAAGTCGTACAAGAATGCAATGAATAGGCCCAGACGAATGCATCCAAACAAAATCGGGGCTGAGTGGAGTGACCGCCAAGTTTAGGAACGCGACCTCAGACGAGAAAACACTAAAACAACGCGTAGATAATGTCCTGGAGGGATCGTATGCCTTGCTCAGTGACATGTCGTCAATACTATATTGTTGAAGCCGAAGAAAAAAGGGTCGCCAAAGAACCTATGACGGATAACGAGAGGGAGGTGTTCATTCAAACGTATCTGTTACAATGCGCCAGTTTACGTATACCTTACTCGGCGACATTGCGTCGTCAATACATCAGCCCCCAGTGAATCGCGAGAAAATGTGCGCATGCATATCCTCAGCATCTACTGTAACTCTATATAACTAAGCCGTTTCCACTGCAATTTCACAATTGTGAAGGGGTACATCACCTCACAATCTGGGGATCAATATCAAAAACTAACCTTAAAGCTTTTTCTGCCGGTCAAAATAATCTTTTGCGGCAAATTACAGACGCACCATGGTTCGCCAGAATGTCTCACATTCACGACAGCTTAAAAATCCCGGAATTAGAGCTCCAACTCAGAAAAATCGCCAAAACATTTCAGCAGACACTATAGGAAGTCTGGCCAAAAACGCTCTTGACACTAAATGGAATTATAACGAAAATCCCCAATTAAAATATTATTAAACAAATGGATACGGATGGAAGAAACTACAATGACAGTTTTCAGTGTTTGCTTTGTTTGACAAAACAAAAAACCGTACAGGCCTCTATTACCATAGAATCCAATTTGCCAAAGTAACTCTAAAAGTAACTTTAAACGTAAAAGTTATTTTTTTAACTTTAATCAGTTACTATTTCAGAAAAGTAACTTTTAACTTTAACTAGTTACTTTTTACAGAGATTAACTTACACTTTAACCAGTTAATTTTTTTTGGTAACTTTCCAACTATGGTCATGATGACCCTAATGATACCTTCACTAAGCATGTAAAAATTGGCATTGCATTTTAAAACACTAAATATCCAAGAGAATGTGCATTTTTTTTCAAACAGTTCTAAACAGCATTTGTTTAAGTAACACCATGTATATTCCGTAGCTATCTATTTTGGCTTTAATGAGTTCTATAGATTATTATCAGAAAAGACTATTCTTCACTCATTCAGTGTAGGAGACGTTTCCAGGATTCAGAGGAACACGTTAGTACAACGCTTTCACCGCAGTGAAATTTGGCAACAGCGCCGAACGTTAAATGATATTTCGATACTAGTTGATACACGGAATGGAATCCAAAATGATGTTCATTTATATCAAATATACGTGGGTTGCCAGAATGAATGGGTATTAAAGGATGCCAGGATGCCAGCTGCACCTAACGAAAACATGTGTATCTCATAGGAAAAAATGTCATTTAAAACGCTAACTATTGTGTCGTCGGATATAGCATTCACTTGTACGTAAAACACACACAGTAAAATATCAATATACATCAGCCTTTCTGATGGACGCCACAATGTTGCGCAGTGAAAGGAGGGCAAAATGGTACCTGTCATTGTAGTGAGTAAACATAGGCTCCGAGGCATCGAATTCGATTTTAATTCGTAATTTTGTTTTGCGTTTACGGCGCTGATTTCAACGCTGACCAAAGTGCCGCGTGAAGTTGTCTTAAACTTCATCGAATCTCAGTCCTATTCACGTACATAAATATTGTTGTTAGTATAATTTGTACGGAGATTTTGACGCGGATTCATGATGACATTAACCCTGACCAATGAAATACGTTTAATTCCACCAACTTAAAATATTTGGTTGCTACCCTCCATACATCTACATCTTCGTCATACCCTTCAAGCCATCTCAAGGGTGTATGGCAGGGGGTGAGTCATCACCATCCATATAGGGGTTTTGCTAAATATTTTAAAGGGTCAACAAACACGAGATATTTTATAGTTGGCGTTCATTACTAGGCGTCATTGTCAGTGGAAAAAAACAAAAAGCTCTTCCTTCATCACGTCCAAATATCTCCAAAATAGCAAAGAGAATGCCTACAAGACGATGTCAAAGGGTGAAAGAGCATCGAGTTTAGAACCTAAGAAACTCAGAATTGTCATTCAGCGAACAAGACAATTTTAAAATGTCATCCCCGCGACTCACAAAATGAAGTTTCATGCAATAATCACCCGCGTCAGTGTCGCACACGCTTTACCTGTTAAGATATTTTTCCTCTGCCTCCACCGAAATAATCTCTTATCTCTTCTCGTCGATGTTGGAAGTAGATTCCGAATACGTCGGACGATCAACTTTTCGAGTTCGCATTAGAGAGAGTGAGAGTGAGGAGAGAGATCCCCGAAGAAAAATGATGACAAGCGGGTGAAGGGCGTGTGGGAGGGAAAGGAGATTAAAATGAGGAACAAGCAAGCAGACGGAAGTAAAAGCGGGAGGTAGAGAGTCAATGAGCCGGAGGGAGTTCTGATGGGCAGATTGGGTGGGGTGACGCCCAGCAAAGCAAAAGGGATTGGGTGGTGGGTGGGGGGGAGTCCGGGGGGGTGGGCTAGAGAATACTGGGACGGGGGAGGGGTGGGTGTTGGGTGGGACACACGGGGGGGGGGGGATCAAGTTGCTCTTCATTCAGGGGAGGGAATTGAATTTAGCATGATGGATCATAATCTCGCGACGTCTCCGTTGAAAGTGAAAGGGAGGGAGGAAATTCGTTTCGCTTCGGAGAAGTTTCGAACAGTTAAAAGTCGGATAACACCCCGTGCGCGTCATCTCAGTTTTAATTAATAGCAAACATTTTATGCGCTCGTAAAAAACTAACTGGGAAACGGGAATTGCAACTTCCGAGTAACAAACTCTCTCTCACTCCCTACTTTTTGTCTCTTCATCAATGGGCAATAATGTTGGTCGGGCGAGGGTGCTTTGAAACACACCAACTTTCTCCCCAAAATGAAGTGTCGAATAAGGGGAGAGAAATTTTAAGTCTATTTTATTTTAGTTGGCGAAAAATCACAAACGTCGACGAGCACGTGTCATGTATGGGGCTCGGGATTGAATGGAGTCTCCATGTTTGACGTCGAGCGTTGAGAAATATATCCATCCGCTCGTTAATAGTGGTTTTTGTACGCCTCGGACCTCGGAGAAACACTAGATGTGTGTTCCTACATACTTAGCCACACCTGTTTCACTCTGTGTCGCTTTATCTCTTCTTCAGCGATTTTTCTTATCTCCTCACATGTTGTGTCTACATGTTTTAGCCCTTGTGTAGCTTTATTTATAATTCCAAACACTTCATCTTCTTTTCCTAACTTAAAATCTAAATATTGCATCCAGTTAAAATCTAAGATGTATGCAGATGATGCGATAATGATAGAACTATCAAATACTTGCAAATGCATAGGAGAGATTGAAATATTCTCAAAAATAATTCTACTCTCCAGAAATTAGATCTTACGGGGATCAAGCCTTATGCAAAGGAACATCCATTAGACCTTGGTCGCTGTCAGAGATGCGGAGTAGGAATATGATAATAACTAAGCTATTCCGTCTTTTCCTATCATTCCATGTCTCCTCATTACATCCTTCATCCCTTATTGATACGCTTCTCTTCTGAAAATATATATTCACGTCATCTATTCACCGTTTAAGTGGTCTTTCCATAGATCGCTTCCCCCTTTTCTCTCTCTTATTCCCAAATTCAGGGGATTATGCTTTATTTCATTATTTTGAGTGACCCAGACATTTGTATCCGTATCTTTATCCGCACTCCTGTTCATATGTAAACAAATTCACTTTCGCAGTAGACCTTACTGTTTTATTCCGTTAGATAAATAGCCGAGGATTTGGTTCAAAATATCTCAAGCTACATATAATTTTGCAGCCAACATTTTGTTGCTATTAAATCATCGTCACGGCTACAAAGGGTGTGTAACACAAGGTCTTCAAAGAGCAACAATGAAATAATTCATGAAGAGAGCAATTAAGAAGTAAAATAAATTTAAAGATTAGTCCAAATAGAACCAGAGAAAATTAGACTCCTATTCATAGTTTCCGATCATCCAGGTGACCAATTAGCGAGAGGATTTGGATTTCATAAACACGTAAATATTGCCCGAGGCTTGGACACTTGGACCCTGAGCCTTGGGTAACACGCACGTGTTTATGAGAACCAAATCCTCCCGTTATATGGTCACCTGGATGACCGAAATACACGCATAGGAGTCTAGCTTCCTCTGCTTTTATTGACAATTTTGATTAATCTTCAGTTTACAACAAGGTCTATGCACTAATACACCACATTCAGAATTTGAAGTTTCAAAAATATATGGTTTCATATTCCAAAATAAGCATAGTTTTTTTAATGTTCCAAATGCTTAACGCAGCGTTTTAGTGATCCTTTTGTTGAATATCCTATATAGCCCTCAAGAGTATTTAAAAATAAAACAAAAACGTTGACTACTTGGTAAAGGAGTTATTTATAAGGAATATTTTTGGACTACCCTCGGAAATTGCAATTATGACATTTACTTACAATTCCTCCTATGATATCGCCATAGCAGAAGTCCCGCAATGACAGGGTTAACGTGTGTCCATGTAATTTTCCTATTTTATTTAAAAAATATATATACTAGGCTCCCGAATTGGCAGAATCATTTCTTCATTTTACCTGACTTATCGAGACTACCCGTTTTCTAACCCGCAAACATTTTACGAAAGATGATTAAATCGGGCTTCGATTCCATTACTTTTTGAGTCATTCATTTCTATCAAAAAAACGTGCTTCGCTGTAAAATTTCGTCCCTTGCAACCTTAGTGGATTAACGTATCGGCAATGTTTTCAATATATTTACTTTCCGTCACGGTCACGGAAATCCTCAGTCCGCGTCTGAATTCCGGCAGCGGCAAGGTTTAAGATTTTTCAAGAAAATTCCTGTTGTATCCCGATCGCTGCTTGGGTGACCATTGGAGATCGATAAAGGTGTAGAGCTCCGTCAGTCTGATTGGAAGTTACACTAGCGTGCAGTAAGGAATACAAGGGGGGTTCGTATGATCCGTACCCCCACCCCCTCCCCTTAAGAAATTTAACAGTTATAATAAAGTACACAAAAAGATAGAGGTATACATGTTTTAATTTTTTTTCATTACTTATTTATTCAGAGCTATTCTTTGTCGGATGGGATGTTACCTTAGAGTGCAGTTACCTTACCAGGGCGGATTCATGGGGTCCGAACCCCATGAATCCGCCCGAATTCACCCCCTTCACCCATCGAAATTTTTAACTAACATAATAAAGAAAATTATTGGGCAAAATGTTATTTGTTTTAAAAAAAAGCTGATTTAATTTATCACTTATTTTGAACAACATTTTCTATGCATATTGTAACGAAATAGATTTCATTACGTGTGTTTTTCGGAGTGAATGGGAGGTGACGACGGTACGGATGTTTGAATGGTGCGCCACAGTGTGGACGTAGTTCGCTATGCCACGGATAAGTTTGGAAGTGCAGGATTTTCGTGTGTTTTTTGTAAAGAAAAAATGAATATGATAGGATGTGCGTGAAGCAAGGAGGTCAGTCGTTTTGAGCCAATGGCGGTGAGAGAGTCACAATCGGAAACTCGACCGAGAGGCAGGAGGACCAGACGTCGCCAGTCATGCCTACGGGCTATACATTAGGATTCTGCATATCCAGGAGCAGCGGTGAATTTTACACCGAGAGACGACGCCGGTGATCGCGCCGACTTCCGGCTCATCAGGAGCACATCATCATCATTATTATCATCAAGGAACGGTTTGTCCCCATTTTGATACGTCCCTCATCCATCCCATATTCCCCTTCGTGTCAGTGGTGAATCCCATGTGCCTTCGTTAATTTGCTAAATCAAGAAATATTTCGCTGGCGGATGAACTCTGAGTTGGTTCTTTGCGAACTATTGCTCGCAAAGATATTTTTGTTGAATTGTTCATTGCCGTTGTTACATCAATTATTTTTGCTTTTCCTCACAATTATTCATAAATGTTCACGTTCGCCCATGAATCTTCCATCCCTCACCTCATTAGGGTTTTGTTCAAATGCGCTTGGAGTATTAAATGCTGTGTCAAATGCGAAGGTGTCTATCTGTGTTACGATACGGGCGATACGATTTATTCGCAAAGAACTGACAGAGCTGTTCGACTGCCAGGAGCCAGAAGCTGTGGTGAAAGAAGGGAAACGCTTTTCATTTGCTACTCGCTCTGTTACGTCCACCTACCATGAGTCGGGAACAAGGGTATGATACTCTCTTTCCTATCAGAAAACAGAACACAGTAGAACCAAGTACACACAGAAAATTAAAAAATATGACATCCCTGCATCAAACGTTTTTCGTTCCAATAATACAAGGTTTTCCACCATCTCCTGTCAAATAGCATTATGGTGGCTATCACAGTCCAAAACTAACGTTTACGAGTAAGTATGGCAACGATGAACTTAGGTTAATCCACTGCGACTGGACGTTACTATGCAATCGGCGCCGAAATTGAAGCTATTTTCAAGCCTTTGGCACTCAAATGAAGGTCCTCATTTGTGAAATAATACCACCTAGTTTTAAAGTCATCCCATTTTATTGTATATATTCCCTGAAACAACAAGAACGTGCTAGTAACTACAAAAATTATTTATGGCTCTCATAAGCTATCATTCAATTGGTAAAAATACCACTCAATCTTACGGTGCTTACTAAAATAAGATGAATGTCCAATGCTGGGTATAAAATTGGGTTAGCAAGGATCATTAGCACTTTCTTCGCCTTAGCTAACCGGAACATAAAAAATGATTGAAAGATCGTTAATAGGAATGAAGTACCTATGAAAATGTTAACGGTATACTATTTCCGTATATTAAGCCATTTCTCAATCCCGTTCTATCACGTTTTATAAGATTTCGAATAAAATTTTAATGCTCTCCTCACCTTGCCTTCATCAATTAAGGCGTAATCTTAAGAAGGTTATTGGCTCGTTAACGTTTCCCTCAAAAGATTTTCTGCAATGTACATTTTGAAGGAGCTTGAAATAGACATAGCAGCAGGAAAATGGTTTTATCTGAATAGCAAAGCAAAGGGAACATATTTCTAAACTTCTCTGTCTAAAAAAATAAAAACAAGCTTTTACTCATTCTATTGCCTCAAATTAATCTTGGGTTATGATTATAACCACCATTTGTTGCAGATTGTCATATGAGAGAATGAAAAAACCCTACGTCATTGAGGGCTAGCAGCTGAATAGAACTCCAAATATTAAAATTCGTTGAAAGGAAAAGTGTTACCTTGGTACCTATACGAAGCAATCCATACAATTAAATGTCAAAATCATTCGCATGAACTAGTTTTTTTTGACAATCTCATTGAGGAATAGAATGAATTTATTAAAAATATTTTTTTGGATGACAATCATTGATAAAACTGGAGGAATTTTGGTGTAAATAGTACTCTTCACCGATTTAAGTATGTAGATGGTCGAAAGGCACAAACCAGGTTGATTTTTTTTCAATTTTTAAATTTGAAATAAAAATTATGAATATTTATATTTTTAGATTGAAATCTCAATTAATCAAGTGACCCGTGGTACATAAATTTTTATCCACTCATAGAAAGACTACATTTTAGAGTGATCTGACGAGAGTTATGTCTTAAATATTTACTTGACTAGTAGTTTTCCATTAATTTCCAAGAGAAACTCTCAGCGCTAAATTTTTGTCACATACTGATTCCCCACCATAATACCACGTGAAATATGCCATGACTTTCAAAGAACGCCATTCAATTTTCACAAAATATTATATTAGGATATTACCTGACTAGCTTTTTAAACTAGAAACAGGTTCAACTACAGAGATAATTACGACACAGGTATTGCGTCTTATACTCCTTAGATATTACCAAATATGTACTCTTTACTTATAAATATTTGTTCATTTCTGAGGGATACCCTCGAATAATTATCAGTGGACGTATTACCGTAGATAATCTATCCTCTAAGCTACATCCACTTCCTTCAGCATCATTAATTTCAGTGAATTAGAGAACAAAAAGTAGTTTTTTTAACATGCACAATTGCACATATCATCTCAGTAAGAAATAAGGAATGAGCATAATCTCTCCCCACGAAATATAAATGCTTCAAAAATGTCCGCATCGTATTTTCTACTTTTTATACCACTGATGTATGTACTTCTTGTACGCACAAGAGCAGTATTAGATGCTGGACAAAAGAATGAAAATAAAATGGAAAAGGAGAAGAAAAAAACATGGAAAATCTCATTGCACTCTGCCCCGCTGGGTCGGTTGGGATGTGGGGAAAGAGAGATGCTGCACAAAGAAGGGAATGTTATTCGATCGCTTCATTTTTCCCCCAGCGTCCTTTGAAGGCTGAACATGAACGAAAAATGAAAGATTTTCCGCGACCGCCCATCCCTTTGTTGAAAACTTAAAAGAGACAAAAAGATAGAGAGAGATATAGAATGAAAGATACGCAAGAGAGAAATAATCTTCGCCTTTTTAATAATAACAAGTTCCTTCTTTTTTCGAGGAAGGAGGAATGCGTCTCCTTCTCGCAGTCCAATAACTCACTCTTTAAGGAGTTCGGCGCATTATGCGTTTCAATTTTCTTTCTCCTTCATGTCCCCCCGCATGAGAGAAATATCTGGAAGTCCACGGAGCTATTATTCTTCGGCGCAATTTTTGTCCTCATGGGGGGAAAAAAACAAAAAAAAAATATCCGTTCCGACAAAGTTTATCCGGCCACCCAATTGTATCCGTTGGTGATCCTACGCGTTCCGAAACAATTTCTCAAGGATTCCACTTCTTGAAAAGTTTTTAATACTTTTATTAAGTAGAAACATGCCCGCAAACATTTTCCTCCATTTTATCCATCATATAAACAAAATGTTTAGGGTACCAAACCATGAGACTGTCTCTCCTTTGATAAGTTACTCGTTCTTATGTTACATACGATTTATTTTCGATAATTGTTATCAAATTTTGAAACACTATTTCTCTTACTTTTAGGACACAGCAGGTGCCTACATTTTATATCGTTAGTTATCAAGGTCTGCATATAATGATAGTTGACACTTTTTCTTCATGTATTCTAATAGCTATGGTTTATGCATTTCAGATTGACTGTCGAGGCATAAAGACAATACTACTGGGTAGAATAGACTTTGTACTTGTGAATATTAACTTATCCCTATTATTAACACCTCTCCCCACTTGGTAGGTCCTGCATCATTTTGTTATCTGCTTGAAAAATTATTTCATAGCATGAGGAATTAGAGTTATTGGTAGCACTTTTATTAGTAGTAGTACCTCTTAGCATGTTATCTATTTTGGCACTCTCCTGGTTTCCGTTTCGGCTGTGCATTGTTCACTTGACTACTTGTTCTCAGTCTAACTATGGGAGCGTTCGGGGTTCAACATTGAACTGAGAACGAGTTCGGGGTGCCTAGTGTAATATCACTCTTTACCGCACACAGTGGATGTGGCATGCACTGAATTTATTAGATATAGATGATATTTTTAAATTATTTTACCGCAGATCCTAATGCCTTATTTAATTTACATATCTGAGACCTTAATATATATGCCAGATTGCAATTCTTTTCAAGCTTTAGTGCGGTAATCAAGAAATGACCCACAAACTACTAATGAGCGAGTTCAGGTACCACATACTTCCTCAATTAGCATTCACAAGCATGAGAGACGAATATTACAATCCTTTTAATAGCTACTGATCACCTGACTCGAAAAAATGTCGATTCGAATGAAATAATTAACTGCTTTTATTTACAAGTCTACCTGTATGACCACGCATCGGAAAATGTACGCAACGTTCTTTGATAAGACGATTGTTGTAAAACTTCAACCTAATTGTTCACGACTACTGCATGAGAAATATTACAATTCTGTTCATAAGATTGGTGCTTTAACAAGGTAAACTAACTGCATGGAAGCCTAGAAAAACGACGATATTTTCGAACGCCATCGACGGCAATACTACTTCGAGGTTGAAATCCCAAGTTTATATAAATACTCAATTATGCCTAAATTATTAGTAGTAAATAATTTGTTGCATAAGACTTCGAAAATAACCCTACAAACAATGCGCATTATTATACAAGACTACCGATGCCTCAGCTTCCTATCAATGTCAGAGGTTTGAATAACCACATCCGAACATTAGTGATATATTTTAGTTCCATGAGGTAATTTTCGCTAAGATTTTTATTTGCGGCTATCACTACGATTTCTATTGAGCTTTATTTTGATTAAGTCTTTCTTTTCTATAAGCTTTTCTCTCTGAAATAAGTCTTCAATGATACCTACTTACTTCATGCCATGCATTTACTACTTGCCACATGAAGAAATAACGTGGCAGCCTCATATATCAAAGAGATAGGACGTATGTAGCAACATACCCAAGTTCATAAAAGCCGGGAGGTGTTTGGGTAGTACGAATGACCATGACCATGGAAGGTGAGTAAATGAAATAATGAAGATTTGGTTTGATGCATTTCATTGGACACATAAATAATGGCGCTTGTTTATTTTTTGGTCATTATGAGGAGCTGAGAATAATCATAGAGAGAATTATGAAGTTTATGAACAAGAGGAATTATTTAACTATTATTTCCTCTGGCTATTAATCCTATTTATGAGTGATTAGGAAATTGATGTATAGGATTTATTACCCTTTTAATTTAATAAAATATTGTTGAATAATCTTTTCCATTTTCATCCTGGATTGACATCTTATAATGTTACCTCTCCAGTGCATGGAAGGGTAATATTATAATCTGGATGCATCAGGCTTTTCATAATTGGAAATTATTTTACCAAAACGTTCGAAACCCGTCGCCTTATTGCAACCGACAACTGCTGTTGAATATGCAGGTACCTACATTGTAGGCAGGTAGGATCGCAAAATTCAGGTTCGCTGATAGGCAAAGCCATATTGAATCTCGTACAGATTTACAATTGACTCTAAGTCCATCGTTAAAAATTCAAATTTTGTAACCGATTTGCCTATGTTTATGTCACACATGAGTGCATGGAACAAGGTTGGTACTCAAGCATGACGGCTTCATGTATATTTTCATTTTCTTCTTCCTTCAATTTTTGCCGTCTATGGACCACATACACTTGCGTTTTCATAATTCCCGTTCTTTTCCTCCCCCAGTAATTTTTCATACTATTTCCCTATTTTTTTTTCTTTCTTCTATCCATATCCCATCTCTTTTTCGATTCTTCTCCGGGACACCCTGAAAGTTAAAAATATCTCACCAGAATCCATTCCGGTATCATTCTTTCCTTAGTTATGTTCATTTCCTAAGGCCTCTCTATTTTTTTATTATGTCTGTCTCTCATTTATATATTCAACTCTTTTATTACATAATTATTTATTTCGTCTCTTTTATTATTTTCTCAATTAATAATTTGTATTAGCCTTTTGTCTCAACGCGGCGATGATAATTAGAACTATCTTCATGTGATATTCTGATATTAGGTCACCCTTCCCTGTTAATATTCCTCATCATTCAGGAAAAACACTTTAATCCCCCATATTCTTAGGATCTATCAGCATACCGCTATTTAATCACTAACAGGACGAATCAAACCATTATTATTTACCAGCCGAATTCAATATTCACAAATTATGCCAGCCGATTCGACGATGGTACTCAGAGCGAAGTTCTTGAGGATTAAATTATTCAGCGAACGCACTTGAGCAGATAGCGGGATTAAAACTCACCGTTGCCTCGCGTCTGGGGCCTGTTATTATTGCCCACCCCTTTGGTTTATTTAGAAGTATCACCCGCAATCAGCAAAGTCTGGGAGAGTTATTGTTGGGTTGTTTATCCTAATTATAAAAGCGTCTGCCTAAACAAAAAGTCTGGCTTGTTCTCTTTTTCTACCTCTCTCTTAGGTCGACCTCCGCCGACGTACCACCGCAGACGAACACCCTGGCTGTTTTTTCCCCCTCAGCCACCCAAGCCTCAACCCTCCTTTATTAATTTCGCTCCCCGCGGAGTCTTCTGCGCCTCCTGACACTGAGATATTCCCCCTCGGGGGAGGGGGAGGATGTTTCCCGCCAAGGAATTAATGCACGCCCGGAAAGAAATCCTCCCCGAATTAATAGCTATTCCTTCACTGCTGTTATTTATGCCCAGAGCTAAGAGGACTATGAACTAGTCTCTTTTCCCGGGTTGAAAAAAATGCACTATTTTTCTCCCTGCTCACTTTTCCGAGGGATGAGGTCGCTAGTTAACGCGGGGAGTGCGTTATTTTAAGGTGTTTCCACCCTAAAATGACTCGCTACTCACAGAAAAATGTGTCCACCATCTGAATTGAACAGAAAAATGATACCTTTAAAGGCTTTTTTCTCGCAAATTGAACTTGGAAGTACATGGCGTGAAATGAGATAAACAAGTGGAAAAATAGTATTTTTCTTTTTATTATAAATGCGATTTCCGCGGAAAACTGGAAAAAAACACAGTAAATCGAATTCAAACAAAATATAGGAATCTCACCGCATTATTTTCTTGTTATTAGCGAATTACCGTCGTAATTGAAGTCAAAACGCGGTAGTTTCATACAAATGGCGCAGCAGTCGGCTCCTATGGCTGGAAAAATGTGCTCATTTAAATTATATTTTCAGAATAATCTGCAAATCTTGTGCCTTCATTTTAGTTTTCAATAGGTAACGCACATAATCAGCTAAAACAGAATTTTTTACAAAAAAAAAATAAAAAATTTGGAATCTGGCATTTGATTTGCCTCACACAGTAAAAGTGAATCGTTCTCAAATACGATGAAAGAATGTCATCGCAGTGCTGCCAAGGAGGTAAAATTCGTCAGGGGTTTTATTTTATTTTAATTTATTGCCTTTATTTAGGGCGAAGTCAAGGCTATACAGCCCTCTCTTACATTTAATCCTATTACAGAACACAATAATCCCCATTCCCTAAGTGGAAAAAAACCGACCCAGGCGGGACTCGAACCCTCGACATACGGACTATAAGGCAAAGGCTCTACCCCAATTTTATAGTGTATTTTCAACGGTTATTTGGCATGGCGCGGACCAGTTCTTTCAAAGTACATCCCGTTGCTCAAAGTTTGCCTAAGTGAATGCTCGAACGGTTCAGATAAAAATGAATTCTATTAATGCCTTGATGAAAATGGCAAATGTTTTTTATAGGATCGTCTGATTTACGACCTATCGATTACATTTGTTTTCCCCTTGTAACATGTGCACGTAATTATTCTCCCTCATAAAAAATACGATATATCAAAATGTTTCCCATTCACACAACAGCCAGGCGAATGAAGCCAGTTTTTTAAATTTTGCAAGCCCTGTTTGTTGATATTTATAGGTTGATTTATAAATGAGGATTGTTATAAATAAAAACATTTCCAAAATGACGTTTTAACATCCAAATAGAGTTCAATTTTTTTAAATGAATCTGAAAAAGGATTTTTTCGGGAAATAAATTATGAAATTTTTTCACATTTCCCATTTAACGAGTCCTTCACAGTGGCCTTCATAGTAGGCTCCCAGATGAAAGAAGAGAAATCATTGCCGTGGTAAAAGTTTTGCAGAGGAATCCGGTACACGCACAGGCTAGTAAAATGAAAGTAAATAATTAGTAATGTGTAATAGTCAAGCTAATTTGTAATGGTTACTCATGGACTGAAAACTTAGCGGCGAAAGTTACCTGTCTGTCGAGTAACTATGAGCCGCTCATCCCTTAAGTTAAACAAAGTAAACATTACTAAATCTTAAAACATATAATAAAAATCAATAATAAAAAAATAAATATTAAAACTACCCAATTACTTGCCGTAGGAGAAGATCACTAAAGTTGAGTCGACTACCGTTTTATTTGCGAAATTACTCGTCTACTCAAATGCCATTTATAAAGGTACGAGCAATTAAGAGAGCCAAAAAAATCATTATTTCCTCACAGTACATCTGCAATTTTACTTCCATTCATGGTATTATTGAAAATCAGCGCAAAAGTGAAATAATCTCATGAATCGTGCCGTATAAACCGGCGGTAAAAATGCGAAAGGCATATTAAAAAATTGTAGTGTCGAATACGGGGTGACTAAATGAGTATCGGTAGACATTAAATTTTACTTTAGACTGTGTGCAAGCTGGCAAGGTATTCGACATGAACGGAACGCAAGTTTACAGAAGGAAAATGACTTCTTAGCACAGAAATTCAAGATCATAAGTAATGCTAGGTGATTTCGAACATAAACTCGAGATAAAATCACACATGCCGTACATTGTAATTGGACGCCAAAGGCGCACGCACATGTGGAGCTCATGTGCTCACGAGTCCTTAAGTCTTACGGTGCCCTTAAAGGCACCCTGTACTTTAAGGGTTAACATGAGCGATACTTTGAATCATCAAGCAAGAGCAACATATCGTGACGCCCTGTCTAAGTGTCTCCTTGATTCCCACCCTGCAACCTCAAGACTCATTTCCCGCCAAAGGCTCTTGCGATTCTCGCGGAGGGAAGCCCGCTGATAACGGAACGGTGGCCTTTCTAGAGTCTGATATGAGACACATGTCACCAAATATGAACACTCCTATCTATGAGCCTAAGTGAGCACTACCAAAAATTATGGAAAAGACCGACAACTGATCCCTTAAAATGAGGTATTAATTGAGCGTCTCTGTTTAAATAGTCCTTCACTCTAGTTTACAATATAAAATTTTGGAACTTTTTATTGTTCAGTTCCCCCAATTCTAGTTACTTACTCGTAAAAAATTGATGGTGTTCTGGACACAGGGTGGGTAATTACCGTGAACAAGTCAAAAATTATTTTTTTGTACAGCCGCACTTAGAATTGTCCACATACATTTGGAACCCATCGAGAAAAAGGTCGATTCAAGAGTAAGATTAATTTTGGAAAATATCTGCCTGATTTTAAATGATTTTAGAAAATATAAATGTGTACGTCGGTTATCGCTAAGTAGACTAGACTTTGAACTTGTGCTTAATAATATATCATTATTACCTCACCCCGCTTGAAATTCATCACATGATTTGTTTCTGCATGAATTATCTCGTAGTATTCATTAACTAATAGTATTTATAATAAAAATCAGTAATCGTATCTTTACCCGTTTATTGCATGTAAGCTTGTTCGCCAAAGCACTCTCCAATTTTATATTTTGCCCGTACATTATTCTCCAGCCTGCTTTTCGGTTTGTACCTAGTAACCAAGAGAGCGTGCTGAGTTTGACCTTGACCTGGGATGATTATTGCATGACATGTGTGGTATCATCCCGTGCCAAATACCTTACAGGTAGCTTGCACAGTACTTCGTAGATGTATAAATATTGGATAAACATGCCCAGTTCAGCATGAATTCAATGGGGGTACAGTTCAAGGGGTCTCTCCTACCCCCTTGTAAAGCCCGCCCTCGATTCCAACTGAAACCTTCACGGGGGACATTAAAGGAGGTTGGAACGATTTTGGGTTATGAATTTCCGTGAAAATTTGCATGCGTGTTTTCATTAGCATTATCTGTAGAGAAAAGTGAAAACAACACTTCATTTTACTGATTAATTTTTTTTTTGGCAATTCAATGATATTTTAACACGTAGTCTTATGGCATATGACATATGTATATTTCTTTATAATTCGATTTAATATGCACTGATTTTCTTCTAATCGCGAAATAATGCATTTATTATTACTATAATTGTTACTAAAATTTCAACGTGTCACGCAGAGTTCAATATTTGAAAGAAACGTACTTCAATATACTTTCGTCTACTTTTCGAATACCGTTTCGAAAACTCTAGTCCCTACTAAGAATTCATTAGGCATTAATTAAGGTAAAAAAATAAAAATGTACTTATTGTATCATCATTTCCATTGATGTATGTATGGTGAGTTCCAGCACATACAAAGATGCACTTGTGCAAAAAATGGTTCAATAACTTCTTTTCGACTTTCTCCAAAAATTATTAAAATGCTCACTCAATGACCCAGTATTACCGCTCCAGTCACCTTTAGCCGGCGAGATTCATCGAAAGTGAGGGCTCAGAGTCTTACTCTTCGTGGTTCTTACTCGTATATACGAAGAAAAAATGCGTATAAGCCCCTATACGTCACAGCTTGAATACTAAAGAGACAAAAAAAGAAGAATTCATTTTCTTAAAAAATCGTGCGCACCCGCTGGTGTGTACGGCATTTTTAATGATCCGCAGCTCGTTTCTTACGCTCATTAAAAAAAAGCGGGTCGTGGGATCCCATGTCGTAGAAACGAACAGATATAACTCTCGAAGGCGGCACGGAAAATGGCGTGTGACCGATTGCTGGGATCTCCCTCAAAAGCTGGCGCGTGCACCCTACTATTATCCCCCGCTGCCAACGCCGCCGGGTTCACCTCGTTGTCACAGGCCGCGAGGGCAATTGAAGAAGATGTGGTCCCCTCAAACTCGTTAATCTTCCTCCCTTGCTACGAATACCGTTAAAATATCTTCTGTCAAACCCAAACGAGATTCAAGATCACTTGCCTTAAATGACTGGTAAATGAACTAGGTTCTCTTTTAGGACGGAGTATAGTTATAAGTTGGAGGTCTTTGAGATTTGTTTCTTTTTTTTTAGGTAGGAGAAATGCAGTTAACCTACGCAGGGTGATCAAAGTTGGCCGTTACCCTGGGGTTTTAGATTCCTACGTTGCAGTAGGCCACCGACTAAAACCCCCTCCTTAGTTCTCCGGACGCTGGCTCGGAACCCTGTTTCAAATTCCTTCGGGCTAGGCCATTTGTTTTGCTCAGGGTTGCATAATCTATTAAATAGTTAAATAGGCATTAGGTAAAACACATTTGTAGCTAGCTCCTTTTTTGCTACTTCCTCAGAAAAGGAAACCGCAACTTTATTAGCTACATGTTGAAAGAAAAAGTTAGCAGCTACACTACAGATACTAGTGACCGGGGGTGTGTGAGATTTGACCTTGAACTGGATCGACTGTTGCCCACCAGGAGTGGAATCACATCTACATCTACATAATATCATGCAAGCCACCACAAGTGTGTATGGCAGGGGGTGACTTATCACAAACATACACTAAACCATACCCCAATAAGGGTAATGACTCTACTACTATTCATGCATCAGAAAAATTGAAAACTATTGTAAAGAATATTTTACAAACATTTACTAAACTAAAGGTATGCTACCAAAGTTGGAGAGACTATTTTGTATTTGTTTGTCATTCACAGAAATGCAAGAGCTATGCAGGAAAAATTCAAGATATTCTGTTAATACTAAGAAGCAGCACAAAATAATGTAGCAGATTAAGAAACAGGACTTATGGAGCAGATGACTGGAGCACTCTGGAGTTGGCTTGCACAGAATTTCGTAGATGTAGATGAACAGCAACTCACAAAAGTAGATGCCAGGTACTTAAAGCTACTTATGGTTTACAATCACAATTATTAAAAAAATAACTAATCCTTAGCGCAGAATTGCCTCAATAATCCTGTCAGACTCCAGCTGGTCCATCTCCGGTAAAGGTGAGCTTTCGTCTCGCACTTTAAAAATTTTTATTTGAAAAACGTAGGAAACTGACGAAATTGAATGTGATACCTGGGAGTAGAGGAAGAATGCGGATTTGTAAAAATGTAAGAATCATACCCGTGTGACTAGTAGTTTTTGAGATATTGACGTTTGAAAATGATCAATTTCGCGATTTTTTCGTCCGTTTTCGACGCCATATTTTGAGGTTTTATGAACATCCGTTTGGGGGATATGAATAATTTCCTTTCTATAATATGCCCTTAACCCACCCACCGAACAAGCTTACAGTATATTACGGTATATTGCATAATAAGTTAGGTGAATTTGGTTCCGATATATCTGTTTAAAGTGGGTGAAAATCGCGAAAACAAGTGCGAGACGAAAGCTCACCTTTACCTTATCTCCAACTCGAGGACTGTCCTTTAGTCTCTGCCCACAGATTGCGATTGAAGAGATTTTAATGAAAGAATATTATATTTTCAATTGCAAATTATCAATTTTTCTCCGATTTCAACAATATCATATATCCTTGGCAACCTGGGAAATGGATATGAACTGGAAATTTCGCCCGGGCCTTTTATGGCTAACATTTAATAAATGATTAATATTAGATAATTTCTGTTGGGGTATTTTGTTCCTCAACCTCTCGATGTGCGCTTAACGGCTTTTACATAGTATCTGCATTTAGCAAGTCATATTGATTCTAATAATAAGGCCATCGGTATGCGTAGTATATCCTCCATACGTTGACCTTTGCACACTGCTCGAGACCTACGTACTACACCTATTAAACCTTAGTCCTAGAGTTGAAGAGGGATGTCTAGGGTTGCAATGGGCTCTAAGTCCCAAGCATCACTGCTACCTATTTAGCCTCGGTATGAATAAAGTAATGAGCAGTTTATCTTGACATTTTGTGCGTAGGCACATGATAGTTATTCAAATAAAAATTTTAACATGGTCTCTATCGGCACATTAAACAAATGTCGCTCAACCTCACTAAGGGAAAATGTTATCGAATATTATGTCAATCTTCCCCCCGCCTCCTTCGCGAAACTTAGATAATGTCTTAGGTAAACTGTTTAAAAAATAAGCAATTCCTGTAACATAGCCTAATACTATGCATCATTAAGCGACAAAAAGGACAATTCCCACTCAGTAAAAAAAAACTAAGATTATCAATTATAAGTTTCTTTCCCTTCTGTATGGGTAGAAGTACTATATCATTTCTTACTTTTACCTCAACCGTTGAGAATGGACGGGTATTTCTGCTAGTAGTACATAAAAAAGTCATAATTCATTGTTAACCATGCAAATAGACGGCATTATACAGGAAAAAGCATTTAAAGTATGCGTCGAGAAAGTAAAATTCCCATCAAAGTAGCATTTAATTCCTGCATAGCAAATGGCAATTCCTGGTAACAATGCAAAGAAAAATTCCTTGGCAATGAAAGTGAATAAAAATCTCTAAATGTCCATAAATAATGCGTGTCAAGTTCAAAATGTTCAGTTTATTGATTGATAGAGGGAATAAAATTGAGAATATTACATTTTATCATGCTTTTACGTCATTTTGTGCCAAGAACCAAAGTTTTAGCCTAAACATTTCATATTTAAATGAATGAAGGAAAAATGTTCTACGCGGATATTCCGTCCTGGAGTCGGGTGTTGCGTGATGCTAGGCTTTTTCGAGATTTCCCCCAATCCATAAGAAGAGTTCCAATTCGAAAATATTCATTCATTGCACGAGATTTTTTTATTGATTCATCTTTGAATAGCATAATATAGGTAAGTTGGGGAACGGGGGAAAATAAGAGGGAGGTTTTGGGTGATGTAGGAGTGATAGGTGTACCCATCTCATGTGGTGAGACTGGGAGAGGCCAGAAAATAAAACATATCCTGATGAGCTAAAATGACTCAACATAATATTTATCGGTTCTGGCTTCGCAGAAATTCCCACTGAGCGTAACCATGGTGACGAGCGGGTGGGCGGGGGGAGGGGACAGTAAAGGAGACGAGCAATCCTTATCAAAGACTTACGTAAGAGTTTTCGGAGAAATTAAGGTAACAGGGAACACCACGTAATTTCGTTGAGCGGGGTGGAAGAGTAAATAAGAGAGGCTTCTGCCAAGCTATAAGACCTCTCTTATCGGTATCCCATTTCCCTTCTCACGGTGGGTGGTTGGAGAGGAAATCACATAAGGAAGTGGAGGCAGCAGAAATTCCGAGGAGCTAGGAGTATTGAGGGGTAACAAAATACTGAAGAGAGTATTGGAAGAGAATACAGGAAAAATTGCTGAGTAAACTTGTAAGAGGGATGGGAAGGGTAAAGATATTAGACAATTGATGAAAGGATGCAAAGGATAAGAGGACTTTTAAAGTGAGTACGCATTTATTAATAGGTAATTACGCACATAAAACGTAAGTGAGAACACTTATAAGGTCAGGAAAATTCTTGGAAGGACTCAAATTGGATTTTTAATTTATTTGGAATTGTACGTACTATCTAAGATGATGACAGTGCTACTGTCAAAACCTGGGTAAACCTAAGCTTTTAGTTTGGCTTTCCCGCAAAGAATAAATGCGTAAATACTTCCAATATTACGATTTTGCATGCTAGAATATGCATTCAGAGGCAATTCAGGAATATTAAAGGTCACAAAATGAACGCATAAAGGTAAAGCGTGGTGATTGAATAACGAGTTAAACTTCACAGCAGATATCAAAATATGATCAAGAGGAAGAGCTACAAATGGCGACCATGAAAGTTCTCGTTTGCAAACGAGAGTTTTTTTTCTCCTATTTTGAGGCATTTGAGAAGATCCGCAATAGTTACCGTCTTCGGAGAAAACACTCATCCACACATACTTGAGGACTTGGAAGGAACTTGCTGTGATTGTTCAGACTGCTTCAAAAAACATCGATCAAAGTTTCATGCAATCGAGCAAACACAATGTTCCCTAATTTCAGGTGTTCATTGCGTATGGTTTTTTAAGACAGCAGTTTCGACCACATTTCAACGAGGCCTTTGACCTGATAACGTCCCTGAAGGAATCTGAAGGTCAACATAAGGTCCTTGAGGGTCCGTGAAGGTCCATGAACATTCGTGAAGGTCCATATAGGTCACTGCAGGTCGTTACGATCCCTTAATACGACCAGAAGGTCACTTCGACTGGAAGAAACCCGTATTTAACAGGCTTGACAATGATGTCAACACATTGAAACCGGTAGTACATAAAAAATAATATGAAAAGTGGAAAGGTTTAAAGAATTATTTCTTACATTCTGTAGAAACCCAGTGGAATACGGGCGAAAATGTTGTTTTGAGGAACAACCCACGTGGAAAACACCCGCGAATGAAGGAAAATTTGCTCCAACTCCACGAAAATCTACGATGGAACATACATTCACAGTATTCCTGGAAGCTAAAAGCTTCCAACACTCTTATTAACGATAACACAACTCAGATTTCTGATGTTAAGGAGTTATTTATTTCGCCTGTTCTTTCGCAAGCGGAGAGTTCTAATTTCGACAGCGTGGGATAATAATCCCTAGTTAAGCTTATTTAACAGCCCAATTTGTTTGCAAGGCTAAACAGATCAGACGGAACATTCTCTTTTTCGGTAAATGATTTCTGGGGAGATTTGGCGTCCCCGTAACCTGATGCTCATTAAAATTTCCGGTGAAACAAGCCCACTCTTTGAGGGTGGAAGCGTAGGATTTTCAAGCGGGTTACCGCTTTAACTACCGATAACCTCTTGAAATCAAGTGCTTAGAATGACGAAACATCAAAAACCGCAGAGGCCTTGGTTTACAACCTTAACCAAACTACCAAATTAAGCGCACAATATCAATTAACAGGCACTAAATGTAATTTCCTGTACACGCTTTTTCAATGTTTCTCAGATGGCAGTGCAGGGTTTTCTGGGAATTTCAACAGCGTTTGTTCAGGAGTTTTCAGGATAAAAGACGTTTTGCATGCATTGTATTGATCAAAGTCAGAAGCACAATCACGGTTCTCCATAATGCTTGATACCGTTATTATTCAATTGCGCTCATGAGAGTGAAAAAGTGTTCGTCATTCTTCAAATTTATTTGAATACATTGAAGAACAAGTTTTAGTTGATGGAGTGCATTCTCTACACAGTAGCTGAGATAGGTAGTTGCGCTTTGGATAAAGATGACGAAAACCCGAAAGAAAAAAACTGTGATCCAACCCATATCAAGTCTGAAGAGCCTTGGCCAAAGAAATACCATAATATAGGCAGCCTAAAGGTTTTATCCGCACTGATGTTTGTTTGCCAACAATCAGTTTCATTACCTGGTTTTGTCACAGAAAAAACTCTCATCCAAGTAGTTGCCAGTTTGCATCAATCTTATTAGTGGCTCTCTAGTTAATCTTTATATATGCATATCCCGTAATTAATTTTGGGGATGCTCTTACCTTAAAATATCTTACGGTGTTTCCCTGGAACTACTCCAACCGGTGTCAGTGGTAACATTAGTAATGCTGGAAAACAAAAAAGTCATTCTCAAAACTTTTAGCATTTAACACTAAAATTTAAAATGTAAAATGTCATTAGAAAGAGAAGTATTAGGTATATTAAAATAAATATTAGAACGATAGTATTTTTTTCTTATTGATGCTATGAAGAAGTTGAACTTCAAATTCGTTAAGTTAGGGAGCGGAAACTTAATTGTTAACAGATAAATAATTTGAATAATTTTATAAGAGCTGAATTGGCTTGTAATTTTTGCCCTCATTGATACACTAAGAAACCCTTATGCAATTTTAGACGTCATCTTCAACCATGGAACGCAAGTAACCTTCAAAAGTGTATAGTAAAATGAAATATCTTCAAAATTACGTCAATCTCAACTCCATAACCTTGTTATTAATTTCCAATTGACAAATATGAATGATATGCACGTTGTAAAGGAAAACATCTAATTAGGCCATAAAAATTGTGAGTGGTGACTATAACATCACATATCTGAGGAATTGAGTCATGCGTTTTATGATTCATTGTGCAGATTAAAAACGCTACAAAGAATAAAATATTAAAATAATTATAAAATGGTTCAGAAAATAGTATTAAATATGTATTTATGTCACAGTAAATATTTATTTCATGCATGAGGAAATGATTTTAAACATTTCTTCCCTTTTATTTCGTTTTTGTGCAATGAAGCTTGGCAAAAATGTTATTCAAACACCTGAAAAGATATAAATATATAATAATAAGTGGAAATCCTAAGGTTTTTATACAAGTTTCTAAATGTAGCAATATGAAAACTAATAGTCTATTCAATCAAAGACTAAGAGTAGGAATAAATATAATAAACTGATTTCCGTTATTATATCAGTTAATTATAAAACGTGGAAGGGACCTTAAATGTTAAATTCAGTATTAAACTTAAAATAGACTAAACGATTTTTTTAAACAACCGATTATAGCCAAATACACATAGGTTACTCTTCTGAAACCTATCTAAAGTGACGTTACATTCAAGGGAATAAAAAGATAAGCGGAAAAAATACTTGTTTCGGTAAGAATCGCTTCGAGTGAGGAATTAAGCAAAGGAATCACAAAAGAAGGATTTAGGAGATAACAGTTACTATAAATGTTTTCTCCCAAAGGATCCCAATTCTTATTATTTATATTGTATGTCCCTCAAAAAATGTTTTGCACCGAATTCTTTGGAGCCGAGGAGTAGACTAAAATAACAGGTGGTAACTAAGGTGAGTTCATTTGTTTCTCTCTCGAATTGACCCCATAATTCATTTCGAAGGAAGTCAGCAGGTATGGGTTTTGAAAGATTCGCTGGATAATGGTCACTTTCCATCCACGTGGCAGTGGAGAATCCGCCCCTACCCGAAACATTCGCGGTTGCCCGGCAACTAAGCCCCCTAAGCTCTCGAGTTGCCCGTGGTTACGGCTCGGTGGAAAAAGAGCCTGCGTTTGAAGAGATCATTGTTGCGTATCCAACGCTCGGGCGAAGGTAGTCTTAATACACCGAGATTCTTATGATCGTTTAATGGCCTATCAATCCAAAATACCTTCTATTTCTCTCTCCTTCATTAACGTCTCTATTATATAACAAGCCAGATTTAAGGATTTATTTGGGTTCAGGTATGCCCTGGGGGGTTATTTTGTAATCTCACCTTTTTAGTGACTCTTAGTGGAAAGGCGGGAGATCCTTTTCCCTCTCTTAATGATCGGCTCACGGACGGTTCGTGAATTGTCGAAGCTTCAATTACCTTATATCAAATAAAAGATGCCGAGACTAGCAAATACCCAGATTTCTCAACATCTTACGGAAGATATCTTACACTGTACATACCACGAAAATCTAAATACAGTCAAAACTACAAGCGACATGTAAGCGATCACTCAATATTTAAAAACAATTAAGTGCATCTAATTAGTGTTCGATTCACAATCACGGGAAATATCTACCAAGAACGTAGATTTTAAGGCAATATTTGTAAAAATTATGGTATAAATAACTGAATTCCATTCTCCATACACTGGCGTATAGGCACACGAAAACAAAGGTATCAGCAACATTGTTTGGGAAATATTGATACGAAATATATACACAGATAATTCAAGCAAATAATAACGTAAGCATTTCAAACAAAGCATACCTTCAAGTGCCCAATATATTGGAGTTGAAAATGCTCTGAAGTTCTTCACTTTTAGCAAATTACAACAATACGATTTAAAATTGTTTGTATCTTTCGCGACCTTGTTTATTTTCCAACTCAAGCTTCGAGTGGAAACGATGGTGGCTCCATGTCACGTTCTTTATGACAGGTGAGATGGAACTAATGGAAGGCGGAGATAATGAAACGGATCAAGAGTCGAAAGATACGGATCAGAGCGGATGAATCGTCTAAAAGACCAGTACATGACCGGCAGTTCACCGATTGAGATCCGAAGATGGTCACGCCGCCTGGGTGAGGGAGTTGAACTACGAAAAAGTGAGATTTTATGACGTATTCTCACTAAAGTGAGATTACAAAATAACCCCCCTGTGTGTCTGATAATTTTTGAAATTATTTCTTCGCTAACAAGCCTAATGTGAATCACAGAATAAATTTATAATCTTCTACGGAATTTCATATCATGTAATAAATCAAGGATAAGCGCGCAGGAGTGCAAATTAACATCCTTTTTATTAATGATGATTGGACCGCAGAGATGGAAATTTTGAATTATTTTTATGCAACGACGTATGTAAGTTTATGTTAAAAGAAGTAAATAATCTGAATGGGATTTAAATTAAATTTATTTCATTACATCATTATTCACAAAACTGTGGGTAGTTCAAAATCACATTTCCCCAATTAAATGAGAAATATTAGTGCCTCATCTCGATTTTACCTGAGATATCTTTAAAGCACCAGATAAAAATGTCAAAAATACAATCATTTCTAAGAGACTAGTGCTCATCCTTTATAATCTTCCAAATCATTGCCAAAAACAACCCATAAATAGGCCTGGAAACCTATCCACCAAGAAATGTTTTAACTTTGGTAAGTCATAATTTTGATGGAGGTGGAGAGCCTTGCTCAGTCGTGTGTCTCGCCTTATTAACGGTTTTTACATTCTCTCCCAACACCCGTACAGCCTGATGGATTTAAAGTTTAGAAACTATTATCACAAAATACTGTGTATATGTAATTCAGCTTCAATTGAAATTTAAAACCATTTGCAAGATATGGTTTCCAATAGCTGCGTTAACTTGCCCAATGAAGGATAGATTAGAAGGTTTGCGTAAGTTGGAAATATTTGGAGAAGGAGACAAAACCCGATGTCGCATTAACCTGCCCTCAAATAAACACGTCCAATGTTTTAGCCACGTATTCATTCGTTAGACGCAATACTGCACGTGAAATGCTCTTTGAATTGAATTCAGCGAGGAATCGGGATTCCGCTAGGAAATCTTAGTAAATTTCACCGTCAAATATAGAAGATGGATGCAGAACATAATGTAGAGGAAATATAATCTCAAAAGTTGAAACAAACATACATAATAACCACGCTATTTTCTTTCGGGGTGCGCACAGTCATAGAACTTAATTATTGGTGTTGCTGCTGTTAGGCCTAGAAAACTCTGTTTTAATAATTTTCTCCATCATTCCCTATCCTTGCATACCTCTTTCGCTTCTCTTTAAGTCATTCATTACTTTATAAACGCTCTTTTTTCTTAAGACTACAAATATTCCACCTCTTGAGAGTCTCTTCCACCTCATCCACCCACAACTTTCGAGGTATACTCCTTCTCACACCACACTTTCGTGGTGGTCTTAGTATCTTTGTAATATCCAAAATGGCGAGAACTCATTCACAGAGAAAACAAAGAGGATTACGGGGGGCTATATTTCACGCCTGAAAATTTAATTTTCAGGTTTTTGGTTTTACATGACCATGGTGGCATACTAATAGATAAAATATTTCCGATTTCACCGTTCAACCCTTGAAAGTTGTTGCTAGGACGCATTTGTTTTCGCATTTACATTATGCTAACGACATCGGAGAAAAAATTAGTAAAGCTTAAATAAAAGTCCTGATTGCCAAAATAAATACAAATCACTAACTAAGCCAGCCATGAGCCATAGATTGGAAGCGTGGAATATGCCAGTTGCCAATGACTTTACAAATATTTAAACAGAAATGTGTATGCAATATTTATGAGAGAGAGATAATGGTGAAGAGTGAGAACTAATAGAAACATAGAATGCGTTCTCAAGGGCAAAGACGTTGCGTGATTTGCTAAGTCTCAAAGACGCCTAGTCAGGTCCTATGGAGGGGAAAACAAAAATGGGAAAGCAAGAAATAGATGACTACAGAACGTGAAATGAGACCTGAGTATAATAAGGGTTGGAAGATGAAGGAATCAAGTCCAGAAAAGGCATCGCGAGGGAGGCCAAAGCACACTCTGGCAGTCAATTATCGAAACAACGTTTTCAATATTCCATAAAAAAATGACAGATTTATCATTCGGTTTCGTTGGAGTACGGCATGCTACGCCATACCTTGATATTTTTCATGCAATAATTATCATATTCGGGCAGGATGTGAAAACTCAGCAACACTGAATCGTTGAAATAATTCGATAGCATTGTAATTTTCGCATACGATAGAAATAACGACGCTCGAGAATTGACCCCCTGCAGTGCCAGGAGAGAAAGAGAGAGGAAGCAGGATTCCGCTAAAAAATATTCATTGTTAGCATTCTATCCCGGGAACACGGGACGGAAAGCTAATTATGCAGCAACGACATCAGCCCGATCCTCACGATTCACAACAACCTCGGCCGAGTAAGAGGCTATCAAGAGTGGGCACGTCACGTCACGAGCAATCAGTCATTTATAGCACTCGCAAAGGTTCCTGGCGTAGACCTGCACGACAAGGAGAGTGTGTAGAAGTGAAGGGGTAAATAGTAAGGACATGAGGGTGAAGCGGAGACAACTGGTGAGAATGGGACAGGAGAACCAACTAATTTGCGGATGAGGCACGAGGCACACACACGATTAAAATCACTATTGCTATATCTTTACCAATATTTTTTCTCTTGAGATTTCAATGTGAGACTAGTCGACACATGGCGGCAGGTAGAGGTGGGGCATACCACTACACAAATTGCTTGTGCTTGCAGTGGTTTGAAAGGTTTTCTGACTGAAACTCTACGTTAAACAACTTTCCACAAATGTTTCGCGGTATTTTGAAAGTTTCTAAGCCTATATCCCAAAATCCTTTAAAGTTCAATAGTCCTTGTCCCAAAAACGTCCACCTTGCAGTGCCAAGAACTTATACAAGAGCTATATCGTGCCACTCTCCTTACAGGGAATCCATAATGACCTCTGCAAATAAAACAGAAGAAGCAATAAGAAAAATGCATGCAATATAATGATTATGGGCAAGTGCTGCCAAGTTAGTGTAGTTACGTTGGCAATACCAAAAACCTTTATTTTCCAAGCATTGATTTTGTGCGAATCATTCAAATACTCACGAGAGCCGTCTGATAGACAATCGAGACGAGTAGAAAGATAAAAACAATTGGACGAGCAGCATATTTTTGACATTAAACTAATGACGGAGCAGAAAATGCCGGGAACTTCCATCGATCACCACTGTCACTGACTAATTAAACTGCCATCGTTTTCGCTTCCGAACCCCGATTTTAAAATGATAAAACTTTAAAGCAAACCAAACGCCACCTCATTAAGCGGGAAAATGAGAAAATCTCAGAAAGAGATCGATGGCAACGGTGAAAAAAAAATTCTGAAAATTTTAAAATAAATTACGGCGAGGAAAAAATCGAAAATCTCGAGTTTTTCGTTGGTAGCCAATTATCGACGCAAAGACACGTTCGGACGCGTGTTAGCTCGACGATTTGAGGGGAGAGGAAGGTGAGACCAAGGAAAGGAAAGAGGGAGGAAGGAGGGAATGGGTGTCGAAAGGATGGTGTGGGGTGAACGAGGAAAACGATAAATCTAATCTTATTTCCCTCCCCCAGCTCACATCGTCTTCACCCTTCAGGTCTTCCATCCTTATCCGCTGAGTTCAAGATACAAGACCCAGCGATTCTTCTAAAAAAAAACTTCATAGTATATCTATTGTATTCATTACTCGCAAGTCCCTCGCGAGGAATCAGTTAGGGAAACGTCAAGTTGCGTTAGCCTCGCCGTTCCATGCTTTATTTACGGAAATTCTCTCGACGTCGTCCATCACTCTCCAGGGTAACTGCTACGATTCTTCACACCACGAAAAATTGTCATTTCCTCTCTTTCGCCGTTCTCTTAAATCATTTTCTATCAATTTAACGGCACCAGCACTCATTTAGGAATAAAAATAAATTGCATTTCTTTATTTTTTAAATTAGAAACACCTATTAAAATGAAGTATTAGATAGTCCCGAAGTAATACCTATTGTTGGGCTACCATCAGTTTTACCATTATGTACATCCGTAACCATAACCTCAATATAAGTAGTAGTTTTGATAAAATTAAAAGAGAATATTTACATTGGAAAATTATCGGTAGGTAATACCAAAAATATGTATTTCTATTGTACATGCATGTCATTGTGCAATTGTCTTTGGTCACCTACTCTTTAATCTCCTTGCTATCCCCAATGCCTGAGAGATTACTTAGCGACATTTCTTGCTGAGTAACATTCCCATCCAATCCAAGTTGACAGCAAATGGTCTGCTTTGGTGTCGTCACGCATTCATTTTTTATAGAGATATAGTCATATTGATAATATCTGCAACAGTCTTCGCAAATCGTCTAACTTACCTGCCATCAGAACGGCAACGTCGGCATGCCAGAGGATATTTATTTCTTGGTTTCCCATTCTATAACCTCTTTAACATTTGACTTTATTGATTACCTTATCTATAACTACGTTAGTTATAGCGGATTTAAGGAGTCAACTTGTCTAATTACATTATTACCTAGGAAAGGCTTCTTCAACTTGATGCCTATTTTATTTTTGAGTTTCTGAGTAAATGTTTTAACTGTCGTTATGATATCAGTAGGTATCCCTAGGTTACATAACCGATGAATCACATCTTTTAACTGGACTCTCTCAAATGCTTTCTGCAAGTGAATGAAGCAAAGATATGCTGGCCTACTTATTCGATGGATTTATCAACCACCTATCTCAGAACAAATACTGCATCTATGCATGATCTCCCAGATCTAAATCCTTGCTGTTCTTCAATAAATGTTCAGAAGGAGTTGATTTTTTTACAAATATTTTTTACAAAATTCTTTGCTGTTAGTTTTAGTGCAGAATCCAATAGATAAATTTCACTGTAGTTATATGATTTTGGCCGTTTGCCATTAGTACCTCTGAGTCAGCAACCAGTTTATTCTACAAATGCATTTTCATCCTGCTTCATCTTTTCATTTTACACAATATCTAAACCTGACAATTCTATCTCGTTTTTAAAATAAAACTCTGCAATTCCACTGCATAGCAAGATACAAATCTCTTCTGGAAGAATGTTTTCCATCTCGAATGTTAGCAAATGGTGAAACAAACAGGTGTTCTATTTACAAGTAGCAGAGACAAGCACATGCAAAGACAATGAGACATAAAATCAAGTGAGTAAAAACCGTACAACGAATTTTCCATTGATTCATTAATCTTCGATGACGGAAAAGCAATCCCCCCCCCAAGTAAGCAAAATTCATAGAAAAAATATTCAATTTTCAAATCAGGATACTACGAATGAGCGCCAAGACCATATTGGAGCACTCAGCCACGCAGTCAAGGGATCTGAATTTGAACCAAAATACTGAAACAGATTTTTCCTTACATTTATATTAGACAATTATTTGATGTCCCCATCCACGGGTGAACCCAAAACAATACACAGGTGTAAAAAATCAACAGCTTTATGGGTTCAAAATAAAATTCGGACATATATATATGAAAAAACTAGCAAAGTAAAATAAATCCTGCTGAAAGAAGTTGATTATTCTGTAATAAATTTTTTAGGAGGTGAAATTAAATATAATATGACTTGTGTTACTGATGTTAACATATTCTTGGATATTAACTATGAAAAATTGATGCATAAATGTACGCGCTTCCAAAGGAAAGGGTCAATACGTTGGCTAAATGAATGTGGAATTTAACTAGAAATACAATATTATGAAAAAATTAAAAAGTTAAAAAAAGCTCTAAAAAGAATAAAAAATAAAAAAATCCCTTTTCTTAAAAAATTGATAAAGGTTTTATTCTTATTATTCAATGTAAATCCCGAACCTTGTTTGAGTGCTGTGTGAATAGCACTACAAGTGCAATTTCATCGTCTGACAAAGGAGGCGCGAAACAGTAGACACCTCGGTACCCATTGTTATGGTTAGACTAATTGCAACGCCTGGTTCTCTCCACAGTTCCTCTATTTCCCATTCTTTCCTACCCTTACCTAACTGCACACCATCTGGAAGAGCTCCCGGTTTCTGCTGTATCTTAATTTGTTTGCTTCCAGCTTTAGCTGCCATTTTAGGCAGCATCAGCAAGAACGATGTTTGTCCTCGATTATGCTACCATCAATGACAGCGAAAGCTCGAAGAAAGTAAATGAAGACGCAGAAGAACCCGTAGGTTCTTCTGAAATATTCACATGGCCGCAGAAAATCTGCGTCCCAAATTTATTGCTCACCATTTGAAAATATTTTCACTTTGTAAAATGTCCACAATACTTCTTACTCATTTCGACACAGGTTTCGACTTAACACAGTTGAAAAGTTAAAAAAAGTTTTTAATTGGAAAATTACTGTGTTAAGTCGAATCCTGGGTCGGAATAAATAAATGGTATTGTGGATATTTTAAATAATGAAATAATTTTACAAATCACGATGTGGTTTCACCCAGTCAAGCCTGATAATTTTATAAATCTTTCTGCCCACCTATTCTTAATGGCGCAAATGACCGCTTAATGGCGCAAGTTTTTGGTCATGTCACAATATTTTTAATCAACCAACCAACGAATTTTTTGAACATATACAAATAACTAAACACCCATGTACACGTTCCTAAAAGCTAATTTGCTGTAAGTATTTAAACTAAATGCTACATCATGGATTGAAAAATAGGTTAATAGCTTGATAGTATGTAATTGTAATGTGTTATTAAAATATGATCACTATCATATCCATAGTTAAAACTCTACCCGACGACTGACTGAAGGAGTTGCCCGCGGGACTGTGTGAGTCATAATAAATGCTGAATTCAAACTTTTTGTTTAATTGCTTTCCCTGACGATATGCACTAGATATAAAAAGACAGTCATTGGGTACAAAATGTAGATTATTTCAGAAATATATTTTTAATTAACACGTTTTTATTGCAATAGTCACCGAATGCAGCGCTATTTAATTTAACTACCGCCTTTTGGCTTCAATTATCGCACTTATTTGCCAATAACTAAAACAATAAGTTAGAAGGGTGCCTATATTTATTTTTCATTCAATTTCTTATGTGTTTTCACTTCTTATAAACTGTTTTCCACGACTAGGGCGTTTATGATGAATAGAGAAATTCTCGCATTTATCACAAAGTAATATTAAGTTAAGTTTGCAAAAGAAACAGCGAGGAAAGGTAACATTTTGTAGTTTTCATCATGTAGAAGGCGCATTTTTCGATATGTTCCCAGAATGATATTCACGTCATTTTACGTTGGATCCATCCCAAACACTTTGACGATTCCCAGCCTCCCGCTCATCTCCGATCGACTTCCTACCATCTTTTTCTCTACATCTCTCCTTCTTCTTCCTCACCCACTCGTACCTCCAAGTTTCTCTCTCCCCTCAGACCAACTCTTTCTTCTCTCTCCCTCCATTTCGTGTATTTTGGCAGATTTTTGAGGTTCACGGCCCGGCCAAGCTGGATGAAGAATTTTATTTTTTTTTATTTTTCAAGGAAGCGAGACTTATGCATGTTCGCGTGTTTTTTGTGCATGTGCGCGTGTTTATGAGCGCGCCGAGCAAAGAAAGAAAATTAGAAAATAAATAACAAGACAGCAGGGCGATATAACGAGGAAAGGGACGGCGTGAATGGAAAAAGGCGAGAAGTTTTGAAATGAAGGATATAAGGTGTGACAGAAAACCCGAAAAAGATGCCCGAAAAAAACATACGCGCGTCGAAATATGTAGAAAGATCCGAGTAATGAGACGACGGGATGAACTATCCGTTAAATTAATCTGGACACGTTTCACGCGAGCGCCAAGTGGGGATCATTAGGAGAGAAATTTAACGGTGGCTATCAATGCGCGCGGCGCCCTCTCGCAATACGCCCCCTATTTTTCCATGCCTATGAGATAGGAAAGGCTGGTGCGTTTTTATTTATAATTATGTGTTCGCATCTTTTAAAGGTTCCACGGGAGTGACATCTGAAAATAAATAATCACAGTTACGCATCTCGTTGGCGAGAAAATTGCACCGCGAATAAATAAATTGCTAGTCGAGTGTGCTTTAGACATATGGTCATTCATTACTCTTATGTACCAACTAGGACTGAAATGATACCTTTCCTTTAATAATAGGTTTTAAAAAACTCGTGTAGAAATGGGTCAGGGAATATTCTTCTGAAAGCGAGTTTTACTCATGACAAGGCCAGTAGGTATGTATTACGATTCCTGGCAATACTGCGACACTACGAGGTAATGTAAGAGAAAATATCGGATAATTAATGACAGGATAACATGCAACTGAGGAAGAAATACGCGGTGCTACCTCCGATATTCAACGTACCTATGGTAGTGTGCTGTGGATCTAGATGAGAGAATAATTCAGCCGTCAAAATGCCTCCCAAGCATGCACCTACGCTTACAAGAGAATAATTACGGGAAACAGGTGATGCGATAGGACATCGTGGCAGGAGTCTATGATAGGCGAAGAATTATGGCCTTTCACAGCACTACCTACCGCGAGAAATTAAGTATTCCTAGCTACACAAGTTTGCAAGTAAAGAAGCACTTCAATAAAAAATATATTTGCAGCATCCTATGATATGGTGATGGAGTCCGAAAAACCAAATCTGCAGAGTAAAAGTGATTGGAAGCAATGGAGATGTGGTGTTATCGAAGAATGATGAACATGAAAATGGACGGAGGGAATCACCAAAGAATAAGTCCTACTAGTTGGATAGAAAATAAGTATGATAAAAACTTTAAGAGGAAGAAGATACAAATTCATTGGACACATTTTGCTATGCAATAATACATTGGAAAACAATAATGGAAATGATAAATGACTTTAAAAAATAGCAGATTATGACCAAGAATGGAATACGTCAGGCAATTTATGAAGGAAGCCGAAGTAAAGAATCATGAGGTGAGCGGGTTGGAGACCTGCAGCATTGAACCATTGCAAATGTTTGTATTAATGAATGTTGACAATGATGATGACGATCTACTAGTTTACGTCAGGCAGTCTGGATAAAAAGTGGAAGACTAAGTTTTATGATTCAGTGTTATCACTAATTCCATCAATTATACATTTTTTATGTGCTCAGAAAAAAAAGTAAAAATTCGGAAAGTATTCCTGAACGCGTGAGGATTGTAACTTCAAACTTTAGTTTTCCGGCAGCATCACTGCATCTATTTCTTCTACGGCTCACAAATATACTCAAATTCATCATAAAAATCTACATTGAGAAACTATGAGCATCAATATGAGTTAGCCTCCTCTCACAGCCTTATACTAGAAAAAGAAATGACTAAAAATTATCGATTTTAAGTAACTGTCATAGTATGTATAATTCACCCTATTCCAGTCACCTCTTAGGATCCAAATAATTTCTGCGAAAGGCGCGTCTATATCCGAGCAATAACTTGATCAGAGAAATTTTTTCTTCATTCTGATTTCGTTATTCATTCATTCACATGCAATAGATACAGATTAACTCCTACCCATGAATAAATAAATTTCTTGCACTTTGCACAACGGTACTGATAATCAAAAATATTGCAGTTCTGAAGATCTAGGGTAATGATGGAAATTAAAGGTTAGAATTTGACATTAACACCAAATATAAAATAAAATCGAGCCAATAATCAGCACGGAACCTGGCCAAAAGAGCCAGTTATACCTACATTGGCTGAAAGGGTAATTGTGGTTTAAGGAAGTATTTCATATTTCTCATTCTCTTGTGGCCCATCTCTTGTCGTAAAGGATGCCTGCGGCTCTTTTCCATAAAAAGAATTTAGATCAGTAATTGTGTCATTATTACAGTCAAACAAATGGGCGAGTCTTTAGGAGAAGTTTTGGTAATGACAAAGAAAAAAATGGATATCAAGAAAAGAGGCGAGTAATTGACCCTGAATTAATGTAACAGAACATTTTCAAATTACAAGATACGAAATGTAGACGAAAGTACATTTAAATATGTTATTTCAAATATTAAACTCAGCGTGAAACCTTGGTATACTCAGGCAACAATTATAATGATAATAAATGTACTATTTCGCGTTCAGAAGAAAATTAGTACATATTTTATCGAAATTACTACGAAATAGATGTCATGCGCCGTACGACTACATGTAAAAATTGCATCGGGTTGCCAACAAAACTAAATTGGTATGATGAAATATTTGAACTTTTATTTATAGATATTACAAATGAGAACACGTATGCAAATGTTCACGCAAACCTATGCAAGAAAAATCGACCCAACCACCTTAAGGTGGCTGGAGCGATTTTTGTTTGTATACAGATTTGAGTGAAACTTTGCATACGTGTCCTTGTTAGTAATATCTATCGATAAAATTAAAAAAAAACTGCATGTTACCGATTTGGTTTCCTGGCAATTCAATGGTATTTTAACAAGTAATCTTATGGAACACGGCATATATTTTGAAAAAATTCTATTACTAAAGTACAGATTTTCTCCTAAATGCGAAATAGTAAGTTTCATATTATTATAATAGCTGCCAACAAATATCAAGGTATCATACCGAGTAATAAAAGCGTATTTAGATATGATTTTCGCTTAAATTTCGAATTTCGCGCCGAAAATCCAAGTCAAAACAATGCTTTAATTAAGGCGAAAATTTGAAATATAACTATCATATACATTACTGCATTGTGGTGATTTCCAACGTATAAACAGGTGTACGTGGGTGAAATGTGGTCCAAGAATATTTTTTTCGACTTACTTGAAAAGTTATTAGAATGTGCCTTCAACGACTCACGATTACCGCTCCAGCCACCTTAAGGAGAGATGCTTGGGGCTAGGCTTCAGCTGTCTTCGCAAAAGAGAAAGCTCGATCAAGGTCACCCGCGCGCTGCCGAATCAAGTTTTGTCTCCGTGAAGCATCTGTTTCAACCAGAGCCATGATTTAGGTCTCAATTCTACAAGATATTCGGTAACAGATTTCTACATCTACATCTACATCTACATACTACCCCGCAAGCCGCCTCAATAGGCGTGTGGCGGGGGGTGTTAGGACACCAGCCATTTACATATAAAAAGGAAACGCTCTATGAAATTACGCCTTGCATTTATTAAAGTCCCTTATTGTTCGGGGGAAAAACGAATTCCCATACCTATTCGTTCGGCAAAATATCTCTCTTAATTTATCGTTTCTGTCGGACCTGGAAATATAGTGGGGTTCTAATATGATGTTCTCCGTGTCGCTCTGAAAGATATCTATTCTCAATTGGTCAAGTAATCTAAGCCTAGCGCGCAGCCTCCGAGTCTCTAGCGGCTCCCAGCCTAATTCGTTTAACATCTGCGTAACGCTGTCTGTACGCCCGTAGCAGTTTTTGACGAATCGCGCAGCTTTCCTTTGTATTTTATTAAGTTCCCGAATTAATTCTTTCTGCACCGGATCCCATATGCTTGCTGCATATTCAAGGTGTGGCCGGACGAGTGCGAAATAGCACCTCTCTTTTACTTTTTCATCTGAGAATCTTCCCACAATACGCTTGACGTATCCTAGCTTCTTCAGAGCTCTGCCACAAATATTTCTTATATGTGTTCCCCACGATAGGTTTGAGGTTATCGTAACTCCCAGATACTTAACTTCATCTGTCGCCTTTATCTTAACGCCATCCACAGCATATACACGGGGATAGTTGGACGACCTCCGCAAGAAATGTACCGCCGCACATTTGCTCAGATTAAGTTCGAGTCCCCACTCTTGGCTCCACACATGAACGTTGTTTAAATCCGATGATAGAATTTCAAAGTCAGAGTGATCATTAATTTCGCGATAGATGACAGCGTCGTCAGCAAATAAACGTATTTTACTGCTAATTCGAGAGCATAGATCATTTATGTATATAATGAACAAAAGGGGGCCGATTACGCTTCCTTGTGGGACACCTGATGTCACTTTAACTGCATCAGAGCTAATTCCGTCAAGAACTACTTTTTGCTTACGATCACTCAGAAAGTCGCGTATCCAGTTTACTACTGTTTCGTTTAGGCCGCATGACTGTAATTTGCATAAAAGTTTGTTGTGAGGTACCGTGTCGAAAGCTTTCTTAAAATCTAGGAATAATGCGTCCACTTGTGTTTTCGATTCACCAGATTTGAGAACGTCATGAAGAAAGAGCGCGAGCTGTGTTTCACATGATCTACCTTTCCGAAAGCCGTGCTGACAGCCATGAAGGAAGTTACGACTGTCCAGGAACGTCATGATATTGCTAACGACGATATGTTCGAGTATCTTGCCTATAATAGACGTTAATGAAATTGGTCGATAGTTCCCTGGGTCATGTCTGTTTCCCTTTTTGAATATCGGTGTAACGTTTGCAATTTTCCAGTCTATTGGTATCTTTCCTTCAGACAATGACTTCTTGAATATTATGTCTAAGAACGGTGCGATCTGTGGCGCTAATTCCTTGAGGACACGCGCGGGTATTCCCTCCGGACCCGGAGATTTACTATTTTTGATCGACTGTAGCTGTTTAGTTATCCCATCACATTGAATAGTGATTTCTTTCATCGGTTCCTCAGTGAATGAAATGTCGAAATAACATGGAGTATCGTCTGTAGTGTATACACTTTCGAAGTGGGAATTTAACGTGTTAGCTTTGTCAATATTATCGGTGACAAGTTTGCCATCTTTATCAAATAACGAATCTACGGTTGAAGATTTTCCCTGAAGCTCTCTCGCATATGACCAAAAAGATTTCGGATTTTCTTCGAGTAATTCACCAAGTACTTTTTTCTTGAAATTTCGCAATGCAGTACGCATTGATTTCTTGGTTTTTGAGCGTTGTGCAGCGTAACTTTCTTTTGCTTCAAGTTCCTTCGATTTGTCACCTAACGTAATGGACTTTTTGAATAAGTTGTACAGTTTTCTCTGTCTCTTAAGGTCCCTCCTAACATCATTGTTATACCAGCGAGGTTCTTTACTATCACATTTCAATTTTCGCGGAATATATTCGTTGATTCCCTGGCGTAGAATTTCTAAGAAATATTTCCATGATGCATCAGTGCTTTTGTCCTCTGTTTTAGCTACGAAGTCAGTGTACGAATCATTAAGCATCTTGCCAAATTTTATGAAGTTGCATTTATCAAATAAATAAATATTGCGTTTCGGTTTTACAGCTGACTCTACTTCAAGTTTTAAGGCTGCAAAAATTACTCTGTGATCACTTATGCCATCAATAATATCGAGTTGTTTTATCAATCTAGGATGGCTTACTGCAAAAAGGTCTAATATTTTATTTCCTCTCGTAGGCTTGTCAACTACTTGGGCGAGTGAGTGCTTAGTAAGTGTGTTGAGTAAGATCTCGCTGATTTCCCTATTCCTTGAATTTGGCTTTACAGTGTAAGAATCCCAATTTATAGATGGCAGATTAAAATCTCCCCCAATAATGATTACACTTTTACTGTCTCTCAAAGTAAATGCGGATATTTGATTTTCTAATTGGTAAATAATATCAGCTTCGGAGTTTGGAGGTCTATAAAAAGAGCAAACATGTATACTCCTTTTGTTTCGTTGTTTAATTGTACACCATACGCTTTCTATTTCATTATCAGTTATTTCATGGGCGGTGCTGTGTAAATGTGATTTAACTGCTATAAAAACTCCGCCTCCTGTCCTATCGCTTCGATCGCATCTGTAGATTTTATATCCTGGAGGAAAAACTTCGCTGTCACTTATATCCTCTGTAAGCCAGCTCTCCGTTCCTATGACCACGTCTGCGTCCTGAAATATATGCTCGATTTCAGCGCGCTTGTTTTTAACGCTACGGCAATTAACTACTACAAAGTTAATGTCATATTTTGTAGATTGAGTGTCGGTTGGTTCTTTTCCACGCTTATGGGTATTAGGTGGGCGGATTTCACTGGAAGTGCTTATTACATTTGATATAATTTCTTTCGCTGGAGTACGCGTTTTGGGAATATTGTCGCTATTTTCCGGCTTTAGTCATTCTAAGTTTACTTGGATGTGAACATTTTCGCAATGCGGACTTCCTCGGAGGCTACGTTCGGTTAAATCTTTACAAATCCCACTAGATGACCTACCCTCTAGTCTAAAAAATATCTACAGTGCTCAAAAATCCTACGAGCCACCCGTTCAGACGCCTCGTTGGAATAATGCACCCCAGACGAGTTGAGGGGAGCCCGGCACGATCTAAGCACCGGCCGAAGATCCACGAACTCTGCCCCAATGCTCACACAGAATTTCCACAGCCTCTTGTTGATCCAGGCAATCCTGTCCCAAACTCGAGGGCCGCAGTCAGTCCGTGGAACAATGCTGCAGATGGATAGTCGCAGATCGACACCAGTGCCCCTCCGAACGCGTTCCACCTCCGAGTTTAGATCCCTAAAGGAATCCAAGATCTCATCGGCTCTACGCTCGGAAGCATCATTGGTGCCGACATGGGCCACCACCCGCAGTCTAGAGCAGCCCGTGTCCTTCACCGCTGCTTTTACCACCGCCGTAGAATTGGGTACGATTCCCCCTGGTATACACCAGGAGGTGACCCGTTGGTCCGCTCCGTCTCTCCTTGCCCTCTTCTCTAACTGGGGGAAAATCCGCCGGACGTTTGAACTCCCTAACAATACTATCCCTGCCCTCCCAGCCCGGCTGCCGTTCGAAGTTGAGTCCCTTGCAACGGGGGGTTCGTTCCTGACCTCGCTAACTGGCCCCCCAGAATTGTCCTCCGACAAAACCGCGAAGCTGTTGCGAACGGGGATGGGATTAGCCTCCGCTTCCCCCACTCCCCGACTCGGCCGAGCCACCGCCCCCCCGCCCTTGGGGCACAACCACCCACCCGGGCCCCAGGCTGTGATTTCTTACTAAATGCGTGCTGCGGTAAGCCAGTGTTTTTAATGAGACTTCTAATGCAATCAAGAACATTTGTCTCCAATCATTAAGCTTCTCTCTAAGTACAGGAGACATAAAATACTGCATTTTTCTCAACATGTAACCTCCTCATATTTGTCTTGGGCGGTGTCAGGAACTCATAAAAATGGAGCTTGACAACTCGAAAAAGAAGGAATCGATTGAGTTACGGCAATGGGTAAAGATAAATATATAAAAAGGAGGGAGGAATAGGAAATAAGGATAAGGAAATCAATAGTTCAGTGAAACCCTTTTAGCAAATTATCAACAATTAAATACGTTTGGCTCCAAATGATTAAGAATTTTTCAAATATTTTCATAAAATCCAAATTATTAAGAATAAGATATTTGGTACCTACTCTACCATTGGATGTGCTCATAGGCTCATTAGAAATCTTCGTTGACGAAAACCTTTCATGGTAACAACGATACATCTTCCTAATCAATAAGGTTTGCCTGAATTAAGTTAGTGGCCGAATATGGGATAGGGTTGGTGTTGTAGCTGCAAAATTGACTTTCCATCTCGAAAAGCTTGGTATTTATCCCAGAAGGAGAAATTTTTCTTGTAGAATCTTGATGTCTACTTGGGAATAATGTGGGGATGACTTGATGTTTTCCTCCATCGGATGAGTCGTACAACTCTCGACCTCGTTCCACCTATATCCATCCTCCATTTCTTACGTAATCCTTAGCTTCCTGAACCTTAAACCTCACCTGTCCGTCACCTCCCAAAGTAACTAACTAATCCACCAATAGAATTGCAAACACACCATCCTGCGTTATTCTAAGAGCGTGAATTGTATTATTACTAAGTTATCAAGTAAAAATAAATTGGTAATATCTACCTACAGTTAAAAGTGAAAAAAAATACATTTCACCACAGCATTTCATTTTTGGCAATTCACTGCTTATTTAATACGTAATCTGGGACACAAAACATATATTTCGTAATAATTCGATTAAGTATGTCATATTTAATCTAAACGCGTAATAATACATTAATTATTAATAAAACGGCTGCTTAAAAAATCAAAGTTTCACGACGAGTCCAATATTCGAAAAAATATATACATGTCAATATAAATTCATCTAAATTTCGAATATCGCACCGAAAACTCTTGTCATAACATGCTTCAATTAAGAAAAGCACTGAAATATAATGCTTGTATAATTTCCATGACTGTCAGTATGTTACGTTCCAACACATAAACAGATGTACTGGAATGAAATATGGTCCAAGAGTAATTTTCGACTTAATTAAAAAATATTAATACCTGCTCTCAATCACGCACGATAACCACTCCAGTGACCTCAAGATAGGTTTAGAGAGAAAAGAATAAAAATCGAAAATTTAAATTATCACATTCGCAGTCCCCGTATCTCTTTCTAGCCTATTTTCAGTACGTATATTATGAAATGAAACTACAATAAGGGTTGGGTATATCCCTAACTTCTATTTCTCCTCCCATCTGTAGATGTCCTTCGCCTAATCTTCCATTCCTTTCTTTTCTCTCAGTATGCAACATCAACTGCCTCTATCTATCCATACAAACATTCCGTCTACCAATTCGTCCGATGTACCCTTTAACATTCTTCTTTTTATAGTGATCTACCATAGAAAGGTAGGTTTAGAGGGTAGAGAGTAAGAAACCTCTAGGCTTTCACAGGTGCAGGCCCTTTAACTCCTTACACGTTTTCATTCTTCATCTCGTCATACGTCCTCACTCTCGTTAGCCCGTCCATAAAGCCTATTTTCTTTCTATTCAGCATACCCAACATCCCCCATCTCCGTCAGAGCCTTCAGCGTTCACCCCTCGTTGAGCTCCTTAGCCACCTTCTTTACCTCCTCCTAATCTTCTCTAGAAGTTTCCTCTCCTCACACAGTATACCAAGTTCTTCCTTGTTCCGCTTCCTTTCCGCCCATCGCACTTTTCCTAATCTCCGCCGTACCCACATCTCAAACGCCTGCAGACTCCTCGCTTCTTCGTTTCTCAGAGTCCAGGTTTACCTACCAAACCACAATACATTCCATACTTCACTTTTTACTTGCTTTTTTTCCTATTTTATCCTTAATTCCTGTCTTTAACTTTCTCCTATTAAGAACCCCTCTTTCGCTAACCCAACTCTCCTGTTTTTGGAGTGTGACTGAAATTTATAAAAGTAGATTAATACAATAGAAATATGGAATGGGAGAGAAGGAGAGTATTAAAAGAGTCAAAGTATTTAGTTCTAAAGAGTAAAAGTTAGAAAAAATGTTTTAAAAATTGGTAAAGAGAGAAACGAAACTCAATAGCTAACTGATTAACAACACTAACACACTGTTAGCGATCAAACTACGAATTTGATAACTACTCATTTGTGAAGTTACACTGATTGGCCAGAATACGTTATAGATAAACTCTTGTGAAAGCAACGGAAGGTACATACATGTATTTATAGCCGATAAGCTCCAATTAAGTATAAACGATAATTTTTTCTGAATTCAACCTCTCAATCTCGTATTATCAAATGACGGCGATGGAAACCCATAAAAATGGATAAAGGGAAATGCAAAGATGAGAGGATCGACTCGGAGATAATGAAATAATAGATATCTAGGGGTATAGTACCAAAAGGGAGAAAGTTTGATGGAGAAACGGGGAAGAGATTGAGGGAGAAGGGGAGGAGGAGGAGGCATTTTTTTCAGGCGAGAGTATTTCTGAGCGATGGCAGTCGGATAGCGCAGGTGGTGTTGCCCGATAATGAGCTTTCGAAGACTTTCCTTTCCAGACACCCTCCCAAATCTCTCTCACGAACCCCTTCCCTCGGAGCCCACAACCCTTAAAACATCCCCCATCCCAAAATACCCTTCACACACACACATTACCCCACACAACTCCCAGACAGCATCAGACCCACCACCCCACAATCCTTCAACAACCCCCCTCCCTTTCTTCCTCCATTCCCGGGCCGGTCCAACTCACCGCATCGGTCCGAGCGGGGCGTCGCAAATGGCCCATGCAACGGCGAGAAAATAAAAACCCACCGTGACCCTTTTCTTCTCTCTATCCCTTATCGGCCTTATTCCTTTTCGAACCCCTTCGCACCTCTGGGTTACCTTCACTCCCCTCCCACTCTTCCTCCCTCTCCCCCATCCCGAACAACTTACTCCCTTTAGCTCGGGGAAGGATGAAGGTTGCCAGTGAAGGAAGGAGGGAATTTACGGGAATGTAGGGAGAGGACGGGGAAAAGAATGAAGAGAATTACGAGGTGACCTTCCGGCTAGGAGGGCGAAACGTAGAATATGCCGGATGATACACTTTCCGTTTGGCGAAACATCAAGGGGTACCTTCTTGTATGGTCATGGTCACACAACGATAAAATCCTGTATGGGAAAAAGTCAGGATGGGTACTTAGTAACAGATATCTTATATGTTCCCTGTCTCCTCGTGTATTTTTCCATTAGTCACAACTGATTATTTGCGACCTGTTTGAGGCAATTACAATGCATTAAAATAGGGAAAAGTGACAATTCTGGTATTGAACTACTATTCCGCCAATTATTTTCCGGGAGCTGAAATTTGTGAGATGTACGACGATCTATCCTAAAATACATCCTCTCGTATGTAAAACGGATCGTGATGATACCTATATATAACATATACTTATAACACCAGAACTTTGAAAATAAGTTCACTCCTAAGATTTTTATTATCTTCGTGTGTACATACCGCACAAAATCAATATATTCGGCTATAATTTCAGCTTTTTTTCTCGAAATTTCAGAATCTATCACGTCAAATAGTTTGTGCGTGAGTTACGGATGCGACATTTGGCATGATATTACCTCTCATCGAGGGATTAAGAGGGAGTAAAAAGTTCTAGGTGAGTGGTAGAAGTTCGAGCCCATAAATAATTATATTTATCTGCATTTGGAAGCATTTTTAACTTCCATCACTATGCTTTACCTCTCATTGTGAAAAATGAAAGAACATTAAAACTGGAGACATAGAATATCTTTTTTATTTTGATTTTAAGGTCATACGCAGGACTTATGTAACTGTTTAAATAGGGCTATGACCGCTAATTTGCGCATCTATCGTTGTACGCTGATCACTGAGATGAGCGTAAAGGAAGGATTTGATTCACTATTAAAATTAAAATCATTCTTCCAAAAAATTGACAAGGATTACAATGAAAATTCAACGGAAACATATGAAAATCTCCAAAATTGTTTAGAAAATGTTTTAATTAAAAGAAAATGTAGCCAATGACACAATGTACTTTGACTGATTTATTTAAAAAGTAAATATATATCCTATTTTTTAACTGAATATGTAATCAAATGTTATCAACAATCAATTTAATACTCTAATTTAGAAATGAACATAAGTATTTTTGTAATCTATCCTGTAAGACCCTATTAAGGTTGCTCTATACCGGGGCTAAGAAGCTCGTTTCCAACGTTTCCCTCTAACCCAGTAACGGCTTTGCCGTGACAGCTGGAGACTTGCAATTTTTGTTTTTTGTAGATGAAGAGTCAATTGTTGATTTAAGTGGAGTAACTTTATCATGAAAAGGTTTTGTTTTTAAAATAAATAATTGCAAATATTTGGTTTTTATGAATTTTTTTGGTAATATTCCGGGGCACCTTGCGAAGGCTAGATTCCGAAATGAGAATTTTCAGCCCACTTAAATCAAAGAATCATCTTTCATATACACCAAAAATCAACGACTATTGATACTTTTTTCTTATTAAAGCTATAGCAATCTTAAGCGTACAACCATGCATTGACAACGGAGTAGACCTTTTCCATCCCCACCCAAGGATAATCGTTCCCCACTCCATTTTTGTCAGTGCCGCCTTCAAAGTTTCCCGTTGGGCACCACCCCAGTAGGCAACCACAGACGGCGACCGTTAACTTGAGTTGGCTTGGAAGTATAGACCCACCTAATGCGGCCACCCCTCCAAACGGCCACTTTTTTCTGGAACCGTCAGTGGCCGCCTTAGAGAGGTTTTACTGTATTTTGTACGTTCTTCCTTAAGAATCGGTAAATGCAAACAAGCTAACACACTTCAGAGATATTCCACACACTTTTTATCATTTTCCCAACGCAGTCTCAATGTCTTGGCGTCATTATCAACTGTCAGACTTTTCGCAGATTTTAACTGTAACCCATTACCTTAATGAAAATCGGTCTTTACAGAACGTTAAGGTTCCGAAAACTCGGTTGAGATAACGATAAAATGTATGTGAAATATTGAAAAGCTTTAATTTCTCAACTTCTTAAAAATACCAGAAATAAATTTTTGACAGGTTTGTATGATGCTCGAAAGCAGAGCTGAGCCTTTTTACAGAGGCAAGAAAGGCCATCGGTACGTCTTTAAATGCATGTTTCCGTAGCGTAAAACGAAATATTTCATTTACTCAGCTGGAGTTATTTCTTCATACTAGATTTACATATGTCGAGCAGCTGCGCGTTCTTGTGATCCTATCGATAGCATTCTTAAAATAGCACACTACAGAAGGGCCCGTCGAGTTTCAAAGGTATCTCAAAGTCATATTTATTCACAATGCATTAATTTTAGTAGTTTTAACGAAAGAATACTACATGATTCCTCCCGGTCAAAGTCAAAATTGAAATTTTAATATTAAAGCCACAAGTTATATTTTTTATGGAAATGTTCTGAAATATATTTTAAGAATAACATCACAGTTTCCGCATACTGAAAAACTGGAAAATTAGAAAATAACTGCTTTACATCTTCAATCTCTTTTTGAAGCTTATAGAGTTATCATTTTCCCTGGTAGTTCAACGAAATTCCTGTCATTTTCACGTTAGTTTCTGAATCCCGGGTTCTTCCGACTTTCCCAGTTTACCCCGAGTTAGTGGCCCTCCAGGAAAGTTCATCAGAGTAACTACTGTATCATTCGTTAAGACTTCGTCAAGACAACTTCGTTATCTAAAGCATATCCATCATTTACGCAGTATCTCTTCATCCTATATATAGGATGATTAGATACTGCGTAAATCATCGTACAGTAATGGTTCTTTATTTACATCTGAACATCTAGCGTACAGTTCACTTACCAGCCTTACTATAAAGTAAATCAGTTTTTCTGAGGTAAAGCCTTTTCAACTTCTTCAGTGCAAAAATTCCACAGGGGATAAATCATTCTCCTTCACCGGGACTCGAACCCGGATCCATCGATATCTCTCAGAGTGCATTATTCAGTTAAGCAAGTGAAGAGTCCTTCTGACTTTCAGATTTCTGGTGGATTTTAAGGAAACAAGATGTACGAAATCTTTTTAAAAAAAATACCGAAGATACGATGTCAAGGAAGCAGACCATACCGTGCTCATGGCACCACCATCCACTAGGTCAAAGCCAAAATTAGAAAACTATGAGGTGTTGGCCCTTTTGACAAACTTTGAGGATACCTTGCACTAGCGACGGTATTACCTTTACGAAATAACCAGCAAGTGCTCATTAGTGTGAAAATTCCACAGATGTAAATCCTAAGGGGAGAAGAACGACGCCTTGGTAGCTCAAATGGCTTAAGCATTCGGGGCGATATTGAGGGATACAGTTTCAAGAGAAGTTGAATTATTATTCCTCTGTAGAATTTTTGCACTTAGGTAATACCGTGGCTAGTCCCGGTATCCTAAAACGTTTCCACTCCTTATCTTTCCCTCCGTCCATTCTCACGACTCCTTCAACAATACTCACTCCATCGGTGATGCGGCAAACTGCGCATACGCCTGTCACAAAATTTTGCGAGAATTATAACTCTTCACACTCATTATTCTTCACCATCGGTTCTTTCGGATACATTTTTCACTCTATCGGTTCATTCACGATTTTATTAGTAAACGTTTACAAGGAATATGAATAGAGCCAAAGGCAGGCCGGCCTAATACGCAGAGCAACAAAACCAAGATTCGTGACTGTCATAGCAGCTTTATCGCGGCAATTGATAGTATAGCATTCAGCGTCGTGGACCTTACTTCTTTCAAGCCCTCTTCTCCTCTGTCAACCATAATGTATCTACTGTAAGGGCATCAACATCTAATGTCCTTATTGGCTGATAAAAATTTCATAGAACATTGAGTGTTCTGCGTAGCGTGGTGGTGTGCTCACTGGCATGGCAAGCCTACGAACCGTGGTTCGATACCCGGTCCAGCTAAGCATTTTCTCATGATAATTTCCACAACTTCAGGCGTAACTACGGCTGAGTTAAGAACCAGTTACAATCATTTTGATAGGGTTTTGAAGAAATAAAGCACGAGACGGAAATTGATATTCTCTAATGGACAACTGCTGATATCATCAATTAATTTTTAAACATTTTACTATCAGATCGTAATATTTCTCAACAGCGCATTAGTTAAATGTTATAAAAAAGTTGGATACTTCCGCTAATGCGGTTGCTTAACTCTGGTTGGTTGCTAAACTCGGAAAACAGTACAACTAAATTAATTACCAATCCAAAGTACGACTGCGTTATTTTTCAAACAGGCTATATTTGCTTTTACAAGGATTTAATTAGGCTTTCACAGAAACAATGTTTCAAATGGAATTGCAATTTATCTAATCCAAAGAGATCAATTGCAGTAATTCTAATGAATCTCAATTTCATGGATCACATATTTAGTGTTGCAATGGCCTGGTAAATAAATACTGAGAGGATTAAGAAGAATAATACCTGATGATTCAGCATATAATTTTATTCAAACCTAGTATTTTTTGCTAACTATCAGATTGAATATAATCCCGCTAACCAACAAAGGTATTTAAATTCAAGTGTTAAAATGCATTCCACTAATTCCATTAGTTTCTACGCTGATTAAAAATCGTTGCCGGAAATTATGCCCATAGCTATTTAAAAACTTTAGAGGAAGGGGGACAAAAATTATCTTTTTAACATGTAAGTAATGAAGTGACATGTGCAAGACCGAAAGAAAATAATTATAAAATTAGTACTTCTTGGATTTAAAAATTATTCCAGTGCGTGAAATTAACTGTCATAGTATTTGTACTATTCCGATCACCTTACATAAAGAACCAGTCTTCAAACGCCCAAGATAACCCATTTTATATTTTGTAGCTTAGAAAATTAAAAATATATATCGCACAATATTATTTTGTGGACTTAAGTCTAAATAATTTACCACGGTGCCTTAGCCATCATTTCTAATTAATTCTCAATCGTAATCAAGGCTGACATGTTCAAACAAACACACCATTGAGAATTGGTCAATCAAAACAAAAACAGTAAAAGACATGGATAGGAAATACCTGACATTTACAAAATATATTCCCATAATAATTCCACTGATGAACAACTGGACAATACCACTATGAAATAGAGATGGGCAAAAGCGTTTATTGCAGTAAACGTGTACGCGCTTGTTATTCAGGCGTGCACACGTCTAACCTTTCCCGACGCATACAATAGTTAGTCTCTGTCAATACAATAGGTGGCAGTAGTCCTCGCAGCGATCCAGATTCCAGGAATTACCGTACACATTGGTTCATAACAATTCACCTGGACTCAAGTCATATTAAGTGACCGGGGGAGAGGGGGGGATGTGGCGGCAATTCTTGATCAAAGGCGGACGATGCTAACGTGTATTATTTTGCAAGAAAAATAAAACGTGTACATGCATCCAGACGTGTACACGTTTACACGTCCAACCCCAACCATAGCCCCCAACAAGTAGCAAAACAAAAAAATGTAAAATCTCAACAGAGTGCCACATCGCACACACCAATAGAAACAACCTACATAACTTAATTTTCTCAAAAATAAACTTTTTTTCAAAGTATCTGAGCACCAATGGGGTTTATTCTATTAGCCGCAATGATTGTAATGTTAATTAAATTGGGCAGAAATTAAAATACCTGAAGAACAGAATCCCACAACATAAATCAGACAAAAAATAAAAAAAAACTTAAATTGGCACAGACAGAACATGCCTGCAATAATCTACAACCCTTCAACTTTGGTAACACGAAGATTATAGATGAAGAGAAGTACACCAATAAAATATAAATTAAGGAAATGACTCATATTTTATGACCCCAACCCGTTCAATAAAAGATATAACATTACCAGTCGAGCTGCATATATGCCAACATAAATTTATACATCATAAGAGGATTGCAGCACCGACTTGTTTTTGGTGTCAATTATGATAGTGTGCAACTTTGTATAGATGTTTTAATGATTGTAATGTTTATAATTCTTTGGGCAATTACGATCTGGTGACAGTTGTTAATTACAAATTTTTATGTAACAAAAGTTTGTTGGAACTTAAAAAGTTACCAATATATTTTTCAAATGTCAGTAACTTACAAGGCATGTTTATTCCATATACTTTATTGCTATTTGCTTTGATTGAGCAATTCTTAATGATACGTTCGTTTCTTCATGGCAGTTTCGTTGACGATTTAGAGTTAAATCGAAACGATGGCAAAGGCACCGTGATAGATTATTTGGACGAATATCCTCAAAAAAAAAGAATTTGCAATGGAATTCAACGTGTTTGAGAACAAGAGTGAATACATATTAAAAACTAATATTTTTTAAATGAATAAGGAAAACCACCAGAACATTCAACAGATGGCCCCGTGGCAACAAACACATCTTTCCTAAACTATAAATTTAAAAAAATATTCAAGGAAAGTTAATCAGCTTGGAATCGGAGGTCGACCCGAAAAGGTATGTTGTTGTGCGTTGGTCACCGAAAATATCCAAGTTTCCCTTCAAATATCTCCAAAACCGTAGTAAAGTTATGATTTATAAGCCATAGTATAATTTTTATGGGTACCTCTTGATAAATCGTAAGAAACGAGAGGATTAAGAAATGTCACCATAAACTCGGGGTGAATTAGTAACTTGCTTCCACAGCTGATACACATGATAAGCAAAGACACGGGGCAGCATCACTCTAATCGCCTAGCAAGGCTATCAAATACTTAATTCTAAGGCCCTTTCAAATGAGCCCATAAAACAGAGGTAATTAATGCGGACGCCAGTAGCACTGTATCTCTCATAGCTCTTCGCTCCCATTGGGAACACTGAATTTCTGCCCTGGCATACGCTAATCGGTTCACTTTAATTAAAGGATAAGCGTTAACGTCTCTAATGTCTTGAGTCTTGCTATCTATATTGAAATCTCTGCTTTGCTTGATCATAAGAGGACAAGCCGCATTAAAGTTTTTTTTCCGTGAGATGCAATTCCTGAGTGGCTAAAGGAGCATCGTTTAGGGCAGAATTTCTCGAATGGTGTGCCACGGCACACTAGATGAGCAGCTAAATTGCTCGACACTGCCGCGAAAAAAAGGTATTGGAAAAGTAGGAACACACAAAAACAGGCTTCTATATTAAATATTTAATTAGTGTTATTTTAAAATCTTAGAATACTAAAAATGTATGCAATGAGAACTTAACAATACTAATATCGCTCTGTCAATAGTATTATACTATTGCTGCAATTTAGTTTTAAATGTGGGCTTGTTCACTTTTCCACATTTTTTTCATGCGGGATTGCACCCTAGCGTACTAAATTCCTCTAAATCAGGCATGATTGCTTTTACATTAGAGATGTGCCACTAAATTCTACACGGAAAAACAGTTTGCCACGAATCACAAAAGTTTGAAAACCCCTAGTTTAAAGTAAATAGCTAATTTAGATAAATATTGGAGAAATGATACTACAAAAAAACACACATTTAGCCAAGCAAATAACCTAACTCATTGGTTTCTACCCTTTGTGAATCATCTTATTTTTTACAATTATAAATTAAACAAGGCAATGTTCTAACCAACGAAAGTGAGCTGTTTATAATCATCAGCAAACATAAAACTAAGACATACGTATGACCGTGCAACAAATCATGTATTTCAAATACGTGATCGTGAGAATTGATGTACAAACCTCTACATCAGTGAAGAAGAGTCGATAAAATGTTAACATTCATGACATGAGTCACTCTAGATGGTGGCACAATGCGGAAGTGAGAAAATCGTTAAGACGACAGAGAGTATGCCACGCCAGAATGAAAAAACTCCGTATAGATTGAATGTAGAGATGAAAAAACCGACACGATCGAATTTCCGGCCGAAGGTCAGCGAAGGAGGCACGGATGTCCATCAATGACGGTATAATTCTTGCATCTTTGTCCATTTATGTAACTGCAAAGTACTAATGGCCCTTCTAACAATGGTAGCATACATATAGTTTAGTTCATGCTTGTGAGGCTTCGCCTCTAGACAAGCATTAGCGAATTATGGTAATGAATCAATAGTCGTAATTACACTAACTTTAATAGGATATTGTGTAATGCAGGGTATTTTGTAGATGCAGATGAAGTAGTATCTCGTATCGTTCGTAAATTAATAGTATTAGTAATATTAACCAGTAGCTGTCTCTTTACCAGTGTACAGCATATTTGCATGTTCGTTTAGCACTCTCCCAGTTTCTGGTTTGACTGCGCACTGTTCTCCTGACTGCATAATGGTCTGCGCCTAGCGGCCGGGGGAACCTGCGAGGTCCTGATTTGAACTGGGAGGAATGCTACGTAGATGTAGACATGTTCTTCTCGTGATTCATATATGCCTTAAATGCATAACAATGCAACGAGGTGCATCTACACAATAATGCCTACATTGCTCATATTCACCGATTAAGAAATAATAACCTGGGACTTTTAAAGATAAATAAATGCTCTACTAATGAGCATGACAGGCAACTAGCTTTTCGGGATATTTTGTTTTCAAGCAACACCTTAAAATTTGAATATTCTGATATCGACATGAGGATGTCTCCAAAAGCAGAGATGGGACTTAATGCTTGTATTCCTGAAAGGAAAGTGCAGCACGAGTATGTCAGCATTGAGCACTAAGCACCCACAGTAACGCTACAATGGATTTCATAGCTCAAAAATAAAGAATTGTAATGCAATGACTTAACGTCGCGAACAAATTCTAACGCTTGAGGAAATGTTACCGTGAAAATAATATATATGTATTACCACGAGTTTAAAAATAAAAATTGTGTTTAATTTCATGTACAATTTGAGAGAAGGGAAGATTCGAAATTTACCTTCCAGGATAGGCTGAAAACTGCATATTAGAATTTCCAAAATGCAGAATGCAAAATGCAGAATGAATAATCACTTGTTTTTCATCATATCATTCAAAGCTAAATGTCTTTAAATGGTAAAATATATTATGCTACTAAATGTCTTTCAATGGATCAAAATCATTAAGATCAATATGCGGAAGATCTTGAGAAACATTTTAGGTCCAATCAGAGACGACGAAGTAAAAAGGAGAAGACCCAATGTCAAAATGTTCCTAGATATTTGAAACAATTTCGGTTTCCAAGCGGAAAAGGAGAGTTAAAATTTATGGGCACATGGGGGGCGTGCTTCAATCATTCGAGATTAATTTTGGTACGTAATTACTGACTCACTGTACAGAAATAGTACGAGTGAGTCCTTAGTTACGTCCCGAAATTAATCTTGAACGATTTAAGCACACCCCCCATGGTAAGAATTGAAGACACAAAACACCTGTAGGAGTATAAAGTACTTCGTAGATAAAATACAGAAATGGCATGGTTTGTGAATGAGGAAAAGGACGTGGGAGAAATAGTACGTAATTGAGAGAACGTGAAAAAACGTGCCGTACTCGGGAGCAAAGCCCCAGGTTTCTGAACCTTTGAGTAGGACAAACCGAGGACGAGTCAGAAATGGACAGAAGACTGGAAAAGGGAACAGAGCAAGAAAATGAAGGAATATAGGAAAAGGGCAAGGGGAGAACACAAAAATTAAAATGGGCGAATGAACTTGGCCCTTAGTTTGCCAATTCGAAAGAAGAATAAACTAATCCCCAATAAGGAATTAGCCGAGGACTAGAGGAGTTCTTCTAACCCAAGTGTATGATTTTAATGTTTTCCTTACCCCATGTTTCAAACGCAATCTCGCAGAAGTAAACTCGCACCCTCAATTTCTTTACCGCAAAAAGGGAACACGATCGACTTGTAAGGACTGGAGACGGTTAAAAGAGATGGGTGACTAGAAAATGACAACAACAAACAAAGCGATGAAGTACGAGAGCTCGGGAGGCGTCTGATAAACTTGGCAGCGAATTAAACAGGATTAAGTGCGAGGGAGGAGAATGGCGGAGTGGAGGGTGAGTAGGATTCAATCCGACGCGCATTTTCCCGGGCAAGACGCAGGAGCCTCGAAGGAAATGGAATTAGGAGAAAGGAGACGTAGGTGAGTTCGTGAGGGGTTTCCCGACCTCCTCCTTCAGAAGCCGCCGTCCGCAATTTATACAGCCTTCTCCCCCGTCTCCCATCAAACGCTTCCATGCTCGTCTCGCCCAATCACTTTCGTTCCGAACTTCCAAAAACCCCTTCGTATGCCTCAACCCTCATCATGCGATCATATCCCCTCCCTTCTACCCTCCCTTCTCACCACCTCCCACCCCCCTGATACGCACTAGGTCTCCTGGGCCCCAAGGCAAGTGATGGGGCACGTCTAAGGAGTTCCAGCAATGATTATTTATAGGGTCAAAGACAGGACTGTGTACTCCGATACCATAAGAGTATCTCATTTTGGAATAATATTCAAATCGTCCTTTCCCACCCACTGCTTTTATAATCCATAATTTGAGGCATTACGTAATAGAATCTACTACTCATTTTGGAAATAGAAATAAACTCAGTAATTCCACAACACTTTATGGAAAACAAAATAAAAACGGAACCAGGTTTTAACAGAAAAGCGTCACCCTCGGGTGAATGTTTTATTGAGATAGGTAGGTAGGTATACATAGAGCCAAGGTCGTGTGATGGAGTGTTTAATTGTGAAGGGAGGGTAAATAGGTGGTTAACTCACCCGAAGGAAAAGATGAGGAAGGTCGAGGAAGCGGAACCAGAAGAATAATAAATGAAATCACTTTTCTTGAAGACACTGCCTAAAATTTATGTGAAATAATTAGTCATATGCGCTGTTGTGTCATTTTTTGCAAATGCTTGTCAATATTTCAAACAAACAAATAGACGTGATACACTCCATTGACGTAAAATCCGTTTTTTTGCAGGTAATGTTTATGATAGTTTAGCTATTTTGGGATATTTTCTCTGATACGTAATTTTTTACGCATTTTAAATTGCGCTTAATTATAATAAATAGACGCAAATTTCAATTTACAGCCTTGGTTTCAGAAAATTTTTAACTGATTTTCTATTGCTTTCTCTAATCTTTCACGATAATCCCAGGCCATATAATAATCACACGGGCCAAAATCAAAGGTCTATTTAAATACACCAGGTAAATCTTATAAGATTCCCTGCAATGGTCAGTAACAAACTACACGCCTCCTAGTTATGACGGCTTCGCTTATACTTCCGGTGTGTTCCAATAAATATATATATAATTATTAAACGGTGGGAGGGTGAATTTTTCATCACATCATGTGAATTAGAGAAATGTTCTCAAATGTTTGCACTTGGCTGGCATCAAGGAAAAAGAGAAGTGAGGATTCAAAAACATCGAAAATTCTTTCCACTTTCACTGCAAACTGCGTTGCGGCAGCGAGATAAAGTTAAACTCTGCATCATTCGCTGCTGTCTTGTATTCAATGGCGAACAAGTTTGATACGTATAAAATTTTATAAGTTGAAACTTCCATATTCTTCCAAAAATTGTCAGCATTAACAGATGTTAATGATATTTTTATTCTAAACTCTAACATGAATCATCATAATGCGTCTAATGGGCGGGCGCGTCCCATGTGCGGGTAAGGCGGTAATCACTCAGTACACATCATCAATGCATGTTTCCTTCCTTGAAGTGCATGCTTTCGGAATCATCGAAACACTAACTTGCCTTCCTTGCTTTCTCACTTCCCTTCGTCTCCTTGCTGTTTCCTCGTCTCCTCACGGTTCGACCGGCGCGCGGAATGACAGAGCCAGTAATTGGCACTCTTCCGCCACTTCGCTACGCGGCGAGACGCCAAACTAACTAGTGCGGAGAGACCACAAGAGTCCGCGCGAATAAGCTCAATTCAACGACGCTCGGAGACCGGTTTTCAAGTTCAAATGGCAAGATTTGGAGATACCGCCATGAAATGACTATCCACCGGTGGTTGGAACGATTTTTGTTTGTGCACAAATATGTGTGAAACTTTGCACATGTGTTCTCATTAGTGATATCATCATACAAATATATAAAAATGTGGTGGTTTCTGTGAGTGTCTGTTACTCAATCACGCAATGATCACCAAACCAAATGAGCTGACATTATACATACACATAGCTAACATATCTGCTTCATGCATAGGTCTATTGCCCATTTGAAAATATTCACCTTTTCAAGATTGCTGTCATTTCCAGCTTATTCGAGGATAAGAGCCTATTTTTGCTTTATTAAAGTTATCTTTAGGAAGCATTGAGAAGAATTTTACTGAAAAAGGTAGTTATTTTATCACTTAAATTTTCAGTATACAACGAATAAGCCTAAGACGAAGAATAAGTAATCTTTCTCAAATATCTGGTAAGGTAAGGGCAATGTCCTCTATGCGAAAAACGAATCTCAAGAGCAACGAAAACAACGATTACAGTTGAACGCCGTAATACACGACTTTGAGCGTGCTTAAGAAGCCCCAGAGGAGCGTCATGCTTCTCACAGCTGCTTGATTTCAATTAAAAATTAGAATATGGTCTCTATTGGCAATGGAAAAAAATCTTGCTCAAACTCACTTAAGTTAGTTCGAGCGATAAAACACTTCACCTAAAATTTCATGAATTTGGTCTCATTTTAAGAAAAAACTCTCATCTTTCCAATAATATCAAAATGCCAAACTAATTTGTGTCGAACTTCCCCACGCCCCCCTCGTGAAACTTGAATATGTTTTAGTTGTACTATTTTTAAAATAAACAACGTTAATTTTGAGGATACCGGGACTAGCCACGGTAGTTACCTTTACGGAGTCACCCGCAAGTGCACATAAGTGCGATATTCCACAGAGGAAAAAAAATTTGATTTTTCCTCTGTGGAATATTAAACAACGTTAGTAAAATAGCTTCATACCATGCATCACTATGCGACAAAACGGGCATTTTCCACTCAGTAAAAAAAATAATAATAAATGAGAAGTCAGATTCTCTTCTGTATGAATATAAATACTATATTATTTCTTACTTTTATCTCTCCCGTTGAGAATCAACGCACATTTCTGCTAGTAAAGTGAAAAACATTGATTCATACTGATTTGGGTTTTTGCAATTTAATGCTATTATAACATGTAGCCTTAGGACACATGACAAATATTTCTTAATTATTCGATTAGATAAGTGCAGATTTTATTCTACACGCGAAATAATGCATTTCTTATCATTAAAATAGTTTCTCATAAATATCAAGGTGTGAAGAGGCAAATAATCGAAAACAACATATTTCAATATATTTTTCGTCTTAATTTCGAATACCGCACCGAAAACTCTAGTCATAACTTGCTTAACTTAAGAAAATATTTTTTTTAATGTTGTATCATTTCCATTACTGCCTGTATGGTGAGTTCCAACTTAAAAACAAATGCACTAAAATGAAATGTGGTCAAACAATTTTGTTTTTCGATTTACTTAAAATATTATTAAAAATGTGCACCCAATGACTCACTCAAAGTGTACTGATTACCTCTCCAGCCACCTTAATGTAACGTTCTAATCACTATAGTAACGAAATTTTCCGGAATAGCCGCTGAACATGCGTTAAGTACTCATTACGCCGCACCCTTTTCGGGGAAGGAAAGAGGGATGTGGAGGAGGCAAATTTACTGGACACGTTTTGGGACAGATACGTTTTGCTGCTGAAGTGATGTTTATGAAATGGCAATTTTCCCTCTCACATATTACCAAAGAGGTCTAAGTTGGATTTTGGCTATTAACATAGAAGGGAATAGCAGAGACGAGATCGGTCCTGCTAATTGAAGCTCCTAGCCATTAAAAGAATTAACATGATACCTTGTCCCCGATATAGCATAACCGGTTGCCATATAGAATGCCTTAAATAAAGTAAAGGAGGAAACGAAAACCTTACTTCAACTTCTTCCATAATCAAATTTTCTTACTTGATTTTCCTGGTTCCTCGAGGAAACAAGTGAATGCACATCATAGCGATCGCTGATGGTTAACTCCACCGCTCTGCGTACGATTTTCACGAATCATTGAAGAGTATGTTCCGCGTGTGACATGGGTCAAATTTATTGGACACATATTGTGAAACTATAGCCTTATAAAAACAGAACCTAATAGAAGGAATTATGCATTGGAAAAATTACCGAGTGAGATCAACGATAAAAATGTCGTGTAAATTATTAGGGATGCCGAAATGAGGAATTACGTAGAAATTTAGTAAACAGCTAGACTGAAAATAAAAACTTTGTGAGTTCCACATAAATATATTTTTATAAAGACCGGGTTTCGTCGCTGAACGACATCATCAGGTGGTCTCCTGATGATGTCGTTCAGTGACGAAACCTAGGTCAAAATAAAAATCTATTTATGTGGAATTCAAAAAGTTTTACTTTTCAATCATGAAGCTCTTCCATAAAGTTACACCTGAAACCGTTAACTTAAAAAGCTAGAAAGAAAACAGAGTGGATACCGGGAAGGAACCAACCTACGGATTAATTACGGCTGATATCGGTAATTAATTTGAATAGTCAGCTAAAGATAAAGTCAACGCGTGTCAACTTAAATTTTCCGGGGAAAAAAATACAAGGAAATTTCTTGATTAAGGGGAGCACGTGAGGCAGAGGGGAGTTGAAAAGGTTACTATTCTCGTCTAAATGAATAAAACTCGGTTTTGCTATGAATTTTACTTATTTCAGCCAAAGTAATATGCAAACACAAATTGAATGGCTGATTACTAAGCATCTTCCCTCATGGTTAAACAAGGAATGTCGATTCCACAGATTTTAAATCTCATATTTATGTATGATATTTGGCATTATAATTAAGACTAATACCAGATATTTCCACTTCAATTTAACACATAAACTATCCAGTAACCTAATAAAACTCAAGTGCTAAATTATCAGCGTCTTAATGAGGTTAGAATTTTTTTATTATTTTAACATAATCTCGCTCTAATATCTCTATTTAATATTTAGCGCTTAACTATATATTTAAAAAAAAAATGATATAGCATGACTAACAGTTAAAAATTAAGAATGCAAGAAGTAATTTAATTTCAATGAGATAATAGATTTGAATACAAAATGTCACCGTCTCCACTATATAGCGTCACCAAAATTCTTCGCAAAAGATATACCACCAAGAGTGAACTTGAAACATAAACTTGCTACGCTGCTCTCAAAGATTTTAAGTAGAAATGGCTCGTTATGAATGAAAAAAAAACATTATTCAGCCAATGAGTTATTATTAAACAATTAAACTAGGTAATTCGAAACAGTAATCAAATATAGACAGTGGTTGAAACATTTAGTAAAATAAATTGGCATTCAAGAAGTTAGGTAATCTGGCTAATGGACGACGTCTTCCCATCGCTACCACTACGGTATCAATTCACGTAGCAAGGTCTTTATCATTTTGGTGCCTGTTTACCAGAAAGCCGAAATTAAAAAAGGGACACACCGATTAGACAGCCTGCCCATTTTTTGGTTCTCTTCCGTAGCAATTATAGAATAAAAGAAATTTTATTTAATTGCCAAGATGAGAGCAATCTCAAATCGTCTCGCTGTAACCCAACGACGCTTACAACGGGGAAAAAGTTTTTCCAGTGAAAGGAAAATCGCGGTTGATATTCAACACTTCTTAAATTAACGCGTCTATGGCAACGATGCGTATACCAGACTGCTTTGAATGGAGGTTTTTCCGCATCGCCAGCATTTATGATGAGGGAAAATTTAATGGAAGCAAAATGAAGCAACACAACCAGAAGGCAGAAAGATAGGGGATTCAGAAAGACAGACTGGATATCCTTTGTTAACAATTCTCGTCTAAGATCTTTTTCATACAATATTACAAATAAATATTTTTCATCAAGACAATGAGTTCACTTATATGATAAAAAGATTTCATTATGGTTCAATTGATATACATATTCTTAAAGAGAGTTTTATAAAATTTTACCACCGTAAGTGGTTTTAAATAGTATTAAGTGGTAATGGAAACTATTCTTTGATATATCAATGTATGATGAATCCGTATCTTTGTCAATTTCGTTTTCACTGATGGTAAATACGGGCAATTAAGTTTAATTTCAATGCCGAATACATGTTTTTCAAAAATAGTGTTGGGTAATTTTAAAAATGATTTATTTCCAATTTTTTACTCTAACTTAAGAGAATATCTAAGAAAAAGGGAGTGCGTTCATCTAAGGATTGAAAACAACGCCTTACACTGAGGTCAATTTTATAATAGTTCCTCGGTCCTTCGAGTTTACTCTAAAACAAGGATGACGTTATTGGCACTCTCTGGAGTAAATTTACGATAGGAGCGACCTTAGATTGCATTGAAATTCGTTACTCCTTTCTAAAAGTTACTCTTATATATACATGTAAACAAATTTTTCACTGTTTTAATTAACAATTTGTTTCGCCGTTGCTTACGCAACCACTTTTGCACTTTCTGCAGAGAAAAAATATTTGGCGGCAAAGGAAGTTCCTTTTTTTGGCCGCAAATGATTTTAAACTATCTACATATTTTACATGAAGCCCGTTTAGCTCGTAATTAAGTAAACATACGTGGATATATTGCATTATAGTTGTGATTCTCAAATAAATCCTTTTCCTGGTTCCTCGTTCCTTATTTCTACCCGTTTTTTTACTATTCTCTCCCTTCTTTGTAGCTGGTTGTCCACGCACACCCTGCCACACGTCCTTGCAGTGGCTCACAGAGTATCAATGCGATACATATAGATTAAAAATAATAAGTAGTCCACTGTCTCCCTAAGTAGCCGTTTAATATCGGAGAGAAGCCAGACTTTAAATACTATAATGATGATATATTTTTTGCGTCAGTGAGGTTCATCACCTAATTTATTATGTACGAGCGGAAGGTACCCGTTGAAATTCAACGGGGGTGAAAAACGTTTTACTTATTGCATAAGAAAACCGCAAAGCCTGAAGAAAAACTGTATATGTGGTCATTCGAGGAGTTCGTAACCTATCTTGTATGTTGTATTCGTTGTAGTAGACACGCTGGCCGATTTCCAGGTGCACGGAGCGATGAGTGACTTTTGGTCCACTTTCATGCACGGGAAACCCAAAAATTGGCCATGCAGACTTATTACTACTTAAATAGCAAAAGTTGATAGATGGTCACCTCGTCCCTACGTTCCTCTTAACCCGTCTTCTGAGTGATTGACAGATTGATCGCTTCCCTTGTGTACATACATATATTTGCATTCCATGACTTAATTCAGTTGCACTATTCAACGTTGATATGTGCGTTGAGTATCTTAATCAGGATTGGACAGAAGGGTACAATCCAGCGGTTGACAACGTCAAGAGGAGTAATGAATGCAGAAGCCATGTTTATTTGACCAATGAATCCTCCATCACCCGGACTGCGCCTTCGGAATAGCCATAATCATTGGTTTAGGTTGCTAAATAAAAAACATGATGATTCTTAGTGTACTTATCGATTTTCATGCACGGATGTCGTTAATTGCGCAGAATTTCCGTTCTTCCTTCGGGTAAGAAGCATGTAGTGACATCATTATAATTTCCGCCATCTTAAAACAGATTGAAGGTTCGAAACAGATGCGTCTATATTTGAACCAAATTTAGAGCTGGTTACCCGTCTGTAGGTTGGGTAAGGATGAAATTTGTGCGGTTCTTAGCGTAACCCGAGAAACAACACGGGGATATGCTCATGAGATCGCTGGTGGACATGTCTTGGAGCATCCAAGTCTAACCTTAGTCGTTTTTCTTTCAAAGGCTCATTTTCTCGCAAATATGAAATTCATTTTTCTTTAGAAGATTTTCAAGTTCAAGGAGGGGAAACACAGCAGCATGTGAGAGTCATGAATAGACAGCTCAATAATAAAATTAATATACCTTAGTTAGCTGAACTTTGAGACTTTTAAACAAATATAAATGACTCATAACGTGCATGATATGGAAATTGGTCTAAAAAACAGTTCGCAATCGTATTGAGAGGCAGATTCAGACAGTTCCACCACGTGTAATTCACCTGAGTATTAAACGATAATAAACAACGCCGTGTTTGTTGCAGCAACAGAGGCATTATTACCATTAATATTCGCTGCACGTTAATATTCTTGCACATTTAATTGCGTGAGTAATCTATTTAATTGCTTTATGTGTCTCGTTTACTACGTAAGTGTCCTCTCATATATATGCAGTGCCCCTTTGAGAGCTACTTTGAGAATAGACGTTGAAGAGTATACTTGTTGTAAAAATGCATTGAATTTATCGATTACCCCCCGAAGCAATCTATCATGGGGCCCTTGGAACTCTGGGCCCTTCTTATACGGATTTTGTTTCTACGTACTATCATGGGCCTGCAGGAAAACGTGATATTTCAATGCTAGATGCGGGTATATCCTTTGAAAATCAAATCTATGGTTGTCAAGGAAATATGTTATTGTTGATTTCAGATAAAAATGTGAAATTTTTCGGCTGAAAAGATGAATTTCAGACAACTTCGGAGGATAGAAGAGAATCGATTAATAAAATTAGAAACTTCCTTTATTCATCCATCCGATAAAAAAATCCCAGGCCTATATCTTGAGTGAAAGTACTTTTAAAAAGCAAAAAATGAAACCACTGCACTGAACCCAATGCTTAGCATGGACCACCAGGGGTGACCCTCGGGGGCTTTGGGGGCCCTGAGGGCTTTTTGATATAGCATATGTTACAACCAGATATGTCTTCAATCTGCATGCCAAATTTCAGCTCAATCGGTCCAGTAGTTTTTGCGAGATGGAGCAACAGACAGAAAGAGACCATTACATTTTTATACATATTAGTAAGGATCACACCCTTAACCCTGAAAAAATAGGGTTTCGGTTAATTGAACCCTACAGTGTTTGTTGTCTACCAGTAACAAACATGTGTTCCAAATTTCATCAAAATCGGTCCTGTGGTTTAGGAGGAGATGTGGAACATGCATACATGCATTCATGCATTCATGCATTCATGCATTCATGCATTCATGCATTCATGCATTCATGCATTCATGCATTCATGCATTCATGCATTCATGCATTCATGCATTCATGCATTCATGCATTCATGCATTCATGCATACATGCATACATGCATACATGCATACATGCATACATGCATACATGCATACATGCATACATGCATACATGCATACATGCATACATGCATACATGCATACATGCATACATGCATACATGCATACATGCATACATGCATACATGCATACATGCATACATGCATACATGCATACATGCATACATGCATACATGCATACATGCATACATGCATACATGCATACATGCATACATGCATACATGCATACATGCATACATGCATACATGCATACATGCATACATGCATACATGCATACATGCATACATGCATACATGCATACATGCATACATGCATACATGCATACATGCATACATGCATACATGCATACATGCATACATGCATACATGCATACATGCATACATGCATACATGCATACATGCATACATGCATACATGCATACATGCATACATGCATACATGCATACATGCATACATGCATACATGCATACATGCATACATGCATACATGCATACATGCATACATGCATACATGCATACATGCATACATGCATACATGCATACATGCATACATGCATACATGCATACATGCATACATGCATACATGCATACATGCATACATGCATACATGCATACATGCATACATGCATACATGCATACATGCATACATGCATACATGCATACATGCATACATGCATACATGCATACATGCATACATGCATACATGCATACATGCATACATGCATACATGCATACATGCATACATGCATACATGCATACATGCATACATGCATACATGCATACATGCATACATGCATACATGCATACATGCATACATGCATACATGCATACATGCATACATGCATGCATGCATGCATGCATGCATGCATGCATGCATGCATGCATGCATACATACATACATACATACATACATACATACATACATACATACATACATACATACATACATACATACATACATACATACATACATACATACATACATACATACATACATACATACATACATACATACATACATACATACATACATACATACATACATACATACATACATACATACATACATACATACATACATACATACATACATACATACATACATACATACATACATACATACATACATACATACATACATACATACATACATACATACATACATACATACATACATACATACATACATACATACATACATACATACATACATACATACATACATACATACATACATACATACATACATACATACATACATACATACATACATACATACATACATACATACATACATACATACATACATACATACATACATACATACATACATACATACATACATACATACATACATACATACATACATACATACATACATACATACATACATACATACATACATACATACATACATACATACATACATACATACATACATACATACATACATACATACATACATACATACATACATACATACATACATACATACATACATACATACATACATACATACATACATACATACATACATACATACATACATACATACATACATACATACATACATACATACATACATACATACATACATACATACATACATACATACATACATACATACATACATACATACATACATACATACATACATACATACATACATACATACATACATACATACATACATACATACATACATACATACATACATACATACATACATACATACATACATACATACATACATACATACATTGGCTTTTATATATGTAAAGATTGAAAGGGTTAAAATAATTTCACTTTTCTAAGATGATAATAAAATTCATGACGCACAATTATAACAATTTATTTCTTAAACGAGCGGAAGATACCCGTTGAAATTCAACGGGTGTGAAAAACATTAAAATTATTTTTTATAATAAAACCACAAAGCCCGAAGAAAAACCGTATGCGTGGTCACTTGAGGAGTAGGCGTGGTAACCTATCTTGTATGTTGTGTTCGATCTAGTAGACACGCTGACATTTTTCCATGTGCACGGAGAGATGAGTGACTATTGGTTCACTTTCATGCACGGGAAAATCGGCCTTGCAGACTCATTAATACTTAAATAGCAAAGGTTGATAGATGGTCACCTCGTCCCTCCGGTTCTCTTGAGCTGTCTTCTGAGTGATTAACAGCTCTATCGCTTCCCTTGTGTACATACATATATTTGCATTCCATGACTTAATTCAGTTGCACTATTCAACGTTGATATGTGCGTTGATTATCTTAATCAGGATTGGACAGAAGGGTACAATCCAGCGGTTGACAACGTCAAGAGTAATGGCAGCAGAAGCCAGGTTTATTTGACCTATGAATCCTCCATCAATGGGACTGCGCCTTCGGAACAGCCATAATCATTGGTTTCCGTTGCTAAATGAAAAAAATCTATGGTGATTCTTAGTGCACTTGTCGATTTTTATGCACGGATGTCGTTGATTGCGCAGAATTTCCGTTCTTCTTTCGGGTAAGAAGCATGTAGTGACGTCGTTATAATTTCCGCCATCTTAACGCAGACTGAATGTTCGAAACAGATGCGTCTATATTTGAACCAGATTTATAGTTGGTTACCCGTCTGTAGGTTGGGTAAGGATGAAATTGGTGCGGATCTTAGCGTAACCCGAGAAACACCATGAGGAGAATCTCATGAGATCGCTGGTGGGCATGTCTTTGACCATCCAAGTCTAACCTTTGTCGTTTTTCTTTCAAGGGCTCATTTTCTCGCAAATAAAACATTCATTTTGCTTTAGAAGATTTTTTCGAAAGGCTACTCTTTTTCCTATTAGGCATGTTGATGGATATATTTTTGAGTCCAAGAAACGGAAACACAGCGGCAAGTTAGAGTCTAGAATAGGCAACTCGATGATTGTGTGAATGTACCTAAGTTAACTGCACTTAAACACTTTTAAACATATAAATAACTCGTGACATTTTTGATGTGGGAATTGGTCTAAAAAACAATTCGCAATCGCAATGAGAGGCCGACGGTTTCACTACGTGTAATACATCCGTGTATTAAATGATAATAAACAACGCCGTGTTTGTTGTAGCAACAGAGGCATTATTACCATTGATATTCGCTCCACGTAAATATTATTGCACATTTAATTAAGTGTGTATTCTATTAATTCCTTTATGTGTAAAGTTTACTGCGTAATTATTCTCTCATATACATGCAGTGCCCCTTTGAGAGCTACTTTGAGAATAGACGTTGAAAAGTATACTTGTTAAATATGCATTGACTTTATCGAGTACCTCCCGAAGCAATTTATCATGGGGCCCTTGGGACTATGGGCTCTTCTTATACGGATTTTTTTTCTACGTACTATCATGGGCCTGCAGGAAGGCGTGATATGTAAATGCTAGAGGCCTGTATATCCTTTGAAAATCAAATCTATGGTTGTCAAGGAAATATGTTATTGTTGATTTCAGAGAAAAAGGTGAGATTTTTCAGCTGAAAACATGAAGTTCAGAAAAATACGGAGCGTAGAAGGAAATCGATTGATAAAATTAGAAACGTCATTTATTCAGCCATCCGATAAAAAAATCCCAGCCCTATATCTTGAGTGAAAGTAATTTTAAAAACAAATAAATGAAACCACTGCACCGAACCCAATGCTTAGCATGAACCACCAGGGGTGACCTTCAGGGGGCTTTTGGGGGCCCTTAGGGATTTTTAAAATAGCATATGTTACAACCACATATGTTTTCTATCTGCATGCCAAATTTCAGCTTAATCGGTTCAGTAGTTTTTGCGTAATGGAGCAACAGACAGACATACACCATTACATTTTTATACATATTAGTAAGGATCTTACCCTTAACCCTGAAAAAATAGGGTTTTGGTTAATTGAACCCTACAGTGTTTGTTGTCTACCAGTAACAAACATGTGTTCCAAATTTCATCAAAATCGGTCGTGTGGTTTAGGAGGAGATGTGGAACATACATACATACATACATACATACATACATTGACTTTTATATATATAAAGACGAGCGGAAGGTACCCGTTGAAATTCAACGGGTGTGAAACACGTTAAACTTATTTTGTTTGCAAACCGCAAAGCCTGAAGAAAAACTGTATGAGTGGTTATTCGAGGAGCTCGTAACCTATCTTGTATGTTGTGTTCATTGTAGTAGATACGCTGACCGCTTTCCAGGTGCACGGAGAAATGAGGACTATTGGTCCACTTTCATGCACGGGAAACCCAAAAATCGGCCAAACAAACTCATTAATACTTAAATAGCAAAGGTTGATAGATGGTCACCTCGTCCCTCCGGTTCTCTTGAGCCGTATCCTTAGTGATTAACAGCTTGATCGCTTCCCTTTTGTACAAACATATATTTGCATTCCATTCCTTTAATTCAGTTGCACTATTCAACGTTGATATGTGCGTTTAGTATCTTAATCAGGATTGGACAGAAGGGTACAATCCAGAGGTTGACAACGTCAAGAGGAGTATTGGCAGCAGAAGCCATGTTTATTTGACCTATGAATCCTCCATCACCCGGACTGTGCCTTCGGCATAATCATTGGTTTCGTTTGTTAAATAACAAATATATGGTGATTCTTAGTGCACTTGTCGATTTTCATGCACGGATGTCGTTATTTGCACAGAATTTCCGTTCTTCTATCGGGTAAGAAGCATGTAGTGACGTCATTATAATTTCCGCCATCTTAAAACAGATTGAAGGTTCGAAACAGATGGGTCTGCCATTGAACCAGATTTAGAGCTGGTTACCCGTCCATATGTTGGGTAAGGATGAAATTTGTGCGGATCTTAGCGTAACCCAAGAAACACCACGGGGAGATTCTCATGAGATCGCTGGTGGGCATGTCTTTGACAATCCAAGTCTAACCTTTGTCGTTTTTCTTTCAAGGGCTCATTTTCTCGCAAATAAGACATTCATTATGCTTTAGAAGATTTTTTCGAGAGGTTACTCTTTTTTCTATTAGGCATGTTGATGGATATATTTTTAAGTCCATGGAAAGGAAACACAGCGGAAAGTGAGAGTCTAGAATAGGCAACTCGATGATCGAGCGAATGTACCAAAGTTAACTGCACTTTAACACTTTTAAACATATAAATAACTCGCGACGTTAATGCTGTCGGAATTGGTCTAAAAACAGTTCGCAATCGTAATGATAGGCAGACGGTTTCACTACGTGTAATACATTGAGTATAAACGATAATAAACAACGCCGTGTTTGTTGTAGCAACAGAAGCATTATTACAATTGATATTCGCTGTACGTAAATATTCTTGCACAATTAATTGTGTATTCTATGAATTCCTTTATGTGTAACGTTTTCTACGTAAGTGTTCTCTCATATACATGCAGTGCCCCTATGAAAGCTACTTTGAGAATAAAATTGAAGAGTATGCTTGTTGTAAATATGGATTGAATTTATTGATTACCCCCTGAAGCAATCTATCATGGGGCTCTTAGGACTCTGGGCCCTTCTGATACAGATTTTATTTTTACGTGCTATCATGGACCTGCAAGAAGACGTGATATTTAAATGCTAGAAGCGTGAATATCTTTTGAAAAACAAATCTGTGGTTGTCAAGGAAATATGCTATTGTTGATTTCAGAGAAAAATGTTAGATATTTCAGCTAAAAACCTGAATTTTAGGCAAATTCGGAGCGTAGAAGAAAATCGATTGAAAGAATTAAAAACTTCATTTATTCAGCCATCCGATAAAAATAATCCCAGCCCTATACCTTGAGTGGAAGTACTTTTAAAAAGCAAAAGATGAAACCACTGCACCGAACGCAAAGCTTGCCATTGACCACCAGGGGGACCTTCAGGGGGCCTTGGGGGCCCTGAGGGCTTTTTGATATAGCATATGTTACAACCAGATATGTTTTCTATCTGCATGCCAAATTTCAGCTCAATCGGTCCAGTAGTATTTGCGTGATGGAGCAACAGACAGACAGAGACCATTACATTTTTATACATATTAGTAAGGATCACACCCTTAACCCTGGGAAAAATAGGGTTTCGGTTAATTGAACCCTACAGTGTTTGTTGTCTACCAGTAACAAACATGTGTTCAAAATTTCATCAAAATCGGTCCTGTTGTTTAGGAGGAGATGTGGAACATACATACATACATACATACATACATTGACTTTTATATATATTAAGATTAGCAATGAATAACTATTTTTCTTGAGTTCTGTCAAGCAAAGCCACAGTTACATCCTGAGCCTTCACCTAAGCACAATATAATTATATTTTTTCGCGAGTAGCATCATCATCACTGGTCGTTCAATCCTAAGATTGGTTGACTGCTGCCCTCCATCCTTCTCTATCCAATGCTATTTCCCTTTTTATCTGGTAGTTATTCTTATGAACTTTCCTCTTTATTTTGTCTATGTACATTTGTTCTTCCTCTTGGGACTTGTTTATCTGTTTTTCTTTCAATTATATTCTTCATAAACCCGTTTCGTCTCAGGGTAAGCACAATCATCTGGTCTTTCTATTCTGTATAGTGTTTTATATGGTCCTTTCCTCTTCTACTCTTCTGTATACTTGATCATTTCTCATTTTATCCGTCCATTTGATCTTCAGCATTCTACGAAAACATCAGGTTTCGAATGCTACTAATGTTTTCTGTTTTGGTCTATGTTTCCGATTGAAGAATTCCACGCTTCGCACTAATGCTTTCACGTACTTTTTCCTCGTTCGTAGTCCTATCTTCTTTGAACACAGTATTTTCCTTTTCTTCATAAACGCTTTCTTAGCTTAGACTGCTCTACGCTTGATATCCCATCTCCAGAGTAGCGTATTGTGTATAAATACCGCGTTTTATCAAGTTTTTATTGGAAAAATATCAAGGTGACTTCTTTTATCTGCTGCTTGAAAGGATTCTAAAGCACCCCCAACAATGGACAGAGATTTTTACTTACGAATAAAATAAATATGGCACACCTCGATTCTCTTTGACGGTCGGAAGAGCAAGGAATACACCAATAAAACGAACATGGAAGGATTACTCAACCAAGTAAAACATGTTTTTTCTTCATGACTAATGAATATAAACTGCGAACTATTTTCACTGTTATTTTATCGACCGGCAAAGATTGCAGCATTTTTATATCACTATTGAGATAACGAAATTATATATATTGACCGATAGACACTCAACACCTTGATAATGACACCAATATGTTGAAACCTTGGTTGGTCAATAAAATAAGTGAAAAAATACTCATCATTAGTCATCATCCGAGGATTGATTTGCTGCAGCTCTACAATCTACTCCCCTCTCGCCACTACCTGCCTACACAATTGTTTAATTTAACGTTCTTCATAATTTTCCTAATATATCCTATTCTTGGTCTTCCTTTTTAATTCTTTCCGTTCATTTCTCAGTTCCGATATTTTTTCAATATTTTATCGTGCAGCAAAATGTCTCCAATAAATTCGTCTCTTCTACTTAGATTTTTCATCATGCTTCTTTCCTCTCAAATGTAAGAATGAAAGAAATCAGTAAAAAAATGGCGATGGGGTGTGAGAGTAAGGGGGAGGGCAAAAACGCAGTGAGACATGAATTAGTTGACCAGTATTGGTGCGTGGAAGGGAAAGAGGTTTTCATTAGCTTAGTTAAAAGAATAGTGATGGAGGAGAATTTCTAATTGCTCCAATTCGTCCATTTTTCTACCCTTACGTTCTGCCTGGAGAGGTGTGAAATTGAAATCACTCCAGTGCCCCGCGCCGATAAGATGTTTTGCAAAATGAGATTTATCTGACTGTGATTGTAAAAAATACTTGAAATCTCGCTGTTGTGGAATTTGACAAAGACATTTTTATAACTTTCTTCCAATATATAATAATAATAATAATTTCGACTTCTTTATAGGGCAAAATTAGGGTTATACAGACCTCTCTTACATTTAACCTTCACTTACACACATTTACACCCATGCCCTGAGTGGAAGAAAACCCACCCAGGCGGGACTCGAACCAGCGACCTTTGGATTAGCAGGTGAGGACTCTACCCCGCCGCCACCGAGGCCGCGGCTGGCAGGATCAAGTCCTCGCCTATAATAATTCCATCTAGTTACACCGAATAACATTCATTAAATCCTCGCAAGACTTCTTCGTTGGCGAAGAACGAATGTAGAGAATAGCCAACAAAGAGTAACTTGTACGTAGTTAACAATTCTTCGTATTAATGATAGACTTTTTCACTTAGTTATGCCTCAAGTCACTTCATTTACTCCCTTTCCTAACATAATCCTACTCCGCACACTATACCTCGGTTTCCTCCAAACCCATAACATTTTTCTTGACCACCTCTCTCTCCCCCAAGTATCTCTCCTCACACGCCAGAATACCATTCCAGCAAAGCCAACCCTTCCTTTTTCGACTATCGCCAAAAAGTTCCGATGACGCAAAAAACCGGTCGTCTCCCCGATTTAATGGAGAGTGAAAGACTTTTCCATCCCCTCATTCAGAGAGATTCCTCCCGTTTAAAAAAAAAAGAGTTCGCTTCCAAACAATTCGACCGTCGCAACCCATTCAAAGCCCCCACTCCCTGCCCGTTTTTTCCGAAACACCAACGGGAATAATTCCGTAATTGACGCGTGGAAAATAGAGAAAAGGGAAAGCACTCTGAGCAGATGTGATATAATTAAGGTTTGGGGAGAAGTGAGAGAGTGAGACGCGTTGAGAGACGGACAGACGGAGGCTGTCGTCCTGACTGAATTGAAATTCGACGCAAAGAGGAATTGAGGAAAGGAGGGGAAGGTGTTGGTAAAGAGGTGGATGGCAGGCAGAAAAAGAGGGTGAGTTTAGTCTGGAGTTATGTATATGGATGGGAGGCTGAGGCAAATAAGCGATGGAAGGGAAGAGATTGACGGGAGGGGGTTGGAAATATGAGCAATGGCGCTACCCACCACCCTATTTTCGATCCGTCTGTTTTTACCTTCCCCTCCCCCCAACGAGCTACCACCTAACGTTATCTCCTCCATCAACCACCCCCCTAAAAAACCCCAGTACTTTAAAATTATAATTCCTCCAATCTCTCTCCCCCTATTATACCGTCTCTTATCCTTAGGTACACTTACCCTTTTTTCATAACTCTGTATATACATATATACATATATTTCTACACGTAATCTATAGCTATACAACTGAAATCCTGTTTGTTTGAACGCTATAGACTTCCACACCCCTCGAATGGTTTCCGACAAAATTACACACACACATTTCTTAGGAATCAGAAGGATTAATTGCCTCCATAAGAAAGGTCAAAGGGCCCAAGGAGCTCCTATTTAGGCCCTTTTCCAAACAAATTTTACAATGGTAAGAATATCTTTGGATTCGGTGCAGAGGTTTATTTTTTTGCTGTTTTAAAGTACTTGCATTTATAACTTAGGCTTGAAATTACTAGTATTGGATGATTGAAATATTTGCATTTTATTCTTATATTCAATGTATGTATTCACTTAGTTTATGAATAGAATTTGAATTTTTGACCAATTTTGGTCAATTGTTATACTATTTCAATAATGGAATTTTTTAAAGAATGTATTTATTTGTCAATACAGCATAGACATACAATGGAAACTTATGGCTCATGTTAAAGAATCACAGCGAGGTATTAGTTATTGCATTTTGTATCCCAACCTCACTAAGTGTGGTACATTGACTGCTGCATAGTATATGTAGTTGGAATGCTAAATAATTGGGATAAGTTCCCTGAGATAAATTCCCAGGCCGTAAAAACTGCCTCTACTTTTGATGGGCGCGAGAAAAATTAAATCCTAATCATTAAAAAAACCAAGGTTATGGTTTCTGAAAGCCATCAAGAAGCTAGAATCATCGTCAAATTTGGACAGTAAAATCTCGCGCAAGTGGAAGAATTTTATCTGGAAAGCCGGATCACCAGCAATGGAAGACGCAAAAAAAGCATTGTAAGCAGAATAACCCAAGGAAATGCGGCATTCTACCAGAAAAGAAGTCAGCTGACAGCTGGTAATACAAGCCTAGAAATAAGAAAGCACTTTATTAAAACATATATTGAGCATGCTCTAGTATGGCAGTGAAGCCTAAACAATAACAGCAGCAGAGAAAAAGAGATTGGAAGCAATTGAGATGTGATGTTACCGAAGAATGCTGAAGATTATTTTATATATATATAGATATATAGATAAAAATACTTTTGGACGTAGAGAATCACAAATGAAGAATTCCTCCGAAGAACTGGGGAGAAAGAAGCATAATGAACGCGCTACGAGGAAGGAGAGACCAACTTATTAGACACATTTTGTGCCACAATAGCCTAATGAAATCGATATTGGAAGGAGAAATAAATGGGAAGATATATAGAGGAAGACAAAGAATAGAATACATTTAGGACGTAAAAGTAAATAATTATGTATATAAGAATGAAGCGGAAAGCAGAGAGGACAGTGGAATGGAGAACTGCTGCAAACCAATCTTAAAATTGATGACTATTGATGATGAAAAAAACTAGAAGGGTGTTGGGTTGGGGAAGGTTGAAGAAGAGAAAGGGAGCCAAACTTAATTCCAAAGCAGAAATGAAATTCCTAGCGTGGCGAACGGCTTTATTGAAGTGAATCATTTCAAAAGCGTGTGAATGCGAAACAAGCGAGAGGTCGTCAAAACTCCTCCAATCTGTCTTTTAGTTATTCAGGAAAAACCAGTATTTAATATTTTAGAAAGCAAAGAGTTTTGAGTTGCTGGAATTAAAGAGGAAATATTTCATCGACGGGAAAGGCGATAAATATTTTTGCTGTAGTACGAAAATACTTTTGGAGAGCTTGATCCACAACTAATATAAACGATCAACATCTCCTCTTCCTTAACCATGTAATTTCTTCACATTTATGAATAACTTTTTTGAAGTTATTACCTCATACACAATATAACCTTGCCTGAAATTATAATTTCTTATCGCGATATAGAGATATGAACAACAGAAGTGATCAAGATCTCTTATTATGCTAGTGTCGAAAATGGGTAGCCTTGTCATTTTGCTTTTTTATTTTTTCTGTTTCTCATGTCTGCGTAAGACGCTAATTCATTTCCATTTACATGTCTGTAACTTTGTAGTACTCTTTCCGTGTCAAAATGACTGCCGATGTATGAAGACGAGGCAATTTCGCTGGGTAGACTAGACTTTGTACTCGTGAGTATTAACTTACCAATATTGCTAACAATTTTCCCCGGTTGATATTTCCCGCACTACTTTGTTACTTGCATGACTTAGTATCTCGTAATGTGCCTGAATTATTAGTTTTGGTAGTTCTAATCAGTAGTAGTGTCTTGGCCCTGGTACTGCAAGTAAGTATGTTCGCCAACGTAGCACTCTCCTAGTTTCTGGTTTGGCTGATGTGCATTGATCTCCGGATTGCTCTTTTGGCCGTGCCTGGTGGCCAGGGGAACGTACCAAGGGTGCCATCTTGAACTGGGATGGCTGTTGCCTGCCTGGAGTGGAATCATCCCGAGCCACACTCCCTGTACGAGAGACTAAGTTTCTAATAAATATTCTGAATGTTTTTATTAATTAAAGCATGCTATGACTAGAGTTGTCGGTGCGATATTCCAAATTCAGACGAAACTAAATTGAAAAAAATTATTTTTTCGAATATTGGATTCGGCCTGGCATTTTTTTATTTGTTAGCAACAATAATAATAATAAGAAATAAGGGTACTAAAGCCGGAGGGTACTAAAGGCGGACCACCAGCCTCCCCGTGGCGTACCTGGTAACGGCTTTTGCCGGCTAATGGTGTACGTCTGCGTGTGGGGCTACCCACCCCACACGCAGTAAAACTGGTTCCAAGGAAAGATACCAGAAATGCCACCCACAACCGGCCCTTCTCGGATGGGGGTCCTAGTGGGGGCTCGGATGGGGATCCTAGTCCTCGGATGGGGGTCCCAGTAAAACTGGTTCCAAGGAAAGATACCAGAAATGCCACCCACAACCGGCCCTTCTCGGATGGGGGTCCTAGTGGAGTTGGGTGTGGCAATAATAACAATACCATCGTTACGGGAGCTCGGATGCAGTGGACAGAAGCCCTAAGGGGCGACCTTCTTGCATGCCATGCTGCCAACGAGCCCGATCGCAGGGGGTATATGGCAAGGATGCACTCATTGTGGTGTGAGATGCATCCAGAACACGACCACCTATCGCAGCAAAACCTGCGCGATTATGCAACCCACCTGCGAAGAAAGGAAACACTCCACCAACCGCCAGTTCAGAGGAATACACCACCGGCCAGACCACCCTCCTCGACACAGGCAGCCTCTCCACTGCCTGAGGCGAGAACGACATTTGTGTCTGAGCTCTCGGCCAAATAGGGAAGAAGCTGGTCAGGCCGTCTCTGATCTACGAACGCGGTTGTTAAGCACCATTAACTATGATGATGGACATTCTAGGCAGAGAGACATCCACCGGAAGATCTCTCTGCGGGGTAACCACCTGCCCCAGTTGAATGGTCTTATCGACGAAATCCTAACGGAAACGTCGGACCTTTGGACGGTAAATTGCGTGGTCTATGCTGCTGCCAAACTTATGGCTCACTCCCAAAAGAACACCTCTTGGGAGGACAAAGCAGCAAAGAGGCTTGAACAGTTGGAGGCCAAGATCACGAAGGCGAGACAACAGGCGTCGAGAATTCAGTGTGTGATGGAATACATCTTATCTGGGCGAACTTTCACCCCTAGAGTTCGGCGCATAGCGCGCAGTCTCAGGTACAACCATCACACCCTGAATAAAAGCGTGCTGCTTAATGATAGAGTACGGGCACTCACCACGGCCCGGAAAAAACTCCTCAAGAGGAGTAGGGGCGTGAGAGAAAATACCACCTTTCTCCTTCTCCCATCCCGTCTCTTTCGACCACCTCCACCTGTCGTTGAATCTCCGCCATCCGTCCAAGAGGTTGAATGTTTCTGGAAGGAAATCTACGAAACGTCGAAGCCATTCAACGGAGACACTCCGGCCATAGCCCTCTTTAAAGAGGTTTGTGACCGCCACCTACAAGATGTGGATGGACCTCTTTCAGTCACCGAAAGTGACGTGAAGAAGGCCTTCTATGGCAAGAAGAATTTCTCGGCTCCAGGAATGGATGCTGTGAATAACTTCTGGTGGAAGAAATTTACTTCCACCCACCAACACCTCGCCAGAATCTTCACGTCCTTTCTAAATAGTGGAAAAACAATTCCACCTTGGCTGACTGAGGGACGCGCGGTTCTAATACCTAAGAAGGGAGACTTATCCAATCCAAAGAACTACCGCCCTATAACCTGCCTCAACACTGTATATAAGGCGTTCACCTAGATCTTGAGCGACCTTATCCTACACCAAGTCCAGCCGGTGTGGGAGGAGGTGTACGAGCAGAGGGGCTCAAAGCGGGGAATCTCGGGATGCAAGGACAACCTTCTCATTGATAGGTGCATATGCCAGGATGCCATCCGGCATAAGCGAAACCTATAGATGGCCTGGGTGGACAACAAGAAAGCTTTTGACACCACTTCGCATTAGCTTTTGATCGCCATGCTGAATTTGATGAAAGTCCACCCAAAGGTAGTGTCTTGTATCCAACGCCTGTTACCACTCTGGAAAACGCGCTTCGTTCTGACCTCAGGCAAGCGGTCAGTTTCCACAGAGTTGGTAACATACCACCGTGGCGTTTTCCAAGGCGACAGCTTGAGCCCCTTACTGCTCTGTATTTCCCTCCTACCCCTGTCCCTTAGGCTGCGACGAGGTAAAGGATACATGTGCGGTGTTCCAGGTGACAGGAAGCATAAGGTCACCCATTTGTTTTATATGGATGACCTGAAGCTGTACGCTTCTAATGCGAAAGACCTTCGCACTGCCCTGGACAGCGTACTGGAATACAGTGAGGCTATAGGGATGGAGTTCGGATTGGACAAGTGTGCATCCATCCACTTGGCGAGAGGAAGATTTTCGGAGATCAAGGAAGACGTGAAACTTGTTGACGGGAGCTTCATTCGTCACCTCGAGGACGATGACAGCTATGAATATCTCGGCGTCCCCCAGCGCCGAATGCAGGAGGTTGCAGCAGTGAAGGAAAGGGTCACCGCCAAATACAGACAGACTCTCAGGAACATCTGGAGTTCTGAGCTGTCAGGCAAGAACAAGGTTCTTGCCACGAACATGTTCGTGGTTCCTACACTGCTGTATACCTTCGGATTCATGAAGTGGAACGTCAACGAGTTGCAGAACCTCGATAGGGGAACGAGGAAGATGATGACCATCTATAGAAGTCTTCATCCGAAATCTTCCATCGCCAGATTGTATCTCCCTCTCAATGTAGGTGGTAGAGGACTATTGAGTCTGGAGTGTCTCCACAACAAAGTTGTCCTGGGTACAGCATGCCGAGGCTTGAAAGGCAGGGACTCTCGTGAGAGAGCACGAGAGTGCGGGAGCAGGGGCGTTTCTCTTCCAATTGGCAAAGAGGGCAGCGGACGAAACCGGTCTCGACTTCGACCCGTCATCCGACGGAAGCGACAATGACACAACCATCTCGTCATTGAAGGCAGACGTCCTCAAGCTCGAAATAAAAAAAGCCGAGCAGAAGTCCTTGCTCAAGACGCATACCGATAAGCCCATGCATGGATGCTTCTACCGAAACATCGAAAAGCATGGGTTATCGAAGGTGCTGACGTTTGTCTTATTACGCTCCGCTGGTCTGAAGTCCGAGACCGAAGGTTTTATCCTCGCGTGCCAGGATGGTGTCATAAACACACTCGTGTACCGCCGTATTATTTTCAAGGCGGAGGTTGTGGACACGAGATGTAGGGCGTGCCGAGCCCAGCCGGAGACTTTGAGTCACCTTCTCTCTGACTGTAGTTATTACGCCAAGTCAGCTTATTTAGCTCGGCACAACGTGGCCCTACGGGTGTTATACTTTCATCTTCGTCACCATTATGACATCGACGAAACACCTGTGCTGCCCTATGCCCCTGCAGATTTTGAGTCCGTCGTGGAGAACAATAAATGTACAACCTGGTGGAATTACTCCTTTTCCACCACCAGGCAGTTGGAGGCGACCAAGCCTGATATCGTTCTCCTCAACCACCTCACACGCTCCATGTTCGTTATCGAGTTTTCGGCTCCGGCTGAAACTAACATGGATGCGAAAGAGGTGGAAAAACGGACGAAATATCAAGACCTGCTTTTCGAACTTCGACAGATATACCCCGGACACTCTGTGAAACTAGTGGTCCTCATCATAGGTGTGCTCGGTGGAGTTAAGGGCTCGCTGATAAATAACATCAAGTGCATTCCGTCCTGCGTGGCACAGGCGGAATCACTAGTTGCACGTATGCAGAAGGCCGTCATCCTGGGGTCACTCCGTCTACTGCGGACGCATGACCCGACCGCAGCGTAGCCACACATCCGAAGGGCGTCGGACGTGGCTGCGATTACTGCACAACCCCTCTCGAGTCCCCGGCCATTATGACGGCAATGAAACCCGATGCTTGCCGGGGACTCGGAAGGTCATGTTACAACTGTAACATAATAATAATATAAGAAATGTATAATTTCACGCTTAGGAGAAAATTCGTACATAGTTTATCGAATTATTACGAAATATATGTCAATGCCTTAAGGCTACGTGATGAAGTAGCACTGAATTTCTAAATCCCAAATCGGAATTATGCAATTGTTTTCACTCTTATCTACATATATTACTAATGAGAAAAAGTATGAAAAGTTTCATGCAACTCTGTACATAAACAAAATTCGCTCCAACCACCTTAAGCGTGATATTTTCCTGTTGCCTCCGGCAATGCATCGTGTTAAAAATAAAACATCATCATATTCTCTGCATTGGTTTCATTTCTATCCTGTTCCATTGGATTTCACGACCTAAAGTCCCAGATTATCTGCCAAATAACTTTAATCCTAAAATAATTGTTTGACATTCATAATTACAAGATAAAATTTACGCTTTGACTAGAACGGAGTCCGACTCCATTAAGTCACACCTAAATCTATATCTCACAAGAATTAATTTGGCCGGCCTAAGGCAGACGATAGCAGAAGGAAAGTAATCTGAATTAATAAACCTTTTTCGCTTAAAACAGACTTAAGATATATATTTAGTATTAATAGGCAAATAATTGTGGAACCACTGGTCACTACGAAAGCAAAACTCACTGGTTGCTTTGCCTACCCAATAAATGAAAAATGTACAATCGGTTCCAGCGACTAAGGCACCAATACCTGATTATGCCTACCATACTCGTTGAAACCGGTTGAACGATTTAACATCTGAGAGTCTCGCCGCTTCAAACCCGATAAACCAGGGCAGACAATGGCTGGCAGATAGCCTAGAATGGCTTTTTTCACTAACCATTCATAAGAAAAATATTACTAACACAGATGTAGTTTTATTTATTTTAAGGTATGCTCTTTTAACTGTCATGCTTCAGATTGTATTTAATCAACGAGGACTTATCAATATCAATCTATACATTTATTAATACTAACTTTTGACGTCAAACACAAGATATACGGGCATCGTCCGCGCGGATTTATAGCTACCAACGTATCACGTATGAGCAGAGACCGGAATTCGTCAAATTGAATTGAGTGGAATTCGAAAATTAACTATTTTATTACTTATGTAGTACTTAAGCGATAGTTTATTGCATGGATCCATGTGAGAGGAACGAAGATGTGTCGGTGATTCCCTAAAATAATGGACATTGCCATCTGTGAAGCGACGCCTAAAGGTGCCCCTCAAGGCCTTAATTTCGGATCCCGTGTGGAATATACGGTGACTTTTAATGGCCCGCTTACCTGGTGATCCCAAAATCCCATTCCTTTCTCTTCTCCCCTCTTGCCACCGAAAATTCAACCCCCCCTTTTTACCTCTATCCACCCTATTTCGCAGAGAGAAAGCAAGTGGAATCTTCCATTTACTTTTCCTCCCCATCGCGTGCCTGAAACCACCCCATGCTTACGTTGACCCTTTCATCTACATCTACGTAATAACCTACAAGCCACCTCAAGGGTATGTGGTATGGAGTGAGTTTTAACCAACACGCACAATAATATATCCTAATAGAGTAATTTGAAATTAAAATAATGTACAGCGATACAGAAATCATGTGAGGCTTGCTTTTGGAACTACGTAGCAGATTGGGAAACAAGCAATAGAGAGAAAATCAAATAAAAAGCTACAGTACCTATTGACAAACCTAGTTAAAATTTTCACTGGCAGCTATTATGTTCTCTTATCACTTGCGGGGAAAATTAAATTTTATAACTATTCGCTCTGCAGTTTATTCCCCTAAATTTACTCTCATGATCTAATCTACAGCAGCACTAATATAAGATATTGAGTCTAAATTTCTTCCAAATGTCTAAAAGCGATCACTATCCTAGTTGCTGCTGAAGGCTTGTACCAATAATGACATTATCATTAAGATCTTTTACATACTTTTCCGATCTTTGCTGCTTCAAAATGTACCCAGAGACAATATCGCCAGCGCGTTTCGTATGGCTAAATCCCTATCACACCTTACAGCAGAAAAAATAAGGATTTGATTACACCTCAACGAATATTTGTTGAACACTTGCTTTATTAAAATTCCTTAATAATTGTGTGCTTTGCACGTGGATGGGATGATGTGAACCAAATTTATCAAACCTTTTCACTGCCCCCGGTGTGGTAGCTGGAGAATCGCATGCGTTAAAATTTGCCATGTTTCAATTAATGGAGCAGAGTACTACATGATATGAAAACCACTCCGTCATCTAGATAATTCTTTGCTAATAGGTAGACGTCATAGACTATCATTTCACAGCTTCACTTGTACTTTATGTTTAAACTATTTTACCCACGACAGAGGATACGTCGAGGTACTATTATAACAATTTCTAGATTACCGAGATAATTTAACTACCAATTATCTATGTTTTCATGTACCAATTGTTGATGCTTTTAACCACATGCTTACATTTAACTATCGCTGAGAATAATTTTATTTCAAAATGATGGCCGTGCATTTATTGCCTCCCTGTACGTCTAAGAACTCTACTCTACTCTAAATACAAGAGATGAGAAGTTCCATTACTCTACGGTAGTACAACATACAACTTCAATGCAAATGCATGAGTTAATGACTGCATCATTGACATAAAATTAAAACAAATCGCTCTTGAGAGATAAATTGAAGTAGAGGTGATCAAACAAATCTCAAAATCGTAGACGAAGAACTAGGAGAGCGACGCTCAGAAAGAATACATTTCAGCAAAAGGATCGAATTCTTCGCCCATAATCGCGTGCTGGTTTCAAAGTGACGTTGGAGCATTCCATGCATCCCATTCGTTCCCTTTCTTTCCTCCTTCACGTCATTCTAAAATTCATCTCATCTATTTACCAACGTCTGCCTATCTACCTCCGTTCGAAGAGAAGAAGGAGAATCTCTAGTTGGATGGCTATTGGGGAAGGCAACCAACAACCGCAGTCGTTTGCGGCACTGAAAATAGATAGATGAGTTGGCAAAGGAAGGATAATAGGAGAGTAAGAGAGGAAGGGTGGAGAGAAACTTGGGAGTCGGCATCGGTCAACACTTTAAAAAATGGAGCCAAGGGGTCTACAGTTCAATATCTCAACCAATGGACGGACTACTATACTTGAAGTATTTTCCACACATCACCAAAGCAGTGATCGGAGTTCCGCTGAATAGCCTGCGTACCGCTGGGATTCGAGCTCACACCCTCGGAATGAGAAGCCAGTAGGCCCTCTAGTAACTACACGACCCGACACCCGACCCGTTTATTTGATTTTAAATTATTTTGTATACATTTCCTATAAGTTGAACAAACAGCCCGTCCTGCATTTATCCTCTATCACTCTTATATATCTGTACATTTACGAAGTCGAAAAATGTATTGTAATAGTCGTGGTTTCTAAAGTATTTGCAGCATATATTGTAGTGCACGTTGGTAATATTCACCCCTGCCACACATTCAAGACATGCTCAAGGTCTTAAGATTGTTCTACCCTAGTAGTATGAATAAAAATATTGATAAACCACATTTTTGTGCCCTACTCATGCCTTTCGGAAGCCCAAACATTTTTTACAAAGGGTATTTTGTCTTTATGGAGCCCAAGGTATTCTAAAATTAAATTATTTACTATTTATTTATTGAATTAAAATTTATTCATTATTAAAATAAACCTGTTAACACCAACCATAAAAGGTATTAAAAAATTAATAAATTTTTAAGTATGCAAAATTATGAATAAACCCAGGATAATTTGAATATTCATTCCCTTTTCATAATAAACGTTACGCTCTCTATATTTGTATTTGAAAAAAGCTTTAAATAGATAATATTTTCAGATATAAAATGACTAGTCGTCATAATCGCTATTTTTATGAAGGTGATCTTCAGGCCAATGTAGACGTGACGTTAGGCGTGTCCTAAAACTCCTTTGTTAGCTCTGATTTTTTAATCGTATTTTTGTGTTTACCGGTCAATTATTTGTGGACTGATATTTATTATTTTATTTACAGGTTCTTGATATAACATCAACACTCGCAGTCACAATTACATTTATATCGCAGGTATGGTGTAGTGTATTTTGATTTTTAAAAACGCAACCCCTTCCACACATCCTTGAGGTGGCTTTCAGAACACCATGTAGATATAGATTCCCGATGTGAGAATGTCCTGAACATTTTTCCTCCCCGCAGCGTACCTACCTGAAAACAACCCCCATACCATACAGCCCCTCTCTTCCAACCTCAAAACTCATACTCTCGCAGGCAGTGTCACCATCGCCCCCTACGCTGTGTGTACATCCCTAGGCCAACACTCACCCCACCACCCACCCTCCTGCGTTCCCAGGGAAACACCACACGCATCCACATGCACAAAAACACACACACATGGACCAGCGCACCGCAGACTTTCACTTTCACTCGCATGGGGTAGCAGGTGGGCGGGGAGGGCGGGAGGGTTTGGGGTGGAGGAGGTTGACGGCATGCAAAACCAAAAGCCATTCCGGGAGTGAGAGGGAGTCAGGGTGGAAGAGAAAAAAATTACAGGGAGGACTCCCCCATCCCCTTTCCCAGAATAAATCATTCCCGGCCCATCTCACATGCACCACCACAGGGAACTCATCCTATCCCCTTCCCCCTCGCGGCCCCTCCCCTCGTAACTTCGATTCCCAACTCCTCTCTGATACCAAACCCCACCCCTCCACATTTCTACGGTCAGTTCACCTTCATTTTTTCCATAAAGCATTATTTCCTTAAGGTAGCATGAGCGAGATACCTTTTCCGATAAAATGCAATAAATTTGGCATAAATTTAGAGTAAAATATCTCACCTTTAAATGATACCAAAATATCGGCCACTTATCGCACGCTTTTTCGAGATATTTGCAAAGCATTGCAGCTGCTTTCCACGTGATATGGTATTCGTTTGATCTCCTAAGAGACTTTTTTTAATGAGGAATTTCCCACCCAAAGAACTCTTCATAAACTTATTAGTACGTAGTTTGTATGTTTTCTCAGGTATTTTTAAAAATAAATAAATTTCTGACCGCAGTAGTTTTTTACAGAATCGCAAAAAGCCTGTTGTGAAGGCGTGTGAAAAAAATGAATCACGTAGGGCACGGCGAACTTTCGAGGAGCCATCCAAATTTCCATCCACCTTAGGGATGCGCACCATTCTTTCAAACTTGGACTGAATTTCCCGAAGGATTATCTCCAAATTAGTGAGAGCCGCACACTCACCGGCGTTTTTGATCATGGCAATGGGGGACCTATTCGAAGCCATCCTATCACTTTCGCAATTAAGTTCTCTCTAAAAAAGCTAACTTACAGCAAGGTGCTTACACTTTGAAGAGGTAAACGCTCTTGAAATGGGTTGAAATAAGTAATAAAGTTAGTCCTGTACTTGGCAGAGTACACTGACGGAGAGAGAGCTAAGTTTCAAGGTGGCTAAAGTATGATAAGTTTAACCAAATCTGGGGTATACAAGCTTCACTACCACTTTATACTGCTTACTAGTTTCCACAACTAAAATTTAAATAAGACTAGGATTTATCACTGCTACGAAATAGATAGAACACAGACTCGACTAAATCACACCTGGCAAAGAATTTAAGTAATCGTTTCAGGCTTAACTTTGTGGAAGTTGGTAACATCCATGATAGAACAACTTGGTTTTAATCCACACAATTTTGTGGATTAAAACTAAATTGTTCTGTCATGGATGGCAAATAATTCGTCATAACAACAAGATAAATAAAAACGCTAACTATATCACATCCCAATAGAGTTTTCTATCCACCTCTCCCTTACTGGGTGTGCTCCGTACAAGAATGGATACCGTTATAGGAACACTGAGGTATTGCCGAAATGAACGTGGAGCATTCGCCATGCAAAGTGATTTGATATGGGAAGCTATGAGCAATGACCAAAAGAATAGTTTATATAAAATCCTTACATGGAGCATATCGTTGTAACAGAAACATGCAAGCTTCAAAGATAGGCGAGAGGACCAAGAATAAATGGAGGTAAATATTGAATAACTCTTATATACGTACGTACTTATTCCTTCCATGACGCTCTAACGCAAAAAAAAGATATTGAAAAATATAGAATTAATACGCAAAAATCAAAATTGGGAAAGGAGCCTTTATATTCTCCATTCAGACTCCAAATGCCTTGCACGGTGCACACCACCTTTAAACGTTGACATCGTTACTTTGTTGCTATGGCAGGACATCAAATGTTTGACATAAACCATATTTACCTGTCAGGTATATCGAGGTTTAACCTCGGAGACGCTAACAATACGCAGTCAACATGTAAGTAAGGAATACAATCGTAGATAAGACATTCTCTTGAGGCATTTCACTTTCCCCGTATTTATGGTTCATTCTGTGGTACGTTCTCAAAGTCTGCTCACATCAAAATCCTTAAAAGAAAGGTTCATTTCCTTCCCCATTCGCAACGAACATACGTTTAGTTTCTCTCCTTTCATTGATAAATGCCCAAACGTCCGAAAATACATCACATAAATAAGTTATCCCATTTCTATGATTACCTATAACTCTCCTCCCATTTCTCCACTGCTCGTTCTCCAAAGAACTTTCATCACTTTTCTCCGACGGTCGTTTCCTAGTTAGCCAATTAATTTTAGCTCCTTTCGCTCATTAACTTTCTTTTTCTAAACACATAAACTGGCACCGAAATTGAGTTTTCGAGGGTACAAATTGTAATTTCCACATTAGGGGACTTAACTATTGCTCTAACCATATTTACTTTCAATTTCATCCATTAAGGGAAGGCATCTACACCACCTTTCTTTCCATTTAAGGCAATAAACCTAATGGATATAAGATTTTTTTACTTCTTTGTCATATTCTCTTAGATTAGTACTTCCTCACTGATTTATTTACATATTTACACACTTCCAGTTGACCAGCGAGCTTGAAATTTGGAACGTGAAAGTTTATGTGTCCCACTACCATCTATAAGAATTTTAATTCCAGAAAAAAATGCCGCGTAAGAGACAAGATAAGATATTCGAACCTACTCCGGAATCTCATGGAAAGCAATGGTAAATTCATAGCAGAACATTTATAGCACCTCTTTAAAATGTTATACACACGTATTAAACTGTACGACTTCAACTTAATTACGACAAAAAGGACAAATTTTTGTTTAATTGTTAAGGGTATTCATGGAATCGTCCATAAATAACGACACCCCATTTATGACGTGAGATTTTTAAGTGCTTTAACGTCTTTTCGAAGATTAATATCACGGAAATGACCATCTCTGGCAATTAATAAGAGAACGAATGTTTAAAAAATAATTACACATGTAATCCATCAATTTTCACCAAGATGCTAGATATATTTGGAACAAAGGCTTTCGCAGTGGCCGGCTAATATGCTGGAGCTCATTCTTCAGGAACAGCGGCGAGTGTCAACTTTCATTTTACGACAGTTTCTTCTCCGTTACAGGAGATGTCTTCAGATCGATGTGAGTCAGTCGAATGAAACTGTCGTGAGCATTAACACAATAAGATCCTCCGGAAGAATGATCTCCAGCATAGATGCTAGATATATATTTAAGTTTTGAATTCCGTTGTTAGTATAGACATCTTATGGTAGGATTTAATAAGAAAATCACCAACACATACATGCATACCAATCACTTCATTCCTTTTCTGAGTAGGCAAAGTCAAATAACATATTTATTGCTTATAGACCTAGGAAAATGGCTCTCTTATACGGATTTCCACAATGCCCTTAGCACAACTCTTTCGCTTTTCTTACACTCATGAATTACTTTAAACACGCTCAAGTTCTCCTATTCCTAAGACTCCTCTAGTATTCCTCCTTCCTAGTAGGAGTCTCGTCCACCATACTAATGAGTTTCTACCACTAACCCACAGTAATGAGTTTCTACCCCTTCCTCTCACCCCATTCAATTTATTATCAGATATCTGCTGTGTTATTCGACTCTCGTCCAATGCCTAAGCATAGCAAAGCCAACGAAGTACAGTAATTTCATCTATGTCCATTACGGGAGCATCCATCCCAAATTCTTTCATGGCTTACTCATTCCTAACCCTATCCATCCTACTTTTTCAACAGACATTTCTCAGGCACCCTTTTCCCGCTGCATTTAGTCAACTTTTACGCTTGTCCTGACATACCCTGGTTTCGCTGTCATAAAACGAAATAGCGAGGAGAATACTTTCGTGCACTGCAATTTTCGCTTCCATTGTTCATTGTAATTTTACACATTCTACCTACGACATTCCTTCCGGCATAGAACACCTTATAATCTCTTCGTCTGTTCAACAATATTTCGCATACATTCGGCTATGGTACAAAAAATTGTTCACTAGTCCAATTATTTCATCATTTAACCACATCATATAACTAATCCTTATCATTCTCTTTACCAAAACAATTTTGGCCTTTGACGCATTTACCTGAAAACCTTTCTCCTTGCTGTTTCACAGAAGTTATCCCGGAGCCTCAAAAATGCCTGTAGGCTGTTCTTGGAGCTACTTTCGCATATTCGTATGATTGGATAGGGTTTGGCTGTCTTCGGAAAAAATAAAGTTCGTTCAAGATCACCCACCTGCTACCGAAGCATCCCATCCTTCCGCAAAGCACATATTTCCGCCAAGCCTATGAATATTATTTACTATATAATTCACATAAATATTCATTGTATTATTATTGTCTAATTACTCGTTTGAAATTTGTCTTTTTAATGTCCTTCCTGTTGGAATACCGTTAGGTAGAGTGAGATACACCCCTAACTCCACTTGTACAGGTTGATAACGTAATTTTTCCCGTAAACGATAAAACGATAATAGCCACCTCTGTGACATTACAATTGGTTTGTCGATAGATAATCTTGCTAATTATTCAATTTTCTCGGTAAATCATGTTTCTCACGTATTACTAACTGTACGCCACCTAGCCTCTTGTAAGGATTGTTTTACCTCAGGTATTTACGTGGTTGCAAAATACATTTATAGTAATAGTTTCTATAACAATGGTGGCACACAGTGTAAGATATATTGGTAAGATGTCATCTCCTGTGACAGGTATTTGCAGGTTTTGTTTATGTATTATTAGTTGCAGTTTCATGCTTTTTATAGTGCATATATAATATAGGGCATGTTCAGTGAAAACTCACTCAGTGCATTGTCACCCTCGAGCTGGCTTGCAGGGTATCATGTAGATCAGTGACATAGCTAGAATTTCGATTCAGGGGTTTCCTTTTGAGCCATGGGGGAGGAGGGAAAACCAGTGAGAATTTTTTTTAAACCAAGAGCAAAGTTTTGAATCAGGCATTTTGAGTACAACTATGACCGATGTGTAACAGGCAATTTTTTTTTAATTTTGATGTGTTCATAATGAATGCGTGCATTAGAGGTGCATTTAGAACGGTATGGGATGAAAATAAATCATAAGGGGTGAAAACGATGAGATTTTCTATAAGTAAGAAGGTGGGACTGAATGTAAGGGTGGGAGGGCACAGAATAGAGCAGGTTGAGCAGTTTACGTATCTCGGTAGTATTTGGAGGAAAATGGCTAAATGACAGGGAAATCAGATGCAGAATTGCCCTGGCTACATAAGGACATTGAAGAAGAAAGGAACTGATGAGGGAGGATCAGAGAAAAGACGTAAAGAGAAGACTGGTGAAAGCTCAATCATGGAACGGGGCGCTATAGGTCGGAAACTTGGTCATTGCGAAGGGAGGATACACTTAGACTTGAGGCATTTGAGATGTGGGTTTGGAGAAGGAAGGAGAGTGAGAGATACGTAGCAAGGAGGACGAACAAAGAGGTACTGGATATGGTTGGAGAGGTGAGGAAGCTAGTGTTAAAGGTTCGGAGAAGACAGATTGGATGGATGGAAGACGGTTCGAAAGGAGAGAGCATTCTGAATAGAGTAATATGGGGAAAACACTGGGAAAAAGTGGAAGAGTATGGTAATTCTGGACGAAATAGGATCAGGTAGACGATATGATAAATTTAAGAGGGATCTGAAGGGCGAGACATCTATGGGAGGGAGAGCGAGATGATAAACCCGAATTTGAGATATTAGAATAGGGCTGACCAATAACCTACCAATCAGATGTTTGAATAATCAAATGGGTAAAAATTCCTAAACGTATGTATAAGGTACTTAAAGAGTTTTTTGTGCTTGAAAATTACAAACATATATTTTTTTTAAATTCATAAATGAAATTAGCATACTCTCTGGTAAAAGATCCAATTAAAAATATCTTCTTTAGTTTTCTAATTTTTAAAAACGAATCATAAATTTTCGATGGGATTTGTTTCCCACGGACCACCCCCCTCGCTACTTCATGGTATTTGATTTAGATGTCTGTGTGTGGCTAAAAAAATTCTAATGCTTTCCCAGCTTATTTACCATTATCCTTACGCATACACGTAATGCTCTCAGGCGTCACTTTGTATAACTCCATAACGAAGTAAAAGAAAACTTAGGGCAGTCCACGAAATTTGTATTGAAAATGCCGACCAAGGCTTTGACTTACGCAGCCATTATCAAGGCCGTGATAACGACTGTATAAGTTTAAACCTTGGTCGGCAAATTAAATAAACATTTGTGAAATATACTAATTTTTCATTTACTTATTCTTATCTCTTACTCACAATTTTGTCGTCGTACCAAGTTTGAACCCTTAAAATCTTTCCCAACAACACCTCTACCCTTTATCCTTTTCCCCACTTGCGCAACACGTTTTAAGTTGGCCCATCCCCTTCACTTCCCCATTCGCTCATATCAAACCCATTGCGCTCCGCTTCACCGTGTGGGAAACTCAACCCTTCATGAGAGCGTTCGGTGGGAATCCAGACTCGCTCACGTATTTCTCCTCTTCCCCGAATTACCAGGCCATTTTCCTCTATTCATGCCTACAGCGACTGACTGCCTTCCTGCCCTCTCTTTCACATCCTCACTCCATTCAACCTCTCCCTGCCACCACTCACGCACAGCGATTGCACGCCATCCCCGCCCACCTGCAATCTGCTCCTTTCCCCTTTTCAGAAATCTTAGTTATGGCTCCCGTCCCTCTATTACACGCTACCTCTTTTTGCTCTCGGATCGTTTCTTCTCTCCACATAAAAACCATTCTCTTCGACTCCCGCATGTATATATACGCAGTGTTCAAGTTTCGAAATCGTATTGCGATGCGATTTGCAATCGCAAAATACGCAACATACCTCACATCGCATATGGTATGATATCGAGTTGCATCACATGTGGCAAGGTATTTCGTGTACACAGACGAGCGTCAATACATCGAGGTACATCGGAAACTAAAAAGTGTTTAGAGTTGAACATTTCGAGTCACAGAAAATGTACTCACGGGCAATGCAAGTTGGACAACAAAAATTCTCCAAAATATCCAAAATTCGGCTAACAGAAGCTCTAGTTAACGAAAAGTTCAATTGTTAATTAATATCGCATAACATCATATTACATCGCACGTCGCATGATACTCCATTACATCCCATACGAAATATTAATGAAGGAAGCACCGTCCTAGGTGTAAACAGCTTGAATTACTTTGGCACACTGACCAGCAACAATAGCCACAGGAGATTCATCCAGAACCGAGTCGAAACCGAAAACAGGGCTCAACTATACCAATTCAAAATTATTCAGGAGTATACTGATTATTTGAACCCTGAAACTTAAGCTATACTTGGCGTTAGTATGGCCGGTGGTGACGTATCCATCTAAAGCTTGTACGATGACGCTGGCGGACGAGAGAAAGCCCAGCACCTTCGAGAAACGGATCCTCCGTAGAATATCTAGAATAGAAGGGTGCACGACCAAGAAGACCAGAGGATAAGGTTCAATGAGGACATAGAGCGATTGATATAAGGAAAAAACAGAGTGAGGTTCATCAAGTCTCAGAGGTTGCGCTGGTTGGGTCATTTAGAGAGAATGCCTGGAGAGGAACTCCCGAAACGGATGTTGGAAGGAAAGTCGTTCAACAGAAGAAAGCAGTGGCTTCCTAGGAACAGATGGATGGATCAAGTGCAGTGTGGCCTGGACAAGATGGGAGTGCGTGGGTGGCGAGCCAGGACTGCCAACCGGGACGCCTGGACACTGATATTGCATCAGGCCCAGGCCCACACCGGGCTGTAGCGCCACCGGAGAGACAGAGAATCGTATTTCAAATGGTCTCGGATTGCATAGTATATTTCATTATATATCTCATTATGTATCACACAACATTGCACCGTATTTAATAGTGCAATTATACATCACATAGCCCGGGCCACACGATACATAATTGCAATATCATTTCATTTCAAATACAGTCCAATATTATGCGATATGAGATGATCATAGCATTGTAACATCACCAGTAATTTGCAGTCAATGTATCACAATATCAAACAACCAGCCCTGCTCCCTCTTTCACTTTCCCTTGCAGCAGAATCCTACTCATTGCTTTCCCTTTCTCGTTCTTTCAAATAATTACATTAGAGGCTTCATCTCACCCGTGTAAATGACCTTTATGGATCCAAGGCATTGCACGAGGATGCAAATTATGCACGATTCGCTCAAAACATTATATTAGCAATAAATTATGCCACAAAAATACATTAAAAATGTAAATAAGCATGCAATATATAGGGAACGTATTGAAAAGATTTCCGTGGCGTGCGAACTTATGCGAAAGAAGCAAGGAATCTGGTTGTGCTTGGAAATACATTCGCAAAACAGAACTAACGCTAAAATAAGCTCATGTTTTGCGCAGATGATTAAAAATACGCATACTGAAGATGCGCGTATGTTGAAGGTGAGTATTCAACGACTAATCATAGGCACATGTCTACAAGACTTTGTGATCTGAGTATTTTATGATGCCTATGACATGGCCCAGCCCATGCGATACATGACTGCGATATCACGCGACATCAAACACAGCCCGATACTATGCGATATGAGGTCGATACCGCAACGCAATATTACTAGTATTACGCTTTTGGTACATCACAATATCTCACAGCCAGCCTTCATTTTTTCCTCGCAATAAACCCTTTTCATTTCTTTCTCCTTTTCCTCCTTTCAAATACACCACCACTTTCACCTTTTCCTTTCCTACCGCTAACTCACGTGATGAGGGAGGCTATCGCATCCCGTCCAATTATCCAGCACTCCCATCCAACTCCTCACTTCTCCCCCACAGACTCTTGTTAGACAGCGCTCGCTTCACCCAATGGCAATGCCGCAGCTACGGGTGTCCCCGCGATCCCATGGCATCAACTGTGGAGCAGTAATTCCAACCTCAGAGCTCATGCATGATTCCTTTTCATTTAGACAGGCGACGCCCTGATACCATGAAAAACGAAAACTCCTGGACTCCACCGTAAAGTCCCCATCACCACCACTGTCCTGTCTCAATGAGCCGGCCGGGCAAAAAGCATATTCATAAGACAAACGTATCACAGCGTTTATATTAACTCTTGATTTTTCTTGAAGAATGCTTTGACTGGACCATAAAAATGTTTATTTCACTTCTACAAAAATATTTAGACTGAGATTTTTTGAAAATTTCAGGTCACGCGAGTATTATTCAGATTGACACGAAAGATATCAGTTTGCCACCGAATCACATCCCCAGGAGTAACAGAAGTGACATAATAGCAGGGCTAAGTACATTTTCGAACATACAGGTTCAAATATTCTGTCGTCCCACGCAAAATTTATGACTCTATCAGAAACAGTGCGAGTGGAGTAATTTCGTATTGAACATTTACTTCATCCTTAGTAACATTATAATTATTCAACCATGAAAATTAAAAAAAATGTTAAAAAGATAACCCATATCAGGAATAGCTTGTTGTGTGTTAGTTTTGTTAGCCAAACCAGCGGCTACAGCTGTAGACTCCTCGAGGAACATTTGCCAAACCATAGTCAATACCACGTTACTTGGCCTAAGTATTCGAATTTTAACGACAGCAAATGAGGCATAGGTACGAAGCTCTTACAAAGTTTTAGGGGCAGGTACTATAAACCTTTTATTCAATTTTGAGATTATCATTCTATTCACTATACCTAGCAGTGTTTGGAAATATATACGCAGAACACAACTAACGGTAAAAATACTCATATCGAAGATATGTGCATCGCGAAGGTGAACTTTTAACGAGTAATCACATATATGTTCAAGAACTATCGACTTAGATATTTTATTATATCTCTATCAGGGATATAACAGAAGATATGTTCTGTCAAATCAACGCAATGTCAATGGATTAACTTCCTCCGGACTGGAGACGAGTAGGATAAATGAAAGTCTGTATTGAAACTACGCCACGAAGTCTGATTTTTGACAGACGCACGATCGAACAAAAATATGGATCTGCCTAATCCAACAAAATTATGGATTCGACGCCAGGTTTCCAGTTTACTTTGGGGAGTCACCACGCAAATGTACAGGGTTTCCTGAGCAATTCCGAGGATAGTATTTTATCATGGAAGGTTAATGTGCCGAAGGTACGACCTTGCATTCCGCCGTCTAGATTTTGCTACGCAATAAAATACGCGGCGCCCTCGAACGAGCGAAACACGAACTTACATCCTATCCGGCGAAATGGAAATGACACGGTCGCGGCAAAATCCTCCCTACTTACACCATGTCCGAGTTTCCGTGTGTTTATCGTTACCACCTTGCAGCAACAATCCCCTTTCACTTGGGCCTTCCACCCTCCAAATCTCCCCTCCCCCCCTTCACTGGGTGCTTTCCAATTAGGCAACTCCCAGCGACTCATGCGTCGCTTGGAGGCAACTTCGACTTTCGACTTTCACTTCGGCTAATTGGAAAGCAGATATCCATGCGCAGGAGTCGATGCGCAGTCGCAATTGTTTGAAACAGGACGATCGTGACGATCAAGTATATGAACAAGTTAATCAGATTGTTTTCTTTTAAAAGGAATCTCAACTGTTGACAGAAACTTCACCAGTGGATTCATTATTAATAACTAAAGGTTGGCGCATTAATTTTATGCAATGACCGCCAAGATGTAACGCATTATTATAGAAATAATAGTAATTCATTCTTCTGTAGGCCTAGACTCCTGTTATCCATTTTAATATAGTTCGCCTATTACTTTTTCCGTGAAATATAACAACATAACTCTCAACACGATAAAGGAGAAATACAATCTCCTAATACCAATTAAGTTTTCCTTAATTACACTCCATCAAAACCGGGGGGTATGTTTTAAATTGTTTTATTAATAAACTATAAGTTCCATAAAAGAGGTTTGGTTTTCAATTTCATTTTGTTGACATCGCACTGATTAAAAAGAATGCTGCAGGTTCAATCGAAGAGATGCCCCCGTCGATAATTAAATTAAAGATTTTTAGGTTAATTTAATGCTTATGAATCATGCACTTTTAGTTAATATAACGTGAATTGCCATAAACTATGAGTGTATTCAACGAATATTTAATCGTTCTGCGTTTAGTGGGTTTTCCAAGGATGAGGGAAAATATTTTCAATCGGACCAAAAGAATGATCGATTATGGAAAATGTCTGCATTTTTATTACTATTCCCAGTGTATTTTTCGATGTATATGTGTGTGAATAAATGCCTACGTGCAGAGAAACCAAACTAGGCCTTTCTTAACTAAAATTAGTACACATACATATGTATTTACGTGATTTTCATTATAAATGGCGCAGCCATTGTTGCAGCGAATTGTTCTGGCCCAATTTGTAATAAATGACCGGAATGTACTCCACTTTGATCCATGAAAATGGCAAACTCTCCTCTTCCAGCGAGTCATTCTGAGTCAACACGCGTCAACGACTCACAGCGGCATGGAACAGTTGGAAAGCAGAAAAGTCGCTCGGAGTCGACTTGCGTCGTTAATTGGAAAGCACCCACTGTGTACCCCTACCTTCTCATTGCCGTCTCACCATTTTTTATTTCAGTGCATAGATTAGCATTTCTGTATCTAGGATATGCAGGTTTATCACAACCCTCTTCTTGCAGTGGATATTTTACTACTGGGCGTTCCAAATTTAGTTGACGCTCCAGTTTCACATTTAGTTACTATAATGCTGTGAAATATACTCATTTCGCATAATAAAGTAATGAAAGGAAAACAATATTTTCACGATCATATGATGTAAACAAAGGCCACCATCTTGGATGCATCGGTCACGTGATTCACTTACCCAGACGGCATTGAACGTGTTTAACGATTGACTGCATTTCAGTTATCTGCGATATCATAATGGGCGGACATACTTTTCATGGCATTGACTTTATGCATTTTATGGTCAATATAAATAGTATGAACTTTGATCTACCATGTTAAAACGCGTGCAGAGTAGATATGTAAGATTATTTCGTTATTTTCAAAATCCTACTGCAAAAACTAGGATTAAAATAGCTAGTAGAGTGCCCGTAAAAAATTAGATAAAAATATTTTTAATCAAAATCGAAGCCTATCTATTGTATGACGTCAAAAATAATTTAAGAAACCTGACACACTACAGCAGCAGTACAGTACACATTCGGATAATAAAATTAGGGGAATAGCAAGCAGAGAATGCAGAATAAATATCATAATAGTGCTATTGAGGCTTAATAATTAGGCTGTTTGAGAGGAAGTGTAGCTAGTTACTTGATTAGCTATCTAACGCTTCTGTTTCATATGCTAAGTATTACTAACAGCAGGTCTTAAATGCTTCCCATGCAACTACAACATCTCTATGCATTTATGCTGTCACAGAATGTATTAATGCACAATGAATATATACCACCTGCCACACATATTTGCAGGTTTTTGCTAAATCATAAACACTGGTAGTTTGACTACTTTTTACATGGTACAGATTAATTCCTTTTTCAAGAAAACTCACCCACCCCTGTCACACAATCTTGAGGTAGATTGCAGGGTACAAAGCGGCTGTAGGTGCAGAAGGGGTTAAAAGGAAGGTAGGAATTTATGACCTCAATCTTGTCCCAAATAATACCAGTAATGTACATTTTCTCACACTCTATATTCTGAATTTCTGTTTCGTTTCCGCTACGCCTTTCCACAGTTAAGCACCTTTCAAACTGCATTCCTTCTCTTTTCCCGCTACTTCTTTGTCCACATTTAAATTACCCGCCTCTCCCACTTCTCGTACGCAGTACCCCCCGTCTCTCTGTCCTTTGTTCTGCCCTTCTCTCATTTCCAAAGCCGATACTCCATTCCTTCGTGAAGTCCACGCCTCCGTCTTAATCATATCCCGCCCGATAGTCGCGCAACCCTGCAGTGAATTGCCCACAACCGCAAAAATCTTCCCACTCACTGGACTTCATGGCATCTTAAGAAGTTATCTCACTCACTGGAACTAATTTGCATCTACCTACATGCTAATTACTTCCATTTCGCGTTTTTTTCATTTCGAATATAGGAAAAAGCGGCTAAGTTTGATCTTGAAAGGGATTACTCTTGAGATATACCTATCTTCACAGGATTTCTGTTCCAACCTCTGACCATCAAAAGTTGTCGGCCCGTAGGCAGCAATTGCATACAAAATAAATCTAATGAACAGGAAATAAATCCGCTAACCAAAAACAGAAGTTCAAATAATCGTTTTATGCTATAGATAATTTCAGATAATTAATAAATTATGCCACAAAGACTAGCTAATAGAATTCTCATCAGCAGCATAATATTTGTAGGAAAAGAGAAGAAATATCAGAACTAATTTCTGATCTCTACCTTGAGATCTATTAAAGTATCTCAAATATTGTAAAACAGAAGTAATTTATAATACTTAAAGAAGTGACTGACAGAACTAACATAGTATATAACAAAGATGATTAGATTTTTTAACATTGATGAATCTCAAATAATTGACAGTGAATCCGTTTTACATAAAAGATTTTTTAAAGAAATGGTTTTCATAGCACGAGATAAAATTCATGTAACAAATGAAGTGATATATGTAATTGAAGTGCCAATTTTGTGGCTTAATTTTATAATTATTATTTTATTTTCTAATCACATAAAGAAAATATTGCTATGCTAAACAAAATGTTGCTATGTGAATTGGTAGTTATTGAAATATTACTTGTTATGTTGCTTGTCTTGTCAATCACCACACACTCATGCTGTTAACAGATTCATGTAATATTTGTAAAATAGTGTTTTATGTATTTAAAAGTGTGTATGTGTAAAGTTTTAAGTTTGTATTTTGGCAAAATTCACTTTCAATTGATTGTAATTATTTGTTGATTGAATAAAAATGAGAAAAAAATTAATTATAAATTGTTCTAATACTTATAACTTGGTGCTGTTTATGTTTTTAGCCCTGATGTTGTCAATAAAATTTGAAGAAACGTAAGTAGATACGCTGTTATTATTTTAATTGACCAAAACTCCAGAATTTTTTTACCATAATTCATAAAGTGATCATGATCCAGTTGAAATCTATATAGTATATTACTCTACAATACGAGAGAAAAAACTTATATGACTTTATGAATTACTGGAGGCTAGAATATAACGGTGGATTGACGTAGCCCAGGGTTAGTATTAACTGACATATTTATGATGTATGATGACAGCTTTTTCTAACTTGTAAATCAGCATTTTCCCTGAATCTATTCATTCAACATTGCAAGAGATGTCAAACTATTTTATTACTTTATAAACTGGATATGTATCTATTTATATGGTATTATCTGACGGCTAACATACCAGTTTCAATTTTAATCCCTGGAGTAATTGCATAAAACTACAATTTACAAAGCTATAGAAATATATATTTCTATAGGAACACCTTGAGAAATTCGAGAAATTATCTCACTTTGTGCTACTCCGAGAGTAGGTATCTCTGACTTAGCTTTCGGCACTATAATTTGGCAAACTATTGTATCAGTTTAATAGTATTTTCTATGAGTTTATTTGGCTCACAGCTCACATCAATCGATATAGCCTGAGCTACGTGGTTCTGTTGTAGGCTTCACAGTGTAGAAGCGGTTCAATCAAAATCACATACGTAGTTCCTTGCCACCTTGAAAATTACATCTGTTTCCAGAAAGAGTAGAAAAATGCTACTTTATTATGTGCTTTTACGTAGAAATTATTTTAAAAAATTAAGCATGGTAATAATTTTATTTTTTTCATTGGTAATTATTTATATTTATTAGATCAGTTATCATGGTTCTCATATTTCAAGATGAATCTTATTCATTTACTACAATTTTAATACTTACTCTTTTCTTTTTGATTTTTATCTCCAGAAAGGATAGTTTTACTGCAAAAATGCCTCATTTTTGTGAAAAACTTGCTTTATAAAATAAAACATCCGGTCTGGCTGGCGAGCGAACGAAATTCGATAGAATCCAACGAAATTCAATTAATCGGGGCAGGGAAGGCAAAGGGAAGTGAGGGGGCGATTCCCAGGCCTTTTTGGAAAAGGGACGACGGACGCAATCCCGAGAAACAATGCCCCGGTCCCCGGCAATTTCTAGTGGATTCACCCTTTCCCCACTTTCCCTCGAATCTTGCCACACCCCCTCCTCCCGAGTCTCCACCTATCCCTAAACCCTTCACACTCTCTCTCTCTCTCACCCTGGCTATGTCCTTTCACAACTCCCTATTGCCTCTTTCTTTCTACGACCGGCCGGCTAGACCCTATTATTGATTCCCTCGAGTTGCACCTCTATATAGAGAAGGGCTAGAGGCACAAGGCTGGGAAAAGGTGTGAGGAAGAGCTTTAAAAGGAATGAAGCGTTGGGAAGACTTGGGTTGAGGTGAGGAATAGAAAAGAGGCCAAAGGGGGTGTTGTAGCTGAAGGGTTAGAGCAGAGAAAGGCAGATTGGTGTGCTAGGAGTATAGTGAGACAGAAAGGGTCGGGAACAGCATGTTCTTGTTGAGTTGGAGGGCACGTCAACATAGAATTTAAAGAGTAAGATTCCTACGCTACCTCGAATCCCTTTCACCCATTTGTGCATACGCACATTCTCTCAGGTACACAAGGATTATTGAGTGCGGTGAGGTCATGCTCTGGGTTAACAATGCCATGGGTCAAACCTAGGTGATAGGTAAGGATTTAATCACAGTATGGCAAGACCGTAAGAAGTTTAAGGCTAATGAAAAAAATACTCTCCTACCAAAAAAATGGTGGGCTTGAATTTTCTATCAAATTATTCCCTTCAAGAGAGATAATCCATATTAAAAGAACCTCTTCTGTATTTGACCAAAATATATTACGAACAATCTAGCAACGTTGTGTTTGTCTTTGTTATAAACAACCCACGCAATCGTTGCAAATTTTTCAAAATTTCGAGTTTGCATGCTTGTTTGGAAATTGAATATAAATAGATTTAAATTAAATCAAAGCCCTGAAGAAATTAAAAAACATTTAGCCCGGCATCAGGAAACGATTTAATAATATGCTTTAATTAAGGGAAAATATTTAAAATATAATTATTGTATCATTTCCATTACTGCCTGTATGGTGACTTCGAACGCATAAACAAATGCACGTACGTGAAATGTTATCCAAGGATGTTTTTCGACTTCCTCAAAAATGTAAAAAAGGTGCTCTCAATGACCCCCGATTACCACTGCTGCCACCTTAACGGCTTCAATATTCCCGTTGTCCTGTCGTACTGCAAAGTTTCGTCTATTCTGTTGTTTAATTTATGGTTCAATCACACTCGCGAGCTCCAACTCGGACGTCATAACCTTAGGTCATAGACATTGAACTTTCAGTGAAACTTCCTCGTTCCACTCCATAACGACACCGCCAGTGTCAAGCAGAACAGCTTAACATCCCGTCACCCCTCCAAGGCAATAGCATATTCCCTCCTTTTGTTTTTTTCTGACTCGACCCACCTCACTCAAACTATACTCATCTCTCCCAATCCTTTTCTCTCCTGACTGCGACATCGTTCACATTTCAAGCTCCCTTTGACCGTATTCCTTCGATCTATAGATCGTTTCCCTAATTTTCATCAGCAGTCGATTTTTTCCTACTTTTTGCGTCTTCAACAGTGACTAACACGCAATTACTCGATATATATTACTCAGAGACTAAATGTTCTCAGGCGTTACTTTGTGGTACTGCATAGCAAACATAGGCGTGCGCAGGATTTTGCTATTGAGGGTGCCAACGATAAAAATGCCGCCTTTTGCCCTTGCCCATGACCGTAACCATAAGTCTTATTCCCAAGTGCTCGGAGGAGAGCCAGTTCCATAAATCAACTCCCACAACAAAATTAGAAGGCCCCAATATTTGTGTAAAACTAAACATCTATATATGGGTCATTCCACGTCAATTCGACCAGAAAATCGGCAAAAATGACCCTTAGGGTAACCGATTTTGACCAAATTTAGCAAATCGTCCTCATTTGATAGCATATTAAAAACCACAAAGCCGTTTTGAAATACATGCAACCGTTTACGAGATATTGCAACTGCGCAACATTTGAATCGTACAAAACTGTCTACACATTTCTCGGCATATCTCCGAGAATATTGAAGATACAAATGTACAAAAGATCTTATTTTAAAGGTCAAGAGATAGGAAAGTATAATAACAGATTATATTTTAAAGTTTAAACAATTTAATTAAGTTTATAACAATTTTAAAATTAAAAAAAATCGATTTTTGACGATGTACCTGTGCCTTCGATTTTGCTCATTTTTTTATATCTTACATTTGCAACTCAACGGAAAGTTTGTTTCTCTTCCCAAGCTGTAGCCTTTCAGGCCTCCTGTCAACACCTTATTTTCCTCTTTTACTCATCATTTCAATCGGTAACCTCTTTTTCACTGTCAAAATAGTTTATACGTAAATAAAGTATAAGTCAAAATAGTTTATACGTAAAATAGTACGTTAACATTTCCCTAACATGAGTTCACATATATGAATTATGTAAGTCTTCGGAATCAGTTACAAAATAAAGTTCGTTAAGCAAGGCAATGGAGTAAGTTTCTCATTTAATATTGAGATATGTTGGAAATATTATTTATTGCTTTGCTACTAATTTTACCTTTATTTTACAGTCCACTTGAGCTGTCAACAGATGACTCTGACTGAGAACCTTGAGATGTGATTGCTAATGCAGCACCGCATGAAGGTCCTGCTGCACCATAAACTGTCCTCTGGTGGTAGTCCTTGGAGGCATGCACTGTTTGATTTTCCAGTTTTTGTTGTGAGCAAACTGGACCATCACATCAGCCAACTTTTTTGACTCGGTGAATTTTCTCATACCCACTTTACATTATACACCGATTTTCCTCTCCTCTATGACTCCAGACAGTGTCATGAAAGGTATAGTGAAGCTCGCTAGAAATTTTCCATAAATTAATCCGGCAAATTCAACGGATTGCAATGCCTTTGACGAACCTCATAGTAAAATAAATAATCTTTATCATAACGGCTGTACACTCTGATTAAAGCACCCACACCACTCCTCAACTTCATCAATTCTATTGCACGAGTAAAGTAGCTGCAAAAACTCCTCAACACAAGTCTCTCTGGAACATTTCATTTTTCAAAGCGTTACCAACAGGAGCACTTCATATATAACGGCTACAACCCCAGAACGAAAAATTGCCCTAAAACTGACTGAGGACTCAAAAAATGTCTACGTAAAATTCTGAACCATTACTGACAAAGGCCACACGACAAGTGACTGATTGCTGGCCGATCCGATCGTTTGCGAAAAGAAACAATATTTCCGTTGAGTTATAATGGGTGGCGCTTTTCCTTTTCCGTTGTTTTCCCGAAGATGCGAGGGTGCGGCACGATTTGTTTGAAATGAGAAATATAGAAGAGGTTTCGGAGAGCATGCTGAAAAGGTATGCGAGTAAAATAGTTCAGGGGCTAGGAGGAAAGTATCATTGGAAGCCCAAGACGGGACGAGGTTTATCTATTTTTCTCCGAGGTCGACCGCTGTAAGGTCTAGTGACGCTCCTCGTGGGAGGCGGCGGTCACATCTGCGAGAAGCAAATAGCGAATGGCAAGGGCAAAAGGGATTTAAGGGTTGGTATACACTTCAAACAGCCGAGAAGAAGATGAAAGAGAAAGTGTGCTGATATCTGGAGAACCTGAGTACCGTATGGTGGGCGCGCTAGCCGGTCGGCGCGCGAGCCGGACGCCGCCGTGGCGAGCGGCCAGCGCTGCGTTACGCCTACACTAAAAATTTTTTTCTTTCTTAAATGAAATATTACCCCCACCAAACGTTTTTAATTTTTAAATGAGGGATGTATCTACAAGATATAAAAAATGAGCAAAATCGAAGGTATAGGTACATCGTCAAAAATCGTTTTTTTGAAATTTTAAAATTGTGATAAACTTAATGAAATAGTTTAAATTTTAAAATATAATCCATAATTATACTTTACTATTTCATAAAATTTAAAATAAGCTCTTTTGTACATTTTTATCTTCAATATTCTCGGAGATATGCCGTGAAATGTGTGGACAGTTTTGTAAAATTCAAATTTTATGGCGTTGTAATATCTCGTAAAGGGTTACATGTATTACAAAACGGCTTCGGGGTTTTCAATATGCTATCAAATGATTTATGATGATCAATTTAGATACACCAAATTTGGTTAACATCGGTTACCCTAAGGGCAATCACCTGGCCTAGTTGACATGGAATGAACCATATGTATTACATTTCTGCTTTAATTTTCGATGATAGGATAAGATATTTCTTAAAAATACTTTTCAAAACTGTAATTAAATAGAGCTTTGATAATACTTGCATAAAATATCTTAACTAGTCAGTTATTTACTTTTTATCAAATAAAAGCAGAGTAACAATAGGGAAGAAATTTCGCTTGCAAAATACGAAAAACGTTTTGCAATCAGCTTTATCAAAATAATGTTTTTAATATACTAATACTGCTACATCTCGTTTTTTCGGGCCCAAAATCTGACTCCGTACCCAATTTCAAAGAAGCTCATGGAATGGTAGTTTTAGTAGTCTTATTACAGACCTTTAAAAATTTTTATATTGATAGGATTTCCATTTTTTTAGGTTCTTTTCAGCAGGACTCGCTTTCCTCAAGTTTTCAGTTCCATCCAAATTTTGGCGCCCCTCCAAATTATTTGGGGGTGCCACGGCACCCATGGCACGCCTATGATAGCAAAGTGAAAGAAAACTTTGTGAAGTCCACGAACAATTTTCATTGAATTTTCGGACCAAGGTTTCGACTTACACAGTAATTGCGTTTGTGCAAGATACCGGACGAGTTTGTAGTATACCAGCAGGAAGGGATGGAAAATGAGGCTTTTAACAGTGGGGAAGGACAAGGAGCCATATTTGGTGAAAGAGGAGGATTAGCATAGGTAAACAAGTTAAAAACGGTGAGTGAAATTGAATTATAAGTTCGAATCATGTGGAGAGGTTCCAAGGTGTTGGTTGACTCTACCAAGTTTTTTTTACTCTCGTCTCTGCGTTTAGCCATATTTTAGTGAGGTACGCAGAAGCATTCCATTAACTCTATTCTGTTTGGTGTATAAGTGTTGTGAGTCTACCTTTAGTGATTTGCCACTATAAAGCAGCACTTTGCGTTTAATTTTTTTATTTGTTATATTTTAAGTCTCGTTTTACGAAAAGTGATGTTTTTGCCCGGCACCATACTTACTCTCAACGGTACAGTTATTAGCTGCTACAAATAGTGTCAAAAGATTCAAAGAATGCGGGTACCCAGCTAGTTTATCCATAAAGAACAACCACATTCGTGTACACAACCTGAAAATTAATGTAAAGAAAACCAAAATAAGGGCTTGTGGAAGTAATCCAGAAAATAAGTCATCATAAGACCTAATTAAAGGAGAATGGATGATGTAAAGATTTTCCAACGAAAACCAAGGATGGATAATACGACCAGAGAAATATGAGGGACGTTTAAATGAAAACTTTGGAAAGAATAAAATAGTAAGCTAAGATAAGAGTGGAGAGTCGCAGCAAACCAACATTCAGATCGATGAATGCTAACTTTGATAAAGAATTTCTACAGTGAATATCGCAACGCTGAAACATTAAATATCACGATAAAAATAAATTCAATTTTGTCAATATAACAATTTTGATCAATTATTTTCCCAAATGATCGACGGATATGAGAACAACAATTTACATTTTGCTTAGTACACTAACCCCTTTAAAAATACAAATTCTATTTTGTCATAGAAGTTATAAATTGCACATGGTATTCCAAATGTTCTGTTGCCCTTTCCATCAAGTGATACTTTAGATTGGAAATTTTAAAATTACTTGCACATCTGTATAGCTTGAGATACTTATGAAGAGCAATAAATACCAAAAGGGTTAGAGAAGCAATACTTCGTTGATTAGATTATTCAACGCCCTAAGGAGGATAACCAAATCTCGAAATCTCCAAATGTACTACACATTACGCAGTTTCTCCTGAGAAAATTATTATATTTTCAGTCGACTGAAAATTGATAACAGGCAATCGGAAAAAATAAAAAATAATATGCTTGATGGAATATCCACAAATCCATCACATTGTTGCCGGATGTCCTTGATATGTGTTAGTGAATAGATAAATTATTATGAAAATTATTTAGTTGAGGTCCTATCATCGAGTAAAAGGTCAGAGTGATTTATTGAAGCATGAAATGCTTCATTTGGGGCAATTCCGCAAGCAATCTACTAAAATAATATTTGTCCATTCCATGACCTTTTTTATATCCATTGCGCTCCTGAGGCCAAATGTTTAGAAATTTTAACATGAAGAAAAACGTTAATACTTTTTATCACTGTTGCTAAGAGATCCCATAAATTTCCCAAGGAAGATCAATTTTAATAACGAAACAAGTGTAGACATCGAGATAGGCTGAGATAGATCATGATTGAAAGCTCTATAGCTAGCTGAAAATGTAATACTAGACTTCTTAAAATTCGTACTAGGTAAATTAGCCCTTCTATTCTTCTTGAATGCTTACCATGAAATATCATCGCGTGCACAGAAAATTCCTCAATTTTTCCTAGTGCAACGTTTCTGATGACAAATATGGTTATCTTAAAAAAAATAGAATTAGGCGTTAAACTATACCCTCGAGTATGGCTGTAGCCTATAAAAAAACAATATATTTAGCGAGTAAAAGCCACTCACAATTCACGATTGAAAATCCTACATTCAATGTCAACAGAACCCGGAACTGACAATGATACCTTCATAACGAAAAAAAGCTCATGGGTGAAAATCTCGCGGGTTTTTACTCAGAGGATTTACAGGAAAAATTTGTAATCATGAATATGTTATTCTTATCACTTCGTAAATTCTTTTATACTCTGTCATTTTATAACAGATAAGTCACTTAATAATGCGCTGGTGGTAGAAGAAACTTCAATTAAAAATTAAGATATCGAGCAGATGTCAAAGAGAATATATTTGACCAAAAGATACTTTCACCATGTGAATAATTATAATCAGGAGAATCTGTGCTAAGCTTAGCTAAGGGTTTACGTTTAATTATTCTGTAAAACGCTCCAAAAAATCACAAATCAGATGGTAGCGTTGGTTTCTTATTATCCTTAAAGCTTTGTTGATCTGTAGTAAATTTTATTAGCATGATACATATTTATCTTGTGTATTTTCATTATTTAACTTATAAAAGGAATTAAGAACATGTCACTTTTCGAAAAATAGTTGACAACACCAAATAAGCACAAGCATGTAACCCTAGGTTTCCCTTTATCAAGAAAAAATCCAGCTTCTGATGTTCATTTCAGGAAGTTTCTGAGATGGAAATTATATATTTTTTCCAATTTAAAATTAAATGGGATAGTTTCAGATGAGCAACATTACGCGTGCAGGTTGAAATTAGAGCTGGCACGGCAAAGGCAGCAGCTGCCTAAGGATACAAGAATGCAAATGAGAACGCAGGAAAAAAGCGGCCCCCATTAGACTAGGAGTAAAAAGTTTGACACGACTTCCTAGTAGTACAACGTAGCAGGTGCACGACTACAGATGTCCTTCGCGTTATTTAAGTTGCTTGGGATTGCAAAGATATTTAGGATATCTGGATAATTAGAACCAAGTTTTGCCTTAATTTAGAAGAAGGGAAGATATGAATTCCAGTACCTACATCCTCCTTGTAGTCGAAAGAAAATTAAACAGGTGGAAACCTCCATTCAAAAATTCTTGCTAAACGATAAATCAACATTTATACTTCAGGTATTTAAATTTCGCACAGTTTCAAGTAAGACACTGCAATTATGTGTGATGGCTTTTCAGTATTAACGTATTAAATATAATCTTCTTGAAGAGAGTGAATAAAAAGTATTCGCAAAAATTACTTATTTAATAAGTCCATTTGAGATAAAGAAAAACCTACGCACAGAAACATTCTATTCTTTCACAAGCGCCAGATACTCTGGATCGTTATACCCAGTGACTTGGCGAGAAATTCAACACAGTGGCGCAACGTAGTTCCATACATGGTACTACTAAGACAAGGTAGGTCTTTCCCGTGACCAAAATGAGCCCGTTCTGCGCATGACGTCACCTGACTCCCACAAGCAGACGAGAACTCACGAAACTTACGGAGCTGGTCGAGTATTGCCGGTATTTTGGTTTGAATTTGATCAACAAAGACGGTATAGAAATGAATTATAAGGTATTTGATAGTTGGAAGAAATATTAACCTTTACTTAAACCACGAATTGCTGAATTAATTGTGGTAATATCCCTGAAGAAACATTATATCTTTACTACGCCCAGCGATACCTATCAGATGCGTACTTGCAATCGAAAAAACATTATTCCTTCGTTCGTGTGACATTAAATACAATTACGTACAGAAACATTCTTTATCTTGGTCATCGTATCGAATATTTTACCAACCATCTAGAAGCATGCAGTGAAAAATTACTTGTTTATTATGAATAGCCTTACTTGTAACACGTCACAAATCAGTCCTGATAGCGTATGCAGTGAAAAATAACTTGTTGATTATAAAGTAACTTACTTGTATAGCGTCAAAAATCATTCCTGATAGCGTATTAAGTTAAACCGTCAACTAAATTCTATTTTTTCTCACATTAACGCAACCGTTACCATCAATGGTGAATTATAATCAAGTGATTATAATCACTTGATTCACGATTTCAAAAATATACGAACTGATGTTTACTAAAGTTTCGTAAATTAATATATATCCTCTGCGAAATATCTATCAACATTTTTGTACAAATAAAAACTTATCCCTATTATCTCATTTGGTATTGTAATTCACTCACTTTAACCACTCATTTTCATAGGTTTTCCGACACCAATTGTCACATTAACTGATATTGAGGTAATAACGCTTCTTTTGCATCGATTTTTAAACAGTTCTGAGATATTTAAGTTTATTTATGAGTTTCAAACGGCTTTGAAGCAACTCTGTTCAGTTTCAATCCAGAGAGGAATTGGATATGAGTGTGTTTTAATCAAGTTGCTAAAGGAATAATTTACCTGGGACAATAAACGTCATGAAAATATTTTAAAATGACTATATAAGGAAGGTGTAAGAGGGAAAGAATCACTGTAGGTAATGGCATAAACAAAACGGTGAATTAGAATTTGTCAAAGCTGTGTCAAAAGAAAATAATGATTCAATGACAAACTAAGGCTTGCAAGGCAAAGATTTTTAATATTAGAACCAACATTATCAAGGACAATTGTTAGGAAATACCAATGAAATAAGCACTAAATATGAACAATGTTTTTTATAAGGTCCTGCACCTCCGATAAATTACCTCTTTCGGGGGTTTGTACGAAGAAGTTGTTGTCCGTCCGTCCGAACAAGTTGGGAGATACGAGTTCGAATCCCGGTCAAGTCAAATGAATTTTTTCATGACAAATTTCATTTTCTCTGTTGTATATCTTCGCACCTGTGCGCGTGACTTCGTACCATATCATGTGTAAAATCACAATGATTAGAAGGAAATCCTTATAGGCGTTTCCAAGAAACTTCCGACGTTAACCGATGCATGCCATAGTTTTGCGATATTTACTATAGTAAATGCCTTTTATACAGTAATTAATGTTTACAGAGTATAAACATTGAGCTGAAGTGGCTATTAACGTGAAAAATTGTTGAAGGCTGCTACGTGGTTGCTATAAAAATGTAACATGGTGCAAAAGAGCTTTTGTTTATTTTTTTAAATTAACGATTTACCTGCGTCGAAAAATGTATAGCGAATATAAAACAAAAATGTTTGGAAAGGGGAATGTGGTAAGAAATGGGAGACACGCAGAGCTAGAAAGAAAGACGTTTAAGGGATTGGTAATGGCTCGAGGGGGGCTGTTCAGAGTCTCCAGCCTGTCGGTGGGAATAAAGGTAGGAGAATTCACCCTTTTTTTCTACCTTTCACTTACGTGGGGACGCCCTTAGTAGTCGGCGAAAATATGTTTGTCCCCGTTCGTGGCGCGAAGAAAATGTGCGGGTGAGAGATTGGCTTCATTTTCCGAATCCTGCAACTCTTCAGGTTCACCCTTTTGAAGGCATTCAACTCACATTCATGCTATTATTACTTGAATGCCCACGCGCCAAAATATCCAAGCAGGTCTATTGTTACCAAAGCGGATTTATCGAAACTTGAAATGGGTGACCATTCCGGCGCTTGTTTCTCCTCTGCCCAAAGTAATACGGCCCTAATTATTACTTGGTCACAAATGCTTACGACCTCTTGTGTTACAGATAAAATAAATAACACGGGAACCGTTGCAGGTGGTTGCATTTTTCTACCAATCACAATCTACAGTAATGCAGAGATCGTATTAAATACTATTCATTCATTATATATTGTAAGAGATAATAAGACTGTGGAAGTCACGGTTGAAATAACAACACCAAATGCTGGCTGGTGTACGGTGTTTATTTAGCGTTACCACAATTACAATAGATGCCACCACACCGATTCGATTGCTCGGCAAGACTTGGACTGAATGACTGACTTCGGCCAGCGGGTGTGGTATATTTTTATGAGATTTGTTACATCGTAGTCAGCAAAGATTATATACAATGGTAGTCAGCGTAGCCCCGCGTGGGAAGAAGACTTGAGACCGTGCGCCGGGCTGTCCGGCGCCTTGCCGATTTTTATATCAAGGAAATCTACCGGATGAGGTAGGTTTAAATTAAATTGAGAAAAAATCCTATAGATGTTACTTGTACATGGCCCAATCTAACAATAATATTCCTCTCAGTGTACGTTTTAATCTTCTTCATTCCATTCATAAAACCTTTTCTTTTTCTTCCCTAACATCCTCCCATCTATCACGTCCTTCAGCAGCCCTTCGCCCGTCATAATCTCCTCCAGCCATCTACTTCGTCTCCTCAAAATCTCATCCAGAAATTTTATTATCTCTCCAACCATACCAAACTTAATATTAACTATTTATTGTTTGCGGCAATCGATTTAAAAAGCGTTAATGAAAATTAGTAAAAATTGCCTTGGTTTCAGGGTGAAGTATAAGGATTGTTTCCATTTGAAGAAGAGGAATAAGCAGGAAAAATCTAGCTCAGCCATCGAATCAATTATATTTCAAGTACGCAATTGGATATGCAAGTTCTTTATGCTAGCATGGTATCGACATATTTTTAATGTTCATTATAAGATTATGATAAAAACAGATCACGAAAGGTTTTTCTCTGCAGGGAAACTAAGGTCAATAACAACAAATCGTAAATGAGGAGTATTATTCTTTTTGCAAAATCTTTAATAAATTGTTTTTTCCTGATTATCCAATGGGTAGGAGAACTTCGTTCTTTCAAATGCTCTTTTAACCATATTAGAAATATGTAGCATTCAGTAATATCTCAAGCAATTTTATTTATGAGCTAACGTGTCCAATGTTGAACACATGGCAATACCATCAGAGAGAAAAAACTCTTTGCGTTAGAATATTGTGTAAAACATTACCAAAAGTTACTCCTAACAAACATGTCAGTCTAAAAAATTCATTTGCTTATCATCACGTAAATGAACCATATGAAGCTAAATTGTTCGACAGCGAAGTGGTTTGTCCGTTGACCTGGCTGTACAGGGGGAATATTCGGTATGGCCTCGGAATATCCAAGCCTCGGCAGTGACGAAAGTTTCACGTAACAGCCTCGAAAATCCCTAATAGGGCCATTCAAAAGTGATTTGTAGAGGCTTTGTCGTCACAAATACGGATTTTCCGAGGTTCGCCCATGTCGAGTCCTTACTGAATAAGGCCCCGGAACCAGAGTAATTCTCGGACAACACTGCAATTTCCTGCTGACTTTTCTGAATCTTTAAGTTCTCATAATTTTGCAGTCACAAATATCTATCTATTATACATCAACCTTAGGATTTCCAGAAAATCGTGAAAGTACCTGGACTTATGCGATTAAATTCTTTGTCAAGTTTTTCTTTGAACTCCATCTAAACTCTTGATGCTGAGTTACCTTACCACTTGGTGATTATAGAGACAAAACATAAGAAAGTTAAAACTAAAATTAAAAAGACATTTTCCCTTAGGCACGGAAAAATTTATGCTTCATACATGGCATGATCTATACATTTTTTTAAATGCCTATGCGCCGTCTAATGACCCCGTTTGACCTTTAGTTCTCTAGAAGGGAAGGATTCCCTTCGCTACTACACGAAAGCCATTGCGACCCATGGGAAGTTTCCAATGATGTTTAATCGGCTCCTACTCAAACACGGTTCTGTTTAATCCCAGACCTGGGAGACATCGTGACCGAGGGCAATTCGTAGTCAGGGATGGCGGAGAATATGAGGGGTAAGAAGGAGAGAGGGAATGCCTTTGGATTTGAATGTTTGTTTCCCATCGTTCCATGTGAGTGCAGAGGGGAGGATTGAGCGCTTTAAGGGCCAGACTTACCGATTACAATGATGAAATCCCGGGACGTGAGTTGCAAGACTGGCCAAGCGCGTAATCAACGCCCAAGGGTGGGTCAATCGTAAATCCGACAAATAGCTCTGAACTGATTGCTTTCTCTCAGCGTGCAACGGGTCACGATGAATAACCAGGGTTCAAGCATGAATTTCTACATGCTCAAGATGAAAAAATTTTTTAAGACGGTGTCAATGTAAAAAAAAAGAGTAGCAGAAACGATGTATAACGAGTTTTAACTAATTTTAATGAGTATTGGTACGAACACACACCAAAGAAAGTGAAATTCGCCAAGATAAAAAAATCATTTGATTTGACCGGGATACGAACCCGGATTTACCAATTGCCGATCAGGTATGTTAGCCAGTTACACTTAATTTTTACTGGCTAGATCATCTGGCCAGCAATCCGGGGGTCCATGTTCTAGTCCCGGCGAGGTCGAATAATTTTTCATGTCGAATTTCACCCTCCTTGATGCATGTCCTTGCACCCGAGCGCGTGACTTCGTACCACATTATTTATTCAACCGCAATGTTAAAGTTTACTGGTCCAAATGTCAGTTTTTCGAAGACGACTACATTGGATTTTTTTCGAAAATCAGTATATACCTTTGAAACCCTATCCTTAATACCTATCTGATACATCCGCGGGCTAGTTCTACTTTCTCAGACAGCAGAATTTTAGTTATAATAGCAAAAATATGTATCTTACAGGCCACAAAAACACCCTAGTATGAATAATAAAATACCTCTTTTCTGAGTGATATTTTCCATCCAAACTGACACTGTTACAGATTTAAAAAATGATCAGTTTCGTTTAGGTATTAGCCGATATTAGACTGATAAAATTTATCAAAAGTACTGGCAAAGAGTGTAGAAACACTATGATCACCTTTCCTGAGAAGAAAAATGCAAGCAAGAGCTTAAAAAAACAGAACGCCAAAGGAGATATCAATCAAGTGGAAAAAGGAAACCTCAAGTTCTACCAACTAAGAATTATTTGAATAAGCACAGTTTCAATGAAATAAAAATGAATATATATATATATATATACGCCACACCTTTTGGAACACAATAAGTGTAAAATTCCATAAAGTTACGCCGGAAACTTCAGCTTTTACTCGCAACATAATTCCTCGGGTAATGTTATTTTGAAATATTCAGTTCTCTCGGAGGCTTTGCTGAAGTATTATGACGAAAAAGAAATGTAATTCAAAAAGACTAGCATACCCTGTCTCTACCTGATACAAGACCGCCTTAATGTTGAAAATGGTAAGAGTTTCAACATTCATTTTTGAATAGGATTATTTCCTAGGTGAATAGGGTTATGTCGTTTGGGTTATTTACGCTGTAAACAATATTGAATTCTCAAAATACACGTTTACGAATTATAACCTATGAAATATGTTGTATACCAGTGCTTAAGGATGCAAACATAGACTTGACTCCATTGTATCGTAGCTAAAAACTAAATTATTGGAGCTTCAATCCATTATTTTGGAGCTAATTCTCGAGTCGTCTCCTGTTTTTGTCATCTGGATGACCTCATGCGCAGATTGGACTCATTTTGGTCACGGTAATGTCCTACCTTGTATTAGTGTCTAGCCATGCTTAAGAGTATCATTCATCACATTCACCCAAGACCTCCTCAGTCTACTACCCCTTCCTCTTTCACCATTCCGTCTGTATACTTTCTCGTTTCCGACTCGTCCATTGTATCTTCAGCGTCTGCCTCCCCCACCAATTTTCGAAAGCTTCCATTTTCTTCCGTTCCCAATGCTTACATTTCTGTTCCTCACAGAAAAAACTTCGTTCGGCTATTTTTACGACTGTTTCTTTATTAAAAATCAACCGTTTCTTCGGAAAATAAAACTGTATTATTCTTCATAAATAAAGTTGGCTTGAGTCTTTAGTGCCCGGTTTCAACATGACTGGTCAACGTTGACCGCACGATGGTTTTAACTTAACTTATGCTAACTTAACTTTAGATTCATTTTAACGTAACGTATGATCATAATTTAAACAGGGAACTTGATTTTAACTTTAACTAATATTTCGTTTTATGAGAGGTTTTTTTACTTTACATTGGACCAACTTGAGAGCTTTTTGCTTTAAGTCAACTCTACGATATTTTATTTATCACTTCAGATTTTCTGTTAGTTGAGGTGAGCTTTATCGATGGGATAACGGGTTAACTTTGGTCTTCATTCCGAGAAAATCTTTAATGAAAGATTATAAACCAGGGCCTAACAGATTCAATTATTTCCAGGCAGTCGCCAACTCACGAGCTGATTCAAATTTTGAGACGAACTGCTTGATAAGAAAATCTGAAACACAAATTAAAATGCGAGTCTTCGCAGAAGGCTTCACGAGAGTGCATATTTGAGCAGTGACTCTTTCAGTAAATCACCCGTTGGAATGATGAGTATCACGCAATTTTTTTTTCTCCGCCACCTCACGTGAACTCTCTCGTGAGAGAGGACGGTGAACCATGCGGTGAATCCTTATTCAACCGGCTGGCCTCTCTCTTTTCTGGCCAGTTCTTACCCTGCTCTCGTCTACAACCTCGCACAGTTTTCGCCCTCCTTTCAATATCTTTTTAACCCTTTTTACACCGTCCAGGCGGCGCTATCTGCACCCAGACCCTGGTTTTCCCCTTCCCCCTTCCCACCCTCACACAAATACAATCCTCTGCCGTCCAAGGGAGTCCGGCGAAATCCCCGTAGGGGCGTAATATATCATCATGTAAGTGCGATTACGTTTGTTATAGCCCGGGACCCATTCCGTGAGAAATGAGAGAGGGAGGAGGGTTTTAGGGGGAGGAAAAAAATAACGACCGCTTGCAGAAGCCTTACCCTCTCTGCTAGATAGGTGTCCCTTCCCTCTGTCCCTAACGCATTCCTCCTCCTCATCCCCCCCTTCTTTCCTAGGGGGCCGCAGCGCTAATGTGTGCGTTGTTCTCGACGAATCTGAGTGGGCGTGTTGTCGTCTCTTCCTTCGCCACCCGAAATCCACTCCCATTTTTTTTGCGTCCTCTCTGCCGCGTGGGGGTTAACGTAGCCAGGAGGGGTTAGTGCACTTGTCCCCCCCCCCCCCAACCCTACATACAGTCCAGAAAGGCCCGGGGTCAAATTTCTGACGGTGGTACATGACCATCCTTCCTGGACATTTATCGGTCTCAAAACTCTCCCCCCCCCCAATCCTCTCCTGCTCCCAAGAGATATCACCGTGTGCAAGAAAGTGCATGTGGGTTGTAACAGACTAATTTAGGACTTAGATTACAGGACTTCTTTGTGGTGGAATTTCATATGGTTTACCCCTGGAGGTACCGGCGACTAGCTCACATTTTAGGGCTCAATGAGACAAGACGGAGGCGGTTTCCGATTCACCTCAATTCACCACAAATAAGGTGGGAAATAAGAAACAGTCGCGATTGTGAGTAAGAATGGAAAAATTCGTTTTATTCCAGCGATGAAATTCTTCCCCTTTTCTTTTTAGCGATTTTCTTTCTCCAATTTCAGGGGACGCAGATGTAAAATAAAGAAAATTCTATGAATCCCATACACAAAAGGCCGGAACCTCATGTAGAAAAGAAGAAATATGCCAAGTGTTCGATAAATCCCCATTTTGACAAGGAAAAGAAAGGAGAAATTAAAAAAGTATGGTCGTACGTAGCAAGATATGGGAATATTTACAGTCCTCTATGTTGCGAGTAGAGATAGTAAAATGAACTAAGTAGAAGAGGATGAACAAAGAAAATTAATAAATGTTCATTGCAACTCGTTAAAATCTCACATCTGAGTCTTTAATTCCATTACTTTCATATAAAGCTGAGCATATGAGGAATATTTCATTGTTTTTCGGATATCCATCATGCATACAAAAACTCTTTCAACTTGCTTAAACAATTGAATTCATCATTTTATAAAGCTAAACAATTAAAGGAAATAATTGTATTGTAAAATGAAACAAACAAGTAGTTACTTTAACTTGATTTCTTCATCTAATAACGTTGCAAACTTTTGTAAATTGAAATCTCATAATACGTCAATTGACGTCATTCGCACTCCTCGAGAGTTTTCAATATCACGTCAATTTTCGGGATTCGCAGCGAAAAAGTTCTTCCATAACAGAAATCTGTCCCGTTCACTCGCAACAGTCGTCTCATTTAAAGGATTATAAATTTATAATCCCGAGTTGATAATGCATTGTAGAAAACGAGGAACCTGCTACCTGACGACAGCAATGGCTGAAAATTTTCACCAAAAGGTTAAAATTAAGATATGAGACTGATTTCATGACTGCTCCAGAATTATAAAAGCATCCTCTAATGCGATAAAAATGGCATTCATACTAAATTTGTCAAGATTAATGGCCTCGTGCTCTCTTGGCTAACAGTGCGAATTTTTCTCAGGATTTCCATTAGCTGAGATGATTCCGGTCGACATTTTGACAGTGAAAAAAGGACACGCAATGAAAACTGGGAGATTGACACTCCTACTCGGTACAAAGCACTCTCAGCAACAAGATTTCCACTCTCTGCCCTCCTTTTTTTATGCAAGAATTTTCCAGCTATTAGAATTTCTTCAGACTTTCTTCACATTGTGGGTCGGAATCCATTCAAATGAAAGACCGCGAAAAGTCGTCAGAAACGTCTCGCAGTTCAAGGGATTGAGGTAGATGCCCACTACCACCAAACAACGATCCAATGAGCTAATCAAGTATAACATCGGGCGCTTTTCCCCCTTTCTTAACCCTTTCCCTGAAAAAACTGATTTCCGGTTTCAGTGATAACATTTGCCAATGTTTCTAAAAAATATCTTACCTAATTTTTTATTGAAAACTGAAAAATCGTATTGTTTATGCAGAAATCGCAAATAAAAGTGTAACTCGTTGATCTATTTTAGTAAAAATACTACTATAGGTACAATACTTTATGAGAATATAATCAATTTCCGCAGTAGAAGGAAAATAGTATTTGAACTTGCGGGATAGAGTCGAACTCCGCAGTCAGAGAGTGGATATTCGGATAATTCGGATGCATCCGAACCGAACAGCAGAGGAGAAACGAGAAGCCGGAGGCTCTATCGAGACTGTGGAAGTCAAAACGGTTACTTAATGCCACATTTTTTTAATTTTGATAAAATACTGTCCACACAGATGACATGCCTAAGATATCAAAAGATATAATTAAGTAAAAAATGTTCAAATAAATCGCCGATTATATTATTATTAAATATTTTATTACAACCGTAAGAGGTGACTGCAGTGACATTTTTATTGAATTACATCATTTTGACTTCAATAATTGCAGTTATATGTTGATGACCAAAAAAGAAAATGGTAAGGTATGTACCTACATTTTACTCAATTCTCTGACTTTTACCTACTTGTAAACAGTTTTTTGCTAAAATCGTCCTAATTCTTACAATGTATAGAAATTTCATGGTGTCTGTCTGTCTGTTGCTCCATCATGCAAAAACTACTGGACCAATTGAGCTGAATGTTGGTATATAGATAGAAAATATATCTGGTTGTAACATAGGCTATATAAAAAATCCTCAGGGCCCTCGAAGGCCCCCCATGGTGATCCATGCCAAGCATTGGGTTCGGTGCAGTAGTTTCATTTTTTTCTTTTTAAAAGTACTTTCACTCATGGTAGAGGGCTGGCATTTTTTTATCAGATGGTTGAATAAATGAAGTTTCTAATTCTGTCAACTGTCAAACAACGCTGTTGTACCCTACACCCCAATCCGGATTAAGATACTCAACGCACATATCAACGTTGAATTGAGCAACTCAAATAAGTCATTGAATGCAAATATATGTTTGTACACAAGGGAAGCGATCAACGTGTTAATCACTCAGAAGACGGCTCAAGAAAACCGGAGGAACGAGGTGACTATCTATCAACCTGGGCGCTATTTAAGTAGTAATGAGTCTGCGTGGCCCATTTTGGGGTTTCCCTTACATGAAAGAGGACCAACAGTCAATCATCTCTCCGTGCATCTGGAAAACGGTCAGCGTGTCTACTGCAACGAACACAACATACAAGGTAGGTTATGAACTCCTAAAATGACCACGCTGACAGTATTCTTCAGGCTTTGTGGTTTTCTTATAAAATATGTTCAATGTTTTTTACACCCGTTGAATTTCAACGGGTACCTTACGCTAGTATTAGATATAAATATACTAATTTCTCACATGATTCACCCATTCTCGCATTTTAAACTATGTAATTTCATGTTCAATCTAAGAATGAAATAGCGTGGAAAGGTAACATTTTATTTTTCTCATCAAATAGAGGTTGCGTTTTTCTATGGGCAAAGGGAATATTAATTTAATTCCCGATTAATCAATTTACGATGTTATCATAAGCGCCCCATTAACGCGTGGCTTCTTGCGTTAAATAACTAAGGGGGCTGATGAGATTCAATGTGTTGAGGATTTAAGAGGTTGGGGTAAGGGGGTTGAGAATTGTTTACTTTGTCTTACGCTGGGGGTTATGGGGAGATAATCATATGAAAGGTTTTAGTTATTTATGAGATCGTATTGTTATAACTTTCTTAATTATTATCGGACGAAAACATTTACTTTGTAACATTAGTTACCACCTCGGCTCTCTGCCTGGATCAATGCTAAACTATAGAAATGCGTATAATCGGTTGCTTGCGTACAATAGTTTGGAGAAAACGTATTTTTACAGATCACAGGTTTTGCGAGTCGCACCTACTAGAAATCGCGAAATTTAGTAGACCATTATGGGTTATTTTTTGTGCACTAGAACATGATATCTCTCATATATATTTATGTCTACGTGCATGGTTCCAAACATTTATTGGCAACTTACGTAATATTGGAAGGGGAGTGTGGGGGGTAAGACAACATAAATTCTTATGTTGTCTTACAAGGGGGATGGGAGAGTCAAAAAGTGACCAAAATCGCCGTTCTTAATATTTGAATGGCCCCTAAACACTGAGCATCTTAAAATTATTTAATATTCATGCAAAATTTGCGATTTATGTGATGACGGCATTGCTTGTCCTGTGGCGCGGTATTAACCAAAGGTACTTTGTGCCGGCACTGAAACCGTTAACTTATAATTTGTTCCCCGATGCCTCCCAAACTGATGTGTTCTCCTAATAAAATGTCCACAAAACCGTCGCAGAGAAACAAACTGACGGCTGTAGAAGTTTAATGAAACCTCAAAGTTAAGTTCACTTTAAACTAAGACCAATAATGTTTTTTAGTGCTTAGAACAATGTAATAATGGAATAAGCGATACGTTTCGATGCTAAAGAAATAAAAAATTCACCTAGCAAGAGGTAAATGACAGGAATTTTTCGACTCTGCTAAACTGATATTTTTGGAAGAGTTGAATAATTTAACTCTTCTAATCATTGATACCTAATCTCTGCTTTCGTTAGAATGATTTCAGTTTGATGTTAATTGATAAATGGTTTGCGCAAAGAATTAAATTCTTTGTGGGACGCTGAGTAATTCATTACAAATCCTAAAATTATATTAATATTCTATTCGTGTACATCCCCTATTTTAGACAGGGCGAACATGTAAATTCTTGAGGCCGATTGCTGGAACGCTGTTTACCCGTTGCCGTGTTGTAGACGACAGGTAACTGGGGGAAACGGCTTGCTCGAACGCTGTTCTCGCAAAACGGTGTTCAGACGTTGGCGTTTTGCGTCACGTTTGCCATTTTTGAGCGAGACAAACCCAAATAGGTAGTTTAGCCGGTAAATAAAAAAATGGACGACTTGTGCTCGACCGCCTCGATGTTTTGGGAAAACGTTATTGTGATATTCGTCAATTAAGTAAGGCCGGGGATCGTTTAACCTCTAATTTGTATTATTCTGAAAAAAATGGAAGCGGAGGTTAAGGGCTAAGGAGGTATTAATTAAAATTCGTTGTAAACGTTTTAACGTATACATTGAAATCCATAGGGATGGACGAGGAAAATTGAGTTCAGCGGAGTTTTACATCATTCCCACTGATTTTGGCCAAACGATTCAACATTAAGATACGTTTAAGTGGAAATAAAGTAATTTTGTACAATGATGGTGTTCATGAGTGGTCATTGTGCTATGCAATTTCAATTTTAGGAAGCATGAGCGAAGGAGAATGTTATCTACCACAACGGTTAGGTCAGCTTAGGACGATGATGACCTTGAATATTGATTATGTCCTGCCATGTGTATTTTATGTATGCCATTTTTTAGTGGGTAGGTATTTTTTCAAATTAACGTAAAAATAATTATCTGAAGGTGTACAAAGCATGGATTAACCAAAAAATGTGACCATTTTGAGTGCCACAAGTAAGACTATACAAAAAATGAACTAGCAAATACAGAAATATTAAAAGGAAAATTATAAGGTAATTAATTAAAAATTAAGATACAGTGAGATTAGCCTGGCAGTTGGAGCGACTGAGCACCCGATATTTCACTTCCCACAATGTAAATAAACTACAGACACTTATCAAGTCACCTAAGTGAGGTAAAAAGTACTAACTCATTTGTCCATCGTACGATGAATTAATTAAAAAAGTTAAGAGATGACATGATATGCAACTTTAGCAGCATAATAATTCTTGTTCATTATTTTTCTACACAACCACAAGTTATCTCAAAGATTTTATAGTAAACGAACTTTACCTCATTTCTCTTTCTCATGGATGCTCAAACCTCGTCGCAGAGTACCACTTGGAATGGTGCGTCAATTATTCTCTTCCGAAAAATTCCACTAACAAAACACCTTGTAAGACTCCGGCTCGAAGCGTGATTTCCCTACGAGACACTCCAACGAAGAATGCTCGCCCAGCTGGTTCAGTCAGCGTACTCAGGAGTGGGACGAGACGCGTAGCATGGTACGAGTGCCAAGAACTGACCAATCAGAGTTCTCAGCGGGAAAATCGCGCGAGACAGTTCTTTACCCCTCCCTCCCCTCCCCTCCGTTTCTATGGTGACGACTTGCCAAGGTCACGGTAAAGCGGCCGCGATGCACTGCTAGATGACTCCCAATTATTAAGACAGATACACGCCCGAATCAAAATGCAGGACCATAGTTTTTTCAACATTAAAATTATTACATATTGTCCAATTTCGTTTTGATAGTTACTGTTTTACTCGGAGAATATTGCAGTTTGTTAAGGTAATTTTTTATGCCGAAGAGCGATAGGAATACGGCAGATAATTATCTTTAAACATTTCAAGTTTTCCGAATTTTTCGCCCTCGAAGTAAGGTGAAGCAGCTAAAGCAGAGAGCCTTGAAAGCTGGTGGCTAGGAATTTCTTTGCGATTTGCAGCGGAGAGTTTATACGGAGTAGGAAAAGCGTTACTTCATTCAACTTAACTAAGATGTTTATTCAAATTAACTATGAATCAAATGCTCGAAATAGTTACTTTTGGGATTCTTACGTCAAGGTTTTTTATTTCATGGTAGTCAAAATGATTTGTACGCGATACTTCTAGTGAAGAACCACTTATGATAATAATGGTTTTAAATATTTCAAAAATAAGGCAAGAAGGCTTTCGGACATTTAATTTAAATGCATTAATTATGAAAAACTAAGAAAAGTAATGGAGGTGATTTCGCCTGAAGGAAAATTTGAGATTTTCTGGCTAAAAAACAGATAGAAAGTAATAACTTATGTTAATATTAATTATAATTTTTTAAACTAACTTCAATTCTTTTAAATTGTGTAGGTATTATTTCAAAAACAGGAACATGGTGCTGGTAATAGTTAACCAGCATAACGAATATTTTTTACGGAAAAATTAAGATAACTTTGTTAACTTCATTAATTATTTATTACCACGACCCGCGTCTCAACTTGAAACCCGGGTCGTGGTAATAAATAATTAGTGGAGTTAACAAAGTTATCTTAATTCTTCCGTAATGGATAAATTTCACAAGATAATGCCTACAACCGTTTCCTTTGAGAATATTTTTATTAACTCTCGCTTACACCACTGAAACCAAATTTCGGTTCATAAGTTTAAGTTTCATTCACTCATTACCAAACTATGTAAAATTAAAGGGTCCAGTTAAAGTGAAAGGAATATGTTTATAAACAAGGATTTTCTACTAAATAAATGTAAAAGATGCAGGAGATGTGCTGCATGTGGTTACAGCAGTGACTTATTAGTATAATCCACTCCTAATTTCGTAGCATATTTTTCATCTCAAGCCAAACAAAAATGTGATATTCTTGAGCATTTTTTTTTATATTCACAATACGTAATACTCTCAACTTGCAAATAATTAACCTATATTTTCTCATGTGATGCTTAGTTTTAATTCAGAGGTAAATGTAGATGTCATTATGCCCCAGGTACCATTGAAGTGTAATGTCGATGCGGGTGTCATTTCATTTTGGTTCTTTAAAAGGAGTACTTTTGGTAATTCTTATTTTTTTAAATCCTTAATCTATGGTTGGTTAAAATGATATTTTTTTTAATCCTTAATCTAAGCGCATTGCGGCCGCTTTATGGTTTGATAGGCTGCTATGAGAGTTTTATTTATCATCTAGGTTTTTGTATTGGGGTAAGCAAAATCATTTTCAGATTTCATGTTACCTATTCCATCCCCTTTCAATTATAATTCACCTCCATATAACTAAAGCTTATGATGTGTCCAGCACCGTTCCCATTTTTTACTACAGAAAGTGTACTCTTGTTATTATTGAATAGGGACCAAATTCAGTAATGTCACAGTTAATGCCTACTAAAAAATCAATTCAGTGCAGTTCCAACTTGCCATAAGCCATTAATGGGAGAGTGGTAATTCTTTTACATTCCGCTAATTATAAATTCTACAGCTGGCGACTTTTATTGCTTGTCAGGTGTAATTAGAATTGTTGGAAAGACTAAATTTCTTTTTTTTAATTCTGGCTATGAGGTTTCATAAATGCATTTTTAATGACCAATGTGAAGTATAATTTCATGAGTCATGGAGTCATTTTTAAGAAACTGAATCCACTTGATGGTAGTAAATGATCTATTTCCCATAGGTGAAAGCCTCAGAATAAAAATGTAATTTTTGTTTTCACATGCCACTTCTATGGAAATCGGATGCTCATTAATATTTCCTGAGTTTATCAATGTTACCCCACTAGCAATGCTGAGTGATTCAAAAACACTGCTGTTTCAGTATATCTGTAACCTGTACCATATTGATAGGCATCATAGTAATCACCTAACGAAATCCTAAGGCTCATGCTATTGAACTCAATGTTCTTAAGCAAACAATGCTTGCCTATCTGTGATTTCTGTCTCTAAATTGGATAATAACAACTACCAAAAATCTATCGCTAAAATTTAAATAGCACTTACTTTGAAAGAATTGCTATTAAACACACCTGACAGTTGATCCTCTTTAATTACTTTATGTTTATATCTTTGCACATCACTAGTCTCATACCATTAAATGACAATTCTACCAATTTTATTTTATGCCAGTTGCCTTTTCTGCTGACTAAAAGATTGCTCTTTATCTTATGTTGCTTTAACTTCCCATCGCTCGAGGCGGGCTGCCTAATACATCTGTGTAACTGTATTTAGTGGAAATTCTTTGGTTTGGCAATTGTGCTTAAGGTAACACTTGACCACTAATGTTGTGAATTGAAACCTTCATAAAACTGGTCTCCCTCATATTGTACTCTGAAAGGATTTTATCATCCCCATAACCATCTTCCATAATAGAAACTTCACATTATATCATCTGCAAAAGTAGTAATGGTATAAAACTTATTTGAGTGTATACTTTTTATGTATATTTCATTTGCATTCAATAAATCAATTTAAATGTGAATGGTTCGATGTTGGGTTTCTTTGTATAAGAGTACTCCATGACTTGATATACCAATTATATTCAAACGTAAGACACATTGTAATAAGTTTAATTTGACCTTACTCTACAGAGCCACGGATATTACAATGAAATGTTAGCAGTAGTTACTAGACGAACGTTCCATCGTAACAGGGTTTTTTTCATCTGGGTAGCTGTTTTCGCTTCTATTGAGAATTTTAATTTCCGAAGCCTCATGAGATAGCTCCGAAATTCTCATCTCCAAGATGCGATATCTTACATGAGCGAAATAGTATTCAAACTCAATAATTTAACCAATTCTTCTTCTACACCGCGATTGTTGAAACGATAATCTTCAGTTTACCGTATTCTGTTGCTAATCTCAATGTGTCGTTTTCTCCTCAACGCTCATTAGGAATACGATACCACACAAAGTAATGGAACCACTGGCCTAACGGAGCTGGGCTAATGGAATTAGCCACAAGATTTGAATGCTGCACAGAAATCAAAAGTACTTACCCTCCACAAGTACATTGTGAGGCAAGAGGGAGTTCCTAAGACTACTTAACTCCGGCTATACAATCCGGTTGTTGGTAATGAGTGCTCAACCCCACCGCAACTCTGCACTTTTTTCTCTTTTGCGACTCGCCTTTCCACCGAATATCTCATGTCCTCTTGCCTTGGTTACACTTCTTCTTTTATTAAACTGCCCCCGTATTCCGCCCATGTACAGTCTCAGCCTTTCCTAAACTCTCCATATCCCTTCGCAAACCGCAGTGCAGAAAAAAAATGCCCACTTGGATATACAGGAGGAGTGATATTTCACGATAAACACTCTCAACAAAAGGTGTTTATTCCCCGCCATCCTTATTTTTATCAGTGACTCTCTACGGCCATAAAATACCCGTTTGTTCAAGTCTCCCAGATAGTTGAGGTGACCGCAAAGATAACACTTGCGGAAATGTCCGTAATGAAACTATTATTTGATGTTTTTCTTTCTCGCGACGACGGAGCTAGGATGAAAAAAATATAGGAGACTGTTCTCACGCGAATATAGAATTTATTAAGCGCAGGCTATTAGAGTTGCTCCGAATTAAAAATTTGATTACGAGTCTTCACGAGACGATGCGTTAAATGCGAGACTCAAGTGAGGGTCAAGTACATGCCTTACCGAGAAAAAAATACGCACATTGATATATTACACCTTAGAATCGGGGTTTAACGAGAGAAAATTCACGTTCCGGACTTATTTCTACCAGCCGGTGCTCGTTCATATATCATGCTCAAGAGTTCAATTTTACTCTTTCTACTTCCCATTACCAGGCGTGAATTATTATTGCAAAGCAAACGAGAGAAACCGAAGTAATTTATAAGTTTTTCCTCTGCTACCTTCGAAATCAAATATATTCAACCATGCGTGTATATTAATGTCAATTAAAAAGATATCAGACTTCTGAGAATTGAATTAAAGATCCGTACCCTATAAAAATATTTGTTCTAAAGCCTTTAGAGAAACAGCAGAAGCTATATTACAAAGGCAATTGCATATTTAATTGATAATAATGCATTGAAGAATCACCAGTTCCAGAAGAGTGGCCAGTTTCATAAGCCAGAATTGAATGAGGCACCAAAGTTCTCTTAAGGAATAATTTAACGCTTCCAAAACGACAAGCACCACGTCTTATGGCGGCGAAACGGCTCGATTAGCACTCTCCGGTCACCTGCATAAATCTTTTAAAATCCAGGCGCATTGACATCCAGGAAATACCGATTTAATTGACCTGTTGTGCTTACAGATGAAGCACAACCGTCAACAAGCAAGATCCTGCATGAGGTCTATAGTATATCCCAGTTTCCATACGTATGTATATACTGGCACTCGGGTTTAACGAGGATAAATTCGTCAATATTTGAAACAAAAATGTCGATAAAAGTAAAGATAAAACCAAAGGATGTCTATAAATCCAAGGATGAAAGTTAACAAAACCTCGCACACTAGGTCGCACTAGGCACACACGTCAATGACAAAAACGTTCCCGTGAAGAAGCATAATATCGCTTATGAATTTTTTTGGATAAAGCTATAATTTATTCTACCTACTCTTACTGCTAAGATACTTAATGATACCAACAAATTCATACTAAAATCATAACTTCAGCATAGTAGCATAATACATACCTCCCTCCCACTTTTGCACAATACGGGGTTTATTGAATGCATCTGCACGAAAGACGACGGCTGATTCCATATATGGCAGTAGAAGCAATTTTTATTCTCAAATTCATATTATTTCCCTTCACCCGTTAAAAAAAACTGCAAGAAAAAAAGAAAGTAGAAAGAAAAAAGAAGTAAGAAAGTAGAAAGAAAAAAGAAGTAAGAAAGGAGAAGAAGCCAGCAGAGAAAAATTCTCATCTTCAAACAAGTCTATTTTTCAAAATTTCCACCCAGAAAAATGTTGAATGAGTTGTAGGATTTGATGCTTTCCCGGCGAATTATTGCAGGGAAATTCTCTCGGGATTCCGACCGGGTCAGGTTCTTCATCTCCACCGACGTTTGGATGGAAAAGTCTTCCATCGAAACGTTGGAGGAAATGGAGAAATTGACCCGGTCTGAGGCGTGAGAGAATTTCACAGTTGAATGATTTCTTTGCAATAATTGCAGTTGGAAATTTTTTACATAGATGCATATTTTGGTATAGCGTGTCGAAGTAATTATACAACATTTCCTATTAACAAAACTCTAATTTCCATCATTTCATCTCCGTTAGAGAGCAACAACACTTCGTTTTGAGTTCTCTTTGTTTAGCCTCGTCAATGCAATGCATGAGACAACAGATAAATGATACAGCAACTGATGGTTGCAGTTTTAATGTGATAAATTGATCAAGGTGACTGTGGAAATATGTAAGTACTAAATTGAAACTACCTTTTCTTTATTCGAGGGACCACACATTAGTTCGCCTAAATACAAAGTTTTCCCAAATAAACTCCAATGAGTTGTTCTATATCACACAGGAGCACATACGTTTACGCACACACATTAATACATCATATCATTCAATAATACTACTTCTCCAAACAAATATGAATAAATTATTTTATACCACACAGTGCGCCCATATATCAAATCTTTACGCTCATAGTTGAATAGAAAAGAAGCGGCAGTAAAAGTTTTTCAACGATTCTTGCGACTACACATCTCTATATCCTTTTATAAGTATCATCCTTAGAAATAAATTAAAATAAGGCATAATCCAATGTTTTCCGAACATTTTTTACATGCTATACATTAGATATAGAAATATCAACTCATTGCCATACAAAACGCCTAAACAGGTCTTACTTAAACGCACTTAGTTGAGAATTATCTATACACATGTATTTATATTTCATGGATTCTTAAATGAATCAAAAGGACTACAAAAATAAAAATAATAGTTAACTTTAGTCGTTCAGCAGTGTTTTATTTAAGGTATTTATCTAAATATAAGAAAACTCTTTTATTAATTTAACAATTAAAAGTTTACATTCATGAAACGAATTTAAGTTAAAAAAGTTACTGATTCCACCATTAACATTCCTTCGTTCGAATATAAAACAACCCGTCTGAGTGCAGGTATTAAGTTCAATGGATATTCAAAAACCGTTTCTACCTCGCATAAGCTAGTACCTTCCACATGTTAAGTCCAATTGCCTTCCTGGATAGGTAACAACTACATATATATATATGTGGGGCCATTACTGCAACATTCTCATTCAGTGTCTTCTATAAATATCATCCGAGAGAGAACCCAGACGCGTAAAACTTCGTTAAATACCACCTTCGCAAATAAAACAACTTCAGACGACGAAATAAAAACTGAGGGTGAATTAGCGCGTCGTATAAAATTGATAAACTACTTGCCTAAAAACATTGGCTGCCCGGTTAAAGCAATTCCGAGCCAAAATCGAAAATATACTTGGGAGGATTAGGCAAAAGGTGTGGAGTTCGATTTCCCATATATTTGGGCCTCAATTAATCCCGTCCATTATTTCAGAATTACGCAACCATAAAATTTCTGGTTCAAAGACAAAACTAACAGCCATAAAATCTACGGAAGTAACTAGTAGGAATGTGGCTAAAAGTCGATCGAAAATAAATGAAAAAAATATGTGTGATTATTCAGGGTATTAAGACCATTATACCGCTGCTTCATATACGAGTTTGCACCTCGAGCAATATTTTAGTATATTCTATTTAGCATGGTAATTATTCTGAGTATATTTACTTGTTACATTTTCACACGACAAGTCATTCATACTCTGAAGATATTTTCTGGCATTTCTGTGATTCTTTTAATTTTCGATGTATTTTTCGCGTTCTCTGCCGGGCGCTTCGTCAGAAATAATTTTACCATTAAATTAAGACTTAGTTGAGTACCTAATAAGAAATTAAATTGCATTTAAACAATATTTATCAACTTCTGTACTCTTACTACCCTTAAACAGCCTCCATTTTTCATCGATATTCTCCGTTAACCCATGAGACTTGTTTCAAATTTGAGCCGGGGGTGACATCCAATTATTGAAAAATAAAAATTCCAATTTTCGAAGATATATTGAAGAATTTATCAATACTTTTAACAGTGATTTTATTCATAAATAAAATACCATCCTACTCCTCCAATTACGTTCGAAAGTGACTGTATCTAAAGCCTTTGAGTTTTGATCAATTATTTTTCATCTGTGCCAGTTCAGACCGCTATTCGATTCTCCTTTTTTTCTCCGTTTTTCGCAACTTTTAAGGCCGAGCGGAGAATAGTACTTCATAGGCATAGTAATTTCTGATCAGTCATTTATATCCTAATCTAGCATCCAAAACAGTTCATAATGCTTTGACACATTTTCTGTGGATTTTTAGCCAGCTTGCAAGGGCAACTTTATGGGGTCAACCTTTAGGAAAATAAATAACAATATAAAATGATATTCAACCCACTCAAAAGTCATAACAAGCTATAAAATTAATTTTAGAATGCAGAAAAAACGTTTAAATATTCAATGCATTCAACAACTAAACGCATTTTAATCCACTGCTACAAATAATCCAATGCTTTACCATTTACAAAACGGCACAGCTACTTAACTTGAATCTATCAAACGTATCTTAATTCGCTACTTTCGTGAGAAATGGCTTCCGTCGGGTCTCAAACCTGTGCGACTAGTGTCACTTCGACGCGGTACACAGTGTGCGGTCAGAGTAACATGACATATTCAGTATGCTAATTGAAAACATTCATGACTATGATCTACCGTATGTAGTATTCAATGAGACTAATATTCACCTGAATATTACGAAACCAAAAAATGTAGAAAATTACGAAACATTAACCACTGTTACTTTAGAGTCACAGCTGCTGAGCGTTTACTACTTTTTTGAGGTGCATACAAGTGTAACAACCATGAAACTCATTTTAACTTACAAAAAATACCGTACATGGATGTATTAAGGTGGGTTACAGGTGAAAACAGAATGTATTCATCACGAACAGCACTCTGAAAAATTCTTAATACAAAACCTATATATTGAAAAAAATTTCATAGACTACATCTGTAGCCGAAGCACATAGTTCGAGCACTCACTAATACGTGTGACGGAGGGTGTTTTGGCACAAGGAAGCTATAACAAATTACCGTTATAACAATAAGCTATTTCAATATAACGTTAGAATAAAGTTATCAGTGATTAATAATTACCCGTGGATTATTACCCGTCTCTTCAAGATTACGAGCGTTCCGATTCTCCCGGACCAATCGTCAACGATATGAAGAAACAAATGTTATCTCGCCCAGATTCATCGATCACGAGGAATTGGGCAACTCACTACTACTCTTCCGTCGCGAAGAATAAGAATGGCAGTTAAAAAGCCATTCTTCTTCCTAGATCCTCCGACAACGATTTCTCACCGCTTTCCTGTTGCCGAGGCAACCGTCGGCGTCTTTTTTTCTCTCCCGTTCGCGAATTGATCCTCATCTGTTTTTACCTGCACCATCCCCCAACCCCTAAAACATTCTCACCTTCCTGGAGCACGAGAGAGTTACGTAGTCGGCGCTTTCAGAAAAACATGCAGTTCCACGAGGGGATCCGGGAGCGGGAGAGGTTTTAGAAATGAACAGAGAAAGAACATTCAGCATTGTATATAGAAGCAACTGTCGGCTACGTAACTCTTTGGAATAAACTCCTTATTTATCAAGAAGATATTTTTTTTAATACTTGTTAGATTTCCGCACTTTTCAATTTTCTGTCATAACCACTTTCAGTAGTTTCACAGTATCATAATAGAAAGGAATACAAATTAGGAAAATAGGGTAATTATAAATACGGCTTATATATAAAATATAAATAAGGGGAATACGAATGGGGTAAATTAAATTAGGTTAAATATACATAAGTTTAATATAAATACGGCAAATATAAATAGGGTAAAAACTTTTTAAAACCATATGACGCAGCAAATTGTAACATCTTCTCCTTTCTGTCAATTGTAAAATCCTGTGTTGTACACAGGAAAACCAAAATGCGACTGCATATAACACTTATCCTCACACTACTGTCATTTGGTGGTGAGGTGAAATATGGGCAGTGATACCTTTATCTTCAGAGCTGATATAAATATTTGAGAGAAAGCACTAGGTACGTAGAATTTAAAGGTCTGTGTTCAATGAGATAACTTGGAAAATTCGCTATCGCAACGAGATCATTAATCAACGAGAAAATTAATCAAAGAACCTTTAGTATCTTCCCACGCTAAGACAATGAGACCCCGATGGGAAGTGTTTTCGTAATTCCAGGTATATTTACCGAAGATTCCGATTTTCTATCAGTTTCTCAACGAGCCTTCATTTTCATGATTAAATACTATACCAATTGAAAACCATCTGTGTGAAATTGAAAGTTATAAAGGATTTTGTCTTTCATTTAGAAATAAAATAAGGACTGTCACTCACAAAATAGTGAAATTTTGCTAAAGTGAACGTCCCAGATAGGGCATCAAAGTCACTGTATTTAAAACTCATATACCTATTTTGCACACTGGCAGGCTAAATCCCCTTGGGCTCCTAGTTGTACTAATGACCTTCCTTGTAAACTGCGACTTAAACGTAAATTTCCCAGAAGAGTCCTGAACATGCATCTGTGAAAGCCTTTAATAATTTTGATGGATGCATGAGCATGAGGATGGATGTATATGTCCATTTGTCTTCATAGACGGAAGAAATCAATATTGAGGTGATCAAGGCAAACAAATTGGTGTTTCGGTTCGTGCACGGACGACATTAGTGGAACTTCTGTACTACATTATATAAAGCGCTCGCTGTAGACCCGCTAGTTTTATAAACAATTAATCCAAGCATTCGCTCCCCTCTCATTTCGTTAGTGGATTCTGGGTGAGATAATTTTAATTCGCCCCATTATCTTTCCTTTAAGTAATTTCTCATTAGGTTGTCTATGGCAACCACTGAAAACATAAAAAAGCAATTGTTTATTCATTTAAAAATCAATGTATCAGACCAGATTTTACGGTTTAAAATAAATATTTACGCTTAAAATAAACTATGAAACAAATAATCTTAATTAAGCTCATAAAATCGTCTTTATATCCGTTTTTAAAACAAACTTATCCTAGAAATACATTGTCTTAATTTATAAACAAATCGAGGTCAATTTGAGAAAATCCGAGGCCAATTATGATCGTTGCCATACTTCTCATCATGGAAAAGAGGGAAAAAACGTTAAAAGTAACCCTTTTCCTAGTATTCCACAATTTGGAGATCGCTACGTAAAATTCGGATACAATAAAATGAAAATACAATATTTTAAGCGAATTTAAGTCCAAGTCTCGCCATTGCAGATGTATTTTGTCATATTTTAATGAGCGAAATAAAATTGATCTACAAGAAAATGTTTTGTTTCTCCCATTCAATGCCATTGAAAAATGTAATTCTGTCTATGCTCAAAATATGGAAGCGTTCTCAGATATTTTTCCGACTCACTGGGTGATTATACACATTTTCTGAAAATTTCAGCCCCCCTGCTGGATTAAAAATGGCCAGGAATTTGTATCAAAGAGATCTGAAGTCATCTTACGTTTTTCCCGGTTGAATTGGTTGTCGTTCATGAAATGGTTTTACTCCTCATTACCCAAACGTGTTTACGGCGGGCTCTATAGCGGGAGAAAAATTCACAACGACAGTAAGGAAGTTGCACTTCTAAAAGTGGAAAATATGCTCATAAACAAGAAAGTATTGCAATAAAACCTAGTCATCGTGCTTCATGATGGTTTGGAAAACATTCTAAGCAGTGACAAGGGTGGTGGGCCGAGGAAAAGGGTTGAAAGGACGAGAATGCACATAAAGAGGTGTGAGGAGACGGGGGGGAGTTTGTCAATGCAAAGGGGTTTGGGAAACAAGTGCAAAAATCTAATATTCTAAAAAGGACGGGAGCCAGGAGGGAAGAGGGTGCTCGTGAAGATGGAGACAACAATCATACACCTCCCACGCTACACACGAGCTTTACATTCCCTGCCCCCTCTCCCCTCTTACCCTCCCTCTCCCTCCCCCAAGGTGCACCCCACCCCTCTCAACCCCCTCCGCCAACATGACACTTTACCCGTTGTCTTTTTTCACTTTGCGACTTAGCCACGAGACTCCTTCGGATTCGCTAGCTCCCAAATACACACGTAACGACGTTTGATAAAAAAATACGCGGAATTTTTTAATTTCAGTTTTCTTCGTTTTCAATAGCATAGTGCACCATGGGTTCATGCCACTAGATCGTACAGTCAAAAAATAGTACTATCTAGAGGTTCTACGCCGTTTGCACGAAGCGATCCGAAAAAAACGCCCGTATTTGTGACAAAATAACTCATGGCAATGGCACCACGATAATGCACCTGCTCACTCTGCACTGCTAGTTCGTGAATTTTTGGCGAAATACAACAAAGTTACGATTCCTCACCCTTCTTATTCATCGGACATGGCCCTCTAATACCTCTCCCAATTCGCTAAGATTAAAAATAAAAACATAAAAGACGACTGTATGTTTGTTTTTTCGGGTGTACCCCGCGTACTATGACCAGGTGTGAAACCTGACGTTTCGTGGCCGTTGCTGGCCACTTTATCAAAGGGAATGAGGTATCTGATGAGTTGGTGGAGTTTATATAGGGGTTTCAAGGAGGGCAAAGGATAGGAAGGGGAGGAGTGGAAGGAGTAGTCATTGCATCTTTATTCCGCTTCAAAGCAGGGTCCCACGTGTGGCTGAGTTGGAGGCCACAGTCCCTATTGAAATTTAGATGGCATTTTCTTATCTCCAAAGCTTCTCGGATCAGCCGGGGCTTGAAGTTTTTCACTTTGGCGATTATCTTTGTTTGTCTGAGGTCAATCGCGTGTCCCGAGGCTGAATGATCCGCTACTGCTGATTTTAAGGGTTGTTTCAGTCGAATCGCCCGCTCGTGTTCTTCTAAGTGGGTTTTTACGGAGCGTCCGGTTTCGCCGATATATTTCTTCTTACACGTTTGGCATGGTATCTCATACACTCCTTCCACTTGAAATGGTGTTGCGTCCTTCATACTCCTCAGACAGTTTCTAATTTTTAAAAGTGGCTTGAACACAGCTTTGATTTTTCAATCACACTTGATCACACAGTTTTAACCAAGAATAAAAGACGACGTTTTGCCAACATTGAGGATATAATGGCAGAATGGCTGAAGAAGCTAAAGGCCATGCCGAAAATTGCGTTCCAGAAGTGCTTTATAGATTTGAAAAGCGCTGGAAAAAATTTATTATTTCTAATGGAGACTACTTTGAAGGGAATAATATTAACATCAACGAATAAATAAAAGTTTTTATGAGAAAAAATAAATTTCCTCGTATATTTTCACCAAATCTCGTATTCCCACTTCCATCTCCAATACAAATTTTAATTAAAAGAAAATAGAGAATAGGTTTGCCAATGAGGGAGCAGTATCAGAAAACACTCTATGGCTCAGAGACATGGGCCATAGAAAATCTGGAGAAGAGAATAGAGGCTTTCAAAACTCGGCACTGGAGGTGAAGAAGGAATGGACGGATAGGATCAGAAACGAGGAGCGCAGAAAAATAATAGTGGAGAAAACCATATTGAGCACTATCAGTAAGACTTTTTTCAAAGTATGGTCTATCCTAATTGATATCCAAATGAATATATCACACTTTGAGGCATAATGAATTTGTAAGGAACATAATTGATGGGAAAATAGAAGGGAAAGTCTCTCCGAGGGACAATTGCATAGGCCAGCTAAAACTGGGAATGAAAACATAGAGCAAAGAAAGGACATTAAGGCATTAGCAAGGGAAAGAGTAGAATGGAATTCTTCAGTTAATCAATCTTAGGATTGAATGATTAATAACAATGATCATCAATCTCTTGCCCACCACCCTGGACGGACACAATCCCATCTTCAGTAAGAAAACAGCTCTCATTAAGATAATAGCCGAGGGATCAAGTTTCTTATGCATCAAACCATTCATTATCGAAGTTCCTGAAAGGAGGTAATGAGAACAATGTCCAGCAATCATTCTTTTATGAGTAAACTTTTTATATTTTACAACGGAGTGATAAGGACGCTAGGAGAAAGAAACCGAGAACATGGCCAGGATGTTTTTGCTTGCTATGTAGATCTCGAGAAGACGTCTGATAGGGTGGATTGGACGAAATTAATTGAAGTGCTGCAGAAATGAGGTGTTCAACTGGAGGGACAGACATCTTATTCGGAATCTGTATATGAACCAGACGGCGTAGGTTGGGGTAGTTGATGGAGAACCGGGATGGGCCGTGATAGGACAGAGAGTAAGGCAGGGGTGCCTACTATCGCCATGGCTTTTTAACGTGCATTCAGAAGAAATAGTGAGGGGTCATGGGGGACGATGGAGGTTGGAAAAAAGGAAGGAGGGTATTTGATAAATTCCGTGAGATTTGAAGATGATCAAGCGTTGGTTTGTCAGTTTTTCAATAACGAATGTGTTACAGGTGCAGAGCAAAAGGTATGAGATGAAGATAAAGCATAGGAAGGCGAAAGTGATAAGATTTTCTAAAAGTAAGAAAGCGAATTTGAATATAAGGGTGAGAGGTTATAAAAATAATACTTAACGGTTAACGTATCTGGGTCGCATTTTGGAAGAAAATGACTTTAGTGATAGGGACATCAGACTTGTCCTGGCAAAATAAGCATTTTCAAAGAGAAGGGAATAAATGAGGGGGTCTGAGAAGAGATATAAAGAAAAGACTGGTGAAATTCTAATACGGAGAGTGGTGCTTAATGGGTCAGAAGATTAGTCATTGCGAAGAGAGGATGCACGTAGACTTGAGGAGTTTGAGATGTGGGTTTGGAAAAGGATGGAGAGGGTGAGCTGGATGGCGAGACAAATTAAACAGGAGATATTGGATATGGCTGAAGAGGAGATAATCCTGGCGGCGGAGGTTCAGAGAAGGCAGAAGGGATGTACGGAGGACGTTTTGAAAGGCAGGACATGTTGTAAGCGTGGAAGAGGAAAGAAGAAGATAGGACTTCTGGACGAAATTTGAATAGATAACGATATGAGGAATTTAAGAGAGATCTGATGGCAAGGGACCTCAATATTAGGGAAAGTGAGATGATGTCGAAGATTTTTGGACGTTAGAATAAGAACTGTCTAACAACCTAGCAATCAGCAGGTAGAATATTCAGTTGAACATAACTTTTGATGGTCCAATCGCATTACGGTTTCAAGTTCATTTAATTTTATTTTTATATTTAACTTTAATATTGATGGATATCTTTGTTAGTTTTACTAGCTTAATTTCAACAATCTAAACCTTTTTATCTAAAAGCTCTGGTCATGCCGAGATTGTGAATTCCTTTTTTTTTCTTTTTCAGTCGCTGTATCCAGCAAAAAAAACAAACTGCTCCTATATCAAAAAAGTATTAATTGTTTTGAAAACGAAACGAGACGAGAGTCTCGTACGAGACTCGTGGCCGAGACGACACTCGAGACGAGACCCGTGTTTGGAAAACGAGACTGAGACGAGACTGACACATGTCTCGTCTCGCGGCAACACTACTTGGTGGTGAAATCCATCTCTACAATTTAAAACTGTTTACAACAATTTATCCAAGCAACAATTTACGACCTTGGCAACAGGGATGAATAGCAATGTGTAACAATACAATTAATAATAATTTATCAAAAAAGTGCTCAGATTTATGAACTATCTAGGGGACGATCGCGCAACTTTGGTATTCCGTTCGAGTTGGAATCCGGAGTTTGGAAGACGATACAAATAAAATAAGAAACAATTCCGATGTGCGATTGTATAACTCATTCGTATTCTATTCTTGGAGCCAGATTCCATTCGTGCGAAACCTCATGTGGAATTCTACACGTTGCTGAATCTACACTCTCCCCTAGCTTCTGTACAAGCGCCAATGAATTTCTCGGAATCGGAAATGCGTTTTTTTGTTCTCAACCTTCGTTGAAATGCGAACATTTCTCAGTATCATTATCAAAGTTTTGCTCAACGTATTACTTTTTGTCATCTACTGCGATGAAAAATGTCAAGGAAGAAGAGATTAGGGAAGATTCATGCTTATCGATTTTACTGCCCTTGCTCGCTGGCGTCCACCCCCCAGCCAAACACGCGTCCAGAAGAAATGGGAAGGACTAAAGGAGGAGACACACGTTCTCCTATAAACATGAGCGAGCGAGATGTAGGTACATTCATACACAAGGAGAAAGAGGTGGTGAAATGCAGTGTCGGAGGAGTGCTCTCATTTTCACCACGCGCGGGGGGAAGGGAAGTAGCGAGGAGGGAATGGTAAAATTGAGGGAAAAAATAATTCTTAAAAAATTAAAAAAAAGAAAGCCAATAAATAAAATCTGAATAAAAAGATGAAAATAAATGCCTAACCATCGATATCGAGTATTTAATTAAATATATAACGAAGAGAAAAGTTTACTTTTACAGTTTTTCATTTCTTTGAATATATTATCAATGCTGTAGCAATGACAGTCGTTAGAGGTTATCTGAAAATACAGCAGTCACCTGTAGCCTTATATCGATGAGAAATTTTTACTCTTCCAATAAAATTTTCAATGCAGTCGGGGACGGTGTCTGAATAGATTTTTTGTGTTACATTAATTGTTGTCACTAAGTATTAGTTTGTAACATAACGGTGAAACCGCCATGTTGAGGGCGATATCGCCACGTGGTGCATAAAGCACAAAATTAACAATCGACGTCAGCCATGTTGGGCATTTCTACTTCGCCTTCCATTCCCGGTGGAAGGGGGGAACAATATACTTTATAAACAAGCAAAATCGCTAGGTGACAGGGAAGCCTATAGCGTAGATTTACGGCTTCACGTGAGGAGAAGTCGGGAAAAGGAGAAGGGAGGTAACAATGGGAGTTAGTCGAAATCAAGGGTGCCCTTGGAGTCTGTGAAATAGCAATACGCGCAAGGAAAGACGTTCCGAGACGAGAAAGTTAAACAGAGACGAAGCTCTCCTTTTATATCTTAATTCACGTGAAGAATTAGAAGAAACTCATGCGGGTGCATCCCGATAGCCAATTAATCTGGACAGCGGCTTAAGAGAGGCGAGACTACCTGGCTGCTCAACCAGGAAATAGCGGGAGCCCATCGACACCAATGAGTCGTGTAGGACACAAGAAGCCCACCGAGGGAAGGCAGCTCACCAGTGTCGTAACTATATATATTTTATGTAATGTGTTTATGTGTTGATATAAAGTGTTAAGCTGATTGATGAAGATAGAGTGGGAAAAAGGAAAAGTGACTTTAAAAGGAACTATAATCATTAAGCTTTCGCGCCCACTTCATTTTGTGAACAGATCTCACTAGGATAAGATTCACATATTAAATACATGTAATTATTGTAAAATATAATATTACGCAATTGATTTAATATAATAAAGGGTAATTTATGTTTAAAATAAGTCTCAAGCTTTATTTCGCTGAGTTAGCCACGCAAATAAATAAATAAAAAGGTATGTAAAGGGTGTAGAAAAGATCGAAGTACGGGGATAATAGAAAAAAGTGAGTAGGTTGTATCACAAGTTTTATATAACTTTAATTTACAAAAAGGTACCAATCTGATATTTACAACTTTCTGAATCGATTTAGTTCCTCAACGAGAGATCATACATCAAAATCGGTAGAGCCTGTGGGCTGTTATGGTGGAACAAACATGCAAACATATCACTTCCGGTCAGAACCGGAAGTAAACTCCGGTTATATGTAGCCTATGACACTTGCAACAACGTAAGAATTCTATCGAGGGGTCAAACATCAAATTCGGGTGGGCGGTTCTGCTGTTATGGTGGAATAAACATACCCACATGCAGACATCCAGGCGCTGAAAACATAGCACTCCTTTTTTCCGGGCAGTCGCGTAAAAAGGGGGATAGATTAATTTACCCCAAGGGCGAGATGGGATAAGGGTGGGGAGAAAAAGGGGGTGAGATTTTCGTTGGTGGGCGATTGTGTGAGGAATACACATACACATATGTCACAAACATCATGCAGTCGGCAGGGGAGGTGGTCCACGAGGCAAAAGGGGTTTTACAAGTGCTCCTCTCGCCAGAAACCACTGCCGCCTACCCGCTCGCTTGCTTCTCTTTGTCTCGATGCTCATTCTGGCCACTCGAGATCCGTGAAAGGTGTGAAATATGACGTATAGAGAAGGAGAAGGGGAAGAAGATGAAAGAGGAGGAGAGTGTCTCTCGTTGGCACCCCTTGACAGAAGGAGGGAGAAAATGGGGTGTGAAGGAAGCAAGGTGGAGGGAAAACGTTTGAAGAAAAAAAAATGAAAAAACATGAGAGGGGTTGAATGGGATAGAGGGTGGTGTGGAACAGGGATGGTGAGAGGGAAGGGCTGGTTTTGGATTCGGTACTCGAGTGGGCGGTTGCAGTGGATGTGGGTGCATTTGAGCAGTGCATGGGCGTGAATTCCGTGACAGCCGCAAGCGGCGGAGGGAGGTTTAATCCATTCGTGCCCAGATGGTACTTTTCAATCCTTAAATTCAAACCTCCCTCCAAGTGCCCTAACGACCACATGCATATATTGCTAACTAGAAAATGGTATAAGAATAAAGATTTTCGCGGTGGTCTACGATGAACTTCTTCATTTTTCCGGAAGTTCGTGTAGTCCAGGTGGTATCCCTCGTCTCGGTTAAAATTGTAAAAATCGGAAAAAACCTGGTAGTAAAGCGTTCTGGCAGAATGATTCCCTGTTGGTGGTGATTGGCCCATTGCTACACTCGCCACTTCCATATGATTCTACTTCCATGAGTCTTTAGGCGAAGATAGAAAATCGTCATATGTGTAATAAAACAGAATTGGCATACTTAGAAAATTTCTTATTGCTAAAATTTTCAAATTTAAACAATATTTCATTATTTACATTTTTAACACAAATTGGAAAGTTTTGCGCAATAAATGTCTACATTAGATATGAACAGCGTAGTCATGAAATTTCATAAATTGAACACTGAAATTGCATGATGCTTTAGTGAGTAAAAATGGGTTGAAGATGGAGGAAAATTAGAGCGAAGGCTTCCGCAGTGACTTGAAAAACTGGATTCCATATTTTCAGGTTCAACCGCGTGCGTCAACGTTATGTTTACCAACGTTTTCTCCTCACAGGCAGGCGTTACAGGCGGCGTCTTCAGGTCGAAGTGGAGATGTTGGATTGCAGCCTGATTATAATTCGGTTCTGCGTTTCCTAGGGGGTTGAATAATGAATAGCCTTTTCCATATTGCTGCAGGAGAATACTCATCCTCTCTGTTGAAATTCTTTGGATTTTTCATAATTTTTATGGCCTCGCGAATCACCCTGGGGAATTATTTTTCCTCTGCGATCACCCATGTTTTGCAAGTCAACGTTGTGGCCAGGTTTCGAACAGGAATGTTCGGCTATGCCTGAGAGTCGGAAGTCTTTCTTTTTCAGTGCTATCTCGTGTTAAACAGTTGCAACAGAGAGGATTCACTGTCAACAACATGGAAAAGAATATTCAACCCCCTCAATCATGGAATATGAGTTTACACTTATGCTATATCAATTGGAAACTATACTTGGTGGCCAGTATGATATGAAACTGAACGAAACTGAGACGAAGATACTCAGAGTGGGGAAAACCTATGATGCTAATACAAAGGTTTTCATTCATGGTGTGTAACTGGACAGTGTCCAAGAATTTACATATCTAGGCAGTAAAATAACAGCTGATAGAAGGAGCAAACGAGAAATAACTAACCGGGTGAGTATGGCGAAAGTAGCGTTCAACAAGAAGAAGAGGTTAGATACGGCATCAGGAAAAGATTGCTCAAAGTGTTTGTGTGGAGTGTCCTTATGTATTGCTCCGAAACTTGGACTATTGGGAAAGACGAACGAAGGAGGCAGGAAGATTTGAGTTATGGTGTTATAAGAGGCTATTGAAAATTCGTTGGACAAATAAGATCTCCAACAATGAGGTATTTAAAAAAATTCAAGAGCATCCTACACTTTGGGAGAGCCTGAAACGGAGAAGAGATGAATGAATTGGACACATCCTACGGCACGAGGACTGGCTTACGACCATAATAGATTATATTAGACCCGGTTACTATTCCCGGAAAAAAAATGTATAGGCCGACCAAGACTGACATATATCAGGCAAATAATACAAGACGTCGGCTGAACATCCTATGCCGAAATGAAAATATTAGCAGAGAATAGAGACCTATGGAGGAATGTGATAGCTGCCAACCAGCCTGAGGGCTGATAACTACCGAAGAAGAAACCATGGAAATACAGAACGAACTAAGCATGCATATTGGTACCACTAACTTGCCATTGTAATTCAGCTACGATCCAACATATCCACTTTGACCAGAATACGACTCCTGCAACAGAGGAGGGAACGTTAGTCATCATAACGCTGAGGCACGCAGTTGAGCCTGAAAACAGGGGAAAATCAGTTTTTAATCTAATAGAAATACCTTTTTCAAAAAAGGCATATCTATCATAAGCGAATCATTTCATAAAATCTAATGGTAATTAAACATTTAGGTAGTAACCAATCTTGTATTTGGAGTTATCGGTTAAATTACTGCAAAAATTGAAGACTAAAAGGCTCCAGACATAGTATCAAGAACTTCTGAGGCTTCAGTAGTAATGATGACTCCAGAGCAACTTTCATCATTCAAGCATTTCCCCATCACCTCACATGAGGTTGAGAGGTAAATGTCTCACTTCAGAAACATCCTGACCGATATCAGTTCACAGACGAACATTAAGAGAAATATGTGATTTCAGAGAAATTGACACATCAAGATATTTCATGCATCTTTATTTTACAGGCTAAAATAGGGGCTAGGCCTCATGTCCGACCTCTCTTTGCTTGCTTTGCCATCACTCATGCTAAGAAATAAATAAATAATGCTTTTAAAATACTCAACAGTTGTTTATTTAAAAAACTGAAATATCGTGGGACTTTCTTTCTTATTGATTTTTACAAAGCATATAAAACCTGTGGGCGGTAAAATTAATTTTTCCATTTATTCTTTCCTGCGTTCCTTCCTACTTGGCGTCCTCCACCATACATTCTTCAGCAGTAGTACAGGTTGCATAAAGGTGGGTTTACACTGGCAAGTCGATAGCGCAAGTTATTGCAGCAAGCGTCTTTTGACCTACATTGCAGGTGTTAACGGCTCTATAAGTCCGCTTGCTGAACATTTAAAAGTTTCGGCAAGTCACTTGGAGAAGCCTATTGTCGCGAGTGTAAACAGCAGCTAATCTGGCTCTGCACTAACTAGTGAAAAATATTTCGCCCCGAAATATTTTTCACTAGTTTCGAATTTCGAAATATAAATAAATATAATATTTGCAGTTGCAGTTTTAGGCTAAAATTTTTATATGTATCAAGTGGAATACAATTTAATAGTATTTCCTAGGAGTTTCCTAGGAGTTTTATTATAGTTTCAAATATTGGGATGAAATACTCGATTAGTGTCCATTCAATTGGATGAAGTGAAAAGAAGATAATTCTTTCCAGTTCATCCAATTGAATGAACAGTAATCGAGTATTTAATCCCAATATTTGAAAATTTTATAATTTTTGTGACAATAAGCCTAATTTAAGTGCTAATTTAGGCTGCTAACTTTTTTGTATTTTAAGTGCCTAATTGTTCTTATCTTACCTATAATGCAACGATATCAAAGGACGAGTAACGTTACTGTTATATAAGTAAGAAATAAACTGCAAGTACTGAGGGGAACTGCAAAGGTTAGAACAATATAACGGGCTAACAAATACTATAGTGGAATGATATTGCACGATGTGCAGCAATAGCAAAAACTTGACATGAAAATAATGCATTGTAATGAAACACAACTAGCGTACTTAGATTATTTCTTATTGATAAAATTTTCAACTAAAAAATATTTTATCATTTGCATATTTTAACACAAATTGGAAAGTTTTGTGCAAGAAATATTTCTCACTCCACAACGCTGCTTAATCTACTTTTCAGCTATTTTTTCTGGAATTGATGAGCAAGCTCATTATCTTTAATTAATAAGCTGTGGCAAGTGATTTGATTGAACGTGCCTTTACGTTCCAAAACGCTAAAGAAATCACCTCTTTTATACCAAAATTTCGGCAATCTTAAATGAAAATATTATTAAAAATTATTTTTCCGGATGATTGTAGTTTCAGGTGAGTAGATTACTTACCGGGATAATTTGAACCACACCTATGAAATTCTCAGATGTTCTCATCCCATAAACCAATGTCTGAAACCATTTGCTTGGGTCCCCCAAGACAGGTTGAAATATGGAAATAAATCGGTCTACTAATTCTGATGATAATATAAATTTATGCAGTTTGAAAATGATCCGATTTCCTGTCTAGTTGAGTGTATGGCTCCTAAAGGACAACTTTTTTATTTTCTCAAACGTACTTACGGAATTTTTGTAAAAGTTTGCTCTTTCGCCAATTATTTCCCAAGTTTTGTGAGGATGCAAGACGGCAAAAAATAAATTTTGTCTGTGAAACAGTTTCCGTGCGTATACGAGGAAATATCACGGCCTTTTAAATATGTCCAGCATTTTTTCATAACACAATCTCCTACTCAGGACGAAGAAATGTAGAAAAAAAATCATTCCTTCCTGTTATCTTGGTGGGTATTTTGGTTAATTGCGTCTACCACGGTCATTGCATTCATCTCCTTCCATTCCGTCATGCCACGATTTATTCCCATGAAATTGAGTAGTTTTATTCCCTCAATTTTCCTGATAGAATTAAAGGAACTTTTGCAAGATTGTTGTAATTTTCTCTTGGAAAGCGAGACTAGCGATATTTTAGCATTTTAACTTCTTAGGCTGCTACTATTGCCCATCTTAGGTAGGGTTTTAATTTTAAAATTGTGTTGAGAGAAATGTCTGCCAAAAATACAAGACAATTATTCTTCCAAGACGTATTATCTTTTTTGTTGGTAAAATTAGAGGCTGTTTTTAACATAGCTTATTCTTCCTTCTTATATTCAAAAGAGAGACTCCTCTTAAGAATAACGCGAAACAGAGAAATTTAATTTCTTAACGAGAAATATTCTATTCCTTTAACAACATCTAAGGTTAAATTCCACAAAATTAACTTGCAAACCATTCAAAAGCCACATAATTAAATTTTATTGAAGTTGGAGAGTATATTAGCGATGTACTCCTGAGTGCTTCCGTAGTTGAACGTTATGTGAGGTACTCTTAAGAGAAGAAATACTGGCAGTCCTAAGAACAGAGAGCTGGGGCATGTTTCTCAAAGCTACAAGCCTACAAGTTACAAGAGTATTCACTTGTAACTCGTGAAATTCTGTTCCTCAAACGTACAAGTCTACTAATTACAAGTTCACATGTAAGAAGTGCATTTCACAAGTTGCAAGTGTTTACTCACAAGTGTTTTCATGGTTACGGTACATTCTGTTTTTCAAACAGACTTGTAAATTACAAGTCCTTGTAACTTGTAAGAAAATTTCTACTAGTCCTCCGAGGTGAGTAAATCGCAGTCAATCGGAAAGAATAACCTGGGAACACAAATGAAAAGCGACTTGCGATCTCTTTTTCTCAACTGTTACGAAGGCGATAGCGATGAACAAGGTATCAGTAGACAGGATTTTCCCGACTTTTGACATAATATGCTCAGTTTACGTTAAAACACATTGTTTGTTTATAATTTAAAGTTAAAATAAAAGTCTTTTAGACTAAAACGTAATGAGATAAGAACAACCCCACGGAGACTTTGTGAATAAACAACGAAGAAGAAAGATTTATTTCCGACAGGAGACATGTATGTTGCTTTTAATCTTGCAATTTATAAATAATCTCATTGGATAAAGAATACATTATTTTTGGGAGGTGGGAATGGTTGAAAATTCTAAAGTTACGCACTAGTTTGCTGGTATTATTTATAGCTATTTAACAATATATACCAACTTTTCATGTCACGGCATTATGTTTATACATTGAGAGGTAAAAATGCAGAGCATAAGTTCCCGTACTAAAATGATAAATCGCTATGAAATATTCTGTCGTGAAAGTTCAATAGGAAACTCCATGCGTATTTAACGTCGTCATTTTTATGTGATGCAGGAGATGCAAATGCTACGCTAATATGATGTGGTTTTTCCTAATACGCCGTAGACATATGTCCGATATCCTTAGAGCAGCTTGGGGCTCAAGAACAAGTGAAATTAAAAATTCATTGTGCTTAAGTCCTAGTACGAAGTTACATAAATCGGTGGTAAAATCTCTCCTAAGCCCATCAAAATGAAAGAGAAAAAAACTAACCCTTGTAGGGATCGATATCGTATCCTTCGGCATCGTAGTACTTCACTCTACCACCACCCCAATTGACTTCATGAAAAATTTGTGTTCCCCTTGGGTATTAATAATCAACATTCAAAATGACTGAACTCGTAGTATTCACTTGTCTGACGATAAAACGTTATTCCGCTATTTATTCATATCTATGAATGATAAACACTGCACAAGATGATGTCTTGACATGCAAGAATTGTGAATAACCTTAATTTCGAGTTCATCTTTCCCTTCATGTGATGGAATACACGACTTTTCCTCATGGTGTTCATGTTTTGCAGGCAATTCGTCCTCGCTTGAGATATTTAAGGTAAACTGTGAACCAAAAATTCCGTTTATCTTGTACTCACGTATTTATAGACACCGAGCAACGCACTAACTCTTGGTTATAGAAGATGGCTGGAGAAACTCGCAAAATATATTGAAAGATTTAAATAATAGCTAAATATGGACTAGACGCCCGCCATTTTCACTTGTAAAATCTTTGAAAATTCACAAGTCCTCCGTTTTCGTTTGAGAAACACTTGTAAGTCACACTTGTAAGATCCGACTTTTAACTTGTAGACTTGTAACTTGTGGACTTGTAGCTTTGAGAAACAGGCCCCTGGTATGAAATAATGTATGAATGTACGAGAAGCAAAGATGGTATGCAAGGATGAGCCTTGCCTCATTGAGACAGTATGGATGAAATTATTAACGCAGAATCAGATTTACAGACCTATCGCTGAGAATAAAATTATTTATTTTACTGTGCCTATCCAGGAACCACGTGATTGATATCAACATCTACAAAGTACCGTACAAGCTACCAACAGGGTGTGTGGCACGGGGTGATTCCTTACCTGGAATGCAGCACTCGTCCCAGTTCAAACAGGACCTCGAACATTTCCCCGGCCGCTAGGCGCATACCAAAAAGCAGTCAGAAGAACATTGCGCAGTCAAACCATAAACTGGGAGAGTCCTGCGTAGACAAACATGCAAGCATGCAGTACCCTGGTAAAGAGACAACTGGTTGAAATTACTAAAACTATTAATTTACGCATGCTACGAGATATTAATTCATGCAGAGAACAAAATAATTCCAGACATTTCAAACGGGGTGAGGTGTTAGATGTTATGTTATTAAACACAAGTGAAATATCTACTCTAGCTAGTGAGGGTGGGAGTTTCATATGATTGATCAATCTCAACCCTATTTGATCGCTTATTGTACGCGGAAAAAATGACATTTTAAATGACAATCAGTTGTGTAGTCTATTTCACGCGTATATATACAGACGCGGTATAAGTATGTTTCCGATGTTCCAGCATTACAGCAAAAGCGTAGGCGTCCAAATGAAATAAATAGGATGGAGATTGTGAAACATTTGAATTCCTCGTGAAGGGAACACATATTTCGTTTCTCCCCCGATTGTCGCCTTCCGCCGTCCAAATCCTAGCGCCTCACTCGTGTTTTCCTTTTCGATTCGCCAATCGTCCTCGCAAACTCCTCTGCTGTCCTCAGATCTCACACGCACTCCTTTCACTACCCCGGAGCACTTCCGAATCCCTTTTCACTCTCTCTCTCTCCCTCTATCTTCCTCCCTTTCCATCCACTTCTCGTTCTTTTCGCAGCGTTCGCGCGTCCTTAACACGCGGCAGGCAGTCACCACTCCATTCGCCCCCGAAGCCATAGTTACTCGCTTCCCGCCCCGAGGAACACATCCCAGCATCGCTCCTTTCTCCGCCCGGCGATTCTCACGAGCCCCAAGCTCCTCCCCTCGGACAACCATTTTTGCAGACACTTTTTCGAGATCGCTTTTCGACGCCATTATTTTTTTCGCTTTCATACCTGCGTTGCAAAAAGGGTATGGGCGATGGGAGCATGAGAAGAAAAAGGCATATAAATACCGTCCCTGAAAAAAAGCCAAAATATCCGAGTTTGAGATAGAATAGATTTATTATTATTATTGAAGTTCGCGTTGAATTACGATGGCTTGATGGTGTAACTGGCTAACACACCTGACCGGCAATTGGGAGATCCGGGTTCGAATCCCGGTCAAGTCAAATGATTTTTTCATGGTGAATTGCACCATCTTCGGTGTATAACTTCGCACCCGTGCGCGTGACTGCGTACCACATCATTTGTAAACGCAATGATTGGAAATTTATTATTATTAGGTTTATCTACCGGTTAAGGTAAGTATAAGTGAAAAATCATGAAGGTTTTGAAAGACTCCGGTCCCTATCCCGATGCACGATTTCATTCTTCATCTTAGCATACGTCCAACCTCTCTTCATCCCATCCACAAAGCATATTATTTACTTCCCCTTCTCCGCTTGCCCTTAATCACTGCCTTCAGCATCCCTTCCCCCCTCATAACCTGTTCGAACCTACTCTGCCATCTTAATCTCCAGAAGTTTTCTCTTCACACCCTCCATACTAAATACTTCTTCGTTTGTATTCTCTTCCGTCCACCGTATTTTATCTATTCTTCTCAATCCTCCACACCCACACATTAAACTCCTGCAAAATATTCTCGTCCTCCTATATCAAGAGTCCAGGTTTCTACGCCATACAATGCTACACTCCATGTTAAACTCTTCGACAACCTTTCCTCTACATTCTTATCCTATGTTCCCGTCATCATCTCCCTCTCATTTCTGATTGCAGCTTAAATCATTATTTTTTCTGGATTATTACATCAACTATGAACAAATAATTAAATTTCAGAGATCATAAATACATAAGTTAATTATGGCATAACTATGAATTAATAACAAGATAATGGATACAATGAAATACATGCATGAAAAATTAGTAAGTGATACATTTGATATTTATTTGCTTGCCAAGAATAAGCTAGGAATAAACACTATGAGAAACGCAGACTACTACCTACTTACAGATTGAAGAGTGTTCTTCTAAATCTACTTTAGGATGAGCGGTCTTTTCGATTCTTGGGCAAGTTATTCCCGATAAGGGATCCAAAAATAGTGAATGATTTCTGAAAAGAGGAGGTATAAAAATGAGGGATACAAAGATAATTTGGATGGGCTCTGGTTATCATATTTAGAGATTTTACTGCCGTGAGAAAAACAATTTTAAAATACTTGTTCATTTTAAAAATGTAAATGTTAATTTATTTTATCAAGTAATGCATAAAACAGATAATCATTAGTTTTTTCTCTTCAATATCAAGATGTTATATGCCGATAAAAAATTAACCGATTGCAAGGAAATAAACTGCAAACTAAAGAAAGTGTATGCATATGCTGCTAAATTGGTATATATAAATTTAAAATCGTGTTTATATACGTTTATAGAACAGGAGAATAGGTACTTTTTCGCCACCGAAAAAAAAGTATATTATAAGTAAAATAATAAAGTAAAATAATAAATTAAATATATGCATCACTCTTGTACAAGCTCTTAAAATATTGAGATATAGCAACTACGATTACAAGTGGAAGCTGACTTTCTTAACAGCATCATCAAAAACCGATATTGTTAATTATTTATGAAAGATAGAATTCCTGAGGAGGGTTAAGAAGAAAAGATGCTTCATCAAAACCCTGCGACAGGCGAAAGACAAACTCGATGGATACACTCTCAAGATATACTTAATCACCTTTTTTAAGAAATAATGTTAGGAGAAAAACATAAGAAATATCACTTTTTTATTTCTTAGAACGCCTTTTATTTCGCTTACATAAAACAGGAAAAATGAAAATACAATTTTCTTGATTTCATCGTACAGAAAATTAATCTTATTCAAAATTCCAAAAGTATTCCAGGTTTTCAGCAAGCAGTAAACATTTAGCCAACACACTTCTGGAGTAGCCATTAATGCTTTTTGAATTTTAATTCAAATTGTCTTACTCTACGACTAAATTTACCTAACACCTTCTCATTTATCAGGAATCATCAGGAAGGACATTATGTAGGAGTTCCAGCGAGTAACGCCTGATACAGTGTCCCATATACTATATTCCTCCACACTTGTTTCATGATTTATCCATCCTACCTCACTGCTTTCACAAACAATGAGACTACACACTTAAACACACATACACTAGTGAAAACCCTAATATGGAGCCTAAGACAATACCATCGAGATACTTGGTGATTATGGAACGGTGATGACTCTAAATAGGAAACTTTCTTCGATTATCAGGAGTAAATTTAAAATGTTAACCTGTGTAGGCAAGAAGACAAACGAATACGTAAAAATGTATTTGTGGGTAGAGATATAATGCTTGTGAGTTTACTAATTGGGAGAAGCAAATGAATGGAAGACATAGGTGGAAGTTCAAATAAGATTAAGACGCAATTAAGACAGAAAGAAAGAAAAGCATTTATTGTTCTTGGACTTACAGTGTCCACTGAGAACACAACAATTAATACCTTGAAACTAGAGCTCAAAACAGTACATGCTGAAAAAGTATAAGAAAGGCGGATACATATTTTACAAAAGAAAAATAATAATGCACTCCATGTGAAATATAACATAGAATATATACCTTCCAGCGCTAAGAGGTAACGAAAATACCTTTTTTTAAGTAAATTATGAAGTGGAATCTCTGATTTCACGGGGAATACTGTTCCATAACCTTATCCCAGAGACACAAAAAGATTTTTGGTAGGTGGTAGTCTTATTTGCGGGGAGATAAGATAACCATGGCCCATTCTGGTCGTAAAATTGGCTTTTTTTATCACTAATAGGGAACAAACGCGTCAAATATGTAGGTTCAAGGTTTTTAAAGAGACCATACAGAAACGTACCGAGCAGGTATTTTCTCCTCGATTTGACCTTCAGCCATGCAAGCCGAGTAAAGTGAGGGGAAAAATGATCACCTTTTTTTAAGTTGAGGATGAACCTTACACACATGTTTAACGATCGTTGAAGTTTTGTATTTAGTTCATCAGTGAGATCACGATATACCAGACAATAATAATCGAAATGGGGGAGAACAAGTGAGAAAATAAGTTGCGTACGTGTGTGAAGTGGTAACAGGTTTTTGTGAATTTTTAGCTGGTAAGGGACCATATAAACCTTACTGCACTTGGCTAGTACATGGTCTTTCAGATCTTAATTTAATTAAGTCTTAATTTCAAATCATGGTCTTACAAATAAGGGGGAAGTGTAGTGTAAACTCGAAAAGAAAAGGATATGGATTTAGAATGGCATGATAGTAATTCGTCGGTGAGTTGTATTCAATGTAGACAAAACGGAAGGTTTTGAGAGAGGAATGTTGGAAATTACCTATGGTCGAGGGATGGGAGATAATTATGCCAGAGGCTGTACCAAGACCTACTTATATTATTACAGTATAGCTCCCGCAAAAGTTCCTGGAGCAGACCTACGTGGAAGGGAGGGGAGGTAGAAGGGAAGGGATGAAGGGAAAAGACGGAGGGGAAGAGAGGGAAGCAACAAGAAAGAGTGACCAAACTACTTCGTGAAAAAGGCACGAGGCACATAAGACAAGTGGATCAAATTACCCATCACTATAACTTTACGATGGACCCTACCTTAAGGTCACACAAGTCGAAACGGGACTGCAGGTAGTGGTGATTCATCCCACTTCTTAAAGCGCTTGTATTGTCAGTAATTAAAAAGGTTTTGTAACCCTCCACACTAAATAATCTTCCTCCACCTTTTTGTAGGATTTTGAAAGTTCCGTAGCCTATGTCCCAAAATCGTCCACTGTGCAGCCGTGGGAACTATAACGATGGACTCTAAATTTTCGCATTTTGATCCACGTACGTTGCCATCCCAGTCAAAATACTCCGATGAAAACACTAATATTCATACATCATCACACCAAAGCAGGGGAAAATTGCGTATGGATTACAGGTATACCAAATGGTGGCATTAACGATGAAAAAATCTGCTTGAAATTTTGTGACTGTGTGGCGCCAACTAAAGCAAGGCATTTCATTTCCTCTCTCATTAATTGAAAAAAGCTATCATGTTTTTTTATGACTGAAAATTATGGTTAGACATCGTTGGCTTTAACTATCGACCCAGGCTCAATGCGATTTGCTTACTACGAAAAGCTTTTGGCCTAGAGTGATGCAAATATGCATTATAGGAATTGTCCACAAGAACAATCCTGTAACGAATTTCTGCAAATGAGTCTTACTACAAACTCCCATCAGATAAGAGAATCGTACTTTTCTCTGTAAAAACATGATATTGCAATTCAAGGAGAGCTGCACCATTCTAAACTAAAAAGATATATTTACAGAAATTTGAATAAATACTAGCTCTATAATAGAGTCTACAAATGTAGATACCTAGGGTGGAAAAAATTTATAATAAATCTCACTTAACAGGTCATACACACATAAAGTATGATGAAACACGAACACACCGAAAAAGGAATCATTATATCCTTTTCAAACTCCCTATCGCAACAATTTTCCATTCTCCCGCTCAAAAAGGCACCCTATCTCCTTTGATGGCATGTACAATGCCTATCTTGTACCCCTCTCTACCCGAATTTCATGACTTTCTTACGTCCATTTAGGCACTCCAAACATTTCGTTGTCTCTTATTACCTCCCTCAACCTCTGACATCCCGCCCCCTTACATCTTACAAAACAGAGTCAAAATTGCCCGCGATCAAGACAGAGAAGAAAGCGGGGACATTTCGAAGGATTTCCGTGAGGAAAAAGGGATTAGGAGAACACGCTAGGGGGTTCAGACGGAGAGAAAGGCGAGAATGAGACGCGTCACAGAGTTGGAGGAGCAGTCGGGATAGGACATAGGGGAGGTAAACAAAATGGGGGAGGTTTCACGTATGTGGGGGGGGGGGATCGACATTGAGAGGGGGGGGAAGAAAAGAGGTGAATGCATGGAGGAAGGGAGTTATACCGTGTAAGGAAATGCCTCTCAGGATAGAGAGAGATGTGCGAGAGAGATGCGGATCCCTGACAATACGTGCAAAGTGTGAAGAGACTTCAATTTTCAAAGCTTTGAATCCGGAATAAATTGGACACGGAACACTTTTGTACACGGGGTTCCGGAGGGAAAGAAGAAAGAAGGAAGGGCACCTTGAATAGGAAGTAAAAAAAGTGAAGAGTGGCCCCCACCCTCAGAGGGAATAAAAATAACCATCCCGACCAGCCCCCTTTTCCAGAAATCCTACTCGGGTGGTAGGCAAACCCCTTTCTGCAGCGCCCCGACGACGAGAGCTTGAGGTATGCGAGAAGACAGAGAGAGAGGGTAGGACTTGCCAGGAAGGGGAGTGGGCGAAGAATGGTGCTTTGTGGAATACTTGGGCCTCCATTCTTCGAATGCGTTTCCTGAGGGTCCTCGAGGGCACGGGTTCGAGGATTCCATGGTGAGTCCGTCGCCTGCTTCCAATGCCGGGTTCTTTCTATTGGAGCAGGGTAGGTATGTGGACGAGGGTGGGCTTACGGAAAAAACTGGTGTCATGACGCCGGTCACCAACATCGTTAAGTGCCCCAGAGGCGAGAAAAGAATGTCCTCGAAGATCCGAATAGGAAGAGGCGTAGGAATAATGAATGGGAGGAATTGCCAAGAAACACTGTAGGAAATTCAACAAGCGAGTTATATGCCGTGATTTAACATGGAATTATAAGGGAGTGACGCGGTCAACTGTAAAATGAATAGAGTAGAGATCTGCGGCAAACCCATCTTCGGATTGGTGACCGAAGAAGAGTTTGATATCGGTATTTTTCCCTCTTCCAAGTAGAGTAATTTCAAAACCTTAACGCTTATTCAAGGATTAAATTAGTATTTGGGGTAGACGACTTACAACTGAGGTAATTATCGGCAGGTAGGCAAAAATTAAATAGGGGTTGAACGGAAGTTGAGGAAAAGTAGAAAAAACTAGACCGAAGCATAAGCCCACTCTCGACAAAAAGCGTAAATAAACCCACCAATTCACATACCATTCAACGAACGTCTGGTAGCAAAATATGGTGACAGTTGCGCCCAGCACCCGTTCAGTAGAAAAGTAAGAACTAACTCCACACGCGGGAGTAAGGTAGCAAGAGCGTTTGGCTTACAGGGTAAGGTTCCAAACTTTCGTTGCCACTATCAAAATGCTCAATTTGTTTACACATAACTCCTTAAACAAATCGTTAAGATGGGCCACGCCGATGGATTGCGAGCACTATCAGCACACTTTTAAGTAGATTCACTTTTGATATTAATTATTGCCGTGAATTTTCCTTGCCACTGCTGACATTTTCCCATCCTCTCAAGTCAAATACAGTTATGTTGTCATCATGGTCTACCATTTACTGTCCTCTCCCTCTGCTCGACGCATTCCACGTGAGCATTCTCCTCCTTGACATCACGCATCGCGCAGGCTATTGCCACCATGTTTCGCTATGCTTTTAAGGTGGTTCCATCGGAAAATAACTTAAATGTCATTTCATTCATATTGTGACCACAAATAGAAAAACGTGTCCACTATCTGATATGAACAAAAAAATTGTTCCTTTCCACACTACTTTTCTCACAAATTGAACATGAAATTACATGATTGAATGGGAGATAGAGAGAAACATGGAAAAAATAGTATTTTTCCATATAATATAAACGTCATTTTCGCAACAAAAAAACTGTGCGTAAGAAGGAAAAACTCCAAAGATATCAAATAAAAATAAAATATAGGAACCTTACCACCTAAATTTTTTTAGTTATTAGCAAATTACTGCCGTATTTAAAGTAAAAATGCGGTATTTCCATACTAATGGCGCTGTAATCGGCTAGAAAAAAAGTGATAATTTAAAATAAATTCGTGGAATAATCTGCATATTTTGAGTCTTAAATTCGATTTCCAATTTACAACGAAGGTCATCATCGAAAGCAGACATTTTTAAGTTAAATAAACAAAAATTTGGAATTTAATATTTGTTTTGGCTAACACGGTCGCGGTGGAACATCCTTAACGTGCTCTCTAAACTGCAAACATTATAATTACAACTAAACATATTTGACACTGCTGGGATTCAAATTCGGACTCTCATGAAAGGTGGGTCCGTAGAAACCGCAAGAGTCTGGAAATACTCATGGGAATCAGGGGTTAGAAAACAGAGATAATAGAGAAAAATGATGAGTTCAGACAGCTATGACAAAAAGTTACATTTACTATAAGCAAAATAGAAGTGAATTGAAGTACAAAACATAAGCTAAGCTTTTCAAGTTCATGAAGGATCGTACTAGATATCTCTTCAATCTGCCGGAAATAAAACAACACCCATGATGTTTTTGTAACTGCTATTATGGGTAATGAAATTAAATGAGTACCTAATAGTACCTGGAATTTCAGTATTCGTTTGGAGGATTTATTGCGTGCTTGTAAAAGTATAGGTACATTAAGAATTATCACATTTTTCATTTACTACTTGAAAACAAAATGTATTACTTTGAAATTTAAATAAAAGATGGGGTACGTAATAGGATCTCTGAGACAAGTTAAACAGATAAAATACCGTTTTAATATAGATAAAACAAATGAGCAATTCGATCAAGCTTTAGAAATAGTTCTTGTAAAGATATACTTAAAAATACTCGCGGTCACTAACAATAAGTACGTAAAAAAATTATTTATAGGAACATCCCAACAGAACATTTGGTGAAGTCGTACCTGGTGATATTTAATTGCCATTCTATTAATTATTTAAAAGCGTGGCAGCTTCTCTTGACACTCGTAAAAGCCAGAAATGCTTGCCTAGATAGTCTCATGAATCAGGCAATGGGAACAGCAGATATTTTATTGCATACTTATCGTAGCCTAACATTAATTCTTCATGATTATTCATATTTAGTAATTTCTAACTGGGACTCCAGAGTAATATCAGCACCTAGTTCACCTACACGCAGCAAGATAAATTTTCAATTCTTATTTTCCATTCCATAGTTCGAAATTCCCATTTCCCAGAGAAAACAATGTAGTTAGTGTGACAAAGACAAAGTTCTGCGGATTTGAGTATGGCGATTCTGTCTGATGCACTTCAACATTTATCATTTTATTTATAAACTTAGGTCCGATTCATACTACCTCAGAGTGAGTTATCTGCCTTCAGAAAGGGCTGCATTTTACATAGCAGGTAAAAATGGGCCGAAATAACGCAGATACCGGAACAACGTTGTTATAAATTTAAAGCTTATGCAATTTTCTCCCAAGCCTCCGAAGGCTACCAACTTGTTTCACGCAACGTTTAACACCTGAACCAGACAATATCCTTAAAAAACAATCCTGATTCTCTTGCATCTTAACAAGAGAACAGAGACATGAAAAGAAAAGCTGCTGCACACAGTTGATGGCCATTTTTAAGGGCCTTTGAAACAAAAGGAATATCTGAACTGAGCCCGCGTCTGACTATGATGAGGGAGGTATACATAAAGGGAGCGCGAGACGGGAGAAAGGCTGGCCTCGGTACTCGCGCGTATAGCACCGACTGTAACGTCCCTTAAAAATACGAGCATGCATGGAAAAATGGGAAAACTCGAACATAGAGACGGTATCGTTATGGAGGTAAATGGCCTTGCTCGCGAAAGAAACTCTTTGGGCCGTGATTTGTGGATTCGCAAACCATTCCCCTGGCTAGCCAAAACGACGAAGCAGTTATGGGAAATGGAGAGGAAATGGTTGAAACGGGTCAACGGCAGACAAGTGTGGAAATAAAGGATTTTTCTCGGAGGTCAACAGCGGTAGCAGAGCATTTTGAAGGCGAACAGAGGGAGAAGGAGTGAGCAATAGAGGTTCGGGACTAAAAAAAGACGAGACGAGAGAAAAGGATGCCAGAATCTTCTCATCAGCCGAAGTGAACCTATTAGATTATTGGGAGCATTCCACTCGCTCTAGAGCGCTAATTATTTATAGTACAACACTGCAGTACACTTGCCTTCCATTCGTTAAAGACCCTTTGCTCTAGGCAGCCCACTTCATCGAGGTGCAAAAATAGTATAAGGAGAAAAGCAAGTAAACCATAAGGGCAGGGGCGGCGTGGCCAGGGCGGGAAGGCGGGGATTCCCGCCGGGGCCCCGGGCCACGCACTAGGTTTTGGGCTCGGGTCCGAAGGGCCCGGCGGGCCGAGCCCCGAACTTTGAATAGCCAGCAGACCAAACATCTCTAAGTGAAAGTACAATTTTGTCACACTGTACATAAATACCTATGAAATTGTAGTTTTACGCGTTTTTAACGCGCAAATTATTTCAGAAGGGGGGAGGTGGGTCACAAAAACCGGGCCCCACTGGACGTGCGGCCCGGACCCCTGAGCACCCACGCCGCGCCTGCATAAGGGAACACTTCTGTGGCTAATGCACTCGGCGCGATATCGAGTCGAGTGATCCGTGTTCGAGTCTCGGTCGAGACGAATGATTTTTTTCCTCTGTGGAATTTTCGGACTCGTAGTAGGGATATCGGTTAGGGATGGGCAAAAAATACCGGTATTCGGTAGTACTGGCACTAAATTTTTTAATCCGGTAGTACCGACCAGTATTTAAAATCGGTACTACCGACGGTACCGATACTAAAAATACCGGTATTTAGACAGCGCTGCTATCTTGCATCAACTAACGGAACTAACTACGACAATTTGAAATGTTGAAATGTTCTCGTAATATGTCTGTCTTTTTTTCTTATTTACGTAACCGTGAAGTAGAGATATGTTTGTTATCATTATTGATATAATTGGTAAGTATGAATTTTTGACGCATGCCGAACACCAGACAACCGATAATTTTGAACCGTATAAATACAAATATTTATTCCTGTAATTTAAACGTTAGTGTGACCGCAAGGATTGATCACTATAAAAGGGAATTTCACCTGACCACAACATTAGAACAATACCGATCGTTCTTCATGTGGTTTAAAGTCATTCCAACAAAAAGCGACGAGCGCAAACATACAGTGTAAAATAAAAAATCTTTACTGAATAGTCAATGTATATTCCCGATCAATGTTCATAAAAAATGCCGATGGATCGAAATTTCTGTATATTTGTTTGGGCAGATAGTATACTTTGCCGAAATACCGGAAAATTAGGGTAAAACGTATGTTACTTTGTAATTAATTAAAATATTTAATGAATCACATAAATGCCGGTGCACCGATTTTATTCGTCGGTACTACCGGACGAGTAGTATTATTGCTTTTTAATACTCATCTAAAAAATACCGGTACTTTTTTTAGTACCGTCCATCCCTAATATCGGGTTTTTGTGGCAGATAGAACACCGGCTTCCCATACCAAGGGACTGTGATTGAATCCTGGCAGTGGCAAAGACTTTTCATAGTATTTCCGATCCAAAATTGGGTGTCTTGTGGAGGGTACTTTATGGACATTACTACATCTGTCGGCTGTGAGATTGAACTGTGGTTCCCTTGGTGCCTTTCGTTTAGATCAGGTCAATATTGACCCCGGGTTTAACCCCACCCTTCATCCGATCCATAAACACATTGTATAAGGCTCTTGAGTTAACTCGCGTTTTACGCGCCGCTCAATTTAGACGGGTCATGTACATATTCGTACGGGTCATGTACGACATACTCGTGTTCCCTGCAAATACTGTTATTAAATTTAGTTTATCAAGAATATAACATGAAAATAAACAGGAAGAAGACTAAAATACCAGTATGTGGAAGAGAAAAGCTGGATGCAGAAGTCACAGTAAGACAAAATAAATTAGAGCAAAAGGACTCCTTCAGCCACCTCGGAAGCACCATTACGTTGGACGGAAGGAGGCCAACGGTCAACAAGTGCAGAAAAGCCCAACTTAAGAAAGCGTTCATGATGAAAAGGCAGCAACTGTGTTCAAAGATGATAGGACCACAAACGAGGAAACAGTACATGAAAACATTCGTGTGAAGCGTGGCACTCTATGGATCGGGCACATGGACCCTTGGAAAAGCAGACCAGAAAATGTATGAAATATTCGAAACCTGGTGTTGGAGGAGGATGCTGAAGAACTAATGGACGAATAAAATAATAAATGAAGAAGTACAGAGAAGGGTAGAAGAGTAAAGGACTATATGGAACACTACACATAAAAGAAGAACCAGATGATCTGGGCACACCCTGAGGCACAATGGGCTTGAGAGGAATATAATTGATGGAAAAATAGATAAGATAAGATAAGATAAGATAAAGTTTATTTACTCTGGGACTATATAATCCCATGGAGCACAAATACATGGCATTTACATTTATTTATATTTTCGGCTGCTGATAAGATTAACAGACAACATAAAGTAATAAAGTAATAGCTACATAATTACATGCAGAAGACATAATAATATAGGTTGGTATTACAAAAAAGGATTAAATTACATAAAATGATTAAAGGCATAACACTTACAATGCTTTGTATAAACAGTCACTAATATTACATAATTTACAAAAAATAAAACAAATAAATAAATAAGTAAATATTACATTTTATATACTAATGTTTAGAACATAAATACTCTTTCAAAGCTCTCTTGAATACATTCACTGATGTCAGTGTCTTTAAATTCTGAGGAAGAGAATTCCACAATTTACAAGATGTTACATAAAATGATTTATTGTAAGTAGTTGTTCTATGGCATGGTATTATTAAGTTGGAATTATTTCTAGTCATTCGCTTTTTTTTGTCCTTATTATATACATATTGATCATATAAATACAATGGAATCTTTACATTTAATAATTTAAAAATAAATACACCCATTTGCAGCATACGTCTTTCTTCAATTTTTAACCAATTTAACATCTCATAATATGGGCTGACATGTTCATCGCGTGAGATATCATATATATATCGTATACAACAGTTCTGTAATCTTTGTAGAATGGCAGTTTGTTCTTTTGATATATTCGTGAACACCAGCGAGCAGTAATCTATATGTGGTAAAACTAAAGAGGTTACTAGCTTTTGGCGTAGCGGAAGAGGTATTAGGTGTCTGAATTGCTTGAGCTGATAAAGTGTTTTCAAAACTTTATTAGAGATACTATGAACATGTGAGTTCCAAGTCAAGGTTCTATTTATAACAACACCGAGATCGTTCACTTCATCAACATAATCAAGTTGTACTCCTTCAACAGTTATTTTAGGGAGGCAATCAAAATCAAGAGAGTTTATAAACGAAGGACTTCCTATTATTAATGGTTTCGTTTTTTGAGAGTTAAGTTTTAGGTCGTTGGCCGATGCCCATGCACATATAGCTTGAATATCCTTATTAATCAATGAAACTGTTTCCTCAATGCAATTACAATAACATTCTACATAAACTTGTAGGTCATCCGCGTAAAAATGGTACTGACAGGTGCGAATCATATTTGATAGTTCATGGACATAAATATTAAATAACAATGGCCCTAGAATGGACCCTTGAAGTACTCCGCAAGGCAATGGGGATGGATCAGAATGGCCTTCCAAACCCTTCACCGCCTGTTGGCGATCAGAGAGGTATGATTTAAACCATGCTAGGACGGAATTAGAGCACTTCAGCTTACGTAATCGTGCCAAGAGAATGTCGTGATTTACACAGTTGAAAGCTTTACTGAAGTCAAATAGAACAAGAATAACTATTTTTCTATTATCGATAGCATGACGAATATCATCAGTAATTTTTATTAGTGAGGACTGCGTGCTATGATCTTTGCGAAAACCTGATTGATAATTGTCTAACAAGTTATTGCGAGAAAGGTTCTCTATGGTGTGATTAAAGACAAATCTCTCGAGAGGTTTGGATAGGGCGCATAATATGGATATGGGGCGATAATGAGACATATCTGTTGGTCTAGAATTTTTCTGTATAGGTCTAATAAGGGCAAATTTCCATAATGTGGGAAAAGTAGAATAATTCAGGGAACAATTATAAATATTTAATATCATAGGTAATGCAAGCGGAAGAATCATTTTAATAAATTTTACACTAATGCCATCAATACCGGATGCGTTAGACTTTATCATTGATACATATTTAAGTAGTAAATCAGGGGTAAAATGAGGAAAAAATAACAACTCACTTTTGACTTCGAAATTCTCTACAATTACCGGGGCATGAATCGGGCTACTTTGTCCCTCATGTAACAAAGGATCAATATTGTCAGTAGTATTACCAGCAGTTGGGGTAGCTATGAAATACTCATTAAGTTCGTTCAACGGAAAATTAATATTAACCTGCGCTTTACGAGTATTCCCAAGTCCTAAGCGCCGAATTTCTTGCCACACTGAGCGTGAGCTGGTTTTGTCAGCAAAACACTTGACATAGTAATCTTTCTTTGCCTGAGTTTGCATCTTCTTTGCCCTATTTCTTAATTCCTTATATGTTTCCCAACATGAGACAAGTTTTGTTCTTTGAAACGCTTTACGTGTTTGATCTCGTTGAGCCATAATAGTTCTAATCTCCCCTGTAATCCACGGAGCAGGCATTCGTTTAACCTTTACATTTTTCATTGGAGCATGAAGTTCTAACAGACTAGTAACAAAAAAATTAAACAGCGTTATTTTTTCTTCAATATTATGGGTTGTAAAAAAATTTTGCCATGGTAAGGCATACCAGTCGTCTTCAAACCTTGAGAGATCGAATTGGCTGAAGTCACGGAAACTGATCAGTGGAGGCTTACATTTAGGAAATTTAAACCTATATTTAACATACACCAAATCATGCTCGGACAGAAAGCTCGGAAAGAAATAGAGGGAAAAGTCCCAAGAGGAATATCAAGGGATTAAGTCATAGACCAAATAAAGAGGAAAGTACATAAGAAGAGCTACCAGGGAGTAAGGGAACTAGCATTAGATAATATGGAGGGCAGCAGTCAACCAAACTTAGGATTGAACGATCGACGAATGGCTGAACATGTAGTTTACGCTTATATCGAGATCATAGTTTGCAAAATAAATAATTTTATGCGTGCATTGAAATTTATTATGTCAGTGTGTATCTTCTGATTTATACTACATAATTTGAAACCTTCGGGAAAACATTATGAAAAGGAGATGTGATGTGAACTTATTTATTACATTGCTGTGTGAAAAATAGTAGCCGGCAGCATGAGGTAATAAAAAAACTCCCTGTATTCCATGTGTTAGTAACCCTTCCTTGTTCAACCCTACTACCATTCCCCCACGGCGCACATGATCAAAGTTGTAGGTCGTCTCCCCAAATTACTCAAATAATCAATATGCATGTAATGAAAGGGGAAGCATTTGGTGTGGCGGGTAAAGTACTAGCTTACCCACGCTGAGAGGCTCGGTTTGATTCCTGCCACGAGTGGTGATGATGGTTTTATTTATGGAATCCCGATCCCTGATTGGGAGCTTCGTCTGGAGCACTTCAAACTCAATACTCCATCCAACGAAAGGGATTAAAAAACTGTGAACCTGATGTCAAATTTCTTAAGTAGTAGACTTATTCCGACGCTGGGTTTACCTTCAATCTTCCAAAACCCTCAATCAACATTTACCCTAACCAAAATTCGCACCTATCCACAGTAGAAAAAAATGACCTCATCATTCCATTGCTTTCTCCAATAACCATAAGCGCTGTAACTATATAATGGAATGGACCAATCCACTCTCCTCTGCGAATGCAATTACTGATCTGCTCTCTATGATATACCAGCTACGCCAATTTACTTCTTCCCATATTTCTATTAATACCTTTAGGCTAGTTACGGATTACATCATAGCCATTATTCAAAGAAATAAGCCATTATCTTGACATCGGTGAGGGCAGCCGCCCTAGGCGCCAGTTTAACGAGGACATTATCGGGCGCCAACTGAGTGAGGGGACTCATTATTTGAGGTAGTCCACAGAAAAACAGGCACGAATTATCTCTTGAGTACTTATCGTGCATTAAGAGAAATTCTAAGCAATTTCTCCTCCACTTGCACCTCACGACGGTTCCTTAATAATTCATTTGAACACAAACCTTTTACAAATGCCACACAATAAGTAAAAATTGCACGAACCGGGTTTCAACGAATCGTCGTCATGTGTCACGTCATGCCATCAGGTGAACCTGGGGCCTTACTCAGTAAGGACTCGACATGGTCAAACCTCGGAAAATCCGTGATTGTGACGTCAAAGCCCCCGACAAATCTCGACGTTTGAATGGCCCTATTTAAAATGTTCGTGGCTGTGACGTCAAAATTTCGTCGCTGCAGAGACTCGGGCATTCCGAGGCCATACAGAAGAGCCCCCTTGATGATGACGATGATACATTGAAATCCGGGTCGTGTAATTTTTATTTATTGTGTGGTTTTTGTTTATGTTTGTCGATAAATAAATTATTGACAATTGAGTACAACAAAGTTACAGACGATAGAGTTTTATTTGCTCCTTAATAGCTATTTATACGCAAATACTCCCTTTGTATCGAATACACCCGTCCTTTCTCCGTTTACTAACCATTTTTTCTTGCATCATGGCCATCAGCGTACTTTTACCTCTCGATGTTTACCGTCTTCCACAGCTATGTTTTATAAGTTGAAGTAAGTGCCTTGTAGGTACGTATAACTTGTAGGTGAAATTTACACATCTGGCATTCCTTAGCAACCCACATCTCCATTCTTCTTCCATCTTCCGTCTTCCATTCGATAAAACGTATTTCTTTCTTCAATGGTCATCGCAAAAACCTCCTATCTGCACTCATCTTTTGCTAACTTTCAAACCACACAAGACTACGCTGCATAAATTAGTTTTGACTGGAGGCTGCTCCATTAACTTCATAGTAAATAAGCGCAATGATATCCTACCCTTAGATTAGATTGTATGTAGGGGGACCCCTTCGACAGGAGCCCGGGCACTTAGACCTTCTTGCTCCATTGTACCAACCCCACGCCTGTCTACCACATGCAGACAGGGGATAAGAGCACCACGGTGAAGGTATGTATGGTCACCCATCCAACCGCCAATTACAAGGTAAAGCACAAGGACCATTATTTATCATCATTATTATTTGTAAACTTGTAATAATGATGCAATACTTCGATTATTTATTCATTTTTGTAAATGAAACTTTCCATTATTTTCCGGTTTCCACCTATATGCTACAAAAGACTATATTTATAATTTCTAGGTGCTATAGAATGCTAAACTTAGAATCCAAAATGATAAATCATTTATCAATCAATGAGAAAAATGACAATCTTCACTTACAATCCATATTAGGAGTGTTTCTGAATAGTTGGAATAAATATTACAATCGGGCAAAACCTCTACGAGGGCAAATACAAAATTATCGGCAAACAATAGTACAAGAAAGAGTGTGCATATTCCCTCAAAGCACGATCACCACCCAACCACATTCACTTTCAGCGAAGAGGACTGTCCCTTGCTACCTTCCTTGACTCCCAAGTCTCGCCAATCCCTTTTGTCTCGCAAATAGCGATCTGTTCTCTCAATCGAATCCTCTTCGCCATCCTCCAGGATACAAAAAAAATCTCCTTCGCTCCTTTGACGGCATCCCTTTCCCTTCACCTTCTCCTTACCCCCAAATCTCCTCCTCTTCGTAGGAAAGAATGGATCTGAAAATCTTTGCCCCCCCCCTCTTTCTAGCTTCCCTCCTCTTACTCCCTCTCCAAGTCACCCTACATCTCTCACGATGCTTCTTCTCTTCGTGCTTTATCCCTCTCTCTCTTTTTCTACAAACTTAAGCCTCGATCCGGAAATACTAGCCTAATTTATGTTTCATTTTAACGACTACCTCATCAAAATAAATCATTTAATAAAATGGGGATTCCGCCCCAAAATCAAGAGAATCGAAATGAAAAATTGCCCAGCTCCAACGAAAATATGCCTCGAATTTTGACGCTACACAGATTTCCCTCGCATAGAACGCAATCAAAACGACGTTTCCGGGAACTTGAGGTGCCTGTGGATTGTAACGGCATCAGAATTCAAATAGATGACTCGCCCAAGAAATAAATTATGGAAGTTATATTTAACTGGAAGCTCTTTTTCATTCATTAAAAAATTTTCAGGACTGAACAAATTAATTATCAAGCCCCAAAAGACCAGAGAGAAAAAACATTAATGGTGTATTTTTTTTTGTTTTTGGCTCCACTCGGGTTATTGAACTAAATGTGGCCGCAACAGAGAACTCGTAAGCTCAAAAAGCAACAGATTCGTTCGAAAGACCTTTTTCTCCAGGTTATGAATAGACTTAAATGTGATGATATATTCATACAGATTTTGTGCGCCGCAATAGGTGAAACGCAAAGCAGAATCTCAATGAGTGATAAGTGGAACAAAATAGCATGCCACGTGATCCCATGGGTAGTTATCCTCACGGGATTTATTTTCAATTGCCCCCGTAATAAACAAAGTGTAAGCTCACTTGAGAGTTGAAATTGCGATAGTGGAGTAAAATATTAAAGTTACTACATAACTACAAGTTACTGCAATAGGTATGTGAGTTTTATAATATTTGTGCTCTTAAATGTCATAAATAGCGTTTCCCTTAGTCATGAGAGTAGTTTGCCACAAGAAATGGAATCAAACACACGGATATTGTTGAACTACATAATTTCCCACCTCTACTTGTTCATTGCTCTGTTTAGTTGAGTCCATAGGTTCTGAGTTAACGAATAGGGCTGCAGTAGATGACGGCAAATATGTGTCCACTTCATTGACCTCGACTTCTCTGGAAGGCCTACATTAGTTAAAAAAACGATTCAATTCTGAAATATACACGGGTTACACATAAAATTGTAACGTTGACTGAAAAGCATGACGGTAAAATTGACTTCGAAGGCTAACTTTCGCACCAGAAATGATGCTAAATGCCTATTGCCAGTTTCTTATCACCAGAAAACAAGATTCATTTTCATTTTTATTGCATATGGACACAATTGAAATTAAAATTGACTTCAAAGATTAATTTTTGCGCCAGAAATTATGTAAATAACTTATTGCCAATTTCTAATCACCCTGATAAACAAGATTTGTTTCCAATGCCATTGCATATGGTAACACTTGCAAGGGAAAGCTAAAGAGCCAAACCTCTGCAAATACGTACGTACTTACAAAAGTTATGAGTACGAGAAATGCCAACTCAAGTTGATCCGTACGCACCACGAAGTCGAAGATTGCTTGTTTTAGATGAGGGTCAAAACGAGGAAAAATTATGCTTCCGACTGAATATCCCCGATACAGAGATAGCCTTCAAGTTTAAGAGCTCGACCGAATACTCGACCGAACAGAAAAACAGAAACTTCAGCCCAAGAGATCAGAGAAGGGATAGAGAGATACGATGCCCGGAGAGATGTATTAAAAATTAATTTCGCGTGCAATATTATCGGGTATTCAATTGCCCCGAAATTTCATTTCACTGGATCCGGCAGATCGGTTGCCGCCAAATCATTCGAGTGAAAAGCGACAGGACGGACGAGAATGTTCGCCCATGAAATGGGAAACGGGGAAGGTTTTTGAGGGACTAAGAAAACACGCGCCTAACAAGAAGGGAAAAGGGGACGTTTTTTTTCCCTCGATCTCTCACGCACCGTTTCTCCCGAACGAGTAGGCACCACTAGAAACAGCGCGTAGTTCCTCTTCCTATCTTATTCCCTCTCCCTCTTCAATCCCCCACCCACTACTATATACTCTCTCCCACCGTCCCCAACCAAAATTTTCCCCTCACAAAACCGTCTCGATTCCCTCTCCTTCCCCATTCACGGCGGCCTCCCCGAAGGCGAAAAAGTGGAAGCAAGGAGGAACTGGGGGAATCAAAGCAATCCATGCGCAAGACTTCTTCCTTTCTCTTCTTCTTCTCCTCCTATTACTACTTCTTCTCTCTTCCTTCCACCTCTCGTAAATCTCGAAGACATGGGATTCCCCCGAAATCCTCTTCATAAGGTTTTCTCTCGAATTTTACGGGTCACCTGCTTCTGGTTTCTCGGAATAAAAAAAATACGAAATATTTTCATACGCGGCACCCATGCTGCGATTCCACGAATGCTTGTGCAACTCGAACAGTATGACGTACAACCTGCTTTTGTATCGATTTCCGAAATTAGGTGACTATCGAAATTACCACGTTCACTGTTTATTTCCATCATTCGTTTCTCTGTGGAAAAAAGGACATGAAGTGTTAAAAGAACGATTCCCTGCAAGTAGCGACACACATCGGCATAACGCTACACGCACTACTTCCGTAGAAGTCAGTTTACGACGTGTAAAGCAACCTTTAACGCTAACCATGGCAGTTGATCGCAACGGCGCCCAGCAACTAACCATCCCTTTGGTTAGAATTCTCATCCCTAGTGAAACCAATCCAAACTCCCACCTCCGGTTCTTCTCGACATTTCCCGCTTCCGTGTGAAAAAGAAAGAAAGAGTCGGGATCCCCGGAATGTATTCCGGAAAGCTCCTTCTCCGGGGTCCCTTTCCGGGTTGCGGAAGATGAAAAGAAGAAAAAGGAAGAGGAAGCAGACCCAAGTGTCTTTCACACTTTTGCACCCTCTGCCATCGCCATCTTCAACACTTTCCCCTTTTCCTCCTCGCACTGTATCGCATTCATTTTTACGTTTCCTCATCTCATACATCTTAGCACGCGCATCCCTTTCACCTTCTGCCCGTCACATGAATCGAGTACATCTAACATCTTCGAAGTACCGGTCAAGCCACCTCCAGGGCGCGTGGCACGTGTGTGATTTCACACTAGGCATGCTAAACTCGCCCCAGTTCAAGGTCGAAACCCGAACGCTTCCCTGCCAACCCAGTAACATGTTGTATTCTACATATGCTCGAAGGGCTGCACAGTCTCATGTAAAAATCCTTCCCTCTGAATGTAAGCATAATGGCGTGTATACATATAGCATAATGGAATGACGCGTGGATTATTTTCGTGGATTGCTATTTTGATGAGCAAGCCCTGGGGTAGGGGATTCGTCGAGGGTCCGGTTTTGAATACGCGCGTATTGTCCTTCGCCTTGCTTGCTAACTATTATGAACAAACAGCCGAATGGTGAATCAACTTGGGTCACGTGGAGGCCTGGAGAAATAAAATGGGGAGCATGAAAGGAAGGCGCTGTTATTAGTTTGTCACGGAGGAGTGTGTGTGGCTCCTGAAAGCGAAGTTTGATGGACGACGACTGGAGCGGCAATTTCAACCTTGAGGCGGCAAGCTCAGTGAACGAGAAGACAAGAATATGAACCTCGAAATACGGCTGTCATCTGTCATATCACACGTGTTCAGTGCGTTTTCGATAGACCCCGGCACCCTTTGTCCGGGCGATTTACCGTTGTGATCACGTGCTCCCCAACGGGGCTTGCTTTTACACGATTTGTCCCGCTAAAGGGGAATACCATCACATTATATGTCATATTCAGAATAGTGACCGGATGCAATTACGCTGCATAGATCTATAGAATCCGTAGTAACCGCGAAGAAGCGAGAAATACAAGATGGGAAGAATGACAAATGAGTGACTAATTCAATGCTCGCACTGCGCATGCGCTGGAGTGGACCATGAACGTGAAATTTGGGTTGACTGGCTGAACCATTCAGCCGACGGTTGACGTTTTCACGCTATTGGAAACAACTCAATAAACACCATTCAATTATTAACGGCTTTTTAGTTCGGAATTTTAAAATGGACCTCAGGATATTCCTAGGCTCATAAAATGTACACGGTTATGACTAAATCTCTTATTTTGTATTATAAATGCATAACTCTTCAAAAAATATTAAAATGTATGTTTATTGATTTATTCTAAAAAACTAATTTGCCCTCGGAAATTTAAATTGGGCAGCCAGGCACTGACTTCTCTGTCGATAGTTTTCTCCCATCACAGAATACATTTACTTCTCTCTTTGTACTCTTCACGAAAATTCAAGTTCATCCTACATTTTTTTCTAGTGGCTAAATCCGTGTTTACAAGAATACACCTAGTCTCGATATAAAAGAGGAATGAAATGGGAACTTATTTGGTAGCGACTTTACTATCTGCCTCCATTTTTATAGGTTAACCCAGCATTGGTTTAGCTTTCTCCTAATCTTAGCTGCTGAGACTTAGGCCAGTTGGCGATCAAATGGTGCTATAACTTCTGGTCGAAAAAAGCCGGACGAAATTCCAAAAACCTACCATATAGCTGGTTAATTAAAATAATGTATTACGACGTGGCGTGGTGAACAATTTTTTTATAATTCTATACATGGTTCACACTCTATTACTTCGTATTCCTTCCTAGCACGAAATTCTCCTCTGTATCTTACTTAACAATTTACCGATACCTCCCAGGATGTCCTTTCTCCACTATTGTGGCCTTCGCACTTCCTGATACAACTCCATTTCCTTCGCTGGCCAACTTATATGTAACACACTCCACATGTTCTCCAACGCTATATTTTTAATAATTAACAATATTTATTAAATAATATTATCCTTTCTTTGACTTTTCTAACAGTTCTTCCTCATGAATTTTTCCTTCTGTCATTGCTTCCTCGCCGACTCAATTTTTCGCTTTAGTTTTTTACCACGAAAAGGAGGTTTTTTTAGGAGGGTTCCAAAACGCAGCCCTACTCTTTCATCAAATCCCAATTAGTTTACATTTTTTCTATTTACAAGATGAATGTACGAGCCTCTTAAATTTATATATTAAGTCATTATAATTGCATGGAACTTTTCAATGTCTCACAATGAACAAACATACTCGTAAATTTAATGAAATGTCAGATTATTTAACCAATAATAGGAAACAATATTTCAAATAAAATATTTAACTCTTATAAACGGGATAAGCTATTCTATACACTGTTTTGTGAGAGCGAAAAGATAAGAGAAAGAGTCACTTTACATGAGAGCCAAAGCGGACCGTGTATAGCCTTATTCTCTAGGTACCTATTCAGAAAGGTACAAAAAACAGCGAGAAAGTCAATTTCGAATTGCGTAGAAATGATTTTAAAAACCACTAGGTAATCCTGAAAATAAAACAGAAAATGACCGACAAAAGTAGTATCACATTACTCCAGTCACATGAACTAGGGAACACATCCAAATATTGCGAGCAACATTTTTCAAAACACCCCTATAATGCCACTCTCAAACGGTATTGCTAGAAACTTCTAATGATGACGTCTGCTCTATCGTTTTGGTCATTATTTTTGCCAGCAGAATCTCTGCTGACAATTAGGTAACGACGCCAATTTGGATCATTATAACGGGACGTAAAAATCCCGCGGAAGTTACGTTCACTTTTCATTTTTGAAATGCGCAGTAAGTACAGGAGAAGACAGTAATCGCTTTGCGGAAAACTGGCGTATTCTTGGATATGGAAAAGGGATAAGAATCGATATGAGCTCTCTTCTTCCCTGAGAGGCTTCTATATACTCAATTACCACCTTAATACTCTGTTATCATCATTTAATAGTTGACGTGTAATGGAATGTATCGTCGTTCAAATTCAGATGCGATCCGATTCAAATCCCGTATCAAACGCAAATTTTATGCTTAAACTTCATTTAGTTAGTTATTCTTCCAATCATTCTTTTGCACAAATGATGTGGTACGCCATCACGCGCACGGGTGCGAAGTTACACACCAAAGATGGTGAAATTCGCTATGAAAAAATTATTTAGTTCACCTTGAATTAAGATGGCTTAGTGGTGTAACTGGCTAATACACCTGACCGGCAATTGGAAGATCCGGGTTCGCATCCCGGTCAAGTCAAATGATTTTTTCATGGCGAATTCCACCGTCTTTGGTGTATAGTTAGTTAGGTTTAAAGGCTACAGGTTTACTTTGCCCCTGGCAATGATGCTCCTGCTCTTAATACGTATTCTACCCCAAATATTTAGGCCATGCATAGCATAAAATAATAACCCAACATGAAATCACCGAATACATGTGTACCAACCACTGATAGAGTAAGCAATGAATTAAATGGATGAATGTATACTGTAATTCATTGATCGGAGTGAAAGAGAAAGAACGGACATAAGAAGGATGAAAATTTCAAGCTAATTATGCCTTCACGACAAAAAAATATGCTATATTTATACGTTAAAGAACTAAAAACGTTTAATTTGGAAGCATTCATTTGGATAAACTCAGTATTTTCAGGGTTCTTTTTTTCTCGAGACAGATCTCAATTTAATCTCAACAAATTAGTTATGACGAAGATAATTTGTTCATGCTCAAAAGGTTAGTTTAATTATATTACCTGAAACGTACCTGAAAATATAACAAGTATGATGAACAGAAGTACCATTTAATATTTAAATACAATAATAACGTAAAAAAACACGGACGGGGAAAGCAAACGAGACTTTTGTGGAAACTTATAGATAGAAACATAGAGTATAAACAGGATGTTTTTACTTGCTTTGAGGATTTCGAAAAAGCGTTTGAAAGAGTAAACTGGGAGAAACTAATTCAGATAATGGGGAAAATAGGAATAGACTGGCGTGATAGGAGACTCATCCGAAATTTATATGAAACAGAGGGTTCAGGTTAGGGTAGCTAACGGTGATTCAGGGTGGGCAGTTTTAGGTCACGGGGTGTGGCAAGGGAGCCCGTTGTCACCTATGCTTTTTAGCATCTATGCTGATGAAACGGTAAGAGAGGCATGGGAAGAGATAGATGTAGGAATAAAAGCAGGGTGCCACTTGATAAAGTCGATTAGATTCGCGGACGACCAGGCATGGTCAGTCGATCATCGAATAAACTGCAAGCTTTATTAGATACATTGGAAAGGCAGTGCGAGAAATACGGAATGAAGATTAATAATAAGAAAACAAAAGTAATGAGATTCTATAGGACAAAGAAAGCGAGGCTGGTGATAACAGTAGGAGGACATTAGGAGACTAGCGCTAGCGAAGGAAGCGTTCAGTAATAGAAGGGAGCTGATGACTGGATCTTTGAGTAAGGATGTAAAAAAGAGGCTGGTGAAGAGCTTGATATGGAGTGCGGCGTTGTAGGGGCAGAAACGTGGACCTGGAGAAAGGAAGACGAAAATAGGCTGAAGGCGTTTGAGATGTGGGTGTGGAGGAGGATGGAGAAGGTGCGGTGGATGGAAAGGAAGACAAATGAGGAAGTGCTAGGCCTAGTTGCTGAAGAGAGGAAACTTATGGATGACATTAGGGGAAGGCAGGGTAGGTGGCTGGAAGCGGTAATGAGGGGCGATGGTTTGCTGAAGGCCGTGATAGAGGGAAGGATGTTGGGCAAGTGGGGATGGGGAAGAGAGAATAGGTTTTATGGACGGGATGAAGAAAGGTAGGAATTAAGCTGAGATGAAGAAATAAATAATAGAGGTAGTTACGGTACTGCATGTGTAACAGTCTGTTGGAATTTCTCAGAATTTCACCATAATCTACCTTTAACCGGTAGATTACTCAGATGATGATTATTATGTATTTCAAACTCCGGTGATTCAAAAATCAAAGTATTTCGAAGAGACGCACACGAAAATATCATGGCAAGCTGAATTGAGATATTTTAATTCAAAACAGATGGAAAATTATTAGTTGTAATAATAGTAAATTAGACAAATTCAAAATCTTTTCTCAAGGCGAGATATGAGACCACGAGCTTTGGTTTACCAAATAGGCGAGATGCTTCCACCGCCGGAAAAATGAGAAGCTGTTATATTTCCCGGAATAGTAGTGATAACAACATTGTCACAAACTAACTCTTCATCGTTTTATGTCGGAGTAGGAAAATTCAAAATACCTAAAATTAAGTCACAGGCTCAGAAAACTGCCTAATTTGTTATTTTCTCTCATTGTGATGCTCCTTGATTCATTTTTCTAGTTGAGCGAGTTTTCTCTAAGTTGTTAGCATTATTTTTGTGACCAGGTGTCCAGCTATATTCTTTAATCGTGCCACAAATACTGGCTAGCCTTGTGGGGTACCTAAAGCTCCAGGATCAATTATTGACGTAGGTTTTAAGTTGTCTTATTTAACATCACTCACTTTTCTGTTATTTGCGGTGAAATTCAGACGATTTTAAAATTATGGAATTTTTCATGTTCTAACATTAATATTGGAGCAATAAATATGCATTCATTCATTTTATAATCTCTCAGCCTCTCTCTCCAAGAGAGTATTTAAAAATTTAACAATAACCATTTTTCATACGGATAATCAATACAAATAATAAAATCGTATTAAATTTGAGCATACAGAGTAAGTAGACCAGTTTCATTCCTTGGAATGGTACTTCGGTATATTACAGCATTTTGATAAATATAAAATCGTATCGATATAAATTTTCAAAAGGGACTTTCAAGGATATCCTGATTTTATAAAAAGAACCTTTCCCCTTTACGATCCAAGATACGATTAAAATAATTGCCTTACCTTAAAGAAAATTGAAGAAAAAAGAGTGATAGATATCGCTTGTAAATAAAAGAAAACTTTTTTAAGACTAAGGAATGGTGGTTTGAACTCCCAGTAACTTAATGCATGCTCTAAAACAATAAAATATGTGTTTATCTATCTATCTACCATACGGTACTTGGTACTGTGGAAAATCCTCTGAGCTAATCTGTGCTTGATGCCGGAGACGGAGGCTTGAAGCCGTCCTTGAAGCATTAACAGGATCATAGGACTTGTAAAATCGCAGAGGCTTGTAAAAGCCTACGTAAAATACTTTTCACCCACTTCGAATGATTCATTTGAGCATGAAATGTCCGAGATAGCGTTTTTTCAACTCAGGCATTTGCTGCGCGTTGATCGCAAAAATGTTTAATATTACTGATAAAATAAAAGGAAGCAATGAGGAAGAAAGTAATAAGTGTCATTTTTATTGACCTGTTATAACTTTATAAAACCATTATAAATAAGATAATTTTACTTCACGCAAAAAATTCATTTTTTAAGTGAACTACTGGAATAATGCCGAATTTAAGTTTTTCATTCTAAGATATATTACTTCAATGACGCTAAGCAACCAAGAGAGTGAATCTCACGAAGTATATCCGGATTAATAAGTCGTTAAAAATTCTGGATTTCGCGCTTTTTTTTTCTTTTTACAGCGTGCTGTTTTAAGAGTTTGCATATAAATTCCGAAGTATTGGGAGAGAGGAGTTGTAATGATACCCAGAGGATTTTTTAAATTTAGAATGATATGTTTCTTCGTTATAATTACAATAGTGAGAAAACAAGAGGAAACAGCCCGTTTGTAGGGAAGTGATAAACTTGGACAATGGGAACGAGTGAATTTATGGTTTCAGCGAGGGATATGCAAAGTACAAGTTTCACTATCAATCATTTAATTAGACTGTGCGACCTGGATAAAAAAGTTTGAAACATTAAATCATTGAAGATATTCATGACTGCTGCTAATACGGCGAAAAATACACAAAAAATTTCCATAGGAAAAAATCGGCATGGACGGGTAATCGAACTAAGTCGAGCCAAAGGCCCGTGGTTCGATTCTCGATCCAGGCCAATTTTTTCCTATGGCAATTTCTATGTATTCATTCATTGGTCGTTCAATCCTAGGGCTGGTTTACTGCAGCCCTCCATCTGCATAATTGCTAGTTCCCTTACTCCATGGGGGTTAATTCTGTATTATCTCGGAACTTCCGAGTCTTGAAAGTGACGATATTTTGATGTCACAGCCTCTAAAATATCAAATAGGGCCATTCAATTCTTGAGATTTCTCGGGAGAAATGACATCACACCCACGGATTTACCGAGGTTCGACCGTATTGAGTCCTTACTGAATAAAGCCCCTGGTAGGTCTTCTTGTGTACTTTCTTCTTCATTTGGTTCATGTATTTATCTCTTGGCCGTCCTCTTGGGACTTTTCACTCTATTTCCCCTTCAGTTATGTTCTCAAGCACATTGTGCCTCAGGGTATGCCCAATCCGTTTGTTTCTTCTTTTCTGTATAGTTTTCCATACGCTCTTTTATTCTTCTGCTTCTGTAAACTTCATTTCTTATTTTATCCACTCATTTGATCTAGAGCATCCTCCTCCAACATCAGGTTTTGAATGCTTCTATTATTTTGTCTGCTTTTCGAATGGCCCATGTTTCCGATCCATAAAGTGACACACGATTTTTTTACGTATTGTTTCCGTGCTTCTAGTCTTATCATCTTTGAAAAAAATAGTTGCATTTTCTCCATGAATGCTTTCTTAGTTAGGGCTATTCTAAGCTTGATGTCCGTTGCACTTCTTCCTTCCCACGTGATGGTGCTTCCGAGATAGGTGAAGGAATCCTCCAAAATCAACAAAAAGAATTGGTGTGCTTAAGACCACACGGGAGAAGTGTAAACTTCAATGGCGATATTCTGATAAATATAATATATTAAAAAACCCCACCACTGGGAACCGATCTTGACACCTTCAATACGTGGGACGACGACTCTAACCGCTACGCCATCATACTCTGTTACAGAGAGAGCGTTCTCTTCAGTTTACATTCGGCATGCTAACCGTGACGTGAGAAAAAGAGCGTGACGCCCAGAATCCGAATCCGATTTACCGCCTGCAGAATTTGCTGTGCGTAGTGTGCCTATAGAAGTTTACCCTTCAAAAACTGTCGTGGATGCGATTATCGACGTACTTTTGTTTTATAACGCATATCAACTCTGCTCCCGATCTGTTTTGAAATACGCTGCCCAGTGCTGTAACGAATGGAATGTAAGTGCGCTGTTGTGTTACGAAGTAATTAGTCCACTAGAGCGAATGGAAAGCTCCCATCATTTTCAACGCTGCATGACATCCAGAAATATGTGATACATTGACGTATAGCTCCCGCAAAAGTTCCTGGGACAGACCTGTGCGGCAATGATAGGAGGTAGAAGTGAAGGGGGGGACGAGAAAGACGGAGAGGATGATAGGTAGGCAACAAGAGAGAGTGAGGCAGGGGAAGCAAACAAACTACAAAAAACGGCTCGAGGTTCACTCACGCAAGGAAATTGATTAAAATCACCAATCGTTATGACTTCATGAGGAACAATATCTTTGAGGTCTTATTTGTACAATAGTTTAAATAAGACTGAAGGTAGTGGTGAGTCATCCCAATTCTCGAATCGCTTGTGCTGGCAGCAAATGGAAATGTTTTGAAATCCTTTAAATTAACCAGCCCTCCTCCATCTTTTCACAGGATTTTCATAGTTTCAAAGCCCATGTCCCAAAATCCCTAAAGTTCCGTAGCCCGTCCCCCAAAATCGTCTATTACGAAGCGCAAGTATCGTTTATGAGCGCTACACTGAAAAAGATGAGGTGACACCAATTCAATTTGACATTTTCACCTCCAGAGAAACTCGATTTACGAAAGAATTGCGATTTCAGCATGTGACTTTATAATGAAATAAATAAACTTTGTACATTCCATACAAATATTTAATGTTATAAACCCCGACCGGTTTCAACACTTGCATGTCGTTTTCAAGGGCTAATACGTGATTTTATGTCCATATGTGTATCTAAAGATGACGAAGCGAACTCATCCATGTCATCAGACGGACCGAAATAGAAAAAAAAAGAGAGATTGGAAATGGTGGAGGAAAGAGATGAGAGAAACAGAGGTAGGAATGGGGGAAAATATCGTCCCTGAGTAAGGGGGATTCGGAGTACAAGAATGGGGCGAAAGTCAAGAAAAATGCTTCTTTTTTTAATATCCAGGAGAGGTCTGGATTTAGAAAAAAAAGAAATTGGCGAGGATTAGAAGGAGGAAGGAAATGGATGGAAGGATTCACGGAAAATGTTTTTGAACCCCTCTATACTCTCGTCTGCTGGTGAGAGAGAGAGAGTTTGCCACTCTTTGAGTCGGGGAAATTCTTCTTTTATCACAATACCACGGGAGGTGGGGAGACTTTCTTGAGATCTGAATGAGTAAGTCAGGCCGAGAATTATATTTCGAATTCAAGGCGTATGAAAGGATTGATGTTTTTCATTTATTTGCGAGTGGAGAGGAGAAATATTTCATCTCTAGTTTGTCTTCGTCGAAAAAACCTTGCTTTTGTTCGGCAGTGTTTGGGTGCATAAATATAATCTTCATGGCAAAATAAAATGTCGTCTCCCCGCTTGAGTCACTTCGGTTTTAATGCCATCACCAGGAGGAACAAATTCTCGGCATGAATTTTATAAAAACTGAATAATCTTGTGAGAGCATTTCGTGCACCAACGAGATTACATAATGATATGTGGAATAGAAATCATGAAAAACTCTAAAGCAAGACTTGAGCCATTTAAATTTTAATAGAAGCAATTCATTCACAGAAGCGTTTAAAATAGTCCTCTGAAACAATTTGATTATTTCAAAAAGACGCAGCGCAAATAACTTCAATTGGTGGTCGCCTCCTCGAGACACTACTTACACGACGACAATTTCAACATAAGAAGAAGGTAAACGAACTTTAGATGAATTAGTACACTCATGAAATTATTTTTGGGTGGAAAATCACCCCCTCATCAGTGATTATAAGATGCTCTTGTGAATTTCCAGACAAATACTTCGTCATAGGCACATTATAAGGATTTAAATGTTTACCATCTTTACTGATAATATCGTAATATAATAGGTAAATTTGAAAAAACATGACAAACATTATTCAAATTCATCCACGAGAGAACGGAAGGAAATGCCTATAATTGTTATTCATACAAAACCCCATTTTCTTGCTCCATATTTTCCGCGAGAACTAAAGTATTCGTCACTTTGGCAAACAATTCATAGCTATGAAAAAAGCCTGGAGCAAATGGACTGCTTTTATAAGGTGGCAAATGCTTCTGCGAAGCGAACTTTCGTCTTGCCTACGGAACATAACAACTCTGCGGTCGATCATTGTTAACAGAGTTCATGAAAATGGCAACCTCTTCACACGACTACGGAAATTTATTACTTTTAAGCCTGCGTTGTTTGTAATGCGATTCCAGAAGAGTGAGGTGAGTATATGGGATTATCAGCACTTCGTCTGGCAGCCGTATTTGGTGTTATACGAAGTACTTTACTTCTCAGTTAAGTGCAGTTCGAGTGGTTCTCCCAAGAAGTATTCCTGATTCTGCTCCTCTGCTGCAAATGGAAGAGAATAAGAGCTTCCAGAATCGGTGAATAAGGAGAGTGTTTGGTAAGTTTGGGTGCATATTTTTAGTCTCCTTGTCCAATGAATACTCCTTAAATAAACCTTAATAAAATTGACGTCGAAGGTACGCAATTACTAATTGTTTTTAAAATTATAAAAATAATCAAAAAATGGAATACATTGTATCCATTATGTATAGCCTTTGTTAAAAAAAACCTCCTATGCGTCGCATTAGTGTACACAGTGCGAAGTAAAATGATTGATAACAAATCATTTTTATAATTTTCTTCATAAGAAATACCCAGAAAGGTGCAATTTGGTGAAAAAATGACTGATTCCGCTTAAATCCTTTGAATTTTCAAGGCTTTGTTTTCTATAGCCACACTTCATCAGCGAGAAATACATAAAATGTTGTTCAACATTATTGCGTTAACATAGAAAAATATACTCGAAAATGGTTGGGGGTTCTTCTTCAAAATCAAGAACTTCTACTATCGTCTAGCAACTAATGTCGCGTCGTAGGCTTCAAATCGGGGTGAAAGGACGATGAGTACAAAATCATTGTGTAGCTCGTATGCCGATGAATTAAATCTTTCAATTCCAGAGTCACCGGCTTTATTTGGTCGTGGCTTAGCAACCTCATGATCAATTACGTTGTCGTAAGGCTTGACAATGATGTAAAACACCGAAACCGGTCGAATAAAACATTTAACAGTGGAAAACTGCAAAGAGTTCACTCAAAGCTTTGAGTAACACCTGCAGATTCATAATATAATTATTGATAATAATAATGGAGTTCATATCATGTAGTCCATGTTACGTATATCATGCTCTATGGCACATAACTTGATCTCTTCCATAGGATTCTTAATAAAATTATCGTCATGACTTTCAAAACTCAGGACTTGGTTTTATTAAATTATATCTCTCTTGTGCATTACATTTCGTTGAGGCTGGAATACAATCGGAGATTCAATTCATACAGAATGGAATTTTACAAGAATCAGCCTTTAGTACTTTGTTTCTTTTATCTATTTGATCGTATCTCATTAAAATTAACGACCCTTCATGGTATTTAATGGGCTGGCCCATGAAGAGTGAGAGTAAAGATCAATACGCAGCAGTTTAACATTCAAGCAGTTGGACAAGTTCTTTACTGAACCGCTTACGATGTTTCACCGAATATTAATATTTCCTACTATGCTTGTATAAAACATTTTATTTGATTTTTTATGCGGAAAATTACAGCACCTTTTGCCTACGTAACATAATCCCTTAACAAAGGCTGGTATTGCCATCAGGTCCGCATAGCCCTTCCCTTGCTTAGCCCTTCTCATGCTGTCATACCGACCCTTAGCTGCGACTCGTTTATCCCCACCAAACTTGTTCAATACATCGGCATTATTCATTAATATTAATAATTGCACTTACGATGAGAAAATAGTGCATGAAGGACGACGATTTGTATCCGAGACACTCTGTAGTTTATCTGACTTTGAATGTTTAAGGATTTACGTCATTACCGCGAGCTCCATATGTGATCGTGTGTTAGTCTGTTTCTGTAGTAATAATGATTTCAACCAGGATACAAAGCAAGCATTAAATAAGTAGCATTGAGGTGTTCAGAAGCCCTGAAAATGAAACATATGTCGTTCTTCCAAACGTCGCGTCGGCAGATATGAAGCCTATTACCCGGTGAAATACCCAAGAAACAGTCCACAATTAAAAGAGTAACCTAGCGGCATACGGATCAAAAACTTGTGCTCAAATACAAGAGGATTGTGGCTGAATGGACCTATGTGAAATGGCGTGAATAGGGGAAAGGACTAAGTGAAAATGAGTTTTGAACATAATTTTATCACCGTACAACGTTGAATATTTCACATGTTTCTTTTATCAAAGAGAAAAATAAGTACAATTACCAATCTTATCCGGACTGTTGAATAGAACTGCACTTCAACGGAATGTTTGTGACTCTATCAATAACAACAGCCTATCAATAGCAGAAAGAACTGAAAATGTTACGTATTCCCCCCTAGGACTATTAACACTGAGAGTGTTAATGAAATAGCGTTTTTTTCCTTAGTGTGAGACAATATAAAAAATTTCAGGACCATAAAGAGGGCAATGCAAGAGAAGAAGGAAACCAAGGAGACTCCAAAGCCAAGGGGCTTTGCCACCTTACCTTTCATCGCGGGAACGACAGAAAGGATTGGGAGGATTCTAAAGAAACACGACATCACACCAAGATATCGCGCAGTGCAGAAAATAGGTGACCTTCTACCAAAATCTAAGGACAAAATCCCTGACCTGCAATACGAAGGAGTGTATGAGATTCCCGGCAGCTGCGGCCAGAAGTATGTGGGCCAAACGAAGAGGGCGATCTCCGTTCGTTTGAGCGAGCACCGTAGGGCTCTCAAAAACAAGCACTGCGTGCAGTCAGCAGTCGCAGAGCATGCCTTCTCGAACCCGGGACATCAAGTTAACATCAATGACGCACGAGTCTTAGCCAAGGAAAAGTTTTATTTTCCTCGACTCATCAGGGAGGCCATTGAAATAGAGAAGGTAGAGGCTAATTTCAATAGGGATGACGGGCATAGACTCCACAACACCTGGAAGAGACTCCTGAGAAGAAACGCGCCAAAAGAAGGGTGCTCAACGCTGATTGGCTGTGCTAATGGAAGGCCCATTTGATGATATAAATACAGGCCAACTTTCACCGTTTGGCATTCGGACTTGATCTGAAGATGTGGCCTGCATTGGCTACGAAACGTCATCGTAAAGATACACCGACGCAGCTTTGCCCGAAAAACATGGAGACACCAGCACAACAGCGCTGCGAAAGCCTCAAACAGAAATATAAAAAATGCCTACGTAATTAAATACAGTATTCTAAAAGAATTTTTCCATTGATAAAAATTAAAGTGATAAAGCAAAACAGCATCGAAAATATAGGTAAATTTAGTTCGCTCGCAATCATTATACAAACTAGGCTAGGAACTGTTGTGGCATTAAAAAAAATTTCATTCAATATTATTACTTACACATTTAAATAAAAATTCATGATAACTATATTCTTCAATAATAATAACCATGACATACACCACATCAATAAGCAGTTCTTGGATATGTACGACAGGATACCTTTAAGTGATCATGATAACACTTGTAACTGAACTACAGAGATTTAAAAAATACAAGGAATTATTTGCATATGTTATCACCTATAATACCTCTATATTAAATGAAGACCTCTAATTATAATGTTTTTTTTAACATTAGAGCAGCTGATATTTTTATCCATGGCTCGATCTGATCTCACATAATAATTAGAGGTTTAATACTCCAACAAAAGAGTTTGGAACCGTTAATCCTCATAAGCGAGGCTGCCTTGTTTTCCTGAAACGAAATTTTGCATAGCACTTCAGTACTTTACAATCTATTTCCTCTTACTGCAATTTTCATTTAGCATATTTCAACGTTTTGAAAGGAATCCCATAGCCAGAAGTAGTAAAAGCCATGAAAATAGATACAATATAACTAATTTTTTAATGCAATGCATTGAAAACAATGATAAATATAAAGCAACTCATGAATATCGTAAGAGGTGGCATACTGAAAGTAAAGACGTGAAAAGATACGTTCGCATGAAATTTAATCCATAAATAAACAATATAATGAACACGATAAAAATAAACATCAGGGTAGACATGGAAGGCAAAATACAACATCGGCTAGGCACTGAGCAAATATTTGTTGAAATATCTTAGTAACCACATCCTCAACATAGAGTAAAAAAATTATACCAAGATCTTATTCCACGGCTTTAAAAGAGAAAGGGGTGGAAAAGTAATAACAAAGAGGAAAACTTACGCAATTTTATCATACCTGGAAAATGGGGAAGCAGCCATATATCCCTTTGGCCTCGAGCGCTAATAATTCCTCCCACCTCTTCCGGATAAAATATTTCGTCCCCCCTCCCTCCACCGCATCTCAACTTTCTCTTTTCCTCATCACATTTTTCTGTATTCCATAAATTCCCTTTCACCGAACCCGGGTGGAATTTCCTCTTAGGTGCGCACCCCGCCTCGTAATGTTTATTCGACGAGACTCGGATTTCTACTCCACTCGGGAGCAGAGTGGGAGGACTTCCCTCCCCTACCCTCATATTCTCCCTCTCCCCAACCCCTCCCCCTTAACCATCCACCCCCTCCCTCCCAATCTTCCTCCGATCTCAGTTCATCTCTAACCCCCTTCTCTCTTCATCCCTTTTATTCCAAACTTTCCCCTCCACAACTTCGTTAGACTGAGTATGAAATTTCACCCTCAGTCCCTTTCTTATCCTTTTTGCATGATTTTTTAATTTTATTTTTTAAACAAAATGTCTTTATTTTGTTATCCATGGACCAATAAATGAAGGAGAGCTTTGGATAATAAGAACGGATAAAGAATAAAGTGAAGTACATACAGATCCTGACATTATAGCATCGGCAACACGCAGGAGGTTGAGATGGGCAGGAAATGTATGCCAGAACGTGGAAGATCAACCCTTAAAATGGTTTTATATAGAGATCCAAGTGGTAAAAGATTGATGGAAAGGCCAAGACTCCGGCGGTGTCATCTTACGGTCCATACCAAAAGAGAAACATAAGTTGGAGCGAATGAAGAGTGGATGGAGGGACAAACAGAGATGGCGGAAAATATGTTGGTGAGGCCATAAACCTGCTTGGGTTTGAGTGGCCAATTAGGTAAAGTAAGGTAATGTTTTCTTTCTAAATTTATAAAATTCACATTCTCCACCTGCCGACAGATTCAGAGTGAGATCTTAATTGCCCCATTCGATACATCAATAGCAAAATAGTGACCATAATAATAATCGTATGGGGTAAAAGGGGAATAATTCAGATTTTTGCCTAGATTAGTTTGGTGCGCTGAAGCGATCCTCTACCTGCATTGTGTGCATGAGTTGTGTCTAGCTACAGGGTTCATCTACTAGAAAGCAGCACTAATGGTTAATTTTTTTATTTAATTTCATTATTATTTTTATTATAATTTTATTTTCTATGTATAACATTTATTTATTATAATACTATCTTATACTATACATTTTAATTACGTTTATTAATATTTTAATTTTAATTTTGTTTGTAATTTCAGTTTTTTTATTATTTTACTTTCATATATTACATTAATTTACTACATTTATTATATTGTTATTTTGTTTTGCTAGTTTTATTCTCCTTTCCCTCCGAGTCCCCGGCGAGCATCAGGTTTTCATTGCCGCCATAACGGCCGGAGACTCTGGAAGGGTTGGGAAGTTTTCGCGGCCACGTCCGACGCCCATCGGAAAGGTGGCTAAGCTACGTTCGGGTCATGCGTACGCAGTAGACGGAGTGATCCCAGGATGACGACCTTCTCCACGAGTACCGCTAGTGATCCCGCCTGTGCCACGCAGGACGGAATGATCTCGATGCTAATTAGCAGTGAGCCCTTAACTCCACTTAGCACACCTGTGATGAGGACTGCTAGTTCACCGAGTCTCCAGGGTACATTTGCCGATGTTCAAAATTTAGGTCTTCAGTTTATTTAAATCCTTATTTTCCAAAATAATGTAATTTTTACTGACACCATTCCTGCTCTCAACGACACATTTGCATGGAGGTTAATTGACACCGCAAAGTACAAGCAGAGAAGTCAAAAATTACAACTGTAATAGTTATTTGCGCAGTCCACCATGTTCATAGCAGGTTCTATTCCGGTCGTTCGCTATTAAGCAGTGGTTTGCGATACGAAAAAAATGAAATTTTCAAAGAAAAAATACCAAGAAAATAAAGGTACCAGGATAAATTTACCGGAATGTTCACGTTAAAACTTTGTATACACATCTTACCGACAAATAAATGTTTTGTACTCAAAGAACGATTTCCAAAACTACACTTTTTCCTCAATTCCAAACTTACATAATTCGCCAAAATTACTGTCCGCACGGTGATCGTTTAAGGTTTTCACCTGATGAACTGGCTAAAAATATGGTGGATGTGCCCATCACCCATTACTGATTTTAGAATACGCTCCGTCTATATAAAAAGGTTTATATAAAAAAACTTCGAAATCTACCTGTACCTCTTTCAAAACCTATCCTCCTAAAATAAAACTCAAAAAATAAAACTCTTATCACGTCATCATACTCCACATTTCCTTTTTGCTCGATCTTCTTGTTCTCTCTTTTTGGTAAATCTTTCGGTATTTTATGAAAGTATCTCTATTGTGCTCTTGATCTACAATATGATTAATCTTACAGTCAAATAGCCGCCATCCCTATTCAATGGAACACAATTAACGTCGATTCTTAGGTAGTGGTTAATAGTAAGATAGCTTTGAAATGAAAAGACTAGCCCACTGGATTTCTCCCAGGATATTTTTACGTTTTGGTCAGTTAATACTCTCGGCAATTGATAATTTCATTTGTGGGACAAGAAAGAAGAGGGAAAAAGCGGATAATATTTAAGTTTTCAAAAGGAGGCTAGGAGTGAATGCAGCGTTCAAGGTTGAGAAAGGAGAGTGTCCCAATTATTTGCTCACTTGGGGATGAGAGACGAATTACCAGACTGATATTTAATAAAATATTGGATAAAGGATAATACAGACGAGATTCTCAAAGGGAACGGTTCCTTTGGCTAAGAAAATTAAAAGCGGAAGTTAAAGAATGACTCCATGAAAATGGCGGAAGCAACAGGAGCTTCTTAAGAAAAGGTGGGTACAGGAAAAATGAAGAACTTCCTCGTATAAAAAGTTAAAACTTCGTCTATTTTAGGCGTAAAGACAAACCTTTCTGAAAAAATTGGCAGATTAAGATTTATGATTCTCTGCACGATAACGTTCGTAGGTCCCCGGCGTGCGTTATTGCTACTAACTAACTCGTGTAATGTTAAATTGATTATCCCGTAACTTTCAATTTCAAACAATACATATTTTAAATAAATCTTTGTAAGTATACTCTCGCAAAAAAACAGCACTCTTCCAACCCACAGAAAATTATAATTTTCCGTTCGCAGAATTCCACAATTTTAGTAGATGCTTTCAAAAAATTTTATATAAATTTCCCTCTAGCCAAATAAGAATTCTTCTGGAAGTATGTGCTTTCAACCGATTTGTTTTTAATGATGGCTCTATCATTGGAAATTTATTTTATAAGACATTTTAAAATAAAAACTGAGCTGATTCAATTTCTATCATAATTCACCACAAACGAATAAATCTAAAAGAGAAAGCTTTTTATCCGTAATTGATGGTTGACTTTTCATTTTTAATTAAAGAGTTAAAGTCCAAAACATCCCGACATGTAAGAATGTCTCCGCTACAATCATTGGAAAAAACACTTGAGATGTGTTCAGTCATTAAATTATTCGCTGCTCGCAAATGTTATCAAAATGGCAAATACCTGCACATGTCTCTTTTGCAAAGGAGAAACGCTAAAGAGAATGCAAAAGTTATCTCCCCTCATGATGATAGCCGTTTGTTTCTCCCATGCTATACCATCTCTAAAGTAGGCATAGTAATTAATTACATCTTTTAAGATAATCGGATAAATTTTTGTAAATGATTTAAGAATAAGAAATGGCATTGATATAAAGTATAACGATCATTTTGATGAACATTTGGCAGCCAATTTTTAAGACTTATTGAGAACAAGCACATAATTAGAGCGAGAAGATCAGTTATAGCTCATCAATATCAACCTCCAGTTCGCATGAATCTTCATAGCGTCAACAGTTGCCCGGTATGTAACGCACCCACCTGGTAACTCAAAGATCACGGGTTCGTATTCCATTGTGAGCATGGATGAAATAAAACTAAAGAGCAAAATTTAAGCGCTAGGTAAAAAACTGAAATACGTCGAAAAGAAACAAAACGAATATTTTAAAAGCAACCAACAACAATTTATATGAAACTCGCCATCGTCCAAAGGAAGTTCAACAGTCTAAAATCATTTCTTATAATGAGTTACTTTCGAATAAAAGCCATGACTTTTTTTAGCAAAATATTTTCTTGGTTAAAGGTGTTAAGTATAGGAGAAGGGGCTAGTCGATGGATCTTTTGCATCTCATTCTTAGTCTGAATCTCAAGCCTGACAATTCTGAGAGCGATTGGATATGAACAATAGATTTTCAAATAGAATAAGATATTGCCACCAAAAGAATAATATTTCTAAACCTGATGTTTGAGTAACTGCTCCGAATTTGCATCGTACAGCTTATGAAGTAAATGGAATGCGTTCACAGAATAGATAAATCATCTCTTTTCCCCGCACCAACCACTTGTTTTCAAGACTTCTTCAGCCCAGAGTGTAACATAGGTAGGATTAAACCATAATAGTCCTTAGAGGCTTCACTCCAGTTATGAACGCATGTACTCCCGAAAAGACGCATAACTGTAAGTGACTGGTTGACTGACACACATTTGTACAGGCATTATATATGAAACAGTTTGATTACCTAGAAGAAAATACTAAACACACTTGCAAAAACTAAATTCGGTATTGCAACGGTATTTGTCTTTGCATCGAGATGTCGAAAGATATGCACTTCTTTGATCAGAATCATACTACAGCGGAACAAGTACCCAAATATTTTTAATTCTACATGATCATTCTTATCCTATTATCTTCCTTCTTTTTACCTTCCTTTTACTCATATCCTATTATCTTTATTTATGCGCAGCTCAGTTGATTTGTGCCAAAGAATGTAACAGATACTATATGCGTATCACAGCGAGGAGAAAGTAATGACAGAATGTATTGCATTAAAATTAAACTTAGTGATTTTAAAATTTAGGCTAGAGAAATTATTCCTCGCAAAAAATGTACGAATGGATAGAGAATAATTATTGATGAACTTCAACATAAATTATTGAAAAAATCATAGCATTAGTAAGTAAAAATTGTTTTTATTAGAAATTGGAGAATGTAGTTGTTGTAGATATAGTTGCTCTTTCAAAATTGCAATTGGAGTGGTTTAGACGTGATTAAGTGCAAACACCACCCAGTATACTTATACAGCATACGAATGAAGATTTACTAGTCATGTTTATTCGACTATACAAAACCATGCATAGACCACGAACATAATGCACCGAATGTAACAACTATAGAATCAATTTATTCCTATCACTCCCTCAAATTAATGGGTGGCCATTAAAAACACATGCTGAATCCCAGGCAGTGGAGTTTTATGTCCGATTCTGTTTCCGTGACTTTGATATCATCATTATATTTACGCTCGAAATCCTAGGATACCTACGTAATAAATAAAATTATAGAAAAAAAACTCAGGGAGGAGATGCAGCGCTCCATTTTCATTGGTTTTGAGGTCCCCGAAACAGCCAACACGAAAACGTCATAGCCTATCTCTCATCGAGCAGTAAAGGCATTCACTTGATTCCGTGAATTTGACGTCTGCGCGCCGCGCGCCCTCTAACGGTGAAATGGCGCACGTGTGTGGGGGTTGAAGGGGGGGGAAGAGATATAGAGAGAGAACAAATTGATGGGGAATGTAGGTTAATGGCTCGCACGGGCGAAGCGATAGAATGCTATGGGGGAAAAGAATGGGAGAAGGACAGAAATAAATGCAAAAAAAATGAATCCGGAATGCGATCCCAGAATACTGGAACGTAGAGGGAGGGAGGGGTGGGGGGTGGGATGGAAGGAGGTTTAGAATGGATGCAATGGATGGATCTGTTGAGAGGGGAGTCGTGGAGGGAGAATAAACGAACAATATAGAGAGTTAGAGAGGGAGAAAAGGTTAAGAGAAGTCGAGGCAACCGATGAGGTTCCGACTTCCAAGCGAGTGCCCTTTCTTCATTGAGGAACATGCAGCGGGCTCCATTGAGGTAATGGAGTGCATTCGCCGATGGGGAGTACAAATATAAAATTCGAGGGTAATATAAAAACATTATCCTCTTGCATCTAAGGGGACGTATAATGATAGATGGGATTAACGGCTAACAAAAACTACGAAAAAAAATATTCGAAAAAGTAAGCCGTAACATGAAACGTCGTGTCATGACATCAAAATTCTTTTCGGATAAACCCAAGATGGAGTCTTATTTCCGATTCCTGAATATACGAAAAAGTCAAAACTTCAATTTAGGACTTCTGTTTTTATAATATCAGAATAAAAGACTTTAGGATAGTGGGTAAGTGGAAGCTGTAATACGTTAATTGTTCGAGTCTTATAGTTAGGAACATATAAAGATTCATTCAGTGAATTTCTGAAGCATGAGCGAGTTTAGTTGTTTTCTTTGGATTGTAATCAATTAATCAAATTCTGTTGATCGGATAAAATTATATCTCATATGAAATTCATACTGAAAATTAGGATCCTCAAGTAAGGGTGCCATCCTAACAACAGAACTAAAAAGTTACGTGGTATATGGGGAAATTCTGATGAAATAACAAAATTAGCAAATTAACCGATTCAATATCATTTTTAGGACACCAGAAAAGATCATGGAGAGTAAATAAAAGTTTAATTATTCATCTCATTGGCGCAATAGAATAAAACCGATTCTTTAATAATGGATAAACTTCTTAGGAAAGAGACTTCAAGCAGTTAGAGGACAAAAATTGGACAGAAGAATCTCTCAATCTGTCCATCTTGTAGAGCACTAATTTTTTGTCATGCTTTCAGGGCATTCTCTGCATATCATCCAAGTGATTGTCACGAGCATCATAAATACCCATTCCAATTAATGAACTCTTACTTAGAGCTCTACGCTTTCATTGACATAGTAGACAACGGTTTCGCCATCAATCCTGGAGGCGACATTGTATTATTGCTTTTGGGTACCTAATGTAAAATTTCAGATAAGTTGAAATGGAGGAGAGTTAAACTACTCTAGATTGTTTTCAAGTGTATACCTCTTTCTAACAATATACTATTTACGTTTTCATCTCAGCATACGTCCTGCCTCCCTTCATCCAGTCGATAATACCTATTCCCATATTTCCCCTTCCCTGATTGTCCAAAAATGCTCTCCTCTATCACGACCCTCATTAACCCTTCGCCCCTAATAACCTCTTCCAACTACCTACTCCGTCTCCTCCTAATTTACTCCAGATGTTTCCTCTCCTCACCCACCACAACAAATACTTCCTCGTTTGTCTTCCTTTCCGTCCACCCACATTTCAACATTTTTCTCCACATCTTAAGCGCTTGCAGCCTAATCTCGTCATCTTTTACCCGAGTCTTTCTGCACAATACACCGATACACTCCATACTTAACTCTTCTCTAAACCTTTACCCACGGTCACCATCATCAGATCCATCGTGTTGCTAATCTCTTCTTTCGCTATTTCAATTCTATTTCTAATGTCTTTGCTACCCTACCCATTTCTCTCCATCGTTATACCCAAGTAAATTAAATTACCCGTGAAATTAAACCTATCAGAAATGGATGGCCCAGCCAGGAACACTTATTATTGCTCCCACCAGTCAAGCTCTCAGGATCCTTACAAGGCACCAGCCCTTGTTGCGAAAAGAATGTAGTCCAAGGGAAGAGATGACATCCTTTTATTGAAGCTTTCACGGCTCATTACGAGCTTAAAACTATTCGGGAGTAAACCTATTCACCAAATTGTATGCTTTTTGTAAAGGGCATGAAGCGTCAACAATTGTATGAACAAAACTACCCATTTATATTTCTATTCGCGGTTTTACAATTATTTGCTAACCGTTTCAACCTATGAGCTGTATTACTTCCGACTTTCAACTACCTATCTCGCCTAAAATCCTTCAAACAAGGGTGACTGGTCGACAGGCACTTGAGGTTAGAAATAAATACTACAGATATAGATAATGTATGAGAGGCTTAGTGATTAACAATGTAATTATGATTATAAATCGTAAGAAAGTTTTCAGTGCATGACTGACATCTTAAAAACTAAACGAACAAGGAGAAATCTTAGAGCTGAATTTGTAAGACAAGCAGTGGAATGCCATAAAAGTGGAAAGGTATAAATAATCCGTTCTTTTATTTCCGGGTTATAACCGCATCGCCCGACGGGAGTGTCCATGTGAAGTCAATAGAACTCTCAAGGGGTAATTAGGGCCATCACTCCTAATTATGGGCACTTTTATCTGTAAACGGAGCCTGAACCGGAGGTCAGCACTAAGGGAAGCCATTCCGACAGAGGAGGTGGCTCCTGGATCGCAATTCGAGGTATAACTGCCGCTAAAAGTCATTCAATTTGAGTGAGGCATTACAGTTCCCTAGCAGGCTTTGATTCCGGGCCCATCATGTAGTTTGAGTGAAATACCACTTCACATACACTTCGATCTCTTTGGTCACTTTACTTTGAAAAATATCTCATATTTCCATTCATAACAAAAATATCAGCTACGAACCATTACACTTTTAGAAATATATGCCAAAAATACCAGCCAATATTTTCCAAGGGAAATAGTACGGGCATGCACACTAGAGGGACCTATTTTAAAAAAGTTGAAATTATAACGCATAGACCTCGTCAGAAACTTAAGTGTGTAGTTTGTATGCTTTATCTAGTATTAAAAAATATTAATCAACCACTAGAGCAGTAATTTTTACAGATTGTCAAAAAAATCTTCTCTTGTTGAGGCGTTTTCAGCGTTCGGTGTGAAAAAAATGGATCAAGTTATGTATTCACTACATATTTATATTTTCTGATTACTTAGAACGCTCTAATTTAAAGCAAAGTTTTAGCATCACTAATGTTACAGTATTTTCTTCATGCTCCTTACATTTGCATAAATTGAAACTTAAGATTTAAATATGGTCTCTACTACGACTAGAGAAAAATCTCGCTCAAACTAACTTTAAAGGCAAATGGAAGTATCCACTCTGTGTTAAGGCCCCAATAAAGAGAACGAATAAGAAGGAACAAATGTTCGAAGAAAACCATGAATAAGCATAACATGCAGGATGGCCTCTATGGCATTGGAAATAAAAACAGCTGTTGCACCGATCACCTTCGCATTGACATTTTACAAATATCTGTAGGTCCTTGAACAGACTGTGTTAAAATCGATCGCGGAGTTATGGCCTTTCCTCTCTTCTTCACATTAAGCCCGTTTCACACTATCGTGGAACCAGCACAAAACCATGTATGCTAGCCGATAGGCATCTGATATTGAAGGTGGAGTCCAGTATGATTTAAGTCGTCCTAGGAGGTTTCACACGATCATTGAACTAGTACTAGAGAGAAAGCGGTATTTTCATTCATATCTAATCGCATGTCTACCATCATTTTAAATTAACCAATCTGTAGCCTCAGATGGCCAAAATCACTGTCGGGAAATTTATATGCATTATTGATATAATTGCAAGAATTATACTAATAGATGAAAGGATGTTTATATGGCGCTGATTTTAGAGAGTAAAGATCGCACAGCGACTTTAAAATCTAAAGTGATTTGTGCGGAGACTTCGACGGTTCTTAGACTGTAACGGCTGCATCTCTCAGGTGTAGTTCAGCGTGTATTTGTTTTTGAGACAAATTGTATTCTAGCAGGCTCCTTCAGGTCGAAATGTTGATACCGGTTTTGGATGACCATATATAGGCCCGTTGGTACCTCCGGGTTGCTTGGCGCCATTTCTCCTATGGGCGCCAATTTTTCCCATTGGCTCCAATTTTTGTTTTGCTTTGGCCGTTTCTGCATGAAGGAGTCTCTTTCATGGGTTGACACCAGCACTTTTACCTGATGCATGCTTCGGTGTCACACAAGCAGGAAATATTCATGAGTTTGACTCTTACGGGCTGACGGCCTGAGCGAGAACTTTTTGTTGTGAAGAATCTATAGTGCATAATCGGTACGAAAAGAGCAAAGAGCGGAAATTTTTAACAGTCTACGAGCCCAAGTATATTAACTTCAAGGAAATAATTAAAACCATAAGTATCAACTGAGTGAATTGCACGAACAAACGTACTATCTCACTATAATGCACATATACATACCAACGTAGCAGTTTCTTAAAAATATTGCATGCTTTATTGATCATATTACAACAGGTGATTTAACAACAGATGATTACACAAAACAATTCTGCTTCTGCCATACAAAGAAAATATCAGCAGTTTCCTCAAATAATTTATTTTATATTACTAATCTCTTATTCTAATTTCAACTGGTGGTAAATATGACGAACTGCAATGAAGTTTTCTTCTCAACTAATTCAAGTAGTCTCTAGCAAGGGTATGGTCGAAGCGCATGCTCGCAAAAAAACTGGTGGTGTTTCGTAAATAATTTACAGAGTTACTTAACTAGCAAAAGTTCACAGAATATTGACCCGCGCATGCGCAGTCCGATTTCATGAATTATTCATGAATACATTTCCGGAAAAATTTCCGTGGGGGCTTTAGGCAAGAAAAACTCATTGGGATAGGTCAGATCTTCGGGAAAATTCGTAAGTGACCGAATTTAAATTCAAAAAAGATTTCCAGGCCAGTTCATGAAATTCATGAAGATCAATGGATACTTGAAGGCTGATTATTTTATTTCATGACTTATTAATGCAATGAAATAAAATTAAACCAAATAGTAATGGACTAAGTTGTGCGAGAAAGTTTTTCGAGCGTTCGATTTCGACTTAACTTGCCTGTAAATTTAGACAATTAAGATCAAACACAGTATTTTGGTATTTTTTATCAGGCTTTTCGAGATCATCTCCATGGTTGTAGTCGATGCTGTTTTTTTACTAATGGGAAAACATGACCCCTGCCGTAAACATAGATAAGAGCAATTGGTTGATTTTCGATGTGTTTTCAACGACATTCCAAAAATAAATTTTCTCAACTCGTGTGTTTCCTTCAAGAATTCGCCTAAAGAAAAATGACAATCCGGTCATATATCGACCCCCAGACATGTACTTAATTATTTTGGATACAAAATACTTATACCTTGATGCAGAATAACCAATTCCCTAACCTAAATACTTAAACGCGAAGGTATTTCTTTTAAGTTTAATGAAAAACTCAAACAATTCTGAGGGAAAATGAAACCTTGCAAACTACTCTTTGTATTCACTCCAAGGTCACCATCAAGGAAAAGAGTGCGATAAATCAGAGTTAAAAAGAACGGGGGAAATTTTGAGGGGAAAATGGGAGGATAGAATGCAATGAGGCAACTCTCGCTGTGAAATAAAAAGGGTCCAAATATTTCAGCAGATTGGAGTTTGGTAGTCTCGCGGAGTAATTACCAGGTACCACTCTCCATGAGCACCCGAAATGCATTGAAAAGGAACCTCCTCCCGTGCATTCCCCGGCATTAGCGGTCCAACAATACGAGTGGCCATGTTGCTGCGCCGGTCTTACAGTTCGCCGTAAAGGGAGTTAATGGCGTCGGTAGAGTAATTATCTCTCTTTGGGCCGGGGCTCTTTGCCTTCATGCTGAAGCCGCGTTTCCCTTTCCCTCCCCCCCTCTCGAAGCCTTCAATGGAAAATGGGAATAGAAACGAAGTGGAAGAAAGTTAAAGTGATACTCTCAGCAATGAATACTGGTTTGATTAACTCAAGATGGGAAGTAAAGCTTATGTCTTGTGATTTGGAGAGACGAGTGTGCTGGCTGAGGATTTCCAGGACACTGGTTAAAAAATACACTCCTAATTCATAGCAAACAATTGAGAATCAACATGAAATTACCTGACAAAGGAAAAAACAGTTTCCCCGATTGCAGCTGAGAGCATTAGCGATGCTAAAAATATATGGATAATGTATGGAAAAAATTGCCAACACATTACTCATGTGATACTTAGTTTGTGACTCTAAAGAAAAAGACGACATTAAAAAATATGATATGGTAATGATCAAGATATGGAATTAATTTACCTGTGATAGTTCTAAAAATTGGTATTCACTCAGTACACACGGGTTCTTAAATGAAGTTTTAGGGTAATCAATGAAAATGTAGCAGTAGCGAGAAAATTTAACGTTCCTACTTTTACCTGAAGCAATTTTTCCGTAACAAACGGAGGACCGAAATTTCAAGATAATCGGCGCAGATAAGAAAAGAAAGAATTATTTTCATATTCAGATTACGCTCTCATTACAAAGATCGCTCGATCTTCGTTCAATTTTCTACCAGATGACTGGTAAGTTTTTTAATACATCCCCTACCTTAAATTTTCATTTTCGACGTCATCTTTGAACTTTTCCACTCAACCTTAATCAAGTGGCAATTTAATATTTCCACATATCATCTGTTCCTGCTTTAGACGAGTCGACATTTCTGAGCATTTTAAGGTGGAAAAGGAACAGGCTACGTGGCCTATTCAAAATAATCAGGGTTTGTTAGTGGCGGCCTCTTGTGACAGCAACATTTTTAAGTCGCTGTGATATTAGCGCGTTAATTTTGTTTTAGAAGCAGCTGTCAAAGTAGCAGCTATAAAAATTCGTGAAGGTTTTAGCTACTTCCTACAACAAGTTTTACTAATCACTCGGTAAACTACAGGATCGATTATCGCCACAGCATAAGTGTTGTCGAGCAAAGGGGTATTCATTGCATCATCAATAGCAGACTTTACTCCCATATGTCGCATTAAAATCCTTTCTCATCACTGTTCTCCATAGCATTCCCCATTTTCTATGAAGATTTATTGCCTATGAAGAGTTCTACGTCCAGCAAATTTACATGGCATATGCATGCAATTTAGTATATTAAACATTAATTAGAATCAATATTAGTAAACAGCTCAGAAGTCTCGGAAATAGGCCTAGCTTTTAACTATTATTCAGTAAAAATGAGTGTAAACCAAATGTAGCAGAAAATAGCTTACAGCTAATTTTAGTGAGTAGCTGTAGTGTAGCTGTTACTTTTATCAATTTGTAGCTAGTAGAACAGCTGCTACTTTTTGAGGAAATTAAATATACAGTAGGTGGATGCTATAATGTTTTTGTAGCTAATCCAACCATGAAAATAATTAAATAGCTTGGAGAGAGCATTGCAAGGGGATTTGAAGCACCAACGCTCAAGAAGAAATACCACAATGAATTAAAAACCATACTAAGGTATCGAAGAATGGATATAAATAAATACTCGTATCTCAAAAAAAACAACAGTGGAATGGAACAAGCTAGCAGTGAGACATTCCGAATGAGATTTTGGGGAATTTCCTTAATGAAATATTTGGAAAATTTGAGCCCCATTTTCTTAAAAGTGGCAACGTTGACTAGCACCATTCTTGATTCCAACGGCTCAGATGGATTGAACAAGGAAATGCGCAGCAGAGAGAAAGCATGAAAAATAGCGGAAAGACATAACGGAGAAAGAACGGAAATCATGTAAAATATATACCCATTTTCCGTGGTCCATAGATGGCCAAGATCGAAGAAAGAAAAATCGACAAGGATGCGGGTACCTTGCTAAGCCGATCTAAGGGAAGAATAAGTACATAAAGAAAGGATTTTTCAGTCAGTTGAGGATAGGTAGAATAGATCTGTTTTCAACTAAATCTACCTTCCTCTGTCACTCTAAATTTGAGACAAGTTACCTCGACGGTGTAGAGAAAATAATAAAGACTCCGTGCTACTGTGGTAAGTTCGATCTTAGACCTAAAATTAGAGAGATAGAGCTTCACTGGCGAGGGATGACCTCTAGCCAACGTCCATTTAGTGGCCCGCAGGATATCACGAAGATATAGTTGTCCCTTAGTTGGTGGAAACCGCCAACAACTATAGCAATAATTACTGTATTCCAAGTATTGGCTTCATTCATTATCTATCCCCATATTACCCCGCAATTGGACGCAGAGGCACACTACAAAGAGCAATAGGAGAATATCCATGAAGAAAAGACGATATAAAATAAAATGTATGTTAAGAAGAAGCGTAAAACTCCGAGTTGCCAGTGTCTTATGTAGGTATTTTGATATATTTCCATTAGTAAAAGACTTTCTGAACGGTCGTAATGAACTCGAAATTTTTTGACTGGTTATCGCACGCGGATTAATCACTTTCACCCAAAACAAACGTGCATCATTTCAGAAAGATTTACTTCCACGTATAGTAATTTTAACCATAAAAATTCATCAAACACATCAGGACGAAAGGAAAGCGAATCTCTGACGGGATGATGGCATCGAGACACCCGTCCTTCCCCTCTTCACCCCACCCCCCTTGAGGGTTATTTAGGCGCCGTAAGGGGTTGGTAAGGGGGGTGGGAGAGGGGAAGAGGAGGAGGGATCTGGGACAGACGCCGAACCTCCCACTCGATGTCGAATCAAAAAGCTTTCTCGCTTGGCAAAGGTCAGTGCGCCCGAAAGCCAGACACCGCTGCAGGAATTGAAGCAGCCAATTAACCGTTAAAAAGACAACGAGAGAGTCGGTTGGAGGCGGAGCGGAGATTGTGCCATAGAGGGGAGATATGGGGGTGACGGAACGGGGGGGGCGGAAAGGGAAGGCAGACTACAGGGAAAAGGGGGGGAAGGGTACGCGGCATTGAATAGAATGTGCACCCTAGGTACGCAACGTCGTGTTCGCTGAGATTTGATTAACCTTGCTTTATGGGACGTACTACTGCCTAGCGGTCCGGCCATTTACCCCAGGCTGAAATCAAACGGGCAATCCCTCTCCACTCGCCACCTATCCATTTTCTCCTCGCATATCCATCTCCTATCTACTCTCTCTCTATCCTCTCTCTCTCTCTCCTATCTCCTTCCTCCTACACATCCCTTTCTCTCACTGTTATCTCCCTTTCTCATTCCCATATCCACCCTAAGCCCTAAGCGAGTGCATATCTATTCTCTGTAGAGATCCGGTGTTGAGGAAGCGGGCACATAAAACGAGCAAGGCCTCTCTCCCCCACCTCGAAATTCGAGGAAATGTCCAACGCTCGCCGTGTTTCGGGTGGGATGCCGCACTCACCGATTTGGTGATAGTGAACCCAGACGCAGAAAAAAACAAGATGGGAAAGATATTCTTTTTTCGTGGTGAATCAACGTGTCTTGGGATTTGTGCGCCGGAAAATTGCCTGACACATTGGTACTCATCTAGGATAAGAGGTTTTGAATATCGCCATACAGTGTGGAATAGTTTTCTGAATCTACTACTTAATAAATTAATAAAAGCACTGCTGTTTTCTAATTTCGCGGGTATGCCTGACATTGTGGATGCAAGCTATGGCATGAGTTTTCAATAGCATTTAACACAACTATATCACTAAACAGATTATTAACACGAATATGTTTGATAAAATGACAATAAAACTTAAACCATTAACAAACTATGTGGAGTATAACAAAGTTTATTTTTGAAACCATTAAACCAATGATTTTTCTTTGGCGAATATGCGGCCGTAGTTATCAGTAAACCAGCCTTTAAGGACATCGGGTTCTTTTAACTCTAACTATCAGCTACAAAAATATAAATACATATAAAAATTTTCCCACGCGAAGAATTTTAGTGTTTCTTGACTTTTACGGCGATAGATTACCTGATTCGACCAGCAGCTATTCATTTTCATCAGACAAATGAAAACTGAAGTTTTACTTTTATATTTAAAAGCTAATGCATAAAACACATATCCAGCAAAAACTGAGTGACTTAACTGTTGGGCGTAGATAAAGACACATAGATCGACAATTCAAACCCGTACCCTCACCTCAAGGTGAGGGTACGGGTTTGAATCTCGGTGGTGGTAGAGATTTTGACATTAACACTTATTTAAACTTAGTCTGAAAATGGGTTACAAGGACAGATATAGTGACGTAACACTTGTAGAGTGATCCATTTTGGCACTATGAATTTGTGACTAATTACGTGGTTAAAATGAATGTGGTCCGATCGATGGGATAAAAAAATACAAATCCAGCAAGATATTGACTAGGCGCTTAGCATAGGCGAGGCGCCGGTAGAGGACGGCGGAATAGGTCTCGCAAAAGTTTCTGGCGCATATATGCGTGTAAAGGAGGGGAGGTAGAAGTGGATGGGGTGAAGGGAAAGGACGAAGGGGAAGATATGGAGGCAAAGAGAGAGAGAGTTAAGCAGGGAAACCAAATTACTTCGCAAAACAGGCACGAGGCACCCACACGCAAGGCAAAAGGTTGAAATCACCATTCGTTATGACTCTGCCAGGGACCCTTTCTTGAGATCTCCATGTGAGATGAGTCGAAACGAAACGGCAGGTAGTAGTGAGTCATCCCACTTCTTGTATTTAAAATTATTTTTTGACCCTCCGTGCTAAACAGCCTTCCTACCCCGTTTTGCATGATTCTGAAAGTTCTGCAGCCCATGTCCCAAACAAGGAACTAAAGCAAAAGCTATACAGGCGGCTATTTCGGGCGTGCGCAAAAATATGCACTTAGTGCACCTCACAGCATTGATGTGCTAGCACACAGACTATAATGGAAAATAAATTTTCTAAGCTAACATAGTAGTGTATAAACATAGGGCTGTGAAAATTAAAAAAATACAACATTTTAGATGTCATCCCATGCCACTCATACTCACCAAAAGTCCCTTAACACAAGAAAACTAATCAAATTGGAAAGGGCACCTTATTAGTCATCGATCATTGCTGCCATGTCTACATTGCAGGTTTATTTATAGGCACACTTTCTTTTAGTATTCATTTCAGTAAAGACGGCATCTGCATATGTACTTTAAACGGAAGGCAGTACTGAGCTCACTTCAACTCAGGTTTTTGCCTTAATTTAAATACGCCCTCACTTAATCTACCATGGCATCTTCTACATCAGATGTTCAACTGGTGGTAACATTTAAAGCTCCATTTAAGGTGGTACTTGATAGACTTTAAGTGCATATTTTAATAACTTTTCAAATAAGTAAGAAAAAAACTCGTGGACCATATTTCATTTATGCGCATTTGTTTATTCGTTGAAACTCACCATACAGACAATAATGGAAATACTACAACAATTGTATTTTTAATTTTTTCTTCAATTAAAGCATGTTATGATTAAAGTTTCCGGCGATGTTTTCGAAGTTTAAATGAAGTTATATTGCAATATGTTTTTTCGAATATTGGACTCGGTGTGACACCTAGATATTTGTTAGGCAAATGATAATAACAAACGAAGTACTATTTCACGTTAAGAAGAGAATCTGTACACATTTAATGGAATTACTACAAAATACACGCCATATGGCTACATACTAAAATAGCACTGAATTACCAAAACCTAAATCAGTATGATGAATTTTTTCACTTTAATCTGTGGATATCACTAATGAAAACACGTATTCAACGTTTCTCGCAGAACTGTACATATAAAAAAATCGCTCCAACCAACTTAAGTGGTTAATTTCAATAAGGCAACATTTGACAAAATGGCAATCGGTACGCACCGTTAACGAACGGCTCAAGCACTTAAACGACCGTTGAACATTACCCAATTAGGCAGACACATTTGCCTAAAAACCTATGACCGTGTCCTCAAAACACCCAACCTGACCTTTTTCCAAGCGGAATCTCGGAACCATACGGAACCATTTAGGGGGCACTTCAAGAGCAGTATAACGGGGTGTAAGACGGCGTATCCCTTGGCACCTTCTGCTAATAGCAGGATAATGTCAATGAAAAATTAATTTGAAAGAAAAAAAGCGTAAAATAAACCCCCTGGTCCTGAATGGAGAGGAGCACGATCCAATATCGTCGTGGAGCTAAGAAAATTCCCTTGCTACTAACTTGAGTATCTTAGTTCAGCATACGGATTATTCAAACGGAGACCCAACTTTAACACCCTTAATGCCGTTTTACACGGTGCAAGATATTGTACAAACGAATGTGTCAGAGATGGTACAATCCACAGTGAAAGAAAACATTGTACGAGCGACTGAATTCTACTTTGCTCTATGTGCACAATTTTACCTACTATTTCATGGTTGAAATTTAACGAAATTAGCGGTTTTTTCATAAGGTGAGGCGTGGTTTTCAAGCGGTATAGCGATAAACAGCACACTTTTATTTCATTATCAAGGGCTGGTGGAGAGTAATGAATGCAAACGTTGCAGCAAGTAGTGTCGCAGCTGCAACAGTGATTGTTAACGTTATTGGGGCTACAGGAATAGTGGACAGAAGGAATCGGAGGAGAACTTGGACGAGAGAGTGAATTTGGTGGAGAGAGAGAGGCAGGGGAATACTGAATGTGGTGCAGCAAGAACTGAGGTTTGAGGGCAGTGAAGCGTTTTGCAATTTCATGCGGAAGTCAAACGATCAATTCCGCGAACAACTGGAGCTTGTGAGAGACGATATCGTGTGGAGATGATACCCCGATGAGGGACGCGAGGTGGTTTGTTCATGTAGCCATAAAAAGAGAATGTTAAAATGTATAAAAATCATGGTTAAACCGACGACATTTGTTTTCTTTAATCTAATGTGAATTTAACTTGGAAATTTCATTCCGTGTTATTTCAGATTTGCTCTCGCATTGCGGTTTTTAGTGACTGGGGAGAGTTATCGGTGAAAAAAGAAAAACTAGACGAAATTGTAAACTTGTCTGAATGGAATCTCTATCCTCCGTTCAGTCATCCGGCCAATTGCACAAGCATTCATACAATTTGCCGCTTTACTTAGTACAATTTTCCTTATACAAGAGTTTTTACAAATAAATGTATTGTTTAAAACGGTCTGTATACTCCTATTCTCCTCCACTGAGGAGCCTCACAGTATCGAACGTGAATATTTGGAAACAATGGTGAAATATAGAACACCAAACTAGGATTAGAAATTATGCTACACGTGACTTCGGTGCGAAGGCTTCAGCGTTGAGTCAAAGTCAAAGGCTTCATTTCTCCGGGTGTTTCACCGCTTTCCATATATTAAACGTACATCCATATTATCCCAAAAATCTTATTTTCATCGATTTTTTAAATGATGCACATACATAGCTTACCATTAACGACGTTTTGTAGCATTTTCGTTACCCGTTGAAATACTGAGTGCAAGGTAATGAAGCTGTTTTTATTTGAGTATTTAAGGTGATGTGTGAAAGAGACTTTAGAGAGGCCACGGATCGTGAGGACAAATGTCAATGAGGAAAAAAACGTTCTGGATTTGTTAGTTTCCATTGACATTAGTCGTCCAAAAATTGCCATTAACTCAGTCCTCGCGTATCAATGCACACTTCACGCGGCAGGAGACACAGGGGGATCGTGGAAGGGCAAATGAAGAGGGTTCATAAATGCAGGAATACTGGAGACTTGAACGCGCGTTTTCCGAAGCTAAAACTGTGCTAAAACCCAACTGAATAGATATAAATGCGTTATCTAACGCCAACTAGCTTAAATTTGTCATTAAAACATCAACTTGTCCAGTATTCAAAACCGGATCTCCCAATTGCCAATTAGATGTGCTATCCATCAGCATTACCACGCCATATTCATTCAGAATGTTTTTATTGATAGGGTTTAATTAATTGGGCAGTAGGCTAGAAGCAAATGGGCGTAGTGGCAAATACATTAGGAGAAGAACTGCGCTAGCGAGGGAAGCGTTCAGTAATAGAAGAGATGATGACAGAGACCTTCGGTAATGATATAAATACGAGGTTGGTGAAGAGCTTGATGTGGAGGGTCGCGTTGTATGGGGCAGATACGTGGACTCAGAGAAAAGAGGACGCGAATAGGCTGCAGGCGTTCGAGATTTAGTTGAGGGGGATGATGGAGACAGTGCGGTGGAAGGAAAGGAAAGAAAACGAGGAAGTGCTTGGTATAGTGGGAGAGGAAAGGAACTTCTGGATGAGATTAGGAAGAGTCAAGGTAGGAAGAGGTGATGAAGGGTGAAAGGTTACTTAAGCCTGTGGTAGAGGGGGGATGTTGGGTAATCTGGAAAGGTAAGAAAGGGAATAGTTTTTATGGGCAGGATGAAGAAGATTAGAGAGTATGCTGAGATAACAAAAGAAATATTGTTGGACAGAATCCTGCATATGTATAAATTTAGAGGATTTTTAAAAACTTCCTTCAATTTAAACCTACCTAAACCGGTAGATCATCTAATAATAATGTTAACATGATGGTCTCGCTTACGGTCTAAACTGAAATACAGGCATGCTCAACGAGCAATGGTCGCAGGAGAATAGTTCCTACGTTGCCACTTTTAAGCAACAGTTTTATCAAACACTAATTAATTTTCTAAACCCACAAAAACATTGGATGGAATCACTCGAAATGGTACAAACATCTGATAGACAACTCTTGCATTCAGGTGGCTTAGAGGTAAACTGGTTAACAAAACTTTTCGGCAAATGAGATATTCGGGTTCGAATTCTGGTCAAGTCTAATGTTTTCTTCCAGCAACTTTAATGTAATAGTATTGTAAGTAAGATCATATTTGAACACAGTAATCTATATCATTTTTTTAATTAAGAACAATCCACATAACAGCTTTGGCTTTAATGAAACAAAATTTCAAAGTTTGATTACCTATATAAAGTATTACAAAATAACTAATACGCCTGAAGACCTAAAAATAATTTCAAATCAATAAGCTTATCACTACACGACTATTATTCTCACCACTACATGGAATAAAAATCATTAGGCATAAGGTCATAGGAATAGGTAACGATACTGATTTATCAAATACTCCCAAAAATCCATTTTCGGCTAATGCACAGCCATTGCATATGATAGCAAACCGGTGACGTGACGGTGCAATGGTTAAATTTACAGGTTACAAACTGCATGGTCTCCATATCAAGTGAGGAAAAAACTTTAATGGGAGCTTTCAGAAAAGCCAAGTAATTTTCTGGTTACCAGACATATCTGGAACACTAAAACGGTGCACATAATGCATAAACTGTCCCCCGTGCTTTGGTGAGTGAATTTCACACACTGTGCTTAGCACTAGGTGGCCTCCTCTCCTGCCAATCCAACTGACCAACAAAATGAATGCTGTGGTTCACCTCTATTGAACTATGCACCCTAAGTTGGAACATTATGTTCGGTACGTGTTCAATAATCCACTATTTAAATCTAAACCTTATCAGCTAATTCAAATAAGAATGGTAAAGCAGATATGAATAAGCAATCATGAATGAAGTGAATGAGCTGCGGCCGTTACAAAAAAACGAACACATTGAAATCTGCAATTGGAAAACTGATAAAATGTCAAGGAAACTGTATTATCAAGCCATTTTCCCGACGCTGAGATAGCCTTTAAAAAAAGCGAGTGCTGGTACAAGCCTCCTTCATTGCCGCCAAAAACACAAGTGGGAGAAATATGTCGGATAGCAACATTAAGATCATCTAACTGTGTGAATATTTAAGGTATCAATGGGTAAATGTTTTCCCCAACAGTTTTCCACTAAAATAGTGCTGCGTCACTATCTTTCCACGTTACTGGCACAACGCAAACCTTTGATCGCGTTGGCTTAGTAACGTGAATGCCGTTGCCATAGGTAAACATCTATATATTATATCACCATCACATAAAACCGTGACATTTACAAGAGAAAAACCCGAATGTTCCTGATGACTAAAGTGCTTACAAATTAATGCACCATTCTGCACTAGTTTCGGGATCAATTGCAAATTTTTCATTTTAGTTATTGATGGAAAACATTAGAGTAACAGTCTCGCAATAAATATTTTGTCCGGTAAAATTAATTACAAAATACTAAATAAAAAATACGGTACAAGAATAAACTAACTTTTTCAGTGTCTCGCGGTAAAATATTGCACTGAGACCAAAATATCTTCGATCAAACGAGTCACACCAATAAAAATTGAGATTCCCGCTACTACATTTCATTCGCATTTCAGATTAATTGAGCATAATGTTAGCTACCAGTAAGACGTTCTTGTACCGTTCTGATCAGAGAACCAATAAAAAATCACCCTTAGTCTGTGTAAAGCATTAAGGTTCGTTGCTCTGATCCACAACCATTTCGCTTAAAATACTGTTTGCCGTCTGGTATGGGAGGAAACGTTTAGACAAAATTAATTTTTTTCCAAATAGTATATTTGAGTAAACAATGAAGTCAGCGACACCACATTATCAACCACTTTTCTTTGTTTTAGTGAAGTTATTTTTTGTGAGAAGAAATGGGGGAACGAGAAGGTCATGGGTGAATGTGTTAGATGAGACACTTAAAGAGGTGAAGTTTAAGGAGTCGTTAGAAGAAAAGAGCGTGTAATTAACGAATGTGGTAGGAGCAAATCAGATTTTTGAGCATGGGATAGTATGGAGAAAATTGTTACATTGGAAGCCAGATTTATTGATCTAACGCCGAGAATCAAGCTCCGATGGCTAAACCGAAAGGGAATTTCGTGATAGGCATATTTGTATATGCATGCTTCATTCTAGGCGGTTTGAGCGAGATTTTTCCCTAGTCATAATAGAGACATTAGTCGAATTGTATTTTTTCATTTCAGCAGATATAAGAAGTGCGAAGTAAATATTGTAATATAAATGACGCAAAGACTTTTTTACGTGAATGAAATTTTCCGTAATTAATTAAATAAACATGCATAGGTATATTAATTAATGCGTATTATTAATTTTTTCACGTCTTACGGTGATAACGCCTTCACAACCGAATTTTTATGCGATTCTTTAAAAGTTACAGTGGTAACTGATTTGTCTTTAAAAAATAGTTGAGAATAAATAAAAACTACACCCTGTTTACTTTCTGACGAGATCTTTGTTTTAAAAACTACTCATTTTTCAATTTATGTCTCTCTGGAGTGCATACCCGTACCATTTCCCATGGGAAACGGCTGGTATTTTTTGGCAAAAAACTAGAAAAGTATAGCAACGAGTAGCTGATATTTTGTTATCATTGGAAAGATGAGATTTTTATCTTCAAGACGAGGCCAAATTCATTGAATTTTTTATGAAATGATATTTCGCTCAAATAGCCATAAATGGAAAAAAATCACGCGCTAGATCTCACTTGGCTGGACCCTCACACTGTCACCAATGAGCCTCGTGAACCCCTCTCCTTCCAGGGTGTAAGAAAGCAGCAGAGGCATATATCCCATAAGCAGTGTTGTAACGACGACGGCGTTTTTAGAAGATAGGGAGACTGAAATTCTTAGTAATTAACTAAATTTGTATGCCTAAGTCTACCTGACTCATTTTTCACACCATACAGTGAAAACATTTTTACAACCGAAGATTTTTTGCAATTCTGTAATGGTTTCTGTGGTGAGCAGCTGATTTGTTTTCAAAATTGTTGAGAATTAGTAAAAACTACACACTGTTTACTTTCTGAGGAGATCTATGTATTAAATAATTATTTTTTCATTTTTTAATTCAAGTCTCTCTGGAGTGGACACCCGTACCATTTCCCATGGAAAACGGCTGGTATTTTTTTGGCAAAAAAAAACGAAAAATACTGTGGCGAGTGGCTGATATTTTGCTATAACTGAAAAGATGAAATGTTTTTCTTCAAGACGAGGCCAAAATCACTGGATTTTAGGTAAAATTATATCTCGCTCATACAACCTTAAATGAAGAAAATAAATTTCGGATCGTATCTCATTTGGCTGGACCTCATGAACCTAATGAACCTCATAAACCACTCTCCTTCCAGGGTGAAAGAAAGCGTAGGCACCTATTCCATAAGAAGAGTTGTAACGACGACGGCTTTTGCGACGGTTGGGAGGGCATCGCTTACATGCATGTGTCATGTCACCACAGTCAACAGAGCGACCTCGTCTATTTCACCCCCGGGATGCGGGGATGCAGAGCTGGGATGAGGTCATCGCTCTCCCTCACTTGGCCCGACGATACCGATGCGATAGAGAGAGGTAAAGACGAGTAAATAAAAGAGAGACAGGGGAAGGGAGTAATGGAGTCATTTTCGCGTCAATCTTTCATTTATTTTTCATTTTTATTAATCCTCCTCCACCAAGATCCACCCAGACCTAGCCCTCTCTCCCAGTTTCACTCCCGACTTCCCTCCCCCCCTTCCACCCACCCAACGTTTTGGCAAGGATGTGCGATTGGGTGGCGATGGAGAGTAGTATAGAGAGAGATGCTAGATGGATGGGAGGAGGATGGGAAGAGCATCCTGCATAAATTCGTACAAGGCAGGCAAGCTTTTTCCTCCTTCCTTTTTTTTCTTTAACCCACGCCCGAGCACCCCTTCCCGACATCCCTTCCACTCCTACCCTCCCCCCCCCCTTCCCACAATTCCCCTCACCTCAAAAAACCCGAGTCTCCATCCCCGGGTTTGAGATAGATGAAGAGAGAGAGAGAGCGGTTCAAATTGACCGAGCGAAAAACTCCCTTTTCCTCCTCCCCCCCCGCTTCTCCTCCGCACCTCGACTTATACACTTCTCTCCTTTTTTTTGGCTCCACGGCGCGCAAAGTGGGGAGCGAATATTAAATCGTCGAATTGAGGCTTCGGGAGTCGTCGTCGATCTGTACGCCTCCACGCCTTCGGGGGGGCATAAAAGATAGATTTTCGGGTGGGGGAAGGTTAGAAGAGGAGGAGAAATTTGGGTGGAAAAGGAGTAAGAAGAAGGTACTGGAGGAGGATGGAGAAAGTACGGTGAATGGGAAGGAAGACGATTGAGAAAGAAGCAGAAAAAAACAAAATAATTGAACCAAGACGAAGCTGATCATCTAGGAAATTACCAAATAGAGGAGGTAGAGCAATTTAATTACTCTGATAGTACCTTGAATAAAAGAGAATTGTACAAAGGGTACTAGAAGGAGATTTAGGTTATCTAAGGAAGCGCCATTCCAAAATAAAGACCTGATGAGAGACAGCTTTAATAAAAATTTAAATAAAATACTGTTGAAAAATATAATATGGAGTGTAGCGTTGCATAATGCATAACCATTGATGAGACTATGTTGCGGTCGTTGGAGGCATGCGTGTGGAAAATAAAATGGAAAAGTGCGATGGATGTAAAGGAAGACGAACGAGGAAGTGTTCGACATGGTGGGTGAGAAAACTTCTAGTGATGATTAGGAGGAGGCATAGTTGGTGGTTGGAAGAGGTAATGAGGAGTGAAGGGATGCTGAAGGCCGTGCTGACAAAAGAGAGGATTTTGGGCAAATGGAGAAGTGTGAGAAAGAGAATAGGCCTTATGGACGGGATGAAGAGAGGCAGGACATATACCGAGAAGAACAATGATATCTTATACGAGGATAAGGCATTGAGTCCATAGTAGAGCATGACAGGGATTCTTTTATCTTAAAACTCCCTAGACCTAAATCTTAAGTGGTTGATCACTTTAATACTGATGAAAGATTAAAAGGTATGAAAGACGATTTTGTGGACGGTATGCAAGGATAGATAGGTGAAGTGTCGGCTGACGTAATATTTTTAAGAGAGGAAAAGGGGAAGTAGAAGCAGACATAGGTTTTTTATAAAAAGGGAGGAGAAATAGGAAAAGGAAGGAACCCTTAAATAAGGAAACTATTACAGTCGTGCTTGACCTTCGAACAATTGGTGGCTTCCCAATTTTTATTTCCATAAGTACGACAGCTGGATTTGTTTAAGTTCTCCCCTGCGATCATTTTTTATGTTTCCGTTCATCAAACTCTATTTTAATAACCTATATATATATATTTATATCCTACCTTCATTTATTTGTGTTGTGCACAGCACAAAAAACAGACTTCTCAATCTGTTAGGTTGTCTCCTTTTTTGCTGCAAGTTTCTGTGATTCAAATTCTATATAAATGTACGCGTATTGCGTATCCATAACTTTTGTCGCTCGTTAATTGCTGTCGTGTGTTTTCACCTCATTGAAAATGGTCGCACCACATAACTGTTGATACCATAAGTCCGATATTCCACAGAGGAAAAATCATTCGCCTTGACCGGGATCCCGGTCAAGGCGAATGATTTTTCCTCTGTAGAATATCGCACTTATGTGCATTTGCGGGTGACTCCGTAAAGGTAACTATCGTGGCTAGTCCCGGTATCCTCAAAATTAGTGTTGATACCATGGCTGGTTGTTGAAAATGGGAAACAGTCTGCCATGTTGAGAACTCCGGTTCCCACTTGATCGCCGAAGTGAAGTATGGTTGAGCTCGGATCGAGTCCTCCTGTTCGTGTTCCCTTTCTTCAAGGTTTTCTTGTTTTTTTAGGGGGGGAAATGGAAAATTACTGAAACAGATATGGGATGCAGGAAAGGAAATACCGAGCATAAGAGAACTCCCAAAACCTAGGTGGAACAATCAACTAATGAAATATCTTCATACATTACGAGTGGCAGAAGAAGAAGCAGCAGACAGGCAACGCTGGAGAAGAGTAGTTGGCGAGGCCAATCGCCGTCTCAACTTCATTGAACAATGTGAGTAAGAGTAGAGTAGGTCTCCTTCTTAAAATATTAATAACAAGCGTTTCCATCGAGGTAAACCTGGAATAATTTCACACGTAGCGATAAAATACGAGAGAAATAGAGTAGGAAGTAAGAAAAGGAGGAAGAAAACGGCGAAGGACTCCAACAGACCGAGTGGTCCAGCATGGGTTCAAATACTCTCATAGGAACGCGGGGAGAGATAATCATTTTTCCCCCATCGCTCGCAAATCTTCGCGGAATCCAATAAACGTCTTCCTCAAGAGTCTCACTCTGTTACTCCAGGTTTTTTTCTTCTATCTTTCCACCCCAAGATTAACAATTTGTGATCCAAGACATCAAATTTACGCTAATAAGCGATGTCTAAATAAAGCGTTCATCAATATGATCCTGGATGGCTGCGTAAAGATTATACCCACCGCTGAACGACATGGGTAACCGAATCACACGGGGACTCGTGTAAAGAAATCATATGGAAGATAAATAAACGTGGTGCTAAATCCATATTTTGACCGAAAGTTCTATGCTTCAGAACATAGTAAATCCACCAGAGGCCTAGAGTAAATACAGGAATGAAAATGGTACGAAACACGAAAATAAACGGCAATAACAATTACCACCTATTATTCAAATAAGGCGAAAACAGACAAATTCAAATACCATGCATTAATTTTGCTCAAACTGCAGAGATTATCTGGACGGAACACCATTGATATGAAAACTAGGACTGGATAGAGATGTCTTTTTCTAAGCAGTTAATTTATTAATTTATTTTCCGCCATACATTTATTTTTGAAAACATGTACATTGCTACTGAATGATTTTTTCTTAGAACTTCGATTGTTGTCAATGCTTTGATTTTCATCAAAGGCGTCGAACATGGGTGATGTAAAGTTTTTAATTGTTCTGTGTCAAAAAGATTACCTTTAAAATTATAATAAATTGTATTTGCTCAGGGACATTTGAGTCCCATGGAGCATGAAGACAAAAATTACAATAAATTATTTCATTAGTCACAGTTTAAAAAAAACATTTTGCAGTAAATAATTGTGGGCATAAATAAAATAAAAATAAGAAGTAACATAAGCATAGTTTTGTAAGATAAAATACAAATTGAGCCATAAAAATTCACGAGATGTATTACACTCCATAATGCAATACATAACTATACAAGAAGTACATGACAGACTAAATGCCAGTGAAAAATAGTATCATGTGTTATTGCTTTGAATACATTAACATTGTTCACAGATTTCAGACTGGCTGGCTAAGAGTTCCATAATGTACGTGAAGAAATGAAAGATGACTTTTCATACATGCTAGTACGATAAGATGGGGTATAAAGAGTTTGTCTTCCGTGTGATAGGTTTGTCAGAATAAATATTATATTAGTTGCATAAGTAAGAAGGTAGTTGTGTTTAGCCATTTTTACGTGAAAGTAGCTGTCATTATATCTCGTCTATGTTCTAGTTTAGGCCATTATAGCAGTTTATAATACGCTGTGGCATGCTCACTATAAGTGACATAAAAAATAAAGCTAATACAGGCATTTTGAAGTCGCTGTAATTTCTGATTTAAGCCGCCTGTTACATCAGAGTACCAACAATATTGAACAACAATCGATGTGTAGAAAAAATAGTACTTGAACAATATTTTGCTGTAATCGTACAGGAATCAAATGCCTAAAGTCCGTTACATGTTTTGTTAGATAAGTGGCTTACATGATCTTGTTACGTTAATATTCCACAGGTGATTATTCCGAGATTTTTTATAGAGATAGAGTAGGTAGTCAATTTTTATATCTTTATGTATATATGATTTGAATGTATTCGTGATCTGTTCACCAAATATTCAGTACAAATATTGTATTTCGGTAAAATTCATGTCCTGTGTGCTTACGAATACGTACTTCAAATACAAACAAGTTTTTTAAAATAACAGCGCATGTTTCCCGGTCCGCTACCAATACTTATCTTATAGGCGTGATAACTGTGCCATCATTCCGTTCAGAAATGGCTGAATGCGCATTTTTAATGGCTTCAATATCACTTTCGCGACATCATCTCATTGTCTTTTCTTTAAACCTATGCTGGGAACGAATCGCGAATGGAACAAGAATATGCAAAAAACGCTGAATTATGAAGGATGCTGCGGAGACCGAAAAGAGACGGAGCGAGTGGTGAAGAAGCAACAGGAAGTAGACTACGACGGCGGAACGGCAGGGGAGTGAGTTAGTGAGTGGAGGGGGGTGTCAGGGCATCGAACGGGGTTGCAGGGGGGGGGAGGAGGTAGGGGTGGGATGAGAGTTTGGCGGCGGCGGCGGTCTGTTTCGGAGGCATTGACGACATTAGACTTTGGATTATTCGATTCGTGAGCGTTTCCCACCCCTCCCCCTTTCACCCTAGGGCGATGATTGAGTTACTCGAGCGAAATTCAGCTTGAGTTTTATTATTTTTTGGCATGGATGGGGAAAAGAGGAAAGGCGGTGAAAAAATCCCTCTCCCTCTCTCTCACTCTCTTCCTTCCTATTTCCGAGCAACGCCGCCCGCCGCGTTGGAATTGCATTAATACTTATTTCTCCATTTTGGTCGATTCCTCGCCAATATGGGAATGGAACTGGTTCTTCAACCCCCGCGGCGTCACTCAATTTGATTTTATTTATCCCCGAAAGGGTTCAATAAAATGGGTAACGCCTCGACATATGCGAGTCAATTGAAACTATGATGACAGGACATGCGGAAAGGTAAAACTTAAAATATACCACGTGGGGACATTAAAAATATGATACATAAACTTCGAGTCCGGATATTTAGCAAACTTTGTGTCTATTCCTAAGAATTATAGGGATAAGTCGAATAGTTTTGCACGAAAGTATACCTGGCTGGTTTCAACTATGTAGAACGGTCGTTCCCAACATGCTTGGCTCAATTCATCCATTCACCTTATGTCAGAAAATCATTCTCCTTTCCCACTATAAAATAATAATTGAATTCCGCGAATGGTAAGAATGGACATGGTTTCGAATCTATTTTAATTTCTGGCATTCAGTAAACTTTATTAAACGCTATCAAATAAATTAAAATAAAGTAAACCTAGTACAACAAACGAATGAAACACTGTTCTGAGTGAAGGACATTGGATGACTTCCTTCTTTTGTGGCCGGTTGCACCAAAGTTTGTTATGAAATCAATAGTTAAGAGATCCTTACGATAGATAACCTTATAAAAATCATGACGAAGTTTGGGTTGCAGGAACTATCGCTTTCCAAACTTTTCTCCAAACAGGTAGGTATTACTTGGATAATTTCGTTCATTCTCTTACTGCTGGCTACTTTTCATGAGTTACGCTACTCGTACACATTATATGAAATCAGCATGAATACATGAACTAGTTAATAGTCTTATATAAAGTAATTATTCCATTAAACGGTGCCTTACACGGATGCTGTCATGGTTACCACTGTTTCATAATTTACCGCTTTCAATAAATTTTAATTAGTTGTTACACTAATAATGGCACGTATTTAAAAAGTTGATCGTTTGTTTTTGCTCCTTCTTTGTTCCTCTCGACTTCTAGTTGATTATAGTAAATGCCAGTGGAAATCCTGGTCATCATTTTTCAGTTATTTCTTCCTCGACCGGGAGATGGCCACTCATCCAGAATCGACAGAAGGGAGCAGTGGTTCTTCTCCTCTCTAAGGCTCTGTCCGTCTTAATTGATCTTGCTTGCCACAGTTCTGTTTGCTGTTCTACTGCTTCGTCGCCTCATCGTTCTCTCACCACAACTGTCTTCTCTCTGCTGCTCACCCACCTCACTGCTGTTTACTGTCGCTACGGCTCACATTTGCCGCCAGCTGCCAACCCACGAGAAGCCTTCTTATTTATGATCATTTGTTATTTCATGCTGGAGCTAGTTTTTCCCGAACAGTTGCGATGGTCAATTTCCATGACAACAGATTCTCCTCCGTTACAGGAGGCGTCTTCGACCTGAAGACGCCTCCTGAGAAATTGTTATTATGGAAATTGACCAACGCAGCTGTTCCGCAAAAACAACCTCTAGCATGTTTACCAGCCACTGCGGAAGCCTTCGCTTCATTTGTTATTTGACTTTTTGACTGAATTTTGTTTCAATAAAATGCTGGGATAAAATTGATACAGTCCACTTAAACTCGTTTATCCCACAAACACATTCATCTAATATTTCAGCTACGCAGATTTAACGAATGCTCCGACTTATGGATCTCATCACTAAATTAGACACACATGTATTGTTTCTCTAATCGACCATTAGTCATTCACTTCATCGAATGTCGCCCCTGCGATCACTCCTACATAAACGTCCACCTTTCTCGATGCAAACAAAAGAGAAAATGACTGACTTCAGGAGGGAACATGCTGAAAGCGTGAATGGGTTACCAGACTTGGAAGATTAAAAAAAACGTAGTGATCGGAATAAAAAAGTTAACACCAGGTCTTCCGCGTGCGTTCTCATTGTCTCTAAAAGAGTCGCACACGACTTCCCGCGTCGTACATTGTTTTTTTTTCCTTTTTTTTAAATAAAATAAAACCAGCCTCTAACCATTAACGAACGCTTCACGCCCGCTTAGCGACGGCACACGGAACAATTTCAGGATAATTACAAGAGATTGATTAATGACCCTCCGTTGCGTCGTGACGGGAACCCGATGCAAAAGGGGAACACCCCGCGGGACTGGAATGAGGGGGGGGTCGGGGGGAGGGAGGAGGTCTAAGGGTCGCGTAGAACGTAACCCACGAGACAAAACGGGCGAGGCGAGGAGGAGATACGGGGAGGGTTCGGGGATGCGAATGGAAAACCGCCAGGGACGCCTCACAGAAGATAAAAAAATAAAGGTTTCCCGATGGTGGTGGGCCATTCGATCGTGATCGATGGGAGATCGACGGAGCCGCCGACGGCAAAAACAATAAAAAGCTAACAGATAGCGAGCCCGCGACACTGCTGTACCGTGTTGCGCGACACGTCGTTTCATGGGTCGGGGATTCGCATGAGTCGTAATGAATGGCAATATAAATGAAAAGGGAAATCCACCGAAATTCTGACGGCTTCGATGGCGACAGGGTAAATTGCTACTCCCCTGCTAACTCGAGGGTCGCAGGTTCGAGACCCACCTGAGGGGATTTTTCACTTCTCAGTACAACATGTTTTTTATACATGGGTGTTTGTGTTCGTCTGCTGTTACTTGTTTATACACCCGATGTAAAAGGCCGGTATGGCTGCTTTCGGGACCGTGGAAATAAATAAATAGAAATGAAAAATCACCTATCTTTACCTGATGTCGAATGGTGCCTCAGTATAGAATTATACCTTTAGCCTCGCATCATTGTCAGATACGCATGATACCGCCAGCTGCGGCTACGGTGGGGTTATGTCTACCAACCAGGAGATCGCGGGCACGAGTTTCGTATCCGGGTGAGTTTAACTCCACCCAGGGCATGTTTGTGCGTGAAACATCTTAGGAGTCTAATTTTAAGGCAATGCTTCGCGGCACGATTTAATTACGATCCCGTTCAGTGATCTATGACCATCACTCTAAAATCGAGCTCGACTTATAAAATACAGTGCAGCTACCTCTTGATAGGATCGCCTCGACGTCGCTCTTGTCGTGTCCGACAAAAACACGTCACTACTTTCTTAACCAATCTTATTCATTCGTTTTCACTCTTCACTTCAGAAAACCTAGTTCACCCGGTGTTCATTGGGTCATTGAATATTCTTGAAAGTATTCCGTCAGTTATGAAGTTAGTACATTGGTGCACCATTAAAAGGTCTTTCTTTCCTTTCCTTATCCATTCTCTGAAAAATCATATCGACTGCGAATTATGAAACTCCATTTTGGTCAACTTCCGTGCTCCATTTACACGCCATGATTCAGAATATTTACATTTCCCATAGGTTTCCAGGACATGGTCACGTGATGAATCGAAGCTTTGTGATGATTGGTGATTGCGCTCGACGATCGACTGAAATTAGAGGTTCACTCGACTTCATTCGACGTGATATATGACGTCAAGCGATAGTCGCGACAACGCCGAGGGATATGGAACACTAAACAACACCATGTCGATGAGGTCGAGATCGACATCATGCTCGACGAGATCGCAAGGAAATCGTGCCGTGTTACACGGCCTTAAAAGAGGACTCGATAGTCCTACTGCATATTTAGTCCCATATTATTATTATTATATTATATATTATATTATTATTATTTCTGCTAATTAAGTCCCATCATCATCATCATTATTATACCGCTGCCAATATGATCATAATCACAACGTGATATCCCTAGCATATCGTAGCCGATGAACTATAATATCTCAGAATAGCTCAGTGATTTATTGCAAGTCTTGGAAAGAGCAAGCCGAGCTAGGAGCTGAAGGAGAACCAACTAAATATGCATATCCAGTTCGCAATAACGAGCCTGCTGGGAGCACTGGAGGTGACCTGATAGTTATCCATACATATAAGAAGAAATGGGTGAAAGAGATCATTTGGTCAACTTCCGTGCTCCATTTGCACGCCATCATGCAGAATATTTTCATTTCCCTTATGTTTACAGGTCATGGTCACGTGACGAATCGAGAAATTCGAGATCGAGAATCGAATCGAGAGAGAATTCAGAGAGAGAAAGAGATCAAAGAGATCATGCGTCATTCCAACCTGAAAGAGATCATTTGGCTGTTAGTCATTCTAATCTGAATATCGCCGAGAGGAATAAAATTTGCATTACAAAAATGATTATGTGTATCACACATCGAATTACCTATTCCGATCTATAGGAACCAAGTTTCCACTAGTAGAATGAATTACGAAAGAAAAATAGAAGCTAAAACTAACAAAGAATTTAGACAATGATTTGACCATTCAACGAAACTTTAAACTTTGTGCCTGGAAAAAGAATTCAAAGAAGCTCAAGAAAACAAAAATCAAAGTAATTAAGGTAAATGGAGAAGAACTCAACATTCTCCGTTTCACTGATGACATCGCAGGGATAGCAGAGAAGACATAAGGCCTGCAAGCGTCATAGAAATCATGGATCATGCACTACAAGGATACAATATGAAGATGAATGGAAAGAAAACGTTACTCTAGTAATATGTGGAAGGGAAGAACTAAAGGAAGACATTACAGGGAGAGATATTTTAACAAGAATAATCCTTCATGTATCTTGGAAGATGCATGATTCATGATGAAATAATAGCTGTTGTTTTCAAAGAAAATAGTATTACCAATAAGGAAGCAGTAAATGAAAACATTCGTGTGGAGTGCAGCGCAACATGGTCCAGATGCATGGACCATTGGAAAGCTTGAACGAGAATAAGGGCTTCCAAAACTTGGTGCTGGCGGTGGATACTGAAGATAAACTGGAGGATTAGAAACGATGAAGTGTACAGATGAATAGAAGAGGAAACAACTATGAGGAGCATTATCATGAAGACAAGGTCCGGATACATAGGCCACAATTTGAGACAGAAGGAATTAATAAAGAACAAATTATGAAAGGGAAAATAAAGAGGGGAGCCCCGTGAGGAAGATCAAGGAATAAATGCATAGGCCAGTTTAAACGTGTTATGAGACAGAAGACCTTCCAAGGCATAAAGGAGTCAGCAGAGGACAGGGTAGAATGAAGGGCTCCAGTCAACCAATCTTAAGGCTAAATAGCATAGGACGAATGTACATCGCGTAATATCAATTTATATTGAATTTCAATTAATTTCACGCGGTGTCGCATTTTATCGCATAATTTTATATCGCGTATGATAGGATATGATATTTCATGATATTGAACTGCATCGCATTTCGCATGGTATCCCATCACGTCGCATACCGTTTATTATCACCCGAGATTGAATAACGCATGTTGTCGCATCTTACCGTATGACGAGGCATACAGTATTGCCAACACATACATCAGAATGCAACATGTCGCAGTCGACGAGACTTGAAAAATTCAGATCACGCAAGTTTCAGAATGACACTGACGACTATACTTTAACATAACACTATCTCAAGCGGCAAAATAAGAGGGATTTACTGCATTACAAATAGATACAGAGTTAAACTTCCCGCGCGCCAATGATTGCAACAAAAACAGCAAGACACCAGGACTAATATATAGCAAGCACTAATATACAAGCACTAAATATAATTTCCGGCTCACGTTAATCGTAATTTAACGTAACCTTTTCGTCAAATTGATGTTAACTGCTATTTTGGGTTTGAATAGTACCTCAGATAGTTGGTTAGTTGACTTGAACGTTAACTTCATTTTTCATGCTGAGGAAATATTTAACTAGAGATTATAAAACCGGGCCTAACACACTCCGTTGACATACAGTTTCCTCCATTTTCTCTGCCAATCCCTTTTTCCTATTCCCTTCCCTTTTCCACGGCTGGTGTCTTAAAACTCCCAGGCAAAAGAAGAGCTGCGCCATTAAAACTAGAGTTACCGGCGGAAGTTGATTATAACAAAAATACGCGTTTTCAGTTTTCTCGAAGATTTACAGCAATTTTAACTACCCAGGCTGTCCGCTAGGGTCTTACGTTGCTACTTAGTTAAGCGATCAAGACAAATATACAGCTGTTCTGCTTAAACCTCTTCGCCAACTAAATATTTGTAAAATTATGGAGATTAAATTTCAAAGACGAAGCTATAAATAAAATATTGTGTGTACTCCATGTGGTTGGTCGAGACTTAGATGACAATAGGTAGGCTAGAAGACCACCAAAGAAATCTTTCCGAATATATTACACGAACGATATAATTTATTAACCATTAAAAGACGCATGACTCCTTGTGCCTAAATGTCTTTCGAATTACTCATAACTAAGCGAGAACGACTGCAGTGACCAACAGTGTAAAGGTCAGATTGGGCACCGGCATCGTCCATAGTTTACGTTGCATTACCATTTCGTTCTGTGCCGCTCAAAACTCACCTCTAGGCTTCAATCTCCGCGATGGCTCGCAGGGTATTATAGCGTATGTCTCACAACGCGCTGAGTCATGAACTGCGAGTCACGGGGAGAAGAAGTGGAGCTGGGAGCTGAGGGAGAACGTTTACGTGTAAAGAGGTGTGAAGAGCAAGGTGGAAGGATCGGAGGGGTAACTGAACTGAAGGAATAATAGATACGAGTAGCTAACTGTGCTCTGCTCAGTGGGAGGAGAGTAATAGACAAAATAGAACGTTAGACAAAACAGCCGAGCACCGCGACGGCGTCGGTGCGGGGAAAAATGGAAACGGTGAAGGGATGCGGCTGGGGAGAAGGGACGGTTGGTTTCCAAGTCCAGCGACAGAGGTCAGTGCGCTCCTCTCTCCCACTGTTGGCATCGGGGTTCGCATCCCCTTTCGCCGGCCCGGCGGCGTCGCCGCGACCGCTTTACGTGATTAATCAAATTGATTAAATCAAAACTTGATTGCGAAAGGAAATTACGCCACGTTCGTCGTAGTCCACGCGAAAGCAAAATGTTTAACGGCCGCCTCGCGATCGTCCCAACTCGGCCAGCTAATGCTCCGGCCGGCCCTGGGTTCTTTTAACTGAGAGTGTGAGAGAGCGAATCGAGAGATGGGAAGATAATGCAATTACGGAGCAGACGGACGAGGAAATGGCATTCGCTCCGCGCAGTAGATGGACGATCGGGCATCCCGCGGACGTTTTGCATACGGCGATCCAGTTCATGGCTCGTTTCCATTACGCTTATAATTAATTTTGCACTTCGCGGAATAGAATTAGGTGGGCAATTTAGATTTTCGCGAGCGTAGTGAGAGAGATAGAGAGATCATGAAGCAATTCTCGGATCGACACCACTACATTCTAATTCCGAAACAGGAGAGTGTTCATTCCCTCAGCCATATTAGAGAGTATACGGGAATGGTATTTTTAAATATTAATAAGTCATGCACTTTAGAAATTTATAGAGTTCTACTCACATTTACGAAGAATATCATTGTCTGCACTTGAAGAGATATAAACATATTTGGCAATTTTTTAATCATTGCGATTGCACAAATGACGTGGCATGCAGTCGCGCTCACGAGTGCAAATAGATGGCATGACGGTGTAGCTGGCTAACACACCTGACCGACGATTTGGAGTGCCGAGTTTGAATCCCGGTCAATTCAAATGATATTTTCATGGTGAATTTCACTCCTTGGTATAAGTGTTTGATCCCGCGCGCGTGACTGCGACCCACATAAAATATTTCTTTAAAAACCCAACCACAGATGCGCATCATCTCCAATTATTTAAATCAACATTCCTGGTGGAAATTTCCCAACAAGAATTCCCTAGAGTATAGATAAAAGCAAGGAAAAATTGAAAAATCCTTTAAAAAACATTTTTCCTTAAGGACATGCTTTTAAACTCTAGGGATTTTTTTCCTATGACTATTTTTCTTTAGAAATAAATGACTTCGATCAGTCATTTCCCTAGAACAAAACGCTACTTTAGGGAAAACTTTCAGGCACAGGAAAAATTACATCATTAATTGCATATCGTGCTGTATTTAGTTCATAGAGTGAATGACTATAGAGGAAAAAAATAAATATTCATAAAAACAAAACATTTATCCTGCAGTTTCTTCTATACAACCATAGAGTTATCACAATTAGTTATAAAGAGACTGACACAATATTTCTCAAAAAAAATATGTGCAATCATTAGAAAAAAATCAAGGTCAAGTACATTTGGTGTAAAACAAATATATTCTAAGCAACTGCAATCCACTTTCAAAAGCATTTCCCAGGGAAAATGCATTATAGGTAAATTTTTCCCTATAGATATATTTTCTAGGGAAAACTGGGGTTCAATTTTTTAGGGAATTTTCTAACATGGATGTTCGTAAATAGAAAATGGTTCATAGAGTACGTAGGTACATCACGTCATTCCCTTTTCGGGGTAGTCTGAGTCAAAGAACTTAGTTATTACTGGTAGGCCTAAAAAACTATTAATAGTTTCCCTCAAAGTGCATACGTCATTTGCTTTTCTTACACTAATTCATTGCTTCATACACGCTTTCCTATTCTTTGGATTCCTAATATTCCTCCTCTTCAGAGTCTCAGCCACCACACTTGCCCATGACTTTCGCGGTCTATTCCTTCCTCTCACGCCATTCACTCCGCTATCATATATTGGTTTCGTTAAGGGTAGTTTGAGCGAGATATTTCCCTAGTCATAATGGAGACCATATTTGAATTTTATTTTTTTCAGCGTCTATAAATCCCGTTTTACACGAGGCACGTAATTGCACAATCTGATGTTCGTACGAACGTGCATTTCAAATTGCATCGTGTAAAGTCGTGAATTGCAAGATCACATGCGCGAATGCACGAACACGAGATGGCAAAATAGATCCTGCTCTAATTCGAAAATGAATGCATGCCCGATTGAGAAAAACATGCAGTTTGAAATTGTGCAATTTCGTGTCCCTTGTAAAACGGCCTTAAGAAGTATTAAATAAATATTTTAGTATTAATGGTGCAAAAATATAGTTATATATGACAAAAATTTTCAGTAATTAAATAATAAAGCTACATAAGTCTCTAACGTGACTCTTTTTTTCACGCCGTACGGCTATACATCCTGCAAAACAGCAGGCTTTTTTTACCATTCTGTAAAAATTACAGCGGTGAGTAATAGATTAATTATTATATATAGTTGAGAAAAAATACAAATTAAACACCTTTAGTTTTTTGACGAAATCTAGGTGTTGTAAATTCCTATTTTTTCAATATTCTCCCTCTGGAGAGCACATTCGTACTCTATTCCAAACAAAAGAGTTTACCTTTTTATGCATGTTGCTCGTAAAGTAGTTCGGCAAGGGGTAAATATTTTGATATCATTGGAAATATGAGTTTTTTCTTTAAAATGAAGCCAAATTCCTTAATTCTAGGTGAGATGATTTTTCGCCCAAACTACCTTAATCGGCTCTCCGTCATTCTTTCAACATGGCCAAACCAATGAACCACACTTAAAATAATGTTTTTTAAACATAGGCTTCTCTCAAATATGATTCTATACGGTGACGATCTGACTCTCATGGTAATGAATGACGGGAACCACTAAAGGGGTGTTTTAAAACAAGGAAAAATATTTTCAGTGTTCAATACAAAAATATCAGTTGACTTAACTAGAGCTTTCTTATGGTATCAACCAATCAGAACAAAATAGCAAAAGATACAGGTATAGAAAAGAAAAAAAAATAAGCATCCATGCTGCGACATTTCGTATGACCTACAGTCCTACTAGTAGAACTATAGTGCTACAGCCACTATATAGAGCACAAACTAAATTAATTTGCTACCGTAAGTACTACAATCACAAGAACATTGAAACAAAAGTAAAGGAAACCCTGTTAGCATTTTATTAAACGCTACACCAACCTTACGGGTGGGAGCATCACATGGGTATTAACGGAGAAACAGGGAAGCAGAAAACAAGCTCAAGAAATTAAATTAATTACGTCAGGTGAAATGATTTACAACTATATAATTTAAGTGAAAAATAAAATTATATGCAGCCGTAGGTTGAAGGCTCTCATGATCAGAGAGAGATAGTTAGTTCAAGGTTCATATTTTTAGCGCACTTGAAGAAGAAGCAGTGGAGGACCTCGTAAGAGATGAGTTTTGTAAGAAGCTCCATACGTGAAGTGGAGAATAAGAAGCCCAACCCTAAAACTCAACCATTTTCCATTTGACCAAATGCTAACTAGTAAAAAATATATTTTTACACCGAAAGATTTTCTCGATTTTAGTGATTTTTTTCCATAGATAAATATAATTTAAAGAGAAAATTATGAATATTTTCAAGAAAGAATTTAGAAAATATTTTTTAAAACTCTACCGTTAGTCTTGCAAAAAAGTTTTGAGTTTATTGGTTCTAAATAACTCACTCGACAACTAGTAGCCATCACTATCCTCTTCTTCATAATTAAGCCTTTCATACACGTATTCACCCACTTTTAGAGAACATAACAAGTTTACACATTAGTTCTTAGCACAAACTCATCTAATTGATAGTTATTATTAAGGTTATCTACCGGTGAAGATAGGATTAAAAGGGAGTAATAATCTTCTGCATTTTTACAGGTGAAGGTCCCAATCTCCTCAAACTATCTCTTTATTCATTTCAGCATACGTCCTACCTCTCTTCATCCCGTCCATAAAGCCTATTCTCTTCCTTCCACGTCCCAGCTTACCCATAATCCTCCCCTCCCTTACGGCCTTCATTAACCCTTCGCCACTCATTGCCTCTTCCTGACGCCTACTTTGCCTCCTTCTAATATACTCCTGGATTTCCCCACCTCGCCTACCATGCACAGTTCTTCCTCGTCTGTCACTCTATCGGTTCACCACACCTTCTCTATTCTCCTCCACACCCATACCACGTAGTCTATTCGAAGCCTGAAGTATATTCTCGTCTTTCTTTCTCCAAGTTTATGCACCGCATTGCTGCTGCACTCCGTATTTAACTCTTCACCAGCCCCCTTCATATACCCCAACCCTAGGTTCCCGTCATCACATCCCTCCTATTGCATAACGCTTCTCTTTTCACAAACGCCTCCTAATACCTTACCTACTGCGCCCATTTTCTTCTAACGTACTACCTAAGCTTTAAATTATTAGTACTAACAGCACTCGCATGCTTAATGTGGAAACCTTATATCTCTGTTCATTTATCTTGCTGCATATATCAAAATACTCATAGTTTTCATAACATGGGTATCATATAATGCAGCACATTTTAGTGAACATTCACCTCTTGACGGGAATTTGCAGCTTAGAAATTGCCACGATAAAAAATCGGCCTAGGCCGGGAATCAAACAGCGGAACTTGCCGGGCCAATGCGCAGGCCACTACGCTACCCAGACTTTATAATTCCCGTGGCAATTTAGGGGGATGCAAGGAAACTAGATGATTCTTATTTTAATAATTAGGAAGCCTGGGTAGCGAAGTGGTCTAAACATATGTGAATAAATTCATAGAAATGAAATAGTTGATAATGAACCACGAAACCAATGTCGGAAGGGAAGTAGGGAATGGTCTTCTCAACAAATACCCGGGAGTACAACTAGCCTTGAGTTGATTCGTCTTTGGTTTTATCCCTGATGATGCGGTCTGCAATGGACGCGATAGGATAGGAAGACAATTAGGTTCAGACGCAGCGGCTCCAGGAATTCACAACAGGAAATAATCTTCGCTAGTTAAAATCTACCTTCAGCAATGGAATTAGGGACCTGCACTGTGGTCAAGGTGATTAAGAACCGATTTACCACACGCATGCAGTCCTCGCTGCTCCCTGGTAAACATTAACCCACATGGTTGAGGGGCAATCTCATTTCAAGGGCAAGTTTTCACTTCCGAGCAATTAGCACGTCCTCACAGGACTGAAGGGTGAAAGCCTTCGGAGTGAATGTTTACGTCCCATTATTTCTCCAGCGTTGGTGAGGCTCGTATGTTTACGAGAACAGGATAACGCATACGATACCATTCTCCACACTTTGCAAGCTCTGCGATATTTAAGTGTACATAGAATAAGGAGGAGTGTATGCAGGAGCCAATGTTGCGGTGCACCCAAAATTTCCCTTCTAATAGTAGATACTAACAGCTATTATTTCTAACAGCTATTATTTCTAACAGCTAACGATTACCAACAGCCACCCATTAACAAAATAACGGATAATTATTATCTAAATAACTGAACATTAGAAACAGCTAACTGTTGACTAATAGATTATTATTAGAAACAGCTACTAGCAGCTTACTATTGACTAACTAACAACTAATTATTAGTATTAACAGAATTTCTCCTATGCTTACTGTGGAAAATTATATCTCTTTCATTTCTGTAGCTTCATATATCAAAATACCCATAGTTTCCATAACATTGATAGCATATAATGCAGCTCATGTTGGTGAAAATTCACCTTTTGACAAGAATTTCTAGGTTCTTGCTAATGCATAAATTGTCGTAGTTTCAATAACATTGTAGGATACAGTGTGGTGCAGATTGTTGAAAACTCACCCTCTGCCAGACACCCTTGAGGTGGTTCGTAGGGTACTGTATGTACCTGGCTATTTTACGCCTCATGAGTCTAATTCGCAGGTGTGCATTATGATATATAGAAACAACCTCTGTATTTTTCTTCTAGAAAATTTCACGATTAAAGTTGAGCTGTGATTTTATAAGGTACAACAGAGCATTCGTCAAATAAAGAAAACTTAACAAGAGCCAAAGAATAAAAGTATGGGTAGAGGGAGGAGAGACAGGGAGGATAAATTTTAGTCTTGATTTAAAGTAAGTGGCGGAGATGAACTCTACTCGGACGTCTTCTTTCATTTCTTCATTATGGCCAGCGCACAGTGGCCTGATAACCCACATTAGGTGATCAAAAATTGAATTTTCAAAGAGTTGAATTTACTTTGAAGATAATAAATATAAATGACTAAATCATTATTAACAATGAAATTTTACCGTTTGATGACCCTTGTCCGATTAGTGCTGACGGACACCTGGGGGATCAGCGCCACCATTTGAAAATAGTTTTCTCACGCTCAAAAAGGGATCCAAATAAAACCTGTCGTAGATATATTTACAGCATACAATTACATGATTTGCTCATTTTGAAATCCTTACAATATTTTTACATTGCCATATCGTCTCATCATGTCATCGCAAGTGACAGTGACAAGATAATCTTCAACAAAGCCACTTCACTCTCTTTACCGGAATCTATTGGGCGTTTAAAAAAAACATCGCATTAACTTTTGTTGAGACATTATGGTTTGACTAGTGAAAAACCTTTCCAAAAGGGTGAAGCAAGAGTTATTTATTTTTTAAGAGTCATTTTCTAAGCTATTGGCATTTTCATCGCGAAGCGCAGGCTGCGGCGCTGCTGCTAGTTGCTCATTGACGCATTCCGTGTAAGCAGTCCGTACCGAGAAATAGAGGTCTGTTAACAGCCTCAAAGGAGTTAAATAGCTAACAATGAAGTTTATTTCATAATAATACTCATTGCATGAAACAATACATTTCAGTCAGCGTATTAAATAGCATAACATTCAAAGATAATGAAAAGGTTTTCTGGAAAATCGGCAGGCCTTATTTGCTTTCTGAACCAATTGCACATGAATGTGTGCATGAAAGTGAATCCGCCGGTCGTCGATGTCAATGCCGGTTTGACGGATGTCATAACTTTATTCTCTTTCCATCAGGTAAGGTCCACTTTAACCGTTTGATTCGTGAAGTTCCGAGACCGAAAACGTAGCTAAAGTGGAGCATTAAGGTGGTAAACACGTCAGGTCCTGATAAATTCATATGCAAGAGTGCCAATCGATATCTATACGCTAGCATTATTAAGCTTAATAGATTTGTAAATAATTGATTATTTTTAGTGTAATAGGTGACGTAAAGGATAAAATTAAAAATAATTATTGGAAAAATATTGTGCATAATTAATGGTTCATAAAAAAGTTCCTGCATAGTATTATAATTTTTAACTAAAGCGCGTTACCAAGAACGTAATCACCCCGCCATCTGTAAGAAAGAATATGTAAAATTGTAAACTTTAAATTTGCATTTGGCCACCTCCTAATGAGCAATAATAACTCTACGGCTCTGCCTACTCACCTTTATATTTTAAACAAGTATAGAAGCTAGTGGTATTGCAGTACCTTGTAGATGTTTTCTACAGCTAGTTCTCCACATCACTTGGTAAAATACGGGAACGAATATCGCCACAGCGTAAGTTCTGACGATGAGAAGAGAATTTGTCCCATCCACAATAGCAGCCGTACCTCGCATATGCCGCGTCAAAATTCTTTCGCATCATTGTTCCTCATAGAATCCTCCTTTAGAGGTCTTAATGCTTTCGAAGAGTTGTGTCTATCATCGTTATACGGGATATTTATGCAATTTTCTCCATCAAACTTGGATGAAAACCCAATATTTTAAGCTTCTTTTGTTTACACCTCAACTAGAGCTCAGTAGTTAAGGAAATAAACCATACTTTTTACAATTTTTTTGTGAATGCATACAAAAAGTAGCTTTGAACCAGAGCTGGGGGTAGTTGAAAGCTACTTTTTGTGAGTAGCTGCAGTGTAGCTACTACTTTTTCATTTCGTAGGTAATAGAGTAATAGCTGCCACCTATTTTGAGAAAATAGCTAATAACTAGTCTGAATTTTTTGTAGCTTACCCACTCCAGCAGTTAGTGATGATATGCCCATTCACTTCATACACAATCACATCACGTCACAACGTCCTAATTTCATTTTATGCATACACCATACATACATTTTCAACATATATTCTCATCACGGTTTTCCATTTAAAGTTAGATAGATAAAATCAAATGAGTTTGGTTACTGGGGCCTAAGAAGGCCTAAGAAATTAGTTCTGGTTTAATAATGTCATACATGTTTCTTTAAAAGAAGGCCATTTTAGTTGGTAATTAGTGGAGGCAACCGACAACTGAAGTCACTTGCGCCATTAAGCATGAGTGCGTAAGTCGGTGACAGTACGATTAGGTGGGGAATGAGGGAAAGTTTCTCGTCGGCATTAGCATAATAACAATAAATAATTTTAAATTTCCACGTTAATTTTATTCAACCGACCTAATTTTTGGCAAAAATATGCCATTATCAATGCTCCTTGATAATGGCAAATATTTCCCAAAATTTAGGTCGGTTAAATAAACTTAGTGTGGAAATTTACAAAGTATTTTTTTTCCCTCGGACCTGTGAAATTGTTAACCGTTAATCGTTTCCAAAAGTTGTCACCAGGCACTAAAAGGTACCTATGCATGAAAAACATATCTTCGGTATCAGACCTAACCAAAGGCGCCAAAGGGACCACTGCTTAATGTCACATTTTACGGAAAGAGTATTGCGGCTGAAGCGCTCTCCTCAAAGCACTCAAAAGGAATCGAGATTTGCACCCGGGGCCTTGCGATGGGAGGCCATAACTATAGCTACTGTACCTACCAGATGCCCACCCCGTTATTACTTACATTAATAAAATGCTGTGCTTTTAATTACTCACTTTTGTACTGCGAAATAAAATCTCACGAACGGTTTTATAAAAATTGGCAAGTTTTAGCGATGGATACTGCCAGAAGAACTATTTATTCTTTAACTGCAATAGAACGTTTAGTGAAATATACACAAAATCTATAATTTATACAATATAATGGTTGAAAAACACGCCCATACTATTATTAGTACAAGGTTGTATGTTGTTGAATATGTACCAGAGAAATAGTGCAGGAAACAAAACATTAATGAGGCAAAAAAATTATAAGAATTATACACAAAAAATAACACTTCAACAAAGAACGTTATTTGAGATAAGTAAATAATAATTGGAATCCTCCTGAGCCTGATTCTAGCATATCAGGTATTACTCAAATGCAAATGAAAGTAACCTTATTATGTTGCAAAGTAGGTATTCCTTTTATCTTGTCGATACATGAGTGATTATGTCCTTGGTAACACTTTGATTATAAAAGAGATGCCAAAATACTGGAATTTTTTCATGATCCTTTATTTATGTACAACGTTTTTTCCAATAAAAATTTTTTTCATTTTCTTCTTAACCTCACCTATTGTACTTAAATGAAGTACATCAATTGGAAAATATATTTAAAATATTATGACTAACGCTAATTGACCTATTGTCACCAAAAATATTTGAGCATTAACATACATCATAATTTCTAATAACTCTAGTTTTCATGTTATTTTCTTTATATTTTATTACTTTTTACATATACTTGGCCCTATAAAACATTAATTCCCCGTTCTCATGCATGCAGTTTACTGAATAAGAGTGTATTATCATACCCAGAATATCCACCTGAGAAAAATTAAATCGCTTCTCACGTCCAAAGCGTGCATTGAAACAATTCAAGACGAAACTGTACATGCAACCTAGGAAATGTTTTAATCTATGCCATTTTTCTCCTCAAAAAACAGCATTTCGCCAATGCGTTATCAAGATTTATAATATGAGTCAACCAGCAAAATTATCTCCCCTTATCTAAAAATTGTTCCCCCCACACCATCCTAAACCCCTCTCCTGGCCCTATCCGAGTAACGAATGGGGTTTTATGACCTTTGGGCTATTTGATGTCGTTCCATCCAAGGGAGCAGGACAATAATGCGTTGCCGTGTCAACCCGTAGCTTGAATAAGTAAGATGTAGGGGGCAGCACTGGCTTTGGTGGGGGGACGGGGCTGGAGGAGGTACTTTGCACTGCTTATCTACGGAGAGAGGAGCCATTTGTCTGGCAATAAAACGGATAGAGTCGGATTCCGTTTAGGTCTTGCGAGATAACCGCACCGCTCTCCTACTTCCTCTTCCACCAATCCGACCCACGACCCGCCACGAAGCATAACAAACGAGGATGAGCTTTGATGGCACTGTTTGTGCCGGCAACAATTCAACTTGACAAATTTCCTTTGTCTCGAAGAGTAAACGTTTTATACACATATATATACGGGAGCGATAAAATTACCCGTATAAATCTTATGAAAATAAAAAATGCGCTATGAGGTTTGTGACTCTGAGACTGGTTAACACTGTCATATGATTCAGAAAAAAATCATTCAAAACAATTGTAAAATTCAAAGTTAATTCAACTGATTATGAAAAAAAAATCGCAGCGCGGATTCAACACCAGGATAAGGTACCGAGAAGATAATCAAGTAGTTTACGCTGAGAGTTATACACTGTAAGTGCCGTAGCCATTAACTATTAAAGTTTAAAGCGGGAAGATAGGAGAAAAACTTTAATTTAACTATCCTTACGCGTAATAATTACCACCACGTGCATTGCATTTAAGCTGAAAGCGATTTTATATCGTTTTCAAAGTGCTTTGCAATTGAATTTAATGCATGTAAACCAAGCGAGGCTATATCATCATGGTGTTTCCACAAGTCCCATTTACGATGGATAGACGCACTTCAGTCGCTCGTGAATTACGTACATTTACATTTTAGTAAAATACATTGGATTTAATGCATAATAATGTAACATAGAATATTATACGTCATTATTTTTAAAAAGACCTACGCATTGTTCAGGATTACAGAGTGAGTGTAGGTAAGTGGCCTGCTGGTAGTGCCACTAGTCGCATACTGAATTAATTTAATTTTGACGTTAAGTTGTATTTCCATAAATTTGAGTGTCTAATTATGCTGATAGAAGTCACACCATGGATTGGGCAGTACACGAACCTTCCTTATTTATCATGGGCTTAAAACACATGAAAAATTTATTGTTTTCTGTAAAAGTTAACCAAATTAAGTTTTTTCAACGACAAAATTCACACACCCGAGTACTTGGGAATAATAATGATTAAAATAATCTTCACTTGGAATCCGAACGGGAAAACCCTTGCATAGTCCAAATATATTTTCGAAATTTCTCGTTGGAGGAATTTATATAATATTTTAATGGTGGTAGCTAGCTCCAGAGATTTGTTTCTTTTATTATTAATAATATTTCGTCCAAGAACATAGTTAATTATCCAAACAAACTGCCCATGAAATCTGTTTCATACTATCAGCGACATTAAACGAGTTCCCATTCATCATCAGCAGTAATGGATGCGAAGATTGGGTTTCCGTAGTTTTTTGCTTCACTCCCCATACAGCTAACAGCGATAATCAGGATGAATAATAATATTTTTTATAAAAAATAGTTCATCTGGAATATTACACTACAAAGTATGGCACTAATAAATATGTCATTCGCCAATCTCAGGGAATTTAATTCATTTTCCACTCAATACGCTAATTCAAATGAGAAATTTGTGAGCCCAAGCCAAATCCTTCACAAAATTTCTTTGCTGTAAGTTCACCACAGTATATTATCTATAAAAAGAATTCCTTCTCTGATTATTATCCAAATTTTCAGCACGTATACAAAGGAATAGTATAAAACCTATAGCCAAAGGTCTTCAATTTCAACTCCTTTCCTATTAGGAGGAAAAAGATCATTGCGTTGATTTTTAAATATTGATTTCAAATAATTCATGCGACATATACGGCCAATGCTTATTTCGAGGTGAATGCCTGCAATATAACCTTGACGAAATATTCATTTAACCAGAGTTTTACGAAATCCTCAACGTGATTAAATATACCTATTCTACAAGGTGTCAGTAATATTTAATCCGACAGAAAAATCAACCATTAGTTTCTTCGTCAGTAAAATTACATTTCCTTGTATTATTTCACCGTTCACCCACACGCGACCAAATTAGTTCTTCCCATGCTGCACGAGAAGGACAAATACGCCTATGGCGCTGCCATCTCACGGGCAGTAACATAAACATTTCCGGCCGAACGCAATTAAATGGGTCACCGTGTTGGCGGCAAAGTCCACTCCTGAGGAATCGAAGGCCCAGCTCAACCTTGCTCGAGATATGCAATCACGTCATGAACAACTGCAAGCAAAAGGATAATATTACTGGAGAAAAGAAACCATGAAAACAGTTCGCAACATCATAACATAAATGAGAGAAAAGCTATCAATGGCAACTCTAATGGTGTTTCTCTATATTATTTTATCCTTAGTTCAAACTCTGTTCTTTCGCCAATTAATGATTTTTCTGCTCTTACTATTTTGTAGAAAAGAATAGCAGGTGACTCACGATATGCTTTCAATCCAAGAATCATGAACGCTAAGTACGAAACTCTATTGTAACATGGTTATCAAGTGGTTGGTGGTGGGGGATTGGCAGGGAGGGTGATTTTCATATGTCTAGTCCAAACAGTTACGTATTACAATGAACATTTCAATAAGAAAAAAGTATTAATAAATCATTTTTTCTCCGGGATATGGTAGTTCTAGGGAAATAATATATTTTGCTTCCTCAATGCCAGAGTTTTTCAAATAAATGTTTGCTTTATCAAAGCTAAAACAAATGCAGGATACTTACAAAAAATAGTTATACACTTGATACAACTTTTCTCCGAATTGCGCCAGAAAATTTTTCCCAAAAAAATTCAGCTTACTCGATGTAACAAAAAATAACACTCACTTTCGAAAAAATATGCTCAATGATAAATGTTTTCGGAAATGTTGATGAAATCTTGTGCCAAATATGAATTGACAATTTCTCGGTAAATACTGTGAATTCACTATAGGCATAAAGTAGAAAATATATAACGGCGAAAGTTTGGTGATGAGTTAACAAGGACCTATAATTTCCCAAGGTCTCTTTGATATATTATAAAAATTATTTTTAAAAAAAGAGGCCGAGAGAGTATAAAATGATGAATGTATACCGTAATATTACTTTAGGCAAGATTAAGAAATAAAAGAGATTTTTTGGGACTTGTAGTGATAAATAAAAGCACAGAGAAATGTATAATCTTTTCCAAAGTGGTCTCCAAGATGGGAAGAGTAGATGTGAAATTGTCCTCCCGAGGTCCTGAGTTCGAGATTTTTCATTAGAATCCCAATGTTTACATGAATGTTATCCGGAGAGTGCATTAAAGCTCAATTTTATGATCAATATTTTCTTGGTGTCATAAACGGAGTTAATACTTTTTGCCATCGATAACGCTCACTTCAATGGACCCTATGAACTACGTCACTTTCCGAGACCCACTTGAACTCTACTTGAACCCAGTGTAATTTTTATGCCTAGCGACCAGCCTGGCTGGTGATTGAACTTATACTAGAACTAGGTACATTAGACCATTGAATCTTTTCCTTATTCATGCGAAAGAGGATTGCCATAGGAAGATAATTTGATAATTTTAGGCAAGTAGGATAGGTAGAACAGGACAGCCGTACAAAGTAACAGTCCTGTTTTTAAAAACAAGGTGTTCCGAAACTTATCATTTGGCATAAAAGTCACATGCAATCGATAATCTTTTAAAATCATTACTCAAATAAAACTATGGAAGGTTTAAATCAAGAATACTACTCACATGAAACTATTAAAGTAACCGGTGACCATGAAGTAGGATTCAATGTACTGGCAATATTGATGGAGGAAAGAGCAAATGAGAGTTCATTAACCTCATGTTAAGGGGAATTCATTCGGCCGGTTACATTTCTTCCGGTTTCAATGCAAGGCTTTTTATTTTATTCGATTTTGTATCAATTATTCATAAATTGTTGATTTCTATCAACATGATTTGTTACGTGCATGGACCATGAGCGTTTACTGCACTCGAGGGAGCAAACAAATAAAAATTAGTTCTTTTTTTTATTTCTGAAATGATGAGCAAACACCAAATACGAATCCGACTCTCTCCAAGCACGTAAACACAGCGACAAATTTTATAATCGTAGTTTTTAATATTGAAAGGAAGTACCCATTTACCCGTATTTACCCGCATTACCCGTACGGTATCATTTTTAGGTGCATTAATATATGGGAAATTTATACAAATTAAGTTTTACTCGATGATTTCCTGGCAACCAGCAATATAACATCAACTGTAATCGAAAATCTTTGAGCCCATTTATGGGTAGGCAAATGAGGCAAAAATGAAATTTAACGCTTCGATCGGAGTATCTTCGCATTCACTTGGGTCTAATATTTTCTAAAAAATTAGGAAATCATTAGTCTTTGTTATAAACGTTTTGATGCAAAAGTAATAAATTACGCAACGGACCTAAAATTGTCACTCATTATGAGGCATACTTGTCATTATAATCGCAGCCTACTAAATCTGCAGAAGCGTACTCGCAGCCGGGCTAACACGATTTTCCAATTCCAAGACGCTCCCCAAGTTACAGGTTCATTTCCTCCCCTAATATGCGCATGAATTAACCTACCGTGCCGGAGAGGAAACTACCTTGCACGGAAGTGCAACTCCGCCCGCGATAAAATAGTTTACTCGACGGAAAATTTTAAAGTTGTGAAACGGCATAGGCCATCAGGAATTTCCAAAATGTTTGTGGAGCTTTTCGTCGTCTCACGTTTAAAATATTGGAAATTTAGCACTTCACGATGAGGTGGGGTGAGAAGGGCCTTTGGAATTCCTTAAAAGAGCTCGAGAACTTTTCCGTGAAGTCTGAACTATTTTCATCCACAAAATATGAAGTCACCTCAAACTTTCGAAAGAGGCCATTGCTGGTGAATTTCCGGATGTGACATAAAACAAGCATTGATAAGTGATGCTTTTCACCCTCCTAGCACGTCATAAAAAGACTGCCACCGATTATAGCCGAGGGAATAGACGATGACAAAAATTTGAAATCACTTTATTCGCGAATAAGACGTAAGATAAGAGAGACGTAAATCACCGTGATGACCCTTTCTTGAATGGTGTCATTTTATATTTAAAAGTTCGCCGTTCGACATCACAGACAATTAAAGAAAGTAAGTCTATGGCAGAGAGAACAAGAACGTGCACTCCAGCTGCCTAATTACAGAACGAAAGCATTAAATTTGTATGAGGATTGGCAAGGAGATATCTTTAGAAAAATAACTCAAGAAAAAAGAACCCAAAGCAAATCTTCACTTTTAAAACTAAGAGGGCACATGTTTTCCCGTATTTAATTTGAGGCTTTTTCCAGCTACAATTTTCCTGTAACAGTTTTGTTGAAATTTTGACGATAACTACGACGCACCAATCACCTAGTACCGAGGTCAGGTATTATAATCCCTGGTCAAATAATTTCGTGGTGCGATAACCGAAGTTAATATGTCCTCCCACTGAGAGAGCTAAGACGTCAACTAACCTAATCTCTGATGTAGTACGCAAAATTCGAATTCTTAGTCAGCATCAAGTTAATATGTATAGGCTGCGTTATCTTGCGGTCAACATTAGCCAGACATTATAAAACCCTTCTATGTGTAATTGTCTAAAATAGACCAGAATGTTGTTGTCCCTTTTAGCAAGTAGAAGGCACTAAGAATGAAGAATGCTGAACTAAAATACTCGTTTTTAAGTTCCAATCCCACCTGCCATACATCCTTGCGGCTTTTTGATGCGTTGGGGAGTATATAACCATTTAGGCAAGATACCTATTAGCAAACTACGGACACCAAATTGTTTCAAAGTACGTTAAAGGCCTCAAATACCTAACGGTTAACACTTCTTCAACGCATCCATCTGAAATGTGACTGCTGCTGAGGTACTGACAGAGTAACTTTCACAAAAGCTTTGCAAACCATTTTATATACCTACTATATTTAACTGTTCCATGACCGCTCTTTAGTTTCCGCTTATATATAACCGCTCTTTAGCTTCTAAGGGAACGTGATCAAACACACCCCCAGGAAGTACATGCCTTTTCATACCTTTTCATTATCTTAAGGTTTAAAAAAATGTATACGGAACTAATGAATGAGTTATTATACAAGAGTTCTTTCTTGCGCAGCACTGCGTGGTTAGGTTAACCCTTTCAGTCCCAACCCTTTTCAATTTTGAGATATTATTTAGAAGCTAACTCTACGTAATTACATTTGTCTAAGTACGCCGATTATATTCATAGAAATCATTTTGTGCTCTCACATTTGTACAGACTATTTTAAACAATGGACAGAAAAACAACGGATATATATAATATAACTTTGGACGACTTTTTCCTCTCACTTACTATTCCCTAAAAAAATAAGTGGAACGCATCGCAAAACCTCATGCTATTTTTCTGAAATCCTTCATTTTTTGCAAATAGTTACATTATTTAAACAGTTTTTTGGCAAATACAGGAGAAACTTATGAAAAATTACTTTTATGAAATATTTCTGTTTATTAATGAATTACCATACATATTACTAAAAAAAGGATGAGTGAATTTTTAACAAAAAACTAACTGCCGAGGGTGTCACGTGCGCCCTCGCATAATAATCACAATTTCCGCGCGACCGAATTGCAAGGGAGAGCTGGAAGTAAAAACACAATCATTTCGCAGGCAAGCGAGGGAGTTATAGCTACAACTCACCAGACAACAGCGAATCCTGCTTCTGTAAAAAAAACACGACACTCGCAAATACTCTGAGCGAAGAATAGTAGATTGGTCTGGTGATACAAAATGGGTAGTCTCGACGTATTTTCGACTTTAAATGAAGTTCTTCGCGAAATGACGCCGGTGCGAAACAATTGCTTAAAATGGTGGAGTATGATTCATACGTGGCACACGAAATCCATGTGTACCTGCTCCTGGAAAAAATCACGGTGTTAAGGGGGCCATTCAAGTATTACGCAAGTCGATTTTTCGAGGAGGGGGATTGGGACCTTTCTTACATTGCCTTACGTGGGGGAGTGAGGAGTTCCGACATCGTCTTACGCAAGATTGTAGTGTTGCCTAGCGATGGTATTTGTATCACTTTTGAAAGAGTTGTCTTGAGGTCGTTGCAGCGGTGATCGCCGGACATTGGCTGCATATTCTAACGATTTTACAAAAAGTTGAAAAAATACTAGGACCATATATCATTTAATACCTGTTTAGATATATACAACTCACCATGCTTAGAGAGGTGGAATCAAAACCAGAATGACATTGTACATTTTTTCTTTAACTAAAGCATATTATGTCATGAATTTTCGGCACGGATTTCGAAATATAGATGAAAATTATAATATATTTTTCGGAATCTTTGACTCGGATTGAATTCTTCATATGTGTTAGCAACCATTGCGATAATATTATATGTATCATTTTGCCGTTAGAATAAAACCTTTGTACATGTAATCCAATTATTTTGAAATAACATATCCCGTGTGCCATATGGCTACATGTTTAAATATAACTAAATAGACAAAAAATTAAATTTTCATTTGTATGATGAACTTTTTTTCATAAATATCTATAGAGATCACTAATGGGAACATGTGTAAGTTTCACATAAATCTGTGCATAGACATAAATCACCCCAACCACCTTGGGAAAAACCTTAATGGCAGGGTCATCAGCGCACAGTTTCCCTCCGTTAACATTACCCCCACGAAAAGCCTCCAATATGCACACTCCCTGCCCTTCCATTATTTGATTTAGGCTGATGACAAACGATTGCCGATTAGTTCCATCAAAAGTTAGTTCCATCGCCGCATGGCACAAACAAAACCATACAATACATTTTGCTGAGTATTCTCCTGGGCCAAAATATCACGAAACATCTCATCGAATTCCTGCTTTATATGCATGAATCATAAAATCTATAAGAATATTATTCAGGTTTGTTACTGGAGGGGTGATTCTAGAAACCTTACGTTGTCTTACATGGAGGTAGGAGTTAAAAAGTGGCCGAAATCGTTTTATTCAATCCTAGATAGGCCTCTTATGTCAACATACTTGACTAATAGCCCTTTACCTTTACGACAACCATATATTGATCAAAATAAAGGTCCAACAACTGATCAAATGTTTATAAATCGATCTAGCGTGAAGACTTGGTGTCGATTTCAAAATTGGTGGGATGTAAATTGTATAAAAAGAGAATTTATGATGTTAAAGCTTAGCGCGATGTACAAAGAATTGAGGACTGCAGCATACATGTACATTTTAACGAGGATAAACTTCAAGGGGTCTACTAACCACAGGCCGTTCACTCGTTTGAATTCAGGGGATTGAATGAACTCCTTCGAATAATATCCATTATGTTTAGTCATTGCTACCACACTGCGTGTTTTTGGTGTTTCTTAAGATTTTTTTAGCTCAGCTGGCTCAGTTTTTCTTAGAACTAGCATAGCTTTCAACCAGGATAATACGTACATATGGTACTGATGTGGGTTTCATAATATACCATCTTGGAGCCATGTAAAACAGCAACGATTGGCTGTTGCATTATGACAGACACCTCTGTTCCTCGCATGCAAGCAGGTTAACACGTGTTCACCATCCCATACAAAAACTTAAAGATCCAATGGGGTAATCACTGCCCTTGGTCCGAAAGTGTGTCCAAAATAATAATGATTTTCATGCTGCATCTAAATTACCTCATGAAGCGAAATTTCAAAACATAAATGTCCGGACAACATCAGGAAAAAATCATTTGAGGGATTCGGGATTCGAACCTAGATCTCTCAAAATCAAATTCAGGAGTGCTAACCATTCGAATCTAGACTAAGTCAAATGGTATTTTTTTCATGGTAAATATCCTAACCTTAACATTATAACCGGCACTCATACCAATGAAAATGTTCAATTCTGTCATTTTCGCAATAAAAATAAGGTTTGTAAATGTAAAAATTCAGCCACAGTATCAATTCTTCATTAGTCCCGAGATAGGAAAAAAAATTCTGAAAACATTAGTCGACGTAAGTTGATGGGATCCCATGAACATGGGAGTCGATGGGAGAAAGGAAAGTCAAAAATAAGCTTTTTGTGAGGGATCGATGCGGCTGGGAAAAAATGGTAAAAAAAAATTAGGAACATCAGCGAAAGGGGACGGAGACTTGATCCTCGAACGGTTCTTCTCCGAAAAGGGGCGAAAAAAAATAACAAAAAAGGATTTCAACGCGCATCAAGTGAAGCTATCAATAAATTGCTTCCATTCATTCCTCAAAGAATTAAAAAAAAAACTCTCCCACCCAAATTGGTCTTTTATGCGAAAAAATATGCGATAGCCTCAAGACCTGAAGCCGTCCTATTCGCTAGATACGAGATAATGCATAGCGGTATAGTGGATGAGGGTGTGGCATTCTAGGGATAAGCAAGCTCCACTAATATGCCAGTAATATATTTTAGAGAGGGATTTGAACTGAGGATTTGAAGGGCATTTCGTTGCCTAGATCAGCGATTCTCTACCTGCAGTATTCGCATCCTCAGTGATGCGCACCCGGAGGTGTTTATAATATTTCGTAACAATTAGGCAATTACTCTTGCGGGAACATTAGAACGAACGTACGCTTACAAATAAAAATAGAGAAATAGAGAAAAAATGATAAAAAATCTGTTTTAGAATATTGTAAAGTTATTTCTAAACATTCAAATTCCAAGGAATGTTCTTAAACATATCTTCAGGTAACTCATTCCATTTATAATTTCTTGATTCAAGGAGGAGTATTTTAGGATGAGAGTTTTTGTTTCCTACATTTAGTTTTACAGCTTTGGTCTTTCCTTCCTAAGTAGCTGGGTTTATTTAACCTTATAGTGATTTTCTCCAAAGTCTCCTCTTATTTTAAGAATCTATAAACCTTACAGTTAACAATAAATGCAGCTGTTTCAGGCTGGATATGGTGGAAGTTCTCGATATTCATAAATAATAAAAACACTTGGTAATCTTCCACAGATTTATTTCTTTGGCACGACGCGTTTCACCACACTGTGGCATAATCATGTGCAGGGTTCTTCGGTTTAGGTCATGAATACATATATATGTTTCCACTAAGGCTTTAGGGAGTGCGGGGGAGGAAGTGGAAGACTAAGGGAGGAGAGGGGGGGAAAGAAGAAGAGTGAAGCGGCGGGGGGAGGGGGAACTAAGGGTTTGAGTGGGCAGAGGGCGGAAAGACAGGAGAAACGGACGCAGGGGTTGGGACTGGGTGATGATGGAGGCCTCCTTTCCTTGAGAACTCTGGGGGTGAGGGAAAGGATGGAGGGGGGTCAGAGGGTTTTAAATGGCCAGTGCACTGCCCACACCAGAGCACTGGAGGAGGGGGGGGGGGAAGGAGGTAAAGTGTGAAAGATTTTGGGACATGTGGCAGGAGTCGGTTGGAAAGGAAATGGTTCAGGGCGGGAGGGTGGTGGGGTGCTTTAGTCAGGGAAATATTTTGTAGCCAACAAAGCAGAAGGGTTGTGAAATAGGAAATCATTGCACAGTTTGGTATCATTGCACTACTAATGCTTCACAATTTCCATTGTCTCCAAAGCGTCCATTTTCCACCCTTTATCTACCCTATGAAGCAACTTGGGGGTGAAACCACTATTGTGGCCGTCTTCCAGCAGATGTTTGGCAAAATTGGAGGATGTATTCTCCAATCGGAAACATCTTTCATGCTCCCTGGCTCTTGTTTTAAGCGCTCGACCAGTCTGACCGACGTACACTGTACTGCATCACGGTGTATTACATTCCAGCTTGTACACGCCGGACTGTTCGAGCACTTCTTTTTTATCCTTCCCGTTTCCCAGGAGCTTTCTTAGATTCCACCTTGTGTAGTGGCCTAACTTATATTGGGGGTAGCAAGTTGGCTAGCCTGTGGGATATGCCGTCTACGAAGGGGAGCTTACACCATTTTTGGTTATCTAAGGGTAGAGGGGTAAGGGACGTTAGCGCCGAAAAGGTTTTTTGTTTAATTTTCTTTCTAATTATTCCATCAACTAATTCTGCTTTAGCTATTGCTAATAGCGATAGACTTAATTGTCTCTAACTCTATCCCACCCCCACTTACCCCCCCCCCCTCTTCGCTCCTCCCTTAGACTTCCCCCTCCTCCCCCCCACTCCCTAACGCCTTGGTTGAAACCTATATATGAATGACCAAAACCGAAGAACCCCGCTCATGATTATGCCACAGTGTGTTGAAACGCGTCGTGCCAAAGAAATAAATCTGTTGAAGATTACCAAGTGTTTTTATTCATTATGAACCCACAGTTAACGCCTAAGTACCTATTTGTATCGGTTAAACTTGAGTGCAATGGAAACTTGAGGTTTATGAGGAACAAACAATTGAAAAATGGCCGATTAATTTATTTTGCTAGAAAGGTTAAGTATTTATTTTCCATTCCATCATTCAAACATAATAATATTAACGACCCCTGAAATTCTAAAAGAGTATAAAAAAGAAATTACATAAGGTACGAGAAATAAATATTGGAGCTCACCGGGTGGTGCTCATTCAAAATAATAATGCTTCCTTCACATTAATTCAAACAAATTTAGAAAAAAAGGTACATGATAGGTCATACCATAACAATAAGATATTATATATATGGATTATTCGGAATTTAATAATATTTAACACCCAATAATCACTTTGCAAGTTATTTATTGCATACATAATTTAAGCCATTAAAGCTGAAACATAAGTTTATCATTATCGCGGAAAATCGTATTCGTAGGTTATTCATTTAATATTTTATTAATAATTCTTTTGCCAGGGAAAGTGATTTTTGTTTAGCAATTTTATTGAGTAATTTGTTAAATATCCTAGGTACAACAACATGCACCTTATTTTACCATTTTTATTATTGTGGTAGCAACGTATAATACTCCTTATTCCTTATCACCATAAAAATTTCATAGGATTGAATAGCAGCAACAATACCGCTTTAGAAACAACAGCAACATCACAGACTTTTCGAAGAAACTAGGTGTATGATTTATTCAAATAGGTGACTAATCGCACGCAAATAAAGAATTGTACAGAGCCGCTGGAATACATCACTTCTTTTCTTCATTAATCAACCTGATCACAACTCGCCGCCAAATTCGTAGCATAGTTCACCTCACTTCCCCTACCATTATCTAATGAATGATGTGAGGTTTTATCCGATGTGCTCCATAAAATTGGGACTAAATTTTAAATGACGTATGTATTACAATAAATATCTATTGATTTCAAGCGATCATGAATAATTTTCCAAAGTCTGCAGTAACATTGCGTTGACAGGACTCAATTTCATTCCGGGGTTTTTATTTCTTTCCATTACTGCTCCCGGTTACTATTCAAATAAGGTAGTTGAGAAGACAAGAGGTTAGACAAATTAATAGCATACACGCACACTACTACTTCGTGTTAATCACGCGTCCTTAAAAAATGACTATTGTATATTTAAAGTATTCATGTTTTTAAAACAAAATAAATTAAGGAAATGAGCAATCAAAACGACTCATTTGCCTCACAACACGATTCGAGAGAAACATTTCGATGTCAAATACATGCTTCAGCACAAAAAATCCATTGTACAAACTAGTTCAAGAACAGGTAATGGTATGCCATCATTAATGCATGACTGGCATTCCACGTCGAAGAAAATCATTAGTGAAATACTGGTGCGTACATTTTAAGTAAATGATTACTAACTGAACCGATAAAATCGTTAAAAAATGGTGATCACTTTCGTTCAACAATCAATCGGCCATTCTGACTGGCAACCCTAAGTACTAGAAACTAGGCAACATAAAATATTCAAATATGTCCCAATTTTTTTCCAAAGTAAATATTGCTGTGAATGCCAAAACATAACACGTTCCACGCGGGTGTCGTTCTGGAACGGCGGTGGTGGGGGTCATAGCAACTTGGCAGTCGTTTAGGAACGGCGGCTGGTTATTTAAATGGATAATATTTAAATAAAAAAAAACTAGTTCCGCTCGGACGAAATTCTTTCCATATCACACACGTGTTGAATGTGTTAAGTCACGTATATTAGAATAATAAGAGTTTTTAATTAAGCCATCAATTAGGCTCCTAAATCCCACGTAAGAAAATGAAAAGGAATACTTTAGTGCTGAACTACATCATTGCTGACATAAATGAGCGTCCTTCTCGGGTGCTCGAGACATTGAGGGTCGAGTAACTACCCTTAACCGGATGGAAGCAGAGGGGATCGAGGAGCCCTCATTTATTTGCCCTCTCTCTTCCTCGAAGCTTTTTATGAGCAAAAAGCCAATAAAGCGAAAGCAATAAAATCCCTGGAAAAGACCCCTAGGGGTAGCAGACAGACATGCAGAAGACTTATTTCGATCAATCTCCCAGACTTCCTTTTTTAAGTGTCTTTCCTGCGGTTGTTGCTTATTTTTATTTAACTCGATTCCACGGAGCAATGCCTCCCTTGGAAACTCCGTGACAGCATTTCCTATCAATTCAGTCGACAAGGAATCAAGTTATGAATCGAATTCATTACCTTAAAAACGGTGGTCTTCTCTCAATACCCGAGTTCATTATTTAAGGTCTTCAACCTCGCACGAAATTTCAACTCGGGAAAACTAATTTTTGCGTATTTTTATGGAACATAAATTTTAACTTACTCCTATTTTTTTAGAATTGATACCTTGAAACTGTCAACCATGGTATTCGTTAATCAAATTAGGTATAGAACTATGAAATTATTAAGTTCTGGAGACAAAGTATCAGGGAGTGATAATTACACGATCAGGATTAACACAAAAATATATGAAGGTGCAAATTATCAAATGTATCTGATAGTTGGTTGCCTCAGTTACTCAATAAGGGCAACAAAGATCTGCCATAGGATTCAACAGCAACAATATATCAGTTATGGATAATACCTATGCTGACATATTCAGGAGAAACAACATGCAATAAAAAAACGTACGCAACATCAACTAGAGGTCGCGAAAAAGAAGGCACAATGGAAAATTACAAATCGAAAATTATTATGTAGAGAAAGGAATGAGAGTATTAGAGAGGCTTGCCATATCAATTTGCCAATCACCGAATGGATAGCTTAACGAGGGAGAGAATGGGATGATAAAATCAGAAAAACGAAGGAGAGAATTGTGAGGTAACACCAAGAAAAACTTTTTAACTTCCACAGATTTTTTACCACTACCAGGTTTCGTCAAATTGTCGACATCATCAGGTGATTGCCCAACCTGATGGTGGCTCAAACTGATGGATCAGGAGGTGACTGAAAACCTGATGATGTCGAAACATGGTTGCAGAAAAATAAAATCTGAGGAATTTAAAGAGTGTTTTCTTGGTTTTATATCATGAAATTTCACAAAGTTGAGCCAAAAATTGTTTAATTTGAGATTTGTGAGAATAGTAAAAGTCTAAAGACCAAAAGGGAAGAGAAGAGTTGAAACATTATGACAAAAATTAAAGGATACCCTATTACTAGAGATGATGATTTTTAGCATCTATGAATTTCTGATTTCGTATTATGAATTCAAAGAAAAGAATTTTATTGCATTTACAAACTATGAATGTAGCATTTTTGGCATATAGTAATTATAAATACTAAAAACAAATAATCAGACCAGAAAATATTAGTAGCGTTCGAAACCTGGTATTGGAGGAGGATGCTGAAGATAAAGTGGATGGATTAAATAAGAAATGAAGATGTTTACAGAAGAGTAGAAGAGGAAAGGACCACGTAGAATACTGCAAAGAAAAGAAGAACCAGACTGAATGGGCACACCCTGAGGCACAATGGGTTTGTGAAAATATAATACAAGGAAAAGTAGAGGTAAAAGTTTTAGGAGGAAGTCCAAGAGTAAAATACAATGGCCCAATAAAGAGGATAGTACATTTGAAGAACAACTAAGAAGAAAAGGAAGTAGCATTAGATAGGGATGGATGGAGGGCAGCAGTCAACCAATCTTAGGATTGAACGACCAGTGAAATACGAATAATTAAAAAAAATGACAGAAATCATCACATGTTTTAGCAAATCATTTATTGAAGCAGAGTAAATGTTTATGATAAAGGTAATGGTTCCTGGGTGTTATGCTTTATGACGTCATTTTTCTTCTTATGACTTCCATTGCATCATGTAGGTTACACAAAGAAATCCCAGTTTTCTATCACAGAAAAGTTAACCACGGTTTGGTAATACACAGCTTCAACTTGTATCCTACGTGTGATGAGTAAATTCTCTCTCGGAGTTTCTCGATATCGGTTACCTGTATCTTTGATGATACGCGTTAAATAAATACAGACAGACGAAAGTTTGGGAATCTCTCTCTGATGAGAAGTGAGAAAAGAAGCCTCTTAGGACGAATATGAATAGGACCTCCTAAAATAATCACATTTATTTCGCGTCTACCGCGAATGCTGGAAATCAAATCTCTTCCTTTAACTCTTCAGAAGGAAAAAGCTTCCAGGGTTATATTTAAGAAAGAAGAAGAAGAAACTATCCAATGAGACGTTCCAATGCGAGACTACAAATTGTAATAAAATGCAAAATTTAACCAGGTGAGTACCTCTTTTCACACCAGTACCTATAAGTTTCTACAATGGTTTTTGGCAATTTATATAGTAATTTACATTTAAGGAAACTTAAGAACAACTTAAAATACGATGCATAAAGTCGTATCACAAAATACAGAGTAACAGCAGTTTTCTCCGGCGTGAAGTCCATATAAATTAATGATTCTACCCTTTTACTAAGCAAACTATTCCCGTAATCAAATCTCATTACATATTTTGACATGTTCTATCAATTTAAAAAGTTTGGGATACTCACCCAGGAAACTCCCATCAAATGGGAGTTTCCTGGGTGAGTATCAGCTTATTTTATAGCAAAAACGTTATTTTTCACATTTGTTTTCATAATCAAAGTTCCATTAGGACAAGATTCGTAGAAATAGTGAGATATTTCTTGCAATGACGAAGAAATTTTTTCCAAGATAAAATAAATCAAATATCAATTATAAAATTAAATATGAAATTCAATGGCTGGCACTCACATCTTTTAGTGTTACCAGGGAAATCCCATTGTTATGGGGACAATAAAAAAAGGGAGTTTTACCATAAAATTGTTGTTTGATTTCCCGCTAGTTTAGAACGACCGTAAATATCTTACGATTATAATGTCAATCTTCAAGTTTTAAGTATATGTTTTACTTTTACATATCTTTGTATTATGTTAGCCAATTACTTAATTACTTTTCATTACAATTAATTAATTACTAAACCAATTGCTTAAAATTCCCTCAAATGAGATAATGAATTCCAAAAATGGCTGATTTCAAGCGCCAAGTTAATTTACAACCACCATATTTCTCTAATTATTAGAACATCAAAATCCAAGCATTTACTCTTAGTTGTACATTTGCGTATCTATATATTCTGTAAGACACCTATATTAATACCTCCCCCAGCGTAGAAAATAAAGTCCAAAAATATCTGAATTTTTAGAGGAAAGCTATTTTTGTTTTCTTCTAGAGGAAAAAGGGTTTGTGCCGCATGTGTCAAACTTTTTAAGATTATTTTTCTATTTCATTACTTAAAGAACAAAACTCTCAAACTGGAACTTCTCTTTTTCGCACAGATTTATCCACTCGAAAACCAGTTTTTTTAGGAAATAAATGTTGACTTTAAGTTCAAATTCAACAATAAATAAATAAAAAAGAAAAATTAAAGGTTATGTTTTTCATTGTGCTTCAAACTGTATGATTTCATATCACACTATTTTAAGCACAATGAAATATACCACATTACTCTGTCATAATTAGATATGGAAATATTAAGGATAAAGTAAACATTAAAAATCTAGAAAATTCACATTCGCCATCTTGGAAAAATGGACGCCGCGAGACAACAGGGAGGGATAGAATAATTAAAACAATCGCATTAAACTGCCATTACATGTAGGTATGTGCGAGCAAAAAATGTACTTTTTTCAAAAATTGTCATGCAATCATCATATGACATGGAATGACAAGCCTTCTCCGCCGTCCAAGCTAGTTATCCGTGGGAATTCTCGTTTAATAAATGCATTTCATTATAATTACGATAATTTCCATAATAATTCTCGATATGTCGACACTATCGATTATGTTATTTTAGAATCTTTTTTCTATATTGCTCGATAAATATCTGAACGGTGGTATTGCTTGGTGCACTAACTAATTATCCCTTAAGTCGCAATATTGTTGCATAATTAAAGCGTATAAATTTCCTCACCATTCAACAAAAAGATTAAGTTTAACGATCATCTGATTACATCTGATGAACAATGACGAAGGAGCCTAATTAAGAACTGCTAATAATTAAGAGTAATGAAAAATATTTTCCTGAGTATAGGGCCATATGCAAGTCGTTCCCTATACCTCACATGTGCCTGTTGATGCTCGAGGATAAGGTCACTGGAGTAATTTGACCAAAATAGAAATTTTATAGCGACACTTAATTTCCAAAACTCGTCCCTCACATCGTTAACAATCCTAAGAATCTTCCGGCTTTAAAATTTCCGGAGTATCTGCCGAGTTTTCAATTATTAGTATCGATATTTTTTCACCGTTCCGGGGCAGGGTCAAAAGGAAAGGTCTGGGACTGTGAAGAAATATTTTACAGCATCGGAGGTAGTAAAACTGTTCTAAGGTCTACCGAAAACGAGCCGGCGATGGATGCATTTAGTGCCACTCTCCGGTCGGGATAGGAATGATCCGATGAAAGTAAGCGAGAAACGAAAATGACAACAGATCACGTTCTTCATGCCATCGGGTCCATAGGTGGGAGGATATTACAGCGCAGCAAATATGGCTCGACCAATACCAGCACTTTTTATAAGCCGCACAATCTCACATCACGCGATAGAGTACAGTCGAATGGCGTAACAACAAGCCCTTCGGGACCGTTTAGTTCTACTTGTTACAGCCGTTAGACCTAGAAACCCGTAAAGGCAAAATCATGCATGTACATGGTGAAAAAACACATTTGAATAAAAATTGAACTCATAAGCTGACGTTTATATAGTAATTTTATAAATGTAAAAATTAGGTTCCATTAGAAATTTGTTATAAATTGATAAAACTTGCATATTAAAATTTCAAATCACAACTTCATCCTTTATCACTCCCGATTTTACAAAAATAACTGCGTCAAAAGGAGGGTTTCTTTCTATCCTCCTATACAAAACAAGATGCTTCCATGTAGTCAGATATAATAATTTCTCTCCCACACATCAAACAGTTTCCTTATATCCTTTGAAGGTATCACTTGGTGCTCAAAAGAATAAGTGGCGTTCAAGTTTCTAACCTCCTCGTACTGTGCATAGCTATGTGTAGAACAAGGCCAATCCACAGGCAATGCGATGCAAGGATATTAGAATTAACTAAAACATGCCCTGCCTGTCTTTTTCAGGAGCGTATTTTTCCCGGAAAACTTCCTCACGTGATATTTTTGTACTTGATGTTTAATAATTCATATCTGACGACCACGATGCAATTTAGTCTTATGTTAGTTATTGACTGGCAATAGCAGTTTAATATTTCCCCATGTAGACGGCAATACTGAGCTACACTTTTTAGGAAATAATTTTTCCCGGTAAGCTTCCTCGCCAAGATATTTATGCTTTTTGATATTCAAAGATTCATCTCTGACAACCACGTCTTAATTAAGTCATTTAAATTGAGTGTTAAGAGCAAATTAATATCCCCCTAGTTCAATTTAATTTCCTAGCAGAGACACCACGAAGGAAATCAGCGTCATCTACCGGCTGATCCTTTCCGCTTAGGCCTCTATCGGGCAGCAGTTGAATATCCATATTTTCTATACTTCATGATGCCATATGATTGTTAGGCCACGCTTACTCGGCACGAAATCCTTCCCATGCATCTGTCTTCTTGCTTCACTTTCACGAACAAGCATTCATGGCCATAACTCTTTCATTTAATTTCAACCATAGAGTATGTGGTAAAACAGAGGTGGCGTGAGGATCGTTAGATGAAGTAATTTCTGCCAAATTGAGAGGCCCTAGAATACTGTGATTGCCGCATGAGATAGTGAGAAGGAGGGATATACTAACGACGAGTTCTTAAGTTTCCTGCTTTAAAGGAAAATATTTGAGGTACCTATTTGATGTAATTTTTTTCTTTTTAAATTAATTTAAAACATAGAATAGAATATAAATGTTTTCTTGTTCTTAGACTTCTTCCTCCACAGAAAACGTACAAAAAATACATAAATGTTCATTAAAATACAAAATAGAACGGTAATGCGTGTAATAGTTAGGAGAGAATACTTTTTTCATATATGATAGCCTGTGTTTTTTATATAAATAATACTAAATTGGTAATTTTTTTCCCTCAGTAATTCAACATTTTAGGTCCAGCAAACTTGTAGATGAACCTGTTTAGGCCTATTACGCTCAATAATGTACATTCAATATGGCGGAAGCGACTTCACCTTCAATTACGGCCGAGAATACGCAGCACCACCTCTTGTACTTAAATAGCTCTATACAGCCAAACTCCTTGAGTTGTAATGCGGGTAGGTTATAAGAGCAAATATGTAATCATGATAGTATGATAGTAATGGAAACCAGCCTTAAGGTTTGACCGCGTGGCTGAGCTTCCCACCGCTACCACCACCACCCTTCCTTAAATCGTGACCGTGATTACAAAATATGTGACGACGAACAAAACGGAAATGCTACACAATGGGAGAAACTTCATCCGCTAAACCCGTCACGTAATCCTCGTGACGGGATAAGGGCAGAACCGCGTCGTATTCCCTCTCCGTCCTTAGGAGTGGCATTCAACCCCACCCCATTCATTTCTCTAGCTACGCAGGTGGCGAGACGGGAGAAAGCGTAGCCAGCCCCTCTCTCTCTCTGCTTGACTAGCTGACGGATCGCCTGGGCAATAGTCAGCATATCACTCGTTAATGCGCATGTCTACAAACATGTCCCACCACCAGGGACCATTCGAAGCAGTCTCGTACCCCATAACCTGTTCCCCACCGTCGGTATAAACACGCGTCTTTGTAAGAGCCCTCGACCAACTTAAACAGATAATTTAGAATGTTTGCACAAGACTCGTTCTCATTGGTATTACGAATTGGAAACAAAGAGTAGTAGAAAAAAGCAGTGGAAGCTTTTATTCAAACTGAAACTGAGGTGAAATCTTTTTTTTTTTACATACAATAGAGAGTTTAGGGAAAACGATGTCCACAGAGTTACTTAGTGATGAGTGATGCAATGGGGGATATTTAATTTTCGTGGTTAACGAAGTACGCTCAAGTTCTAAGGCCTCCTAACTTTATTCTTCGGACTGGGTTCTGACGGAAGCATGCATCTCAGTTCAAAATACATGAGCACTCTTTGTCTATGTGCGGAAGAGATGGCGGCACCATACAGAGTTCTGCAGCAAGGTCCTTCTAGTCTGAGGTAATTTCACAATTTTTCTAGAGTTGAACGGAAGACTTCAGCCCAGATGTCCAAACATATTCCCAAGTATCATGTCATTACCTATTGTTCTCGCAAATATCGTTGTTTTATCTTGCGTATTAAGTGAGATATCCGTGGTTCTTTTAACCTATGTCAACTATACATTTGCATGGAAAATTTGAATTCCCGCTGCGATATAGATCCAAGATGGCGAATTACATTAGTCAAGTGCGTGTCATGACCTGGGGGTCTTATACGAACCGCTAACCGCACGCGGTGAAAGAGTTCATCCGTCGAAAATCGCTCTCACCGCCCGATGCGATTACGAACGGGTCTCGGACGTTGCCATACGGTGGCCAAGGGGTCGGAGTTTCAACGCAGGCAGGGAACCTGCCTTTGTTAATCCGCCTGCCTTGATTTTCAACATGGCGGAGGTTCGTTTACATTCTTTGGCTATAGCTGACGATTGTAAAACATTATATCCGATGTCAGGGCAATAGTAGCTTTCTTATTATATATTATTTATTATCAGGATAGCTGAGCAAACACTCGCAATGTGAAAGTAGCATCGTTGGACGTCAATAATTTTATTGTTTATACCCACATCGTAATGACGAGCGAATAGCCTGCGCATGATAATGGGAATTATTCAAGGTAAGTACTTGTCACCGAGTTGTGTCAATTTCTATGGTAAAATATTGCTCTTTTAAGATGTTTGCGATGGATAAAATACCAGTATTACTCTTTCTCTTCCCGAACTCAGTTCTCGGCAACATTATGACGAGTCCACTTCGTCGCTTGGAACTACCCGGGGGTTTATACCCATGTTACCACTGCTGTAAAGGACTACTTGGAAATCAGCAACGTTTATGCCAATATATTTGAGTATTTAATGTGATAAACTAAAAAAAAATAGAGTTACTTTTCCATTCAAATTTTCAAGAACAGCCAAGACTCTCACTAACGGTGGCATATGGCATAGGTATACTGAGGGGAGATACCCGAATACAACTTGGCCTATATCACGTAAACTAGGAGGTTGAAATACATTGTCGAGGGAGCTGCATGCTCCATGCATGGAGCAGGAAGGCCAAACCTACTTCGACCAAATATTTGAATTGGTAATATATTTCAAGGTAATTTCACCTACTGCATTGCTGGTGAAATATTAGCGTGCACTTACAATCCGTTACTTCCGTGCATTTACATGCACACATTACATATTAGCAAGAACTGTATGTAAAATAATAACATTTATCTTATTTTAATAGGTAATTCACGCAATGATTCCACAGGGTGTAGCGTTTTGGTGAAAAACGAGGAAGAAAATTGTTGAATTTCAAGATGTTTTATAGACTTTATCAGCGTTTCAACGGATCTATATGAAGGACATATAATTATATTTTTGGAGTTCACGCTGAAAGCTGATCAAACTGTAGTTATTGTTCCATGGGTATAATTATGCTTGAAGGCAGGAACCTCACCTACATGGGACAAAGGTTAATACAAACAATGATGGCGGGCTGCTACCCACGCGAAAATCCCCAAGATGGCACCTACAGTGTATTTCAACCTCCACGATCGTAACAAATTGGCAATCGGGATAGGATCATGCATAGATTTTCAAAATGCTATCAATATAACTTCAAATTCATAATTATAAGTTCATTACAAGAATTTAGGTAGCAAACGTCATCTTACGAAGAGGCTCCTCGTTGAAAATTTCGCGTGTGAAAACGCTTAGTCATCGAGAATACGGGGAACACGTCACGTCACTTCCAATGACACGACGTATTTCCACGTTTAGCCGAAAACAATCTTTTCTATTTCAATAATGGATGACAGTTAATCAGTATGATTAAATCCTTCCCGTTTAAGTACTAGTAGTACGAGAGAGAGGACTGTCGTGTGGAGACGTCAGGCGACTGATTTTCCGTTTTGGATCACTTGACTTTTAAAAATTTCATCCAATATTCAAAGCAATTTTTAATTTCTGCGGTTAGCTCATGTAGGTTATATATTTGTGTTCGTTAGAGGATCTGCTATCTTGCACGCAACTTCAATATGAGATGTAAATCAAATGTACGTCCCCCAAAGCCCAAGTGTTACCCGGAGTCCACACAAGAAAAGGATAACTAACGATGGACGGGAAGAGAATTTCCCTTTTAAGTTCCTTTCGAGAGGAGTACCCAAATGGAGACTAAGCGCCTTCATCCCCCCAAAGCAAACGTCAAATCGAATAAGGAAGGGATCTCGCAACGTCCCCCGGAAAGAAAAATAAACCAACTCCTTCATTTGGGGCGCGAGACACTTTAAAATGGAGCAAAATAAATAAATCTTCGTTAAGGGGGAAAAGGGTGCGAGGGACGAAAAGCGGGAGAAGAAATGGGAGGACAGTTGAGATGGGCCCTAGGCAGGGGAGGCAGAGGCAAAGGGCACGAGCCCTACTAGTAGAGCGGCATGCCTGACGCCATAAATTTTCGGTTACGGGTCGGAAAAGTCAAAAGGGAGAAAAATAAAAACGGTGCGTGAGAGGAGGGGGGTTGAAATTTTAAGGAGAGAATGATGCGTGCGTGCGTATACGTGAGAAGGAGGCGCCACACGTGTTTGTGCGTGGCGCATTCCGCGGTGGAGAGATATTTTTCCCCTCCCTCTCGTCTCGTATTTTTCCGGGAGATTTAAGAGAGAACACACTAGGGGAAGGGAGGTTGGTTGGCTGGAGGGTTAAAGGGGTTGAGGACGAAAATGTTGGGAGGGGGAACACAGGTGTAAAAGACGAAGCGTTCAAGGAAGGGGGGGAAGGAAGTGAGACAGTGAGACTCGGAATAGTTTAAGGAGGAAAGATCTCCAAAAGGAAATTTTACAATAGTGGTAGCGAAACATGGCGGCAGGAGAGCAAATACCCCTTTTTAGAGGAAGGGTCCACTCAAGTGGTTTTTAAAACTACAGTTCCAGGAACATTTACGAGTGCATAAAAAAATGTAATGTAACCTTTTCTCGTATAAAATAAAATACTCACAAAACTAAAAATGCTCTCATAAGAAGAATAAAAAAAATATATTCACTTCAATATTCATGTAAAACGTCTAAATAGTAACCAAGTAACATAAACAAACAATTCCTGGAACCCATGGGAGGGTAGCGTGGATTGGGAGGGTAGCGTGAACCCAAATATTACGTGGAACTAAGTTTGAATACCTCTAGTTCATTCCCCACGAACTAACTCCGCATGGACGAGCAAGGTAATCCCCGCGTTTGACTCTCCGAATTCTAATTGTTGGAAACCTTAATTTTACGGCATTAAAATGATCAATCTGTTATTAAAATCAACTGAATTGCTCTCAGTGGCTCGTAATCCAGCTTTTTAGATGGACTTCTCCAATGGGTTGCCAACAGTATCAGAGTATTTTGATCCAGCATTGTTTGGATGGCAAACAATTATTTAACGCGCTGCTGACATTTTCCAGTCTTCGAGAGTTAACTACGGTTATGTTGGCAGTGTTGCACACCATACGATGTCCTCTTTCCAGCGCAACATAATGAACTCTTCCACACAGGCCTTCTCCTCCTTGAATTCACACCACACGCAGGCTAATTCCACCTTGTTTCGCTACCACTAGACTAACAGTCAGGTAAAAGAGATGTAAAAAAGATTAATTATCCTCATTACAGCACACAAAAATTAAAAACCAGAAACAGAGACATAATTTATTCAATTAATTACTCTACTGTATTGTATTCCTTACGGAGCACATTTTCATGTCAATCATATAATAGAACATAATTATTATTCTGAATGCAAGGTTATTTTTGTTTAATATTATTATCCATAGAAATTTATTTTTTTGTTCCATTCACGAAGTGATTCAGGATCCAATAAAAGCCTAGGCATAATCGTGATGGTAATTTTTAATTTTTTAAACCCAGGCAAAGCCCTACTCTCACGAGCGTGAGGGTGTAATTATAAGATAATCAGGCACGTGAAATGTTTCAAATTATTTTTTCCACCACAAAATATACCTAAATAACATAATTAGCGAAAATAAAGTACACTTCGGGAGAAAAAATTTCAGGCCGTAATGGGATACGGGAATCCCGGATTTGTTCCTCTCGTCATCCAAGACTGTACAGCCGGGTGCATTGGGATCCTGCGGGAGAGGGCTAATGGGGAGACGGGGAGTGCATGTGTGCAGGCAGGGGGGAAGGGATCGGTAGGGTAAGGGTTTTAGGAGAAAGGAGGGGTGTCTCTCCCCATACGAGGATTCAGCATTTGGGAGGGGGGTAGAGTCTAGCGCCACGTGCTCAGTTTGCGCACACGTGTGGAATGTTCTCATTTCACGGCGGGCGGAGGGGAGAGTGGGCGTTTTAAAGGGGAGGGACGGATAAAAGGGGTGTGGGGCGGATGGGGAAATGGGTGTGGAGGGAGGAATATGGAGTGGGTGCCGCAAGAATGAAGGCGTATGGTGGGGGCTGCCATAGGAGTTCAAGGGAAAGAGTTTTTTTTTCAAAAGCGGAGTTAAAGCACAGCATCGCTAGCTATGACGTATAGATAAGTGCGGTAGCAAGGTTGACTGGATTTCCTCATGGGAGGCCCCGTGTTCGAGTCCTAGAGATGTTTCCATAACGCGCACATCTATTAGTTTCATGTGCAAGTTAGTAGCGTTTTTTTGCCACAAACTTGGCTTAACGTAAATACAACTGTTTCAGGCTGGATATGGTGGAAGTTCTCGATATTCATAATGAATAAAAACACTTGGCAGTCTTCCACAGAAATCTGTAGAAGATTACCAAGTGTTTTTATTCATTATGAATATTGGCTAAACGTCTTCTTCGGCAACACATCGGTAGATTTCTACAAACGGGAAATGGATAAACCATCCGAACGTTGGGAGAGAGTCGTAGATAATGGAGGAGAATAAAACACTGAATAATATATCTGATTTATTTCAAATGACAACCTTTATCAAGGCCAAAAAAAACTCATGCATCATCCCAATACATATTATCCGACGAGCCACCGCATGGGTGGATAGCAGGGGGTGTAAGATATTGTGCAAGGCTAAAATAATATCTTCCGTGTCACCCGAAAACTAGGGTGATCTGAATTTTTAACATATTATTAAGTGGTACAGCTCCAGGCAATTACCTATTGGGCCGCGAGTTTGAACTCTGGCACGCGTGAATCATTTCTCTGCCTGACAGGGTAGTTTGAGTGAGATTTTGCTAAGTCGTAATGGTGAAAATATTTTTAAATTTAACCTACTATAGGAAGCACGAAGTAAGTATTGTAACAATAATGACGAAACATATTTGTTTTATATCGTTGCAATTCTATAATTAAATAAATAAGCATCAATAATCTTTCAATTTGACTAATTTTTTCACGTCATACGCAGAAAACACCTTCACTACCGAAGATTTTCTGTGATAATGTAAAAGTTACGGAGGTGAGTAATTGATTTATTCATAAAAATAGTTGAGAAATCACACAAACTACACACTTTAAATTTCTGACGAGATCTATGCGAAAGAAATTCCTCATTTTTATTAATTTTGTCCCTCAGGAGTGCTACACGTACATTTCCTTTGTGAAATGGCTGGTAATTTTAGGCAAATATCTCAAAAAGTATAATGGTAAATGAATGATATTTTGTTCTCATTGGAAATGAGATGATCTTTTTCGTTGTAATGAGGCCAAATTCGTCGACATTTTTGGGAACTGATATCTCGCTCAAACCACCAATACGTATCAATAAATCCTTATCAGTTTTATAATGATAATTTTACCAGTTAACGTAGGTTTAAATGGAGATGTAAAAATCCTCTAGATTTTTACAAGCGCATACCCCTATCTATACGATTTCATTCTTCATCTCAGCAAACGTCATACCTCTCTTCATCCCGTCAAAAAACCCCATTCTTGTTCTTCCCCATCTCCGCTAACCTAACATCCTCCCCTCTATCACGGCCTTTAGAATCCCTTCGCCCCTCATAACCTGTTCCAACCACCTAGTTTACCTTCTCCGAATCTCCTCCGGAAGTTAGTCCTGAGCACCTTAAACGCATAAATCTATTACTTCCGTCAAAGTGGACGGGAGTAATACAGACATAGTGGACAGAGTGGCGGACCTGTTTCTCGCCTTTTAGGACTGGATTTTTTTTATGGAACCCCGATGCGTTTAAGGGTTTTCCGAGGAGACCACTCCAAATAAAATACTTCATTACGACAGAACGTGACGGCCCGCGAGTCTCTTTACGATCCGGATTTCAATGCTTTTGCATCATTATCAGGTGTTTGATTGACCTGTCAATCAAGCACCTGATGATGATGCAAAATCATTGAAATCCGGATTGTGCATACATGTTTTGACCAAACATTGTGGATTTTAAAAGCATTAATTTCGTTATAAAATGGAATTTCACCAAGTCAATCCTGATCTTAATTCATTGAAAATTTTGTAACGAGACTATAAAAAGTGTAAATGCAATGCATGCATGTGGAAAAATGTTTTATTTTTTATTTTTATACCGTAACTATGTGGTAACAGACAGAATAATTTTAGTATCACACTCTTCTTTCTTAGAGTACGTCCTTATTGGTGACATTTTCTGTTTTGGTATAATACGTTCATAGTAACTCGTTTTGTGAAAATGAAGAAATACCCAATATTAAAAAAATACGAGGAGCTTCCCAAAAATTCGCACTTCGTGTGTGAACGACTGCTAATACGGCAAAGCGCTGCTTGTTCTCACTTTCTACATCCTTTTTGAACCAGTGAATAAAACGGCTTTGCTCTTGACGGACGTGTTTATTATTTGCGTCGTGTGGCTTGCATTGTGATTTCGCGATGAAATATGTGTGAGAGCAGTACGTCTGCAAAATTCTTTCCTTCAAAGTAGGGAAAACCGTTGCAGAAAGAGATAAAATGTTGAGGCAAGCAAATGAAGACGATTTATTTAGGCTAAAACCATGCTTACGATACGTTTAAACGTTTTTAACACGGTTGAAAGTGATGAACGTTCAGGACGGTCATCAACCAGCACTACGCCTGAAAATGTTACTGCTGCCCCGGCTGTGGTAATGGAAGATTCAACAGAGTAAAAAATCATTCGCCTACACCGGGACTCCAACCTGGATATTTAGTTTTTACTGGCCAAGTGCTTTAGCCAGTTAAGCGCCATTCTTCCCTGTGGATTTTTGTAGGCTTTAAAGGAACAAGACGTTAAAGACTACCGGACTTGTAATGTCACGGAAACGGTCCAAAGCGTGCACTTGACGCCAACCTAATGATATTTAACACAGTATTTACTAAAAATAAGCCATATACCGCTTCGTGACATCACAAGTCCAGCAGTCTTGAACGTGTTTTCCTTCAAAGCCCACAAAAATCCTCAGGGAAGAATGGCGCTTAACTGGGTCCCGGTGCAGGCGAATGATATTTTACTCTGTTGAATTTTCGCACTTATGTGCCCTTACGGGTGACTCCGTGTGAGGTAATATCGTGGCTAGCCCGATATTCTCCGAATAAGGGTATATGTTCTCACGAAATAAAAGCAAACGTGTAGAGACGATAAATTTAAAAATAAATCAAAAGGCAATATAACCCATTTTGTTACCCAATAAGTCAGAGATTCCCATAGATATCCTTAGTAGAGACCCTAAAAAATTATTTGGCTGAAAGAATAGGATTACTACTCTTCTCACATACCACTCTTTCCGAAGGCATTTACGCTTGCTTTGATTTACGACACCTTCCAAGTGCCGATGGGATGGTGCCGATTATGGTTCAACGGAACTATTTCCACGGAGAATCGAGAGAGCTCATTATCCTTATTTTTAGTTTGGATGATGAGAATGAGTGCATGTCTGATGGTCTCCCGACAACACCCCTAGCACCTTCTCCGCACCAGGCCTGAGGAACTAGGGGGAAAACGTAAAAAATATTGGAGTGTAAATCATACTGAACGAAATGTTATGCCATCAATCAAAAAGTGTGACGAAGTTAAAATGAGATTGGACTAACAAGCTACTATTTTAAGTAAAAATATGGTTGCCATCACAAGTCACTCACCCCAAAATTGGTCTGCAGCAGCCTACCACTACATTTTCTTTCAACTAACCGTTTCATACCTTCATAGGCCTGACATTAGCATAGCTCATTCCATTGAAAAGTCTTGACTAGATACTTCATAATTATTTATAATGCGCATCACAATCATAATGAATAGGCGAAATAAATAGCCACTCATTATAATGGATTATGGCATTAGAAGCCGGTACTTCGGATAATGAAATGCTTCCTGGTTGCAGTAGTCGAAAAGGGTTCCTGCACAGAATAATTCCTGCATATTATACTACCACGCTTGACTTGGTAGAACCACATTCATCATCACCAGGAGTCATCAATCCGATGATTGGTTTGTGGCAGCTCTCCACTCCGCTCCGACAACAACTTCCTTCATATATAATTTTTCACTTTGACATCCATCATCATTTACCTGATTAATTCCCTTCTTCGTCTTCCTCTATAATTCTTCCCATTTGTTTCTCCTTCCAATAGTTTTCATTAGGCTGTTGTGTCCCAAAATTTGTCCACTAGGTTTGTCTCTTCTTCTTATCTGAGTAACAGATTACACTTCTCTTCCTTCCAACTCTTCTTAAGACTTCTTGGTTGGTGATTCATATATATATGTTTTAACAAAGTGCTTCCTTACTTCCAGGGTTGTGTTAAAAGCTGTCAGCAGACTCTTCTTTTAGTAGAATGCCTACTTCACTTGGAAGATTCTGCACTCAATGTCTCACTTTCTTCTTCCATCGTTGGTGATCCTGCTTCCCAGATAGAAAAATTCTTCGGATTGCGCAACTTCTTGATGTCCAAGTTTGATATTGATTCTGTCACTTTGATTTATTCAAAAAATCATAACATTAGTTTTCTTAATATTAATATTAAAGTTTTATATCTTTACAAGTAAGAATTCATTGTTAAAAACACAGTATAAAATTCCACTGATTATTATTTTATTGCTGTCGACCGGTTTCGACGTCTACAGCGTCATTTACAAGACAAAACATTCAATCTTCAATTTCCACAAAGTATCGCCACAATCGATTAATTTTATTTATAAGTAAGGGTTAAACAGCGCTGTTTTAAGCTCAAGTATTATTGTCGCATCGTTCTACCATCATTCTTGATTCGTTCTAGAGTCATCTCTCGTCTAGATACATTGCTTCCAATCTCTTTTGCTCTGCAGCTGTTACTGTCTAGATCTCACTGCTATATACTATACGTATTGCTGTCATGCCTGGCTCATTCTAGAGTCATCTCTCGTCTAGATACATCTCCATTGCTTCCAATCTCTTTCTCTGCAGCTGTTATTGTCTAGATCTCACTGCCATACTAATGTATGCTCCAATTATAAAACCCGATCACACTGAAAAAAGTCAATGTTTCTTCATGAATAACGATGAACATAATTTTTTCTGTTTGAAATCATATAAACTATTATTTCACGCATGCTCAAGTATTGATAATTGTATCCCTAACAGTTGAAATACTGGTTGTACTCCAGGTTATGAGTAAATTATCGTAGGCTCTGTTAATTCTCCTACGCAGAGTCACACATGCATGAACATAAAGCTTACTAATCGTCATTGGGTACCTAAATACACCTTTGAAATTACTGAGAGAAATGCCATGTCCTACCGCACGTTACAAAATTACTTCACAAAGCTTCCCTCAGGGTGTTTTAATTATTCAACTGATGTGCTGTTGGAATTCACTTAGCGATGAGGACAGGTACTCTGAAATCTTGGTTTAAACTTTAGTAAGGCAAATAAATTAAAAGCATTCACAAGAGAATAAGCAAGGAACAAAAGCTGCTCTAAATAGAGAATCCTACCTGAAAATGTGAGATGAACTTATGAGAAAGGTTCACTCAATGTCACACTTTTCAGCGACTGTTTTATTATGCTTAACCCGTAAATAAATTTCCTGCTGCAAAATTGGTTTTGTTAATTGACTGTTGTTTAGGTTAACTGCGTTTCCCAAATGTATCCACTCCTAAGATGTGGCTAAAATATCTTGGAGAGCGCAACTAATGAAAATATATCAAAGTTTAAATATATTTTGTAGATGGGTTCACGTTCCAAAGTTGATGAGTATTTTTTGATTAACTTTTCATCGACTTCTTGAATCTCTTTGGTCCAATAGGTGTACCTAATTCGTTGACGTGATGTAATTGAACATGGAATCATGGACAATTTCATATGTATGAATATATTTTGTAAAAAAATAATCCTTCAACGACAGGAGACGATAGAAAGAGGGTTACCAATAGGCAGATGGAGGAATGAATCATCGTCTAGGGTAGTTCATTGAACTAGAGCGGGCCATTTGAATGTCTATGACTGAAAAATTAGTGATAACTACCGGAGCTTTTTTCCAAATCTCATTACGCTCTATTGGTCTTAAGACTTAAAATAAAGTCGAATAATGTTTTTTGCAGATAATTCCACCATCTACCAATAAATAACTATTATTAAAGAGTAAAGAATTCACGTTTGATATGTACGCTACAGCTAAAAAAATAAGCGCAGCACAATATCCTTTTATCAGCCCGAGAAAATGTTAACTCATGGTGTGAAGAGTGAGGTTTTTAAACTATACGAAAAAAAGAATAATATGCACTTTCTGCTAAATAAAACCACGTTAACTCCACCACTAAGGAAATGTTTCAGTATATTTGAACGTAGTGGACTCACTCTGTTAAACAGAGGGTGTTACTCTTGCTTAAGATCCGTTGCGGGGATAAGATATGACCCATTTGTAGCATTCCATTAAAGAGGACAGGGTTCGTTATGCAATATTGGGGTTTTAGCTGGATAAGGTAAGGAAGAGGTAATGTTATTTACCTCTTTTTGGGTCTTATTTTAAGTCACCATGATAGTTTTGTACCTATCATAAGTTACAGTTCTTGGCTTCCTTTTGTATCTTGCTTTATAGGAACTCATTCATGAATCAAATCCAGGAAATACGTGAGTTCTATTTACACGAATATTATAACAATTAAATATTTAAATAAAGTGCCACTCAACTGCAATATTAAAATAAGACATGTATTTTAGAACGGAAAGGTTCAAGAATTCTCATTTCCCACGCATCATACATGACCAAAACAACGCTTACATAGTCGCAATCACCTTCTTCTTCTTTCTCTTTGTTGCATTAGATTATGATTTTACTATAATTTTAACGATACTCAATATCCTATAACACGTGGCCATTCTGAAGACCAAATGTTGCTGTAAATTCACCGACGCCATTATATCACGAGTTATACTGCTCTTCAGCTCTAATCTCAATTACATTGCACGAAAAATGATACCAATTATATGAACTTGCAGCACCCTTTTCCTCCGAAAACAGTTTTCCCTCTTTCTATTTTCGTCGCTGGTAACATAGCTCCCCCTGCCACATAGTCTTATGCATCGAAAAAGTACCATTTAAGCTACCTCCAGGGTGTGTGGCACGGGGTGATTCCACATCAGGCATGCAATACTCGCCTTAGTTCACGGTCAAACCCCGCAGGCTCCCCTGGCCAAACCAAAATGCAGTGAGGAGAGTAATCCACGGCTTAACCAGAACATAGGAGAGTTATACGTCGGCGAACACGCTAACTGGATATACGGCTAAAGATTAGTGTTTCTTACACTATTAATTTATGAATAACCCTGAGTACTAATTCATGAAGAAAATTTAATCATGGAAAACATTGCAATCGGGGTGATGTGTTAGCAGTAATGATATGTTATTAAACACAAGTAAAAAATCTAATGTACCCAGCGAGGGGGCAAATGATCAATTGCAACTTAAATGGTCCCTTATTCCCCGCGGGAAAATCGTCAATTGGACTCTATTAATTCTGCAATTTATTTCCTTTTTTTGGTTTGTGATCGTTTCTACCGTAATATCCTTTTATTAGTAAAACAAAATTGGTACTTTTTCATACTTTATTTAAAACTGTGACCGATTTTACCTGTATAAGGCATCTTCAAGCCTGAAACAATTAAATGTATTTTACCGTGATACGTTGGCTCTAGCACAATATGTTGAGCGTCCTCCGAAAAATAATCTTGCGGTGTCCCTCAGATTGACATAAGAATGAAGAGGTGTAAAACAAATCCTAAAATCATGTAGACGTCATTAATTCACCGTATTTTACACTTTCGACGCCCAACGATGTGCCCTAACCCTCCTAAACCATTGAAATTACCCCCATTGCGTCGGTGCCATCGTGTACTAAGCCAGAGAGCGTAATGGATGGCTTGCTCGTGGGTGCAACGCCTCATTTAAACGTTCACCGATCCCCGTAATCTCCCCTTCGATTACGCCACCGGAATGCCTCACAATGATCGCCTCCTTGAAAGTGCCACCACCACCGCCGATAAGAGGATAAGGGCTGGGACTTTTTTTTATCGGCGTGACGCGGATATCGAAAGTCGGAGTCACTGGAGGCAATGGTCCTAAGGCCTCCGCTGATCCCACAACTCTTCCCTCATCCCATTCCTTCCTTTTCCAAGGGCCTCGCCATTCTACCGATATCGGCCACCTCCTCCCCTCTCCCATACTGGGCGAAACCCATCACACCGCGATGCAGTTTTCAGTTGTTTTCCAGACTCGATGAGCCCGCCAACCACTCAAAGGTTCAAATAGGGCTAGCGTCAGATGCGATAGGGTGTGTGTGATTGCAACAAATAAAAGGAAAAAAATATATTAATATTAAGAGCATACCTTTGTCCAGTTTATACCATCCTTCCGGTCCCTTCTTCAAAAGGTTCAGTCCTTTTTTGCGAAAATCCGACTACCTTGAAAAAATGAATAACAAGATGTCATTAAAGTGCGGTGCTCAATAGCGGGTCACTGCATTGAATGAAAAAATCAAATAAACAATGGTAATTACAATTCACCGCCTAAAAGCCAACAAATAAGTCGTCTCAACAAGTGAAAATTTTCAAATATTTCATTCAAATAAAAAATTGGTTACTTACATTTGTATCAATGTTTAATAGTTAATCGCAAGTTAAATGAAAAATGTACAATATCCATTCCCGCATGAGTCCTATATTTGGGAATCAATGGTTTTCCAAAAGTATCCTCGCTCACATCTAAAGCTACATTGCTGATGAAGAAAAAATAACATCATAATCTCAAAATTATACAAGAAATAATTACAGCACAACAAATGAAATGTTAACATTTGTTGAACGTTTTTACGACTGACTTTAATGTTGTTTAAAATAATTTTTGTATAATATTTTTCCTGACCTTCCCAACTACGTAAAACTACTTGACTTTAGGGTCCATTTGCTTCCTAGAGCATTAATTTTTCAAATGGCAATTGAATCTAATGAAATAAATGCTTAAATTAATGTTTTTATATTTGCCATCACACACTCGTTTCCCCACAGGTCAAAAAGATATTTATTGTTATGATAGAAATGAGATGAACCTTTGATGATGCATTATTTGTCAATTTAAATAACGAAAATATAATTTATTGCAATTGGTGACCAACCGAACGTAAGGAGTAAGCAGCGCATTATGTGCAAACCACAGATAGTGACTTAACTAGTGATCTGTGACATCATGGCACCGAATGAAAATAAAAACTTACAAATAAATAAACCAAGTGTAATCTTCTACACTCACAAAAGACTGTCTACGAGGATATGAAAGAATGAACAGACGTTGGTGGTTTCCGGCGTAACATTGTGGAATTTGCTATACATTATGAATAAAAGGGTAAACATTTGTTATTTCCACATAAATTTATTAGAGTACTGTTGTTGTTGTTGTTGTTTGTTGTAGATAACAAAGTTTTACCCTTTTATTCATAAAGAATGAACAGAAATAATCCAGTTCATAACTTCCTCACTAATGCTTTAAATTAAATTGATTTTGAATGCATTCGTTTAAATTTTTCGGTATTATCAATGGGAAAGAAACAATAGCGAGATAAAAAAAGAAACGAGTTGGCCACAGTAAGACTTAAAACACACGATCGGAGCAGACCTAGCAACGTTGGAAGAAAGAAGTTTGAGATGGGCGTGGGAACCCTGGAACCACCATGTACACCATGGACAAATTAAGAGATATGTGAGGTAGAGGATCAGCAGAAGAGTGAGACAATTAGCATGTGATAGAAAAGAATGGATAGATACAATTGGCCTTAAAACTAACGATGAAAAATAGAAGCCAACCTTGAAGTGCAAGCCAAGAGAAATGAACAAATGTTGCACGCAGTAACGGTGATTACAGCATTGGGTAGAGAGTTTTTACCAAGAAGGTAACATTTCGAATGCCGCATGATATTATTCATAAGTTTAGGTATGTAACATTTTCACTGGTAATCATATATTATTCTTGATGCGTTTCATCATAACATTTTAACCTTTTTAAATTTTCTTGGATAAGTAATTGGGATATTTTGAAGGAAAGCTGCGTAAAAAACTTATTAACGATCAACAATTCACTGTTTAGTTTCCTGGTTTTCGTTTCATTAGTTCTGTGATGAAACGAACCGTGAATAAAAGCACAGTGCACTTCATCAAGTAAACTAACTTTAAAGAACCAAACAACGTATCTTCGCTGATAAGCTCATCACGACAATTAATAGCTTTACGCAATCAGAATTAAGTGCCACTATTTTTTATCAGTCATAAAGTACGGTGTTACATTTCAAATGCGATATTTATGTAACACTCGCAGAAATAAAACTTTCCACAGCGAACATCTCGGTAAAGACGTCTCATTGGAAAATAGTGATATGCTTTTGGATTTACCACATTGAGCACCATTAACCAATCTTGGAATCGTTCCGCAGACAGCTGAGTTGAAAAAAATATGCAGTTATTCGAGATAATATCTCCGTAAAGGAAACATGCCTCAAAAAGTTGGTGACACTAATACGATCGTGGTCGCAGGAGTGAGACCTCATAACGAACGGTTTTGACCTTTGCCCCGCCATTAGGAGAATAGATTGCCAATCTGTTCGCCGCACTAATCCGGAACTCCCGATATATTCCCACCTGGTGAAAATATGGAGACTGTGTTGAGTGGGTGAAGAGGAGTGAAATTTCCTCTTCCTCTTTCTCCACTTACACATGCTTACCCAATCCCACCAGAATGACGCACGGAAAAGCGATGAAATTCCAAGAGGACAAGGCTGTATACACACATAACTACCCACAGTTCTCTTTTGAGTTTCAGACCCGCCGAACATCCCGCAGGAATGGGAAGTTATAATTTATGGTCTCCCGGCTCTAATTTTAAAGCAAAAATGGGAGTTTTTTCAGTGGGTAGGAGAGATGTTTAAAATGAGTGTGATGGGATCTTTTTCTTCTTTCTTTAAGGAGGCATGACCGCATCTCCCCCCCAAACCGACGTATTCTCCTCCCCCCTCACCCGCGAGGTTTCGGATGACGTCCTGAATGAGGCGAGAAGGAAATATGCGCCCGTTTAAGGGTAACGTATGGTCCCAGTGGGACTCTGTAACGACAAGGGCACCCTCTGCTAGATAATCGAACGGTTACCCGAGCTTCAAACTTTCAGAGGGTTCCCTTCGTATTTCTCTAAAGGCCGGCTGGCTCCTAGTTTGCGACAGACAAAATTTAAGGAACTTTTCCTGTAGTTATATGCACGCTTTTAAGGTGGTGAGAGCGGTTATCAAGAGTCATTGAGGGCACATTATAATAATATTTTAAGTAAAAAATATCAAAAAATCTTGGACCACATTTCACATTAGTACATCTGTTTACGTGTTAGAACTCACCATATAGGCAATAACGGAAATTATACCAGAATTATATATTTTTATTTTTCCTTACTAAATGCATGTTACGACTGGAGTTCTTGGTGCAGTATTCGAAGTTTAACGTAATTACATTGAAATATGATATGTTCGAGCATTGGATTTGGTGTGACACTTTGATATTTGTTAGCAATCGGTATAATAATAAGAAATGTATTATTCCGTGATTAAATTAAATCATTACGCACTTAATCGCATCAATACGAAACATGTCATGTGCCGTAAGGCTACGAGGCGAGTTGCCAAAGAGTTGCGGTGGTGAGTCTCCAAAAATCAAATCCGATGATATATTTTTCATTGTTATCTACAAATATCACTAATGATAACACGCATGCAAAGTTCCAAGAAAATCTATTCATAAACCAAAATCGCTCCAACCGCCTTAAACGACGCTACTTTTGCAAACAGCAAGTCTGAGGCAAGCTGGCCACAGTATGGATTATAACGCGATGACCTCATAATCCAAATGCTATTAGTGTTAAAAGCCTACTGCCACAACTAGGATGGGAATTGCTATCAGACGAGTCTTACGAGTATCTTGCGAGTGAGTAACCACTCGTCAAGATGAGCTGAACTATATGTATAGTTTTATCAATTTGGACAGATAAACCCCAAGTATTCTTCGACAAAAGCGTGCATGAATCACTGGGACTCACCACAGTTATTTTTGCAGAATCGCAAACAAATCTTCGGTTGTTATTAAAGCGTTTTCAGCGAACGGCATGAAAAATATGAGTCAAGTATAAACATTATATAATACGTTCATTTAATCAATTAGGTGCTGAGAATTTCAGCAATTCCAAACAATGTTTTTTCGTCATTTATGTTATAAATTAACTTAATACTTCTTACAGTTGCATAAATTTGAAAGTAAAATTTTAACATCGTCTCTATTATGACTGGAAAACTTTTGCTCAAAATACCTTAAATACTACTTTTGCCAGAATCTGTTCCGAAGTACGTCATTCTCACTGCATTTAGCAGAGCGTATCTCGGTACATCTCGGTGTACCAAAGTTTTGCCTCCATTTGATATAATGGTGGGGTAGTACATTATAATGCACCGCTATTATTGTAATCCTGAGCAGTAAGCGTGGAATTTATCTTAGAGCAAGCTACGGAAATGGAGATGACCCGTGAACTACCCAATAGACAAAATGATCACTAAAACAGGGTAAAGAGAACGTTTTTCCTGCTTCCATTCATGAAAATATATTAAAATGAACGCAATAATTTCATAATACAGAGTAGATAAAAGTTTAATGCCAACGCAGGATCATGGAGACGTGTTTCATTCCCATCAAACGATGCCATATCTCACAATAATTGCTGCTACGGACACCCAGTAGAGCTGCATGGGCTAAAAAATTATATTTTCTTCTTGGAGAGGCCGTGGGTTTACAAAAATGCAATGGTTAAACTCGGAAATGGGCATTTTGAGACGACATAATCATTTTCAAACCAGGAAATAGTTGACACGAAATCGTCCAAGTTAATTAAATAACTACGGTGAGATAGCACGTTTACTACCCGCGGCTTTTGGGGTTGGGTGGAACTCGAGGATAAAAACCCTTGTGCTTCGCATACAGGAAAATTGTAGAAGTAAAGTTATCCAAATTCTCCGTTCTTCTCCGTCATAATTGCGGAATGGATTAACTGAAAAGCACCACTGATCCAATTATATCCCCCGTACATATATTCAAATGGATATCCCAAGCAGTTTTGGACTGTCCCAAAATAGTTATTGTAAATTGCTGCATTGTTGCATATGTTACTAAATAACATTCAGACAGCGGGTTTTATCTATTGCTAACATTATTCGCATCGTCAAATTTTCATCCTTTCTACGACCCATAGTTCAATCCACATGTGGGTCTTGATTTAAGATTTTTTTAAACTTCTGCAGTAACCGATTCTTTGTTTTCCTATTACCGTTAGCGTGAACTAATAGTGACGCAAAATATATTTTTCATCATCCTTTTAAGTACTTCGTGGAAAAATTATTTTCAATTTTTTACAATTTGAGAAGAATAGAGACGTTAAGCTGAGTATCGATTAAAAATAACGCGGAAGTGTTGTATATGACAGTTTTAGGCACGTAGGTTGAGTTTAGTTTTGTTTGGAAGACGATAGCACCTCAAAAGGTAAATTTAAAAATGATATCCAAGCAAAAGAATAGTTGTGTAAACTCGTAGATGTTTGCTATTCTTCATGGTACTTTGTAGGTCTAAACAAAGACTTCCATCTGATTGTGTGTTTCGGTGTTATGATTTTAAGTGTGTATTTCATTTTTTGGGGTAGATATATACAGGGTTATTTATATCGAGTAGCTACAGAAATTCATTAGTTTCGTTTGGATGGATATATGAGTTCAATCAGCTTCTAAAGCAATGAATCACATCGCATGTGATTGACTACCAATTCATGCAGATAATCAACGTTTGGGGACTTGTTGCATTCGATTACTTACTTTCTTCTGCCTACATGAATACCCCCCCCCCCCCGGATTTCAGTGGTTGATCATACCTTTTTATAAAGTTAAAGTTTTACACAAAAGCTTAAATCCATGAGTTAAGTCGTTTTTTCCGGTAAATAAATACTAGTTCCATGCAGGGAGGAAATCCGTCAATAAATGAGTTCCTGTAACAAAATAACTTAAGATGCAATGCATCCACTGAAAGTTAAGATTTTTTGCTAGGAGTAGGAAGTAAATTATAACTGCTAAGTTTTAATTTGATTCAATTTTTTCGTATCCCTTAAAATATATAAGTAATTCTAGAAAGTAATTTTTTTTCCAAGGAAATATTTTTGCCAAATAGTAAAAGGAATATTTTTGCCAAATTTTTCGGTTACCATCTAGGAAATTAGAAGCAATTAACGTAGAGTTTTGGCAGAAGAAGAAAAATACAAACCTTGAGTACAACTTTGACAAGTTTTACTTCAAAACCATTAGTGGGCGCCTCTGCTTTTTGGTGTATTCGTTGTAACAACAAGATATTTCTGACAAAATGCTTGCGTTGCCAAAGCTCGAAGACGAAGGAATTGCTAAATTTCTGTTCACAGAACAATGCATAAAATCACTTCCCAAAGCCTCCTAAATTGCTGTAGGTTCTTCGTGAACTACCCTGTATTTTGGGTTTATTGGGAGATCAGGGCAGAGAAGGCATACAACCCTTCGCCTAAGTTATCGGCTCAATGGTGACACTGTGAATCATTGTCTCCGAGCAAGGTACGCATTGGCAAGTAAGCTCACCTCAGAATTGACGAACTAAAATTTCCGGCACTTCACCAATTTGACATCCATTTTCCCCTGAACGGCGCATATAGTATGCCCTAAACAGCACGAGAATATATGCAAATGAGACGGACGTAAAATTGTTGCCAGGGCCTTCGCCAAGAAAGAGCTTTAAGATTGGAAAACCATTGTTCTCTCCTTTGGATGAGATTACCGGGGTTAAAAAGGGCTTTGAGGAAGGAGTGGAGAGGGCGAGAGAGGTGGGAGTGAGTATTGAAGCGGCGTGGAGGGTGGGAAGTCTGGAAAGGGAATTACAGACGGTTTAAGGAGTCAAGTAAATGCATTATTCAAAGACAAGAGGAGGATAATTCATTTATCAGCGAGGAGCGAAACATAAATTATATCCTGCAGTGACAGCCTTGACTCACTTAAACACAACCATTACGCTCGCGAGAATAATGGATCACGTGAAACGCATTGAAAGATGGTCCCGCACACTAAAAGCGCCTCATAAATGCTCAAACCATCTTGACGAATGCTTAATTTCGCCCACTCAAAATACATCAGCACTGCCCCCCTTGGGCTCAAACCATTGTTTAAAGGACCAGCCCCAATAATGCGTCGAAAATAAATCATCCATTCGTAAATATTTTTCCCGCGACAAATGTAACTGCCGCCATACATCATTCCAAAGATAGTCCACCAGCATAATGAATCAGACGTGGTTGAATAAAATCAAATTAAAGACGAAGATGAGTTCTGTTTTTAAGCAATTCAAGCACGCTACTAACAAGTCTAAGGTGTCTTTACAGAAGCAACAATATCCGTAAAGTCAGTCGTTAGTGAGGTTACTCCGTAAAAAAATCAAAAACTTTTTTTTTTCATATCTACATGATCTAGTAACAGAAAAATATGGCTTCAAACATTTAACGTCAGTTATATCCTGCTTCCACCGAATTATTTTTCGTGATTGACCTTCAAGTTAAATGGACTTGAAGGCGAAAATGGCTGTCTCTAAATAAGAAAAATATAGTATTTTTCTTTTTAAGGCCGGTGTCCCAGGGTTAATGTTTTCGTAACTTTTATAGTAAATTAATTGATGGGGCAAGGGCCTAGCTACATTGAAATAGCGGTTCCCTTCAGATCTGCAAAGTTAAGCAATGTTGGGCCTGGACGGGGATTGGAGGAGTGACCCTCCTCCATACCTCTACCGCTGTACTCTTGTCCCCTGTCTGAAAGTTGCGGGCAGGTTAAATGTTGGACGGCACAATTGACCCAAAGGGGTCTAAGTGCCAGGAGGACTCCAGAACAACCCCACCAAACGATCTATCTATCTAAATTAATTGATGATTAATTGATCTCAGAATCAGAACCCGCATGCTCGTACAAAAATTCATTGAATTTATGTAAACTAGGGAATTCTGTAAGCTCTTCACGAGGCACGACTAGTTATTGGATTTTTACGCACATGCTACTACCATAGCGTTGCAAGAGACTAATTCGACCACTTGAGAAGAAAATTTCACTGAAGTACGCCATTTTTTCCACACATCTGAGCGGATTGCTGATATCATTTCATCGTATGGCAGAAGTAGAATAATTTTTTGCAAAAATCTGTCGTTAAATCAACAGTTATAATTTGATCTATAAATCACGCAGTATGATTAGGGAACTGATACGTTATTATATACATATGTGAATTTTTGAGACCCAGTATTGTATTAAATTATTGAGACCCAGTATTAAATATTTGTTCATGTAATTAATTCCATTAATACGTGACTTTAATTATTTACTTGTGATGACCATACCTAGGCTCGTGGGCAGTTTACAAATCTACGCTATTTGTTCTAATTTTACCTATTATGTACTGTAGTCAGGCCATCAGCCGGTCACCGCCAAATACATGAATTTCTATTGCTCGAGTGACAACGAGGCATGAACGTCCATGTAAATTATTTAAAGAATGTGGATTTCATGAATAAATTAACCGTGGGACAAGGGCTTCACACAAGTTTTCATGTTCAAGAAAAATTTATGTTAGAAGAAAATTTTCGCATTAAATGATATGCAAACAAAATGAAGACGCAATACGCTTTTCAATCGCTTCATTGTGCTGCTCACTTTGCAACACAAGAGCGCACTTGCTTCCCATTCGATTCAGACCTTGCTCACTTCAAAACGGATCGGGAGCGGAGTTGAAGACAAAAGAACTTCGGTATTCTCATCCGCCATTGCTGTTTTTGTGTTGATTTCCATCAAATGCATCTAACGTGGATAATGGAAAGTTTTTTTTTTAAGACTCTGCGGTTAAGAACTTACTAATTCGTGAACTATTAAAAAAAAATCCGTTCGTGATAATTTTGCACCCGAAAAATTCGACCAATTTCGTTTGTGAATAAACTTTGCATACGCGTTGTCATTAGTGATATCTTTAGGTAAAAGTGAAAAAAATTGCATTATTCGTATTTGGTTTTTTGCCAAATAAATACTTTTTTAACACGTTGCCTTCACGGCACATTACATATATTTGGTAATAATTCGATTACAGATGTACAGATTTTCTTATAAACACGAAGTAATACATTTCTCATTATTGCTATTGTTGTTAACAAATATCAAGGTGCCACACTGAATCCCATATTCTAAAAAAACATTTAAATATAATTTCGTCTAAATTTCTAATATCGCGCCGAAAACTATAATTATAACATGATTTAATTACAGAAAATATCTTAAGTATAATTCTTGTATCATTTCCATTACTGCCGGTATGGTGCGTAGTGACGCATAAACAGATGCACTTGAGTGGAACGTGGTTCAAGAAATGTATTATTACTTAAAAAGTTATTAAAATGTGCTGTCAATGACTCATCATTACTGCTCCAGCCACCTTAATCGTATTTCGTGTGCACTGAAGTGCGCTATTACGTTCCGATCTGCGCCAACTTCAACACCTTGAATGGGAAGCTCCTACCATTCGAAGTCTCTTATTACGAACTATTAGCATATTAAAGCATCAATTACATTTTAAATGAGTTCAATAAATGGCGTCGCTATCGGCTCCCCAGGGTCGATAAGATATTCATCGATAAAATAAATAACCGTCGTTTAATCGTCGTTTAATTCATCAATAAAATAAATACCCGTCGTTGATATTCAGAATCTCAATTTCGCTTCGTAGCTAGTGGCATGACTTCATGAGTGAGAATAGTATTTATATAGGCTGCTTAAATAAGTAGGCGGAATTTCGCACTTGTTTCAACACAAGCTATCGAGACTAAAGATTCTGTTGAGGAATTCTCTTATCGAGACTGTTCAAAAAATAATTCTATTTCTTATTTTCCGAGAAATTTGTTTTTCTCAAGATTAGAGAAATTCAAGTCTCAAAAAATTAAATTCTCGTGATTTTTTGCAAGATGAGGGAAAATAAAACACTGCGATTCAACATTTTTTTTATATTTCGACGTCTACCGTGGTTTCGATGCAGTGCATCATCTTGTCACCTTCATTCTTCCTGACACTCTGACCTATCTGACCTGACCTGACCAATCCTGACCCATCACTTGATGAAACGAGCATCGAAACCATGGTCGTCGTCGAAATATTAAAAAGTACCGTTGAATCGCTGTGTTTTCTTCACCTACCCTCATCATGAAGGAATTCCAGCGAGTAAAGCCAGAAACTGTCACCTTCATTCTCTGCAAGGAATTAATTATCCGTTAAGAAAGTCCTCCTTGACTTGCATAATTTCCTACTATGTAAATGAATTCGATGTGAATGCTACACAGCCATAATACTAGAAAAGTGTTTAAATGCACCGTTTAGAGAGAAGACCTCCCGAGGTGATAGGAAAATTTTTCTTATCAAGTTTATTAAGAGACATATCATCGAAATCAAGAGGTAGCTCACATTATTACAAGAAATATTAATTAAAATGAGTTTTTAAACACTCAGATATGCTGTCTTTTATTGCCATTATTTGAGAAAAAAAGTTTAAAGGAAAATTTTCATAGTAATTTAGGGAACTGCTTGCTAAGTGCAATAAGTTCAATAGTGCAAAAACAAAAACTCTCGCCTCTCGAGAAGGAAAAGCAAATCGAGAGATTCAAATTAAAGATTAATCCAAACTGTCAATCTATGCAGTCTATTTGACTCATATGCATGCATTTCAGTCATTCCGATGACAGTCGACAAGGAAGGTTTAAATCTTGTATAAATGTACGTTAGTGTTGTCCGAGGATCGTCATATGTTATGTTCCAAGTCCTCGTCAAAGCACTCGGAATTTGAACCTCGGACAACACGTACATGTGTACGAAACTTTAGTTCTCACTGCCGATGGTGATCTGGATGACCATAATCCATGCATAGAAGTCAAAATTCATTTGCTTTTATTTATTTTATTTGGATGTATATTAAATTTACTTCTCATTTGCTCTCTTCTTGAATTAAATCGTGTAATCATAATCTCTAGTCATGAGGGAACCACAATAAAGGCGGATCCATTTCGTCAAAACAATTGGTGTTGACGCGTATTTTACACGTTTAAGTTTTTTGAAGGCCAATCTAATGTGACGAAAATTACTTCTCCATTCCCCGGAACTCGTTAAGGGAAACAATCGACAATTGCTTTGAGTGCTCTTAAGGCATGCGATGCGTACTCTCTCTATTTCTGCTACGCATGATTTCAAACGACACAATACGTAAAACACGCATCCGTCATGGTAAATTTCGTCACAATTTTAATTTTTTTCATGTGAGGATATCCGGAACATCAAAGCAACTCCATGGGGTAGCCAGCGTGTCTACGCAATGGGTTGTGATGGGGTTTCCAGCGTCGTAGTATAGGTTCGTCACGCTCAGCCGTCTTTCTCAGCATAATAATCGACTCCTTAGCATTAGGAAACCGAAGAGTTGGAGATCCGGGCGCGAATGGACAATGAATTACTGATGTTAGCGTCGACTAAATGGAGGTGAGGAGTGGTTTATTAAAGAGTTTGGGTGACGACACCATGATTGAACACAAATGAGAGTTTAACTTGTTCTTAATTTGGCAATTTACAAATACAACTACATCAATGTTATCAGGCTCAACTTTTTGTAAGTTCATTTTAAATAATGAAAAAGAAAACTTTGTTTTATTCCACCAATTTATTTTACGGTACTACTAGTTTTGACGCAGCGGCGTCATCTTTAGGTACCACGGTTTTCTATCAAATCAATGGTTCGCGAATTCCCTTCGTGGAATGAAGACATAATGTTTGAAAAAATAAACTTTGTTACGTATGACCTGAAAAGGTTGAAACGGTAGAGTTGTAATAAAACTGGAAGGAAAGTAACAAAGTTTATTTTTGAAAACACCTCAGTTATCTAGTACCTGAAGATGACGCCGCTACATCGAAACTAGGAGTGCCGTAAAATAAATTGGTGGAATAAAAAAAAGTTTTCTTTTTCATTATTTTCAAATGCGACTTCCACTGATAACAAGGAAAAACCTGAAAAATTGGGGGACGTGCAAAAATGTATTCCTCACATTCTAATAGTGTACTTACATGATAAAAAAGTCTTCTGAAAACTAAATATGTTATCCATGAGTAAGTACGTCAGCCACAGGCATTATATTCATAAATGACGTTAAAAGGGCATAAGAATATCAAATATTCACGTGATCCAAATGGAATTTCAATGGTCTGACGTCACTACACAGTATCGGACCTCTGCTCGACATATATTTTGACAGGAAGCATCAAATCATGCTACTTCGATGTCATCCACAATGGAGATAAAAACATTTATTTCCACCTAATATGACAACACCAGCTTAACTTCACGTGAAAAAGCGTCGGGATACTGGCAGCAAGAGCCGTTCCGGGACATCATACGCCATATCTTCGATAACTTAATGTTGAGACGCCAAGGAGTGCGCCCATTTTTTAACAAGAAATATTTGCATGAAACGAGGATGAGTTTCAAATGAAAATGCCTCGGACTAGGTAAAATAAAATCTACGGAGCAAAAGAAATATCATTGCTCAAAATAAACTCCGATAAAAATAATCTCTATTGATCACCTAGAATCGTTCTAATACCTCTTCCTCAAAAATATTAACCTTATTGTAAGGCTAAATAAATTTGTATCTGGACAGATTTGGTGGAATTAATTCATAGTAATGAAATTTATTAGCAGTTTTACACTTTTTTTATTATATATAGGTTGGTGTCACCTATATTTAATAAAAAAGTGGAAAACTGCTAAGAAATTTCATTACTTGCTGCAAGAAATTCATAATCATAGTTTATAAACTAATCTGAGTATTCGAGGCTAATAATGGTCGTTTCCATAGTTCTTATCATGAAAGAGAGGGAAAAACGCTAAAGCTATACGCTTTAACTAATATTCCACCACAAACTACGTAAAAATTGAATGCAATAAAATGAACAAATAATCTTATAGACATATTTCAGTCCAAGTCTGTTTTCCATCTCTTTATTTCTTTCAATCAGCGTTCTAAGACAACGAATTTTATCTCTTATCCCCTTTCCTTTCCTGAAACCCAACTGGTTTTCTCTCAGTTTCTCTTCGATTTTACTTTCCATTCTTTGAAATATTTTCCTAGTCATAGCCTTTATAATATTAGTAATGAAGCTAATTGTTCTGAAATATTAACACTTTTTAGCATTATTATTCTTTGGTATAGGCCTCTTAATTATCTTGCGGAAGTCAAATGGTAATTTTCATGTTTTATATATTTTGTTGACAGAAAGTGTTATCCTTTGGATTGCACCTTTTCCCAATGCCTTCAATACATGTGATGGTATTCCATCACTCCCTACTACTTTCTTGTCATGTCCTTTTTTACTTTTACCTCCGTTATGCTGGGCCCGAGCTGTCCTCATTTCAACCTTCTTCTATCTCCAATTCATTTTCCTCCAATCTATTTGCATTTTCTACGTGGTACATATTTTCTATATAGCTCTTTCATGTTCTTTTTAAGTCATCGATATCCGCAGTTATGTCTCCATTTTGCTCAGGATGATTTAAAATTGTTATGTCTATTATGTTTTAAGAATTGTAACATTGTATCTATATAATATCGGGTACCATTACATTTTTCGAGATATTTGCCAAAAATACCAGCCATTTTGAATGGGAAATGGTACGGGTCTCCAGGTCCTGAAAAAAAAATCCAGGTCCTGAAAAACTTTATTTAAAAAATGAGATACATATTTCTAAAACTAAGGTCTCGGCAGACATTTAATAGTGCGTAATGTCTATGCTATTTCAACTATTTTTTTAAATAACTCAATTACACACCTCAGTAAATTTTTACAGAATCGCAAAAAACATTCTGTTTTGAAGGTGTTTTCTCCGTACGGCGTGAAAAAATTAGCCAAGTTAGAGATATATGTAGATATATTTATTTAATTATTGAGAATTTTGGTCATGCATAACTATATTTTTGAACCATTAATATCACAATATTTACATCACACTAACACAGACGCTGAGATTAAAATATAAAATTCAAATATAGCCTCTATTATGGCTAGGGAAAAATCTCGCTCAAACTGTCTTAAAGTAGTTTGAGCGAAATATTTCCCTAGTCATAATAGAGACCATATTCGAATTTTATACTTTAATCTCAGCGTATGTAATAAGTGTGATGCAAATAATGTGATATTAATCGTTCAAAAATATAGTTATGCATGACCAAAATTCTCAGTAATTAAATAAATATATCTACAAACATTTCTAACTTGACTCATTTGTTTTCACGCCGTAGGGCTGAAAAGCCTCCAAAATAACAGGTTTTTTGCGATTCTGTAAAAATTATTGCGATTAGTAATAATTAATTTTTATTAATAGCTGAGGAAATATACAAACTACACACCGTTAGTTTTTTTACGAAATCTAGGTGTTAGAAATTCCGAATTCTTTCAATATTTTCACTCTCTTGAGCGCACAGCCGTAACAATCCCATGTAAAACAGCTTGTATTTTCAGGCATATTGCTCGAAAAGTAGTTTAGCAAGGGGTTAATATTTTGATATAATTGGAAAGATGAGTTTTTTCTTTAAAATTATGTCAAATTCATAAAATTCTAGGTGAAATGATTTTACGCTCCAATTGCCTTAAGGGATGCGAACACAGTCGCGGATGGTCGATCGGCGGGTAGTCGTAGGCTACAGTTTGAACTGGGAGTAGGAAGAGATCTAGAGAGAGGAAGAAGGACACCCGAACGAGAGGTGAGCTTAAAAACGCTTCCAAAACGGGCATTACGGCGGTTGGGGGGGGAACGGAGGGGGTTAAAAGAAAGAATCATGGCCTTGGAGATTGGTAAGATTGCCGATGCCACCCAAGTCTGGCCCGGAGGAGGAGGTTTGAAAGCGGTCGAGAGTTTTAAAGGTGTGAAGAAGAGGGAGGAATAGAAGACTTATGGTGGGAAGAGGGGGATCTAAAAGGGCTCTAGATAATGGGAACGGATAGTTAGGGGGGGAGGGTGAGACCCTGGCATGGAAGAGGGGTAGAGCAGTGTGAGGGAAGGGCATAGTAGGATGGGGGGGGTTTATGGAAGAAGAGATTTAGAGGGTTAGAGGGAAGGGTTTGGGAGGGTATTGGAGGCTGTGGAGTCAGACGAGCAGAGTGTAATGGCAGCGCGAGTATTTAAAGGTGCTACCGGCGAATGTGCGAACGGGTCGGGGCAGTTGAAAGATGGTCGGAGACGCGATTGGTAATGCCTTTTGGGAGGGTTAGAGAGTGAGGGGTTTGGGTGGTAAATGGGAGGTTTTAAGAAGTAGAGAGGGCCAACGTGAATTAGTGCTTGAAGGAGGACTTCTCGTTTTAAGAGAGGCCAAAACTGTACCCATGCCACGGATACTTCTTAATCTCGGCCATTCACCTCGGTTCACGATTCCAATTCATATGATTATTTTCCCTTGCCAAAATGGATGTTGTTTTCCATGATCCGCCGCCGATGGATCGAATTTATTTTTTCGTGTACATGAAAATCATCTCGATTTAATGAGTTTTATCATGGTACGCGGGGATCCTCTCGGATCTGATTGCAAGTTAGAGGGCAATTACAGGTTTTCACTATTGTTAAATTATGATTAATATTTTTAAGAGTTGGAATAGTGCACATTCACGATGAGTTATCATGCACAAACAAAATTTATCAAGAATTAACTTTTGCTCCTGCTTTAGTATCCCGTTCATTTTTTTAGCATATCGATGATTGATGTTTGTAGCCTGTTGAACCATATGAATATACTATGCTTATGAGGCACCATCTGGCAAAGGAAATATTTTTAAAACATATTTTTCTAATACAATTTAATGCTTCAGGCTTCACATTGTAGAACTTAATCACATTAAACGGTTTATCACTTTGTAAATTCGGCACTTATCTACTTTAATCAGCAAGTATTCGACGCTGAATGTCATTGTCTAGGCCGTACCTTGATAATGACATTGTTAATATTACATACATACAGGAGTAACTTTAGGTAGCCATGAAGGACAACCTGTTTTATGGCTACCATCATTTACAAAAAGGTCATGCGCACATAGAAACGTTTTTAGACACAGCATTTGAATTTACAGTACATAAATATATTACATGGTATTACATCAAAGGAATATATCCTCCATACTCTGTCTTGTAAACAACCAAGACTATATTTTTCATAATTGAGTTATGATTTTTCGATATCAGACATGAATCCGGTAATGCATTATACACTTTTGGGCCTATGAACAAGAAACATCGTTTATATAGCGTAAGGTTAGGTTTTGGTAAAGAAATACGGGCTCTTCGTAGGGTGTAGGAAGGGTGGTTGAACAATAATAACCCAGTATTTCCACTTCTAATAAAAAATCGTACGTCAAAACTAAGGTCTGTGAAAAAAGGAGTGGTATTCACAGATTAATAAATCACTTAACATATATTTCTATTGATGTATGAGTTAAGGGCCATACAAATATCTCGTAAGATGTTTTGGGAGGGGAGGGAATTTGAGCTTTCCTTACGTTTTATTACGTACGAGGGTGAGGGGTTCCGAGACAATTTACCTAAGATGTTTGTCACTTCTGAAATCGCAATTTTATCATTTTTTACTATTGTCGGACGAAAAATCTTACTTTGTTGATATACCTCCTGGGCGGTAGGCTTGCTAAACTTTAGACATAATTAATTTTTTACGTTGGCGTTTGCTGTGAATCGTGAAATCTCGAAAACCATTATCGATATTCGACTTCAAACTCACATTTCTTAGTTTCTCTATTAGCTTCTCTGTATGTAAAAAAAATTACAAAACGGAGGGGGTTTTGTCTATTTCTGCACACTTGGACATAGAATAGCCCATATATTTTTATCTATGTGATGGTTACAAAAATATACGACAACCTAGGTAAGATTGGGAGGGGAAGGGCGGAGGGTTGATGAAACCATACGTTGTCTTACATGGGGAAAAGGGGGGGGGGTTAAAAAGTGGCCAAAACTATGTAATACTTGAATGCCTCTTACCCCTAAAGAGAATCTTCTGAGGATACTGAAATGAAAGCAAAACTTTGGTTTTTCTATCAAATTTATTACACATGCAACCTACTTTTCTACGTAGGAAAGTCAGATCTAATGATGAAGATTTACGTCAAAACCAAGGTGAATAGAGCGTACGGAAGATATAAATGGTGTCCACAGTAGCCTTCACGAGAGAGGAACGGTTTAGGGGCAAGTTCATGGTTCTCACGTCCACCAATAGGTGTCTCGCGATCGAACCCAGGCCAACGATTTGTATAGCGCTTATGGCTAGCGATCAAATTATGCTGTTTTTTTAGAGGAAAAATGCCATTATTTGCAAACTTGTCTAAGGCGTGAAGATCCACCAAGCAATCGACATATTTAAATCACCCTGAGATGCTCGTTATTCAACCAAAAACGCGAATATCCTCAGTAAATAAATTTTCAAATGCTTTGATATTCACAGGACACACCGAACTTCTAATCTAGTGATTGTTTAAATAAAAGTCATTTTCCGTACGCTACTTTGAGTAAACGCAATTGAGTCTGCGTAATACTTATTGCAAAATAACTTAAATATACGATTTTATAGGCTGAAATTGGCATCGCCAGCCGAATCCAATTGCTCGTTAGAAAGAAACTAATTACGGTGGTAATTTGCTTGGAGAAAACAAAAGATTTTTCAAAGCAGAGGCTTTCAGTAATCCAGCATTCGGCTTGATTATATTTCAATTACTAGGCTTTCATTGACCTATTAATTCTCACTATCACCCGAATTTTTGTCGTGGTATTCCGCTCCTAAGGAATTTCAAGTTACTGAAAGGGACTTGAAAAAAAGGGGAGAAAAAATGTTGTATCCCATTGTATGACTGTTTATGCCAGTCAGCCAGAGAGCCTTCAACATCGCTATTCGTATGTCCTAACAAGGTGAAATTAGTGAGATCTTATAAATAAAATGCGATAGCAGCGACTATCATGAATAAAAATAATAAAGGAACCCTCAAGGACTTAATGCTTAAATTAGGCATTCTCAGTACCCGTGTACTGTGCAGCAGACTGCATTACTCCTGCTGAGAAATTATTTTAAGATTACTTACGGAAAAAATGTTGTCTTAAAAAGTACTCTCCTCATTACCTTTTTTGGGGGCGCTTGGTATGAAATCGCTCTCTAAGATCAGGTAACCCTAATCTCCCAAGAAATGTGTATTTCCAAACACCGCTAACATTGAATGCGTTATTTTGCGAAATATTTCAAAATCTCAGTGATTAAATTTTCTGAAGAACAATAGCAATTAAATGATAAACACACTCCACGTTTCGCTGCATTGAAATTATCTAGTTTCACATATTCCCTAGAATATAAATAATTAGCATTTTTCCAGGGCCAATATTAGAAAACTCAAGTTTTCTAATCATTACAATCAATACAGAAAGGCGGAATAATGAATATTTATATTTAATTAGATAACTTACATGACTATGCCAGAAAACACGCCTCTCAATTTCAATAGCCTCTCATTCTGCAAATAATTTACAGGCTGTGCTGCCAGAATGGCAGCGAAGTGTTGGCCGCAAAGACTTATTACTAAACATATCTAGTTTTGTTTGTGCAAGGAATTTGCATCGAGAGGACATCATTACTCATGATGAATTGCGGTATATTTGATAGAAAACTTTCCTACAAACTCAAGTGTGTGATGCAGTTGTACATCTGTCAAACGCAGGTACTAATAATAAAAATCCTTCGAAAGTTTCTAAGAAATTTAAAAAATTCACGTGATACAAAACGGCATCTTGATGTCCTGACGCCACTGCACAGCATATTTCAACAGGAAAGATCAAATCATACCAACTCACTGTCTTCCACAAAGGAAATAGAAACGGTTATATTCATCAAATATGATTAAAACAAGTGAACTTCACATGAAAATGTATCCGATTTCTGGCAGTGATTCCTTTTCGTGACGCCATACGCGATAAACTCCATGGCGTAACGTTTTGACGCCGAGGAGCGTTCTGTGTATTTTTTAACAATAAATATTTTTATGAAAAAACGTTGGCTGCCTAAATTTAGGTCTTGTACATTTAAGGATATGACCTTCACACAACAAGTAGCATTTGAAAATAATGCATGTTTCCCGTTGAAAGGATGCTGAAGTCGGCGATCAAGAGGACAAGACTGTGCAAGAGGGGATGGGTGAGGAGGAGAAAAGGCTTAATACGGATGGAATCAAGAGAGTAGGTAGCTGTCACGCCGAGTGGAGGAAAGACATCGTGAAAGCACAAAAGGGCTTCAAGGATTAATTCTTATATTTTTTCAAACCAACCTCAATAAGCTTATACCTACTTATAGTAATACCCAAGTACCTGTTAAAAAAGATTGAATAAACTGAAGCCCATTTGTATTAAGCCAAATGAATAAAATAGAAGAGACCACGAATGGGTAGAGAGAAACCTATTGGTGACAAAAATTGAGGAAGAAAAAGGTGATGGGATATGAAAGGGAAACATATTGGTGAATAGTGGTGTTAAAAGAACTTATGAAGAAATGTATAGTTCAGTTGAGGCGCAACTTTGTGGAATTCACTCAAAGGAATGAAAAGAGCAACTATGTTTTCCGCAGTGGTTTTATTTGCAACGACCCGGGTTTTGACGCGTCACGACATCTATCACACCACCCAACCTACCTTCTCTTTCCCCTCCCACTTCCCCTCATAACGATGTAAGTCCTTTAAACTATGAGTTTGTACCCGAATAAGTCGCGATGCGACAAAACCCTGTTAGTAACAGATAAAAACAATGTGGAAAACATAATTACTCATTTCATTACAAAATGTACCGTCTTCAATGGCTTTTCAGTAATCCCATACTCCCATTCTTTCATCACATATTCAAAAACTTTGATAATTTAACGAATACAAGACTCGATTGTTTCGGGCTTCACTTAGTGAAAATCTATTCTAATGAATTAAAAAAAGATATGGTACTTTTTTCACAGTTTTTTATTCCAGGTCGACCGGTTTCGTCGCATAGGCGACATCATCAGGTACATGAGCTCAGTAAGTTGCAGAATATATACAATTTACAATACAATACAACCCCCTTCCAAAAATTGTATATATTCTGCAACTTACTGAGCACATGTGCCTGATGATGTCACCTATGCGACGAAAACGGTCGACTTTGAATGAATAACTGTGAAAAATGTACCATATCTTTTTTGAATTCATTAGAATACAGGACTGATGGTTGGTTGGTTATTTGGTGAGGTGACCGGCAGCTGAGGTCATTAAGTAAAGGAAAGGTGGGTAGGTAGGCAAGGGAAGAATCGTTATAAAATGGAGGAAATGTGGAGAGAAACCAGGAATTGGTGTTAGCCTTTAAACTCATTAATTAATGCATAAATGCATACGAATAAATTAATGAATATAAACTCAACTTAGTTTATATTTTGAAAATTTTTACCATTGATATTAATCTTAATAAAGGACATTTTCATCAGTACATTTTATCACAACATTAAATTATCCTAACTGCATCATTTTGCTCATGAAAGGGATGGTTCTTAGGTGTGGCACGCGACCGGCTTGTGATTTAATTTTACGTAAAATGTTGCACGCATACACACGTCGGTTAATAGCCGCTGGTCTTGACAACAGATAACTGAATGGTCACTAAATACAGACCTAAGACTGTCCTCCCTGGAATCAACAATTCAATCCCTCAAGTATGATTTCCGAGAAATGTTGGCCTGTGGTCAAAATGGTTACCGGGAGACTGGTGAGAATTATCAACGGTATTTTGGCATCTACTTGACTGCCTGCTTGCTTCGAGAGTACTTTAGCAGCGAGGCGCTCTATCCATCAGGAGGGGCTTCGCAATTTGCAGCCGAGGACCTCCTGGCATATTTCATGTTGGAGTACTAGGACGGCATGTGCGGCAGGCATTCCGGATTGCCCCCTCCTGCACCCCTCAACCCCATATTGACTCAATATTCCTCACGAATGTCTCAATGGGCACAGCTATAACAAAGCAGACGGCCCTCAAGAGCTCTAGCTGGTATGACGCTTGCTGAAGGGCTTAAGCCGTTGCAAAATAAAAAACTGTCTACCGCATCCTACTTTCTATGACATCATATTAGATAGCCGGAGTCGTTGGGTGCATCAGATGAATATGAAGAACATACTTTTTTAAATCTTGGCACATCAAACAGACGGTGAGTGAATTTAATGAACTAATAGCATGCGAGTAAAAACTTTGTATTTTTCCTTATATAGCGATATATTTATTGAAGGATTATCGTGTTTTTATTGTATTAAAGGTAAACACAAAATTGGCACGAATGCTTTATGCTTGTTGAGAAGTTTTAAAGAAAATTCACTCATCAGTATCTCTCTTAGATGTTACTGAAATACTACTCACTCTTCATTGATGCATCGCACGATTCAATGTAGTTTCCAATTACTTCATGCTCAATTTTGGGTATTCTGCGGATGTAAAACAGGGTTGCATGTCATTAAAGCACTTTTTTTTACAAATTCCAGCAAACCAATTGTAGTAGTAGCAACACTTGGAGGCAGTTACCTGCGCGAAGCGGGAGGTCAAGGAGGGGAAGTCTCGTGTGGAAGAAGTCAGCTATGAAGTAGAGGACTGCACATGGTGAATAACTATGACAACACAACTGCATTTAGCCTGAAAGGACGGGAAATTGTCATCAGCAATTTTCACATAGGTTAACAACATAGGGTCACCATCCAAACAAGCTGGATTAGAACACTGTTGCTATATAAATTTTATATAAGTAGATACTAATATGTTTGATACATATTATGCAATTAGATAAGTAGATGCATAAAATAGATGTATACATGTCAATCACGCCGTTCCATTTCGAGGTAGGCATAGCCAAAAAAGTTTATTTCACGTTGATAGAATTGTGAAATTAAATAACATTTGTAACTGCTACACTGGTTTATTGGTAGCAAACCCCGACCAGTTTCAACATTTTCGTGTCATTACCAAGAGGATAGTTCAATTCTTTCATGTGGCGAGTTCGTATTTATAGCATGTCTCGGGAAAGAGCGGGGGGGGGGAGTTTTAGGGAGTAGCGGTTAGGGTGACTTAACGGAACATTTTTGGGAGCGGGGACAGGTACTAGGTAGAGAGGTGAACTATTCAATGGTACTTTAATCGTTTAGCAAACTAGTACCAAAATACTTGGCTTGTGCCATGATTTCAAAAGTCTCAATAAAATCCAGTTCTGCGCCTTTCTCATAGACATGTAAAACGCCAACTATTATATCGGACATATGACTGCAAGTCCGTAAATGCTTATCAAAAACAGATTTTTTGCCGCAACTGATCGTTTTAAAATGCTCTTACCTATATATAAATATGACGACACACAATGATATACAATGATAACGACACGAAAGTGTTGAAAACAGTCGGGGGATGTTGCCAATAAAATCGTGTGGAAGTAATAATTTTACCAGTAACCAGCTTATTTTATTTCCAAATGAAATCTATACTCCACGAAGTTAACTCGCACACCATTAAAGATACTACGGTTATAGGCTGACTATGCTTAAACAATTACCTCCATTTGGTCCTTTCCCTGCATAATAAGATAAATGTCATAGTAATTTATATCTCTCCGTAATTGAAACATTTTATTAATACCATTTCGTTGAGCCAATAATTTCTCCTGTGCAGTCAAGAGTAATTTCCAAGCAACTCCCTCAATCCACGGTAAGTCTCGACGTTTATCCCATTGCCATTTTCTAATTACCACCAATGTGCATTAGCGTTTTCTCCTTTTAGCTGCCTTTTTTTCACAGGTTGATCTTTCTTGCGTTCTTTAGCATCCTCAATGGGGTATTCTGCGAGGCGTTCACGGAAGAATCCTTGCTCTACTAATGGAAAAAGTCTCTCCCACCGTTCCCATGGCGCGCGAAAAAGACGACAACTCTCGAGGCGGGAGACTAGATTCAGTGAAAGAATGAAAATGTTCCAACCCTGCCCTGAGAGCGTGACGCTTCCGGATTTCGCCCGGGCATGTTAGCGGGCATGTTGATAGCATTGTGAATAGAGAAGGAGAGAAATAGAAATAAAATTTATATACCTGCATCTCTTTCCCTTCTTTCTTTCTCTCCTCCCATACCATCTCCGCGGGTGCACTTATGTGCGAGTGTGTGTGTGTGCATTCTCCATACTCGTTTTATAAACACTTCCACCCTGCTGTGAAGATTCGATCCCCACCATGGCAGAAGAAATGACCTCATTTGTCGGTGCTCACCGAGTGAAAAGCGCACGACGTATTGTTTTCAAACAATCCTGAGATCCTAGTGGGGATCCTAGTGGGGATCCTAGTGATGGTTTAATTTATTTATATAAAAAATAAAGTTTGTCTGTCTGTATATTATACAAATCTACAGTTTTACTCCGATCGTGCTGAAATTTTGCAGACTAATAGTTCAAGACACTAGAAAAATTATAAGCTATTTTAAAAAGATCTCATGGTCCCAAAAGGTCCCAAAAAGGTCTCCAATTTGACAATTTCGCGTTACTGCATACATTTACTGTTACTAAGTATATATATATATATATATATATATATATATATATATATATATATATATATATATATATATATATATATATATATATATATATAAATATATAAAAACTTTGTCACAACTGTGACTAAAATGAGAACACATAAAAAAGACACTCACACGGGTTGTAAATTTTTCGGTGGATCGCCGCCACCTTCTTCAGCGAAAGGTATAGGAAGAATGATTCTTCCTATACCTTTCGCTGAAGAAGGTGGCGGCGATCCACCGAAAAATTTACAACCCGTGTGAGTGTCTTTTTTATGTGTTCTCATTTTAGTCACAGTTGTGACAAAGTTTTTATATATTTGTGTTCACGCTCGTGAAAGCTTCCAATGATTATATATATATAAATTCAAACTTACAGGAGGTAGGAGAAAGAGTAAAAGATAAAGAATTCGTTCTTACGGGAACGTTTCGAACCAGTTGGTCCTTCGTCAGCTCTATATATATATTTATATATATTCTTTTGAAGTTTTCGCCAATTGGCCACAAATATATAAATTCAAACTTACAGGAGGTAGGAGAAAGAGAAAAAAAGATAAAGAATTCGTTCTTACGGGAACGTTTCGAACCAGTTGGTCCTTCGTCAGCTCTAGAAGCCACCATTGGACTTGACAATTTTGTGTGTTTCCTATTCTCTTTTTTTCACCCTCTGTTTGAACGAAAATATTTATTATCTACCCCTGTGAGCGGTTTGTGTGAATGAATACGGAGAGCATTTAGCAAAGGTTGGCGGAGGAATTGAAGGCAGTTCAAATCGCAAATAAAATAAATGAAAGCAGCATATTAGATTTTGAGGACTACAGTGACACCAAAAAGAGACGGAAGTGCCAAATCAAGAAGTGTAAAGGTAATATGACGTACGAAGTATGTGGAACTTGTAGACGGATGGTGTGTGGAAAGTGTGCTTCTAAAATAATTTATTATTCTGTTAACTGTAAAAAAATTAGCTTTTGACATCGAAAGGTCCGTGATTCGATTCCCGGCTTAGTTGAATTTTTTTCACTTGCAATCAGCTATCATTCCATCTTCACACCACCATTGGACTTCACAATTTTGTGTGTTTCCTATCCTCTTTTTCTCTACTCATGATCCCCTTCCATTCATAATGCTATATCGTTAGAAAAATTACAATTTTACATTATTTAGCCTCTTTTTTGACTATTTATGACCATTTGTTTGCATCATTCCACATAGAAACCTGGTCTCGAACCAGGGTCCCTCGATATCGCGCCGAATGGTATAGCTAGCTAAACGCGCAAGGCGCCCTTCTTCCCTGTGGATTTTTGAGGGCTTAAATAGAACAAGTCGTTCAGGACTATAGGAATATAATGTCACAGAAGCAGTCCAAAGCGTCCGCTTAGCGCCACCATCTGTGAGGTTAAAGCCAAACATGGAACACAATAAGGCACAGCATGAAACACAATAACTGTTCCTGCAGCCCTACAAAAATCTACACGAGAGGACGCCTTGGTTGTGGATTCCCCTGTGTTTCTCCTAAAATGCATGCTCAAATGTAATTGATACTAATTTTTTATATTGGCTTGAAAAAGCTTCGATGAAGAGAATGAAAAAGATGAAAACAACACTGTGCTGGACCGTAACTTAACTGACTAAAGCACTCGTCACGATATCGAGGGATCCCGGTTCGATTCCAGGTCAAGACAATTTATTTTTCTTCTATGTGGAATTTTGCACTAATGTGCACTTGCGAAAGTAATGAGATTCTCTAGAGCAACGAAAGCGAGGCTGGTCATAAAAGTAGGAGAACACAAACTGGAGCAAGTGGAACAATTTAAAGACTTGGACAGTACGCTGGATGCAATAGAGCATAGTAGCAAGGACATTAGGAGAAGAATAGCGCCAGCGAAGGAAGTGTTCAATAATAGAAGGGAGCTGATGACGGGGACCTTATGTAGCGATGTAAAAAAGAGGCTGGTGAAGAGCTTGATATGGAGTGTGGCATTGTTTGAGGCAGAAACGTAGTCTCTGAGAAAAGGCGAAAATAGGCTGAATGCGACCGAGATGTGGGTGTGGAGGAGGATGGATAAAATGCGTTGGACGGAAAGGAAGACAAATGAGGAAGTGCTTGACATGGTGGGTGAGGAGAGGAAACTTGTGGATGAGATTAGGGGAAGGCAGGGTAGGTGGCTGGAAGGGGTAATGAGGGGTGATGGTTTGCTGAAGGCTGTGATAGAGGGAAGGATGTTGGGCTAGCGGGGAAGGGGGAGAAAGAGAATAGGTTTTATGGAGGGGATGAAGAAAGGTAGGAGATAACGCTGAGATGACGAAAGTGGAGGTAGATAGGGCACTGCACGTAAGAGTCTGTTGGATTTTCTCTGACTTTCATCATAACCTAACTTTAACCGGTAGATTACTCAGATGTGCACTTGCGAGTGACTCCGAAAAGGTGATGCCGTGGCTAGTCTCGGTATCATAAAAATCGACCTTTTATTCGTTTACAGGTCATATTACATCGAGCTGACGTAACTAAATCTAAATCTCAACATAATCGAAATGGGATCGAATTTTATTGGAGGTGTATCGAATCGTTTTAATCGAATCGTATATTAAAAATTGACGAAAACAATAATCGTTAATCGCATTAAAACCATTGATTTTTAGTGAATTGAACCGTAATCTCTGCTTCAAAATCTATTCCCTTCCTTTAACCTTCTCCCTCTTGTATTCGCACTCCTATTTTACTTCTCAATTCCTCCCCTACGCTCGCCCGTTAATGTTCCCCGGGAGGTTCGTAGGTGTAGTAGTTTTGGAGTACTCGTCTTCCCTGAGAAAGGAATGGAAGACCTCTCCGTCCTCAACTCTCTTTCCCCTCACTCACTCAGTCGCCGAGCCCCGTACACCTCAGGACCGTGCGTCCAATTTCCTCTGAAAAAAGGCTCCTTTTGTGATGATCCTATCGTGGAAATAGATTTTTCGTTCTCGCAAGGGCATCTTTTTCATCTCTTTTTCTTTTTAAAGGAGTCCTCCGACGGCGTTCCAGTGTCGACGTCTGCTTGCTTGCTTTTCTCGAGGCACGGCGAAACTTTTAAATTGCTGCGTTTCAACATGTTTGCCCGGCATGAACGCGAGGCATTCCGTCATGTAACGTCGAAGGGAATGATTTGCAGGTCTTTAAGAATGTACGCCGCAGACCAAATCTGGTGTAAATTTTTCGCTGAGGAAGCCTCGTGATTTACCGTGCTCTAGCGTGTCGACATAGGTCTCTCTAACATCCACCTGGTTAGCACCTGACACCTCTGCCCTGAAAATATTTGTGTTGAAGATGTAAATATCTTCAATACTAAAATAAACAGCTAGGGTAGTGTCATAGTGGAACGTTATGATCATTGGAAGATAAAACGATACGATGAACGCCGTCCGTATTTTGCGTCATTTCTTCAGAAATTATGAAACGCATACAGAATTGACAAAATAAATAATTAAGCACAAATTTTGAACGAAATAATAGGAATGGTGAGTTCGAAATTGCAGTTCTGCCCTGAGATGAACATATTTTCAATCTCGCTCTCACAGAATGAACTACTTTGATCAGTAGAATTATTTACCTCAAGCCCTTAACAATCACGGCCATAGGCCAGTTAAAACAAATCCTTAATTCATGTAAAAGTGAAAACTCCTTCCCCTTTGAAAAATAAAATGGTAGGGATTTTTGTTTTCGTTTCATTTTCACTGGCAGCATACAAACTACTTAGAAACTTTCTGTACTAATAATCCTTAAACTGGGTAAAATCTTTCCGAATGACTTTTTTCGGAGAATGAAATAGGAAAAAAAATAGGCTCTTCGGATGAAAATAATAAGGTGAGCAATTATGGCTGGCAGGCTAGCAAAACTCTGTGAATAAATGGCAGCTATAGTGGTAGCGAAACATGGTGGCAGTAGCGCAGAAGGCCCTTTTCAGTGAAAAGATCATTCTCTACGAACTGGCTATATATCGAATGATCGATATGTCTACTTGAATAAAGTGTTTCCATTTCATTTCATTTATTTGGTATCATAAACCTCCTGGTGGAAGAGCACGTCATGATATTTACCAATTAAAATTTAAATTACAATTCATGCTCACAGTAATGAGGCCGCCCAAAGTAAAACCAACATTTTCTATCTATATAGCAAGTTTGTCTAATCAGTAAAGTGTGATTATTTATAAGACATTATAACTAATGTGCAGAACGGAAATGTGAATACAATAACATAATTAATTGATTAAATACTAAAGATACTAATGTACTTATCATTTGTAGGGAATTTCATAATAGTTTGAAATTTCCATAAGTCGGTACAACGATCTCAGCTACGGTTCTTCCATTTTTACATACTTCATGTTCGAATGAACCGTGTTTCCTATTTTCGAAGGGAGGAATCATAATAAAAAGTCCAGGGAGTTCTTTTTCTCAACTAACTCTTGATTCCATATGGTGCAAAAATAATGTATCACAGGAACATTACGGACCGGCTTCGACCAATATAAAACATATTTACTATTGATAATCAAATTCTACCGCAAGGAGGGTTTGTAGAATTTTAAAAATACTTTAAGAATGGTGAATATGTTCTTCCTAGTATATAAATTGTTTATATGAAAGCCAAGAGATTCGCCCCCAAATACACGTTTTATTTTTTGGGGAAAATTAATCAAGTTTAAATCTTATTATCATCAATATATTGTTATAAGTGGGCAATTGGCCCGGTGGTAACATGAAAAAATTAAGTAAAATATCAAATCATAAAATGTATAAACTGTCCAAATACAGGTGCACAAAGAAGAACAAACTTATATTATGTCCGTAATATGAAATTTCAGCTGTATTTTATCATACATTGCGCCAGATTTGAAATTTCTTTTAACTTTTTCCAACAAATATTTACATTTTTGGGAAGGACTCAAATAGTAGTATTAGTGAGAGATCGTTCTAGTTCAGTACAGTTCTATTTAAATATGAAAAAATTTTTATATTTGTCCCTTGTGACCGGCACCTGATCTTGAACTGGTGATCATTTTTCCCCATAAAGCTTGATTTCTTTATGACCTTTTCAATTCCATCCTATACCCTTTCCTTGCTAACTATTCTGTATATCCCCCATAGCCTGCTCCTTTTCCTCCTGAGCTGTAAACTCGCCCATTCCAATACATTAAGCATTTCAGTTCAAATGTTGATAGATCTTCGTTTCTCATCAGGCGAAAGACTTACAAAGTCTGCAAATGACATTGGCCATCGACGCGTCGTTTGTTGTTACTTGTAATGCCTTCGTCTCTTCTTAGAAAACGTTCCATATTACCATCATTTTTATGCATACATAAAAGCTACCTTTTCACTGACCAACTCTACAAATCATGGCGTAAATTCTTAGCTAAAAAAAACTGAAAACATGCAGAGTTGGTTTCAAACAAAATGGAAATCACAAACTATTGCCAAACGGGAAACATGAGAATCAATATACCGCGCAAGGAAAACACGAAATTGTTCACGATCATAGGCCGTTGAGTAGCATACACCTTCAATGGTTTCCGATTTCATTTGACTGGCTAATATGACTCAACAGCTGGAGACAGATAAACTTGTCTTCCCTATTTCCCCACGCAGTAATGCCTAAAAGTGTGGAGAAAAGATAATTTCTTGAAGTTTACGTAAGTTTTTGTAAAATTCTATTACTTAGGTAGTTTGAGCGATATATCATTTCACATAAAATTCGACGAATTTTTCCACATTGTACAGAAAGAGTTATTATCTTTCACACGATAACAAAATATCAGCCGCTTAACATTAATATTCTTGATATAGTTGCCAAGGAATACTAGTCGTTCTCCATGGGAAATATTATAGGTATGCACTCCTTAGCGATTTTATTTAAAAAGATGAGGAACTTCTTACGCATAGATCGCGTTATAAATTAAACACATCCTGTAGTTTGCATGATTTCTCAAATATTTTTAAACATAAATCAATTACTCACCGCAGTATTTTTTACTGCATCGGAAAAAATCTTCGGTTGTGACGGCGTTTTCAGCGTAAGGCGTGAAAACAATTAGCCAGGTGGAAACCTTATAAATGTATATAAGGTCTTTTACTTAGAATTTCAGTAACATAAAACAAAGTTTTTGCGCTACTAATTTTACAGTATTTACTTATTGCTTCTTACAGCTTCTTAAATTTAAAAATTAAACTCGAATCTGTTATGACCAGGGAAAAATCTCCCTCAAACTAAGTTACCGCGGAAAAAGACTATTTTTCTCTCCCCGCAGTCATTTCTCGGAGGAATACATAAATCTTCCCCTTCTGGCGCATCCCCTTCCGCGGGAAATGAACGAATTTCTATTTACGGGCAAACTGAAATGGACCGTATAGAGTACTTTGGAAGCATAAAGTATAACAGTGGGGCAGGAGCGTGCGGCATTTTAGGACATATATTTGGCCCATTTCTCCGTCACACTTGGAGATACCCCCCGGGCCGTCTTTTTCCTGTTTGGCCCTCTTCGAAAGGGGACGTAATTTAGTCGCCCTTAAAAGAACGCTGTTTCAGATAAGGAATCCGTAAAAACCGAGAGATCGTGACCGTAAGGGACGTAATGAAAGGGTGATTGATGGATATTTTCTCAGCCGCGCAAGAAAAACGTCTTAGAAAGGGAAAGTGTCGCCTTTCTAGTAGAATAGCGATCGCATTTAGATACGCGGCCTTCCCTTCTCTCCCGTCCGAAGTTCCATTCCTCTTTTGCCTCAACTCTGGTCCCAGCCAGCGGCACTGCCTGTGAACGCAAACCGGAGAGTTGGTAGGAATGCATAAGAATCAACCGATTGGAAACAATTTGTATTCAAATTTCACATTTTTTCATTCATTTCAATTATTTTTAAACAATTTGTATTCAAATTTCACATTTTTAAGGTACTTAAGGCGACATTTTTCACTATTTATAAGGGAGATCATATTCGAATTTAAAGTTCAAGATATGCGAATGAGTGTTTGTCTACGGAAGCAAAAAACGCAGTGTACTAATATCCTCTTGATTTAATTCTATGGCAGCGAAACCTGAGTATGTCAGAATAATCATAAGAATAGGCTAAATTCAGTGGAAATGGAGTACCTGAGAAGTATTTTCGGGAAAAGTAGGACGGATAGAGTTAGGAATGCGTAGGTGATGAAAGAATGTGGGTTGGATGCGTCAGTAATGGACGTGTACGAAAGGAGTGTGCTTCGTTGGTTTGGCCATGTCGAGAGAATGGGAGAGAGTCGAAGAATGAAACAGATATACGATATTAGAGTGAATGGTGTAAGAGGAAGAGGCTGACTACAAAGTGATGGGTGAATTAGGGATTGGAAATTTAAATCCAGAATCGATTTTCGATTAATCGACTTTCGATTTATGGTTTAAAAATCGATTTTCTAAAAATTCGATTTTTTGCCCAAAATAATCGAAAAATCGAAATCGATATTTTTAAATAGAAAAGTAATTGCTAGCTGAAATACGGATGTGCTGTTGTAACAAAATGCAAAATATGTGTTAATGGAAGCACTAGGGATAAGAACTGAATATGGTTAAATTTATTAATGCAATATATTATTTTAAAGATATTAATAAGGTATGCAGGAAAGTAATAATACACACCAGATACTTATATACATAGAGGTAATATAAGGAGAAAATTACATATAATTTAGTAGCAATAAGAATTGTATATTGAAAAGTGGGCATACCGCAAAATGAAAAACAGAATTTTATTTATTTCTTGTTTGCAAAGCCGTGGATCCAGTGCTCCTCAGGGATGGACCTTAAAAAAAACTAACATATTTAAATGTTTTCCGGATAATCGATTTCGCACCTGAGTTGCAATTAACCCGGCGTGAAAAAATAGTCGCTCACACGACACGGAAGAGGCAACTATAGATAAAATCCTGCTGGCTATTTTGTATACGTGGGGATACTCTCCCTTAATCTCCTTCCAGGCTTGTAGTGGATTGGGGATGGACTTGCGGTCGACTGGAGGGCGGTTTACGAACTGGTGCAGCTCGATTGTCACGCCACCAGTCCTAAGTAACCCTGCATCGTTCCCAGTAACCCAGTTGAAAGAATGCTATTATAATAGGTAAGCGCAATAATCGTAGTCGATCACACATCAAGAACTTGCTTTACAATAATCAAATAGTTGATCATTATAGTTGACAAAAATGAAATTTACGATCATGCACTTGCGGGTTAACAACATCAAAGTAAGAACATACGTGAAAACATCACAACATATGTTGTATGACACAGGAAATCCTCCTATGATCATTGCCTACAGTTTCATTAATTTAAAAACGATTCTGAACAGTCAGTATGACAGGGAAATTCAATGGAATAACCTAGTAAGCATACAAAACACGTTTTTATCGATGAATGTCCACGAATTGATCTCCGAAATACAAGTAAGGCAGCAAGATTGCCATTGAAATTATTTTTCCATTATGTTAACAGGGATGGTATTTATTGGTTAAAAATAAATCCTTAAGGGATCTTGATTATTCCGCCGTGGTAGACAATGGCATCATCTCACGAAAAATTACCAATCTAGAGAAAATAATATCATCGGATTCAAAACAACATACAAAACGTACACACTTCTCGAAAAGTCAACAAAACACTGCGTGAATGCGTATGATTTCCACTGGAGAAAACTTTTAACGCGGCCTCGGCCTGCCATCCTTCGCGAGGCTCCTGTCGGAGACTATTTTATCACCGGAAGACGCTCTGTGACGATTACAGAATAGGGATGGGAGAAAAGGAGCTAAATAGTCTCCTGGCTCTTGCGGCTAGCTCTTTCTCCGACATTCAGAATACCATCGGGAGATAACAGCTAAATTAGTCTCTTTTTAGCAGTTAGCTCCGGAGAAACGATTTTCAGAATAGCCCCCCAGGTCCATTTATTCCTCAGACTTGTTATCATCTTCACTGTTTGCCGTTCTCTTTCTTTTTGGCACACTAACATAAACCTCAATCTTGTGCACCTTCCTCAGATGATTTATCAAAGTACTAGACGAGCCACAGTAAGTCAAGCTCACGTGACACTTTGAGCACTTAGTGAAGGATTTATTATTTATTGTTTGCTTGCTAAAATACTGCCAAACAGCACTTCCATGGCTGATGCTAAGGGCGGCAAACAGCTCTCCGATCGGAGCGACACGACCGCAACACAAGTAGCACGGTGACGAATCAAACAAAACGCATACTGACCAACGCACGAAGCCTACAGTACAGTGCGATTGGAACTTCGTGGCCCATGTGCAGAGGAAGATGTTCGGACTGGGCGAATCTATTTTGAAGAAGAGCCATGAGTCCTCTGAAGCGATTTATTGAGAAAACTTTTACAAAAAAGGAACAGTGTCAACGCATATTATCATTTCGAATCTTCGTCTCGTGGTCTACAATGTATTACTTCCGAGCAAAATTCCGAGGTAAAATTCAAATGCTGTAGCAAGCTAAAAATCGAAAATCGATCGGCTATAATCGTTTTTGATCGGTTTTTTAAAACAAAAAGTCGACTTCGATTAAATCGAAAATCGGAGTGTGATAATCGATTTTCGATTAAAATCGAAATCGATTTACCAATCCATAGGGTGAATGTGGTGGAAGAGACTTTAAAGAGGAGGAATATCAGGAGACTTAAGAATAGGAGAGCGTTTATGAAGCAATGCATGAGTGTAAGAGAAGTGAATGTGGTTTGTAAGGAGAAGGTATTACGGAGGAAATTATTTAAAGGCCTAGCGGCTATAACTAAATTCGTGTTAAGGCTTCCGCGGCTTAATGAATTTGAAGATGTATGTCTTCCGGGTTTCTCTCCGCGTAGGTCCATTGCGCTAGGACTACAGTTTCGCCGGCGTTGCATTCGGCTTCTTCAGGCCACTGAAGTGATGTTGAAATGTAGTTTGACCGTTTTATAAACAACCTTTTTTTAATAAAACGGTCAAACTGCATTTCCACTTCACATCACTGGCCTGCAGAAGCCGACTGCAACGCTGGAAAAACTGTAGCCCCAGCGCAATGGACCTACGCGGAAAGAAACTCGGAAGACACGCATCTTCAAATAACTAAATTCTTTGACTTTTCCTACCCCGAATAGGAATGACGTGATGGGTATGTATATTTCGTATAGGTCAGTTGGTTATTTGGGGATGCGACCGGCAACTGAGGTCATTTGCGTCATTGAGAGCAGGTGGTTTGGTTGGTGGGGTAAAAGGATTATTGGGGAGTGGAGAAAGAGTGGAGAGTAACCCGGCATTGGCATCCGCCTAATCTTAACGAAAGCCCATTGTTTAACGTCCCTTTCGACGGACGGAGTATTGTACATGATAAGGTTTACACATAGCATCCAAGTAGAGATTGGTATTCCACTGAAAAATATCCAACACCGCCGAGATTTGAAAGAATGGGAAGTCAGTAATCTAGCAACCACAATAAACCCGATACCCTTTAATATTAAATTTTAAGGAGCTAAAGAAGTATTCATGACATATTTTTTAAAGTATTAATGTATGTTATTCAGGGTGTTTCAAGAGGAAAGTTCGTAACTTTTGGAGGAAGTAAGTGAAGTTGTTTCAAGCCTTTTTGTCCTATGAACATGGGGTTGCAACCCCTTAGTTACGGAGCTATAGCAACGCAACATTTTGTCATAAGCATTCTGCAGTCGCCATGAAAACGCCGAATATCGATGACTTATACTGATTGAGGGGATTTGAAATTTGTCACAGTGGTGCATAAAATATGTATCTGTCTTTTTCTACTATCATCAATGCTCAAGTTATCTTATTCTCAAGATGATTCTCGAATTTTCGTAGAAATTTCATCCTTCAAAAACAAATAATTTACGATAGCATTTTCATTTTCAGAGATACCATAAAAATTGTTCTGAGAAAACTTTTAGTAAATTTATTAGTCTATTCATTGCAGCTAAATCACTTCTCTATCTTTGCTTACACGGATGGTATGGTAACTTATGTGATGCTATTGCCACAAGGCAAAAAATGTCCTTGGGGGAAGAGATTCAATTTTATCTAACTACCTAGGCGATTAGCGACACTAATTAAAACTTGCCTAAAGGAAAAGAAATGAAAAAAATATGAAGCCAAGGTTTTCGTCAAGTTGCTGAAATTACCAAGATTAACAGCAACAACGGCAACAAAGGATTTGAGCGGGATAAACAATATGAAGAGTTTCGACCAATTCCAGATTAATTGTTGGACACGCTGATGACGTCGATTTGTTTTAGGAAAAGAAACAACAATAGCACTGAGTGTATAGTAGTTATTTTTCTTCAAGATAAATATAATATGAAAAGAGCATAAACGGTCTAAGAACAGCAGCAAACATACCATAACTATAGCACTTCATTCGAAGTCAAATTGAACATTGTAGACCGTCAACTGAGCGTTATCACCGGTATTTTACGCCATAATATCGTTCCGTTTCGTGCCACGCGAAACTAACCCAGCTAGTTGAGCCTCAAACGTATCTTCAAGTACGCATGCCGTCAGCGCTAGCAAAAACGAATGGATCTCGAGCAATGCGAAGCGCAGATGCGCGGCACCAAATGCCAGTCATGGACGTATAACAGCGAAATTAGTACTTCGTAATTCCACAGTTATTTTATGAGAGAACGATCGGTTTCGTAACAGTTACATCCTCAGGTGCTTTACTAAAATTTTTACGGTAAATAATTTTTAACAAAAATTATATATTTTTTAAATTTCTGTTGAAGCCGAGTCTATCAGTGTAAGTTTTCGGGCAGCATTGAGACAAATAATTTTGAAATTAAAATCAATTACATAATAAAAAGCAATTAAAATTGCCCACCATAAACACATTTTAACCATCATATCTTAATTTGTAGAACAGTCAGATAGATTCACCAAGAGCGAGAAAAGACAATGCGACAAGCGTAAGCGGACTTCGTAGTTTAGAGCATCGGCGCGAGAGGGCGCGCCCCGCGGCCTGGATGACATGCGCATGTTAAAGGAATCACGGTCTCGTTGCATTGAGTTTAATGGGAGTAGAACTCATCCATTTCAGGGACATGTGTCTTTAACACAGGATAACGAAATTGCCTGGTCACACGTCACCCGTGCCAAAGAAGGACAACGTCTTCTGGGGGGTTATTCTGTAATTTCACCTCACGGAACATGATGTCACGGATCGCACCTTATATGGAGAATATTACTGAAAGTGGAGTTGTCAACCATGCCCTCCAGACGGCGAGACCATCAACTCGTTCATTTTTTGCCGAGAATGTTTCATTTCCAGTTCTTTCGGTCGTCGAATTGGGCTTCTAATGAGCACTTCGAGAGCGGAATAGCTCAAATGAATTGTTCATTTAATTTGGTGCTCTTCCGAAAGAGCTATTTCGGAAGTGGAATTACAGAATTACCCCTCAGTGCAATATCGCAAGTTGGTCATATGTACATGAACAGACGTCAAGTAGTCCTTGGGGCCGATTCTATAACTTTACATTCGAGCGTAAAAGAGTCATTCCCGCTGAATTATGGGAAATCTTTCGATAACAATTGCCGATCGCGATTTTGTAACTCACGTTCGAACGTTTTTTGCCTCACGCTCGACTCCTCGGCTTCAGCATCAAAATACATGCCAAAGCGGCAATTATTGATCAAAGAACAGTTTATTTTGGTTTTTAATTAGAATGATATTTGAATAAGTATCGCAGTGTGATATATTTTGTGAACTACAAATCATTTAAAACATACTATTCTTGGACTTCAAATATTAATAGTGGGCTATAATTATGTGTATCGTTATATTGGAAGATAAGTTTTGATCGCACGTCTTGTGTTGGGTTTTTAGCTGTGACGATTTAAAGAAAATTGTCCCTGTGGAGCATTTAATTTCAATTTTTAATTAAATTTTACATCACTAGGCTTCAATGTGCAAAAACAATCGTGTCATTTTTTGTGATAACATTTAAACGAAGGCTTATCGTGTATTTTGACTGTGTACATTGAGGAATGTCATGATTACAAGCATTATTTATGTGCTGCGCTGGATTGCGTGTGTCTAAGTGGTGATGTATTTATGTAAATTTGATGGACTTGTTCTTTTTCAATAATGTGTTATGACAGGAATGGTATTATAAGTGCAAAAAAATACGTAGTAAGTGTTGGATAAGACGTAACAGCAATCAGTTCGTTGTTTCCACTATTACCTAAATTAAACCATTACCGCCCAGAAAAAATTTTGTTTACGATTTTGATTATTTTTTGGTATTTTGCTTATATGGTCACCTAAAGTGCTCATACAAAATATTTTTGTGATATACCATGTACTTTACGCAAAATGACACATAGTCATATGGCTATGCTGGGCGGTAACGGGGTCAACATCTCGTGCGCTGCGATTTCTACGTGTATGCTCGAAATAAATGAAAGTTCTGTGTAAACTTAGTTTTTGATTTAGAGGTAAGTTAAAAAATCACATTTTCCATACAAATCTTTAATTTCTTCAATTACTTGCATCTTATGACACAATACTAAGAGCGTTAGTCTTTTGTGACTAGTACGTTGGTAAGATGACTTTTTACTCATATACCTAAATTTTATGGAATATTTTGCAAAAATAGTTGCATACAAAATACTTGTTCTACTGAGCTTTATTTTGCTGACTGGTTTGATCGGGCAGTTTTGTAAAACTTTTTTTTCGCACGGTTCCGGTATTTTCATATCCGCGGATTTTCAAATCAATGAACATTTTTACACCTGTAAAGAGATTGTCAAAGAATAATTGACATGACAACTCCCGCTTACTGCCAAGAAAATTATGAAGCATCACAATTAAGGGTGCCGTTGTTTTTCCATATGGCGGCCAAAGTGTTTCACCATGCTCTCATCATAATTCATGTTTTGTTCTGGAGTATAGTGTGCCATGAAACGTTGCTGAATGTTTTCCATAAGTAGGCGAACTTTCCTCAGCTTGTCAGCATCCATTGGAGGGGGTCAAGAATTATCGGCAAAGTGCAGGAATGTACATATTTCCAAGAATCGACTTCTTCTCATAGCACTGCTAGACAAGATATCGCCGTCTCGAGCTTCCTCCAAAAAATATCTTTTTTCCGGAAGCTGCACGTGCCCAGACAACAGCAGTATAGCAAGGAAAGCCTTCATTTATTCTGAAGTAATGTTAGGATTTGGTTCGTTCTTGAAAACTTCGAACTGGTTTGACTCTAGTACCAGAAAATCAATCACCTCCGCATCGAAAAAAAATTCCAACATATCTACAGAAGATAAATTGGACAGCAGTGTAGCTTGGCTCTGGGAATATACCTAATTCCTGTCCTAGAAGATCCATCTCCACCCATTTCAATGCATATGTGTCTTGTTGTGCTTTTTTCGGTGCCTTTGTCTCCTCACTATTTATCTTTGTTCATTTTTTTCTCCTTCAAAATGAGAGCTTCGGCTTCTTTTTTTATCTTTTTTTCTGAGTTTTGTGTTCATATTCTGAGACTTCGGAGTCTGCACCATCCGAAACGTGGTCTGGGTCATCTTCCTCTTTTTCTTCAACGTATTTTGTAAATTGGAATAATGCGTTAGTCATAGGTTGACAGCCGGAGAGATTATCAGATAATCCTACTGTATCCTCATCACCGGAGTCTTCATATTAAACACTGTTATTTCTGGAGATTTGATGTAAATGCCTTGTATTTCACCGGTATCAGTGTCATCCTCCAAAATGTGTAAGATATCTCGCACTGTCAGGTTCCTGGGTAAAAAAACGAGAAACCAATAAAGACTTCTACATAAATACCTGAAGGTATTTATTTAAGCTCGGTACCCGCAGTCATAAACGCTTAAAACCCGGTAACCCTAAAAAAACAAATAGATTTGGCGACTCGCGTGAAATGACCCCGTAGCCTCCCAGCGTAGCCATATGGATACCGCGGCATTTACTCTGCTAGAAAAATAGTTTGATTGCACAATTACACAAAACAAATGAGCACATGACGCCCCAATCCTTTAGGAACAAAGAAAATCTATTTTAAGTTCACAACAACAGATTACACAGAAAACAATCACACAATTAACTGCAACGGGCGTCCATTTTGCTCCTCTGACGCGCACACGTCTCTTCCCTCACGTAGAGTCGCGCCCCGACTAGCCTCCAAAACGAACTAACACGTTGATATGGCGATCGTGATCTTAAACAACGCAGTGTTGACAAGTTGATTGCGAAAGCTCCTACAGAGCGTCATACACTCGGCGCGTCAGGGTGTAGCCATATGGCTACGGTGGGCGGAAATGGGTTAAGATGTGGAATCTGTGTGAATTGAAGTGACGTTGGTGACTAGGTGGTTGTCTTGTAAGTGTGGTTGTTTAAGTTCCAGTAAAGGGATAAACAGTGTAGTCCTTTACTATTCTTCACTTTGTGAATTTTTCCATCCCAAGTGTCATCTTCATATTTCATTGCATTGTTGTGTCGAATGTGATTTAGTTGAAATTAATCCGTCTGCGTTTAAGGCAGGTAATGACTAATTAGCAATAGGAATTAGGGTTTTCTCTTGGCAGGGATCAGTGTTATTTTAGAGTATCTTTAATTGTGTGTGTGGTTGTTTACGTCCAAGTGAAATGGTGATGATTGTTTTGTCTACTTATGCAATGTATCTTATTTCATTATGCTTCATTCAGTTAATTTTACCATCTCAAAACTTATCTTTTCATTTACTCGACGTGATATCATTAGCAAGTATTGTTCCTTATTTGAGTGCCGCTTTGTGTTCCTGGATAAATAGTGGGAATGATTAAAAGTAGCCTTGTATATCTCACGGTAGGTAATCATATATGCTACAAAAAATACCATGAAAGCTCTTGACAGGGGGTGAACGGTCTTGTAAATGAGAGTCATATATGTATTTCTATTCGATTTGATGGGGCAAAGGTTGCGTTTAAATTGTAATTAGGTTGAGGAGTACGTTAATGCTGGGGAATAACTAGAGGATAGTGTTTAAGTATCAATGGATATCCTAATCAATTCATGTCCGAAGTTATACCCCAAGGTGTAATATACGTCTGAGTGTAGTTTCGGGAAATGATGATGGAATGGAGAGGGAAGAATCTGCGCGTTTCACAAGCCTGAAAATTAATATAGAGCTACACGGTGTAAGAAAAAGTTTCCTGAAGTAGATAAAGAAAAAGCATAGTGGTGACAGTAGTTATTCGACATTTTTCATAATTAATGTTATAAAAAATATTTCCTTGAATTTCGGCTAATATAGTGGCACTTCCGAGTTCATTTTCCTCACCCTGTTGCCAACCAGCGGTTATCAGTATTAAACTGGAACTTGTAATGGAACGTTTCTCACACATTTTTTTCCATGTTGGTGAACTTTCATTTGAGTTATACTCAGTTTGAATATTTTATATTTATTTAAATATCTTTTGGACAAAAAAATTTGGAATTTTGTAAGGTACATACAAAGCGATTTCCTGCTAACTTTCGTAACTTACGGCATAGGTTCATATATGGTGAATATCAAATTTGGATAAAACTATAAATGTACTTTTGGTGAAAGAATCGTAACTTTATCTCGAATACAAAAGGAGTTATGAATTTACGATATAGTCTAATATTTTTACCATACCGTAATTTCAGCCGCTTGCCATTTCGTGCTTACTCTATGGTATCACGACTCCCGATTGAAATTCTTCTCCTCTAACCTAATTTCAATGGTTCCTTTCGTCAGCCTTTCCCAATAGTTGTTCCCACGGCAAAGAATCTTTGCCTTGTCCCATTGGATGGGGTGGTCCAGATTGATGCTGTATTCAGCAACGGAAGATTTAGGGGGCGTCCCAAAAGAAATTTGAATTTCAAAAATAGAAACAAATATCACGCGTATCTATACATAGAGCTTGGTGGGAAGGGGGAAAGACTTTAGGTGAAGGGGACCTTTAGGAGGGAGGAGAGTTCATCCTTGGGTTGAAGAATCCGTGGAATAATGATGTTCCATGGACTGTTTAGTGACCCTGGAGAGGGGGGAAGGAAGGAGAAATGTTAGTCATGGAGTCATTTCACTCACAGGTAACGACCCCCTGAGTGCTACCCCATATTCGACCAACGTGTAGCGAACAAAACTGCCTTGAGGAGGAGGGGTTGTGGAAAAAAATTAAAGAGGAAAAAGAACTGGGGTGGGAGGTGAGAAAAAGTTTCTTCTTTTACACGTCATCGATAAAGGGAGCGCACCCTTCTCTCCTGCTTCATTAATCTCTTGAGAGTTACGGGGAAAGAAATTTTGAAGAAGTAGGAGAAGTGGAAGCCTACAACAAAAAAGGAAATGAAAATAAAAACTAAAAAGATTCCACCTTTCTTTTCCTTCACCAAAGTGAGAAATCCGCTCCCAAGATAAGCCACACACTGCACTTCCCCTTCCCCTTATCCTTCCCTATCCCGCCACCTAGCTTGCATCTCAAGAAGTTGGAGACAATTAAGGGGAAATAGAGAAAAACAAAAGCCGAGGACGATGGAGAAGAGATGCTTCTCCCGCAGCGAGGAGTAAGGGAAAAAATAACACCTCGTCTCCATCCTTTTTATTTTTTTTTTAGTTTCATTTTTTCATTTTTCTTTTAACCCCGTTTGTTTTTCTCCTCTCCCACCCCTTCCTTGCTCAGGGCTTCGCGAAGCCGTCCCTCGCCCCATTTAAACTTCGTCCGGGCTAAGAGGTGTGACGGCGGTGTTGGGATAAACTCCCTCCTCCCGAGGTTTACTGCCACGCACTAAACGGGGCCCTGCGGGTGGAGTAAGGAGCATGAGACGTGAAAATAAGTGGGAGTAAGAAGTACTTAGTTGAGGGTAGGAGTTGGAGGGGGTGTGGGGAGATGTAATGCTCGCTCTTCTTGGTGTTCTCGCACTGTTCGTGATGGTCTTAACTGGCCAAGGAGAAGTCTCCCGCAAAACTATGAACACCTGTTCGAAACCAGTTGCATTCAAATGAAGAAGTTACGAAACTTTGTCGAACGCTGAATTCACTGCGTCCGTCATTTTAAGGAAGACATTTTTAAGGAGAGAAGATAACTTGAGCGAGATTTTTCCCTAATCATAAAAGAGACCATACCAAAATTTTCTTTTTAAATATAACTAACAGTATGAAGCAAGAAGGAACTGTCGTAACATCGATGAAGCAAAAAATTTTACTTCTAAGCATCAGTATGAAGTAAGAAATAGCTCTGGTAACATTAATGAAGCAAAATATTTGTATTTGAATTACTGAACTGGAACTTCTCTTCAGTTCTGCCACTTGGTCACTTGGTCTCCAGAAATATTTGTATGACTGATTAAAAGTGACCTTTTAGGGCATAAATAATACGTGTATCGCAAACAAATATTGAAACAAAACAAGCAAACATTGAAACGCGCCGAGTGTAGAGGATACAATATAACTGCCCGCATTAAAATCAGATGCGTAATAGGCGCCCAAAAAAATAATAATACAATGTAGCACATATGCTACACAAGGACTTAACAGGTCAAGTGGAAGAGGGTAAAACGGAATCAAAGCCTAATTTACTTTAAAAATTGGTCTGGGAGATGTGACAGGTAGGTGATACTGATGTGAGTAAAATGTTGGGGTGAATTCTATTATCAATTTCGCTCCCACAATTTTGGAATCAGCCAAAATTTAAATTTTGTTACAGAAAGTTGCACTTTTCACTATCGTCAGCAACATGTAAAACCTAGGCATTAAAATTGGATGTGGTGAAAAAAAGACACGAATGCATAGGATGACTTTTAGTCACAATCAATAAAAGATTTTAAATTTCCTCTAGTTCTCATATTAAAATATTTCACTTCCTGTTCCCCATGAAAACAGTTGCATAAAAATGTGGGGATACAAGGTTTACTTCTCCAACAATGTCTGATATTAAATTCAACAAACTAAATTGCCAAACCAATCAAGTTTATTTTAACCTAGATTGAGAGGGAATTCACTTCATATAAAATTCAATGAACTTAGCCTCAGCATGAAGAAAAATATATAATCTATCTAAAGGAATAATAATGTAAGCCACTTACCACTCTAATTTTCAGGATATATTATGCCAAAAAAAGCTCTTCTCCGTAGAATACGGTATCCTGAGAAAAAATATATAAAAATTGAGGAATTTCCAGTGCATGAATTGCGTCAGAAATGTAACGGCGAAGAGTTTGTTGTGTTGTTGAAATGTTTTCTCAGTTGTTAAAAAAATAAAATTTTACTCACTAACACATCTGATAAAATCGCATAAAACAATGGGTATTGAAGGCGTTTTCAGCGCATAGTCTGAAATGGCCACTTGATTTTAGTACCTAGCGTGCTCAACGTATTGTGGCCTTGCATTGTTAAAAAAACGTAGTGTCAGTAAAATTTAAGCGTGAATATGGTGGATGTGGTGAGAGATTCTGATATAGGAAGAAATATCGGATGTTTTCAGAACAGAAGAACGTGTTTCAGACAATACATGAAGGGTAACTAAAGCAAAAGAGGTGTGCAAGAACAGGGTAGTGTGGAGGAAATTATTAAAGCAGAGTCAGTTAGACAGGCCTGTCAGCAAAGATTAAACATTTTTGACTTTGCCCACTTCGAAAGGGAACGGCGTGATGGGTGTGTACTTAATTATTCAGTTATCACTTTCAATTCAGAATTAATAGGGCAAGCAAAAGTGCTGCTGGAATTTATTTGTTCCTATCCTTCACTCTTGATCATTATATTTCTCGCTAAAATTTATCATTCAGTCACTCATTCTCCTACCCAAGTCGGCATTTTCCAAAATTATCTCTTTTTCTTCACCTACTGTTCTTCCGATGATTTATAATTCTTAGTGCCCACAGTTACTATGTCTGAAGAATTAAGTGCATCAGTGTGAGGATTCATAAACTATTCTCCGTAAAATCTTACAGTTAGTTCTTCCTGCCTGCCTCAGCTTGCAATTCTTTTTAGAACTTGACGATGTTGATTAGATATTATTTAAATACTTGCCCTCCTTTGCATTTTAATTATTTAGAGTTGATTCTTGGAATTACCCTCAAAATATCTACCGTCATCAGGAAACGAATCAGGTCCCTTAATGGATAGGCAGCGCTCAAGCCACGGCATCTATTAAATCTGTTCCTGCTTAAAATATATTTATTTCAGCCATAAATATATCTGTGTAATGCCCAAGAGCAACATCATACATGGATTCTATGGATTGTATTTTTTAATTCATTTATCTCCTACACTCATTTAAGGTGCGACCCTTAGGTAAGAGAAATAACAGCAGGGGAAAATGAGAATTTTACTTCTTCTTTTAAATTCCCTAAAAGATTTGAGCTCCCAAACCTAGAGTGCATCGAACTCATCTGCTCGTAAAATTCCAAATTTGCGATTTTTTGTAGTTGGCAGCGCAGTGCAGATAATATATTTTTACGACTTTGCCGTTCCTTCCCTAGCAGTACTACACCCGTAGGATACTGGCGACCTTTCGCGATTTCACCCTCTGTAAGAGGTAGAGAGAGGGAAGTAAAGAAATATTCATTGCTCGTTCAGGCCATGGAAAATGAAATATTCTGTCTCCGGGATTATTGAAGGTCATGCTGAGAGTATCGTAGATTAGGTTGCGAGTTAAGTGATCGCTTGATAGCGTCGTTCACATTGAAAAATCGTCACCCATTTCTAGATGAATGCGCTGATTTATCAATTAAATAGTGAGCGCCAATATATCTTTATAATAACCCATTAATGCCCAGATAAATATGTTTGGCATTACGTCAAATTTTAATGTCTCGCTACTGAGACACCTTGTTCAGAAAAAATATTCCAAAATATAGTTAGGAAGCAGAACAACATGGTTTTCACTGGCAACTCTATTTATCACTTGGGAATTTACGTGTTACTAGCTTTATCCACTTAAAAATTCTACTTCTTAAGAATTTCGGTATTTTAATAAATAATCGTCTCATAATATAAGATTTTAAACCGTCAGTTACTATTTAATTGTGTATCTTATACCACTGCATGATAAAGAAAAGGACAAAGTTTCAAAATCTTAAAAATTAAAGAAGAAATACAAAATTCGGAGTAGGAATTGATTTTTGAAAATGATACAAATGTTTTGCAATTTTGTTACCTCTGGATATTAATTGGTAAATGTGTGGAACACAAATATTTTGGAAAGGTCGTGGCACTAATATGTTTAGCGTCAAGATGTAAACTAACCAATCACAAGGTAATATGGGTCATGGCAACTACATTGTTTTTATCCCATTTCTAGCGTTTATTTTTTAAAATCCATTTCCGAAAAAGCACCGCGTTATTGCCATAAATTTAGAAAATAACCTTTCCAATACCCTCTTTTATCTATTTTCAACATCTCCAAAAATTATTTTTAACCTTAAAAGTCAACCATAATTCTTTTTACTCATGGACCCCTCTCGTCTTCAGGAAATCACATGGGAGCACATATAAGAAATATTTGTGGCAGAGCTCTGAAGAAGCTAGGATTCGTCAAGCGTATTGTGGGAAGATTTTCGGATGAAAAAGTAAAAGAGAGGTGCTATTTCGCACTCGTCCGGCCACACCTTGAATATGCAGCGAGCATATGGGATCCGGTGCAGAAAGACTTAGTCCGGGAACTTAATAAAATACAAAGGAAAGCTGCGCGATTCGTCAAAAACAGCTACGGGCGTACTGACGGCGTTACACAGATGTTAAACGAATTAGGCTGGGAACCGCTAGAGACTCGGAGGCTGCGCGCTAGGCTTAGATTGCTTGAACAATTGAGAATAGATATCTTTCAGAGCGACACGGAGGACATCATATTAGAACCCCACTATATTTCCAGGTCCGACAGAAACGATAAATTAAGAGAGATATTTGGTCGAACGGATAGGTATGGGAATTCGTTTTTCCCCCGAACAATAAGGGACTTCAATAAATGCTAGGCGTAATTTCATTAGAGCGTTTCCTTTTTATCTTTAAGTGGCTGGTGTCCTAACACCCCCCGCCACACGCCTATTGAGGCGGCTTGCGGGGTAATATGTAGATGTAGATGTAGATGATGAAATCGATATTTTTTATTCTTGTTTTTTGATTCCATTTTAATCATGTCACAATTACAACCACAGAAGTCCTTATACAGCGTTTACTCCTTATATGCATCACTTTCATCGTCGGCATACATTTCTTCTCGGAGAATTTCCACAAATACAGAGATATCCGCTCATCGTGCAGGTTTTTATCTTCTAGCTTTTTCCATCGGTGATGAGCCTGCATAACAGACAACAGAATTTTCTCCTCTATTTCACATCTGCCTTCCAAGTATCTGGTAGATTTTTCCCTCAATTATGAATCAGTTTGAATAGACGACTTAAGGAAGCCACATCATGAATTCAAATGCCTCCTTCAAGTCGCATTTCTCAGTTAACTTTTTGATTGAGTCCATGTTATTATCATAGACTTCGTTTCCTTTTCCATAGTTTCTTCTTATGCTTCCTTACCAATTCAAAAGTTGCTGGTAACGTTTACTTAAGCTAAGCTCAGAGTTGCGTATGATTCTCGTTTATACATATTCCTAAATTACTTTTAACTTTCCTCTTGGATTTTTCTATATTCAATATCAAGTTGATTGCACTTTGACAGAGAGCCAAATCAGCCGTTTCCTTATGTTTGCTTTAGCTGCTTCTGCGCTGTAACTATGATTAACAAAAAATATTCTTCACATAGCCCATAATAATGAACCATTGTCAAGTTGTCTTTTAGGCTGATCGGCTTTCCGTACCAATTCATGTTCATAATACTGCAGCCAAAACTCACAAAATTTCTCAGTTATGCTGAAGGCTTAGAATTTTGTATCCTTTCATGGTCTTATCCTAAGGATATACCTGGAATCGTGGTATTTTTTGTTTCTGAAGGGTAAACTGACGTCATATGGGCAATTCTTTTTTTCCTCGGTTGAAGGAACATCGCTAGGTCTACAATTAATTGTAAGGTTTTTATCGATCAAAAAGTCGTTTGATTTCTTTTTCTTCAACTATCGGTAATTGTTCTTCACCAAAAAAGCTGAATGTAATTTACAATGGAATATCTCATGGAAATCATGAGGTTATTGAAGCATGAGCACTTGAAGGAATAGAGGAGTAGAGGACGGAGTTCAGTTCTACCGCAAACCGTTCTTGGCTGAATACAGAAAATTTTCAGGAACTCGATATTCTCAGGCGTAACTTTTTGAAAATCCATATTGACAGAATCAATACAAACTTAGTAAATATTACCTGACCAACACCTGAAGATGTCGTCTATGTGATGAAACCGGTCGTATAAAATAAAATCCATTGTGAAATTTACAAAGGTTGTATTGATTCTGTCATTTTTCAAGAAGACATTTTTTACAAACAAAATTGCATAATTAATACCTTCAGAGAGAATGGCCAGATAAATAGTGACGGATTGTATTAATTATGGAATATTTTTCTAGTTCTTGAAATCATATTAGTTCTATATTTTTCTCTTCAGAGCGATAAAACTGTGGGAAGTGCACATAAAATTTCAGCTTGAAGTTATTAAGTGATAATTATCAATACTTTGTTCAGTTTAGAAAATTTCTATGCATTATCCAATCAATATTATTTAAATATACCCAATATGATATTAGTTAATCCAATGCTGGTACCGGTGGCGGCGGGGTAAAGTCCTAGCCTGCTAATCCGAGGGTCGCGGGTTCGAGTCCCGCCTGGGTCTGTTTTTTGCATTCCCAGGGCATGGGTGTTTCTGTCAAATTCTGATGGTTCAGCCCCTGAGAAATATTAAGACAAGCCAATATCTTTTCTGGATCGCAGGGGCAAACGGACCTTCAGAATCGTCGAGGAGCAAAAAAATTTACACAAAGTAAATGCGACGGTAACCAATTTTCAAAAGAAATATTCCGTTCAATTTATTGAATACTTAGACATGATCCGAGTTGAAAATATACATCTACTGTAGTTACAGAGCAGGAACCGATTACTTAGGTAATGTATACTTAGGCTATTATTATTTGTTGGTCGAAAAATATGAATAGGAAATTTCAGAAATAAAGAATAGTAAAATTTACCATTTTTCTACTTTTAACATAAGATTTGACGTAGACAACTTTCATTCGCACGGTAGATTTTTCAAATTCATTCAAATTTTTCAATTTCATTAAAAACTCATATAAGCTTTAAAATTCTACTGTTTATTTTTACGCTTTAGCACTAAAAATCCACGTATTAAACTTTGATTGCCAATGTTTTTCCTTCGGTGCTTCCTATTCCTTTATCATTACATTTATTGATGTCCCTTTTTTATATCCCAACATCGTAGACATAATTGCTTATTTCCTTTAGAATTTCCAAAGTAAAACTGATCTGAAGTAGTTTAGCTATTAGAAATTGTCCTTAATAGATTCTCAATATAATATTTTAATCAATGTTATCATCATCTTTATTTCTCTTTTAAATTACCCTCATTCATCCCAGTACTTTTTCTCGCAGGTTTGTCATTATCCTTTTAATCGTTTTTAGGGCGTACAGTTACTCAACTACTCAAAATGTACCTTCACTTGCAGACTTACCTTTCTACTACTTCTCATTGTACCCTACGTTTAATTCATTTGGCTTCTAACACTTCTCTCTTGTAGGAGTCATGCTAATGTCTAAAGAGATTCTTCATGACTCTGACTTGACGAACAAGGAATAAAATTGATCATTCTTCTTTTGCAAGCTATTCCTTGTGTTATCCATTTGCTTCTATTTGCGATTTCCCCACGTCAACTGCCAACTTGCACTTCCTTCTATTCTTGGAAATTCTACGGTATGCTTCTTGATATTAAAAAAATAAATTAATTAATTAAAATAGGTCCATTCCGAATGCCTTATCTCTCTCCATATTCCTTCTTCTAATCAATAATGTTTTTTATCCAACCTATCAGTTCACCCTCTCTATACTCGACTCCTCATATACTTAGCCTCTCCCTCCCAATAGAAACCTCAGAATTCCTCTCTCCAAAGGGACGTCCCGCCTCCTTTGTCTTAAAAGGAGAGCGTAAACTCACTTATCTCCCGCAGCAGACGGTGATGCATTGTCCCGGGGACTGTCAGTGATTATTTTCTCCTACGCGTTCCCACTTCCATTTTCTCTGCTCTTCGTCCGGGACTTTCCAGTGTCCACCTGTGACCCTCCTCACCGCGTCTTATACTTTCCCTTCATCCACCCGATTCTACCCTCCCTCGAATTCCCTTCCTTATACGCAAGTCCTTTTAGAATATATCAGCAAATCTATAAAATGACTTCTATTTATATTTTTAAAAACCTTTATTTATAGCTTAAAAACATATTATGACATAGGAATAGAAGAGGAAAGGACCATATGATACTTACAGAAAAGAAGATTCAAATGGATTGGGCACATCCTGAGGCACAATGGGTTTGTGAAGAATATAATTGAAGGAAAAATTGAGTGAATAGTCCGAAGAGGAAGGTCAAGGGATAAATACATAGACAACATTAAGAGGAAATTACATAAGAAGAACTTCAATGGAGTAAGGGGACTATCATTAGATGGGGAAGGATGAAGTGCTGTGGTCAACCAACTTAAGATTGAACGACCAATGACAATGATGATGATGAGGCATATCCATGACATTTAGTGGATATTTGAATGACCGCTGTTCTTATGTCTACAAAATCTTAGGGCAAGATCCATTCATTCGTTAAGTAATCTAATTTTCGTTAAGTAATCTAAGGTTATAAGGGAAGTCAGAGAAAATACTCCAGATTTCTACACGTGCAGGGCCCCATCCTCATGTATTTCTTTAAACATTTCACAATGAACGTACGTCCTACCCTTCTTCATTCCGTCCATAAAGCCTATTCTCTTTCTTCCCCTTCCCCGCTTGCCCAACATCCTTCCCTCTATCACGGCCTTGAGTAACCCATGATTACCCTTCCAATCACCTTCCTTCCCTCCTCCTAATCTCATCCAGAAGTTTCCTCTCCTCACCAACCATGTCAATGACTTCCTCGTTTGTCATCCATTCCGTCCAACACACCTTATCCATTCTCCTGCACAACCACATCTCGCACGCCTGTAGCCTATTCTTATCCTCTTCAGATTCTGCCCCATAAAACGCTACTCTCCGCATCAGTTTCTTCAACAGAATCTTCTTTATATCCTTACCCAATGTCCACGTGATCAGTTCCCAGCTATTACTAAACTCTTCTTTCGCTAACCCTTTTCTCCTCCATTTTACAGAGATTAATTTGTTTTCGTTGCAATTTTTTAAGAAAATATTGCATTAAATGAACAAGTATACTTGATGAAGGTGGCAGTTGCAGGCTTGGTGGATTTTCTTAATGATAAGAGTAAAGGAATCACTGAAAATTCAGTGGAATATTTAGTATTCACCACGACCATAGTTTCGATGCTAAGCATCATCATCAGGTGAATATAAAAAATGTTGAGGTTCTTATATACGTAGGGTTGACAAAGAGCCGGAAGAAAATGGTTGGAATGTTGGAATTTAGTGGATGATGAAGAAGTTATTCTTACTTGTTGTTGATATTTATTACCACACCTCCCTCTTCTTGTACCTTGTCCTGAAATTCTCATAACAGAACTTGATGAGGATACGCAGCATCGAAAACATGGTTGTAAATGATTAAATATACTTATGAAATTGTAATTTTTCTTTTACCCTAGTCACAAGTATACTCTACAAGGAAATTTTTAACTCAGAATCATCTTTGCCAATATTGTGTTGAACAGTTCATATTCTTTAATTAAATTCAAAAAAGCTGCAAGTCCATGGATGCGTATAGATCAACAATCTTTTTTATTTATTCTCACTCACACCACCTAACAGATTTATAACATAGGACACGTTACTTACAATTAACTTTGACGACAATAAAGAATACCTCGTAATACATGTATACTGTTTGATTCGTTCTCTGATAGATAGTGTGGTAGAGAAAAGATAAATTTCTAATTGTATTCAAAGAACAAAAAGCGAAAAACCAAATATATTGGCAAAGATAATAATAAATATAGTTAAATTTTTAGAGAATTTCCAGGTATCGTCATCTTAAAATCACATCGTAACAACATGTTTTAATAATTTATATTTGCAAATGAACAAATGATCAGGTTCGTGATAAGAATATCTTATTCATTCAGATAGGGTACATTTTCATTCACTAGGTTCTTCGCGCCAAAATAGTGACAATCGTAAGCCTTGTGGAATGACAATCAAGTGCACATATGACCACACAGCCAGCTATTCGCGCCAATTTGGTCGCAGAGGACGTTTTGTTTCCCACGTCCCCGCCATCTCGCCCGCGCGCCTGACAGAACGATTCCCGCTAGTTCGCATTCAACTCGCAAAGTGACGGAATTTAAGAGTACGCGCGTGGATGCATGCACGGGAATCGATGGCACACCAATTCATTTCAAGTGCGTAATAGGATTTCGCTCTCTTTTACGTTCGCAACGGTTTCATAGCTTCCCGCGATCTACCACCTTGATCGGACGATAACGTCGCGGGACTGTTTGCCAAGGCAAGCTCGAATCTTTCAAAAAACTGTCCATGAGATGCACTATTACAGCACAAATCGGCATGCATCATAACAGGAAGAACGTGATACACATTTTTGTACTTTTTTCCACGAGATTAATGATAATAATATATCGGGTACGAAAGCCAGACCACCAGCCTCCTGGTAGCGTACCTAGTAACGGCTTTTGCCGACTAATGGTGGACGTCTGCGTGTGGGGCTAACTACCCCACACGCGGTTAAACTGGTTCCAAAAAATATTACCAGGAAAGCCACCCACAACCGGCCACTCTCGGATGGGGGCCCTAGTACACTTGGGTGTGGCAATGAAAATTCACCACCTCAGAAGGGAGCTCGTAGGCAGTGGACGGAAGCCCTAAGGGGCGACCTCCTCGCATGCCATGCTGCCAGCAAGCCCGATCGCAGGGGGTATATGGCAAGGATACACTCTTTGTGGTGTGAGATGTCTCCGGAACACGACCATCTATCGCAGCAGAATCTGCGCGATTATGCCAACCACCTGAGAAAAAAGGAAACTCCCCACAAACCGCCAGTTCAGAGGAACACACCACCGGCCAGACCACTCTCCCCGACACTGGCAGCCTCTTCACCGCCTGAGGCGAGAACAACATTTGTGTCAGTATCTCGGCCAAATGGGGAGAAGCTGGTCAGGCCGTCTATGAACTGCGAACGCGGTTGTTAAGCACCATTAACTATGATGAAGGACAACCTAGGCAGAGAGACATCCACCGAAAGATCTGTCTGCGGGGTAACCACCTGCCCCAATTGAATGGTCTTATCGATGAAATCCTAACGGAAACGTCGGACCATTGGACGGTGAATTGCGTGGTCTATGCTGCTGCCAAAATAATGGCTCACTCCCAAAAGAACACCTCTTGAGAGGTAAAAGCAGGAAAGAGGCTGGAACAGTTGGAGGGCAAGATCACGCAGGCGAGACGACAGGCGTCGAGAATCCAGTTTGTGATGGAATATATCCTATCTGGGCAAACTTTCACTCCCAAAGTTCGGCGCATAGGGCACAGTCTAAGATACAACCATCACACACTGAATAAAAGCGTGCAGCTTACCACTAAGCGGCACGCGGTCGATAGAGTACGAGCACTCACCACTGCCCGGAAAAAACTCCTTAAGAGGAGTAGGGCCGTGAGGGACAATTCCACCTTTCTCCTTCGCCCGTCCCGTCTCTTTCGACCACCTCCGCCTGTCAATGAATCTCCGCCATCCGTTCAAGAGGTTGAACGTTTCTAGAAGGATATCTACGAAACGTCCAAGCCATTCAACGGAGACACTCCGGTCATTGGTCTCTTTAAAGAGTTGTGTGACCACCACCTACAAGATGTGGATGGACCTCTTTCAGTCACAGAAAGTGACGTGAAGAAGTACTTCTCTGGGAAGAAGAACTTCTCGGCTCCAGAAATCGATGCCGTGAATAACGTCTGGTGGAAGAAATTTACTTCCACCCACCAACACCTCGCCAGAATCTTCACGTCCTTTCTGATAGGTAGAGATCCTATTCCACCTTGGCTGACTGAGGGACGCACGGTTTTGATACCTAAGAAGGGAGACTTGTCCAATCCAAGGAACTACCACCATATAACCTGCCTCAAAACTGTGTATAAGGCGTTCACCTCGATCTTGAGCGACCTTATCCTCCACCACGTCCAGCCTGTGTGGGAGGTGTACGAGCAGAGGGGCTCAAAGCGGGGAATCGCAGGATACAAGGACAACCTGCTAATAGATAGGTGCATATGCCAGGATGCCATCCGGCATAAGTGAAACCTATCAATGGCCTGGGTGGACTACAAGAAGGCCTTTGACACCACTTCGCATGAGCTTTTGATTGCTATGCTGAAGTTAATGAAAGTCCACCCAGATGTAGTGTTCTGCATCCAACGCCTGTTACCACTCTGGAAAACGCGTTTTGTTCTGACTTCAGGCAAGCGGTCAGTTTCCACAGAGTTGGTTACATACCACCGTGACGTTTTCCAAGGCGGAAGCTTGAGCCCCTTACTGTTTTGCATTTCCCTCCTACCCCCTACCCCTTAGGCTGCGACGAGGTAGAGGATACATGTGCGGTGTTCCAGGTGACAGGAAGCATAAGGTCACCCATTTATTTTACATCGATGACCTGAAGCTTTATGTTTCTAATGCGAAAGACCTTCGCACTGCCTTGGACACCGTACTGGAATACAGTGAGGCTATAGGGATGGAGTTCGGATTGGACAAGTGTGCATCTACTTCGCACACATGACCCAACAGCAGCGTAGCCACTCATCCGATGGGCGTCGGACGTGACAAGGATTACTTCCCAACCCCCCTCGAGTCTCCGGCCTTCATGATGGCAATAAAACCTGATGCTTGCCGGGGACTCGGAAGGATGTGTTACAACTGTAACAAAAATAAATAATCTATCATTTTAAATCATAGGTCACTTTGTCAACGAAATAAACGTTGATTTTGTGGACAGAATCGAAGGGTGTGATCCTCAGAAAAAATATTTATTTGATTGTGCTTGACTATGTATGACTATAAAACCTGTATTTTTCATATGTTGTCATTTAATTAAATAATTAACTTACTGCTTACGTCCAGAAACATCTCAAGGCCAATTACATTGGATAAATAACGAGAGTTAATAAAAACAAATTATCAAATTACTATACATTAACTAAAATCAGAAAACAAATAAACACCAAACTAAATATAACTAAAGTAGCGTTGAACAATGAACAAGATAAGACATACAGACAAAGAGCAATGGACACATAAATGAATGTTTGGGTGGATGTTCGAACGGGCGAAAGGATGTGGAACAACGGATTATCTCAGAGCCTTCTTAACTAAAGATAATCTGATAAAAGAGATACCGTATGACCGAAGAAGCGATAGAGGAACCAGCTTCCGACCTCAGCGGAAGCGGAAGAGGTCAAATGACGTAATCCTGGACAGTTATAGATAAAGATAAATCTACAAGTGGTTCGGAAACGTGTTCATTGAAGGGAGACTGTGTACAAAATGGTTATGATATTTTTTAACCTCATATTCCTGTTGTTGCACGCATATTTCAGGTTTCGGCCGCGTTCATGTTTAAAATACAACAGTTTCGTCAGCTATCCTGCTGGGGTCTTCAGGTGAAGAATACCGAGAAAGCTTTTTCTTCCGCTTTGTATAGGCAAATTTTGGGAGACAAATATGTGCCGGCATTGTGGCCTATTGTTTTGCTGCATTCTTCACTTGAAGACGCCACCAGGACAGCTGGTGAAACTTGTATTTTAAACATGAACGCGGCCGCAACCCAAAAGATGCCTGCCACAACATTGCATCACCATGGAAATCTGAGACTCACGTTCCTGTGTCATAAACCGATGAACTTTCGTTAAAAGGTAGGTATTGAAAAAGAAATTAATTTGATTTAGTTTTGAAAAAATTCATCCCAAATTTTAAACTATGGACACCAAGGTTAGGTACTTTCCGTCCTCAGTATGCGATATCGAATGATCTAAGTAAGAAACCCAATCCAAGAAGATGATATTTTCACTGAAACGTTTTATGTACGTTACCCCATTAGCGGTTTGTGTCGTTTGAGTCAATGATTTTGTGGACAGAATCTAAGGGTGTGATCCTCAGAAAAAATATTTATTTGACTGTGCTTGACTATGTATGACTAAAAAACCTGTATTTTTCAGTATGGTACGTCTAACTGATCAAATTTTAATTCATATAAGATACTCGTTAGGTCTATCACATGCATAAATTTTGGGACAAATTGATTTTATTATTACTTTCTTTATTTTATTATTCAAGTTTGCAATATCTGCATGGGATACAAGTTGATTTATTTGTTGTGTGCGCCTATATTTTGTATCTAATGATTTTTGTACGCCAGAATGACTGTCTTGGTATGAAGTCGAGAAAAAGTCGCTATGTATACGAGTCTCAGTACTTGGCTTATATACCTAACTAGCAGACCTGCTGCCTGCTTTGCAGGCAGTCTCTGCCTGGTGTGCTCTTGAAGTGAACTTGGTGTTTTTCCTTTTATTTTGCACTACTCAAGTGGAAGCAGTGGGAAATGTGGCTAAATGAGTGTATATATAAAAATGAAAAAACATTCAGAATAATTTATCTTCCCCAAAACAGTAATTGCATTGTTTTAAGCCTTTCCGTCCCATGCAAACTTGAGAGAGAAATAAGATGGCGCGAACTTAAGGCGCGATTAGGAGTGCGCCAAATGTATTCACTCATAGGTATTTGAGTACCCGAATGAATACATGGGTACTCGACGAATGCATGAGTAGCTGAATGAGTACATGAGTACCTCGATGAGTAGATGAATACCCGAATGAATACATGAGTAGCTGAATGAGTACATGAGTACCTCGATGAGTAGATGAGTACCAGAATGAATACATGAATACCTCGATGAGTAGATGAGTACCCAAACGAGTACTTGAATACCTCGACGAGTGGATGAGTACCCGAATGAATACAAGGACAACAACTTCAGCGCCTCATCGAATGCTTGAATACCTGGTTGAATACTCCCGAATACGAGAACCTCGGCTAGGCGAGTATCCGAGTACCCACCTCGATGACTACAGCTGTTCATTCGACGGCTAAGGTACGCACGACTCACATGGTTAACACTACCCGCTGTGCCTTGAGTATTGGGATTTTAGAGGGAGTTGTATGAATGCCAAGCGGTGGCCATTTGACCACCTAACATTTGACTTATGCCTTGGAAATTCTCAAATACACATGAAAGGCCAAAGTCTCTTTTCTGCCACGGCATCGGGGTGGCTTGCAGGACTTTACTGTTAGTAATCATTACTGTTAGTTTTGCTCTTGGTAAAATAATGAAAATAAATGTCTATAGTAACATGGGAAATTAAGACATTAAATTTTATGAGAACAACATAAAAACATCACTAGTGTTTAAATGGAGACATATTTAGAGTTCATCGACAGAAAAATAGGTTGCTTGACATGCTCCGGCGTCAGCATGGCCCGGTGATTAGTTATTATATTTTCGCCGCAGCTGAAAACCCGCTCTGACGGAACGCTAGTAGCAGGGAAGGCTAAATATTTATTTTCCAGTTGAGAAAGTTTGGGGAGATTATGCTCATGACATTTCCACCATCGGAGAGGGTTTTCACTTATTATGGGGTAACTTATATATGCCGAAACCTCATCCAGTTTCTCCTGCTCTAAGGTTTGAACTATGTCATCTCGAATAAATGCCAATAATTTGCATTTTTTTCTTTTTAGGGCATTCATCATTCTGATCACATGTAGAAGTATTTGCATTCATTGCTTCCTCATCTTCTTTCAGCATCATTCTTTCCTCGGTCAACATACTCTCTTCCTCATTGAGGTATTTATTTTTAAACCTAGGATCCAAAAATGTTGCCAACATCAAGAAGTCGGCCTTTTCATACCACTTATTAAATGGCTTCCCCAATGCTTGACGCATTAAGTATTTTATGTTCTTGCACTCTTTTTTTAACATCAGTTCCTCTTCATAATTCACCAGCACCTCTTCTGTCATATCACTGGGCGGAAACTCTTTAGCGAAGATATTGGCCAGTCTTTCCTCCTCAATTTTTAGCTCTTCCTTCGTCAAACAAGTAGAGTATATAGAGCTAATGAGATCATGCTGCTGATCGTTGGGGAGCCTGTAGGTTATCGGTATGATACCTGACGCCGTCACGTACTCTTCACCGCACATTTCCTCTGTGATATCATGAAGAGGTCTCAAGACTTCTAGAACTTTTTCTAGCAATTCCAATTCCCTTGGGAGTAATTTTAATTCCTCTCTTTTGCTTTCTCCTAGGGCTTTGTTGACATTTCTTACAAAAAAGCATATTTGTTTAAAGTCTGACCACCACCTGGTGGGACAAACAGACGGAATTTCAATTTGCGGCATGTTTAGGACCTCTTGTGCAAACTTTAAATCGCGTTTAAATTTCCTGAATAATCGCAAAGCCCGAATTCCCCTTAGCTTCTCAAGTACATTCCTAATCGGTGTCAAGTTCAACAATGATTGGCAGCCTAAGTTCATAACGTACCCGAAACAAGAAACCTTTTCCACTTCCATGTTTTTCTAGGCTTTCTGAAAATTTGCTCCATTGTCTGAAACAAAACAAGTGACATTTCGATGCAGAGATATTCCTCACTCCTCCAAAGTTTCCGAAATTGCTATTTCCAAATTCAAAGCTGTGTGCTCCTTATCCAAGTGAGTGCACTCAAAAAAAAACTCTTCATTGTGAAGTCTTCACTTATTAGGTGAGCAGTTAGGGAAACATACGGGTCCATAGTGATACTCGTCCAGGAATCTGTGGTGAAACAAATATTCATGCGAGGCAGCAACTCGCCTTTAACTCTACCCTTTGTTTCCTCATACATATTCCTTATTAATTTCTCTGTGAGGTACTTCCGGGATGGCAACTTGTACGAGGGTATGTTAATTTCGCAAAATTTTTGGAAGCCACGCTTCTCAACTAAGTTGAAAAGTTGCATATCAACAGCTAAATAATATGCAAGAGCATTATTTCTTTGTTGCTGCCTCTGTGAAATTGATTGTTTCAAGAATATGATCTCTGAAATTAAAGTAACAACAATGTTAAATGTATTAAGCAACATTTGACTTAATGGAAGTTTCATCAGTGCGTGCATAATTTCAAGTGAAGTTAAGAAGTAAAATTCATGCTCCAAGAAAAGTATATTGCTTGTCAAGAAATCAAAAATCGTGGAATAGTTTAATCAAACCTGTTGCTTACCTTCATCATAAAACGTCTTTATTCTCAATGTTATGTGTCAGTCGGGAAAATAGCAGTTTATATGCATAGCAATGCATATTATTTAGCTGTTGATATGCTAGAAAAAGTTCTAGAAGTCTTGAGACCTCTTCATGATATCACAGAGGAAATGTGCGGTGAAGAGTACGTGACGGCGTCAGGTATCATACCGATAACCTACAGGCTCCCCAACGATCAGCAGCATGATCTCATTAGCTCTATATACTCTACTTGTTTGACGAAGGAAGAGCTAAAAATTGAGGAGGAAAGACTGGCCAATATCTTCGCTAAAGAGTTTCCGCCCAGTGATATGACAGAAGAGGTGCTGGTGAATTATGAAGAGGAACTGATGTTAAAAAAAGAGTGCAAGAACATAAAATACTTAATGCGTCAAGCATTGGGGAAGCCATTTAATAAGTGGTATGAAAAGGCCGACTTCTTGATGTTGGCAACATTTTTGGATCCTAGGTTTAAAAATAAATACCTCAATGAGGAAGAGAGTATGTTGACCGAGGAAAGAATGATGCTGAAAGAAGATGAGGAAGCAATGAATGCAAATACTTCTACATGTGATCAGAATGATGAATGCCCTAAAAAGAAAAAAATGCAAATTATTGGCATTTATTCGAGATGACATAGTTCAAACCTTAGAGCAGGAGAAACTGGATGAGGTTTCGGCATATATAAGTTACCCCATAATAAGTGAAAACCCTCTCCGATGGTGGAAATGTCATGAGCATAATCTCCCCAAACTTTCTCAACTGGAAAATAAATATTTAGCCTTCCCTGCTACTAGCGTTCCGTCAGAGCGGGTTTTCAGCTGCGGCGAAAATATAATAACTAATCACCGGGCCATGCTGACGCCGGAGCATGTCAAGCAACCTATTTTTCTGTCGATGAACTCTAAATATGTCTCCATTTAAACACTAGTGATGTTTTTATGTTGTTCTCATAAAATTTAATGTCTTAATTTCCCATGTTACTATAGACATTTATTTTCATTATTTTACCAAGAGCAAAACTAACAGTAATGATTACTAACAGTAAAGTCCTGCAAGCCACCCCGATGCCGTGGCAGAAAAGAGACTTTGGCCTTTCATGTGTATTTGAGAATTTCCAAGGCATAAGTCAAATGTTAGGTGGTCAAATGGCCACCGCTTGGCATTCATACAACTCCCTCTAAAATCCCAATACTCAAGGCACAGCGGGTAGTGTTAACCATGTGAGTCGTGCGTACCTTAGCCGTCGAATGAACAGCTGTAGTCATCGAGGTGGGTACTCGGATACTCGCCTAGCCGAGGTTCTCGTATTCGGGAGTATTCAACCAGGTATTCAAGCATTCGATGAGGCGCTGAAGTTGTTGTCCTTGTATTCATTCGGGTACTCATCCACTCGTCGAGGTATTCAAGTACTCGTTTGGGTACTCATCTACTCATCGAGGTATTCATGTATTCATTCTGGTACTCATCTACTCATCGAGGTACTCATGTACTCATTCAGCTACTCATGTATTCATTCGGGTATTCATCTACTCATCGAGGTACTCATGTACTCATTCAGCTACTCATGCATTCGTCGAGTACCCATGTATTCATTCGGGTACTCAAATACCTATGAGTGAATACATTTGGCGCACTCCTAGCCGCGATTGCCGGCGGGGCCCGGAATGCGTTGAAATGCCTCTTTTTCTTTTTAAGTAGGCACACATATAAAAAGCAGACACATTTACATGTTCAACATTGATGAAAGATAATTATATTTTGTGTAATAAATTTGAGTTGAAAATTTTATTCGAGTGCTTTCGGATATACAATATGTTTGGTCCTACCGCCCTCTGCAAAAACAAATGACTTTTTCGGCTGTTCCACTCATGAGCGTGCAGCATATAATTGACCGTGTGAAAAGCATGGATTTTCCAGATTTAATTCACGCACTTGAAGCGATTTACCTTGTGCATTGTTGATTGTCATTGAGAATGCAAGGCAGACGGGGAACTGTAGTCATTTGAAATCAAATGGCATGTCAGTGGGAATGATGGGAATACGTGGAATAAGCACATCTTCTCCTTTTGATTGCCATTCAGAATTGTCGCTTCGATGACGTTTGGTATCAATGGTTTGACAGAGAGCCTGGTTCCATCGTACATTCGTGGTGCATTAATGTTGAGAATTATAGGTGCGCCGAGTTTGAGTGACAATTTGTGCGGTGGTATACCAGAAAGATCCAACGAATTTAAAAATTCAATAGGATAGTTAAACATCTCGTCCGCATTCACGACGCTATTAATCGATTTGTAGGTGACAGACTCGCCCGAAATTCGTTCATGGATGGCGTAGTTGATTTCATTGACGTCGGTGTTTTTTGCTACCAAAATAGCGCGTTCGCAAAGCCATCGGTTATTTTTGTAATTGGTGACAACTTGTGGAAAAACTTTCTGAAATTATTGTTCGATCGATGGGACAATGATATAAAAGTTCAACGGAATTGAAATATATTATTTGTGTCGTCATCAACTGGTACTTTTCCATTACCGATTTCCAACAGCTGTTTTTAAAATAAGGCTAACACATTTCGCTGATTTACGCGGATATTGGTCGTTAACGTGAGTTTTTGTACATGTCTCCAAAGATGCGACGCTTTGAGGAAAGCGTTGTGCTCATCAGCTGGTGTTGAATTTGGCATTACTGATCTGTTCCACTCTTGAGCATGCAACGTATAATTGACCACGCGAAAAGCATGGATTTTCAAGATTTAATCCACGCACTTGAAGCGATCGACCCTTGTTGATGTCATTGAGAAGGCAAGGCGAACGGGGAACTGTAGTCGCTTGACTACAACTATCAAATTAGTCACTGAACCTGGCTTTCAAAAGCCTACAGGAGTGAATAGCCATTCATAAAATTGCTATTAAATGGGTATAAAGCCCGGTTGCCAAGGAAATATCTATTGTTGAAAAAGAAAGAAAAATTGATGAATTTAGAGATAAAAACGCAGCACCTGGACAAAAACAAAGAGTATAAGAAAATTGAATGGAAGAATTAAATACTACATTTTTTTATGCGTTCTATCATGTAAAGCTCCATCCAATATCTTGAGTGCAAGTAATTTTTAAAAAACCAAATGAAGAAACACCTGCACCGAATTCAATGCTTATCTTATGGGTGTCAGTGTTAACAATATTGGGGTAAAAACAGCATCATAATTTGCCACCTACCAAACCAAATTTACTATCAAATCATACAGACAGACTATCCACATTTAATGCACCAAACCTCATTTCTCTAGCTCAAAACTTGAGAGAGATATAAACAAAATGGATACAGAATGACCGACTTACTGACTGACTGACAAGCTACAAAATTAATACATAAAGACTAGCAGACCTGCTGCCTGCTTTGCAGGCAGTCTCTGTCTGGTGTGATCTTGAGGTTAACTTGGTGCTTTTACTTTTTTTTGCACTACTCAAGTGGAAGCAGTGGGAAATGTGGCTAAATGAGTTTATATGTTTCCCAAAAATGAAAAAACATTGAGAATAGTTTTTGAAACATAAGTAAACATTTTGGAGTAAAAAAAGTCATAATATTCATTTTTCTGCGCAATGCTCACTGAAGTTGACTGAGATGAGTTCCATTTTTGAGATACAGTCACCCCGAAGATTGGTTAGTCATAGCTAAAAAGATGAGGACAATAATTCCGCCTTCTATCACACAGAGAGCCACACAGAGAGCCAAGGCGTTTTTTGCACATTGCTTTGTTTTAGGTGCCCCACTGGCAATTTCACTTCCCCAAAACAGCAAGCACGGGAGCAATATTTGACATTCATTAACAAATACTGGTAATGAATTATCTCCGAGGTCAGTTTCTCCCACATTCATATAGCATTCGTAATGGTATAAGTAATACTTCTAAACTTTCCACGTGAAGTTTGTACCTATATTGAGACAGAGGCACACGCAAATGTATTGGAACGCTTACGACCTTTGGTATTTATCCAGAAACTTGAATGCATGGAAAACTGTTGAGGTTCATTTCACTTACGCCAGCTAATCGTATATCTTATGGAATAAAACCAAATCAAGGGAACACTTAATTGATTATATTAACGTTGAGTTTACAGAAATCTGACACAAGCCTTATTGTTTTGGAGTGGCATACATTTAAACATTCGCCGGGATAATTTCGAAATATCTTCACTAATTGTCGAATTTCGCCTTCATTCACGTAAAGTAGCTTTATATCAAGGGAAATAAAAGAAACCAGAGAGAAAGAATTTCATAAAAGGTTAATCGCTAACTAATTAACACATGACTCTTGTCTACTAATTTCGTTAATTGAAAGAAAATACTACGAACATACTTGACTGCTGCTTCTGCATAAGTGTAAAAAGGTTGGTGGTTTACATACGAATTATACACTTCAGGAATTACAGCAACCACTCCAGTGAAAAAATTCCACTAAACTATAGTATTATGCCAGAGTCACTTCATCACATATGCTTCATTTTTGTGAAAAAAATTTCCATATCTTCTTAAACATGTGGCTAAGATCCTTCGCCAAAATTAAAAAATAACCCACTTTCATTTGACATAATTAAAAATATAGTAATACAGATATCGTAGTGCAATCAACATTTACCTGAAAAAGATAAATTTACAACGCTTATATGCCCACACGGTTTGTAACTGATTGCAATTTAATGAGTACTGTTTGTTTACTTCACCGTTGCTAGCCTAAATAAATTCAACCTTGTTAAGCAGTTTTTACGCATTATTAGATTTATCGCCACGGTTTTTTGCATTTTTCTTTGCACCACCAACTGCTAGAAATCCAAAACTACTGCCAAATCATACAGACAGAGAATCCACATTTAATGCACCAAACCATATTTCTCTAGCTCAAGAATTGAGAGAGGAAAAAACAAAATGGATACAGAATGACTGACTGGCACGCTACAAAATTAATATATATAGATTATCAAACCATATAATTACCTAGATTTGTCTGTCAGTCTATAACTCTGCACGGGGAGTTGTGATCGAGAATTCAATTTCTTTGAAAATTCAATTCATTTATATACCTACTTTTCATCATATACGTAATATTAGAATCATATATTCAGCCCCAGCAAAAATCGTATTAGACAATATCGATATTTTTAATCCAAATGTTTGGTGTCTACGGTTTAAAAATATATTACATATCAATATATATAATGACCACTTTTTATAATTTGTTCTTCTTTTTTCGAGTTTTGGTGATAAAATAAGAACAAATCAAAAAATATAGCCAAATTAATAAATACATTATCGTAGATGTGAAGGATATTGGTTACCATGTTAAACAACATATTGGTATATATTTAATGAGGTAATGGTCTATGCATTTATTGAACAAATGTTAATTAATGTTAATTTGAGGGTATCTTACCCTTGATTTCTATTAAAATTTTGGACGGGAGATTTTACAATCGAGGAATTCTTAAAGAGATTGCTTTATTTTTTTATTATTGAGATTTTATAAGACATGCGAACTTCTGGTCAAGCACTAGATTCGAATATTGGTAGGTAAAACTAAATTCCACCACATCCCGCCTGATACTTCTCTTTTTGTCCGTATTCCATGTAGCATGGATACTATGAACATGTTGAATGCTGATTTGATGGCATTTGCATTTGAAAAGAACTGCATTTCTGTAAAATTAGTGAACAGTGAAAAAAAAACAAATATCAGTTATGGACCCAACATTTAGGTTTCGATCTCCATAATTATTTTCGTAAAAATAGCAGAAAACACACGTGGAAAAATGTTTATTGAAAAAAATAACTCTCTCGGTATGTTTATCTGGATATGCGTCTGTCTATATATCAGTCCAACGCTGCAATACAATAAATGATTATACACCAATTTCGCGGAGGGGGAAGAGGGTAGCAGTATCTTAGGCCATGTACTGCATGTTAGTAAGTTCACCAACGTAGAACTCTCATAGCTTCTGGTTTGACTGCGCGTTGTTCTCTTTACTGCTATTTCGTCCTCGCCTGGTGGTCATGGGAGCGTGCAGGGTTCGACCTTGAACTTAGACGAATGCTGCCTACCTGGTGTGGCATCACCTCATACCACACATACTTTAGGTGGCTTGCACGGCATTTCGTAGATGTAGAAGTAACTGATTGTAGAATGCGAAAAAATTATTGACAACTCGTGAATTTTTTGGTGGAAAAGTTTATTTTTGCCATTCATTCCTTTTCTCGATCGTATTTCTCGATCGATTTCTTGGTACCATCTCTGTTAAATTTAATTATGCAGGCTGCTGCTTGAGGACGCCGCGATCTACGGCAACTGTGGCGTGGGCTCCTGGCATCCACGTGAACATATTCGCACGTGCGCACAGCAATCGGTCGATCGCCCTTTTCAAAAAAAATAAAAGAAGAAAATATAAAGTAAAAAAACAAGAAAAGTGACACTCGCACAGAATCGCGAGATCGTTCTCCAGAGGGGAGAGATATCCCTTTCGCACCGGAATGCTAATGGAATGCATCCAACGCTCGGCAGTGAAGTTGACACCCAAAAGGATGCAATGAGCTTCCAAGAGTTTCAGGGAGAGAGAGATAGAGAGAGATGCAACGCGAACGGCTGAGCCGACGGGAAGGGAAGGCATAAACAAATAAAAAAACACAAAGAAAAGAAATGCAAGGAGGAGAAGCCATAACCATTCGTCCAAGTAAACCTTAAGTGCAGGGGGAGATAAAAAATCACGCATGTGGGATTGCGCGCGCGAGCGGCGATTTTCAAATGTTTCCTCATCGCGATATCTTCCCGACCGTAAAAAAATCTCTATGCCCTATACTATAGCTCTCTGCAAAACTATCCCTCCCATTTTCGCAACGCCATTCAAGTTCGTTCCTCGGGCTCTACCGGGAGGAGTATCGCTCGTTATCATCCTGCACAGAGAAGCACAGCCAGGCAAGATGAGGAAGACTATAGGGAATGGTTGATTTGTAGGGAAGGAAAGAAGTAAAGGAAGAGGAAAAGGACGTGCAATAATGCAATGGGTCGAATGGGAAGTGGGATCGATATCACCCTGTGATATCTCTCACCCTAGGAATAAAATGCCACAGATTTAAGAGGGGAATAAGATTGGTGCTTCTCGATTTACGCGCGGCGATAGACGACTATCGAAAGCAGCATCCGGTAATCTCAAGGCAGACAAATGAAATACAGCTCCAATTCGGCTTTTCATGGGTGTTGTGTAGAAACCATGAATATGTATATTCATGGTAGAAACCAAGGAGGTTAGAAAAGAAATGGAGGCGACATACCACTTGATTCTTGAAGGCAATTCCGCCATTGCAGTCGGCACAGTTTAGACCTTCCTCTGGCTTACAAGTCCGGCGGTCGCGTTCGATTTTCGTAAAATCTAAGTTAAAAACCACAGACAAGGCGATGTTTTGTGACTGGTTTGGCAACAACTACTCGGCACAAAATCCTTCCCAAGCACCCCTATTCTTGCTTCACTTTCGCCCATGAGTGTTCACGGTCATGCCTCCTCCATTTCATTTAAACCTCCTTGGTAGAAACCTTATTGAACAAGGACTCGACACGGTCGAAATTCAGAAAATCCGAGGATAGGACGTCACAGCCCCCGGAAAATCTCAAATTTCTAATGGCACTATTTGAAATTTTCGTGGCTATGACGTAGGTAACAATTTCGTCTTTTTCGAGGCTTGGTGATTCTGAAGCCATACAGAATAGGGCACCACGTCTGTCTGCACAGTCCATCTCGCTGCAAATGGATGAGCATGCTGTTATATATTGCTTCGGTTGGCTCTTGGGAGGATAGCTCCCAATATACCTTGTCTATAATGCTCCTTTGTTTTAAGGCACACTTTATTTAAATGTACATTTGAGTAAGGATGAGCGCTCTGAACTGAAGGAAGCGCAAGCAAATAAGACTCTCAAATCATGCGATAAGAACGAAGCGCATGACCAACTGAATTTTTAATGGGAATATTATAGAAACTTGAGTAAAAAGGGAAAAACTTTTTGCTGGATGGATGTAATTTAACAACAGCTGTATCTCATCCAGTGCGATTGGTGGGGTACATTCATCATTTTGTCACTATCATAAAAGTACATAAAATATTCTTTTCTATTCTTACCCCTGGACTACCGGTTGTTTGAACGGATAGGCAGATAACGGGCGTTAAATGCTCTTTCATTTTCATACAAATACATTTTAATATAATGAAGTCAGTTGTATTTATATGTTTGTGTGTGTGTGGGTTTATTAAAATTAATCGTTGGTCACAAGGAGTCTATGGACCAAATTTCAGATCGATTGGATGAGGGGAAATGGGTTTGTACGTACACAGACAAGCAGACAGACAGTATGAGCTAATATAGAGGGAGTGAAAATCAAGGAGCGAGAAAAATAAAGAAAGCACAGCCTGGGGAGTAAGAGAGGAAGCAAGTCTGGTGCAACAGCGTGAAATATGCCGATCGAGACAAAAATAAAGGAGACAGACGCCAGTATCGCCAGTGATCGCGGAGCAGCTGATGCGAGACGCATGCCGATTATCATCTTATCTTGCCTGGAATCATTTACTCCAAATTAGGCCTCTCATAATTGGATTCACAGTTCAGTAATTTATTATCATTCATCAAGGTACTACACTACTGAGTGGAATTCTGATCATTAAAATGCTGGCTTAGCGATTTTTCCTCTAGGAAAAGGATTATTTTAATAGATATCCTTCGCAATTTTTTCGTTAAAACATTAAACCTTTTATGCTTGGTCCAAGATACCATCTCCCTAGTCGAGGATCTCGCATATTGCTAAAACGAAATACAATCTACAAAAAGGGAGGAATCAGACGAGATGCTATGGAACGAGGTGCTGATGATGATGCAGTGCATCGAAAACCGGGTCGATTTAAAATATTTATCTGTGGAAAATTGCTACTTCTAAGTTCTTATTATGAAATCTCTTTTTTAGGGTGGGTTAACACTGGCAAGTTACTCCCGCAAGTTTCTTTTGCAAGAGTTTAAGAGGAATTTCACTCTATCGAAACATTTTTCACAAGTTAGTGTAGAGGCACATGTTGCTGTTTACATTGGCAGCAATACGCTTATACAAAGAGACTTGTCGAAACTTTTAAAGTTCTGCAAGTGGACTTACAGAACCGTTCCCATGTGGAATTTACGTCAAAATTCGCTTACTGCAAGTAACTTGCACAATAAACTTGCCAATATAAACCCACCTTTCCGCTCGAGGTCCTTCCCACAATTTCCTTATTTTCATCAACTTATGCTCTTTTATTTAATGCCATACATATTTTAGATAGGTTTTCCATTTAATGGATCAGCTTTCAGTAAAGCTATCAGTAAGGTAATATGAGGTTAGTTAACTCGTGGTTAAAAAATGAAAATGAGTCTTTGGAGATGACTAATACGCAACTTCTGCACGAAGCGCAATAATAGGTAATGAGGGTTATGGATCGGACACCAATACAGCGCATTCCTAGTCCCTAATTAAAACTTATATTTTACCTCTAATGCAAATATTTGTACCTACATAAGGCTTTTTGGATTATTTTTACAATGGTGAAGGTGGATGGGGACACCAATGGTGCATTATTAACGTATTTAGCCTTAATTTATTCTAGTCTTGACCTAAAATATAACACCTGGTCAATAATATCTCTCTTGTGCATAATTATTAACACCCGGGGCTTGGTTATTTACCCAGTTCAATTAAATGTGCAAATAAGGAAGGCAATTACACAGGAAAACTTAAAATTTGGTCATGATTTATTTGTTAAAAGATATGGCTTAAATTTAAATTTATTATGTCAGAGTTTATTTCCTAAGCTTATAATAATAATTAATTGGTATTATTACGTTACCAAATGAGCATTGTATCTTTTAAAAGTCAATACTGTACTTACTGTACCATTTCAAAATTAATGACACAATTTACAAATAATTTGGCACACATCTTTTATCCTGGATTCTTTATCTTGGCATACAATATAGTTGGTAACCCCAAAACAAAATCTCTTCCAAAAGGTTACTACATTTTGAAGGTGTTTTTCTGATATATTAAAAAGATGCTGAGGCTTAAATTCATTTTTATGATTAATTAACTCACACATATATTCTTACAATTCATCCAATAACTGCATAAAAGCTGGCTTTGTTAAGCCCTGAAACCTGCAGCCAAGATTACCGTTATCTATGAGTCTCAGTTGTGATAAGTATGCGACTTTTGTCAATCAATCATTCGAATTTATCAGCATTTTGCTTCTTTTGTTGCAACGTACACATTGCAAATCTTGAGCAAAATGACTATTTTCTCCATACTAAAGAAAGGAGCAGAGATATGCTTACAAAAGCTGGCGCACGTACAGAGTACGTCGTCTCTAATCAATTTGCAAAGCCAATTTCATCTGGAACGCGAAAATGTCCTTCCCAATGGAACATTTCCTCACTAATTAGTTCGCACTCACCCCCCCTTACCACCCTTAACACCACCACACTGCGGGGAAGTGAAAAAAAATCACCGCCGTCCACCGCGCCCCTGCCACTGCCAAATGAAACTAATTCGCGTCGAACCTTGAGTCACGATCGCGTGTTGTTTTCGGTCGCAGCGCTCGGTAAAGTGAATACCATTTGCCAGATGGGACGTCATTACGCTTACAGTCGCCACGCTCACGAAACGCTGGAACGCGGAATAAATCGTGACGATATAGCTTCCAGAGCGTTGCTTGATCGAATGCAGCCGACGATAACTGCTCGGGCGTGACGGAGTTATTAATGCGATCTCAAAAACCTCACCCCGGAAATTGATACGGATCAAGTTCAGATCGACATTTTGAAAAGCACACACACAAACAACATGCGGTTTCCTTCGGGACGTGACGTAAAAGCACGTCCTTGCGATGCCCAGCCTCTCGCATAAAAAAGTCTTGCATGCTGTGGACACAACCAAGAGAGATAGCTTTCTGACAATCTCCATAAGGGGCCCTCAAACACACTCACGCATGGTAACCACAGCCTGATCTATGACAACGTGGAATTGGAATGAATTCGGTGTCAGCCATATTGTCCTTCCGTCTTCAACTACACATTACCTTGCTCTCTGTTGCCAAGACTAGTGAAAGAAGGTGACTCTATCTGATCATAACAGAAATTCAATATCCAATTTCATGGTACAAAACGTTTAGGAACTGTTTTTATGTATTATATACGTACGAGTTTTATTTATTAGAGGGACAGGAGACGTAATTATTGCTTTGGTCTGATGACTGCTTATAATTTTTGGAGAATTTTTTACAATTGCCTCATTATTTTCTCCAAAAAATTAAATATTTTTCCATAAATAATTACCCATTATTTCGGGAGGAGAAAATAGACATGTTGTTTTGCAGCAGCAGCTTGTTCGTGTCCTTTATTTATTTAATGATAAGGGCCAATCAGCCACCATGAAGTTGGCTTCTTCCATGAAAATGATATATTGGTATTAGAGCACGCTAAAATATGTCAATTCTTTACATTTACCTTCAAAAACAGCCTTTAGGGCCTTTTGCTTCGGAGTATTCCACATACAACACCGGACCAATACGCGGTCATTCCCTGAGTGATGACAAATCCACACGTTATCAAACTGGTGATCCGGATCAGCAGTCCAAGACTTCAACCCGCCTTGCCATAGGTTGGCAAAATAATGGATTCGGGTACCATATTTTTAAATCATAAGCCGTATTTTCCTCAATATAAAGCTGAAGCTGTGCTTCAAATTCGAGTATATGTTTTCTCCGTTGATACAATAGAGAAGCGTAGTTCAAATGCACGAATTGCTTTAAGGTCATAATGGAATTATATTTTTACGGGAAAATGGATTTTCAGTTCCTCCAACAGTTAAGGACTCAGATAAAGTTACCTGCTTTTCTTCTTCTTCCTCCTTCTCTATTAGGTCAGTAGCCTGTTCTTCGCTAATTCCTAGGTTTTCCTTCCATCGTCTTCTGCGACTTTCTACTCTTCGTCTTCCTTTTGGTTAGTTATCTCGAGCAATCTTTAAAGTTCCATTCCAATCCATCCTACTTTCGCGGTTGTTCCAATCATTTTTTCTTTTACGTAGCCAGGCAACAATTTTTTCAATTTTCCCCAGATAAATATTTTAATTCGACCCGGGTTTGGATGCACTGCATCATCATCAGGTGACGCACTGCATCATCATCAACCTGATGATGATGCAGTGCATCGAAACCCAGGTCGAATTAAAATATTTATCTGAGGAAAATTGTTACTTCTAACTTCTTATTATGTTCATATTCCACAACATCTCGCCTGATTCCTCCCTTTTTGAACATTTTTTTCATCTGGCATGCTCTTCTTATAACGTCGTTTCTTTCATGGACTAGTGTAGTCCTTCATGAGATTCTTCATGAAATACTTTCAACTGCATTGTCTTATCCTTCTTCCTCTTCATCATTCTCTGCTCCCCCTTTTTTTCCGTGCTAACACTGAATGATTTTCCAGTTACGTTTATGGAATGTAGACACACTTAATTGAATGAACATAGTTAACTTCACGCTTTTATAACTCGAAACCCTGAAAACGCTCTCATGTCATTATCTTTCTAATACCTTACTGGTAATCTTGTTAACAACTAATTTACAGACAATCTATTCCCAAGGCAGAATTTGAACCCATGACCTTTGGGTCACCAGGCTGATGCGTCACCGGCATGGCTGCCGCGATCGGTATTTTAAGAATAAAAATCAATTAGCGAGGAAAAATATCCATTTAGAAGATGAAACATCCACTTCTCAAAGTTAAACATAGTTTACTAACGATAGCCCAGACATTTAGTATTCAACGATGTACGATTCGCAGTAATCTCAAACATTAGTGCGACGGATTTTCCTCATGGCTCACGAGAAGCAGGTGCATTCTCATGCCGGCATTATAGCTAAGACCTGACTTACAATGCCCACGCTCTGGGGACGTTCGTGCTGCATCGTGGAATGAGCAAAAGGCGTCAATGCATTAGCGGACTGGCGATAATAAAAACGTCAGATAAGCAGCTTTAGAGCGAGAGTGAATTCCAAGGGATGCAGAGGGTTGGCAGCGCAACGCAAAGAAAAACACCGGTAGCATTAAAAAAAAAAGCAAGCCGAGGAGGATCGCGGGGAGATGGCAGTGGAAATATTCCAGCCCCCGGGAAAAATACAAGAGGTGTCGCGAAAGGGCAAACACTCCTCCATCGGGTGCTATGGCAAGATACAAACGAGATGGAGGGTGGGAGAGGGTGAGAGAGAAGCTGCGGAGGAACGCGGAGGAGGAGGATAAAATAGAATAAGAAGATGTAGGCGGAGATCCATTCCAACCCCTTTGTCGCCGGTGGCTGAAGCAAGCGCCGACATCGCCAAGGCATATCCCTCCCGCGCGCCGCAAGACGAGGGACTGCTCGCTCGGGAGATTTTAACGATCGCTTTGAACGAGTTCCAACTTTTTGTCTCGTTAGCGAGTGGAGATGGGCGCTGGCAATGGAAAAAGGGCCGTCTCGACGTGGGGTGAGTGAGTCTGGATGCTTGAGCCGCGTCACCTGCGCGTGTTTGCGTGCGTGTATGCGAGTGGTGATGTGCGGAAATAAAACTTTTTCTGCGAAACGTCTTATAAATTGATACCCAATGGGGAATGCCTACTGCAGGCGGCGATACAGCAAAATAATGCATACCAAACATTTCTTCATAACACGGAGAGTTTAAAATGTATATCACAACGGGTCATGTGCTATTTGAAAGAGGAAGGTTTAAAGAGTGCCTATAGTATCTATTTCATTATCAATATTTACCATAACCTACCTTGGAAGCTAATTGGCATGGTATAGAAGAAATACAACGGAAATCAAGCGAAGATTAGCTCACGCATGTAAGGCAATCATGATGAAAAAAATGTTGTGTTAAAAAAATAGGATTACCGATAAGGAAGCGGCAATTTCTAAGTTCTTGAAGAGTGTTGCACTGCATGGCTCAGAGACATGGACCTCGAGGTAGACTGAGGGACAATTGCATTCATTCATTCATTGGTCGTTCAATGCTAATATTGGTTGATTGCAGCCCTTCATCCTTTCCTATCTAATGCTAGTTTCCTTGCTCCCTGATAGTTCTTCTTATGTACCTACTCTTCTTTATTTGGTATGTGTATCTACCCCTTGGCCTTCCTCTAGGGACTATTCTCTCTATTTTTCCTTCAATTATATTATTTACAAACCCATTGCGCCTCAGGGTGGGCTCAATCCATCTGGTTCTTCTTTTTGGTATAGTCTTCTCTTTTCTATTCTTCTGTAAACTCGGTAAGTATGTAAGGTATCTGAACTGGCCAAGAGTCATTCGGAAGAAGGCTATACAAATAAATCTTATGAACTTTTTGGATCAATTACGTCATCGTGCATAAGAAAACATGGTAGCGTGGCGGCCTAGTGGGTAGAGCGCTTGGCTACTGATCGAAGGGTCCCTGGTTCAAATCCGGGTGAAGCCTATGGACACCCCCGAACAGAAAAATCCTCGGAATGCGAGGTTGCCCAGGGAAAGGAACTGGCCCCCTACCCCGATGTATTAAATTTACACGCCTGTGGCTTAATCCATGGTGAGCCCTCAGCTATCCAAAACAACCTTCGGGTTGAATCACACAGTGAGTGACATAAGAAAATGGCCACTTCATATGGGCATAAAATTACGTGTCACTGTCAGCGCTGTTATTGTGTCGATCGACGTTAAATCATGCAAGAACTTCACTTGAAAATATTTTGGTTTTTCTGGGGGGTAAGACCACAAACTTGAATTAACATAAATGTAAAAATTCGAGAGGTATAATTTGTGAAATATTGAAAACATGAACATTTCAGGTATAAAGCCTAAACACCCCCATACTAAGATGGCGAATGACTACAAAAGGCGGTTAAAGGATCAAATATCATTGAACTATAAAACTTAGAAGCCGAGACTGTCATCCTCATAACGTTCCGGAAACTTTTAAGAGCGAAAGAAACTTGGAGGGACATCCAAGTCGGAGCCTACTACAAGTGTGCAAGCAAAGTAACTTAACCTTGGTGGTTTCAGTCGTAACTTGAAAGAATCGATTCATGTTAGAATGGAAAACAATGACTGATTGAGTCCACATTATTTAATACATTACGTGGGAAATTTATTTGCAACATAATGTGGAAAAATATTATTTGAAAAATGATGTGGAATCACAAATTCATAGTTCTCCATTTTAACATCATTCGATTCCATAAAGTAAGGCCTGAAAAATTTGTGGATTCACAACGTTATAGTTTTTTATTCTCACATGTATTGATTTCATAAAGTTAACCTCGATTTATGTAATTTATTCATTTCAACACCAGATCTCAACTCACGCACATCCTAAGTCACAAGAAGAGTTTTATGCTATAAACACTAGAGTTGAGGACACGACCCGATAGTCTTTCCATTTTACCAGGCATTTTCTTTCATTCCTCTCAGCCACATGAGACCTATCTTCAGATGCCATAACTTGGTTGACAGAAGCAGCGAAACGGTTCCATTACATCACACTTAAATCTGTATACATCATCCATAAATTTATACCACGCGGCACAACAGATAGGTTTTAAAAACGTAGTGTGATTATGACAAAAAAATTCACCCCGGAAAACATTTACCAGTACATTTCTGCTCCATTTTTGTGCGGGTCGGACGCACATACAGATGTACAGTTTAGGAATCACAGAGAGTACAAGGTAATTCCGAGGCTGCATAATATTTTGTTTCGAAATTAAATTTTGATAGGGAATGAAACACTGAGTGAAGGGAGCAGACAAACATAAACGGCGTCATCAGACTATGAAGAGAGAGTAGAAGATACTGCGATGCGCAAGTTAGTAGAACGACGGAAGATAGACTCCCCCACATTTCAAGAGACCGACGTCCCCTACGACAGGAGATCGATACCTTCATTCATTGGTTGTTCAATCCTAAGATTGGTCGACTGTACCCTCCATCCTTTCCTATCTAATGCTAGTTCCCTTACTTCCGGGTAGTTCTTCCTATGTACTATTTTCTTTATTTGGTCAATGTATCTATCCCTTGGCCTTCCTCTTTAGACTTCTTCCTTTATTTCTTCTTCAATAATATTCTTTACAAATCCATTGTGCCTCATTGTGCCCAATATATCTGGTTCTTCTATTCTGCATAGTGCTCCATATCGTCCTTTCCTCTTCTACTCTTCCGTAAATTGATAGGAAGACCACCAAAAAGATAAAAAAAAGGCATCTAACAGTCCACCTCCTAATATCAGGACTAATTTCCAGTTAAAAACAGGTGAATAGATTATTTCAAGAAGAAGAAAAAATATCTAATATTTTTCTCGTAACTTGAAAAAAGACCTAAGGAGCAGCCCAGTTACAGACCAGATAGAGACTAGATTTTTCCCTTACAGACCAGATTAACCCCAGTTTCACCTCAGATACATAACAGATATTTTTTCTTGGGAATGCTTGGGAGTTTTTTTGCTTTCCCAATACGTGTGCAATTGAAGCACACGTGCTCCCAATACGTATCAAAATGTGTGTATTGAATCAAAATTTCAAGTGACAAAAAACGTCCATCTTGAAAATGCAGGAAAACTTAAACTTAAGCCATTTATTAACCACACCGACCAATGTTTCGGCATGTTTTTCCACAATCAGAATGCCGTCTATGTCCGGTATGCCATCACCAGGATGGGATAACGTGCCGACACCTTGGTCGGTGGTTAATAAAATTCAGGAATATTTAGTAGTTTCTCTACCTTCTTCTCTGCAGATTGCATCGCCGATAAATTTGGCGGAATGAATAGAATGTGAGTGTGTGAGTGAGGGTTGAATGTAAGAGAGGGCAGCAAAGCCCTAATTTCGCCCTAAAAAGAAAGTCGAACTTTTATAAATATTATTGTTAACTTCAAGATGTGTTTAGAAAATCAGTTCCACAAAGTCGGTGCCAATACTCTTTCATGTGAAAATGTATTTCATTTGCAGCCATCACGAGGGAAGGTGGTAGAAGAGATGACAGCCGCGGGGGACAGAGTGTTTGAGAGAGGGAATGGGTGTAATCCGTGGTCCTCTGCCAAGAGTGGTATGCAGTCGTATGCGCTTTCCATGGTCTCCTCTCTTGGCGGCGGGACGTGTCTCAAGCGGCCGCGGACTCCCCGGCTGGTACGGCTGAGTCTCCCTCTCCGGCCAGTGGGCGTCGACACGCACAGCTGCTCACGCGGGGAAGAGAGAGGACACGGACAAGCGAAGGGATTCCCTCCTCCCTTTCCATTCTAGTGTTAGTAGACGACGGGAGGTCAGTGCACGCGGGGAGGAGACGCAAGTATTTGAGCCCCCCTCGTGGTGGGGTCCCTCAACTCGCCAGCCTCAGTCTCCGCCGCCTCTTTCCACCACCACACCTCGCCTCGCCTCCCATCTCGCCTCGAACGCGTCGCAAGGGGAACGTTGTCACCACCACCGCAGCTGCGTCGGGGATCCGCCCAAGCGCAAATTGCGGCGCCGATAAATTTGGCGGGATGAATAGAACTAATGACGGCGTGGGCTCGCTGGCTAGGAAACTGATACCGCTTGCACCTTCCCGGAGTAAAAAAGAAACCATTCTGATGAGGGTAGCCCATTACAGTCTAGACTCACAACTGAAGGTAGTTTGAGCGAGATATTTCCCTAGTCATTATGGAGACATCCGATTTTGTTTTTAATTTTGTGTTTGTAATAAGAACGAAGTAAATATTGCAATAATAATGGCGCAAAAATAGTTACATTTGTCGAAAATTCTCAGTAATAAAATAAATATATCCACATCAGTCACTAACTTGACTCATTTATTCACGCCATACGGTGAAAATGCCTGCACAACATGTGTTTTTTTGCGATTCTGTAATAATTACTGAGGTGAATAATTGACTATACTTTATAATTAGTTGATAAAGCATAAAAACTGCACACCTTTAGTTTTTCGACGAAATCTCGATGTTAGAAATTCCTAATTTTTTCAATGCTCTCCCTCTGGAGCTCACAGCCATGATCTAGTATGCCAAAAACAGATTACATTTTTAGGCAAATTGCTCAAAAATTAGGGCAGCCAGGGTATTCGGTAAGAAAGGTTCGGCAAGTTAGTATTTTGATAAAATTGGAAATATGAGTTTTTTCTTTAATACCTATGTGGTCAAATTTATCTAATTCTATCAAACTCTTGATATCTCACTCAAATTACTTTAAAGTTGTTGGAGCGATCTTTCGACCACGGATGAATTTGCGTGAAACTTTGCTTTCGTGTTCTTGCTATTGATATCAATAGAAAAAAGTGAAAGAATTGAATTTTACCTATTTGGTTGTTTTGGCAGTTCAATGCCATTTCAGCACATAACCCTATGGAACATGAGATATATTTTATGATAATTCGATTGCATACAAACAGATTTCCTTCTAAACGCGAAATCATACATTTTATGCTATTCTAACGGTTGCTAACAAATTTCACTAAACTTTCAAAACAACAAAAAGTTCCACGCCTAGTCAAATACTCGGAAAAACATTCACATATAGTTATTGCCTATATTTCCAATACCGCGCCGAAAACTGAAGTGATAAAATTCTTAAATTAAGACCAAAATTTAAAATATGATTCTTATTGTATCATTCCCATCACTGCATGTATGGTGATTTCCACCGGATAAAACGATGTACTTAAATGAAATGTGGTCCAAGAAGCTTTTTTTTCGACTTCCTTGAGAAATAATTAAAACAAGCACTCAATGACCAACGATACCACTCCAGCCAACTCTTTCCGTTCAAGTGCCTGCACTAAATGTGCGTTTAGAGCGGTACAATACGAACTATACATATTTTGTCTTAGAAATACTGGCGATATTGATGGGACATAGGTGACTTCGTTCAAAATGTAATAGTTTTTGTATGATTTCTGATCTGAAGTCGATTACGCTTATTCCCGCTCCGTTATTGATAATGTGAGAGACTTGGATCTAGCTCAAACTGAACTTTTTCCAATACATTACGCATGTTATTCCGAAATATTTTTGAATGATTGTTAATATAATCTGAAAGCTAGTTTGTCTTCCTGCTTCCTTGAACAACAGTGTACGTTTCATAGCCAACCGCGCGTATACGCAAAAGATTTTCTTTTGCCCATATTTTGTTATACTACTAGTTTTTAAAGCATTTCTTTTGCAAAAATCTTTAATATGGATACTTTTATTCACATGATTGCTATACCATGCATGTAATACCTCAATGCAAGACCCTAGTGGCCGCGTTTGGTATTAATAAAGCCGGTAATCGTCGAGAGAACCAAAAGAGTATATTATTTTTGATAATATCATTACCTTCGCTTACTCTCGTTTTTATGGTGCCTTCAATTCGTGATTAAAATCAAAATAATGTCTACCATAGGTTGGTTGGTTATCGAAATGGTTGTTACTAAAACTGGAAGTTGATCTTGAAGAAGAATTGAGTTAATTAGGGAGAAAGCTTTAATTAAATACTACTTGTTCTTAACTATCTTGTAAAAAAAGATAACGTTTGTTTCTTTCAATCTATGCTGTTTCATGTTACGAGATGTAGTTAATTTAAAAAAAAAATTATTTGTACTTAAAAAGAAAAAAACTATGCCAAGATTGAGTGAACAATGCGCCAGAGATGAAGGACTGTGTCAATTTACAGGTATCTTTTGTTGGCACCTAAAAAATCTCCATGATATGGTAACCATAGCTATATGAATAAATGCATTTTGTAGCTGCTAAGCAATACTGTTGGAGCAATTAACTTTACTTACTTTACTTATTTGGGGAGGTAACTGATGGAAGAGGAAATTGTTTTACATATTATATTTCTCTAATGGGAGCCATGTTAATAGGCAACAAGGGACAAACACAAATCATGCCCTGAGAGGTGAAATTTCGCCCAGCCGAGATTCAAACCAGCGACCCTGGGGTTGGCATGCAAGACCTCACTGCCATCGAAGACGGAAATTTGCTCACAAATTGTTGAGTTTATATTGGTTTGTTTGAGGGAAACATTACATGAGAAATGGAGGAAGGGTGGAAAGAAATCCAGCGCCGGCATTATCCTACTTTATTAACTAAAAGCGCCGAGTGGGACCACCGTTTTATCGTCCAATCCAAGGTACGGAATGCTATACTTGAGGTGACCTTCACAAGACACCCGAGTAGGGATCGGGATTCTGCTAAGAATCAACGGCAGTGTCAGGATTCAAAATCCAGACCGCACCATGAAAAACCATTACCCTATCTATTGCGCACCATCTTCATGGAATTATGATCGTTTTTCTCATGAAACTTTCAATACAAAAATGGAATCTCATTCAATTACACATCAAAATTTACAAGTTTTTGTCAGAGAGGATTATTTAAACCAAAAAAATGTAATCTAAAAGTCAAGCAAAATTGCTAGCTAAAACTTTTCAATCGATGTCATCTTAATATATGAATTCAGAGATTTTAAAATGAATAAAACATAAGTGTTCCAAGGTAAACGATCAATTCGCGTGGTGTACTGGTCGCGTGCTGTACAGGTCGCGTGGTACTGATACACTACGTCTTGGCCGCAACGGTGCAATGAGGTCATTCAGTCAAAATAATATTTCTTAGCATGAATTTTTGCGTTCGTAGAAAACATTTAATTTGAGTATTATGCCCCCGAATCGGATACTTCATTTTCCAAAAAAATATGAATGAAATCTTAAAGGGATTTATGCAACAGTATCTGGTTTTGAAAAGCTGAAACGATTTTTTCAAGGTAATGAAGTCAATTCGATTTCCATAATGTCAAAACATATTTAATACGCAAAGGCAATCTCAGACTTAATAAAATTATTTCCCTATGTAAGATATTCACCTGATCACGGTCATGGAACAACTTATGCAAGGTAGGACGTTCCCGTGACCAAAATCAGTCCGTTCTGTGCGTGACGTCTTCCGGATGCTAAGAGAAGCAGAAGACTAAAGAGTTAGCATAGGAATAATGGATGAACGCTCCAATAATTTAGTTTTTTTGCAACGACAGAATGGAGTCATTTAGATATTTGCACCCAGAAGTAATGATATACAAAATATTATAAGTAAATGTGCTGTTTGAGAAAACATTCTGGTTTACAGCGGAAATAATCCTAGCAACAATTGAAATTAACAGTTGAAAAACAAAAAGCTTACAAATGAAACTATTACCATTTTCAACATAAAATTTGTCTTGTCATAGGCAAACCTGGACCCGGAGATACTAATCATAATTACCATATATAGATAATTACCCTATGAGAAAGTATAGTTGTAAATTTGTATGTTGTAATATTTTTGTAACCCATCCAAAGGGAAATTAGAGCATGTATAAAGAATAAAAAACAGTGAAAACAAAAAAAGCCAGAGTGCTCCTAATACGCACGTCTACCCTATTTTTATCGACGATGGACTATTTTGGTGATGTCGACTATCATAATAGCAACTTTAGACGCTTATTTTTCGTACAACCACTTACCCCGGTCCAAAACTTGTCGGCCGTTGATAAAAATGAGGGTGAAAATACATATTAGACTCTTTGTTCTAGCGAAGTTTGGTTTCATTCGAGGTTTTTGAAATTTTATATGGTCACTCTCTCTCATGACGGGTATGTTTACATAGTTTGAAAATTTAAAACATTTGAATTATCATTGAGAAAAACAGTTGTAAAACCGTGAGGTGAGCTCAGCGTTGGCCGTCATGTTATCCTAAGTGAGTTTGAAATAGGTCCTTGCCGTTGCCAACTAAGGTGGCATGGGAGACAATTGGTGTTTGTCGACGGTTACCAAAATTTTATGACCCCCCCCTCAGGTGCCACATCCAAGAATGCTAATAAATTTTCTAGCCTCGACAATGACGAAACATCAAAAAATTCAAATATTGTAATTTAAGTTGAGATTTGTCGAGGCACTCCAGACTGAGACTTCACAACATTGCCGATGTGGCCACCTTCATGGCAACCGTCCCACTCAAAAAGTCCGAATTTTCAACCCTAGACAATTATTGACTGGGAATGAAGGAATAGAGCCTTTGGCTGATAGGAGAGTGGAGCAGACTGATGTAGAGACATTTTCGTTCCCAAAATTGATAATGTTCGTGGAAGGGGAAAGATATTTTGGAATTAGAGTATATTTAACGGTCAGTGACGAGAGCATTGGACAAGATCACAAATGAGGAGTAATCTCAGGCACAAGAACGACTGTTTGAGAGGACTGTCTAGCGAGTAAATAGAAGAGGATTTTAATAAGAAAATTTGCTGTAATAAATTCTTTTTTAGGTTCTCCTAATGTTTAATTTAATTAGTCTCGGAAACAATTTTTTCTGCATATTGTGGATTTTGAGAAAGTAAGACGAAAATAGGCTGAAAGCTTTCGAGATGTGGGTGTGGAGGACGATGGAGAAGGTGCGTTGAACGGAAAGGAAGACAAATGAGGAAGTGCTTAACATGGTGGGCGAGGAGAGGAAACTTATAGATGAGATTAGGGTAAGGCAGGGTAGGTGGCTTGGAGCGGTAATGAGGGGCGATGGTTTTCTGAAGGCCGTGATAGAGGGAAGGATGTTGGTTAAGCGGGGAAGGATGTTGGGTAAGCGGGGAAGGGGAAGAAAGAGACTAGGTTTTATGGACGGGATGAAGAAAGGTAGGACTTATGCTGAGATGAAGAAAGAAATACTAGAGGTATAAAGGGTACGGCACGTGTAAGAGTCCGTTGGATATTCTCTGACTTTCATCATAACCTACCTCTAACCGGTAGATTACTCTAATGAATGAATGAATTGTGAATGTCAGAAACAAATTTCCTCGCGAAAAGGCTTTTATAAACTCGTCCCAAAGCCATGAGATCACCAGCGCAAGTGATTGATGAGCATTCATCCTAGAGGAGATATGAAGGAGGATAGAGAAGTCGTGGACGCCAGGTGGAACGTGAACCGAGCTAGGAGGATATTCTAGTCTATCCGAGGACCTGCAGCACGTGCCAGCATTCCCCCATCGGCGTCGTGACACGTGAAGAATTGCAGGGAGCGGCTTGGCGGGATGCATATATGTATGTGTGCGATGCGAATATATTTTTCCTGCCCTGACCTGACCGGCTGGTCGCTTACTCGCCCCCGCATGCATATGAGCGGCGGGAAGAGCAATCTCTTCTCATTCGTTCATATTTTTATCGCAGGACGGCTCGCTTGACCGTTTGTTCCACTCGTTCTTTATCGCTACTCCTACGGAAGGAAGGATTCTCGAGATGAGGTGAGATAAAGGTGGATTGAGTGAGATTTTTCCATGGTCAAAAGAGAGAACATATTATAATTTTATTTTTTAATGTCAGCAGCAGTAAGAAGCATGATGTAAATATTGTAACATTAATGGCGCAAAAATATTGTTTCTTATGACTGAAATTCACAGTAACTAACTAAATATACATACATAAGTATGAAACTTAATTCATTTTTCACGTTGTGCGGTGAAAATGCCTTCACAACCAAAGATTTTTATGCGCATCGGTAAACATTAGTGCAGTGAGTCATTGGTTTATTTTTTTAATAATTGAGAAACTACACCTTTAAATCCCTGACGATATCTACGAGTTATAAGTTACTCATTTTTTAAATAAAGTTTCTCTGGAGGGCATACCAGTATCATTTCCCATAGAAAATGGCTGGTATGTTTTGGCAAATAACGCAAAAAGTATAGTCGTAAGTTGCTGATATTTCGTCATCATTGGAAAGATGAGATATTTTTACTTTTGACCAGGCCAATTGCACTGAATATTATGCGAAATGGTATCACGCTCAAATTACCTTAAAGAAAGAAAATAGGGAAGAGATCACTGGTGCGCCAAAGATAGTGTACCCTCAACCCAACATTAAAACAATAGCTTTATTAAGGTTGTGGTTCTCAACCTATTTCACTAAGACCCCCCCTTTTAGCATAGATCAGAAAATGTACGAGTAGGTATTATACTCCTTAAAACCCATCCCGTCCATAAAACCTACTCTCTTTCTTCCCTTTCCCCGCTTATCCAACTCAAAAGTTGCAATTCAAATAATACGCTCATTAGGGAGGCCTTTATTTTTTTAAATTAGAATTTCTTCTTTTGAAACACCTCCTGAGTTTGTTTTATCTGGTTATCAAATAAATTGTGTGGAATATTATAGTAATCGGATAAGGGAAATACGCACTGCATCGCTCCTAAAATTTTGAAATTTCGCCATTTTTCGCTGTTTTCCGAATATTCCTGGCGGTTACTCGATGTTTATAATTGTTTTTCGGTTATTGCCGACGACATATTATACATTTGGTATGTTACGTCTCGAGTTTTTTCAACGTATGCCCCGTTGTTCCCAAGATACAGCCTCACGAGTGCGCTCATGACACCCAAGTCATGTCGTGCGCCCTCTCCAAGTCAACGTCGGGCCGCTGTCCTTCATTGTGTCTTCCCAGTATTTCATCAAACTATCCTGTATATTAATATAAGGTGGTAAATATGATAACTATTAATTTTCAATGCTTGAAACGATTAATTGATTTCCTCAAAATTATTAAGAAATATCTGGCTTGCAGTCTGAAAATTAGCATTGGCCGGGGTTAGAAAATTAGCATTAGCATTGAAAATCAGCATTAGGGTGATCAGACGGCCTTCCACACATATTCTTTTTAAATTAAAGTTTTTAAAATAATTAATTAAACTCCCCCTTCAATTCTTCTCGTCTTTCTGCTTAAGTATTGACAACTTTCACCTGGTTAACGACCTTAGTCCCTGTTTCGTCAACGCTACTTTACTCAACAGGACCCTATAAAAAAATGCTTTTGAAATATTGAATATTTTTTAAAGAGAAATTTCAAACTTCCTTGAGAGGATGACATTGATTTCTTAATACATAAATCGTTTCTTAAGCATGAGTATTTCGCTTAATAGTGGTCTCAATTCCCCCAAAACCTCTTAAATTTTCTCTAACGGGGTAAATCCCCACAGGTTGAGAAATACCGCACTACGGAGAAACAATAGAGTAAGTCCACTGTCTTTACAGACCTCTCCTCAAGCATTTTAATAGGAGGAATTTTTTTGGCATTATATCAAGAAATAAATAGTTGACCTTGACTGTTGAGTTACAGCGTACGAAAGTGTTCTCCTTCCCACTTTACTGTATGGTATTAAAACTTGGGGGTGCCAGGATAAGCATTAGAGTAGGCAAAATACAGGGTGTATGGTGTATCTGATAAGTGTTTGCACTAAAAGTAGGAGGGACATGTTTCGGAATTAGTGGGTGACGAAATCTTGTGGAATAAATTCTCCGGTAAAGATAAACTCAATGGTTTCAGGCTTCACTTTGTGAAAATCCATTCTAAAGAATTCAAAAAAGATATGGTACTTTTTTCACAGATTTTTATTTAAAGTCGACCGGTTTCGTCGCATAGGCGACATCATCATCATCAGCGTGCCTCTTAGGTTTTATGGCTATGTGGAGAGAATTGATGACAATCGAATTACGAAGAAACTTTATGATATAAAAGTGACATGAAAGTGATGCCCGAGAACTTCAAGGTTGAATAAGATGGAAGAGACTATTTAAAGGAGGAATATTAGAATTCCTAAGAACAGGAGGGCGTGTATGGAGCAATTTATTAGAGTAAAACTTACATTTATATGCAACAGTAATGTTTAACGATAATTTAAAAGTGCGATAACTAAAAGGAAGTAAATGTAGATATTAGGGTGCACTTTTACTCAGGAATCCCTAATTCATTTATTCTTTCCTAGCTTAAGAGGTACCACAGACTTGGTGCCCTCACATGCTAATTCTTATATCAAGAATTTGAGTCCCCTTGGAATAGGTTTTCTGTCGTACAGGGAACCTATGGATATTTTTGAAGCTACCAAATTAATGCAAGGAGATACCAAACAGTTACAATTTTTTTCAAGATAAAGACGTTATTTTAATTATGAATTTCAATTTTTAGGTAAAACAAAAAATTTAAAACTATGTATTTTTTTTAAATCACAAAGAGCGGTTGCTGGCAAACATAGAAACGCAAAAAACACTCACACAAATTTATTTCTAAAATGTCGACCAGTCAACAAAACTCTAACATGATAAAAGAAATAAAAATCAAGATGGAAGACATTATATTAAAATAAACTATGGCAAAGTTTTACAGTCTCAAAATCGATAATTAAGCTCTTTTGACAGTGCCCGCTCCGCATAGGAACAGGAAGATGAGTAAGTATTTATCATAGGTTAAAGATTGGAGTTGATGGTGTCTTGGCGCACAAAAGTGAAGCTTGTTTATTTTTTCGAAAAGTAATCCTCTCAAAATGGCTACCGCAAGCTTTTGGTCCATGACATTTTATGAATAATACAGTTCTCTTTTTTGGAAATTATTTCCATTCAGTATTTTCAATATGAATCTAACTCAATTATAAAGTTTTCGGCGAACAAACTGCACAACTGATCCATTCAATACGGTCGATTCCGCATGTCAATGGCTTCAATATCGCCCAGCGCTACCATCTAGGTATTGGTATTTTCAACGATATTTCGTCATTTTCAAGGTAACATTGACTGTGTTGCCTTCATATTGATGAAAATACGAAACTGTTACCTCCTTTGTAATGTTATGGCTCAATGGACGCTGAAAATATCTGAAATAAAGAACCTAGGTTTAATTTGTACAAAGTGACTTTTTATAATGCTTAACGCTGCAAAATGCCGCAAATTAATACCTGTCTCCATCAATTTAGTATATTCTATTTGTTAAATCTATTGCATGTATGTGTTGCAGTAAAATGAAGGAAATTGACACACATATCCATCCCTATAGGCCACACAAATCGCTGTCTGTCAACCAAAATTGACCTAAAATGGGCCAGCTGAACGCATCTGTGAACCATTGGTCCACCCTTGCTTCAAAACATGAACTCAAATCGACCCAAGGTAAGAAAAATGTGGGGTGGATAAAAAAAATAGATATCTTTTCCCTCACGTGAACTTGCATTCCACGTCGTCTCCACCCGGCGGATCACGTCGACCCCCGTCTCCAGAGACAGAGATATCCCCTATAACTGGAAAAGAAGATATATTTCACGAGAAGCCCGAATAATTTTCCCCGGCAAGACGACCGCCGCGTGGCTCGGTGCAGTTTACCTCCCCTTCCCGCCGATCACTCAGTCAGTCTGTGAGCGGGCGGCGCTAATCCGGACACTGCCATGGGAAACGTCCAGACGCCGGGGTGGCCGTACGTACCTCCTAACCACTCTCGACCGCACGTCCAGCGAGGGAGGCCTTCAAACCCCACCCCTCTACCTCCACCAACCACCCACAGTGACAATGGCAGAAGGTATGACAGTGGTATTTATGGCAAATAAGCCTCATCCTTCCCCACTCCCCCTTCGCTACCTGACCTGGTGGCATGCGCGAGCCATTATGCAAAGCAGGAGATGCGAAGGGACGGTTGGTGGTATATGTGCAGACTACGCGAGACGGACAATAAATGGCTGTCGTAAATACATAAGGAATGAGGAGTAGAGAGATGGAGAAAGTAAGAGAGAGCGAGAGAGAAAGAGACAAAGCGTTCTGAGCGAATCTTTACGAAGAAGCTAACCTTACACCCGGCGTCTAACCACAACAAGTCGTTCGGAAGAAAAATTATGCCCAATGGTCAAACAACATTTTTCCCAACTGTAATTTTCCGTAGATTGGACATTTCGATTAAAGGAGACGCGAGAGATTGATTTAAGACGATTGATTTTTTATATGCACTCATACCCATTATTTGTGTGCCTCAGAATTCTACCATTATCACATTTGTAAGTTTTAAAATGCTCTCCGAATATTTATGGCAAAACCATAAATACGCTAGGTATATCCTAGGAAGGCAAATGTCAATGTTACTTAAGAAACGAACTTAATTATAAATTGCAAAAACTAATAATAACCTTGTATAGAAGATTACCTTGATCATTTCCTTGCATGGGGCCTAACAGTTCTATTTATTGCCTAAAAGAATGAAAAGGTGGTATAAAATAGTGGTTTCCAAATATTTTAAGCACGGATAAGTAATTAACTTGCAGTGGAATTACATAAATTATTGAAATTATTAATTTTTATCTTAAATTAGTTCGCAATTAGGTCACTGGTTTGCCGGACAAGCGTATGTAGAGCAGGTATGAATACCAACTCAAATATTCTTCAGTGAGTAGGTACAAAAAGCCATCAGCTTGAAATAGATGTTTTCTGAAACAAAAGCATTTTGTGATGAAGGCATTACAATTTAATGTACACCTGATCCAACTTCCGCTACTTTAGGTGAAGCGTGTTGAAATTTTAGGGTTAAAGTGATTTCAAACTGCAATAATTTCTTTGCTAAGGTTTAATACGAAATTTTCTTTTAAAAAAATGTCTAGATGCTTGCTTCAAGATGTACAACACACGTTATGTAGTTGCTAATATCAAGAAAAGCCGTTTGATCATACTATATACTGAAAAAATATAAACCATTTCGATGGTTATAACGCAATGTAAAAAATGCGTGCCAATGATGCCGTACATATTAACTAAGCCAATTCCTTTTTCGCGTCATAAGGCGCATATGCCCGGTCGCGCAAACATTTAGTTATCGGATCAATCGTTATGATATCCATAACGTTATAGAACTCATTGCAAAATTCGGGATGCACGGACTATCGCTTTAATACTTTACCTCCAAATATCTACCACTTCGGTCATTTCATCCATTATATAACCACTTGCTAAAATCAATATAGTATAATGTAACTTTTGTATAGCATAAGTAGTCTGAATGAATACATAAACTCGTAAATCGTCGCACAGTGTTTGCTATCAAGTTATTGCTCCTTAAAACGGTTCATTGTAAATCCGACATCTTGGTTGCCTATGGAGTTCATAAGTAAACACCATACATCAGGTCCAAAAAGTTACGAGATCGATAAATATAATGAGTTTTTCGCAACATAAGTTTAACGAATGCCTTGAAAGAAAAGACGCCTAATCTAAAGAAATCCGATATGCTCATAACGATTCTAATCGTCGTCAACGGAAAATTGCGTTATTTCTGAATTTAACGTAATTGAAGTTGAAAATATCAATAAAACATTTTTGCGCTATGATTTTACGTATCGATAACAGTGACAGTGCTATTTTTTATAGCTTCCGATGGTAATTACATGATACCTCCGCGATGTTTGAGTTATTCTGATGTGTTGTGAGTGTGAATGGATGAATTTCAAGTTAAGGACGTTCGGTGGTTTCACTCAACTTAAAGGAATTCGACGAAACTTGCTGGAAGCATTAATTATGTTTTCCTAAAGCTACCTGAATTTTCACAAAATTATCTACCACAGATTTCTTAGGATATTTGATGTGGAAGTGGGCATGAAACTACATGGGTTCTTATGGGAACGCAAGGTGCGACTAGCTTTATTCATCGAAAAGAACGTTTTCTAGTTAAGAATAAGAAAAACAAAAATAATTTAAATCATCACTAGAATATTGTATGAAAATCATTTGATATACTTTTTATTATTAATTTTGTTTTTCTAATTCTTAACTAGAAAAATGTTCTTTTCGATGAATTAATCTACTCGTACCTTGTGTTCCCATAAGAACCTATGTAATTTTTTGTCCAGCTATTGATCAAATATCTTAAGTAATCTGCGATAAATAATTCTGAAAAAAATCAGGTAGATTTAAGACAACATAAGTAATGCTTACAGTTAGTTTCGTCGAATTCTCTTAAGTTGAGTGAAACCACCGAACGTCCTTAAATGAATACAACAAACTATAAAGAGCATATTGACAAATGTAATTTTGGAAATAGTTTTTCTAAAGCTTTTACCGTTACTGGCCAGTTGAATCATAACGCAATAAAATATATTTGAAAAATTTATATTCTCAAATTTGACTGTTTATTTCATTTTCATTGAGGTAATGTATATTTTCTTTCGCCTATTTTTGCACACCAAAACAGTATCCACTGCTAGAAATTTTAAAATACGAGTATATTGGATACGTATGCATTTTTTCTGTCAATCTGCCAATTGCACCACAAAATTCTTAGTCTCTCTTTCAATGCTAATCATCAGCAGTCATCAATCAGAATATTTGCCTGTTATTCACATTACTCTCCTCTCAACAAGCCGTTTAATTCCTTCGCCAGACTTCACTTTGATGTCCTTTCTTATTGGCCTGATTTATTGTATTCTTGGTCTTCTTAGATCATTTTTCTCCTTCATTTCTCCTCTTAATACTGTTTTCTAGAAGCTGGTGTAATTTTGAATTCATAACATAGATTTGTATTTTCTCATTTGTAGAGTTTTCGTTAATCATGTTTTCTACCTAACTCTTCGTAGGATTTATAAATCAGTAATTCTCTCCATTTCATTTGCGCCCCACTTCAATAACACAGTATATTCATTACTTCCAATCTTCGCTCTGCACCTACTATTGCCCAAAGTTCACTGTAATAGAAGAGCATGCTCCAAATATATATTTGAATGAAGCACTTCCTTACTCCCAAGCTTATGTTTATTGGCTCTTAGTAGGCCCCTTATGGTAGACTGCCTTCTTGGCTTGCGCTAATATGCCCTTTATATTTGTCTTGTTCCTTCCATCACAAGCATTTCTACTTCCCATCTAGGAAAAATTTTCTGCGCTAAATAAACACGTAAATACCACAGTGGATAACTTTTAACTAAACCCAGGAGCAAAGCTGTGGAAGTAGGAGGGATTCCTCACTACTGTTGTGGAGGGCAATATTATTTGTAGTTGTGACCACCGTATTTCACATTGAACATGGACGGACGCAAGCGAAAAATGTGAGCATTGCACGAGTGTACATTTAATAACACGACACTCTCCCAGTTTCTGGCCTATCCTTGCACTTCTCAACCAATTTTTGATCCTCATGCTGCATGTTTATAAGGATGTATTTCATCACAGATCTTACTCGCTTATTTTACCCCCTAAAAGAGTTATTACAGGGAAAATCATCTATTGAGATAGATTCACGACTTTAACCCTGAGATGGCGCACAACTTGAAACATTTAAGCCGAAGCTCTTCAAGAACGACAGTCGTGGAATGTAATGAAGGAGAGAGGTAAATGCACGCGAGTATTATGCAATTATGTATAACCACGACGCGTGACTTTAGCACCTTGAAACGCATGCGAAGTCTTCAGGAACAAGTACAAAGTTGGCAGCCGGCACTGATATTTCTCGGCCTTATCTCAAAGCGTCTGGCTTGCGGCCACCCTCTTAGCGCAGTGCTTATTGCACATTATTGCTCGGGAGGGAAAATAATTTAGCTCCGCGAAGCAATTGAAGACGAAGGTATCATTGGAGCCGCGAGCCAACTTTTCGAGCGCATAGCAAATACGTGAAAGTTTCCAAATGGAACACACAAAATGTTCGTGAGCTCATTTAAGAAGAAGGAATAAAAAGTCAACAGCGTGGTGTCTAAGAATAACCAACAAGTCATTCAACTTCCCGTCTACTACCTCAATCCCCAACAAGGTTCGCGAGTGACTGCGTCGAATCTCACGGAGAGACTCGCGATGACAAGTAAGAGGCGCAGACAACAATATGGGGGGATGCAATTCACCGCGGGAGGCACCGAAGCACGCATCGGATGCTCAGGGACGAAAGGCGGCGATGGGAACAGCGAACACACACGCACACAAACACTCGACTAGCGCGCACGAACGCATGCGACCCTGCGGAAACAGAATGACGCAGACGCACGCTGCATAAAGAACGCGCGGGATGGCTAGGCAAGGTCTTAACCCCAATGCCATAGAGCTTAGGGGTAAGTGGCAGAATGCAGATTTTGTTTTCATCCAGAGATTAAATAGTAGACATTCCAACCCTGGATATTGCACCCCGTCAGTCGTGAGTATTCATGCATTCATTGTCATTCTTTTAACCGTCTGTCTACAAGACTACCAAATGCCTTCGCAAACAATGTAAATATTTTTAAGAAGAGATGGACAAATTTCCTAAGATTGCTCATATTTCCTCACCATTCATACGGAAATCTGTACATATTTTTATACACTAGTTTTTTTTACTTAAAATGTGTAGCATGCGTGATGAATATCTTATTTAATCCAGCATGCGCATTTCTACCTGATAGATGGCCAGCTTATTACCTTAGTATAGTGACAATAATTAAGGACCTCGAGCATCATAAAATACAATTTTTCAGCCACGCATCAAATATATACTTTGTTTTCCTCAAATCACTAGTTTGTAAAAAAGTGAGGAGCGTGAACCAATTATTTCTTCACTTGAAGTCTCAGCTATCAGGACATAATTTTGAAACTCCGAAAAGTAGGGCCGATCAATCTTGTGTTAATTTATTAAGTAACAAATTAGTAATTGAAACATAACGGTTCATAAAAAATTATTAAAACAACTGCAGCTAAGTCTAGCATCACCATGTTCTCTTACATGAAAAAAATGTAGAAACAAAAAAATGGAATTGCAGGTAAGTTATTTTTCAGAGATCCTTGAACAGAAAAATCAAAAGAATAGGCATAATGTTGAAATGTATGACGTAAAGAGGAATAGACATATGATAACCCTGGCTTTTGAGGAATGTTTTAACGACAAAGACAATAACAATAAAAGGTAATAAAGTCATAGTTTTTGGTCATTGAGACCCGTATTTGTAAATGAATGGATAAGGATAAGTAACTAGACGGAGAGGAAAGACACACACGGAAATATTGATAAAGGTAATTGAAAAAAAGCTGAAGGGGGGGAAATATAAGGATGGGGAAAATTAGAGGGTAAGAGAAGTTTGAGGATTAGAATTAAAGATTAAAAGAGTTATTTTCCCATTATCCTTCACCTTTCTAGTTGTCACCAAAAATGCTCTTTCATTAATTTCTTCTAAAACTTCCTCAATCACTACCCTTCTTATTATTCATCCTTATTTGATAAACGAAAACCGTCCTAACCCCAGCTGTTTGTTCTCAGTGTCCTCGTCTTCCCACCATCATACAGAAATGAGCTATAGCTGAAATTATCATCCTAACTCACTTTTCAAATTCATTATAACTAGTAACCAAAGCCTTTTATTGCGCCTGATTGAAAAACGAAATTTCAATTTTAAAAGTGCTGTCATGAATATCCGTAAGAAACCTCCATGCTCCTCGAATTTTTATTTTATTAATACGCATAATGTCGAAGTATAATAAGAGACATCTCACACCACACGAAAATGACATGATAGTTCATATCAAGCAGCACCTGTTCAGTTTTCCGGGCTCAAATTACATAATAAATGCAACTGCCTCCTTTTTGACAACCAAATTTGTTATTAACAACATAACAGGTTGATCAAATCAATTTTACTCAGTATGTAAAAACTAAACAAGTAAATCAAAAACCAGATCATCGGCTTACGATAAAACTTCTCATACATTTCTTCCGGGTTTTACCCCGCGTAGGTCCATTGTTCAGGGACGACAGTTTCGCCGGCGTTGCAGTCGGCTTCTTCAGGTCAGTGAAGTGTGGATGCAGTATGTTGGCCGCCTTATATATCTTATCCGTAGGGGTTAGGTCACTCGTGATTGGCTGTTGCTGTTTTTCTTTTTCCCGCGCAAAACGCGTTTCCAGGCTTCCCTATTGAAATGAAATTTCAATAGGGAAGATGGCTATTCCCTCGCAAATGCATGGATACGCGTTTTGCGCGGGAAAAAGAAAAACAGCAACAGCCAATCACGAGTGACCTAACCCCTACGGATAAGATATATAAGGCGGCCAACATACTGCATCCACACTTCACTGACCTGAAGAAGCTGACTGCAACGCCGGCGAAACTGTCGTCCCTGAACAATGGACCTACGCGGTGTAATACACGGAAGAAATGTATCTTCATACTCATCAACCCGCGGAAGCCTACACAAGGAATGCAATTAAAACGTTTAAAAATTCCTTTCCATGAAACAAATACCTTTAAAAGAGTAGTATACGACACAAATAAGCCAACATGTGACTCAAAGAATTAGAAATTTTAAATAATATAGGCAACTTAAAAAATATAAAATGCTTTAAAAGTGAAGATACCATCATGGAATTATATTGTCGTTATTTATAAATTTACTTCAGATGCTCAATATTCGGCACACACCTCAGGAGTCATCTCTGCTCATTAACCACTGCCCAATAAGCTGGATTCGGTGCAAACCAAAACTCAAAACTTAAATAAATACTTAAAATAGTGATTACTGTTGTTCCTGCACCCTACGTTACTGTGTCAAAGAGAAAAACATGGTTCGTAATTACAAACATTTTGGTCCACAAACGATTAAATGCGGTCAGTATATGGACAAATAACGAGGGAAAAGACTCTCACCATAGTGAGGGTGAGGTTTACAGAGGGATGACGTTTCAATGCCAGCACTGGAGATCATGGCAGCACCTGGAGTTACTGAGGGCAGGGCGAAGCGAGAGGTGCGGGAGAAGAGGAGGAGAGAGGGTGGGGATTGAGAGAAGACGTAAATTCCTTCGAATGACCGGAACTCAAGACAGTCGCATACCTTCCATCCTCAGCATAGAGCTCGGTCAAAGATCAGACGCCCAAGGATGAGAAGGCAGAGAACAATGCAGCGACACACACGGCGGGTTTCTCCCTTTAAACTTAGAGCAATTTTATTTTAAGAGAATTTTACCCATAGACCCTCGCACACATTGTTGACAGTATGGGCCTTGTATAGAACACTGTTGCCAAACTTGCGCATCATGTCCCCACCTCTAGGGAACTTAGGCCACCATTTCCAACTCCCATGCTGAATTGAAGTATTAACTTAAGAGAATAGTATTTACATATTGAAAGACTTCCGAAATGTACATTAAGTATACTGCATTGCACTAGATGCAAATTCTCCTACTGATATTAGCAACATCGCACATCAAGTCCTACGTAAATGTACTCGGAAAACGGATCTCCATAAGAAACCATACTGCCTGCCGCATAAATATAAAACGCCCTTAACCATCAAATGATGCTCATTTGAAAATTTACAAGGGAAACGGATCTCCATTAGAGTGGGAATAGGGAAAACACGAGGCAAATAGTATTTTTCTATCTAACATAAATGTGTCACTTTCGCGGAGAAAAAACTTTTATAAGGAGCAAAAACTTCAAGTGAATTCAGGAAAAATATAAGGCTGACTCCTTTTAGTGCTATTTTTGTAAATGGCAAATAACTGCATTCATTTAAGTCAAATTGCGGTAATTCAACAGAAATGGCACTAAATTCGGATGTTATTGCTGATAAAAAGTTATCATTACATATAGACTCGTTGAGTAATCTGTATATTTTAACCATAACTTTATTTTTTATAGACAAGGCATGTCAGCATTGAAAGTAAAATTTTTCAAACAAGGAAAACAAAATGATTGAATTATTTTTTTTACTAACGTCACGGTGGAATAATGCGGTAACTAATGACTGCAGCCTCGCGATCCCAATTTCTTTTCTCCTGACATGCAGAGCACGGCATGATAGACATTAGCCCATTGGCAGCAACTTTCAAAAGGCAGCGAGACTATCAAAGTGAATCACGTCGATCGCATTTCAGACGTGAGTGAGGTATGTCACCCCGGCAAAACAATCGGCCGGTCGAGAATCGGACAATGGGGTGACTAGCGGCAATACCAAGTAGAGAAGGTTCTTGTCATTCAATATCATATCTGCCGTACTCTCTGTGATGGAGAGATGCACGTCGTGTTGCCGCTGCCGAAATCTGAAGTGGCTGGATATCTCAGGAGAGTAAACATTGAACCGAATGGTCACAGCTGCTTGTGTGAAATTCCATAAAGGCGACTTTACACATGGAAGTTCCTTTCATGACAGTCCCCTTGAAAGTGTCACTTCGGTGTGTAACCACAGAATTCTGTGACAGCAGAAGTCGATAGTGGTAGTAATCGACCGCGGTTAGCACTATCAAGGAAAATAGACAGGCTTCTATTTTTCCTGCAAGTAGTATTTGGATTCTGCGAAAAATTCACATCACACCCGGTGAAATATTGTAAATCTCAATTGAAAATTGAGAATTATAAATAAATAATTTTACCGGCCCCGTTGGCCTTCTTCAAACATAAAGTAAGTCAAAAATTGTACAACATCAAAAATTGAACCAACAGTGTGACACCAGTGACACATCACTATGTTACGTAAACAATGATAACATATTATGCACAAACGAATGAGATATTTCGTACTCTGTGAGTGATGTCACGTTATTATACATAGTAGTTAAGAGAATTAGGTAAGAATTATGAATGCTTCTACTTAGCTCTTTGCAATATTGAGATATTCCTACAGAGAGAATTTTTTATGAGGATTTAATATGGCTTTTTCGCAGGTAGGTAGTTCTTTATTTGGGATTTGAAAGTTCATACTTAATCATTTTTTTTTTTTCAAATGTTTGTGTACATTATTATATATTTGGAGTACAATAAAAATGTGCTTTCGATTGTAGTTTGACCATTTATACAATTGTTTAAGGCAAAATAACACTTAAGCAATTGTGTTATACTTTATTACGCAATAAATTATTGCTAGGCTCAACTGTATTGTGGAATTTGTATAATAATGCTTTTTTACAATTTCTATTTCATATATTATAAATATACCAATTGTAGTTTCCGCAGGGTCTGTTTTAACATGGTTTTTTCCATGATTTCAATTCTAACCAGAATTTCGCCCGTCGTTATTGGTCGTTCTAGAGTTCGCACCATCTGCGTTTGTATAACTAATCAAAAAGCGGAGATTCGAACAGGTGTGCTACAGCATTTCATGTACCACATGTACTAAAAAATAAACCAAAATAATTCAATAATTATAACAGAATTTATACTAGATAATTACGCTGTTTTAGTTCCGATATTCTTATGTATGTGTATAAGCCGGAAGTAATGTGTAAGCAGAAAGATGCCCTGCAAGTCGCGATACGATTCGAAGTATCGTTACACTCGCTACTTCCACAGAAGTCAACTTCCACGTGAAAAGCCGCCTTAGCGGAATCTCTTGAAATTATTTCTACGATCAAAAAATATCATCAAATGCTTGTAAAGATCGCCTCTCTCAACATAAAAACGAGCGCTGACTTTCGGTTGAAAAATGTCAACAAGGAGCGGCCATTCGCCTTTGTGAGAATAATGAAATAAAATGAAGTGTTTTCAAATACGAATGTGAATTTAAATGAGTTCGTTCAAAAGTTTGGAATTCTTAAGTGGCTGTGGCAATCAGGTCATGAAAAACTAGAATGGCCATCGTTTTACGAAAAATTACACCATTAAAGTTAATAAGTTTAAATCTTCCTGTAAGAGAATTTAGAGGTTAACTATGCTCGTTTTCCGTTGTGATGAGCCGATATAAATGAAATGCAGATGGAATTATGTGGAGTAATACTTAAAATTTCATAAAAACAATAATAAATGAAAAGTTGCTATGAATCTCCCTTTGAATGAACAATCACGTAGTAAAAAATATCTTTACGAAGTTATTCAGATTCATTGTCCAAATGAGATAAATTAGAAGCAAAAAAAATATTAGTACATATTAAATATTATTTTTACTAACTTTGATAGAGCCAATGAGACAGAATAAAAGACGCATTCCGTCATGTCACTACTTCCTGGAATCTAATTAAGTTCAAGTATCTACACAGGGATTTTTTCTCTATTGGACAGCCCCCGTTCGCAGAAAATGTGATTCAAGTTTCAAACGCAGGGTTTCCAAGACGTCAAATGTAGAATCGGAGCAGAATTCTACTAATATACTCTCAATTTTTTATCAAATTTTTGTACAGATTAAATTTTAAATAAGTTTCACGTACAACTATGGGATAGATGTACTTAAGTAACTGGATCGGATGATTCCCAGCAAAAGAAGATGGGCTAAATGAATCCATTGGCATATTCCAGTTGTCTAAGCTGTGCGCTGAACAGAGTATATTTTGTGAATCCCGCCAATTTCCCTTTCATACCTTAATACGTACGGTTTCATAAAATGAATTTGCACTTTGTATATTCTACACTATTTTTTAATTTCCGGCCACGGTTTCGACAATCATTGCCGTTACCAAGGTAATGATAATGACAATGATTGTCAAAATCATGGTCGGAAATAAAAAAGTGTGGTATGTACGAAGTGCAATTTCATTAAGTGAGGTGTACCAACTCCAACAAGTTTCCTCACTCGAAACCTTAGTTTTGAATTTGGTTTAAAATATGCCGAAAACGCATTTTCATAATGAAAATAACTGGAAGATTAGGCAGAACTGTTAACAAGAGGTAACCCCAAAACTGAAACTAGAATTACGAACACATTCTTCACTTGAGTGGACGTCCACAAACTTGGCCGATGCGCAGACGTCTTTCTTCGAAAGAGAAAGAAAAAAAGCTTCCCCTTGGTTTCATCTTCCTCGAACTCATGGTGAATTTCAGCGAAAGCGATGTCTACGTCTCGCGCAGAAGCGTTAGGTAATCCGCGTGCACGAGCTACATACGAAGCCATATCTCGCTGCCACGAGGGCTCTCAAATATCAGTTTTGTGTCAAACCACGAGGAAAATTAAATCGAACATGTATATTATTCCCGATTTATCGACGCATCACGCACCGTCAATTCCTTTACGAGCTGGCACCGAGACCATCTTCCTCGTTCGTACCCCACCTCCCATGACGTCATAAGACGCTCGCGGCCACGCATAGTCTTCCACTTCTTTATACTTACGTACGTATTTTATTCTGAAACACCCTCCCGTCTATCCCCAAGCACATCGACTCCACCCACTTCCCCCACTACTCCTCCCCTACATAAGACCTCATATGACCCTCCCCCACCCACCACTGGACTCGTTCCAAAACCCAACGCGAATGAATTATAGCCGCCGATGAACTCGCGAGCATACTCCCACTTGACGCCTCACCGGGGGGGGGGGGGGAGGGAAGGAGAAGGCCAAGGACTCCCCGCCCCCTCCCCACCCAACCCTTAAAAGGCGAGTGCATGACGGGATAGGGATGGTGGGTGGAGGGGGAGATATACAGAGAGTCGCTTTGGGGACATTGTACTAGCACTGGCAATGGGATCGGACTTCAGCGCTCTCAGCAGCTTGCCCGCCGGCCGCCTACGAGGAGTTAACCACCTTCTCCACCGCAGACACACTGGCTGCCCACGCCCTTGTAATACTATTTTGCCTTATGCCCTTACACACTCCCAGGCACGCCAGCTGGGGTGAGACGTACTTATGCGATGCCTGCGAGGCACTTGCTCCATAGGCTGGGATCTCTATCCTCATCTCTTCCACCCAAACACATTGTTGAATGTCACCGTCGTCTCACGGATACGTCAGGTTGGCTGGTTAGTTACATAGGAGACCGAAAACAGATATATGTACAGTATTTCCCTGCTCACAGGAAGCATAAGACATTCTGCGATGTTTCGAGATGGATTTTGGAAAAATCCGAGCCGAAAAAATGCCGACTCACTCCGCGGCGTCGGCATTAACTTACTCTTGGCGCAATACGTCAACGAATACACAGTTTAACGGCCCATTCGAGAAACAGAATACTATCCTTGAATTTCTGTCCGCGTAGGATCCAAAAACGAATTGGGTTTCCACTGAAAACTCTCTTTCACCGCCGAAATTCGAACCCGTGCCCATTAGGTATGGGAATTCAGCACCTATCCGATTCTCACAATCCCCGGCTGGAACCTAATTTCATATTCAAAAGGTAGAATTAAGGAATGAAGCTGTAATTCGAGGATAAAAAGTTGTGAATAACTGAAGCAAACCATAGTTAAGGGGGACCAATGACCAAACGACCATGGGTATGATTTTTGTATGAAATAAATTGCCTCACGTCGCTTCTAATGCACAATTTCAGCCAAAAATATGAATGGTCCCTTTCATTAGGTAATACTTTTTAGAGCTACATGGACCACCAGGAATATCGGGGAGTAAATAAAAAATATTAATTTCCACCAGAATTCAATACTGGACAGAGAAAAGTTGTATGGAAAAAGTTGAAACGACAAGTTTTTCCTCCGAGATCTTTAATTATCGCCGGTTCGAAAGTTCATAGGTATTCGAGAAAGTGGTAAGTATGACATCACAAGTGTACTATACGACAGTAACTTGAGCTTAGGCCAACTTTATTTAACCCGTATTTATAATGATGTAAGACTTCAAATTGTTCAAATGATGTTAAGAAAACCAATGTTACGATTTGTGGAAGAAATCAAGGCGATAGAATCACTATCAAACGTGGACATCAAAAACTAGCGCAATTAGAAAAATTTTTCTATCTGAGAAGCAAGATCACTAGAGAAAGAGGAAGATAGAAGATGGAAAAAAGACATTGTGGGCAGAATAGCCCGAGTGAAGTAGGAATTCTACCAGAAGAGGAATCTGTTGACAACATTTAGCGCAAGCCTGGAAGTAAGGAAGCATTTTATTAAAACATATTTTTGGAGCATGCTCTTATAAGGCAGTGAAACCTGGTCATAAACAGCTGCAGAGGAATAGATTTTGCAAGCTATGAAAATGTAGTGTTACCGAAGAATAATTAAAATCAAATGGACGAAGAGAACCACTAAATAAGAGGTCCCACGAAGAGTTGGTGAGAAAAACTATGTTATGAAATCTAAGCAAAATAGGAAAGACACATTTTGCGATACCACAGTTATTTCAGTGTCCATATACTAGGTAGGTATGGTGAATTCAGAAAGAAAACATTAAAAAAATTGCAGGTAAGTCATAGAAAGACGGAAACAATTGAAATGCATACTAATTTATCAAACTAAGCGTACAAATTAATATAATTTATTCATGTTAGTAAATGATTACACCAAAATTCTCAAAGACTAAAATAATTACCATGAAAATAAAGCTTAGTGGTCTTATTCTGAGGAAACCGGGGCTAACCACGGTATTATCTATACGGAGTCACCCGCAAGTACACAAAGTGTAGAAATTTCACAGTGGAAAAATAATTCGTATGCGAATACTTTTTTCCACTGTAGACCTTCGCACTAATTTGCACTTGCGGATGACTCAGTATATGTAATACCGTGGCTAGTCCCTCAAAACTTGTCAAAAGAGCGAACAGCTATTTGTGTTCCACTTTTGGCTTTAACCTCACGGACTTTGGCGCTAAGCGCACGCTTTAGAATGCTTCGGTGACATCATGTCCAGCAGTCTTGAAAACCTAGTTTCTTTAAATCCCTAAAAAATCCACGGGGGAGAAGGAAGCCTCGGTAGCTTAACTGGTTAAAGCACTTGGCGCGATATCGAGGGATCCTGGTTTGAGTCCCGGTCAAGGCGAATGTCTTTCCCTTAGTGGAATTTTAGAGACAGATAAATTATGATGAACAGGGCCAAACCATGCCAATTCGCACCATCCGATCAAATTTAAGTCCTCCACCTCAAAGATTTAATCAATTCAAGTTCTCCCTATACTTTAAATGAGAACATTAGTTCTTCATATCACTCAAAATATTATCTAACATAGTATAAATGAGATATTCTAATTAATATACCCCATCAAGCAAAGTACATCATCGCTTGGCGGCTCAAAGTTTGGTCTGACCAATTTCCCCAGCATAGGCCTTGAGTATCGGAAATAAACGAGAAACAATGGCATTTTTTTTCTTTTCATCATTTAAATCGGGTATAATATAGTTTTTGTTTCATTATTTGCATACTGAAAAAGCTTTCGGACATTTTATGCATATAATAATACGTTGCGACCACGATCTTCAATCTTGAGCATCACTAGCATTTGATTTTGTGAGAATTCACTGTCGAACCCCCAGCCGTAGGTCAGCATTTACTTTACACACCCAGTCTTTCGATAAGTTCTGAGTTATGAGTTTTGCTAAATGGAGACTCCATCCACCCATCATAAAAGTTGAGAGAACTATAATTTTTAACTATTTAAATAATTATCACGTCTAAAACTTATCAGTTTCATCAAAATAAACCAAGATGATAAATTTATTGATTGTTCCCTCTGTCCTTTCAGAGAGAAGGCAGCGTTCAGGAACTTTTAATAAGAGGACCGAAGATGAAGATGACCTCACCCTTCGGAGTGCCATGGTGGCATAAAATTATCCACAGCCTAATTACATGCGTTCGATAACAGATGCGAGAGGATATAAAAAAGAGAGCCTAAAATCTTAGCTTATTACAATGCTGCAGAAGTGACGAGTGTTTTTAAACAAAATATTTTGACTTCAATTATTATTTATTGAAAATAAATATTTCAATTTCAATTGTGATTTCCCAACATAAAAAACTGTAAATATTATATTTTTCATAAATTTGCACAGCTTAATTTAAAAAAAAACAGCTGTTACACTGCAATTGCGACTGCACTCTCAGTATCCAAAACACATGATTTTGCTACTGGGTAATTATGTCAAGCCCCCACTGCCCAGAGCAGTTTGTATCCAAATTACGCCCACGATAGCTTAAATGACAGCTTTTGACATCTAATTTCGAAAGCCATTTCTGGCCATTTTGGAAATTCAAATCGCGGACCCAATATGGCGTCTTAACTTCCCAGTGGATTTTTTAAAAATACGTTTTTTTTAACTACACATTTATTTTTAAAGAAACTCAATGTGTAATTCATAAATGGAAAATGGAAGTAATAAGTAATTCTGCATCCAACGGTATAAATAACTAGGGGGTCTAATATCATCTGGGGTTCATTTGAAGATCAAATTTTATTTTCCGGTGAAATCCTACACAAATCAGCCTACTACGCGGGAACTAATCGTTATTTAGAAAAACTTTGAATGCTAATGTTGTAGGATATCAAATCAGCATCTCATGGTGACCTTTAGGTTGACTTTATGAGTGACCCTTAGGGTAATTTCTGGGTCAAGTTGATTTTTTTTAAGAATTCATAGTTTTTTATTGCAGAAGTGAAAAGTGGAGAAAAGTTTGCATCCGATGGTAAATATTGATAACATCTTGAGGGTTCAAATTCCACCTGAGAGTCTTGTGAAGGTCATTTTTTTAATATTCACCCCCCACATATACTCAAAATGGAGCCCCCCCCCCCGAAACGAAATCCTGGCTACGTCACTTCTCTAATATTAATTACTCTAGGATAGTTGAGTCGTTGAGCTTAAACCTCGAGATAACGGAGGATTCTTTCGGACGCTCGCGGAGGAATAATAAAATGTGCAAACATAATACACCTTTGTATATTCCGGACGGACCAAAAGTTCGTGAGGCACGGCCATAAGGGAGGTCCGAATGTGGCGCTGCAGCCGTGCATTCATTCACACGGGTGTACGACTCGCGTCCTCGCCTCGCCGCGGCATATTTCGGCGTTCCTCGACCTCCTCCTCCCGCCCGCCCGCCTCACACTCCGCCTCCTCCCTCATTTGCGCCTCAGACGACGAAAAGTATTTATTCATTTATCCATCTGCGTCTCGAGCGACCCCGTGACGCAACAAAAACGCACGATATATCGAAGAGGATAGACGATCGTCCTTGTTGGTCGATTCTCGCCGCAAGTCCCCCCTCGCACGCCAATCGCGCAATCCTCTCCAATCACGCATTCCGCGCGTCTATCCTTCCCCAATCGCGATTCAAGCCGGCCGGTCGTTGGCCAAAACAGATAAAAAAAAACTTGACGAACGCTTTTACGGCGGCCCCGCCTCTGACATCTATGAGCGAGGGCGGCAAAGTGTGCGAAAAAAAAATGAAGAGAAACAAGCATTGCGATTCCGCGCCATCTCTCGTCGCGCCCGGGCGGGAGGAGTCATATCGGCGGCGGAATTACTTATTCATTTGCTTCGAACCGGAAGTCATTTCGCGAGTCCAAATCCTTGTGGGTGGAAGGGGGGGGACGGGTTGAAGGATCGTGTTGCAAAGGGGGGGGGCGATAAAGCAGATGGGAACATTCGTACCCGTATATGACGACTATCTCATCGGCGGCAACCATGGTGACGCGTCGAGGCAGATGCAGCAGATATGAGGATGACGCAAGGGGGATACAGGGAAACAAACGTGCATGGAGGCACACGCTTGCCTATGGCAGAGACTTTTTGCATTCGATAGTAAAATAATACTCCGAATAATTCACTCAAATCGTCCTCATTCTTTCACAGAATACATCAGATGTACGTCTTCCATACATTACATATTCCAAAAAACCATACGCCAGAAACATTCCAACACCTGCGGAGCAAAAGAAAATTTACGATAACAACCGCTACCGAATCTCCTACTCCTACTCAACAGGAAGAATTTGAAACGAAATATCACACTCGCCCATACTGTGCGTGGAATGGTGTTCGTGAAGGTTTTAGCAAAATTACTAGAGAGCAATTAACAGAGTTACATAGTTTTAATCGCATAACTTATTATGTACTATTTCTTTCATATAAACACTGACCGAAGTTATAAGATAAGATATTGCAGCCCTCTCCTGGGTTTGGTCGTTCAAAAGCACTAAATGAGCATTAAGACAGGGAATTCGAAAAGAATCACCATTTGTAAAATACTAAATGTAATGAAATACAGCAGGAAAATGAAGGAAACAATTTAGATGTATACCAAATATCTACCGATTTTTATTGGGAAATGTGATAATAAAATGTACTTGAATTTTCAATTCCTTCAGCGTCTCGTCCAATTGCTTAAACCTCGGTTTCAGAAATGAGACGGATTTCATGGCTCCTCAAGCTTAATATACCGGCTAATTCACATTACCAAACTGCAGGTATTAAAGAGAGAGACTATCCAATCCATCAAAGCTTTGACAGTAAAAGAAAGAGTAGCGATGGAAAAAAATCACCGTCGATATTGACGTGATCATATTATCATCAGCAGTCATAAACCTGATAATTGGTTTACTGTAACTCTCCACTACACTCCCCTATTCGCTGTTTCATTACTACGCAACTCTCCACTTCGACATCCATCATCATATTCCTGTCGTTAGTCTTCCTCAGTAATTCATCCGATCCATATCCCCTCCCACAATTATTTTCAAGGGGCTGTTGTGTCCAATCTTTTTGTGCCTTCTTCTCCGAAGCCCATTTGATCTTTCTCATTTCATTTGATCTTTCGAAAGCAAGGGATCGAAGAAATAGTATTGAGAGTGAAACCTACTCTTAATGAAAGGCACCAAAGGGACCACAATTCAACGTCCCGTTTGCCAGACGGAGTATGTACTGCACTTCTCAAGACACCCAAGTAAGGATCAGGATTCTAGTGAAAAATCTCTACCACTTCTGGGTTTTCGAACCCAGGCCCGCGTGAGGGAATCAAGTAATATAGCCACCGCACCAACCTTATTATACTCCGTCATTTTAGAATGAACTTGAAATTCTTTTTCCCAACTCATGGCTGCTGACCTTGAATGACCTGGTGTACCTTTCACTTTTCCGGCCAATCACAAAAGAGTGGCATGGGACACATCTGGGGGAACTCAGTCTTTCTCCGACTGCCATGAGGTTCATTTCGATATCGTATCGTGTGTTGCCAAATTTACTGTGACCGAAGTATACTTCGTTGGTTATCGTAAGATTTAAAATCAGTGGTTAACGTGACTCCTTGCCGCCCAACGTATGTACATTTATTCGCAAGAACGGGCAGCGCTGCTCGGCTGCCGGTTATCATAAACTGAGTTGGAAAAGGCTAAAATAGGGAAATAAAGTCACATTTAGGTGTAATTCCACCGCCTATTTCTTCATTCATGAAACAGTTGTAATATACCAGACTCGTTACTACATCAGAAACTATTCAAGCTATGCAATTATGGGTAAATGGACTCGATTTTGAGTGTAGTTGGAACAAATTCGATCCCCTTTCCCCTTCACTGATGAATCCCTCTGGGCTGGTGATGGGTTACCCTCCCACAAAATTGCCCCACCGAGTCGAGGGGACCCTTTGGAGACGACACGGGGGGAGACGCGAGACACCGACGTGTGTTCGATATGGGGGGGAGGATAGCAGGGGGGTGGCTCGTTCTATTGCCCTTTGTTTACCCGGTTGCTACGCCCCCGGGCGGTGGCAGGCACGCTCAACGCCGCCGCGGGAGCGTTTCCTGGAAATGGCTTTGATTCGGTGAGGCGACGACTTTCGAGCGCATCAGACTAGACTCCCCGTTGGGGTAAAGGATTCGTCGGCGGACACAAGGGCTCCCGCTCCCGTCGAAGAGCTCAACGGCGGGGGCGAGAAAACAAATTTGCTTTTCACACTCCCCACAGTGAGACAACAAAGAAGAAAGGAGGGTGGTTTGGAGGAGTCCGTCCATCGCTGGGCATGCCTCGCTGAGTAACAAGACAACTACTACACCGGGTGACTGAAGTGAGTACCAGGGGGGGTTATCGCGTAAATTCGGATTAGACGCTCGGATTCGTTTCATATTTGGATTCGGATCGACGAAAGTATCCGAGAACGCTGTTCCGAGCGTATTTTGTAAGCACCTTCGAATTGCCTTTGGGACATGAGCGCGCGATCGGATAATCTTCCGAAAGGAAATGTGGCAACGTTGGAAACAGTTGAACTTCGAAATGCAAGTAACCCATCGCTGAGGTAAACACCGAGGAAATGGAAGAGGTACGGAAAGGTAAGTGATGTCAGCTGTTATTATTATGTATTGTGGAATTACAGTTGAAGATAAATAGATGTTTCCAATGTTGTAATATGTTATTTGCACGCAATTCACTGTCATAGGAAATCAATAAAGATCGTCTTGGAATAACACATCCGTACCTATTGATATTTTTGTTTAAGACTAATTGGATTCGGAATCCCAGAGAACTTGATTTCGATGATATGTCTAACGATAATGAGTGACACGAAGTAGTTTTAGTGTAATAAGTTTGTATTTACGTAGAAGAATTAAACTCGTTGATATTAAGAAATGAAAATTCACGTATACGATTCATTGTGTTAAAGGCACCCGTCACTAATTCATGTGTTATCTATAATCATGTTGCTCACATAAAACGAATAAGTGCTAAAATGTGTTCTCATTAAATGATCCAGCAGGTAGTAGAGTAAGTTAAATAGAATGGGTGCAGTGTCGGTTCTTTAATCGGAATGTCTAACCTACTATTTTACATTTTGTATTATTTAATAAGTGCAAATCATCTTTTCTTGCATTCATTATTTCAATTAGTAGACAGAGGGAAACTGAAGACGATGTATCTGTTGTTTTATTATTGTTTCAATCACAATGTATAACTGCACATAGATGCGATATTTCGACTATCCTTTGATTTGCCCTAGATAACTGTTCTATTGTCAGTGTTAGCAGACAGTAAATTGTTTGTCACCGAGAGTAATACCCAGAATTAGTTCACTCACAACGCTATTAATCTGCTGTAGGGCATACCCTCAGAGTCGAACGTTTGAGGCTAACGCTATGGTAGTAATCTTCTCGTTGGGTTTGCAATAATTTATCTTTTTGGCATTGGTGAAAATGTTTTAATTTGGAAAAGGAGACAATTACCATTATGCACCCCAACTAAAAGCATAGCGGTTACAGTATATACTAAATAGAGACAATGTAACTGTATCAATCAAGTATTTTATTAATGTAAACATTTAATGCCTCAATTTTTTAAGTAATGTCATTGTTTATTATCTCACAACAGATGGACTTAAAACGTGCATAGTTTTATTAAAATACCTTCAATTATGATAATACATATGTGATGATAATCCAGCATAAGGATATAATTAAGTTGATTTTTATTATATATTATGCTGGAAATTTGTGGTTGACCCCAAATTTCTTTGGTGTTGATACAGCGGCCTCATATATATATTAAATCTTTGTATGTAAACAATATTCATCTCATATTACCATTTGCATTGTAAATACTTTGTCTTGAGGCATTAACATATAGAAATGGAAATTTCATTTGAGTCGTCTAAGATATTTATGAGGAATTGGTGGAAACATATTTTGATTTCTCATTTGGTCTATTTATATTAGATTCTAATAAAACAATAAGCTTAATGGGTGCATTAATCGGTTGTTGCTCTTTACAGTGCTGGCAAGATTGGAAGTCAGAGGGGAAGGGGAAAGGCCAGAGGATAAGGAGGCATGGGGCAGGGACTGGTGGTGGGCCTCCACTCAAGATCCCTGTCCTCAATTGCCTAGAGGAGAGGGTTTTAAGTTTAATGGGGGCAACAGCCTATATTGGCAATCTGGATGTGGAAGACCCCTTGAAGGTGTGTCAAAATACACGGTAAACACAATGAAAATTAGTGATATACTGGAAATTTTTTAAATACATAAATGTTAATTTATTTCATTGGACTGTGAACAACCATTATTCTTTTCACTGCATTACCAATATAAGTGTTAATTTATTGTATGATCCAAATGATTTTCGTTAACTGAGTAGGGAATACATTTTTTTAACATTTATCTTTTTAAATCATAGACACGTGTGGACTAGTGTGTTGTTAGTTGTACTTAGCCACATTAAGATCTAACATGAATGTGAGATGAGATTAAAGGAATAGTCTATGGTTTTTTATTTAAATTTAGGAATGAAGTTCACATTCGTATAGGTTTTTTTAAGTTTAAGGGTTGGTCTTAAGCATTATTTTTTGGGTGTAAATACAACAAGCTCTCATTGATTTAAATCTCAATGGGTTGTAATTGGATTATTTTGGTCTGGTATTTGACATGGATTGTGGTAGATTGAAAATTATTAACATATGGAATATACTCTTGTACATGATTGATGCAGATCGATATGGAGGCAGTGCCTGAGATTGTTGTGGAGGACAACTACCCCTCCACTTCCCATTCCTCCTCCTCTGTCTTGCCTCACCCTTCCTCTCTTGTCTCCCCTCCCCCTTCAGCTCCTATCACCCCTCCCCCTTACATTACCATATTCATAGTTAAAATTAATTTTCTCCATCTACTTTTCTCTGTTTTATATGTTCTCACTATTACTTGGAGCCCTATCCGCCTATGGAGTTCATCTGTCATACAACTGTCCTTCAGATCCGCCAGATGACGTCCAGCTATGGGCTATATCGACTCATACCATCTTTATCCCCATGTACTGGTGGCTGCTGTTGTCAACCACCAGGGATATTTATCGACTTCCCAGTCTAGATCCGCCGTGTTCTGTATTAGCAGGGCCACCTCGTGCAGGACGTGGGTCATCATCACGCTGCAGTGTTGTCACTCACTCATCAACACTGCATCACGGACGGTCTTGAGTTAGCATCCTCAAGGTGGCTTGGTGGCCGTTACCTCTCAGCTAAACCCCTAGTGGTGTGTGGGCTGTATTACATACTTAAAATATAATCCCACCATGTCACCTTGACCCCCATTCACTCACATCCACACATTAACTCACATCCACACAATAATACACAAACACATTTTCTCACATCCACCCATTGATACACAAACACATTCACTCACATCCACACATGAATTAAAACACATTTTCTCCAAACCAAACATGAATACACAAGCACATTAAATCAAATTCAAACATGAATACACAAAAACATTCATGCACATCTACATAAATACATATACCATCTGCCAACCATGAGGTGTTATGGTTGCAGGTGGATAACAAGTCTATGTCTCACTGCCCTAGCCTCATCAAGCTGTGCCATTCTAGGTCTCTGTTCTCCTGGCATTTCATCTGCTGGCATGTGACCAACAACATCCCGCCCCTTGTGCTTATATTCACATACACACAAAACATACATTCATCTCACTGTCATTAAATTCAACAACTCATGCTCCTTTACATGTACTGCTCTTAAATTCCAAGTACCGATACTCCAGTTTGTATTGCTTGTTCCCTATCTTGATGAGCCAACCTTATTCAGCTTCCTCCACCCATAAAGCCTTTGTCCGTCCAATATAACTTTGTGACATTTATGAGTAAGTTTAGAGTATGCAAGGTTACCAGCCTATGCAGAACCCGCTCCACGTGCAGCTTTGCCTGCTAACTCTTACGTCGCTGTAAAATTCAGTTTTGGCAAATTTACGCCAGTATACCAAAAGAGAAAACAAAACATCGTAATACCCTAGGCGTACTTTAACTATTCGACTTGAGCTACGATCCATTCTGAAAGGACTACCTTGATAGCCAACGTACTGTTACCCACGACCCACCACTAGGAGGTATATGCGATGTACTGACACATTAGGTTGAACTTATGTTTTCTATTTTGAAAATTAGTCATAACTTTACTGTAACTCACAATCATAACATTGAGAGAATGATAATGCTTCCTATTGAGGTACACATGCTCCTCCTGTCTTGGGGCCTTAATGGCAACATGTGTCCCATCGATGTAGCCTAGTGTCCCAGGAATTTGAGAGGCCAAGTAGTTTCTGTTTTTGAAAGAAACAAGTGATAAAGTTCTAATAAAAGTATTTCTTTTTCCAGATACACCAGACAACTTCAAGGGAGAGATTAATTTAATTTTTGTTTGTTCTGTAATTTCACTTTGTATTTTGTATTTATAATAAATTATTTATGGAAAGCTAAATATTGGTGTACTTGCCTATGAATTACCCTGTTCCTTTCCTCCCTTGTTAATGGAAAAGATATCCATTTTGCCAAAACTTGTGGCAATTGGCACATGCATGAAGGGCCGCAACTCCTCTATCAGCCTTCTCGCTAAAACTTGATTCAATCTGTACAACCCTCGAAATATTTCATCAGGGATTGCAAAGGGATCAGATGCATCCCTTATCTGACGTAATCTCAATTTGTTAGCTCTAATACGGAGATTCCTCTCCCTATCCATCTCCCTCCTCCTCCTCATCAGGTTAAATACCTGAATATCATCCATTACTGGATAACGAAACGTACAATTTTAAAATACCTCACTATCAACCAAGCTTGAAACATGAAAAGGTGGACTATTAATATGGGTATTTAACAGGGATAATTATTTCTGTAACCACAGATTACTATGAATCTAGTATTTCTAAATAGACGAAGGAAGATGAAGATCCATATCATCTTTAAGTGTGTAATCAATGGGTTTTTCCTATCACAATGCTGCAAAGTAAGACGATCTTGGCCTTTGGGATGTATCGCATTCATCAATGTTGTCATTCTTTGCAATGTTTTATTTTCGTAAAACTTAGTCATTACGGACATACATTCCTTTAAACCAACCTTTGCAATATTTGAGGATTGCGTATTTGTTTAAGGCAGTTTAGAATTAAAGCCTTTTGAAGAGGCATCCCGAGTGATTGCAATAACACGAATCCAACTTGTCCTCGAAAGCTGACGATTTGCTTCTCGATAAATGAAGGTTATCAAAAAAGCAGGGTATGGAAACAACCGGGCATCTAAGAAACTAATTAACTACCATTTATTACGGTTTTGACATAGAACGAACACCGAATTTCGCATTTCTGCTGGTCGATCGAAATATCTACCCACAACAACAGCTGACTGACAAAACACCCGGTCTATGTCACAAATTAAGCACACAATCACTAAACACTGAGGCGATTGGATCCTTAATATGAATGAAATATGAGAATAGATTACAATGAATGATAAACTGGGGATACATAATTGGATTACACTTCAAAAGAAGGAGATAAACGCGTTCATACAGTCAATGACAGGCGCGACCTATGAAGCTGCGAAAAACCATCGTCCCCTTTTCAGTTAAATGACATAAGTTGTCACGATACACAAATGATATTGTTTAAACAGATGCATATATTATGTTCTTGACCAAAATGTTGCGTAATATTGTAGCTCCCTTAAATTTGATCGACATTAATTCAGTCCAAACGAGCAAAGACGACAACCAACTAATTTTCTATTGACTATCACTTTTAAACCGCGTTTCAAACATTTAATCCATGTCATTGGTCACGTAGCATATTTATATACATTATTCGCACACTTTCTGATCGTATCTAAATCTCATCCAATTGATAAAACTATCACAGAGTAATTACCTTCAGCCGGTCCTTAAATGGGCACCAACACTAGTAATTGGAATAAACAAATATAACTCTAAATAAGACTCTAGCTACCATTGTTAGCGTTCTGCATTCAAAAACATATAATACGCAACCTCTTTTCAAAGTGTAGGCCCAATATTTGCTTCGCTGTTAGTCCCGAAATAGATGATGTGACCCCTTCCGAAACCAAATCCCTTCCGAAGACCTCAAACCGAGTGCTCAAACCCACTCGGTTGGATTTCATCCAAGTTCGGATCCGAAGGTATCGGAAAAAAGCTTACACAATAGCACTTTCTAGGAATCGTACGTCGCATCCGAAGACTTCGGGACAATAACCGAGAATCGGATCCGAATGTTATGATCGGAAGCTTACGCGATAACCCCCCAGTTCTCCCTTGCTCCAGTTTCCTCCAGTCATTTTCACAAATGGAAGCTTTCGCCAGAGCTTACAGTTTATAGTGAACAGATTTCGTTTAGGGCGTCAAAGCCAGCTTTGATCGTAATCAAGATATTCTGGGTGCAAGGGGAAAAGGAAATTAATCGGGTAATTAATTTTCATGCGCATTTCAACCGGCATTGTCGCGGATAGTTCTCTGAAATCTCAACAACCTAAACCTGTCGCTCCTGTTGTGAAATCAAGACTAACTTCTCCCTTCGAGTTTATATAGATTTAAAGTTTTAATAACCTTTTTAAGTTAGACTTCGATAGCCAACTGATTCAGCCTCGTAATTTATGATTCTACGTCTTCAAATAAGCAAAAGTTCTTGGGATTCATGCCTTTCGCCAATGTTTCCTGGCTGTCAACTTTTTTCCTTTATTGTGCAGAAAATATTTTAAAAAATTCAGTACTTCATAATTATTAAAATTCTAAATCTAATAACTCCGATGCAGAATTAATTATTTTGGTATATATTTAAGAAATAAATAAATAATAAGTGTGCAATAATGAAGTTGCATTCCCAGTATCTCAATTGTTTCTGTGCCTATTACTATAAAATGTTTACAATTTATCTTTCACTGCATCGTTCATCAAATTTTTCTCCTAAGCATTCAGAAAACTATATTTCCAGGTCCGACAGAAACGATAAATTGAGAGAGATATTTTGCCGAACGGATAGGTTTTGGAATTCGTTTTTCCCCGGAACAATAAGGGACTTTAATAAATGCAAGGCGTAATTTCATTAAAGCGTTTCGTTTTTATATGTAAACGGCTGGTGTCCTAACACCCCCCCGCCACACGCCTATTGAGGCGGCTTTCGGGGTAGTATGTAGATGTAGATTAAATCCCTACTATCTTACTTACCTTATGTATTACCAAGCACATATTGTGGCTGCTATTTTTTCTCTAAAAGTCGTCATCTCTTTCTTACCATACCAAGGTATTAAGTTCCATATATTTTTCATTAATGCTCAGCTAATGCATCAATAACATAGTTAAATACCAACTAGAATTGCCACCTATTAGGCACCGCAAGGGTAAAAGACAAAGAGATTAGAATAAATTCGAGTGTAGTGCCACAGAACTACAAAGATTCTTGTGGAAAGGAAGGTGAGAGGTGAGGAAATATAGAAGAAGAGATGAGAAGCAATGTCCATGCAATAATTTGAAAAGAATAAGGCATGAATGATTCTGCGTCGATTTTTTTCTTAAAACTTTGTTATGAAAAGTGCAGAAGAAGACCGAGGAAAGAAAAAACACTAAGTGCGAACTAAAGAGACATGCAAAAATAAGAGAAGACGTATTTTAGCCATTGTTGCCGAACAACGCAAGGATCGAACACTGGACGAAGAGGCGAAACAATCAATTGTAATTTCAGGATTTTTCGTGGTAGAGATTTTTTCTCTGGAATCCCGATGCTTCTTGTGTGCTATGTCCTTCGTGACAGATGCATGACGGAGGTTTCTAAGTCGATTTACGTTGACTGTAGGCAAACAATTTTACAGGATTCACTGCCATATAAGAGCATGCTCTAAGTGTGTGATTTAATAAGGTGCTCGTTAGCCGCCGCCCTTCACCAAACCCTATAAACTCCTACCCTTCTACTTGCACTTATAATTGCATAATGTTTTCCAGGGTAGGACTGGTTTTTGACAGATAATCGATATAGCCTTATGGTCCCTGCTAGGATTCTCATACGATGTTTTTCTTTATGTCAGTATACTTTCTACATAACTTCATAGCATCCAAAATGCTTATATTTCCCAGTTCCTTCTACCTCCCAAATTTGCCTTTAGAAACCCATTCCTCTTCATCACTTTTTCCATCCACATCGCCTATTCTTGGCTTCAGCAAGTAAGCTCAACATCTTTCCTTCCCAACCATCTCTAGGACTTCTTCCCTTGTCTTTCTATCCTTCCATAGCACTTTATCCATCATATTCCGTTCTCTTGTTTCAAAAGCCCCCCAGCCTATCCTCGTCCTACTGACCCAGAGTCCACGTTTTCCTACCATATAGTGCCAAGTTTAATTTCTTCTTATTTTTTCGGTAGATTCTGGAACCATTAAATTGAATCAGAATTTTCCAGCCTTGATCTTTTACAAATACTCCTTCATACTCTCAATACGTGTTGTCCTCCTTTTCTCTCTCCTTGGTGTTAGGGTCAAAGCCTTCATTTTATTTTGTCCCTTGGTGGTCCCTTTATCAACCTTTGGTGGGTTCAACTCTAGATTTTCAGGCTTTTCCATTGCACAAAAAGAAGAAAATAACTTTTTTTTCTGATGGTGTTAAATGTATTTTCCATCTAGTTGTATAGTTCCTGGTTTCCTCGTCTTCTACAGTCTACACGAGCCGCCTTCTGCCCCCCGAGGTCCTAGTAGTCGTATTTTTCTCATTATTTTCCCAAATTTCATATTAGGCTCCTCACTAGCCTTTTTTTAACGTGTAGGTAAAGGATGTGGCCGATATTCAGAGGAATTCCGTTGCTCGAAGAGGTATAAGATAGCAGAAACAGCAATCCAATTCTTTAGTTATATAATTATTTCTACTAGTTTCGCTACACGATAGCATGTTGATGAATAATCTAATTTAGGAATAAATGGCCAATTATAGTTAACTTAAGTGACATATTCCTCAAAATGCTACATCGAGTGGTTGGCTTGAGCACTCTCATACAGCATTGTATAGAGGAGCAAAGGACCTCAGTTCTTGGTCACCGCCACAAATAACCAACCAACCTGGCCGTGCACGTCTCAAACCTGCACACTGGCATTTATTCTTGCTGCCCGCTTCGCACACACATTTCATTTATTTTCTGCCCAAAGAAACCGCGAGAACTCGAGATTTCGCATGCGAGAAACGAAATATTTCCACGGCCAAAAGTAGCATCCGTGATGCCGGTCGGGACAGGCGGCGGCGCCCGTTGAGGTAATCGAGTCCGGGTATCACGAAACACTCCTAAACGATTGGACGTCCTCTGAATGGAGATCGACTCGAAGGTGTGAAGAAAGGGAGAGAGAGAGAAAAGCGGAGACAAGGACACGCCGACGTTACCCGGCTGAATTAAAGAACAGAGAATAGCGGGCGACCGACCCACAGAATCGCGATCTTTTTCAAGATCTCGCTTCCACGCGCGACGATTTTCTTTAACATGAAATGGGAAGGTCACTCTTGGTGGCTCCCTTTAGACTGCAAGTCTCAAACTTTTGACAGCCAGCGACCGGATGGGAAACCGCGGAGTCCACGAAATAGTTGGCTGGCATACACTTCACCATGAATATACATATGGATCCTAAACTTGGCCCCAGTGGGTGTTGCCTAACATTCCGCATGCACCGAAAAATCAGGACCAAGCAGATTGTAGCGCCGCCACTCTACAGAAGGTAGTTCTAATAAGAAAAGGCCGTGATTCTAATGGAGATACTGGAAATAAAGGTACCGGAATTGGCCTTCCAATTAAACCGGCCATTTTTTGCCCACAAAAGGGGAACCATGCCGACTGCAGCACGTCCTATCTTTTGTGGAAAGCTAGGCAACACCTTTGCTTGTACAGTGGAGCCGAAGATTTAGATCCATATGTATATTCATGCACGTCACTACGACTACGAAATTATCCGATGCAAACTGTGAGCAGAACTAAAATGCCTTTGCATGGTATTCCAGCGTTTAAGGATGATTGGATGGCTGTAAATGCTATTTAAAATGCGGTAGTATAAATTGTAATCGTTCAAGACCAGAAATAACGGAATAATGGTATAACAATTCAATTAATTGAGAGGTAGTTTTCCATTTAAAATGCAGTATTACAACGCAATTCGAAGTCAAAACACCATCACCAAATTTACACTTCTATGCGTGACAACATGTACCTGATGATGGGGCAGTAACGTCAAAGCCCGTATAAATAAAATAATTTAATTAGATAGCTACCAAAGATTCCATTAAAATATTTATTCCTGACATATGTACACTTGTCCAGTGGCTTTAAGATTACACAGAATCAAAGTTAACATAGCTAGAATCGCGTAAATAAAGATAAAACGTTGTAAAGGCAAGGAGTTAGCAAACAATGCTTCACTGCGTAACATGTATGAACTTGTAAATTTAAGGGGGTTCCACCGCGACTGTGTGAGTCAAAGGAAATACTAAATTCTAACTTTTTGTTTATTTGGTTTTAAAACCCAGCTATCGGTGGTGATCTATGTTACCTATGGGAAACCAAAATTAACGTACAAAATATGCAGATTATTTCTCCAATTTATTTCGAAGGAGCTCTTTTTTCCAGCTATAGGAGCCGACTACTTATGTCATTTTACGGTGGAGCTACCTTGAGAGACGAACGACTATCATCTTTCACATATACTACAGGCGTTAACTCTTTACTGTGCGAATCATGAATTGCTTCAGCAAACCGTCAAGTACTAATTGTGTCAACTTGAAGCAACAGTTTCAGTATCGCGTAAACGTGAAAATAACGTCTTTAAGGAGGTTACGCCGTAATAGGACATAGATTTCACTTAATTCATACTCCAAAAAACATCTCCTCTCTCTTGTATGAACAACGAAATAGTAGGTATTTAAATATCTTATATAAATGCCATTTTCACGGAAAACTGTTTATTAAAATCGAATACTCGCGGGTTATTGATTCAAAATGAAATACATCCATCTTACCTACTTACATTTCGAGTTACTAGCTAATTACTGCGATAATTTGAGTCAAAGTGTTGTTATTCCATAGAAATGACGTTGCTCATGGCTCATATGGCTATAAAAAAGTATTCATTAAAAATATATCCGTGGAATAGTTTGCATCTTTTGTACTTGAATTTTAGTTTTCAATAGCTAATGCATGTCATCGGCGAAAGCATGATTTTTTAAACCAGTTAAACAAAGACTTAGAATTAAGTATTGGCTTTGACTCAGACGGTCGCGGTGGAACCTCCTGCAGGAGTTCCACGGCGACTGCATGAGTCATAACAATTCTGAATTCCACATTTTCTTTAGTGTAATCAAAATAAATATTTGTATCACTGGTTGCAAGCGTTATCAATTAAAAAACAAGATTAAAATACTGAATATGAAAATTATTCCACGATCATATTGTAAATTAGGTAACACTTTTTTCCAGCCATTTGAGCCGACTGCAACGTCATTTCTATTGAATTAACTCATTCTGACTTCGTTCCTTTGCAGTTATTTGCTAATAACTTAAAAACTTAGATTGATTGAGGCCTTACTTTTATCGCCTTTCAAGTCATCGGGACCGCTTCGCATCCGCATCTGGACCGGGGAATCCACTATTACAAACAGTTTATCACGAAAATGGCATTTATATAAGATGAATACGTATAATTTCCCCCATGTTCACATTTCCCAATATGTGATTTAAAAATCTAGAATGCGGCTATCTTAATTTATCTCTACATAAACTTTGTCACGCTGTTTATCATAATGGCAATAGATAATCCCTCTCCCTATGCGGAAGCCTCGGATGGAAATGAAATTTTTAAATCGATATTTTTTACCAGAGAAATACAGAGCATTACAAATAAATACGGGCAAAAGCACGGCTCTGCATGAATAAAAAAAGTGCACACCGTCCAAATGGTACGAACTTGTCTGTAAGACTCACCAATATAATAGCGAAATTATGAATTCTGCTTTCCAGTGGTGCCTTACACTGATTAAAATGCCTATTTACTGAGTACTGGGATTCAAACATCACTCCCTGGTCTATGGTGAAATCATGAATGTTTCATCGGTGAAGATTTAATGACAGTATTTAAGATTCCCACAAAGGGACTCCATCCACAAGGGAAGCATAAACACGGAGAGGAGCTTGTTCTCCCACGCAAGGAAATCACGATCATGTGGGCAGAGAGTCTGCAATTCCTCCGAGCAGGTACGTACATGCGGACATCCCACACTCAATCTCCGAATGGGGTGGAGGGTATACCGCCCTTGGCCGTGAGAGGCCAGGTCATAAAACCGTCATCACGCGTAATAAGGAAGCGCATGACTCGTTTCTCGTAAACGCTTGACCCTCGCTTCGCTCCCGGGAACACATTCAGCGGTGTTATTCTCCTGGAAAGGAGCGAAATGATACCGGAGAGCAAAATCTCAGAAAACCTCACATAGTTGGCGGTGAAAAGAGAAAATTAAAAAATCGTAGAAAGGCCAACTGATTGTTGAATTAGGATAGTTGATTTGATTGTTCATTGTTAAAATATTACGTAGCCTTAGTGATCTCTCTTCACGACACCGATTCCTTTTAACGGTGGTATCTCAACTTGTAAATTGTACGGCAAAAATTGAAATAATAAGAAATGTATCATTTCGCGTTCGGAAGAAAATGTGTACACATGTAATCGAGTTATTACGAAATATCCTCGAAAATTAGACGAAATTATATTGAAATATGTTTTTTTAGAATATTGGATTCAGCGTGACAGCTTGGTATTTTAGCAACAATTGTAATAATAAGAAATGTATCATTTCGCGTTCAGAAGAAAATGTGTACACATGTAATCGAGTTATTACGAAATATACTTATATCATGTGACATAAGGCTATGTGTTAAAATAGCATAGAATTTCCAAAATAACAAATCGGCATGATGCTTATTTTCACTTTAATCCAAAGAAAACACTACTGACAACAAGTATGCAAAGTTTTACACAAATATGTACACAAACTAAAATCACTCAATCCGCCTTAAGGGAAAGGAACAAGAGCTATTAATAAATCAGCCATATTTTTATAATGTGAGTGAAATAAGTGCTCGATGTACATGTGATTTTGTTGAATTTAGGTTTACAGGAGGTTTACTGTTCTTCTGTTTTAGTCTCACGCTTTTGCTAAGGGAAAAATCCGTCAAATCTATCGGTTCCAGTATTTACAGTGTTTATTTGTCACAATCGGTCTAATCAAACGATATATTGAGAAGGCATATCGTTGATTCAAGACGTTAACTCGCATAACTTATACCTTTATCGCATTCCTAGTTTCCATTCCTTTTTTCTTTCTTGGAAAGATGCCCATATTAGTTAATCCTACAGTACATTTAAAATGCTTGTTCTCATTTTTTAAAAGCTACCAGATCGTATTTTCGCATCATCTAATACTTCTATCTCCCCTTTCTCCGATGGGCCACAAATTCTTGTCGAATATACTTGGGAATACTGAGATAAAACAACCATGCTGAGGTAAAACTTGTCCCAGAACAAATCAGTACATCGCACGTTCCCCCTGCCGCTAGGCAAGCTATCATATCAGCCTCTGTTTATAAAATATTTATACTATTTTTTGTAACAGAGGGAGCCTTAAATTTGTCACAAAAACATGTATTGTTGCCAAGTCAAGGATGTCGTTTGGTAAGTGGGTTCGGCGGTTAAAATCAATTAGTATCAACAACTTTCATTCCAACGTGTTTATTCGGCAAGGTCTGAGTGAACACTGACACATGATAAGCTGTCACAACAGCTGAGTGAGGTGAAGAGTAATTCCACCTAGTAGCAAATATTACAAATACCTCAACAAAGGGTATCATAGAACTGTCAGATGTAGAGATATTAAACAGAAAGTACTTCTTTTCACTTGTTTCAATAATGTTCGGGACGTTTTCCTTGTCTTAAAACGCAGATGTCGCGGCGAGAATCAACCCTCACCAAGGTATGTTCCATTACTTTCAAAAGTCGGTCCACATAGAGTTCCGTCCGTCACGTTTGATGGGACGTTTAACTGCGGACCAATTCACGCTATTATCCATGTCCAGGCTCATGTGACATCATGTTCCTCTCCACTTAAAAATAATCATTTGATAAACAACCCAGCCAACCAATCTAAAAAAGCGCAAATGACCTCAGCGGGTGGTCGGCCGCTTCCCTGAATAACCAACCAAACAACCTCTGAATTTCTCACGGCGTTCATCCACCACCTGTACAATGAACCCGATCGCGACATTCACTAGTGAGCATGGAAGTATGGGGAGGTGTCCAAGTCGCGCACATTCTTCTGCATTCCGTCCATTGATATCTTACCGCGCCGCCACTGCGTCTGCCCATGTCGTGTGCCTTATAAGGTCAGCGGCCAGACGTCGGTGACCCCTTGAGCGAGTCACGGCACGGAGGCCCACGCGGCGACCTTAACACGAGGGAGGGACTGCGGGAGACGCAGGCAGAGACGCCGCTTTATGAGGGCATTGGAGGATACCTAAGGAAAACATTCTAAGGAGGGGTTCACGACAAAGGTGAAGTCGGGATTTTATTTTGATTATTATTCATAAGATTATTAAAGGAGGTGAAGTGAAAGAATAATCGAAACCCTTAGGGTCTATGGATCTATCCCAGAATTCTATCCCCCCCCTTAATCCGAAATAATTACTAGAAAATATCGATTTATCCAAACTAAAGCTCATGTCATACGATACTAAATCCAGAACAAGGTATGCTAATCGGTAGGTATTTTGTGTATAGGACGGAGTGCGGTATGATTTGAGTTGTCCTAGAAGGTTTTTCTAGTATCATTGAACTCGTAGTGGTGAGGAAGTGGTATTTTCATTCATATCGTAGCGCATCTTACTCTAATTTGAATAAGCAGTCTATGGCAGCAGGTGACAGAAACCTCTTTTTGGGACAACCATATTTAATTTTGATTTCACGGCCAGAAAATTGGCAATAGCAGAACGGAGATATACATGGCGCTGATTTCAGAAGATGAAGATCGCAGAGTGACTGCAAAATTTAACGCGTTGGTCGACAGCTACTAGATCCTTTCTAGGAGCAAGTATCAAATTATTACCGCAACCATTATGAAACAAAGTTGTTCGGCGATTGTGATAGCCGGATCACGCCACATTTACTGTACTTTACAACGATACAGTTTGTTACGAAACTCTTGCTGGCAAGCATCCTACATAGCATTATAGCTTTACAGCACAAGAGTTTTCGATGTCGTATTCAAAATTTAGACGAAATTATATTGAAATATTGCAGCGTAGGTTTCCGCGGAGCTTGAATGAAGGCTTGTCCATTTTTCGAGTTCCCACTGCGTTCATCGTTGCAATTGGACAACAGCAACAACATTGAAATATGTTTTTTTTTCGAATATTGGGCGCGGCGTGACACCTAGGTATTATATTAGCAACAATTATGATAATACGCAACGAATTGTTTCGCGTTTAGAGGAAAATCAGTACTCATTTAATTGAATAGTCACGAATATATGCCATGTGCTATAAGGTTACGTGGTAAAATAGCATTGAATTGCCAAAAAACTAATTCGTATGATGAAATTTTTTCACTCTTATCTAATGATATCACTAATGAGAACACTTATACAAAATGAAATAAATAAACTTTGTACATTCCACACAAGTATTTAATGGTATAAACCCTGACCGGTTTCAACACTTACATGTCATTTTCAAGGGATAATACGAATTATTGTATTGAAGATATATACAAGGAATAAGAGGAGGTAGAAGATATGAAGAATTGAAGAGGGATCTAATGGCGGGACATCCTTTGGAGGGAAAGCGAGACAATGTCTATGTTATTGGGATGCAAGTTGGGGACTGTCCAAGAACCTACCAATCAGCTGGTGAAATACTTGAATAAAATGAATATGAATGTATTATCCCTTGAAAATGACATGAAAGTGTTGAAACCGGTTGGGGTTTATACCATTAAATATTTGTGTGGAATAGACTAAGTTTATTTATTTCATTATGAACTCGAAGTTCCACAAAGTTCACTCGCGAACTATGGAAGATATACTTATACAAAGTTTCACCCAAATCTGTACACAAGCAAAAATCGGTACGACTACCCAAAAGAATTTAGTCGCGGGGTGAAGGACACGTTGAAATTCGAGCGCGCCAAAGAATTCACTTGTCTCTCTCTCCCGAGAGAGGGAGGAGGAGCATTGGATTTTTCCCGCCCGATCACCCACGCGCGCGCGAACACCAGGGAGGTGAGTCACTCATTCTCCCGCCGAAAAAGGAAAGCGGCTAAACGCTTTGTGTGGTTTCCACATTATTCAACCGCGACGCAGAAAGCATCCGCCCACACACACACACACAGATGCTCCTCCGACTTCCCAAAATGCATTCCTCTTCCCCATTTCTTTCATTCGAATCCTTTGAGAGGCAAGGAGAATATTATGGGATGGATGCAGAGATTCCAGCATCCGTCATTATTTTCGACAGATCCAAGGAATTCATTATTTCACACTCTTCCCAGCAACCAGCATTTTGATTCAAGAACTGAATTCCTGTTCCCAGGATCATTAAATGTAAACGAAGTAAGTGTGCCCAAATAATTTATTTACACATTTTTCAAATTCGGCAAGGACCAAATCCGCATGAGCGTCAAATTGATGAGCAAACTCAGTCACCAACTGTCATTTAAACATTAATTGACTTTAGGAATCATTAAGGTTTCAATTAAAATTTTACTAAGCGAGCTGAATTTCATTCTGAGCCCATTGTTCACCGACTCACGTCCGAAAACCGTTAGTAGTTAGAAAATTAGGCAGAATCAAGATATAAATAGTCGTAATATCATCATAATAGAAATCAATGGGATAATAATAAAATATTTTTTCAATCTAATATTGGAATTCCATGCCAGTGATGAAAGACTGTCCGAAGCATAATAATTATGGTTTAGCAGACTTGGTTTTTCGTAGCAGGTTTTGCTTTGTTCGGCAATTAGATCCATAGATTCTCAAATTATGTTAGTAGATTCTTCTTATGATAGAGGGCCTTACTTGCTAGGAATATATAGCTGGTTAGTTTCTTAATTACGATGAATTAATAAGGTGTAAAATCTACCACAAGCCAGACGCCTTAAAACTGACCATTTGACATTTTGTAGCAATGCAAATGAGTTAACCCTTTCGCTGCGATACACAAGGATACTGGTAGGTATAACAAACTATAATCATCAATTGCTGCTGGCGGGGATGTTTCACGACCGTTCCATTAATCGATCATTCGATTCGGCCGATCGTATTCGAATATTAAAATTCATGCTACCAATAATGGATAAATGTTATTTGAGTTAATTTTTGTTGAGGCTCTAAATACATTCACAATAAAGTATTTGCGACAAAGGAATTACAATTAAACCATCTCAATCTGACTCTAGTAGAAAAAACTCAACCGGGACAGCAGTTTTCCCCAGTTTTTTCTCAGTAACACCTGGAAACCGGTTCTGAAAATGAGATCAAATGAAATAACACGGAAAGAGCGACCAAGTCATAAGGAAGCGTGGGAAAAACACCTGACACCGGACCTCCCGCGACAAAATATATTTCGGTCAATTCCAGTCAACGACAACTCATCACCATCAGGATGGCAGCAGTGTAAGCTGCCGAAACGTCGGTGATAGACCCAAAAACCTGGTTGGAATCCCGAGAAGCCTTTCGGCGAATGAATTATTTCTTTGTATTTTTCTGGATAATGGGCAAATTTCTGTAACCTATGTAAAACCTTTCGACGCGGAAAAACGGTTAAAGAACGATACAAACTTCGTTGTAGTATCTGTAAAATTCGGACGGTTCCACCACGCCTCTCGCATTTCCCCAGGGGGTAAAGTCAGTCCATGGTAGTGCTCTTCGGCATCATTGTAATTCACCAGAGACGCCATCCCAAAACTTCCTCCCACGTTCACGCCCGTGTAGCCAACCATAAGGGAGGTGAATGCTGGGACGAGAGAGGACTTCATGTCCCCCCCCCCAAACCAATCGCGTCACGCTCCTAAATAAAGAAAAGACACCATCCACCCCCCAACAACAACTTCCCGTCTCTTCACACTTTTCTTCCTCTCCAATCCAGCGGCGTTTCCTTCGGTGTCCTTCCGACGAAAGAGATACGGCTTTCCATCTTCTATTTTCACGTGTGCCACTGACCAAATTTAAAAAAAACAAAACTTTTTCCTCACGAAAACCCCATTTTGTTTTCATTTTCTACCGTTTCCACCCCTTTGAGCCACCAGGGGCCACATATTCCTACAGTCTATGTCTGAAAGGCCCATATCACTCCATTTCCACAGTTTACAACAAGATTCCAAAAGAAATTCGCTCCATTTCCTCATCATCATGCTTCAAGTCCAAACTAAAAAAATTGTTAATTCATAAAAGTTGTTAAAGCTTAAGCGAGGATCTATCTGATGATTTTTATTATTTTATGTATATTTGTTCTCACTTTTCCGTAATTTCATATATATGTATTTGGTTTCAATTATTTATTTTTTGGCAACCTCTGTATTATACCTGCCAAACTGCTTGTAAATACTGTGCTGTAAAATTTTGACGCAACTCATGGGTGTTATATCCCAATGATGTTAATAAATTATGATATGATATGATACACCAACGCCTGAGACGGAAATTCCTTCGCGAGGGTGTAACATAAATTATGTAAACAGTTGAGGTGATTTTAGACATTAGGTATTCAAGGGCACTTGAGCAGAAGTGGGATTTTCTTGGGTAATAATACAGCTGGGACATCATTAATGTACTCGTAACGAAAGATAGGTTGTGAGAATTAAACCCAACACCACGAGCGAAGAACTGCATTCAAAAGTTTTCTCCGCAGACCCATCAAGTTGGCGTACCGAATTGCATCACAAATATCTACTCTATATATTGATTTAAAGCTTGAAATATTTGCGATGCGAGAGCGTTTCTGGGGGAAAAAACTAAAAACATTTGAGTTTATATTTGCATATAATCTACGAAATACACATCACTTCAAACCAATCCCCGAAGCGAAATACATTTACAAAGATAAAAACTTTTATGCCACACTCTATTCCGATAAAAAAACTCAGCTAACTGGAAACAGGAAGAGGATGACTAAAAAAATACAACCTAAGAACGAGTGATTCTCTCCGCATTGCAAAACAATAGCATTTACGAGACCAAATAGGAGGTGTAACAGAAATCTACATAATACCCTGCGGAGGACGAATGTAAAATGCATGGAGTGTATTAGTGTTCTGCTGCTCTGTTCCAGTCGTAGTTATCAACCCTCTGGCTACTAAGGGATTTTACACCTCTCTCCTCACAGGGGGGATTTCTTATAAATTATTTGACTTCTTCCCCCAGAATAAGTTCAATGTTTCTTTTTACACCCCAAAAACGTTGGGCAAATTATTATTCAACTCGAAGGACGAAGTGACAGGGATAAACAGGAATGGTGTATATAGGCTAAAGTGCACCACTCCCAATTGCACTTCCCAATATACTAAAATAAATTTATTGCCGACCTAGGTTTCGACTACACAGCAATCATTATCAAGGTGCGACATGTCTGTGACAAAACATGTAGGTTGAAGGGAGTATTCACATCATCTTTTGCTAAACACTTAATCGAGGAGGACTACGGAAGTGATTTTGTGCCTGAAGTGCTCCATATTGAGAGAAAAGGGGCCAAATTCGACTTCTTTGAACAATTTGATATTTTTAATGGCGCTACGAACAAAATTGTTAATTAATAAATGAATATTTTTTTCCTTCCTATTCCTCTCTATTATCAATATCATTCCTCACCTCCTCCCATTGACCGAACCTGACCGTGACGCACGTCTCTGACGTCAATTGACAACCTCAACTCCTCTCCCCTCTCCGTCTCTTCTCTATATATTGACTGATTTGAACTGTAAATGACAATGATTTCTGAGCAGTCAAAACCTGGGTCGGTAATTAACATTTCTAGTATGGAATATACTAAGATATTTTCTCGTCATGTCTAGACGAAATAATATTGAAATATGTATTTTTTTCAAATATTTGACTCGGTGTGACGCCATGGTATTTTTAGCAACACTTAAAAAATAAGAAATGTATTGTTTTGCGTTTAGAAGAAATTCTGCACATATGTAACCGAATTGTTACGAAATGCATGTGTGTGTCGTTAGGCTACGTGTTGAAATAGCATTGAATTGCAAAAAAAAACAAATCGGTACCATGCAATTTTATTTTTCACTTGTAGATATCTATAGGGCTCACAAATGAGAACACGTATGCAAAGTTTCACGAAAAACTGTACACCAACATACAATGCTCAAACCACCTGAAATCTTTCTGAGCAGGGTCCCAAACACTCGCGGATCAGTACTCAAGCTGTGGAATGTAGAAGGGTAAAAAAAGGATGGGGACGAACAAAGTTTGGGCCAGATTAGATAATAACTCCCTGAGCTTCTTTCAATTCCGGTCTGTGGAGGAGTAGGGAATGGTGGAAGTTGCGTGAGAGAGGTTTCCCAACTCGAGTTGAGTGGGAAGGTGAGAGAACCCTCTAGTTCGAAGGAGTCTGTTGGCTCGCTTCTTCAAAGTATGGGCAGATAATGAAGGTCTAATTAATGCCGAGCGCAACGCACCAATGCGCCATAGGAAGATACGGCAGAGGTGGCTTAATCGGGCGTATGGAGTGGGTTGCACGGGGAATAGGGGAAGGGTAGGATAGAGGCCAGAGATAGTTACGAGAAGAGGGAGGGAGAGGTAAATTCCGCTGCAACGGTGGAGTGTATATATCCGGAGGGGGGGAGGAAGCGTTAATAGTTCCGTCTGAAAGGAGAAGAGGGAAATTCATTGGAGACATTATCGACTGTCCGTTTCAAATTGTGTAACCTGTTATTGACAGCAAATACTTCTGTGTAAAGTAGATTTCGTTAGGCAAGAACGGAAAAACGGACCATTTATTCGAGCTCATAAACGAATGCATTCAGTTAGGCGCTTCGTTATAACGAAACTAAGGAAGAGAGCTAAAATTCATGCAAGTACTCAGCTAAAGCCATTGGAAGTTTCGTATAAAATTATAAACTTTATCCGTTTAGCTATTATTTATCAATTTACGATAATAAATTATCTCCCAAACCGCGCACCCACGAAAAATAGTCGTTTTCACCATTTTATAGGACTGGACTTCAAAATAGTGAATCAACAATGGCCTTACGACTGAGAAAACCAGGATATTTCATAATGTGTAACATTTATTTCGAAAAAAAACGCACTCCTTGGAGACTGAAATAAGCCTGAAAGAGAAAGGGAGTCAAGCTCGCTGTTGCCTAGTCAGATTATTCATAAAACTCTTAGTATGGTACAGAAACAGTGAATGGAGGAAGTACGTTGCAGGTGGATAAAAAATACATAATAGAAAAGGAAGAGTAAAATCTTCCTCAGACTATTTTGATTTGCAAAGTACTTTTTTTGATTTTCCCTGGTTTTGAAGTTTGCACTGGGAGGCAGTAGTTTTCTTTTTTTTTATGAAACTATTTCCTTCCAACAGTAATCATTTTTCACCTATAAACTTAGTGAAAGAAAAGAAAAACTTAGTGAGTTTCCACATAAATAGATTTTTATTAGACTTAGGTTTCGTCGCTGAACGACATTATCAGGTCGATGGTTGGAGGTCACCACCTGATGATGTCATTCAGCGACGAAACCTAGGTCGTAATAAAAATCTATTTCTGCGGGACTCACAAAGTTTTTCTTTTCAATCAATAAGCTGTTCCATAAATTTACGCCTGAAACCATTAACTATGGACTTAGAACGAAGGTTTTCATTCTCAAGTTTCTGATTACAGGATGATTTCTCGAATATATATATATATATATATATAATATTTCGGGTGTATGCCACGTGTTTTTCGGTGTTAGCCCGACGTTTCATGAACACTGCTGGTCGCCTCTTTAAGGTGATATAAGAGCTAGGCTGCCGGTGTTGTTGTCTTCATATAGGTAATCTGTAAATGATTTGAATGAGGGAAGTGGACGGGGCGGAGGAGGTAATAATAATAATAATAATATAGTTTTATTGTTCTCAGATTTACATCCGATCAGAACAATTTGCATTAATCACATTTGAGCTCAAAAATACATATAAATTTGGCCCAGGTAGGATGGGAAGGAGAAGGCATAGGATTTTTACGGGTGACTGGGTTCCACGTGTGGCTGATTTTGAGACCCCCGTCTTCATTGAAATTTCAATCGAAAAGATCTAGCGCAGTGGTTGCACCAGACACAGCATGCTAGCGAAAAACTGGAATGGAGTTAAGTTTGCTCCAGAAATAATTAAAAAATTAAAGGCAGACTCAAAAACAAATTTTCCCGCAGGCAGCGTAAAGTCAACAGCCTTAATTTCAATCACGCCAATTTCTTGAGAGAAGGTCTTTAATATCATGGCATTAAAAGTCCTTTTCGCCATAACATAAAAAAATCTAGGATATTTATTTCAATACGTTCCAAAATATAATGGCCATACGTTAGCACATCATACGCCTCCTTTACCGGTTATACTCAGTGCAAAGTGTCATAACTCTTTCACGATGGAAGCAAGCCAAGCGAACGCGAGACGGAACCGGTCAAAGTGCCATTTCCTTGTGGGATGAATCTCTCCTATTAATAGGATATATAAAAGAAAAGAATCCAGTTTTAATCCCGTGCGCAGACGGAGTGAAGTCTCGCAAATGGCCTTCACCTTAAAGGGCTCTCACGAGGGGATATTTCTCACGCACAAGAACGCGAACGAGTAACAGGAGGACTGGAGAATGCACACTCTGGAGGCAGTCTACTTGAACTCCGCCTACCAGTGCGTCCACGGAGGATCCAGCCAAGTAAATGAAAATGCGTCCTCTCAATGCGTATAAATATTGGCGGAAGGACATATAAATAGGGGTCACAATTCGTATAGATAGTGTCGGGAGGACGCCTCAGCATATCGATGCTGGGGAGAAATATGCTTATGAGGAAGACCCTGATGATATCGATAAAAATACACAAAAAATGGTAGCTATCTAATCATACCGCCATATCGTCCGTAATGTGGCCGTGCTGGGGGAATTACGTGTAAAGCCCCTTTCATTCTGTGCTTACTTCAGTGATGACAAACAAAATGAAATCAGTATGATTAAAAGCGCACCTTGTAAAGGGTGTAATCGCATCCTATGAAAGAATCGAATCCGTTTATCAGTACTCAAAACACAAATAAGTGCGGTACTCATTTTCCACCCGATTGTCAGATCCAACGACCAATCACGGGCAAGCGGGCGAGTTTAGTGTTTGGAGAGAATACCGGTAGAGGAGCTGGAATCTACCAAAATAATCTTCGGGGGAATAGTGTTAACTGTAACCGATAGTGAAAGAGGTTTACTGGAGCTTTTTTAGTTAACAAGTACCGTACACTTTCTTTACATTGGATAATAAATCGTCACTGATAGATGAACAAATTCTTAAAACGCTGGAATGCGTAATTATAATAATGCGATGCTGTCACGAAATCTGAGGACGCCTATTCCAGGGGAAATTATCTCCACATGCCTCGCAAATCAATGGCACCTTGCGTTTCATAAAGCGGCAGTCGGTTGTGTGGTGTCGGTCCGACGTGTTTATCAATCAATAAAATAATGGAAGTACAATTACTAATTTATCTTAAGTTTTCCTAATAATTGCCTAAAATGCATCGCTAAAATAGCGATAATGCTTTCTTAAATGCATGAATATTGTTAATAAAAGTAAAGTGGCCCTTGGTATTTAAAAATAACTGTGAAACCTTTTGGAACCTCGCTGTCAAAATATCACAGCGAGCGCATTTACCGCGTCTTTTTATAGGAATACTAAATAAAAGTGTTACGATAAAGGGTAAAGGTATTCTAACGGTCTGTACATCACACAGGTCACGCAGGCAACATGGTGTCGTGGTCAGCTTCATACTACTCAAGAGCCAGTGTGCCAAGCGGGGGTGATCTTGCATCGTTTGGAGTTAATGTTCGAGCTGTTTGTTTTCTGTAGTAGGTATTATTCTCTTTCTGCTATTTTCGGAATGATTGACGTAAACGAGCAGCGAATATTCATTAAATGAATTGATTTACCTAACTAAGGACAAAATTCAGCTTATTTCCATTGGATGTGGGATCTTATACCCACCGGAAAGTAGTAGGTGACCCAACTCTAAGCCAATTAAGAACGTGTTTAGCGCTTTAAAAATGGCCGAGATTTGATGACGACGAACTATCAGATCGATTACGTCTCGCATTTCTCTGGCGGTGAGTTTCTGCGATTTTTTTTACAATATTGGAGACATTTCGCACAAGGAGTTTGTTCCTGCAGGTTAGAAAGTCGCAGACAAGTTTTGTAGTGGCGTTTTCAAACGGATTTGGGAGAGTGAGAGGCGTAAGTGTCTTGAAGTAAGGTGCAACAAAGACTGGGTCCCACATAAAGACAAACATCGCTCATGAACAGGTGATTTTCGGACAAAAATAACATTACCACTGTCCTGTACCCCTTACCCTTCAGGCCGTGCAACCTCTCCACGTTTCCAAAAATGAAACTCCAGCTGAAATAACGCCGTTTTGACTCAGTGGAAGAGATTCTAGAGGAATCGCAGTAGGTTTCGCACTTCCTCACTTCAGCCGATAACCAGCAATTTTTTCCAATGATTCCATGGTCTTAGAAATGGGTGTAGAAATGTAATAGGAGACTACTTCGAGGGTGACAATGAAAGTTACGACAGAGCATATTTCTCATCAAGAGACGTGTCTCGCAAATTTTTGCTAGCACCTAGTACGCGCAATGAAGAAATAATTTCAGAAAAATTTAAACAATTTCAACAAAAAATAAAAAATAATGGTAAAAATCATCCTCCACTGGCAATAATCGACAGGTCATCAGAATAGATTGTGGCATGTAATGGATATGACTTCGTTTGCACACATGTTTAATGTCTCCTCCTCCCAGAATACAATTATTTCTTAGTTCCTGCAAAGGCCAATTCAAAGTTAGAGACTCGCTACCTATTTTAATGACAAAAACAGATGGATATGGAACTTACACAGTAAAAATTCGATCTGATTTTAAGACAGAAAAGAAGACTGATTTTCAGAGGCAACGTTTTTAAGGTAGTGTCAGTTGATTTTCACAGCTATTGCCTAGTCTAAGAATATGGTAGCTGCAGAGCTGAATGTCAAACCAAGTGGTACTGGTTGTAAGGTAGACCCATGTTGAATTTAAGACAGCCCTGGTCTGAAAGTAATGCGGCTTGCTTCTGGAATTCAAGTGCTGTGTAGTTTGAAATTCAAGCCTACTTTAAGGTAGTATGGGGAAGCCAAATTTTACATTCATCTACATAATACCCTGCAAGCAACCTCAAGGGTGTGTAGCAGGGGTGAGTTTTCCCAGCATGTACTACATAATATTCCATGAAGTTAATGAAACGAAAAAATAAATGAAATGAATGTTGCTTCAGCATAAAACTGCAAATACCTGTCATGATGTGAGATTTCATCAACACTCACTACCAATGGATATGCTACCAATGTTATAGAAACGTAAGTATTAAGAGTATTTGGCAACAACAAAAATGCACATAGATTCAAGAGCTTTATAGGATACATTCAACACGTGCTGTTATTACTACTTCAACACGAGCTGTTATTGTTACTATAGTGAGATGATACCATTATAGCCACCTCGCCCTTGACTTTCGTGGTAGGCTAAGTCCAATTTTTGATAGCCTCTTCTTCGTGTATTTACTCCCGACCTCGTTACTGGTCCCTTTTCGTCAATGCTACCTCTAATGCAACTTACCCCCTAATACATTGTGCCTATTTCCTTCGAAATACTACATTTACATGTGAATTTTAGTCCGTTTGAACTCATTCACTAATTGTTAGTCTATGTGGCTTTCAGTTATAAATAACTTCCATAATATTCGTATTGTTATACAAACTTCAAATATTACTTTGATATACATACTGAATCATTGATTTAAAAAAATGCACCATCCTCTTTGCCGATTGGCTGACTAAAATTGATCATTCCTAACTCTAACAAGTTTAATTAATTTTCTTCTATCCTATCTTTAAGAGCCAATCAAAATTTTTGGCCAGTAAAAACATTTACCTAGAGCATACGATGACATAATATTAAGGACATAGTGAAAAAATCGCTGAATACCAGAAGCTACATATAAATTAACACTTTTATTTTTAGGTTTTAAATAATTCTTTCCGACTCGTCGCGATGGCAACTACTGCGCCAACGCAAGAACAACAAGCATCTCAGCAACCTCGTAAAGTCAGCATACGAAGGACCACAGGAGCAGACTCGGATCGGACTTGGTAAATACTGTGCCATAATTATTATTGATTGATTACACAAAGAGATGAATAGATAGATCAAATTAAAATGTAAGTACATAAGAAAAACTACCAGGGAGTCAGGGAACTAGCATTAGATATGGACAAATGAAGGGATGCAGTCAACCAATCTCAGGATTGAGCGACCTCTGATAATGGCACCAAAGACTGATTATTTATTAACGGCCTATGAAACTCTAAAGCTGTACGCCTCACGTTACATGAGAAAAATTCATATTTACATGCACTAATTCGTTCATCAGTTCTGTTTCATTCTCGACCCCTCCCTGTTTCAATGTTAATATAAATTCTTTGTAACTTTTATCTGCATTCAAATAGTTTGTTTTTAAAGATGCAATAAAATTTTCAATACACGAGGCATATTACGGTAAATTTGATCGGGAGTAATACATTGGATAGATTTACTGCTCTAGGGGCAAAATTTATAACGCACAACTTCGACATATGTAGAAACCACAGAGGGTACAATACAAATTCCTGGATACATAATAATACATTGGAGCATGTATAGGTATTAATTTTCACTTAAAACACGACCACTACTATTTCCTATATATCTAGTGGGAAGTAACATTGAGCATGCCTGTTCGAGAATCTTCTCAGCTGCTCGCCTTACGTACGGCGTAAAGGAAACTTAATTAGATGCACTCATTGGATTAAAAGCCTGCCCCTTACTTCTCTCTCTCTTCCTTTTTTCTAGATTTTCCATTCCAGACAAAGCCTTCAGCACTTCTCTACCACCTACAAAAACTTTATTCCACTTTCCAGAGAATTTTCTTTAAAACAATCAACGAATCTCTGCCGCAATAATGCTCAGCAATCTTCTTCCGTCACCTCTCAGAGTATTTTCATTTCGTCATCACCCCAACATTAAAATCTCATCCGCAGTAAAAAACGGAAACTTAAAAAAAGCAATTATGCCTGCATATGAGAAAGTGGAAACTAGGTCCAAACAGGGATGCTTAGGAATTCTTACGAAATCCTGTATTCACAAAGAAGAAAGCGTTTTTTTAAGAGGCATGGCCAATACTAGCTCGAATTTTGATGGCATCAGACCTGCATTTTTGGATCAAATACAGAGGATTTTTTCCTTTTTACCTTGAGGTGGATGCGACAAAATAATCATTAACTCCCATTAATAGAAGCAGGAATTGCCTGCGATACTTATATTTTCAGAGTGATTTATTGACTAAACAAATATTCATAGCCACCCTGTTTCCGCAGGTTGGAGACTATTTTAAAGGAAAAGAAGGCACAAAAGGAATGGGATGAAAAGTGGGGATTTATTTTGGAGTTGCTCAAGGTAAGTTTATCAACGATTTAAATGGATTTAATAATACCCAAACATTAGCACAATTCACAAAAATATATCACAGAATTTTTCGCTATCTACTAATAAACGTCATAAAAATATTAGTATTTCCTCTGAAGGAACGAAGGAGTATATCATAAGTGGAATGTATTTCTGAATCAAGTGGAATTTTATACATGTAAGATTAGCACGTTTTAGAAATGTGTATTTTATGTGCAAACGCTATTATCAGAACCGCGTACTTCCCAAGCAAGCAAATCCTTGCGTCTTTTGGCTACACAACAGGAGTAATTATCCGCGTCAGTGAAGCATAAGGAGTAAACATTAACTATTGTTTTACAATTTGGATGATTCTTCAACTATTTTTTTAAATTTACAGGAGAGAGATGAAGCGATCGCCAAGTTACCACGTCCCAAGCACAGAATAAACAAGGTGAAGGAATTCAAGGCAAAGGTGGCAATGGAAGCTCAGTCATCACCTCCGATTCCCAACACAAGTTCAGGTGAGATAATTCAGAATCAGAGTCACGAGGGTCATACTGATGGTCTCAGGCAAGATTACCGCGAGACGTTGTAAAATAACAATTAACATATCAGAAAAAACTAAATGATCACAACTCGCACGATAGGCACCAATCAGCCTGCCGGTCGTATAATGTCTGAAAATACCCAATGAACTCCATACGGGCGCAGTTATTCCCAGGCCCAAAACCGTCTTTACCCTAAGGGCACAAGGGGCCCGAGCCCAGGGCCCCCGACCTCACGGTGGCCCCGAAATGCCGATATATTTGCTTAGACAAAAAAAGGAGCTCAATTTTTTTTCGGTTTTCAAGTAGATACCTACCTACTAAAATTACCGTCAGAATTTCAATGTTTTCCAGAGAGTGAACAGTGAACATTTTAGCAATAATAAATACGTATTATTTGCTATTTGGTGAAACTAATTAACTACGCCATAAGCATAATGTGTATAAAATCATAACAGAAAAATCTTTTTTCTTATCATTCCCTTTTTTTACTATCCAACGGGGCACCAAAATTTTGTGTGCCCAGGGGCCCCGGCATGTCCTATGACTGCCCTGCCCAGGCCGGGACCTCTTTTGAATTGCTTCAGCCTGACCTTCAGTATCTTAAGCCTGAATCACTCGGGCATTCTTCACGTGCAAGTCAAGGGACCATTTGAGCTGAAACTCATCAATGATAGGGATCATTGCAATCGGCCATTATTTTCCCTATTACTCGGTCATTTTTTATGTAACAGAAATCATCATTTCCGTAATGTTTAAAATCCTCATTTGATTAAAAGTCACACGTGGCATCATGTTCTGTATTTACTGCCATGCGCTCTGATTGGCCATAGTTCAATTCACGTAACTACGTGCTCAATGGCTGAAAACAGGACGGTCACAAATGATGGTCAAAAGGGATAATAATCAGTCAATGAACGCCCAAAACGGGGGCGTAGAGGACATGGGAGATGACAGACACCAAACTTCAGGGGTGTGTTTGGAGTTATATTGGAGGTAAACATACAAAAATTCTAAGGACCTACGAGGAGTTCGGGGGAGGAGGGAGGCGCAGAAGCTCCCTTTTTTGGACTTTCGCTTATATCCTGAAAACGGTGCGTGGTAGCGAAAATATTACTGATATTAAAATTGAAGATGACAAAATATGCTACAAAATAGTTACTTTTACATTTATTTCTAGTCCTCATAGTTATCAACATATTTGTTAGTGAAAATTGAAAAATTTGCTAAACAATGAACCGGTAAAATATTCGCCATTCGGGGTAAATACGCCTGTCGCACGAACTCCGCCGATAATAGAAAAATTTACCTTCATGGAAGAAACCTCTTGGACAACGTATGTACTTTCAAAAATTACTACACGTAAGTTGGTACAATACACTTAAAGTATCAAAATCCAATGATTTTGTTTCCTCCCTGTTTTTTTAACCTTAACGTAAAAGTTTTTAAACTTTAAGCTTATTTGTACTTGCATGGTGAAATAAAAGAAGCAATTGCATTTTTAGAGCCGCTATCCTTCCCGGATTTTTCAACATGGATTAAAAGAGTATAATATACAGAATACAGATATAGCCAAAGAAAAATTTTGCTTTGATTTCCACATTTAACCGCAAGATCGTTTAATTCGAGAAGTCCAGTAAGCTGCCGCGGGTGGCGGTCGGCCCGCCACCAGCTAAAGCTGGCACGACTAAAAAACTTTTAGTGAGGCTCCATGTTCATCAGTAACATTCTGAGAGCTGCAACGGGAGCGAATAGACAATATAGTGGAACGTTTATGGTGTGAAAATTGTTTTTATTCATTCCAGAATTATAAAGTTCCTTAAATATCCAGGCCACCCTTTCGACGGCAAAGCTCAAAGGCCACTCATAGCACAATTTTTCACAAAAAGCCCATAGGTACATCCATGGCCTTGGTTCACAAATACCCTTGCTGCCGACACGCGACCCGCAAGGGAAATTACTACCGAAAAGGGCAGCACCATGCCGCAATTTCATTGCCCTCCAACGAGAAAAACCTAACCACGTATCCCAATGTGTAAGGAATGAATTGCACTCTGGCCACCGGGAGCGAATCTTGTCTTTTAAAGCTTGCAACATTCATTGAAAAAATACGAAGGGAGGATTAGGACCCCCTCGACACAAACTTTGTTGCAATTACTTTTAAGCATCACTAGTTCGAACTTCAATTGTCATTGGACAGGAGAGACCGGGGGGGAGGCGTCCCTTTTAAGCGACCTCCCTTCAGTTCTGTTCCCTTCCAACGTGGGTCGAATGGTATTGAGTTGTAAATCTATTTAAACGATTGAGTTGCTTTTAAATATTGTGAGTGTGATTATCTTTCGCGTTGAATAACAAGTCTTTTGTGTGTGATGGAGATATCGATAAATCCAGTGATGTTATTTCAAGAGTGACAGAAAAAGGAATATTGTCGCTTGTAGCTGCAAGTAAGGAAAGGAGGGGCAACAAGTGTTCCCAGCTACGTAGCTTGAAATCCTTCCTAGTTCACAAATCATGGCGTAAAAGACTGCATCAGAGCACAAAGGCGCCTTTGAAGAGGCAGGCTGCATCAACATCATCTGAATCAACTGAAATGGTGAGCTAGAGGTCTTCACTAACAGAATTAGATTTCAAAACTCACTACTTTCTCTGAACAGATATTGTAGAGAACGAGAAAAAAAGAAGGCTGTTGAAAGGCGGAGAGTGGTGTATAACCTTCAAACATTAGCTCATATACAACAAATGTGTGTGAAGGCCAGTCTTGCGAGGAATGACAAGTGGAGTGAAGAAGTTGATGGTCGCCAGTCCTCCATAAATGATTTAGTCGCTGAGGAAGCTGTTTACGATGATGAATGGCGTGTGAATTTTATAAGGCATCTATGTCTGAGCAAATAAACCAAAAAGAATCTGATAATTACATTTCCAGAGGATTGGAAGAAATGTATTCGTAAATGAAAGAGATCAGTAACTGCCAGTTTTCCATGGACGAATTAATGGTCGCAGTGACAGGGAAAAACAGATGTGAGAGCGATCTAGCAAATATCTCGATAACTATGAGGATTAGAAATAAATATAAAAGGAACTATTTTGTAGTAAATTTTATCAGCCTTAATTTTGTAATTTATAATATTTTCGCTACCACGCACCGTTTTCAAGATATAAGCGAAAAACAAAAAAAGGGACCTTCTGCGCCCCCCCTCCCCTCCGCCCCGCACACTTCGTTGGTCCGAAGACTCTTAGTATGTTTTCCTCCTATTAACTCGAAACACACCCCTGAAGTTTGGCCTCTGTCCTCTACAACCCCTTCAAGGACTGGACTAATAAGGGATCCCTATCATTGCCGCTATACTTGGAAAGGCGTCACAAACCTATCATTGCCGCTATCCATGAACCTACACGAAAAAAATGCTCATGTGAATCATGCTTTTGTCCCTTCTAAGGGTTCTTCCCAGGTAGTTTATAAGAACTAGGGGTATTCATTACGCATCCCTCCGCTTTCTTCGGGCTGAGAAGTGACTCTACGAACGCTGTGATCACCTTTCACGCGTTTTCGCCCTGCAGTATCACTCCCACTATTGTCTCTGGGGGAAACTATCCAACTGTGAACATGAGTGCATATCTTGGTATTTCATGCCGTCTGCAGATGAAAAACGTGTCAACCCTGCACAACAACAATATTGCGGCGTCACTTCAATGGCACGTAAAATCACATTCGCTGAAGAACATGCAATTCACCCATGTCGAAAACATATGGAGTAACAAGAGCAGAGAACAGCAAAAACAAGACATATGTAGTCTCACAACATCCATTCCACCCTAGTCGTAAACTTAACACAGTCCCTTCGTATGAACACAATACGCATTAAGAATTTTTGAACGAATGCTTGCAAAACTATTTCATTCCCTCGTTTGATTTGGCAAAATGCATTTACTAGCCGACCGGAGTCGAAAATCAAATTTCACAACTCACCAATATCCATGAGAAAACGAATATCTCCGAGCCGGCTACAGAAGTCGTAATCTGCTTCTAGAACAGCTGCGGCAGGTTTACTATCCATAAAACTCGGCGTTGAAGACAAAAGATGTGCCCCACTTAAGATACACAACGAAACACCTTACTCAGGAACTCATGCCATAACTTAAACAACTGAAGTGAGCGGCGAAGGCGGGAAAAACAACAGAGCAGCGGTTGGCGGCGCAATAGGCTTGTCGCGCCGCCAACCGCGAACACACCACAGCTGGAGAACCGAGAAAGCGCTCACAAGGAGACTTCGCGAGTATAAGGTCGAAAAGCATGATTAAACATTTTGTACGTGAATTATAGACTCTTATTGAAGTGTAAACTTCTTTTGGCCCGTTGGGCACTTTTGGCATGGGGGGAAAAGAGCAAACTCGCGTCACGTACCGTCAGGAACTTTTTTCCGGGGCCCTGCTTAGCATGCCGAATCTAAACTAATGAGAGCTCGCAACATCATAGAGGGTAAGTTGGCGTAGTGGGTAGAGTCGTCGCCCCGTATACCGAAGGTCCCAAGATCAAATCCCAGGAATGGCGTATTTTTTGGGGGGATTTTTTTGGGAACAATTCTTGACAATTTCTTTCAGTTTTTGTTCTGATCTTGTCAAAAAGTTTTTTTCCGGCAGATTGGTGGGGGAAAAATGGTTTTTCATAAAAAATGGGTGTTTATGAGAAATTCTATCGGAAATTTGACCTACGCACCTGATCTGCTTTTTCGAGAAATGTTTTTAATTTGGAATTCTTTTATGGCCATGCAAACATGGACAAACGGCATCAAGGCAACGCAACTTGTGTTGAATCCGCAATGTTAGAAAATGCAGAAAGTGGAAGAGAGCGGCAAGAAGAACAAAAGGGTAATGAAACAATAGACGAAATGAGTGAGATTTTACAATTGAATAATTTAGCGGAAGGACAGGGAGATGAAAGAAAGAGGAATAAAGCCGAATATGACCGAAATTATCGCGCTAAAAAGAAAGAATTGGGGAGAATTGACGCTGATCTCGAATTGGAAAAAACTAACATGGATTGGAAGAGAAAAAAAGCTGAATATGCCAGAAATTACCGCGCAAGAAAGAAAGAATGTATTCATCTGAGTGCACAGGAAGCATAAAACAAGAGGACAAAAGCCGAATATGCCAGAAATTATCGTGCTAAGAAAAAAGCTGATGTTGAGAATAAAGATTGTGTTGGAAATGAAGATGCTGCTCATAGACAGAGCCTGGATAAAATTCGTTCTAAAAATTACAGGGAGAGACAAGGGACCGATGATTTACAACAAACTATGGAAATGAATGATTGCCAAATAGCGGGGCCCTCAAAAAAACTGCCATTCATTCCCAAGAGAGATCGCATAATTCATTGTTCACAAATAGCGAGTCCCTCTACGAGAGAGGTGCCATTTATACCGCGGAAAGACATTACCTATACTAATTCTGAAAGTGGTGGACCATCTCCAGATCTTCATATTCCGGCTATGCTGATTGATGGAGGAGAGGATCGGGGCGAGTCAAATTCAAATGTTGATAATGGTGTACGATTTCGTTCAACGGCGGAATGAAAAAGACATGTCAAACGAAAATAATATCAACGAACCTCTAATACAAGCACAACCACAACAGCAAACAATGTACAGCTCATTCTTAACACATTTGTCGGCTAAAGAGTTTATAAAGCAAATTATTAATAATGAATTTGGACATGCTTGCGATGCTTGTGATAGAATTTGGTTTCAAAATGATTAAAAACCATTTACCAATATTGACAGTAAAAAAAGCATAGGATTAATCAGAAAAATTGTTCCGGTTCAGAAATCGGAATTTCAGATATGTGCAACCTGTATCATATGAATTCACAAAAATAATACCCCACAACTATCAGTGTAAAATGGTTTCAAATATCCCCCATTTCCAGATAGTTTGAAAAATTTCCCACTAGATTTGGTGACTGAAAGATTAATATCACCCCGAATTCCTTTCATGCAAATAAGGCGACTGCGACATATCCACGGTCAGTTTGGGATTTATGGTCAAGTAATTAATGTTCCAGTTGAGGTTAATACAATGGTAAATTACCGCAAAATGTCGACTATGAACACTGTATACATTCACATAAAGAGAGAAAAATACTTAAGTCTAGCTTTCTGCACGGCGCGGCGTAGTGAACAAAAGAGTGATTAAAGCGTGGCTGAATTATTTCATACAAACACCTTTGAATAAAATGCACAATATTACAATTGATGAAATATTTTTTATATATTATGTATATCAGAATATCGCCATAAAAGTTTACATTTCTCCCGTGAGGTTTAAGACCTTTTTTTTAACTTACGAGTAGGTACGGGTGAGAGGTTTTGTCTCGATGACACTGTGAACCGTGGGCTAAAGGTAACGTAGTGGGCATCCACGCAATAGGTTGCACGATCAATCCCTGCCGCGGGTAAATTTTTATCTTCTTCCAAACTTTTCCAGTTGATATAACCCGTGTGAAAATCGTAGCATCTGCTAGTGATATAATTTGTTTTGTTCAAATATTCAACGAGGCGATTATTAAAAAAGGATAAGGAAAGGAAAGCTGGCTGTTGGGAAACTGGACCAAATCAAGCAATAACAAAATTACGGATATTGCCCCCTACATGGTTGGGCTCACGATTATATTGAATACACGTGTAATTTCATCATTTCAATGATAATCTTGAAATACCAGTCGCTCATTGGACTTATCTTGTAGTAAATCCCACCATACAAATCACAGGGTGTTTTCCAACTACAACCCTCACGAAACTATTCGTCTGCCAAACTTCCTTTCATGCTCTCCGTATCTCCAAGCTCCCAGCTTTTTGTCTCTTCCGATATAGTGGTACTGTCGGTGAAAGGAAGCCGGCTGCTGGATTAAATAAAATTACTTGATGATATGAGAACAATGCATGCATTTAAAGTACGATGAATAGTAAGACTGAGGAGGCTTAATTAAGAGGGGATGAAGACAAATCAGGGCCACTTGACGTCAGACAAACTCGGATAACATCAAGAGAACGAAAACACAGGCTATTCACCAAGCCAGGGCACGCACAACAATATGACGATGCCTGAATAAGCTACATGAACCTCCGAATCGCACAAACTCGTGGCATTCGTTCCACTGCATCAAACATTCACGGGCAACCACAGTTTATCCCTCCGCCGACATTCCAGTACGCGCTGGATTGTATCTAACTCCTAACGAATGGGGTAAATCATAGTTTTCGGGCTAAAAACTCAAGAGATTTCAAGTCAGAAATGTCAAGCCGCATTTCGATTTCTCAATTGAAGCCATTATACATATTAACCAATACATTTATTCTGATTAATCCATCCTGTTTTTTTCTCCTCTAGCGGTCGTGGGCTGGAGGTGCTCGTCGGGCTATTGGCTAGAGAATTTCGGCCCGCTATACGTCTCACCCAGGCTAACCATCGACCCGCCATCCGAACCAGGCGTAGACTCCGAAGAAGACGAAGAGCGGCCAGGGGACGATGCATTGGATCTGAAGCTCGACAAACGGCGGACCGGACTGTACACTACAAGCGTGATTTTGCTCAAGTGACTCTCATTACAATATGACCATCGAATAGAGACAGTTTTACAATCAGCGCAGCATCTACTTCTTCCTTCGTTTCATTTCACATTTACTTCCTCTCCCGCTCTTATAAGGTTGACCATCGCAGCAGTGTAAGCAGAAATAAAGCTTTGAGCATGTGAACGATAGAGGACGTATGCGCTACCCTTGCAATGTATTGTTTGAGGGCCCAGAGTAAGCTGGTAATCAGACGCCAGACATGGTAACCCTATAAGATAGTTTGAGCAAGATCGTTAACATAAAATTCAATTCAATTCCCCTAATCATAAAGAAAAGTATCTTACCTTTTCAAAGATATCAAAATATGCCACACTACTTTTCGAGATATTTGCCCAAAAAAATGCCTTCCAGCCATTAGGAAATAGTACGGGTATGCCCTACTGAGAGGCTAAATTTAAAAAAATCTGGAATTTATAACAAATAGATCAGAAATTTAACAGAGTATTTTGTATTTATTCTATACTATTTAAAAAAATAAATCAATTACTAACCACAGTAGTTTTTACAGAATCTCAAAAATATCTTCGGTTATGAAAGCGCTTTCAGCGTATGGCCTGAAAAAAATAGTAAAGTTAAAGACTTATGAATACATATTTAGTTAATTTCTGAAAATTTAAGTCAAATAAAACAGTATTTTTACTCCATTAATATTACAATATTTTTTCATACAGCTACTGAAATGAAAATATAAAATTCGAATATGGTCTCTATTGTGACTAGGGAAAATCTCGCTCAAACCAACTTAAGGTGTATATGAGCTGGAGCCTATAAACTGCAATTTTTCAGGTATTTTTCATCCAATGAGTGTTTCATATACATAAAGGATAAATTATAGTGGGTTCATAACATTTGATTACTCGGGCAAACAATATATTTAAAAAGTTGTATCTTTCGCGGGTAAGGCACATCCAATGTGATTTCCGAAAAAACAAGCAATTTAATCGTTGATGACACCTTCTCCGTCAGTATTCCTTTTCTATAAACAACCGCATTCGCTTTTAATTTCAAATTCCCACCGATAACGCTACCGACGAGATTTATTTTCATAAACGGCTTAGTGCTAAAGTGTAACCTCAATTGTTGGTACAACACTCATAGCTTGGAGATCATCAGGAAATACACGACATTGCTAGACATAAATACATATAGGTAATGCAAAAAACTAGCAGCAATTATTAAGGTAAATAGAAGGAATATCATCTAATCAAATACCTACACTTTGCAGCTCCAAGCAAATTCACTTGTTTACATTCATAAATTCTTTATAAAAATGCGTGAGAAATTATGAGGACTCACATAATATTTACAAGTTTAAATTATAATATACCGCCCGTACTAAATTTGTGAGACTAAAGTCACACTCTTTGATCTTAAGTCAGTTCAATACAGACTTATCAGCATATAACACTTTTCTCGGCACATTTTCGGCGATAAGACATGACCGTCGTCTCAATATATCAGTTCAATTTCACAACACTGACATGTTTTGACGTATTTATTAATTGAAACGCCAAACTATATTATTAAAAAAATATCTCCCGTGCAACACACGGCAAATATCACGTAAATTATTCAATAAGAGTGAAAATTTAAACTTATCTCTAATCTTCTATCTAAACTTATCTCCTATCTTAACTCGTAGCTCGTAACTAATAACAATGGAATGTAGAGTAGGTAGATAAAATAAACCCATTAGTATGCACAAGTCAACCTGTAATAAATATGCGTGAGCAGTCTATTGAAAGTTCGAATACAAATGTGGACATTTGTTTTTAATACTAACAAAATGCGATTTTGAAGCTTGCAACGTGGAACTGTAGAACGGCTCGTGAGTGGGAACGGAAGACATTTATTCTGATTCATAAGTTTTATGCCCCATCAAAGTTTATCTCCTCAAATACTCTACAAATGTTAATTGAGCAGGGTCTGGGACTCGACAGAAAAATATTTTTAAAAGCTGAGGATCGAACTCAGGGCCTGGGTACGCGTACCCTTAGTTTTATACATTGGGTGGTACAGGGGTATTCGAAAAAAGTAGAGAGACGGAGGAAGAATGGCAAGCATGATTCCATACAGCGATGCGTCCAATAGATTGGGGTGCCACCCAAAAAAATTGAGTTACCAAGAGATATACAAATCGTTAAAGGTTGGGAAAGGGCTGTCTTGATCCATCTTTTAATATCTATCGGATTTCCCGCGAATTACCTCTTTCCCAGAAACATCAAACACGCATGCACCTTGTAAAAATATCTGACTTTTCTTGGATTTCTTAAGCGGTGACTAGCAATTGCGTAGAGTCACAGGCCTGGTTGCGGAATAAAATTAAAGTTAGGCCTATATCGACACCATCAGACACATGGTTTTCATTAATCATGAGAAGGGACCCTTCCATCAAAGGTGTTTCAGCTGCATCGAGACGAGCGCATCGTTAAAATAAGGCAGAGAGCTAACATTCAGTAAATGGATTGCATGATTTAAGAATCATGCATACGAAAGGACTATGGATGATGATTAAATATTAATTTTGTGTTTGAGATTTCGGGGGCATCAAATCCCTGCAATGAGGCATACACTAAAAAAACGAAAACTTACCATACAATCGTAAGCAAATATGGGTAAACAATAATGAGTAACTTAATGTAACAAATTTCTTTAAAAAATGTTTATTCAAAAATTGTACAATACAAATAAAAAACAGAGGCGGGCAGCATGATGCACTTGTCCCGCGGAAAAAATCCGATAACACCGCAGTTGAACGACATGGCCAGTCCTGCTAATAAAGAATAACGCACATCAATTTAAGACTCTTGATACTTCATATTGATACTTTTACACACGAACCGTTGATAATGGTACGATCAAGCTTTCAAAGGATTTATTTTAATATGACAAAAATGAAGTATGTAACTTCGTATTGATACCAATAAATACAAATTACCATATACCATCGTTCTCAATGCATACAAATAGAGCATTGGATAGGGTTATATTAGGACTATAGGATATATTAGGATATAGGGACTAAACTAATGTTTTTCAATCAAATCAGACATATTCAACAGCTGATCCCATTTAATTTTTAGTATTTGAACACTACACTGTACTGAAGTAAGCGAAAAAAGAGCGTAGCTGGAATCATGACAAAAATTCCAATAACTACTTATCATACGAATTACTCGGATTACACCGAAAGAAATCTTTTAACCAGGCATTTGCAACAATTAAAAATACAACATACAAAGATGATATCAGTCATTAGACATCAATATATCATTCTACTGTCAAAAAATTAAGTGGTTTTGAATTATAAAAGTCACAATCCGAAACGTAAAATTACCTTGCCATATTGTATATTGGTCCATATCACCTCCCGAAACGTTTCTGCTTCAAAGGTGGAGGAAGTTTCTCATACATACCAGTTGGATTGACTTCTACTGCAACCAGTTCATCACCATCGACCCACCCAAGGTGTATCAAATGCTACCAATTAAGAAATACAACAATTAGGTTGACTCAGAGAAGATAGTTGTTAGTATTTAATCCTCCATCTATATTTCAGAGGAGTTAAATAGCTGAAATACATAAATGCAACTTCAGAAACAAAACATTTAATTTTAGAACCTTTAAGCCGCTAATCAACAACTTTTTGTACAAGGAGGTGCACTCACGACACGAAATCCACGAGAATTTTCCGAAAGTGTGATTAAATCTGACCAAAGATATTCTTACTTGTTCTTATAGGGCGTGCCCTAGGACAATAATTTTATATCCATCCATCTATAAAATTCTGTACCACTTTCTTCAGAGATTTCTGACTGAAATATCATACTGGCGGATTCAATTTAAATCTCGTATCTATAATAACTTTAGTCAGTTTTTCAGGCCGTTTCAAGGGTATCAACTTAAGGTTTCATGATTCCCAAGCAATCCAACCCTTGTAGACAAAAAACTCAATAAGGGTCATAGAGAATGACTCACAGACGTTTACATCTACATACATGAGTTTAAAATCTCCGCAGAATAGCATACACCGATTCTTGATTAAACTTACCCTGTACTTTTTGAGGAACCTGAAGGCAGTCGACAATGTGTCAGCACAAACCCTGGGCTGAGAAGACGACTGGCTGTTGTCCGGTGATAATGCGAGGACCGGGTCTATTCTCGGAATTTTTGCTTCTACTTCTGGCAGGTCCTGAAACGAGACATTGAACCAGTTGGTTAAAGCATAGCGATGGCGAAGTAAATGTTGGTCAGTACTAATATTTCTAAACAAGAATATGCAGCATTATAAAGTTTTAAAAATTATTTTTAAATATAATAATTTCATTAAAGGTTGCACTGCTAGACCGTGGCACTCTAAACAGGGTATAGTATAGCAAGTTTAGAATATAGAGTAGATTATAGTAGAGAATGATACAGCGTTCCTTGGAATTTGCAAGTTCTTGTAAATTTCCGTTTCCTGGAGAGAAACTCGCAAGCATCCCACTCTTAATGAAAGGCGCGGGGGGTTAACAGTCAAACTACGGACAGGGAGCAGCAGTGGAAGAGCTCACCGAGTCACACTAAAAAGGAATCGAGATTACACTGTGAAATCTCCCCCACAGCCGGGATTCGAAGCGAGGCCCAAGGGATAGACAGTAAGTGCTCTGCCCACCACATCAACCCAAACGATAGGCCGCCGCACGACACGGGAGGTCTCATTAAGGAACTAAGCAGTTGAACACTCGTCGTAGCAACTAAGAAGTATAGCAATTAAGTATAAACTATATGATAATGACGGTACTAAAGCTTCTTTTGATACTTTCCACACAATTAATTAGAGATAGCGCAGCAGCCCAATCCATAGTGGTTAACTTAAAAAAAAGACAATATATTTCCATTACAATTTATTATGGCTCGATTATTTACTTGACATAAACATTTGTACATGATGACGACACCGATGCGCTGAAACGAGTTGAATCATAATACATTTTTGTCGGATATACACAGTGTTTTTTACTTCAGTTACCATAAACTTTCACAATTTCCAGTTTGAAACCATCGAATAAAGCAAAGTGTTTAGTTGCCTAGAAAGGGGGGCCAGGTTCAACAACGAATGAAACATCTTTGGGCGGGTTTAGATAACATAACCTGGGTGAAAATAATCTGGTAACCGGACCATTCTGGAGAAGACAGGCTGCTCAGAAAAAGGATGCTCGGGAAAGCATTGGCCTCCATACCCCAATTAGTCAATTGCACACACCTAAGAACTTCGTCTCCCTTATCAATCGAATCGGCCTTCAAATTGAAAGCTGTGACTAAATATAAGCACAAATCACGGAAAAAAAGTAGCTGCCAAGTTAATAAATTTATTAGGCGTGTGAACCAAATTATACCAACATATTCAATCAAAATTATTTCTCTTTCATTTCGGCGTATGATGCACATGAGGCCATCAAATTAAAATACTAATAGCAAGGGTCATCACAATTATGATATTACAAAGGTAATAGTATGTTTTTACGATGTTTCATAATAAAGAACGTCAAATATCAGATAATTAACAATAAAAACATGCATAACTTAACATGCACGCAACTAAGGTAATGCAATAACCAATTGTTTTCTTTTCGAAACTTCCAATGTACATATGGTAATGGAGACACTCATTATTTACTAAGGAATGACACCGACCAAGCGTGGCAACGAGCTCATCTCGTCCAACCCGCGAGGGCAGAAAACCCGAGACCGGGCATGCGGGCACCATCTACCGAGGATAGTGGGAACGAAATGCTTTTACATGCACAGCGTCGAACCGATGCACAGCAACCATCCCTTTTAAACTAAGATTCAAAATCAAAAGCGTTATCGAATACTAAATCAAAGTTGACCAACGCGTTATAGTTCATTATGGACTTACTACGAAAATAACCTACGGCAAGAGGGAAAAATTATATAAAAAATAACGACAATCAAAATATGTAATCTGGGATTTTCACTAAATATACCAAGCGTTTATGATAATAATTGGGTGCCGGAAAACTAATATAATAATATGCACTACCAAGAAACATACTATTTAAGTATGTGCACTAAAATGTACAGTCTAAAGAAGGGCGCTACCATGGAGGCAAGAAGTCCGTGTGAAAGAAGGCACTTCCATTCATGGCTGGGGCACCCCAATTTCAATCAGTAACGACGATGTAGCAGCCTACACTAAACCTAAACTGCCTCACTAAACCCCATCATGGCAAAGGCTAACGAGGAATTGGGAATCGGTAAAGAAAAAGAATAAAATCTTTTGAAATATTTGCAAAAGGCTTTCTGGCTCCTCTAATCAATCGTGTTGTGTTGCCGAAACTTCCATTGGGGAACTCCAAACGGCGATAGTCAACACGGTAATTTTAGCAGCTGCTTTCACGATGTATACCACGATACCAGGTGATATATTATGAAGGGCTATAAAAACATGATCTTTTTAGGTTTTTCAAATGATATGATGGCTTCATGTTTGTTACGGCAATCTAAAGGTAAGTGTAAACGGAAGGAAGTAAAAATCCTCTACATCTTTACGGGCACAGGCCCCTACCTCCTTACGCAATTTCTTTCTCCAATTCAGCTCACTTCTTGCCTCTCTTCATCCCGCCCACAAACTATCTTTGTACTCCCATTCCACGCTTACCTATCATCTACATATTCCCCTCAATCACGGCCTTCAGCATCGCTAAGACTCTCATTACCTCTTCCAACCACCAACTCTGCCTCCGCTTAATCTCTTCCATACGTTTTCTTTCCTCACCCACCATACCAAGCCCTTCATTGTTTGTCTTCCTTTCCATCCTTTGCAATGTCTCCATTAATGGCTTCATAAAAATGGGAAAATGATTCATTGCACAGGCCGTGGAGAGAATTGAATAAGATGAAGTGTGACGTTCATTCATTTAAAAAACAACCTTAAGTTTTATTCACAAATATAAAATCTTAAAACCTAGAAGTAAATACGTTTTACACCAACAATAGAAGATATCCACGACACACGACGGAGGATGGTCTACTGTCCATGGAGAGTCAAGATACAGGATTTTGAGAGGTTGTATTGTGATAACCAATGCTACTAACGAGATAACCTGCTTATTAAAGGATATTTATTTTTACGTTCCGAGAAAGGTATGAAAACTTTTTAAAAACAGTTAAGCATTTTTATATAACACCGATTAAAAATAGTCATGGTTTTTGCCCTCGAAAATATCGTAGCACAACTTTCTTGGGACGCTAATAAGCTTAATACAGCGCAGCGTACGGGCATGCACTTTTACACAAGTCAGGATGCATCAATTCCAAATACATATATATTATATAGAAGCATAATGTTGTTACAGCATAATTTATACCTGAGTTTATTCTTCGTAACTCAGCCATTTTTGTTATTTTTGGGATTGCTAAACATTTAAAAGTTTCGAGAGCACCGGATAGAAGCGTACATAATATGTATGTAAATGGAAACATTGTTTATGTATTAAGCAGCGATGTCTTTAGTAGATGGGCATCTCCTTCAACGTACCCTCATTTTGCACAGGGAAGAGAATGGCGCATTGACACCGAGGCGATGGAGGAGTAACCAGGGAATGCGAAGTCGTTGAGGCCAGGGTACTCATGACACAGAGGGGCAAACGAGGGAACGCATAAATACCTGATGAAGGGGTCCCGGCAAGGAAAAGGGACGCAAGCAGTACGGAATGCAAATGGATACACCGGCGAGGGACCAGTGATAGTAGAAGAGGATATTGGCGAGGTTTCAACAGACAATGCAAGCCTAGGGAGCCAAGGTGAGATTTTCTTTAGACATAGACATGGGTGAACCACACTGATTTCTCTTGTTTCGGCGTTTTAAATTACAGCATTCAAATTTTTATGAAAACTCTTTCAAATAATGGGCACCACCTATGACCAAAACTATACTTAAAATACTTGAAAGATAACAGCACCACTCACAATGTTATGGAAAAAAGATAATGAAATAGCCTAAATATTTATACCTAAGAATATGGTTCTAATGAAGAAATAGCATGTGCAATTTTCCACAAAAATAAAATTTACTTTCGACCCGGGTTTCAATGTGATAAATCATCTTCAGGTTGTATCTGAAGATGATGAATCAACCTTGAAATCCCGGTAGGATGTAAATTTTATTTTTGCGGAAAATTGCAAGTACTATTTCTTCATTATTTAAAATTCCACTCAATATCGCGAGAATCTTCGGACTTCAAATCTGGGTCTACTCCGTTGAAACAACACCGAATATCATTGGTGAGTATTCTACCGATTAGGAGTAAGTATGAGTGGAACTGAAAATTATTTTTAACGCTGTGTTTGGACGTACATACTCAATGCCTCTTATTATGTCATCCTTCTACTAGGAATACATCCTTCCCCACCGTCAATCTGTCCACTGTTTTGACTCCAAAAATTCCTATGGCCACTTAACCACAAAGGGAACTTTATACATCAACATTAATTCAAGTGAATTTTTAAATGAGCGTTTAATCCACTTAACATGCCAATCCATTTCCTCCCTTTAGTTACTTACCTAGAATAATAAAATTTGTCTCAGACTGAAATATGCCACTTCCTTTCAGCATCCCTTCCCTTTAAGATTAATTTCCTAAACTTAATTTTGCAGCGATAAGAAATCCACAAAATCAGATGCTACAGGCATAGAATGGCAACACTGAATTATCATACATCGCGTTAGTTTGGATCAGAGCATTAGCGCCCTATTTAACAGCAAAAATGAGCTTAAATCACATTCATGCTGGATATCGCATAGCATCGATACGATACTACATATTCCGTGACTTTCATTGCATTTCCGTCTGAGATCGCAAAATATCGCTACTTCATATTTCACCATATCGCCAACAAATACATCTAATAGATCGGTAGCGCAATACTGAATGCGATATCTCATGAGCATAGCACGAGGCGGTCGGCATATTAAAATAACGCACAATCCAACGACATGCCCGCCCCTGACGGGCTAAAGCATTGAATCGCCTTGGATGACCGAAATGGGCTTATAATCGTGATGAATAACGTAATACGGCGGAGAGGGGGCAAGCTGATGAATAAGACGTTTCCCTCATATTTTAAGACTTTGTTAGTGGGGATGGGGAAGGATATCGCTACAATCCAACCACGATGTGCCCACAGCCTTCACGTAATCCTCTTCCGCCTACCGGTCTTCGCCGCAAACCCCTCTCCGCTGATACCTCCCCGCGGACAAAAAAAAACCTTCAGTCCTTCTCCCCACTCCCAGATGGCGCACAGCTCATCCCGATTTATCGCCCAGCGAAGAAGACGTCCCCACAGCGCCGCGGATGGATTTTTTTCTCCTTGCTCCGATCTCTCCTCCGCCTTACGGCGAGCGGTCCCGATGCTAGCCGAGGCTGAGGCACGAGATGAGAGGAAGACCGGGAGCCGAGCCGCGTGAAAGCGAAGAAAGGGATCAACACGCCGTAATTTATATAAAGCGCATGTAAATTAGGTCGGATGAGGGGAGGAGAAGAAATTCGGGCTTTGCCCACGCAAGATGGCACAAGAAAGGGGGCAAGGCTGCACCATGGGGATTCAAAGAGGGAGGGTACCGAGAGGGTAAAAAGGTTGTCTGGAGCGACAGAATGGATATGTGCTGTTCTCTCATGAGAGTAAAGCAGAAATACGTAACCAAATCTAGGCAATAAGGCTAGTTCATAATAAATAGCGCTAAATTTACGCAAAAACAAACGCTAAATACGTAAAAACTAATCTGAAAAATACAGAATGAAATCATTAGACATTAATTAATTCACAATGAAAACGAGATATTTTGTCCTTAGTAACTTTGAAGTATTGCATTTTATAACGAAATCATTGTGGCAACGTTTACCGGAATTATTTTTACAGTTAAGTATAAAACGTTTTCAGGGTCACAACAATTAATATTTCTAAATTGGAATCAGAACCTCACTCAAATTTGTGCCGAATACTAAAGCCAATTTTTTACGTGAATCTTTCTCTTGAATTTAAAAAGTGCTGAAGTTATATAGGGAAGGAACATCTAGTTTGAGAATATAACGCCCCCTGAGCCTTTAGCTCCACGCAATGTTTCAGCCTGAAGATTATAGAAGGTGACTGGAGCAGTTAAGTAGAAAATGAGTAAGTGTAAGGTCAAATTAGGGCCTTAATGTGAAATTAGGGAAAATTGTAGGGTGTTCAAAATAATTGGATTTCGAAAAGTCATCATTGGATCGATCGTTCGGTGAGATGTTTTGATCATGATTTCCAAAATAGATGTCGTTTTACACGAGGCACTTTATTGCACAATCTGATTTAAGTATGGATGTGCATTGAAAATTGCGTCGTGTAAAGCGGTGAATTGCTAGAATACATGCACGAAAAATGAGAAAATAGCCCCTGCTCTAATTCCTTGCCCGAGTTCTCAAAATTTCAGTGCATCAATTTGCGCAATTACGTGCCTTGAGTAAAACTGCCTTTACATACACGTATACATACTTATCACGCCCTTCCCTTTCGGTGTATGCAAAGTCAAAGAATTTTGTCATTGCTGTGTATGCTGATAAAGATGGTTCTCTTCTAATAATTTTATACATAATGCTCTATCCTTCAATGCGTACCTCTTTCGCTTCTCTTACACTCGTGCACTTTGCGGTTGAGAGACTTTGCGACATTTTGCGCACATTGCGACGAACAAACGCCAGAAATAATCACGCAAATTCATTGTGGTCGCACAAATTTCGTTCGGCGAAAATAGTTTTTTTTGATAACCTCGTTCAATTTCATGCCCCGCTTCGTCGAGGCATAATTATGATTCACTTAACGGTGTAAAATTTACAACGAGAAACGTAAAAGGATGAAATTGCATTTTGTGCCGACAGACCGTGACTCGGAGCGTTGGGAATCGAATTAACGTAGAAATCATTTATGCGAGGATAACAGCGCTTCCAATCAATGATGCAAAAATTTGAATATAAAAAGCGAAGAGACAGGGCGAGGAGGACTTATTACACGCACATTCCTGCTGCTAGCGAGTTTTATACCCGCGAGGATAAAAAAGAAGTATATTCTATTGTCATGTTGATAGGAAAGGCTTCAAAAAAGAGTGTTGATATTTTAACATTTTTAAATATGTCCCATTCGTTGCAAACCAGTTTCGAAGAACACAAAATACACGATTAGTTAATCAATTTTCTTATCGCTTAGCGCCATTCTGTTGCTACAACTAACGATCTATTTTCGGGGCTGAGTTTTTTCGAAACATCGATCGAACGTCGAAATTAATGTCGATGAGCCGTAATGAAGAATGCGTTGCCATGATTGATATCGTCCATAAAAGTAGAGAAAATGGCATCATTTTCTTAATCACCTAAGGGGAAAAATTGTCAAAAACTATTCCCGATAAATGACATGTTTATGTCAATATTGATCGATGTGGTGTCGATATTGTCGATATTCAGCTGAGTAAATCATTAAAGGTATTCCACCAAGGAATATTGGTGGGTTTAAGAAATGTCCATTACTCACTCCCAGCCTTCAGATTCCTTGGACCATTCAAATTCAATTGCGTCACAAACCTCAACTATGTCTTAGAGTACCTATCTGTTTTCCAAACTCTCCCCACCTCCTACTCTAACATCATTTATACCATATTTAACATTTTTTAGGATTCCTGGAATCATCAATCGACATCAATCAGTTCGGACCCTACACTGGGCTTCGTCAGAAAAAACATTCATTGTGGTGGGCTATCCTTTAACATACACTAAGTATGTCAATCTTAGCGAGCTGTTGGCAATTATCCATTGTTGCCCCTCTTGTCTCCTTCAAATTTCTTTCCTCAACCGTTATTTTTTCAAGAATGTTCTATGTGAATCCCAGCTAGTACCCCTCATCACGGCTGAACTTACTTTGACGTTTTTAAAAAAATATATTGTGTCTCTTGTAAGTCTCTGGTGATATTAGACTTATCTCGCGAGTAGTTTCGTATTTTCGAACTGGATTTTAATTCCAGGGGATGCTGTGCTCTGCAATGACGGATTCTTCCTTTAAAAAATGAATGAAAAATCTTGTGAAAATCAAAAAAGTAAAAATATTAATACTGATTGGATAAATTGTTGCCATAGCACACAAATTTCACAGAAATAGTCGCGAATAAAAAATGAATATCCCAAAAAACCAGGTGAATAGCCACCAGCGCAACGCAGACATGGACGCCGGAATTAACACGACAAAACGCTAGATGGATCACATATCATTGCAAAATGTACTAGCCAATTCAATTATACATTCAAAGCCACCCTCAGCATTCGCCCAATGCCCAAGCGGTATACATGAGCTTCGGGCGTTAAAGTTTCCGCGGGTGAACTCAAATGACTGCAACGCCGATGGCATCCGTGGTTCATAACCATCCGATGCAAACGGATATTTCCATTCGATTCCACGAGGACGTCATGCAATATTCAATCTCCATAATTGAAACTAAGGGTGGAATAGGTAATTGATGTGGGGAATATAGACTAACGACTACGTTGCACACGTTCAATTGGTATGAATTTACATCGACTGACTGTTCTACTCATCAATCCGGCGGGCATTCGGGTCACAGTGCGGCCGGAGATGTTAAGAAAACCCTAAAATGGGCGGGTATTCGCCAAAAAATAACGCGGCATCTCACTGTGTTTGCCTTTTTCCGTGTGAAAGATGCCGGGAATGAGAGAAATTATCGCAGAAATGACATATGAGCGTTTTAATAGAATGGACGAGATACTTTCCTTCAACCACAAGGGCGACAAAATTATGTATAGAGCCGATGGAGTCCTTTTTTCTTCCCCCCTTTTGGGCGCCTCCACGTTTCCCACTAAGTCCGTCCATCTAATCTTTAATATTCTTCTCCAAACCCAGGTACCGAAGACATCCATTCGCTTCACCTACTGCTCCACGCTTCTGATACCTTTGAGTATGAAACTAGTATGCATTTTGACGTTTTATTATCTAGAAAAAATTTTGACAATACCTACAGCACCGGTAAGAAAGAGTGGGGTTCCCGGGGTTACTTTGAAATCTCACTTAAGTGAGAACTACGTCATAAAATAAGGAAAATTACGTCAATTTTCGTAGTTCCACTCTGCCACCCAGGCGGCGTGACCATCTTCGGCTCTCAAGTGGTGATCGGCAGGTCTTTTCCTTGGATCACCAACTCTTTCTCGTGACTCACTGTCTCTTTCGACTCGATCCGTTTCATTTGCCTCCACCATTCATTAGTTCCATACCACGTGTCGTGAGGAACGTGAAATGGAGTCACCATCGTTCCCACAGTCCTTGGCCGATCGTGAGCTGATTAAAAGAGCGAAACAGGTCTCCCGCCTTCCCGCAAAGTCATGAAAAAGCTACCACCACATAACCCCCACGGTGATAAATTCATGACACAATTGACGCTAATGGCAGTTCATCATCAGCATCATTAGTCGTTCAATCCAAAGATTGGTTGAATGCAGCCTTCCATTGTATCTTTTCCCTTGCTAATCCTAGATGTCCTTAAAGCTCTTCTCATTCATATTCCCGTTCACCTTCCCGATGTATTTGTCCCTCGATCTTTCTCGTGGGGATTTCCTTTCTATTGCGTTCCTTAAAAATTTCTAGTCTCAAAATACGGCCCATCCATTTGAACCTTGTCTTCCTGATAGTGTTCCATATGATTTTCTTATCTCCTATACTTCTGTATATCTCATCGTTTCTGATCCTATCCGTCAATTTGATCCTCAGAATCAGCCTCCAGTACCAGGTTTCAAAATTCCCTATTCTTCTTCTCTCTTTCAGCTTTCCAATGGTACATATGTCTGAGCCATATAGAGCAACACTCCACAAGAATGTTTTCGGAGACTGCTTCCTTATTAGTAATCCTATTTTCGTTGAACACAACAGTTTCTAAACTTGACAGTGGCAAGCTTCACTTCGCATAAGTTATGTTTTTATTCATGACCAATTAAAATACTTAGCACTTTTCTACAAGCCTTAGTGGAAAAGTACTAAGTATGTTAATTAATCATGAAGACAAACAGTTTCTTTTCATTATGAACGCTTTCTTTGCTTGAGCTATTCTTCGCGTGATGTCTGTTGCACTTATTCCATCCCAAATGACAACTCAACGCTTTATAAATAAAGCACGCAAGCATTTACTTAAGTTGCATCAATGCGGAAGACGTTTCGAAATTAAATTTAAAAACATTGTAACTCATTCGTGGAAATAAATGGTAAGGAAATACGAAGTTCTGACTGCCTTTCCGGCAGATGAGCCCATTTAGGTGTTCCTAGAATAGATCTATTATGTACCAATGAGATCTCATCACAACAAAAAGTAATGGGTAATGAGCCCTTGGGTACGAAATCTAAAAAATCAATACGCAAATAAAACGATTCTTTATGAGAGGCTAACTTCAACTACGCACGATTGATTCATTCTGCAATGCCTCCGGCATTTGCCCAGCCTGTAATCGCACACTAATGTTAAATCCAAAATTTTCCAAAGTCCAACACAAAACCGTAAATTATAATATGATTTTGAAAATTCCGTAGCAGCTGATTCCCAATGCGAATGATTTCCCGTTCGAATTCAATTTTTATTGCAGACGTCCAATACATCCATGCAGAAGCCACAGAAGTCAAGGGTCGTGCTGAGCGCGTGCATTACACGACTCATTGCCACGGGCCATTTAAGCCATTTGCATTAATTCAATTGCGATACAACTGAAATGCAGCAAACGCATCTATAATACCATTTGTATTACGTGCGCTGATGAAACCTAATCGGAAAAGCGGCAATTTCAAAAGATTATTAAGAATGAGGAAAATTAAGTGGAAGCACTGCAATTTATTATTCAACGCAATTTTCCTTTTATTCAATTCCAATAATGCACACAGCTCATTCAACCTGGAGCCACAAAAGCGACATATTCCGGGGCTTAATTTAGTAAAAACAATATAAAGGTAAATTGCAGATTCACAATTATAAGTTTTTAATGCAAATATCATACAAATTATTCATTCTCGGAAAATAACACACTTTTTCCAATGAATGAACATTTTTCTTGCAACTCGGATTAATTTTTAATATTAATCTTGCTGCGCATAGTTTAGGGTATCGTTTGATTAATTCAAGTGCGTACTTGAATTAAACAAATGCAACACGGACCTATGAAATAACAACCACGATTAGAACTAATGTTACGGTATATCGTGGTAAGATAAAGAAAAGCGAGAAAACCATGAAAGGGTAGAGAATACATATAATGGGTGTAAGGGGTTTTAATTTGGGAGAAACAGTACTGCATCTAAATTTACAATTTACTCTACAAGCCGACGAAAGTGCGAGTGACAAGTGTTCCTAGAAAAGCATGAAAAAGGGAGGGAATATAGAAAAGTAATGGAACATGGAAAGGGAAACATTGTACGTGAGCGGAGTGTCTTAGTCTTTCGCTCTGTTTACGCTGTACTCAATAATAGTTCACGGAAAGAAGCAATTTTTGGACCTATCGGCAGGAGACAAATAGGTTAGAATAGACTGAACGATAAAAAAGGCTGTACAAAATCAGATAGACTGAGGAATACAGACATAAGAGAAGAGATATATACCTAATCCATAGCAAAAAATTGAAGAATACAAATCAAAATGGAAAGAATATGTACTAATGCTAATGCCCAGAGAGAGAATTCCAAAGAAAGCCATCGAATATAAGCCATCACGAAAGAGAAGAATCGGAAGATCCGGATGGTGAAAGGGAAGCCGGGACAGGCATACATCTGGAAGTAAGTGGAAGACTGGAGAGGACGATGCTGGTCCCCGTACAAGCAGGCACGTTCTATTCCATATACATGTTAAGCCCCAGGTACACACAAGAGTTGACTCCTATCTGATCGATTTATATCGAGTCGACTGATGTTCGACTCCACTTGGAACCACAACTAGGATGGGGTTAATCAATCCAAGTATCGAATTCCGCCACTATCGATGGCGAACTCCTATAGGAGTAGGTATGATACACGTCCAAGTTCACCTTCCAAGTGGACTCGTGTAGGAGTCAACTCCTGTGTATAATCGCCGCTTTATTCTACCGATCGAAGGGTGAAGACGATCGAGATATCGAACGGCCTTGCCATACATGCAGTGGGAGCGTGGCAGGAATAGGGGTACTTGGAAAAGGAAGGCCACGCCCACTTCGAAAACTTTAAAATCGGTTAGGGTTTCAAGGTAACTTCGGCAAATTGATTTCTGGTGACATATTAGACTGATCTTAAACTTATAAACAAGTTGAAAAAATACCCTTTAAAAAAATATAAATATACGAACCTATTCTATTTTTGAATACAATAGTATAATCATTATCGCTATGGGGTATTGGTCCTTCATTAAAAAGCAACTCAAACAATCGTTGCCGAAGTTTCAATAGATTTGACTATATCGATTCGATGAGTTTGAATATATATGTATATAAAACACTTCTTCCATTTTCAAACAAGCATACAAACAGTTATTTAAAAAAAATGCAACTGTTAAAATACATACACAACTTGTTCCAGTGAAACAATATATATCTTGCTACAGTACAACGATATTCGACAAAAGATAGCCCAATTCAAAGCGGTAAGTCGAAAAACCAAGATGAAAGACACACTACACGAAAACCTCCTTGATTACACCTTCTTAAGTATTCCAACCTCCTTGGCAGAAAGGCAATACCGTGCAGGTGTGCAACACTATTTAGATAAGTACTGAAGTTGATCACGAGAATTTAAAAAATATGTGCACAAAAATATGGCAATTATTAATGTCTCCGGGTGCCCGTAAAATTATTTAGCTACCTCTTTGGATAATGTGAATGTAAAACAGTTCCCTTTTTGATCAAAAGCTAAGGTTTCCGGCGTAGCTATGGAATTGACACACGTCGCTAAATGAGTTTTTACTTTATATATTCCACACTTTTTAAAATTTCCGATCATGGTCTATGCAATCAAGGTCTTTATAGTGACAATGACTGTCGAAACCATTGTCGAAAATAAAGTCCGGAATGTATGTACGAAGTACAAATTCATTCTATGGCAGTTCGAAGCTTTAAGTTTAAGTTCCAAGTACTTAAGTTCGTCAGAAAATCTGCATCGCATACGTTACTCAAATGTGAGGAATATAAATTCTAGGCATGGTTCTTGCACCCTCGCGAACTACAACCTCTTCCCCCACGGCGCATGCATTACATGTCGTCGAATTGAACTCCGTAAGCGCCATCGGTGATTCTTCCGTCCGCCACCGAACCAACTCACACCCGAATACCTCGCAGCGCGCAACGAAATCAAACACGCGAGAGGACGGGAACGAAAACTGCACCGCACGGAAGAGTGTATATTCCGATCCCGGAATCACTTCCCACGAATCCCATCCCACACTACACCGCGGCGCACCCAAAAAGACATCCTCGTCTCCCGCCGTCGCTCTTAACTAAACCTTCGGCGCCGCATCTACATAAATCTACATGCGACAAACTGTGTGTGTGTGTGTGTGTGCATAGGAATACGTAATTTCCGATACGCCTTTCACACGTCTCTTTCATAATGTCAGCATATACCCACACTGAGCGTTTAGTGAAATAAAGAAAATTATTTTTTTTAAACAGGAACACACGTGCAAGGAGAGGAAATCAGCATGCCACGCTATTCTGAAGACGTACCAATGCCGGCAGGGAAAAAAAGACGACTTGAAGAGAATGCTGCACTTCATGGATAGCATTATGAAGAAATACAATGAGAATATTAATGCAAAGAGAGCCAAAATACAAGTTTGTGAAAGAAAACCCAGAAGGCTTGAGGAGCTCGACTAGCTTCACGAGCAAACATAATTTGTTAGTAATTTTGTAGAAACGAATAGAAATTTTGTGGTGTTGAATATTCACAAAATTTATTTCACAAACTTTTTCCCCAGTTGAAACCTGGGTCGTACGGGTTTCTGTACAATTTCCACTGGTTTGTGTAAATCTCAGTTTAAGAAAATTTTAAAAGAGAATTGCCAGAAAGTTCTAGTGAATAAATTATAAATCATGAAAAAAAATTCACTATATGACTTCGACAACGAAAACTGCAGCAAGACTAAGAAGTTGGCTATTTAGGAAGAATGACCACCAGTGACAGAAGAAGCAAAAGAAATGTGTGAAAGAGTAGCTCAGGCTAAGGAGACATTTTATCATAAGATGGGTCTACCAGTATCTGTTAACTTTCATTTGCTCGGTAGCGCTCAATCCCTTCACTTATAGAGAGTAGCTTTATTGAATGTTCTAAACAACTTTTGAATTCGAAGTAGATTTACTTATAGCATATGCAAGCATATGAATAAATGATTGATTCAGAGATGCAAAGAAAACGAGCGCCACTATTAATAAAAACCAGTGGTGCCCAAACTTTAGCTCGGCAGGCCACATATATTTAATACATTCAAGTAGGTACATAAAATATTTTTCAAAAATAATAATGAATTTAATATTTTGTGTAAAATATACTTATTTATGAAATAGATAGAAAGGTACTTTTATTCTTGATGAGAATTTTCAATTTTTTTAATCCACGTTCAGATTTTCTCTGAGTGCCAAATAAATGAAACTCAAATTGATGCATTTTAATAGCAACTTTCTCTTTGATATCGTTGTTTCCAAAAGGACAGGTACCTAATATGCATCCCATTGACTTGAAATAAGAAAGGGCAAGTTTATCATCATGGGGAAATCATATGATCGATTTTATTCCAAATTATTTCATGATCACTCGTGACAATTCCATTAGCAACTTTACAGGTCGGATCAGGCCCGATGGCTGCAGTTTTGTCCAAGGCAAAGGGCTCTAAACATAAATTATATCCACATGCAAGATATGGCGGTGTGGTTTGAAGGGTAACGTACATACGCTCCACTTTCCTCACGAAAAAACCTTCCGCGGCACCCCAACGATCTCCCTTTACAAACTGGCTGGTTCATGCAGTCCATTAGTACGGGACAAAGCAAAGCCCTGGGAAAGGTAGAGAGACCAAGGGACAAGAAGAAAGATGCAAGGGCAGGCAACACGATTTCCAATATGCAAATACCAGACATGCGAATATCGCGCGGGCAAAGGCAGCGTGTAGAGATTCCGCGCTAACTAAATGCAGTACGGCTCGAATTTTTCTTTGTTTACATCTCTTTTGCACTTTGCGCTTTTGCAAAGCCATCTACATCACACGTTCCCCTTTTGCGAAAAAACTGTTACGTGTGCCGGATGAATTTTACCCGGAGGGGAGAGATTATAGCAAACGTCCGAACGGAAAATCTAATTCTGCAGACGATCGCTTATAAACGAGGCGCGCATATTATTCGACGTAGATGTAGCAAAAATAACGAGAGAAGCGCATTTACATCACTTGCAAAATGTCAAAGCGTTGATGCAGGGCGCGATCGTCGGAGCTTGACGATGAGTAAAAAAGAACGGAAGAGATAAGAGCATTAGCGAATGCAAAATGCTAATGAACCAAACAGTATAAAGCGAAATATAGAAATAATAGGATTTGATTCGTGAAAATGAATAAATTAGTGTGGGCAATCGGCAAACATGAATTTGGCGAAAATATTGCATTAATAGGATTAAAAAAATTTTAACAAGCGTGGCTGATGGGAAATATTGCCATGAATACACGCCTAATTAAACAAAGTCCAGAAAATTGTAACAAATTCAACTGTTAAAAGTCCAAATCTCAGTAAATAACAAGTAAAAATCAAATTATTGCATTTTACCCCGTATCCAATGAGACATATCGCGCAAAATATCGAGATTAATGCGCAAAAATGAAATTATTCCACTTCTCCTTAGTCTTTGGTACACATTATAGCATGTCCTCCACATTTATGGGTTCATAAAAGCAAATGCATATCAATTCGAAAGAATGCGTGAGATGCACATGATGAAAACCATTCGAAAGAAATTGCGAAGATTTTCATACACCAGAATATAGTGGTACTAAAGCGCGAAAGGTAGTGGTCATGCATTAGAGTAGGGGCAGCCACTTATGTATCCGGAGGCGACCGACAATTGAAGTCATTTGCACCATTAACGATAGGCGGGTAGGTCGATAAGAAGATGATTATTTGGGGAGTGGATTATGGGTAGAGAGAAGCTCATAGGCGTCTAGATCATCCCACAGTCAAGGATCTGCCTCAAGAGGACTACAATTTTAGGCCCTATCATACTCTAGAAGTGCCCTCCAGAAGTCACTCAAAAATCAACAATACAGCAGGAATCCGAGCTCAGACCCTTTAGGTAGGAAGGCGGTACTCGACTACTACCTCGCAGATCTTCTTAGAAGATTAGTCGAAATTGAGAGCGTATAAATGATTGGCTCCGAAATGGAGCCAAAGAGGATGAGTTCAGATACCAATCGTTTAGGGAAAGGGAAAAGATGGATAAAAATTATCTATATCAGCGGTTCGTTACGTTTTTTAGTTTGTGTACCCCATATTCGCCTATTTAAAACAAATTGTGCCACTTATGTAAGGGCCCGGACCTAGACACCCAGGATCCCTAGGCAATAGAATAGGAACTGAGTATGAGCCTCTTTACACCAATCAAAAAATAAACTTTATTTTTAATTATGTAACGTACTTTAACTCGACTAACGTACAGTATGTACTATTCAGTTAGGAAAAAATGGCATTATTTCCGTGCCCTGTGTTCTCAATGTGTGCTTTTACGAGAGAAAAATTTGTAGTTATCAATACTGGATTTTATATAGCCAACGCTCTCATATAATTCGCAAAGGTTTAATATTTTGAGTGATTCGGTACGGTGTTTACTGCATTGTGAGGCCAAATTCAAAGCCAACAAGACCGCATGCCTTTTTAAGATAATAAATAGTTCAGACGTAGTAGTTTTTAGTGAACATGTGCCCTCTTTAGGTGCTTTATAGCTACCTTGACTTTTTAATATTGCCACTGAATATCATCAGTATTCCTTTTTAGAAATGAATTTACAAATGCGCAAATTAAACAAAATTAGTGATAAACCCTATACAAATCCCAAAAATGCAATGATTTTACTCAAACTAAAATCATCCTCGAACATATTACACGACGAGTCCGACCCGCATCTACCTAAAACCTCCTCGTAAGACATCCGATGCGTCTCCGCATGCATTTATGTACGCACATAGGCTCTAAAATACATACGCACACACTGCGCTGCTTAATGTCTCCTGACACCATCGCACGAGAGTAACTTTCGAGGAAATTCGAAGCTGGCATAGTGGAAAAGCTACCTAAAGACGGGATGAATGAAGGCCGGATTTCTACGCTCGCATGGAGACGACAGACCAGTAGCGCGCAAGGGTAAGGAAAGGAGAAAGGGGTTGGAGGTGAAGAGGACGTCCGCCCATTAAACGTCAAGCACTCGTCAAAAAAAAGGGAAGTGAAAGAAGCTCTTGGTGCGAGGAACAGAGGGCGGCAGGGACGGAGGAAGGCTTCCCTTCTGAAGGAGCGGCGGCCAACTGAAGCATAAAAGGAGTTGGCTACATTAGAATGCCGGCCGTACAGCAACAATGGGTGTAATTGACGTAGCTTTTCCACCGCGCCGTGAAAGACGAAAGGGGTTATACACAGGGATCAGAGAGTACGGGGAAGAAGGGAGGGAGAGAGGAGAAAAGAGAAATCCCCCTTCGGTAAGGGTCGCTTTGGAGAAAGGGCCCAGGGTTTGAGGTACGAATAAGAAAGTGGGGAAAGGGTGAGGCAATTCTATATAGACAGGAGCGAAACTTGACTGGACAGTGAAAAAAAAATCTCCCCACTCTTCATAATGACTTCTTTTACCCTGGTACACGGACCTTATACCTCGCTCCCTTTCTTGCCACCCTGGTCAACCAGTGACTGTGTGAGTTCTTTTGACGACAAGTCGGTTTCGAGTGCTTGTCACGTCGTAGCATTTCGAGACCCGTCAAGCGAAACGGACGCGGTCCCGTCAGAAGACGTCCACAGCATGTCAGCCATCCACGGGGTCAGCGGGCAGGACAGCCGTGTCCGAGTAATAAACGGAGGAACAAGGATCGGCCTTCAGCCATAGTTTCCTTGAGTGTGAAAAGCCATCCCGCGGAGGTAAACCTGCGCCTTGAGAGTTTATGCTGAGGCGGGGGCATATATAATTCAACCTAGAAAAGTGTAATTCATATGTAGATACCGTAACTTAGTAAGAACGTAAAATATAATACAACAACTACGGTTGCACTGATTTTTCGGCAGAAAATAGATAATGGAACACCACATAACCTTTTTCGATTAATTATAGCTACAAAAATGTGACCGACTTATCTGTTCTGATGATCGGCATTTTGATTTTTATAAACACGTACGCAACTACGCATTGACATTAAGTTTGATACAATTTAAGAAATATTATACGCTTGATAGGTGTTCAATCTTGGTCATAAACAACACCACATGATTGCACTGTGAGCTAGACCTCACATTGTCGAACGGAGACACATTGATTATTTAATGAAATAAAATTTGGTACTGTCCAATTATGATTCTTTATGGTACAAGGGCTTAAACGCCTCTTAATGACGCCAAGGCCTTAAAATGTGTTGCTCCAAATTAAAAAGTTGAAGCCGGCAGTACAAAGATTTACATCATTGATTCACTGGCACGATCTTCCAATATCACGCCTGACAAAGTTGAATGCGTAGACACTGCTAATATTTCTCAGAGCAAATTAACCGTGGCCATGATGACCAAAATAGCAGGTGGCTCTGTCACTCTTTATTGACGGAGTCGAAAAGCAATGCTCACGGGCAAATTGTGAGACTTGGCAGACACAAGATGTGCATTTCTTTTTGTGTTTACTGACAAATTTCATGGCAAAAAAGGACAAAACTTGATTATACTATAACATGAAAAAAATCAGCACCTCTAAATCATATAGTTTTCCGTTAGGGATTAATGGACCGTTCCTCCCTATATCACTGGATTATCCACGGCTTTTCTGACTACACAAAACTATATTATTCCACCACACTTACCACATTATACCACATTCTAGTATTACACAGGCGCGACGACAATTGCAAGAAACTAGCAGCTCGACGCACAGTGACACCATGCGGGGGCGAGCAAGTAAAAGCTTACTGCAACCACCTATGCATATGCAGATTCAAATACGAGATAGCTTAAATAGTTTATGATAGCCATTCCATTCCGAAGGTTTTCATTATTTATATACAAGCCTATTACGTATCCATACAGTATCTTTTGTTGTAGTGTAGATGCGTTCATCATCATAGCGTTAGACCATATGCGTTATTTCCGTTCAAATATTGTCTCATGAATATACGTTTACATCATCATAACCACCACCTGCACTTAACTACCTCGCACAATAGTTTATAACGCTTTAAGGGAGAGTAAATTTAGGCGTAAAAAAGTCCTCACCATTTTATATTTTAAACTATTGGAAATTTATGAGAAGGGATCTCTTCACAATAGCGATGATATATGAAGTCAAGAGCGAAAATTACACCCAAGGCCAAAAGACCTCCATCACTCAAAATTTACGGCGGTTCTGCGCATGACATTTTCCACTGTACACCATCCGGATGGACGTCAGATGAATAATAAAAAAAGACAACGAACCACAATCAACATATCCCATCCTTAAAAAAATTCAAACATTCAACCAGTGGATGTTTCATCGCTTTAAACAGAACTGAGAATGACACACAGCGAAAAAATACAAGACAATATACAACGTCAGCAGCATAAAACAAGCCTGTTCCGAACAATGTACGGGGGCAAGGTCGACATCTGGCCTGTCAACATGAAGGACTGGTTCAACAACAGATGGAGAGGAGGGAAACTTAGGCATTCATGAAAGTCTATCTACCATCCTGTCATGAGATCCACACCGCTCTTTAACACACGTACGGATGCGAATGACGAAAAGCATCCACTGAGCGAAATGAGATGCCATTAAATTCCATCACCCAAGCGCTGTTCCTCGTTTCAATCCAGATTTATGCGATAATCGAACTTCGCTCGAAATCACACTCGAGTTTATATTAAATACACACACATGCACGACCTTTGATGCCTGCAATTGAGGTAAAGCGGCAAAGAATCACGTTTCCCAGGCATATCTTGCATATCCCGTCGAGGGGGAATGAGCGTAGAACGTCCCGCATGCAAACCGCGCGTAATCAAGTTAAGTGAGCCTGAATTGCACAATGCACGTAGGCAAAACACGCAGGCCTTTGTAGCAACCAGGACACGTATTCCACGTATATTTTCACGACTTCTCCGGCTAAAATGATACAACGGATAATGCTACGCGCTTTTCACAATTCGATATTACAACACCGTTCTCTTTCTTACCGATTCAAGAGGTTAAATGTGCATATGAACATTTACCTTTCCAGAATAGTTTCGTTCTTTTGATAGAATCGCGGATAAAGAACAGAATATGTAGATGGAACCATAGGATACAGCATCACATTAGGAGATAGCAAACGCTAAAATTGAGCAATCGGCCATTGTGAATAGAATTGTTCAACGGAATTGAAAATTCTTCCCACCTTCTAGTTCTATCCATTTCCAAAAGATCCCTATTCTACAGATCCAATCTCTTATTAATACTCTATTCATCCTTCTTTTGACCAATTCTTAGCAAGCAGCGCCTTTCCCTCCTTCCTAAATTGCTACTACATGGATTCATTCCGTTTAAGAATAACATTTCATACATAAAATATGTTGTTTTTGTTCTATTTATTACCTTCGTATGGTGTTTTTTGTAGTATTTAGGTATATAGCAATAATTTAAAAGATTCAATTTCTACCAACCCAATGCAAGAAGTGTAGATGGCTGTTTTGTGGTGTTTGACAAATAAATAAAAAGGAATAATTGTATAAAGTAATACTGTATGAAGTGGAATAGATGTAAACAGTACATGATATTTAATAAAAACTTAGAATAAAATGCAAGAGGGCACCATTCGCGCGACATTCATATTGGGTGGATGATTATTAACAATGAATGAACAAATAACAGTTTTATGCAAAGATAATTTAACGACAAATGTCGATGGTTGTACATTATTTTCAAATATTGAATAAGACTGGAGACATGATCTTTTCCAAAACTTGAAAATGATGCCCAATCATCGAAACTTGTCGTGAGGAAGGTCTAACATGAAATGAAGAAAATTAAAAATTCTTCATATGTGGGCTACGTGTATAGAATAATGTTCTCTAAATAACTACGCTAACACGATCCTCCCTTACGGCATTATTTTCAAAAAAAAACTTAACTTGAAGTTAGAAGGGTTTTAACAAACGAATAGGTGAAGCAGAGTGAAAAAGAATATTTTCTACCGAAAACTCGCGGTATTTCTAACTCTTGGAATGTACTTCCAGTGCACAATTCTGGATTGTATCATTGGCAGTAGGGAGAAGAAAACCATGATTTGATTTCATAAAACACACATCCGCACAGTACTGTCATTCGGCAGTGAAACATCGACAGTGACGGACAAATCATGAAGAGCTGCTCAACAGATTTGAGAGGAAAGAGCTACATAGAATCTACGGGCATTTGTACAGTGAAGGAACCTGGAGAATAAACTATACAAATTTTCGAATAACGTTACGAAATATACAATCTATGCATAGAACCTTGTATAACTACCCGCGTTTAGATAGTGAACACTCCAATGGGTAGGACATGTCCAGAGGATACAAGAGGAACCGGTAGATTCTTCTTAAAGACTTCTTAAGGACTTAACTGGACAGATGAGATGGGAGAGACCAGTGAGAAAACAATGGGCTTGATAGAAAGACAGCATCAACAAGGGTGCACGAGAACTACTTGGGGTAAGGAACTGGCGAAGACTGGCAGAGGACAGAGACAAATGATGGAAAAAGAAATTGGAAAGGCCAATGCGCGATTAGGACAGTAGAGCCATCGAAGAAGAAGAAAGTACTTCTCCTGAAATCAACTCTCCAGGTGGTGTCAACCCTGATTGGAACCCATGCAGGCCACATATGTTCGCGCCGAGAAGGTTCGCATTCGCGCGGTTTTGATGCGATCCCTATGCAGAGATAGGAATCATTGCTCACCTGTTTTTTTTTTGCTTGCGCGGCCGGGTGGAGCGCTTGTTACGCTAGTTAGATGCTTATAGTATATAGTTATAGTACCTTAATAACTCTATGGTTAGATGTAAGTCCGGTAAGGTGGCTATCACCGGAGAATACCAGTACTGAGGAGCCGACCGAGCAGGGGGAGGCCAAGTACTCCGAGAAGGTGGGTGCTGCTTTCGTTTCTCGGTGTGGGGCTTCTATATTTTTCGTGTTGCGTAACCGGAGGGTTTCATGAAAAACATAAAGTACACCATCAAAGGATCGGTGTGTTCAAGAATGCTATACATAGAAGTAGATTTGCAGCGTGAAAATCAAACGACAAGTACATAAATACCACGGAGGGGCAAGACACATAGGTGGGGAGGAAGGGTTAGTAGGATTTCGGCTTGTGTCGGCAGAAACAAAACCCTTCCCCCCCGCTGCTCATAAAGGTGAAGCATGAAGGAAAGGGTTTCGCGAAGGAGCCCTCACAAGCAGAACGAGGATCGTGGACCACAAGGGTAGATGGGAGAGGTAATGCCACGAGGGGAGGAGAGGCTCACCATACTATTTTTTTGTTCAATTATTATCATTTTTTCGTAAATGCAAGCGGTCGAGTCTCCAGGCGCGAGGGAAGAAAGAAACCCCCGACTTCCCTTTGATGTCCTGGGCGCATAATTTCAATGGGGCCGCTTGAAGAGGATCACTCAACATACGCCCCATGCATATTTCATCGATGATTACCCCGGAGCGCGCGCACGGCGTCTTTTGGGCGCAAAGGAATTACTCGGAAATGAAGAAAAAAATAAAATAAAGAAAAATATATATACTTATGACAAGGATTACGACATGTAGGTACGTGGTTGAACGAACGGCACTCCACGCGGAGCATGGAATCTGAAACTGCACTCCAAAGTTACGAGGCGTATGCAGTCCAAAAACGAATACTTCCAAAATCGCTTTTTTAATAAACAACCCTGACCGCAAAACTGTCTTAAATCGCAACTTGAGCGCTGTAACTGACCGAGGAATTTGAAAAGAAAATAGTATAGACTATTATCTAGAAACGAACCTAAATAGTTTCCAATAGAACCAGCAGTTTCTCAATACGTTTAAGTTAAAAATAGTAAATTATGAGAATTAATCTAAGACTCGAAGACAATCACAGTAAACACTGCATAAATGAATAAATGGATACTTAAGCATTAATGTACGTCTGATTATACGGTAGGCTTTGTAGCACTACAATGGAAAAATATAAAAATAAGATGGGGATTCTTCCTTTCAGGGTTTAATCCGGGTCGTTCTCTGCCGAGGACAGTATTTCCGTAATTATCCTGCAGGCTTTTCGGGTCCCTAGTAACATCATACTTTTATTAGCTTAGCAGTGCCTAGGTAACTTTAACATTTTCATATCAGTACCTCAGCTTCACAGTCATGAGTTAGATCAATGCCTTTGATTGACACAAAGGAGCCACCAAGGTGGTATATCCTTTTCCTAAAGAAAGGTGACATTTTTTTCTCTGGTGTTCCGACGGTAGTAGTTTTTGACGGATCACTGCCTTTCCCCTAATCCATTTCAAAAGACTTATTCTGAAAAAGATTTCTTTTTCCAAGCATATTTCCTCTTTATCCCATTTAATAAACCGGACCTTTTCCTCTCTATTCCCCGCTTCCTTTCCCACCACTCATCACTTACTAAAAGACATTCAGCGACGTAAAATGTGTGTAAATGAACGATCATTTAGTAAATAATACCGTACGGAAAGAATAGATGAGACTTTGTGGATTACACTCGAAAATCTAAGGAAAAGAAAATTGTCGCGTCCAGCCTGTTAAATTTTGAAAGTATTTGAGACGAAGTATTCCGGCGAAAGTTGATTACTGTCCTTAAATATATTAACATATTGTATATAACATATCGATGGGTAAAATCAAAATCACTGTACGTCCATATTTTTGCCCAAATGAGGTATTGGTATTAACATAGGCAGAATTAATGAAAATTAGCTTAAAATGTTATTGTTACCTAATAAAATATTAACGAATGCATACATATATGGGACTGTTTGAGTATTTAGGGGTGTTTGGCAAGTTTTCCCTTAGGTTAGAAATCTTCTTTTTGCGTTTTCCGAAAGTTTTCAAAAGTGGACATATAATGATTTCGCTTTCAGCCATCGATATACATAGCATATATTATATCTCATAATTAAAAAAAATAATTACATCAGTGGTTCATCAAGTGCAATTATTTTTCTTTGCAGTATACTTCAAGGTACTCTGGGAGAAATAGAAAATTTTAGTAAGTTTTCCTGAAAACGAATCATAACTATGTTTCTCAGAAAAATCCCGGCTCCAATTTATAAGCTCACTATCCAGGGACACTTTGATATAACGATTAATGTAAAAGATTCGCGAGCAAAACCAGGTTCAAAGTGGTTTGAGCGAGATAGTTCCCTAGTCATAATGAAGACCATATTCAAATATTATTTATTGATTTCAGCGTCTGTAAGAAGTTTGAAATAAATATTGAAATATTAATGACGCAAAAATTTAATTATATATGACGAAAATTCTTAGTAATTAAATAAATAAAGCTACATAAGTCTCTAACTTGACTCATTTTTTCCAGCCGTACGGCTGAAAACCCTTTAAAACAGCAGGTTTTTTTTCGAATCTGTAAACTTTACTGAGGCGAGTTTTAGATTATTTTTTTATAAATAGTAGAGAAAACATGCAACCTACACACCGTTAGTTTTTTTTACGAAATCTAGGTGCTAGAAATACATAATTTGTTTAATATTCTCCCTCTGGAACACACAGTCATAATCTATCCCATGTAAAACAGCTTATATTTTTAGGCAAATTGCTCGAAAAGTAGTTCGTCAAGGGGTTGGTATTTTGATATCATTGTAAAAATGAGAGTTTTCTTTAAAATGAGACCACATCCATCAAATTCTCGGTGAAGTGATTTTTCGCTCAAACTATCTTAAGTGCATGAGGAAAGCATATTAAATGCGGAAATAAATCACTGACTCCGACGGTGTATCGAAGGCGTCCTTCTTGGTCGAAGAGCGATAATTGTGAGGTTCTTCTCACTTTAGTCGTTAAGAAGAAGAACGAGCTCCACCTCTCTTACAGCACGCGCGGTAAAAATTGTGACATTCCAGCGGTGAACTCAACTTCCGTGAGGGAACTTCGATTTTTTCCTTCCAGCAGGTGAGTCAACGGACAACTCCTCATTAACTACGACGTCGGTGCGTCGGGCGAGCTTGTCCCACACATCACCCTAATGAGTCGCAAGACGGCGCGTGCTTAAATCATCGAGAAGTGAACGCCTGCGAATGCGGATGTCACGGGGAAAACTGAGATGGGAGAGATCCTTCTCATTTACGGGAAGGAGAAATTATCCTAAGGTCTCCATCGTGACCAATACTTATAGCAATAATGACGAACTAGAAAATGAATCTTATAATGTGCACATCAAAACAAAACATATCGCCTACGACGTAACTGGCCGATTAAATTCACAACGAGTACTAGGAAACGATATATGAAAGAGAAATTGGAGCTCAGTAATGGCAATCCGCCGCTTAATTACGTAAAATTTAAGGCATCCAGATTAAAACTTATAACAACATAATAATAACAAAAATTGACTACAGCAAATAACTTACGCTGCCATCACGAGCCATATGGTGAGGATTAGAACCGAAACATCATAACACAAGTATTAAATGAAAAATTGGGATTGGAAAAACAGTCATTTCCATAAAAATACACTTAATAGCTTGGCCTAAAAAAAGGCCATTTCTCCAACCGGTTGGCTTTCTGTCGTTCTATTTGAAAGTTTTAACCTCAGGGTTAACGAGAGAATTAAAATTATATCGTTTCTGAGGGCAAGAACACGCATACGAGATTTATGCTCCGATTTATTTTATCTGCGCCAATATAAATTACTCAAATCTGTGGAATTCACCGATTTAAGCAGGTATGGTTGGACTAAAAACAAGATTTACTACTTATATGATTAACCACTACCTTTAACAATTTTAACATTCAACCAAGCAGAATTCCTTCCTCCTTCTATTCTAAAAAAATGACTATCCTCCATTTCCCAACTCACTTAGTTGCTAAGGGAAAGGTAAGACGTTTTTCTTCTCCAAAAAATAAGCAAGAAAGGCATGGCAATGCTACAGTATTCTAAAACGGTCTAACTCACTGGAAGCAAATATATTTACCGCATGAGCCATGTAGACTTCATCCGACATTTCTAAAGGCGCTTACGTGGCTCACAACGTCAAGTGGGGCCGGGCACGGCAGAAATAGAGAATGGTGGAAATACATGAAGATTGATGGATAACTTCTTTCGTGACTTATTTCGAAGTGCGTTCGTGACTTACCCCATACATCACGTGTTGAAAGTACAAATTTATGACGGGATTCTCAATTTAAAAGCGACTGCAGTAGATATGCAAAAACGAAAAGGAGATAAAAACAATGGCGTTACATGGCCCCAATTCCAGTGTTTTTTCTTCACTTTCGCATTGACGCAATGCACTTCGCAAAAAAAGTGAATAACATGCATTAAGCCAACTTGTACAGCACAAATCATGTGGGATAATTTACGAAATTTACCCGTATTTATTTTTTTCTTCTTCCATTACTGCAACTGTCACATTCTATTTTAAATCTTTTTGCTTAATCGCAATGGATTAAATATAGAGAGTATTCAAACATTTACTAAACTAGCGATACAATTCTGAATCTACACGGACATGTGGGCGTCAATCGGGCATAGAGTAATAAAAGGTTCTGGAAAGCTCCATAAACTGCATAAGATATCTTCACACTTACATAGTTAGCGATCAAAGTTATCAACTTTTCCATCGGTAGTAAAGCCAAACAAATGTGTTTTCCTGTATTTGAACCAGTGTCATTGGTTTTTAAGGGCAATTAACGCCTCCTTACCGATCACCTTAAAGGAGAAGAAATAAAAGACGCAAATATAAATATGTGCTTTAATTTACATTCCCGTGTCGTTTTCTTTGCACGTACATTCATTCTCGTCAATATGGGATAGGTGCCTACCTATCTCATCCTCATTGAATTATATTACATTTGAACTCAGTCAATTTTCTCCAGAGAAAAACTAGGAATATATTGGTCAAGGCATAGCTCTCCGTCCTGAAGCACGAGTATGCATTTTCATCCGTCAGTTACTCAACCGGATGACAGCCACGTCGGCCCTGAAACTTTAAGCCGGGACAGCAATGAAACAAATTCTTTTCCACAATTTAATGTTCACGTTATGTAAACTAAGCTATCTTTACAGACGGCATTTTTTAAATAAAACTTACCGGTGAATCAGTATTTCCAACGATGAATATGACCCATAGTTTTTAGCAAAAAATGTAAGTATGAACAATCTACGACAGGGATGTACAATATGACTCCAACATGTGGAAATTCACAATGAAAAAGAAATGCATTCAACTTTACCGGGATTAGAACTCTCGTATCCTCATTTTCGGTCAGGTATGACAACCATTAACGCCACCAAGCATCTTAATTTATCCAACGAACATTTGGTACGAAAAATTCGCACTGGACATCCGCCATTAATTTAGCTGCCGAGGTGGTAGGTTTAAGTGGTCAATACAAACGATCGATAATTGGAAGATCCAGATTCCAATTCGGGTCAAGTCAATGATTTTATTCGCGGCGAATATCCTTACTTAGGTTTTATGGACGGTGAAGAAATACGCGTAAAATACATCATGATGCACAAAAAAATATATTCACGCCAACACGACAATGTAAATATTAGAAAAAATAGTTGAAGGCGAAGACGTAAGAAGGCCACTCCCCGTAAACGACCTGGGATAATTGAAGGACCGCTAATATATATTATGTTAATTCACACTCACTCAATATATCATTCCAAGAGAAACCGATGAACGGGTTAATTACGTCCTGCGCACATAACCTTCGCTTCCAAACCTTTAAATCACGGCCAAGCGCACATGCCTTCGTCCGGGATCCGAACACGCGACCTCGAAAGGTCACACCCTCTTTAAGGCGAACTCACCGCAGGAATACCCCATGGAAAGGAATGATGCATGGTTTCGTGGAGGGAGAAAAGAGCTGGATGCAGAAGACGCATGGCTGTGAGGAGGGATCGAGGAAGTGGTCGCCGGTGTTAAGCGCGGAATGGGGGGGGAGAGGGAGGCATGGAAAGCCGGCAATGCACGCGCTGCGCATGAACGAGCAAAGAATCGCTTCGGTATGGGAGACGGAGAAGAGAGTGTAAAAGAGAAACGACCCAGACTGTGGGGAACTCGAGACGCACGTGAAAATGAGCGCGTTGAATCATGAATATCCCTCGCCGTGACGCAACGAATGCCTTTCCTGCGCCGAGGCGATACGGATGGATTGGTCACACGGCGGCGTACGAGCGACGAAGATAATCATTCTCCAAATGGAAAAAAATCTAATGACGTTGATTCGTGTACATTACTGTCCCAGTACATGTGAGACTCGTTTGTTGGTAAAAAGAAATTTTTATTTTAATATTTTTAATTATTAATTAATTTTAATTAATTTAATTAGTTTTAATTGACATGAAAAATTTAACGTGGCAGGAGCGGTACGCGGATGGAACATTTTGATAATTTTTCAAGACTAAAAAAAAATATTCCACATTTCAAGTAAGTGCATATGCGTATGTGGGGGAACTCACCTTACATGCAGTACCCACTGGAAATAATACAAGAATTATATATTACATTTTTCCCTTACTTAAAGCATGTTATGACTTGCTATTGAGCTTGAGCTATTGGTAGTTTTCTGGCGCGGTATTAGAAATTTAGGCGAAAATTATATTATTATGTTTTTTTCGAATCTCTGACTCTGCGTGACACCTTGATATTTGCTCGCAACCGTTATAATAATATGAGATGCGTTATTCCGCGTTTAGAAGAAAATTTGTACCTACATACGTAAACGAGTTATTACGATAAATATCTCGTGTGACATAAGGTTACGTGATTAAGTATCTACCATAGAATAAAAAAAATTCGAAAAATGATTTTTTTCACTTTTATCAACTGATATCATCAATAAGAACATTTATGCAAAGTTTCACGCAATTATGTACATGGAAAAATATCCCAACTACCACCTTCATGCCGAAAGAATGAATAAAAAATAAAATTCGCTAGCTTAAAAATCGACTGTGAGCGCTGATCCGTGTTTTCCACATCTACCCATCTACTCCCCCACGGGCTGGGCGTGTGGCAGGGAGTGTTAAGACACCAGCCATGGAAAAGCGAGGGAATATGGGAAAGGAATTAATTAAGGAGGGAAATTACGAAAAGTGACTTACATCTAAACAGAGAGTAAGTTTTCCAAGTAAGCAGACACATATATATGTACATTTTCTATTGGAATTTCTATGTATACTATATATTGTTACACACTATTTATACCTTATTTGGGGTAGAGGGTACTACTTGTTAAAATCTAAGCCTTAGAGTCTCTTGCGGCTCCCAATCTAATCATTCCAACTGTTGCGTCAAACTCACTTTTCGCTCGTAGCAATATATAACGAACCATGCGACTTCCTTTTTTATTTTGCTCATTTCGCGAATAGAATCTTTTACCTGTAGGTCCGTGCATTAGTCACCGGAAATAAGATCGGCATCGTGCAATGGCGGCTCTCTAAGCACGAGTGTCCATGGACCCAACACTCATACGGCATAAGACCAGTGATAATGAGTCACATTAGGGGCAGTGAAACGAGGTGGTGGCAGTAGGGCAGGATACCCTTTTCAAAGGAATAGTCCTTGCTCGGCGTCACGCTTCGCGCCAGCTACTACTGCCACCAAGTTTCGCTTCCGCTGTGCACAAAAAAACTGCATTGAACAGTGTTGACACTTCCCCGCCCTCTCATGTCATGTCCGTAACGTTGCCTCCAACGTGTTGTCCTCACCACACGACTCCTAAGCCGACCCCAACACACGAGTTTTCTGTTCATTGAGGTCAAGCTCCGCGCACGCGACTGCCACCATGTTTCCCTACCACTGTACCCAACGGCCAGAGTGAAACAGATGAATGAGCAAAATACGAATGGGATGGTGGTGGTGAAGATGATGGATGGGGGAGGAGGAGACAAAAGGAAGGAGGAGATCGAGTAAGTTCGGTGAGTGAAAGGCGGATGTGGGCGGGAAGTGGCTGAGGCCACCGGAAATCAAAGGACGCGAAAAAAAAATCAGTCGGGCTGATCGAGGCGGTCATCTTCATTTGCTGAGGCCATATCTCGCTCACACAGACACACAAAACCGATCGCGCACGTATAAGCGGAGAAGAGACGGTTCGAGCGGGGGTGTCAGCGGACTGTGCCCGGGGGTAGCGGCGGCCACCCTTTAGTCAATGGCCTCCCGTGTCACAAGAGAGACGTCTCCGGATATGAAGAGGCAGGCAGGCAGAGAGAAAGGGAGGATGGACGTCGATCAAAACATCGATTGGAGGAGGTGGTGTGGGAGGACGAACCGGAAGACGAGCGAGGAGACAGCGTAGACGGGGCAGGTACCAGCGCCGTTAATGACGAACGTGAATTTGGAAGGTCATGGCTGATTGAAAATAAGGCAGTATAAGCCAAGAAACCTTGGTTCCGGGACGAAAATGATGACACTATAGCGCAACAAAATTTAAATTTTTAGAAGTCGGTTCGGTTTTCAGGTGCCCCAACAACTAATACTATTTATTTATTATTTCATTACTGAATATAGCGTTGCAAGAGTAAAAAGTAGAGGTCAACTAACAGACGTAAAAAGTTTTTTTGCTCTCCAGACTTTTCTGAGGAATCGTTTTTTAGGAATTTTGAACAGCTTTTCTCGAGCGCCGATTAAGTACCTATAAAACCTATTAAGTATCTGACACATGCCCAGGACACGGATATACATTTTGTAGAAAAATACTGCTGGTATTCCAGGCCTCATACGGCGCCAAGTGTTAATGCGTAGTCCAAATTGTCATCAAACACACTCTAATTCCAATAACGAAGCTAGGCAAGAGTGACAAGAAGGCAAAAAATATGGAATTTTAAGAAGTATCGAAAAGGTTTTTCCCACAAGATATCTTGAGGAAAATCAAAGGAATATGTCCTCCATTTACTGCTAATATCACTTGCTTATAGCTTTAAAATGGTACACACGAAGAAGCAACCTAGTTTGAAGAAGATGTTTTCAAGACGTTCCTGCCTTCAGCTGTTAGTTATCCGAGGACATCAACAAAGGGGCTTGAGAGTGCTGAAGAGTCCAACGATTCCGCAGATAGATGGTAAATTTCTCGGGCAGTTTGTGTGAAAAGGTTTACTTATTTGCATAAAATTGTCAATGAAGACTAAAACATCTTTCATAAGTATTTGATCGATCATCTGTTTTCAAAAGGAATAAATACAATTTTTTGGCAGGAATGAATGCATATTCCGCGGAATAATGGTTTGGCCGCGAATTGGCGAGAATGGCTGATAGACGAATAGAGAAACATAAACGATGGTGGAGTGAACGTTGTAAGAGGAAACACAACCCTTTATTCATGTTATGAAGTGAACAAAAAGGGAGGAATCAGGCGAAATGTTGTGGAATATGAACATAATAAGAACTAAGATATTACAATTTTCCACAGATAAAGTTTTAATCGAAACCCGGGTCGATTAAAACTTTATCTGTGTAAAACTGTAATATCTTAGTTCTTATTATGAAGTGAATGTGAAAATGTTGTATATTTTTTATGTACACGTGTTTCTATGTATAGGTTTCTGTAACACAAACTTGAGTGTAACTGTCAAGAAGACTATATGCATTTTTACATTTGTAGTATTCATGGCAAATATTTATGAAATATTTTTTGTTACAGGGGGACGATAACATACACCAATTAAGGTATACCAAAAAAAAACAATTCCAACGTAATACTGATGGTAGAATGACATATATTTCACTTGCATGGGTATTGATGGTCGATGTTTTTGTTTGATTATCCTCTATATCGTGACTGTAGCCCTGCAGAAGGAAGTTATTACGATCCGAAACATCGGCAAGAAATACCTATTTTGGATTTTAGACCTACCGTCGAAAAATTATCATTATTATTACTACGGTGGAAAAAGCGAAAAGGTAATCAGTTTCCTAGGCCTAAGAGCAATAAATAAGTTCTCCGACTTTGCCAACGCCGAAAGGGAATGGCGTGATGGGTATGAATGTACGACGTACATGTACGTGTTTGGCCCCACTGTGCGGCGGCGAGCAAAACATAGCCAGCGAAGGCGTCCATCTCTACGTCGAGCCAAACCTCAGCACATCAAACAAAACACGGGCCGACGACAGTCAACGCGGTGGGGTGTGCTTCTTGCAATACACTCCCCCAGCACCCATTGGGAAACAACGAATCCGTCCCGCCAGTGAGAATCTTCGTGGAAGACTGCTTGGCGGAGCGAGCACAGAGAAAAAGACGCTAATGGGAGGCGGATCCTTACCGATAGAGGGGCGAGTAATAAGCCGAGGCAGATGCAAGAGGGGAAACCGGGAGCTTGGGGTCTTTTGACTGTTTCCCCAGGGTAGGACAACACAAGAAGGGGTACCACTGACACACACACACAAGGAGCAGGGGGGCACGGGAGCGCATAATGAGACGATTCCCTCCCCCCCCCCCGTGAACCGACAACAAAGATACATTAGCGAGGAGGAGAGATGATGAATCTTGGGAGGAGAGAAGAGCGAGGAAAAAAACCGGTATCACGGTTCCCCGTCAAACACGACAGAGAAGAAAGGACTCTGCAGGAAAATAGGTACGGGGGGGATCTGGTGGAGGAAGGAGTTGCATTTCCACGAGACAGACACGCCAGTTTCCCAAAGCGAGAATGAAAAAGATGAACGTGCGCGTAACAGTGAAAGCCCAGCGAATACACGGCAGAGGAAGAAATGGACGGGCGAGTCCGGAATTGGAATGATTGGGATGGAGTGATTGAGTAAGCGCCGTGAGAGAGAAAAAATCAAGACGGATTGAAAGAATTCCGTCTCGGAGCCAGCTGCCGGATGTGGCGCCTCACTCCAGCCGATGCGACGAAATAGTTCAATACCGCCCCTTTGTTACCGATACATGTCATCGCAAAAAGTGGTGGCAGACGAATCCTTAGGACGGGAAGGAGAATTTGGGGGATGAAGCACGGGCGGTGAGAAACCAGGCGTCTACAACAGCCTTTTCTCAACCCAAGGCGCCTATGGGATTACAGTTAGTGTCCTATTCAATGGACGGAGTACTGCAAGGAAAGAGAACAGGAAGGTAAAAAATGTAACATAGAGGACAGACAAAATTTTAGGGAGATGCACTAGGAATAATATTCGGAATAATAAAACGGCGATGAGTATAGGCCAAGCCTACATAAAATATAAAACATCCAATCCCTCAGGGGGATCGGGTAGGTGTTGTGCCGAAAGTTTTGGCTCCCCGTCCCGAGGGGCACGGGTTTGAAGTCCGTCAGTGGCGGAGATTCTTAGTTCCTATCCTTTTTTCCAGTTTTTTCTCCCCGAATAATCAATCCTTTTCCAACCTCTCGATCTGTTCCACGACACAGGTTTCACTGCTTTGCAGCACCTTCAGGTGACATAACAAATATCAGTTGGTATTTATACCATTGATAAATACCAACTGATATATGTAATGTCACCTGAAGATGCTTCACAGCAGCGAAACCTGGGTCACGGAATAAAATATTTAATGTGGAATAGCAGTTTTTTTCCTCCCTTCTCAATATGAAAAGATTCCACCAACACAAGCCTGAGGCAGTATCCTACCTATCTGTCCTAAGAGGCGAGAATGACCTCACTTGTAGGTCTCCTCCCGTTAACACCAATCCAATGAAATCTCCGAGAGAAAAAATGGAAAAGAGTCTAATATACACCTATTAAGTACCGTGCAATGCCCCTCCAGGGTGTGTGGCACGAGGTGATTCCACACCATGCATGCATTACTCGTCCCAATTCAAGGTCGATCCCCGAACTCTCCCCTTTACCCTAGTCGCGGGCCAAAAAGCAGTCAGGAGAACAATGGATATGCATGTACATACTAACCAGCGAGACGCCACAGAGGCGTCAGGCAGGGGGTGTTAGGACACCAGCCATGTATAGGGAAGGGAGTAGGGAAAAGGAGGGGGGAAGAAGTCAGACGAATTTTGTTTAAAAGTTGGACAATTATTGAGCTAAACTATTGGGAAAGGGTTCATTTATACAAATATACAAACCGGCCATTGCAGAAGTACCGGGCAGGTACTGAATAAAAAGTTCTGAAAATTCCGCGAGCGATTTACTAGGAAGCACTTCAGGGTGGCCACCAACGAGGACCTTTTCAAGAGGCTATTACTTACACCCGATCCTTTACTTTCCTCCTCTACGCATAAAACGCCGAAGAAAATGAGAATGTCAAAAGAATTGAGAGACTTATTAAAAGTGGACGAAAAAGAAAAAGAACTATTCGATTCAAAGAGTAGTAGTGATGAACATTCGTCGGCTCCGTGATGTCATAAAACAACAATTTTCGCACTAGAATCCTGGCGGTCCAGGTTGGGGGAGGAGGAAAGGTATACGTATCCCAGCTGGTGTCTTTCTGGAAGGTCTTTCTGTATGGGTATCAGGAACATTACTCACCTTTTCAAGGTTAGAACGCTTTGAATATAAGGCATGGTTTCTGAACGTATCCAAAGAAAACTAACTTAACTTCGAGTACGCGTGCACTTACCTCGACTGAAAATCCTCCCGTGTTTTCATTATAGACTCCTTAGGGATCGTTGCCCACAAGTACGGCTTAAAAAACGGTGAATGCTGAGCGTTAAAAGCCATACCACTTCAATAACCTTAACACGTCGCGGCAAATCAAGCTCCCGGCGTGTGGAGCCGAACCCTGACGCGCGATCGAAAAATCAAATTTATTTCCGGCGTCGCCAACGTTTTTCAAAGTTAACTGCATATAAACCTTAAGAAGTCTTCTAATAATGCTCTGATGTAAGTCACTTCGCGTGACTTTGCCAAAATCCCATTTGAATCTCCTACATAATGTAAAATGTGGTCTAAAAACAGCGTCCGCCATTTTGTAACGGCACAGCAAGATTATATCAAAGCTATTCTTTAAAACTACGGAATTGTAAAGAAAAAATACTATGCTAACAGATAATATCTTTTTTTATTCCATAAAAATCCTCCTTAAACTTCACCATCAACCTAAGTTGGAAGATTTTCCGAGAAAACTGAAGACGGGCATTTTTCTGGAAATTTGCTCATGTTTGAGCCTCTGTATCAAATAAACGGGTATGAACTATGCCAAATGAAGTGCTATTGCAGATGCACGAATCGTTTTTGAGCTTACATGCGACGTTTCAAGTTCATATCTCAAAAAAAGCCATTTTGGAGTTTTGACCAGCTTTTTCCGATTTCCGACCTCTGTGCGGCACCACGAAAATTCTACTACATATAGGAACCTATGTTTTCGGAATTTAAATTGCAAAAACTGATCCATTCAATATGGCCGATTACACACTTTAATTGGCTACAGTATTTCATTGTACTGTCGTAACGTATGGTACCTATATTCTCTTCATTTTTCGACGATGTTGGTAATAATATATCGTGAATTGAAGGAGATATACTTGGCTTTGGCATAAGGTTAAAACTGATGAAAAAATAAAAGGTTGTTATTTAACCCAAAAGTTTCCAACTATGAATTCCAGCTATTGAATGTTCAGTCGTTCAACAAGGGTATAGTTTTAAAGCATCCGCTCTTTACCTCGCAAAGGCGACTACGCCGGCAACATACGGATGTATTTCGGGATATGAGAAACGACACCGTCCAGGGGAGGCAAGAGAGCTGGTATGGGAACATGGAAACATCGGGGGACACTTCTAGGTAAAGATAGAGAGAGAGGGGGGGAAACCAAACGACCCGAGGAGAGAGAATGGACAGTGTGTGGGGTTAGCAGGGGCTGGAACGGTCACCCGGTCCCGGTCGGGGAAGAGGCAACAGGGGCGGCAGCGACGTTAGCGCAAGGCTCCGCCAATTAACCAACAAATGGGAGTTTCAAAGCGCGCTCGCCCGACTCCCGCGATCAAAGCGATTTTCGCGGGCTCCCAGCCCGGAAGGAAGTGTAAACAAAACCCAGGAGCCCCGAGGGTCTCGCAAAACGTGCGCGCATTCCACCGACGAGGGCGGGGGGGACAAGCGGTGGGAAGTGGCGATGTACGAAGGGGTCGCGCACAGGGTTCCTTGGGGCATGACAACGACACGTGTGGAGACTGGGGAGGAAGGTAGCTGGGGAGTGACAGTGATTAGGGCGGTGGACGCAGTCCGGAATCCGCAGGCCCGCGACGCAGGAGGGGTGAGAGAGCGGGGGATGCGGAGACGGTTTAAAGGAGGGGACACCAGGCAAAGCCCCTCTCCCCGTCCCCCGGAGCTATTTATCGCCCATAGGTGTCACCACGTCGATGGACCTGCTCGGTGGAAATTTAATGCGTTCACGATCAGGGATCTCGCTAGGAAAATCGCCGCCTTATAAACATCCGACCTTAGGCAAAACGCCAAGAAAATCTCTCTTGTTTTTACTAGTGAGAAGCTTTGACGTGAAACGTCTAATAAATCACGCCCATAAAGTTGGTTCATGATGCTTCATCTCACAAAATAGAAGAAGTATTATTGAAGTGATCTTCCGGTTAAGATAGGGTAAATGGAAGCGTGTTAAATTTTCCTAGACTTTTACATGCGCAGTGCCCTACCTACCTATCTATTTCTTCCTTCATCTCGGCCTACGTCCTAACCTTCTTTATCCCGCTCATTAAAAGTATTTTCTTTCTACCGCTTCCCCACTTGTCCAACATCCTTCCCATTATCACGGACCTCAGCATTCCACCGCTCTCATTACCTATGCATACAGCTCCATACACTTTTTTGTAAATCTCCTAACTCCACGGCTGAAAAATTGGAGATTTTGAATAAAATTCAATAAAGTGTAGCTCCGTTATTACGAATACTAAGCAATTGAAAATGTGCATGCAGACACAATCAAACACCCTTAACATAGTTACGAAGAGAAATGCAGTGCATAAAAATTTATTCAGTAAGCATGGCCGGCAACGCAAAAGTAATTTTAGCCTTATTAGGCGGACTGCAAAGTCATTAAATAATAATTTGCAGGTGCCTAAGATTACCTTTAAATTACAACATGACGAAAACCAATGAAAGATGGTCAGAGAGGAGATAGGATAAGAATAGTTTTACTTCCATTTGCACAATTTCATACGCTGAAAATATTAGTAACACTTCGAGAAAATCCTAGGGCAAAATCAATTACAGACTATTTATTTACTTTATCAAAAAGTCCTAATTTAAGGCACACGCCCAGCTTTCTCCACATTACGATATCAGTTTGTAAGGGTTTCAACTTCTTCTTTCACGCGAAGAACTCATTATACATAGAAAACTTCTTAACACTCCATCACGACCCTTGGGTTGACCCTTAGGATAGGGTTGACCGTTGGCTTACCGGTAGAGCCCAATGAACGAACCCGCGACGCATAAATTTACCTAGCGACTTGCCGAAAGGGCGATGGTTGACGGAGTCGCGTAATTTTTAGTGAATGAAAATTATCCCAAGAAAATTAGGAAGAAACTTAATACGTGGCCGAAGAAGGTTATAAAAAAAATGATGTTTTGAAGGTCGTGACTTTGAGTCAAGTAGAATAGAAGAGCTGCCAATATACGAAACAGAAAATTAACCGTCCCAAAAGCAGAAGATATGCTTCGTTCCACTTCACTGAAATTCTACTAAAGAAGACAAACAAATCAAAATCTATACATTGAAGTAGGGATGTGCGGTAGGTATATAAAATTATACCGATACATCGGAATCCGATATTTTTAAAATATACCGATTTGCCGATAGGTATATCGATAAAAATATACCGGTGTACCGGTATATCGGTACTATTTATATAATATGTACCTAATTGTTTTTGCTGGTATTTGCTATCTACTTGTAGCTACTTACCTACTATCTTTCGCTAATCTTAGAGTCGTACACAGGACCGCCCGTGAAATATTTCAGTAAGACTCCCCCAGAGAAGCTAGATGAACAATATCGCGCCGCGTCGAGATACAGAAGAGCGATATTAATGTTTCAATTGTGTCCATTGCTTACGTTCACACATTGGAAATTATCACCCTAAGCGTTGTTTTTGCAGCAATTTGTTCGCGGCAAATAAACATTTTGAATTGAACTGAAAGGCAACCTTTTTTTTTAGAGAAAAGTGATTATTTTATCTGAGCAAGAGCAACGACTAGAAAAAACAACGACATCAAATCAATTTACATAATATATTAAAATTGAATAGGAAGAGTAATTTATTCTCCCACGTAATCACATTTTAAGTTAATGTTGCATTACGACAATACAAAAAACCGTATCACTTTCGATAAGATACGTGGTGCCAATAGTGGGAGCTTGAAAAGATAGCCATAGCAACTTACATGGCTGCAGTCCCTTCAAATATTCCATGGGTTAGGCTATGACGTTTCACAAGTGTGTTCTATAAACTCATTTAGGAAGAAATCTAAGTTAGGGTAAATATCCGTTTTCATTACAAATGTATTGAGTGCGTGGAATACCGCGGATCGTCTTAATGGATGGTAAAAAACGGAGGTCATCATAGTAGATATAATAAGTATACACAGGGAAAAACAGTACGTAACCTTTATTCCATGATTGTGATAATTTTTTAAAATGATTACATTTCGGAGCATACATTGTGTTGCACCAAATTCGAATTGAATTCAGTAAAGAAAATTAACATCCAGTTCAAAGCAAGACCGTCTCATGGCCTATTTTTAAGGCACAGCACTTTACTGAATACATAGTAGCAGCGCCGAATAGGAGAAACACTTCATTAAGAGAATTAAAAACAAAGGTAAAAAGAGTCCATCATACATTTTTTTAAATCGTAGTAAAACGATAAAACCATCAAATTTTACTTCCCATTTTCTTTGCTAAAGGGAATCCTCAACAACCCCACTCTCTAAAACCATTTCCCTAACTTAATTACTGAACTTCGGTATGAAAATTTTTATTTTGAGCAATATGTCGGGTACCGGTGTTTAAAAAAATAACACCGAATATACAGGCATATAGACTTTAAAAAAATATACCGGTATATATCGTTATATCGGCAAAAATATACCGGGTATACCGGTATATCGATATATACCACACATCCCTACATTGAAGGATCGTTAGCTCAAATTTCAGAAAAATAGTTTTTTAATCATACAGAAAAACGCCCACCATTTTTAGCAGTTACAGGAGTAGTGTTCGTACGTTGGTTTAAAAAAATCCTGATGAGGGAAATCCCAAAAGAACTGTAGGTATGTACTTTACGAACATGGACCACGAAGGTTTTAATTATTTTTTATATTGTTTATTTTCGTCATTCATTTCCCTGGGGAAACACCGGAAGGCATGTGTAAGGATAGCGATACCCTACAAGCAGCGATACACGTCGAGACATTGCCAGGGTCACTACTTTAATTGAATTCAACATAAATTTGTAAATCCAACTTTAACGCGAAATAATGCGACATTTCTTGAGGTGGCTGAAGTGGTAATCGTGGGTCATTGTAAGGAAGTCAAAAAAGAATTCTTGGACTTCATTTTATTTACATGCATCTGTTCATGCGCTGGAACTCACCACACATACAGTGATGGAAATATTACAACAGTTACATTTTAAAGGTTTTCCATAATTAAAGCATTGATATGACTACAGTTTTCGGCACGGTGGTCGAAATTATGTTGAAATGTGTGTTTTTCGAATATTGGACACGGCATGACACCTTGATATTTATGAGCAACAAATATAATAATAAGAAATATATTATTTCGCGAAGTTATTGGTGGCGGCCGATATTGTACTTTGTGGAATTCCATTGTAGGAAAAGAATAAAATACTTTGCACTATTCCACTCGAGAAATTTGATTTATTGAGTCCACATGTTTCACTGCACTGCAGCATACATGTAGTCCTGATGATGCTGCAGTGCAGTGAAACATGTCGACTGAATAAATAAAATTTCTCCAGTGGAATAGTGCAAAGTATTTTATCTTTTTCCATATTATTTCGCGTTTAGAAGGATATCTGTGCATAATGAAATCGAATTATTACGAAACATTATTACATCAATCGATTTATTACAAATTACATATGTCATGTGCCAAAAGGCTACGTGTTAAAATAAAATTGAAATACCAAATTGGTACGATTGTTTTTTGTCACTTTTATCTACAGATGTCACTGATTAGATCACGTATGCAAAGTTTCAACAAAAACCTGTACATAAAAATCTCTCCAACCAACTAAAGGTCGATTTCAGAAAGGTTCTCATAGAGCAGCAAAAAAACTCCGTTCCGCTAACGCCAGCGCCGTAGAGGCAGACGCAAGGTGGAGACATAGGGGATGACATTACACTCTATCGCCCACTCAGGAAGCAGTACTCCTCTGACGTCAACGGCGGGAGGACAATGCGAAGTGCGTAGGCATGGTGGGAGCGAAATGGAAGGCGCGTCGACCGGAATGCACGCGATAGCTCTACCAATTTGATGCTCTGCTCAATATGCATTCCGACATTTTCGCAGTCACGACCAAATTGGTTGTCAGTTTTCCATGTCCCCCCGGAATCGACGACCGAAGAGGACTTAAGCATTCATTTAGAAGAAGTAAGCAATGATGCACAGATGATAAACACGGATCCCCACAGATAACCACGACATCATGAAAGAAATACAGCAACTGCAAATCTTTATGAGGGGAATGCTGAAAATTTACACTTTTTCGTTCGCCTCGGATACATAAGACGGCAATGCATGGGATCGAAAAGAAAAATAAAAACTCCATTTGAAATCACTTGAGCCAAAATACTTCGTGAAATACGCGTCAAAAACTAATTGGCGTGAAATAATCTACATTACCATCAAAATTAATGATTACCTACTTGATGGTAAACTCACCATTATATTTTTTCATTAAGGTGGTTTGAGAGAGATTTGTTTCTAGTCAAAATTAAGACCATACCTACTCGAATTTTATTTTTTAACTTGCGCAACTGCAAAAGCTTAAAAAGTAAAAAAGCTTAAATATTATATTATAATTATAAGTAAATATTATTGGTGCAAAAATAGCTTTGACTGAAATTCTCCGTCATTAAATAAATATATATTAATTTATAAGTCTTTAACTAACTCAATTGTTTCACGCCGTACATTGAAAACACCTTTCCAATTGAAGATTTCTTGTGATATTGTAAAAAGTACTACAGCGAGTAACAAATTACTTCTTATTAGTGGAGAAAGAATAATAGCTACACACCATTTAATTTCTGACGCGATCCTTACCGCACAACTTCCTCATTAAAACAAAATTCCCGGGAGCGCACACCCGTACCATAACCCGTACCGTAATTGGAAAACGGCTTCTGATGTTTTGGCAAATATCTCAAAAGCTGTGCGATACGTGGCTGATACTTCGGCATCATTGAAAAGATGATATCTTATGAGGAGGAGGCCAAACTCATTGACTTGCATGTAAAGTGATACCTTGCTTAAAATTACTTTGAACGAATATTTCCTCCGAAGATATGGATTTTTCACAGTGTCAACCTGAAATGTGATAGATTTTTCTCAGCTGAGACTCGTATCCTAGAGTGCACGCAACCCGGGACGCATATAACCAACAAAAGAATTACTTGCCATTTCCACTCATTATAAAGAATATAGCAGTAAAGAATTTCACATACGCCAACTGGAAGTCAAAGATCTCAACGCACTACAGGAAAACATCATTTATATATCCATTTCAATAATGTTTTGTACTTTTCTACACTTTTTATTTTTACAAAACACAACGCGTTTCACTAATTTTTGGCATCGTCAGGTGTAAACTAATTGGCGTGAAATAATCTAATTACCGTCCAAATTAATGATTACCTACTTGATGGTAAACTCAATTATATGTTTTGATTAAGTTACTACACCTGACGATGCCAAAAACTGGCGAAACGCGTTGTTAAAAAAATAAAAAGTGTAGAGAAGTACAAAACATTATTGAAATAGATATAAAAAGATTCTACTAAGTAGAGCCTGAGCTGTGGATTTTATCATGTACATAAATTGCTCAACAATAAATTCAACATGTGAATTTTTAACGAAGTCCGTAGTCGACAAATAAGTCGCCTCTCTGAAATCCGTGCGATACAAACACAACGCAAGTTTGGAAATAATTTCACAACCGATGAGATACCGTAGCTAACGCTGATATTAATAACCCAGAATAGGGAAAATATGCTTTTCCAAAACATTCCATTCCACTGATGACATTGGGATGACTATGAAACCTATTTTTTTAAGATTGCCAATTGTGATATAGTCATCAACGGTAAAAAAGTGAGTACATATTTTTCCAGCCAGTTTTTCGCAGAGAACTCTAAATTAATACCTGTCTGAACCTTCGTCTGGGTAACAAAATTTTGAATACGCAACACTTCACTTCAAATGCGAAGTTATATCGCACTAGTATCATAAATAATATGAGATGCAGATGGATGTCGTGAGGCCCGAATGTTGGCCACATTTTCTCTCCCAATCCCCTTCATCCTCAATGGGAGCACTCAGATGGGACCAGGGGTGAAGAGGATTGGGAGAATGATCCATTTTTGAAAACGGGAATAAAGATTCAAGAGCATTCAAGTGGACCAAAATGCATGAAGAAATCCGCAGCCACATAGACACATCATTATAATACACTACTCTCTAATTTTCGCCACGAGATGGTGTACATAAGATATAATTTTCAAAACATTTGGTGTATTAAACATTTTTTATATTAAATTATTACTGATTTACGAAAGAGAACCCAGGGGAGTAAAAAACGACGATGGATGAAGTGTTAGGCACTGTGACATCGAGGCTAAAGTAAGTTTTAGGAGGAGTCCGGAGATCACGTAAGAGAGAAGGTATGTACTTGTACATAGGGAATATGCAATGAGAGAGGCAAAATTGAATTGAATATGTTGACTAATCTTGTACGATGGAAAAAAGGTTACGAACTTCAGATCGAATGAAGGGCACGTGCCGAGTAAAAGTTCTCTACATTACTCGTTTTTAAGTCCGCTGGTCACCCTTAATTCTACATTCCAGATAAAAAAATATGAATATTTACTTTACAGCCCCATTTACCTCTTTCAGCCATTACACCCCTGTGAACACCGATTACATTCATAGTAGTGAAGTGCTATAATATTGCACATTGCGTGTAAATGTCTCAGTGACCAGTGCTTAAGTCACCCATGCCAATAAAGAAGACTGAATGCGAATACCTATGAATAAATTATACCGCGGGTCGTACTTGAAAATATTCTGAAACGAAAACGAAAGGAATAAAAAGTAACATTTTCGGGGCACATCCATGATGGAAGATAGGGACCATGCACCTTTTAATTTTGGGAATTAAAGAATTTGTCTCATTAGGATTCGGAATGGAATATTTGAGGGTAACTGCGTCAAAGGCCAAAGTAGTTCTTTTTGTTACGGAGAGCGGAAAGAATGATTGTATGAGGGAAAATGACGAAGCAATTGAACAAGTGGACAATCGTGCATCTTAGCTGAATGTTTGCCAAAGATGGAAGGATGAGTGAAGAGAAGGCCGGTAGGATGCCGGTAGGATGGCCGTAGGCAATAAGTGGAGCATATAAAAAAATGAGTGAAGGGAAGCGGAAATCGTAGTAAACAGAGGTTTTCTCCTCCCAACGTAATTACATGACAGCGAAACCTGAGAATGCAATGTAGGATGAGCATAAGAGTAGGCTAAATGCAAAGGGATTGCGGTACCTGAGACGTTTTTGCAGCAAAAGTAAGATGGATAGGGTAAGGAATGAGAGGGTGATGTAAGAATTTGGTTCGGATGCTCCAGTGATGCACATATTTGATAGTAGTGTGCTTCGCTGGTTTGACCATACTGGGAGAATGGATGAGAGTAGAATAACGTAGCAGACATACGATAGTAGAGTGAATGGTGCGAGGGGAAGGGGTGGATCGCGAAAGCCATGGGTGAATATGGTTGAAGCGACTTTTGAGAAGGAATATTAGGAGTCTTAAGAATATGAGAGTGTGTATGGAGTAATGCATGAGTGTACGAGAAGCAAAAGAGGTATTAGGGCATTGTGGAGTAAATTATTTAAAGAGAACCAGTTTTATAGGCCAAACAGAAACAACTAACAATAATTTCTTTGACTTTGCCTACTACGTGAGGGAATTACGTGAAAGGTATGTATGAATGTAGGATTCGGAACACTTCCCATGGAGTAAGTACCTTACCTTGAAGTAAAAATATTGTTTGATTGCGATCTACTGGGAAACAATCTTAGGGATGCATGATTAGGATTGTAATTATCATGATAGGTAATCGATTATATTACCCAATTAATTGTTGACTCCACTCACAGGGCTAAACATGCTGTAATAGGGAGTACGTATGAGTTGTACGGAGCGGGACTGATGCAGCTGTAAGGAGAATAAGAGGGCGGAGAGAATGTAGGCCACTGCTGTGACATACACACATACACACGGTTGGGGAGCGAGGCACAGGCTCAACTTCCGGCGGGGGCATGAGTAGAGGGGGAGTGGGTATGAGGGACGAATCGACACACATATTCCACGGGGGACTACACCCCGACTCGCGCACAAACACAGAGACCGATGATCCCCACCTCCCACCCCACCTAAGCACGTCACACAAACCCCTTTGTACCCCGCCCGCTCACACCCCTCGCCGTCCCCTTTCGTCACACGCTAGTGGCATCCTTTTCGAGCCCCGGGGGAATCAATAAAACCAGAGTCCCCCCTCGACACACCACACACGACAAAGGGGGTAGGAGCCAGACAAGGGTTGAGAGAATGGTGGGGCAGAGACCGAGAGCCCTATATAAGGCACACTACCTTACACACACACACACAGGAGAGGACACAGTTGGACCGTGGCACATGCGACCTTTCCCGGAGTAATTACGGCGGAATTAAAGGCCAGCAGCGGCGACGTTGCTGTCTCTGCCCTCGCCAGTCGAGTCACCCCCACACACACTATAAACCCCTTTCCTCCCCGGCGCGAAAACACACCTTCCCAATGGCGACATTAGGGTACGGTAGCGCTTCAATCAGTAAAGTGACTCCACTGTAAAATGACTTAAATGTCATTATCTTCATATTGTACTCTTACAAAGGATATTTGGATAAAAAGGATAAATAAAAGGTCCTCTATTTGATATGAGCAACCAAATCCTGCCTTTTATTGACAAATGTCAATTATTTACGGCACGGTATTATTTTTGCAGATCTAGCTTGTGATTACGTGGTGTTAAATTTGAGAATGGCCCAAAAAATGGGGGAAAATAGTATTTTTTTTAACATTTTTTTTGAGGTTTTTGGTCAATTCAATTTGAATACAACTCTTTGCCAAAGTTTCAGAAATTGTTTTTAAACCATCCTCAGGGCTTGAAAATTTACAAAAATTAAAAAATAATGAAAAAATTAAAGTTTAAATAAAAAAGTATTATTCTATTTAATATAAATGTCATTTTGGCTAAAAACTGTTATTAGGGAGGGAAAACTGAAAGAATTGAAAAAAATTTAAATTTAGGAATCCTAAAATCGTATTTTTTTAGTTTAGCGTAAAACGTTTCCAAACAACTTGCACCGGAAACTCGTACGTTCCCGAATTTCAAGTGCGGTGCTCTGTCGGATGGGATTTTAAATTACTGTCCTCCTGTCGCCTTCCGTTAAACCTCTTAAGTAGGAAAAAGTCTCCAGATGGATTTCACTCCACTCTGAAATAACAATTAATAACAAAAGAGTGTTCCCACAAAATTATATTTTTACCACCTTTGCTCGTTGGCGTCTAGATGTCACAACCACTGAGGTTAGATGTAATTAGGTGAAGATGTTTCACAACAACGAAACGTAGACGAGGAAAATAAAATTTACGTGGGCCCACTAAATTATTTTTTGTTCCTTGGATGGCTTAGTGACTATGCATAAGTGACTTAGCTCCATTGCAGCTCATTTTGACATGTTCAGTGCAATGATCAGAAAAGATTGTATTCTATTCCAAGCAAAACATGCAGCCTTACTCCGTCTGCAAAAGAGCTGACAACATCGAGGTTGTTTAAAGCTTCTACAATTTTGATTTAAAGTTGACCTCATCCTTCATTGTTTGAAAACTTCGTAAACGGCGCTTGGTAACCTGTGGCACTGAGTCGCCCGTTTCATAATGTAGGAGTTCCACAAAATTGCGCCTGAAAAATGAAGTTTATCTCCATTTTTCTTCCATTCTCCAACTAATTGTAACAAAACGATCACACCATCCTTTCCTAGATGTCACTGAGGACCACATCCGTCAGTCTCCTGCCATAACTACTACTAACACTTGGAGATACTTGGGGCTCAGTAATTAATGCAATAATTTTTTTTTCAATATGCATTTTCCATTTTGATTTTGAATAAAACACCTAGTTTCCATATTATATTGCTGAAAAACCTTACTTTTCAACATAATATCTGAAATAGTCAATGTCTTACGCCAACTAAATTTAAGAGCCTATACGCCTTCATGGTACTAGTCTTATTAGTGTTTGTGCCAGGCAAATTATTTCATCAATTACGTCCTCATCGTTTCCATATCATCATTTTCTGCTCTTTGTTTTTATCTACCCCTAGGTTTCAGTGGACATTCTGTAAGTGCCCTTAAATAATTATGATTACCTCGTCTTCAGGTAAAATAAACTACACAGCTCTAAGTTTAAAATATACTTCAGCCATAGATGGCAAGTAGAATTATAATTTGTGTACTGCGCTGGATTGGAAATGAGAGAAAATGAATGCAACAGTTCTAGATTGTCTAAGGATTTTGTGCAAAAAATACAATTTTTACGAACTATTAAAATGGCCGAGAATAATATGTGCTGCATTATTTAAGTATTGAACGACCCTCGTAGTAAACGTCATTTCTTTCAAACCCCAAAGTTTTAAAAAGAGAGCATCACTGGTTTTTTTCCAGCTCGAAAACAAGTCGATTAAAAAAATGTGATGAGATCGTCCTGGCACAGCCGCGTCCACAGCAACTCATGACCAATAAGCGGCCACAGATCCAATCCAAGGTCTCATATCTGGTATTTCATGAGGAATAGCTAGCCGAGGCTTAAGGAGGCTGAGCGTGATGCGAACGGACGAAGTTAAGAATTCGACTCAGCAAGACGTTCCGAGTTTTCCATTTGATGCGATGACTGACACAAAAACGAGGCCAAAGAGAAGTTGCATTCTGCAGATGTTCAGATAGGTCTAAGAGATGAATCTCCCGCGAAACTCAGCAAAAGAGAGATCTATAAATTGGCCAGCGAATCCGTCTCAAGACGGCCAAACACGTAGCGCGGTTTTTCTCCCCGTGTGTCATTTTTTTATTTTGCCTGGGATCCACGGCTATTCCCAGAAGTGTAACGGAGCAATAATGGATCCGTCGGACGGGTGGGATGCAACAGGGTTCGGCAAATGAAAACGGCCTCCAGGGAGGAGAGCCTTCCCCATCCCATTAGGAAGAAAAAGATTTCGACAGCAAAAACTGTCGCGGGAAAACGAAACTTCCTACCACTGGATAAATAATTAACTCTGCATTCACGCAAAAACTGACGGAAATACAGAAGTAACTCATCTGACATGTAAATCGGGATTCACAAAGCATAGACGAAACCGTACCCTCGTAAAGGTACGGTATTTATGTTGGTACAAAGAATATTGTGTGTAATTTATATAAGTAACGGTTATTGAAAGTTAGATATGAGAACATATACGTAATTGATGTCGAAAGCAATCACGACTACTCTGCAAATTTAAATTTACAAGAAATCTTGAATCCGTCGTTAATTTTAAAGCACAGTTAAGAAAAAACGACAAATTTTGTTTATATATTCTCCAACTTACTCGCTACGAGCCAAAATCACAGTAGGTCCAATCACTGAGCATGGGAGTCTCGTACAGACCAACTACACATGGCAAGAACATTTTACTCCTGACGACCATAAATTACCACTGATGCACCAAAAGGCAGTAAGGACAAAATGGACGCAGGAATTAATACCAACCAGACAGTCTACTGCTTAGATAGCAGAACTAATAAGAAGACACGCCGAGGTAAAGTTCAATGCCAACAATGGTCCGGTCACTCAGTTCCCACGAAGGCCACACCGGATTGACAGTAATATTTATTCTCGCGTTTAATTTCAATATAAATGCCACTCAAAGTCTTCTACCTTAAGGTTGGTTCAAGAGAAAAGAGTAGAGATCTTTGCACATGTAGGGACATGGGGGACAGTTCCCTTCCTTTACCGCCAATGGTTACTCAGTAACATCAGACCTGGTGCACAAAAAAAGTACATAGCTTAGACTTGAAAGGATGTGTCCAAAGAGGCATATCCAGGATTTGAACCCAGGGCTACCAAGCTGTTGAACATTAGCACAGAGTCGGAATATTACTTCGAAAGATTCATTCATCAAAGATGCACATTCCGACCGAAAATTAATGAGTCCCTGAAACACGCGTCTCGTGTGACGAGAGAAAAATCCCATCAGATATTGAGCATCAGCACTAAATATCAAATTAAAAACAATTTCCAAATTTGAAAGCGAAAACTGAAATCCTAAAACTGACATAGCCGATATTTCAGAGTGATTGAAAATAGCTTTCGGTAATTACACGAAAAAATGAGAAGAATCGAAAAAATGCTTGAAATACATCGATTGAATAGCCTATTATCGATTGAATAGCCTAAATACAAGGAAACATAAAGCACTAACCATGAGAAATAATAAGAAAGAATGCGTTTAAAGTCTTTTGATTTGAAACCTGTTCACTTTTTTAACAAGCCTGCAAACTTAATGGAACATATGCGCAGTCTAGATAGACGCAATATTCCAAACTACAAACCTCAATTGCCAATCAAGGACCAAGTTCCCAGGACACTTCACCCACAGCATACGCCGGGAAAGAACGAAATCCTACACCAATATTGCTTTCACTTATCGCAGTCCATAGCTAATAGGAAGTAATCTTCTTTTAACTAGAGAAGCTTAGGAAGTTATCTTTCATTTTGACTTCAGTTCCTGTGGTTATTTGCTAAGAACAAAAAAAAGATGAGTACTGCCGAAATTATATTACCATTCCATTCCCTGAGAGTTCCTTCTCAATAATAGTTTTTCGCGTAAATGGTATTTACATTAAATGGATAAATATTATTTTTACCCATGTTTCATTTATCCTTTCATTTGCCGTGTGTAATTTCAGTTCAATTTGAATAGTTAGGAATATTACCCTCACATCAAACAGAGAACAAATTTTTCTACAAGTAGACAGGCTATAAATTAAACGGCATTGTTATTTAACAACGGAACCACCTTGAATAGAAACATCAAAAAGGAAATTAATTTCATAATTAATTCAAATTACGTTAATTCTTCAATAATTTAAGTATTTTTTGCATTCAATTCATCATTAGGAAAAGAAATAAAATCATTTTCCACGATTTGATGAAAAAAGTTGAGCCTGGCTTTATAAGAGGATTTAATGCTCAGTAGAAATAGAAACATCAAAAAGGAATATAATTTCATAAATAATTAAAATTACGTCAATTCTTCAATAATTTACGTATTTTTTTTGCATTCAATTCATCATTAGGAACAGAAATAGAATCATTTTCCACGATTTGATGAAAAAAGTTGAGCCTGGCTTTATAAGAGGATTTAATGCTCAGTAGAAAGTATCCAGAGTACATTTTAAGACCAGGAAAGGGTGTTATTCCCCCGACAAGCTTTGCCATAGGCGTTAAAAAAACAATTGAGGTCCTACGTCCGCGTTATCGAATGACACAGACCTCGTGTGTTCACGAAAGCTTTAACATGAAATGCTGCAACAGGTTAGTCGTCTCACCGACATTAGGTTGCCACAAACAAATACCATTTAGACCAGAAGTGCTTTCTCAACGAGAACGAGATTCGGAAATCTCCACAAAGATTCAAACACACAATAAAGTTAATACCCATTGAGGCAATTCAAAGGGGCAAATTCTATACTCCACCAACGCCCCTTATTTAATACATAAAACTTGTAAGTGTCGCAAAAACGTATCGTTTACTTGACTCGATGTATGTCAAACGCCGCCTTGTTACTACAGTGCCAATTGTTCAATAGAAATCACTATTAACAAATGGAAGAATTTGTAAAATGTCACCTCGCATTCAATCTAATATCTAACCTGTCGCATATTTATTGATGAGCAATGTCAAGAACATAATTTCATCAATGAACTCCGAATTCCAATTGAAATCATTAGTTAAATTCCAAATATTATTTTCCCATTTCATAATCGCAAAAAATCAATCGAGTAATTGCATTTCTACTTCTACTACTGATTACTAAGCTTTGAGACTACCATAACTCTAACACATGCAAAAGTATGTTTATAGTAGAGTCCTCTGCATAGCGCCAACTCAACTACTAATTGCAAGTAGAACTTCGTAGTTGAGTTGGCACTATGTAGACGACTCTGGTTTATAGCAAATTTCTTCATCTGGAGAAATCCTGGCCGTTTACTCAAAATAATGTTGTAATCCTCTTTGAATAAAGTCCATAAATGAACAGTTATATTTTGTGTACATTTTTGCAAAAATGTATATTTTTATGATGGAAAACTTTCACAAAGTTACACCTACAATCGTTCGTTTTGCATATTTTTATGTCTGCAAACTTTTTGTTTGTTTTACTATCACTATGAAACGAATGCTTCTGTAAATTGACGGTATTTTTAATACTGGAAATACCTTCATAGGCTACTAACCTAAAGCTTTCAAATGTTGTATTTCACCAAGTTTGCATAAAATTACACGCTGGAAATAATATATATTGTTATTATTATTAAAATACCAACGGCGAACGGTCACCAAGGATTTGTTTTATAAAATATTAAAAAATAAGAGTAATAGCAGTTATATTTTCAAGAGACTGAATATATTATTGGGATTATAGGGAGTGTTTTAATCAAGGTAGCGCAGATCGGAACACACCAAAGCGCACGATTGAGGATGAATGGAGCTATGTGTACCGGAAAAACGTTGGTTATCTTGGCGCTACAGATATGTATAATTCAGCAGGTGCACTGGGGGAACTCGAGTCTCTCTCAGACTGCTGTGAGGTTCACTTCGGTCTTGTATTGTCTTTGTAGCCAAATTAACTGCGCGTGAGATAGACTTTGTTGTTTAAGGCTCAAAATCAGTGGTAAACGCGACCCCTCGCCGCCCAACGTGCATTTATTTGCAAGAACTATCAGCGCTGTTCGGCAGCCGGGAGCCAGAAACTGAGGTGGAAGGGGAAACACCTTTCATTGGCTACTCACTCAGTGACGTCCACCCGCCATGAGCTGGGAATAATTAATTAAATAAAAATCTTTTTTAATATACCACGTTTTTAAAACGGACTAAAAAGTATAAAATAATTTTCCCTGGGCCCTTCATAATTTTTGAGGGTGAATTTTTAGTGGTTATGGAGATGTGCGTAAGACTTGAAGAGAAAAACGTGGGGCGCAGGCAACCCATGAAAATTAAGGAGGAGTAAAGGGACCAGGTGTCTTTGAGAAACTCCCACAATTGATACCATTTGCAATGCACTGAAATTGGTTGTGAATTCATCCGAATTATCTACTTCTATTATCTACTGCCTGCGCCCCACGTTTTTCTCTTCAAGTCTTAAAAATATCTCCATAGCCACTAAAAATTCACGCTCAAAAATTTAGAAGGGCCCAGGGAAAATTATTTTGTACTTTTTGGTTCCGTTTTAAAACCGTGGTATATTAATTTTTAAAAATTTAATTAATTATTTTCTGGTTTTTAGTCTTATACCCGGGTGAAAGTTTACCATCGATTTTATACAACTTGGTGAGACTCTGACAGGGACACATAGGAAATTCCCGATGTATTTCAGATTCTGTTCAGCTGACAATGAGTGGAATTTAAATAATTAATTAATCGTTAATTAATAAATTAATTTTTATAACAAGTAGCTAACATTGCATTGACATTCACTTCTGAGCTATGGTTAAAATTACAAGCCTCTACTAGCACATCAGGAAATATGTTAATTAATGAATTGTTACTTAATTAATCAATTAATTGTTATAATAGATAGCTAATATTGCATTGTCATCTACTTCTGAACTATGGTTACAATTTCAAGTCTCTAGCTGATCGAGAAGTTAGTTTAAACTCGGTTGCAATATTCCACCCGGACAGACAGACAGACATGACGGAAACCGAACTAATAAAAACGTGGTAAAAAGGGTATAATCGCGACGAAATATTCTGTAAATATGTCAAGATTTTGTTCAAAGTACGCATTTATACAGGTAAGCTTCAATTCTCATCAGCTTTTCGGCGGAGCGAATGGAGCGGTTATTATGCTCGTTGCTGAGGCCCAAATCGAACGCGCATCAAGGTATTGCTCTGCGTGAAATAAAACGACTTGGGGCGCATCAATGTGATTGCTGCGTCAAGGGGAACGCACTATATTTCATTTAAAGCACTTGACTTTTAGCACTGATTAGAGAAATCACGTTACACGACATCCTCACCGCGGCTGGCATTGTCGCGGAGCAGAGAAATGGTAGGAAAACACCCTTGGCTTCAATTTATCGGACGCTCTGAAAGACGAAGTGCGACGCGAGGCATAGAGACTGCTCGGGGTTACATCAATCGCGCCAGTGGGCGTGTCCCTGGCTCCGCTGCCGCACACAAGCCAGGGCCGGCGGAGATTCCCGCGGAAAATTCCCACCGCCGAGACTTCAGCGAACCCAGAGGGATACCCCCCATAAGGCGTCGTGGGTAATTCATCCGAAACTCCCGCTTCTATCCCCTCAGGCGCGCGGGCTTTTAATGCTCGGGGAAAAACGCACAGATTTATGACCACCGCGATCCGGGGAGCCGGAGCCCGTTGATGCAACCTCCCCCGAGTTCCCAACGACACACACCGCGGTAGAATAAGATTCCATCGCCCCCGCATTGACTCGCGGAATATTCTTACAACGCGTCTTAACGGTGGTTTCATTGGGCCTGTGTGAGTCAAAACAAACACTAAATTCCACCGTTTTGCTCTATGTTGGTTATAAAATAATTCTTTCAGTGATAACGGGAATTTTAGCAGGGTTGCTACACACCAGATAATATGACATTCCTGGACTTTTCCACGTTTTCCGAACCATAATTTCCATTTTTCCATGTGAAAATATCCGTTTCTTGGTAAGCAAAGTACTTAAAAGAAGACGCAAGAATGGGAGCGCCACACATTATCATATTATGGGGGAAAAAAGTTTCCCAACAAAACGGAGCGCCAACGGAGCTACAACTCTGGGGGAAAATCGGCTTCCTTTCTGATGACATATTGTTCTCAGGTCTCGACAATGACGCCACGAATTACCTGTACAAACTCTGAGGAGAGACATATTCCTCGATATGAGAGTAAAGAAAAGGACCTGAACTTTAACTTTAAGGTAAACTTAATAGCGGAACACCAAATAAAAGCTTTACGGTCTCATTTAGGAAAGGTACTAACAACTCTAATTTCACATGCCAACAGACAGTGCCTAAAATAGTGCTCCTGACTTATTAATTCCAGGTCCGTTTTCAATTTCTATGATTTTTTCAAGTATCCAGGGATGTTACGCCTATTTTTAAGATAATGAATAAAGAGCATATGCATATACTCGACGAATATATATTTTAATGAACACTATTCCCAGAAAAAAAAGCCGATTCCAGCGTCATTTTAAACAAATCTCTGCCATTTGGATTCAATAAATGCAGTAACTAGCAAAAATACTCATAAAATTATATCGATATACTGAGGGACTTAAAACCTTTTAACATACGAACAATTCGAGATAAGTACAAACTTTTTTCATATTTATTTTTGATCGAAAAAACTAATTCTTCGTTACTTTGGAAACGAAATTAGTCTCCATATAAGAACAGCGAGGCTTTTCTACGTATTACACAGACCACTTCATGAGAGCAGCAATACAGTAAACTTTGTTCTAAGGCGCGCAACAACAAAACAAATGCGAAGCTTCGATCAACACTAATACATTTTTATTTTTTCAATATTTTAACCTGGGAACGGATTAATTTTCCATACGACAAACTGGGCTTCGAGATGCGGACTTTCGGAGACACGGAATTTTCGAGATACGTACCAATGACGAGAACGAATTAAGTCCGCAAGTCGAGGTATCACTTTATTTGTTCTGGCCTGGAGAAGAGCATGGTCTAACCAATAAGGCCATCTCAGGGGAAGAAGAAGATTAGGCTTCATGTTGGGGATGAAGAGAGGTAGGATGTAAGTTGAGATGAAGACAGACATTGTGTAAGTAGATATTCTACTATATAAAAGGCTACGCGAACGTACGTATCATTCAGTTGCTAGGCGTAGCGATTCAGATGTGCACCAATAGATGGCAAGCGAGCTCCCATATAAGTTCTCCATTAACTGACACGGCGCGGGCGCATGCATTTTTCAGAATACAAATATATTTTTATATATATTGTTTATTATAATTACATATTTTGTTTTTATTAAAAAAATTAAAGCCACACATTAATTTCTATTTCATTATTTTCTTCATTCATTTCTTTTTGGAAATTTCGACTATATTTTAGTCACTTTCAGTAGGCTTTTCAACTAGTAATAATGATCATGGGGCCTTTATAGTGAGCTACATTATGACTATGGAGTCCTCCCACACTTTTCACTCGTAAGACGTTGCACGCACACCTGAGTGGAGAAAAACCAACTCAAGTGGGACTCGAACCCGCGACCCTTGAGTTCGTAGATGAGGACTTTACCTAGCCGCCACCGAGGCAGCCACCGTGGCCTGCGCCTGTAAAACCCTAGTGCAGGGGTTCTGAAAGGGTGTGCCTCGGCACACCAATGCGCCGTGAAATTGCTGGACTATGCAAAGGAAAAAGTATTTGGAAAGTACGGAAACATTAAAACAAGCTATTGTATTAAATATTTTAGCAGCGTTATTTATTGATCTTGGATAGCTGGCAATGCATGCAATATAAAACTAGGGTTCGGGAGTGATCTACGTGTTTCTCGAGCGATCCAGTGATTCGCGTACCCTCCGCTAGGGTTCTTGGTCTTTCAGCACTGCCCCTAGCGTTCGAAATCCCTCTAAATCCCTCCCCCCTGCCACACACCCCTGAGGTGGCTTGCAGGGTATTTTTGTAGATGTAAAGCAGGCATGGGTGATTCTAGATTAGGGGTGTGCCGCTATATTCCGCACGGCGAATTAGTGTGCCGCGAACCAAAAAGTTTGAGAATCCCTGCTCAAGAGAAGTCTTAGCATCTTCCACTTAAACCTACATCAAACGTTAGATTACCTTTATAATAATAAAATGGCCTTAACACCACTATATCGATGCAATATCACAAGAACGCACATCGTCTATCCTACACGTGAAAAACATTGCATAGAACCTTCTCAACCCCATCTTCTGGGGAGGGCAGGAAGGAGGATGGCCCCGCGACCCGCGGTTACCATAAACAACGGCACAGAAATTGAACCCACCACCTTAATGAGATGACGATGAAAAGCGCCGGAAAGGCCACGGAGAGGAATAAGGGAGATGGTGAGGTGAAATATGATGGATGCACGCTATCGGCAGAGGAATTAACGTCATCCAACGACAAGAAGTGCACGGGAAGTGCACGCGAGCCTCCACAGGCATTCATGGAGAATGGACGGAGTGGTCGAGTAGACACAAAGACTTAAGGTCGCCCATTAAAGGGGAAGAGGCCGCGTTCTTCCCTTCACGTCGAGACGCTGTGAAGAATTATCGAGGATACGAAAGCCCACCACCGCCCGCATCTATTCCACACATCACCAGAGAGGTCCTCGCCACGTTTCCACGAGAGGAAGGAAGAAAACCCATATACCGCGCGTCTTGTTCCGAAAGCCTCTCCGCGATCTCTCGCAATTTAATAATTACGACCGCAGGGGTAATTTAAATCTAGGAGTGACAATCCCCCTTCGCGGAGATAACCGCGCTAATAGGCCCGCGGAAGACGATTTACTCAGATATATTACTTTCAGGGCGTCTTGAAAGCGCCCAAGTCCTCACGGAGCACTCGTAATTTCCAGTGTAACAAGGGATACTGCGTCTTGACGTTTTCTCCCGGCTATTATGAGCGCCGACGGGATATTGGATTTATACCGCCATTAAATCACCCCAGCATTGCTCATCTCGTCTCAATTCAACGGCCATTATATTCAAATGAACTATTATTCTTCATGCATAGGTGATGTTTCTTCGAATAAATAGTCCAACGACGTACATTAATATCGCTAACGAACTATACAATTTGATTTTAAATTATTACGCGGAGAAAATGTAAAATGTGGGGAAAATTAAGGCATCGACCTGACATTTAAGTCGCCTATAAAGATAGGGTACAGAAACTCAACAAAGCGTCACTAATTGCGGGAAAGAAACGTAATTGTATCTTATTTATTAGGTCATAAAAAAGAAATAATATTAGAATAATCAGGCAATTTTCAGCTAATTAGCTAGTTTACTCCCACGAATGAAATACGCAAAAAATAAACCTAATGTACATATACTTTATCAAAAATTAATATATTCTATCGTATTGTAACAGCCTGCAAAGGAAGAAAGGGCATGGATCACTAGTTCTTATTTAGAATAGTAAATGAAAGTAAAGATAAAGCAATTAGCCGTAAATTGTATTTTACGTACCATAATTCAAACAAAGATTTAGACAAACTTCTTCTAATTTCCTTTACAAAAACTACAATTGTTGTAAGTCATGTCAGCAATCTTCCGGGGTTTACACCGGGTAGTTAGGTCCACGGCGAAACGTTGGCCGCCATGGACCTAACTACCCGGTGTAAACCTTGGAAGATCGCTGACATAAATCTTCGCCGGGAAAGCCTGAAATCCTTCATGTTGTAAGTCACTAAAATAAACTTTATATTGTAGCTAAAAATTTGAAACGAATACAATACCTACTGCATACTAACATTCAGATTTGTCACGGAATGAAAGTAAATGCAATAATGAACGAAAATATGTCATGACATGTGACTTTGTCTTTTTAACATGAACAATCTACAATGATATACGACTATACTGTGATAGAATTATTGATTTTGATGTACTTAATACGATAAGATGGTACAAACTACATTTATGTAAGGTCAGAAGGACTGAAATGTATAATATCTGTCCAATTCATTTTAAATAAATAAAAAAGAAAGAGGCACTCCGGGAGTGCCGACAGAAGTGAAAACTTGAAATAACGTGAGCATTTTTGAATGTAGGGAATAATTTCTAATGAAGTGTTTTATTAATCAGAAGAAAGTAGTTTTATGTATATAATTATTTAAATATTCATTTATTGCGCTATTGTACACAATTATTTTACATAAAAATTGTACACTTCAGAATAATCAACTTTCATCCATTATTTCAACAACTCTTTCATCATCACCGCCATCATCATCGGCAATATCTAAAACTGATACAATAGGCTTATGGTAACTAAAGTAAGAAACGAATAATTTTGAATCGAATTTGCTTAAATATCTTGTAAATACTGCATCAATAGTAGTTTTATATTTCGTTGTGCCAAGATTGCGATCATTCGACATCGTTAAACCAAACTCACTATTTAAAAATTCAATCAATGGTAGATTTTTATCGTCTGCAAAGTTTATGTTTATGTATATATGAATAAGCTACTCAAATTGAACGTATTAAAAGAAATTGAGTTATATTGTACTAACCTTCACTATTCTTGTATCGAGTACACTCTCCTGCACGAGTATGGACTATTATATTATCCGGCACAATATTTGTAGCAACCCAAATTGAATGAACTAAACCGTATATTAGATATATATAATGTAATATGAATAAAATTATAATATAGTTTATTTGACGGTGACGGTGACGCGAGTCCAATGGTTTTTACCCATCCACAAGTACTGTGTATATAGCGAGTTTACTGTGTATATACAGAATATACAATTATACATATATTTAGCAGCAGTGACGGTGACGCGAGTCCAATGGCTTTTACCCATCCACAAAAGTGTATATACAGAATATAAAATTACACATATATTTAGTAGCGGTGATGGTGACGGTGATGCGAGTCCAATGGTTTGTACCCATCCACAAGTACTGTGTATATAGCGAGTATACTGTGTATATACAGAATATATATAATTATACATATATGTAGTAGCGGTGACGGTGACGCGAGTCCAATGTCTTTTACCCATCTACAAAAGTGCTCAACGCGACATAAGAAGTTTTCACTTCAAAAACTTCATAATTCAAAATGGATATCTATCACTTCCACGAAGTCAAGCCTGAAACTATCAAATATATCTGTCCAATTGTTTTCTTATTGGCTTATTGGAAAAACGTTTACTACAATAAAATAAATAAATATATATCCTCTTCATTACAAAATCAAATTCCATAGCATCTCTCAAACGACAACTTTCGTTTCCTTGACGTTAACTGAGAACTCGGGTATTATGTATCACATCAAATAGTTAGTTATTGGACGTGGGTATTATCGATTGGAGAGTGTCTGAACTTCGGTTTACGCTCCGGAAAAATATTTAACACGAGGTCATCAAACCTCGTAGACAGTGATTGTAATCTTGAGTAATTTATAAAATAAAAGCGTTTGATCTTGGCAAGTACTCCTTACTTTTATTCCATTTGTCGCGAAGAAATTCCCGTATGAAAATTCACTTTCATCCATCCACTGACGAATAGACATCTGCTCTTCATATTGAAATTAGTAACTCAGTAGGATTCCACACCTTATTGCTCTAACCGACCCAGGTTTTGGCTTAAATATAGCATAATACTGGTATGCCGAAATATGCGTCGTTTAGAACAACTAAGTGTGCAAACATAACGAAATACTTATTTCAATACGAGAAATATCAAAGATTTTCACATGCTAACTCCGGACACAGAGACATATATCTACTCTTTATCTACAGTTGAGAAAAAAGACTTTTCACATATGACGACAAAAAAGTAAGGTTTAGATATTAACGTACAAATTATCTTATCAATTGAAGTAGCCAAACTGAAAAGCGGTAATACGACTTAAGCACTTAAATTTACAACACGCTTCAACTCCTCAGCGTCATTGTTAGGTACAGACTGGAATACTTGCATCAAATCTCGTTATTTAATGCATTTTGTGGTGGGCATCAGGAATTGACTGTGATTTTTCAAATGGAAAATTACTTCAGATAAGTGTAATTAAATATTTCAATATTACTGATCCCATTACGTCCTGCCGACACCGATGAGTAAACTGCACCAAAAGACAAAATTTCAGAAATTAGTCCATCATCATCATCACATACTTTCCTTCATCTTACATCCAGGTGTTCGCTCTCCCTCCATTTCAATATTTAGAAGCCCGTCCCAGGGGAGATGGGGTAAAGTCCTCACCTGCTAATTTTAGGATCGCGGGTTCAATCCCCACTTGGCTGGATTTTCCACCACTCAAGGCATGGCAGTGTGTGCTTATCATTGGTTACCAGTTAATTACATAAGACCTCATGAGCTTTTTTTTGGTGGTTGCAGAAAATTAATGAAATTGAAAAATAAACAATCCTGAATACAACTAGGTAAATGACGACAAAACACAGTGCTTATTGATAGGTAGAAACCAAGAGTGGTAAGAAGAATTGCAAAATGAAGAAAAATACTTCGGTAGATTTACAGAATTCAAATGTTTGAGAATTACAATATATAAAGACGACAATGGAAAAACGGATATCAAAACTAAACTGCTGAATGGCAATAGATGCTACAGGGCAATGCAAAAGCTTATAAAAAGTAACACCTTTTCAAGAATAACTGAAGAAAATTTATACAAAACTATTATACAACCAGTGGTATACTCTACGGATCAGAAGTATGGGTTCTGAGCAAAAAAAAATAGAAAGAAGATTGATCACTTTTGAAAAAAAAGTTTAGAGAACAATCTATGGACCAATTAACGAAGGTGGCTGTGGAGAATAAGAACGAATAAAGAATTAAGAGTATAAACAGATCCTGGCATCATAGAATTGGCAAAATGCAAAGGTTAAGATGGGCTGGACATGTATGCAGGAGTGAATACGATCGAACCCTTAAGATGGTTTTAAATGGAAAACCAAGAGGTAAAACACCGTTTGGAAGGCCGAGAGTCCGATGGTGGAACCGTAACAAAAGGGACATCATATAGGTTGAAGCGAATGAAGAATGGACAGAAGACAGACAGAGATGACGGCAAGTTGCTGGTCGGAACGTCGTGGCCGCGGACGTAGGGAGTCCAACAATCAATCCATTTTGCAGGCGCCCCGCCAAGCATGACCTCGTCACCGCGACCTTTAACTGTGAGGTCTAGGGAGGGCAGCGTGGGGCATAGGAAATAGGGTGGGAGGTGAAGGAGATCCTAGAGTTGAGGAGGGGACTTGCCTGGGATCACTGAGAGGACGAAGTGAATTGCGATTCGACGGTCAACAACCACATATGAAATCATGGAGCACTACGCAATTTCAATTATCGCCAATTGCAAAGATGTGATCCACATTCACGTTTGACCCATAATGGTGGAAGAGTAAAACTGGGAAATACAAAATAAAGCACAGAACCTATTCGCTGATTCCGAATTTCTTACAAAAAACCTACTTTTGCTTACTCACTCCAATGGCCATTTATACCCGAAGTGGCATTTTGCCTCATTAACAGCCTTCCTCCATTTCTTACGGTCCTCAGCATCTTCCTCAGTGATCCTGACCATGTCCATGCCTAACTTCACTTGATTTTTCCAGACCTGCTTTTTTATGCTTTAGCCAAAACTTTTTATTACGCGTCCCGCCCAACTCAACCTGTAACTTCTCACTTCTACTATTATGTTTGGTGCTCTAAACATATTCCTTATATCTCTATTGTAGGTACTTTATCCTCCAAGTGTTGCCTTCCATTGTTGGCCCAAATTTCTTTCTCATAACTTTGTTTTCCCAGGTAATTAATTTACATCCGCATATTTATTCTTTATCCATATATCGGCTCCATACTAAAATATCAGTCATATGATCAAAATATGCCAAAAGAGTGGTCAAAACTCCTCAAAAGGACTGGTCTGGTGATGGTTCTGTAGACTTTTTGAGTTCTGTATGGGATGATAAAACTTTGATTCTAGAAAACTGTTTAGGGCGTAAACTTTTACTGGTTGTGTTTATTCAGTTACAATTCGCTTGACGTAAAGAAATAAAGACGTAGAATAAACAGGAAGTCCTTCAAAAACGACATTCAATTCTCTGCAAAAATCTACTTTCCATTACGAATAGGTATAGCAAAATATTCCGACAAGGCGCCAACCAAAAACATTTCCCGACACTATGTTCTATCCGACTGTGTTTTCGCACGAAAATGCTATATTACAATTACAAGCCAAATCTAAAATTCAGAGAACTGTAACCAAAGTGCTGAAAATATTCCAAACATTCACATGAGAAACGAGCTTTCATTGGATAGTTCGAACCACTGGTGGAAGAATTATAAGGAAATAAATAATAATTCAGTAAAACGTGATCTAAAAAGTCCAAGGCGATGATAGCACAGCTTAAAAACAAAATCTTAAAGTTTATTATATTCACCTAAAATAAGGCTCTCCACGTATTTCAGTTCTGTTGGTCCTTAACATTTATTTCACAGAGAGACCATACCAGATATAGAGACTCCGCTATATCAACCACAAAGGACGGCTACCTTTTTCCACTCCCGCCTTACACTCCAGTTCCGAAGTATTTGCTAGTCACATACCTCCGTAATTAGCTTACCAAGTCTGAAAAAGCAGCGAGATAATATAATTCCGAAGGGATATCGTCCAGCACTCGGAGTGCCGAATTGAAAGCCTTTGCGGAAACCGGATGTGACTAAGGGCTGATTAAGAGGACTGCCACCCTCATAAAGCTTGTCACCTAACTGGATTTAATGATTTTCAAGACATCCGCCTGGAGTCTGAGCAAACATTTTCTTTCACTAGTAGAACATATAGACATTCCAGGGAAAATGTTACACTTTCGTGATTTTCATTCATATATATTTCTTTCTTTTAATGCCTCTGGAATTGGGAACATTTTTCCTTTTTAACGTTTCTTAAATTGTAGACTTTTTTATTTCGGTAAAAGTTGTTCAACACACGTGCATATTAGCGCGAGGGTCTTTTCCTTGATATACTAATATTTTGAAATTTCTTCGAATTTTACTTTTTCGATATTTAGAATTAATTAACTATTGCGGATACTTGGGAATAGAATGCCCATAAGTACTTTTATAGGATTAATTTCCCAAATATTACGACTTTCAAAGCATTCAATGCATTTCCCGAATATATGTTTAATCATATTTTCCAGTCCGTAACCTGGCCAACAGTCCTGTCATAATACTTTCTTCATGATAAAACAAATTGATATCACCCAAAGAAAATCTTATGGGCACTTTTAAAGTGGTTTTATGTAAATTACATATAACTTCACACACAAGGGAGCTAGTGTCAAAGATACGGAGAATTGACAAGGGAAAACAACTCACAGTCACGCATGACAGACGACTACGGTAAAAAATGCAAAAAAAAGTGCTACTACACTTTGCCGCACCAATGATAAGGACTACAAGGTATTTCAATTAAACGTTATACCTAAAAATGCTATCAATTAAAAAGACCTGCGCTTAAATAAACACCCACTCGAGAAATTTTAAGTACCTCAGCATGAATGCACGATTTGAACTAGATTGGTGCAACCGAGGGAAGAAATAATTTAAAGGAGAACGTTTTAAACTATGCGAGACTTATTCCTAAAATGTTCAAAATATAAAGGAATATAGTGAATGTGTAACGCTGGGATCTCAAAAGAATTATCGCTTTAAAAAAAGGTTAACATTAATGCTTTGCCCTAACAAATTTCAACAAAACATTAGTTTCATTAAGTCGTACGGAAAACACATATAGCTTATGAAAACAATGTGCATATTAATTGGCTAAATAGCAAAATAAAATGGATGAGTAGGAACGCACAACATTTCTTAAGATAGTTACGACTTACAATTATAACTATAGTGAAAATCATTCGGATAAAACATTTATACAGTTTGAACAGAAAGGAGGTCCAGGGTCGTAAATCTTACGAGTAAAAATCAGTGGAATAATGGACATTGCAAAGGAGAATTTGGACCAGAGGTAATAGGTTGTTGGAAAGGGAAAATAAACGTGAGTAGACAAAAGCTTGATGAAAACACAGAGCATCCACAGAGTCATTTCGATATGACCTTAGCAAAGTCATCACAAGACTAAATGAAAAATATGATTAAGCATCACAGTTAAATTATGCTAATCAATCAGGACACAGGTTCTTTACATATCTACGACTTCTAAACATAATTACGGGTATTTCTGTTTGAGGCTTTCGCAGCGCTGGATTGCAGTTCTCTCCATTGTTTTCGGGTTAGCTGCGTCAAGTTTTATTCAGATGACGTTTCGTGGCCTATGCTTTGCCTTCAGATCAGGTCTGAAGATGTGGCCAGCATAGGCCACGAAACGTCATCTGAATAAAACTTGACGCAGCTAACCCGAAAACAATGGAGAGAACTATAATTACGGGTATTTCGGCATTTTTAACATGGCTTTGAAAATATCCAGCGAGAAATTTTCGTGCCAAGAAAACACAAAATGATAAATTACTAAAAATATTTATTCGATAAAAAAATTAGAAAACTGCAATAAGTATTGAGAATGAGTTAAGTAGCTTTTATATAATCCAGGAAACTACATTATACAGGTTAGAACGGAGAGCGCCGCGACCCAAGGCTTAAAGGACAAGCTTAAAGAATATGGAATTTTCCTCAGTTAAGAAAAGCTTTAACAAGATAAATGGTTCGTTTCAATATAAAATCTATCGTAGTTAAATAATTTTCATTTAAAGATTGCAAACGAACGGAAAATATTTTGGGCGCAGAAATTATATCGTCACCCTCGATCGAAGGTTTAACTTAAAAAAACGCAGTCGATTTCAAAACGCATATAATGTAGTTTGCCATTCAATCTCTTTTGTCTCAAGAAAAATGTTTTCAAAATCATCATGTAGAAAGAAAAAGGGTAAAGAAAGCATTTTATATACCTCTTGTTACATCTTCCTAATACATCTTCGCAGGCTATGACAAAATAACTCCTCAAAAATATTAGAGGTCAGATTCATCTAGTACGGCATATACCACAAGTTAAAATAAAATGTCCTGAGAATTTTAAAAGCCAGCTTACAAATCCACCACCCTGGCCACGATCGGGAGCAATACACGAGATTTATCAAAACTGCCCATTTTTTTAATCACATTTTTGCGTATTATCACACATAAAAACCCGGTTGAAATGACAACCAACGGCATACTTAATTATCACAAAACATTTGCACGACAGGTTTTTTCTGAATAACTTTTATTATCCTCATCGCGAAGTAATTACACCAGATTGGGCAAAGCAACAGCTGCTGCTTCATCCACGAATCGGAGAAGATTGGAGGAGAGTGCACTGGGTCGCACGAGAACACTCGCTAAATTCCTAAACGAGCATCGACGACAGTTTGCCGGCGAAACTTGCGCGCTTCCCCGCGACTCCAGCGGGCAATTTCCTCTTTTGAACTCCTCCCAGCCCATCCCACCCCACTCCACGCAACGTAACGAGGGACACACACTATGTAGTACAAATTCGAGGAGAGGATTCACTCAATTTTCCTCGGCTCCGCACATGAGTACAGCGGCGGCTCACGAAGGCAGTGCCGCGGTCTGCTCCACGAGGAGATAGGCGACTTCGACCTTCCCAGGCCTCCCCATTATCGACCTAATTAGCGGTCTGCACCCACACTCCGGAAGACACGAGCCATTATTCTTTCCTTCACGTCCTCCATCCCCTGAGACCCATCCGGTAAATTTTCCGTGGGATGTCCACGGGTAGAATCCGCAGAGTTCCTAAATACTGCGTGGCGACCCGAGACGAGTCCGTTAGCGGGATGTGGAGATCCACGGGTTGAGGGGAGGTGGGGGGGAGGGTCAACTGATGTCCAGGATACATTGAAGGGGTGTGGGGAGAGGAGGTGTGGCAGGATGACGTACGGGGAAGTGATCGGGAGGAAGGGTCACTAAGAAAATTGGGGAGCGTGGCAGGAGGTATCGGAGAGGCAGAAGATGGCAACGCACTCATTCAAAACTCTCACTCCACTTCATCCGCTCCATTTCTTAACATGGTTTGAGCGATTTTTGCACTACGAACAGATTTGCGTGAAATTTTGCATACGTGTTTTAATTAGTGATACCTATAGAAAAAAGTGAAAAACTTGCAATATAGATTTTGTTTTTTTTTTTGGAAATGCTATTCCAACACGTCGCCTTATAACACATGACACATATTTTATAATAATAAGATTACATAAGCACAGATTTTCTTCTGAACGTGAAATAATATATTTCTCATAATTATAATAGCTGCAAACAAATATCAAGGTACCACCAAACCGAGTCCAATATTCGAAAAACAATATTTCAATATAATTCCGACTACATTTTTAATACTGCACCGAAAACTCTAGTCGTTACATGCTTTCATTAAGGAAAAATTAAAAAAATCATTCTTGTATCACTTGCATTACCACGTGTTCGGTGAGAATCAACGCATAAACAGATACACTTAAATGAAATGTGGTCCAAGAAGTTTTTCTCGACTTACTTAAAAAAATTATTAAAATATGCAGTCAATGTCCCACGATTACCGCTCCAGCCACCTGAATATTGGGTGACCTGATACGACTCCATTGTGTGGTATGTGGTAATTCAGGGGGGGGATTGAGTGAGGGGGAGGGGGGCGTCAACTGATGTCAAGGGTATATCGAAGGGGTGCGGGGGGAGGCGGTTGTGGCAGGATGAGCTACGGGAATATGATGGGACCGTGGGAAGGGTCACCGAGAAAATCGGGGGAGCGTGGCACGGGGTGCCAGAGAAGCGGAACAGAGTAACGAACGCATTAAAAACTCCATTTCCACTACTTAATGCACCTTTTCCACTGCCATTTCACCCTCAATATAGCCTGCTGGCTAAATATCACGTTTAAAAATTGAAATAAACAAATTTAAATAGAATCAGACTGAATAATAAAACTAAAATTATGAAAATCGCATAAAATTTATCTTCAAATTAGGAATGAAATAAAATTTCCAAGTAGCTATCTAAATTATGAGCCACAACGGAATTTATAAGAAAATGGAACCGATGCATTAAATATAACTTGCATTCAATACACTATTTTCAGAATGATATGCTTTGTCCCAATACTTATTTATACGAGTTTCAAATATTTCTTTTCCTTAAGCAAAATTTTTAAAGTCCCCATTTCTTACCTCTGGCTGAGCATGTTGAATCTGAAAATAAAACACGTTCTTCTGAAACACTGTAGTATTCCATTACTAAAATTAATTTTCAGGTGGAAACTTTAACAAACCACGGGAAATTTGAGACCCGGTTTTTTTATTTAAAATTTTAATGCTGAATCTAAATTTGGTCCCACTAATGGATAGCATCCTAATGACAACCGACTATACCACAACGGTGACTTTGTAAATATTTATAAAAATTGAATATATTGCATGCGATAAGGTGGTTGAATAATGAAATTTTATGCAAATATGATGGCTGGCCTTCTTCCAAGAAATATTCAAACGCCTTCTGCCAGAAAAATTGATCATTTGTGACGCATATTTAGTCTAATGACATCATTACCTTATCACCTTAAATTGAAATACTCTCCTTAGTTACTGCTTTTTGGTCTAAAAAACTGGCCGTCTTTCCTCCGTATTGCCCTATCTTTACATACCATTTCGCTTCTCTTGCAATCATGTATTGTTTCATTGACGCTCTCCTGTACTTAAAGGTGGGTTTACATTGGCAAGTTTCTTGCAGCAAACGACTTTAGACGTAAATTGCAGGAGTAAACGGCTCTGCAAGTCCACTTACACAACTTTTAAAAATTTCGGCAAATCACCTACGGAACCTTTCCAAAGTTTCGGCAAGTCGCTTGCAGAAGCGTATTCTTGTCAGTTAAAACGGCCACTAATCTGGCTCCACAATCACTTGTGAAAACGTTTTCGTCAGAGTTTAATCCCCCGCAAGCTCACGCAGAAGAATCTCGCGGAAGAAACTTGCCAGAGTAAACCCACCCTTAAGACTCCTAACATTCCTCTTAAGAGACTCTTCCAAGACATTCATTAATGGCTTTCGCGGTCTACCCATTCCACTCAACCATTCACTACTCTACCATAAATCTGTTAGGCTATTCGACTCTCGTTCATTCTCTCAGCATGGCCAAACCAACGACTGAATAAAATTTCGTTAATTTTAAATACCTTCAAAATGAAATCTAAAAGTACGAGTCTTCACCTTTGAAATGTCAAATATGTACCGAATCGTTCAAAAACTAAACTTTAGATAACGTTCAAAAACTACACAATATGGACCTGGCATTCTCCTCACATTTTTACAAAAAAACTTGCAGTCAGTAAACGGGTTGATTCAAGGTTTAACTGATAGCCAAGTTGTACTTAATCTCACTTCAGTGATAGCAATCCAAGTGGCAAACCTTTCAGGGTAGAGTGACACAAGGCGAAAACCGTTTCTCCCCATCTCCCAGCCCGACCCCCTCACACTGTCTGCTCCTCCACGGTGACACCCTTTCAACCCCACCGAGTCCATCCTCCCCCTCCCCTCCGCACTGGGATTCAATTAAGACCGGCCCCGTGCGGTGAGCGAGTCTGTCCCTTGCCCCCCCCTCCTTCCACCGGTGAACGCAGAGACGGGGTCGAGCACGCTAAACGAGGCGGGACGTATATGCACAACGGGGCGGGGGCGGCGGGATAGGCAAGTGTGGGGGCAGATTAAGGGACGGGGAAGCCCCCCACCCCGACCGCCACGGCCGCGGAGGAATGGGGCAGCATTCGCCATTCGCCCAGGATTTACACGGTTCTGCTGAGATTGGAGTCTCACTCGCATCCGCACACTGGAATGGTCCACATGGTCCCATGCGGGGCCATTCCATCCACCACTGCTATCTTAACCATGGTGACCACGGATCACTACGAATTGAGAGGGTCGGGGTAAAATACTGCCAAGCAGCATTTTCGTAGGTTTGGGACACTCCGATAAGTAAACTAGACTAATTCCATAAATAATATTCATTTTATAAGTTATTTCTTAAAGAAAATAGTTCACATACAACATATTTCCAATTTAAAGTCTTTAACAAACACAGAATTAGACACAAATACACACAACTAAATAGCGAGACGAAAAAAACTAAGATGAAATAGAGATGCTGATTATTGTGAATGTTGTTTATTTCAAAAATCCTTTCTCAGTGCACCTATACTCTATGGTACGGATATATCCTCAAATGTCACGGTTCTTTCACCAGTAGTTTGGGCTATGCGTTGATGAATCAGTCAGTCAGGACATCTTCTTTTATATACATTAACATTAAAGATTACTGCCTAAATTTGCTGATTGTTCCAGGAAAGATGTGTTGCAGGCAAGGTGGTAAAGGTTATGCGCGATAGAGAAAAGGGATCAATATCATAAGGGAGTGAACTTATTTGGGATGAGAGAGGGAAGAAGAGCGAACATTTAATAAGTGATAGGCTGGGTGTGGGCATGAGGAGTAATGAGTTAGTTCGGTCAGGACGCGAAAGCGCACTGATATTGATGAATGAAAGAAGTTCGGGACTTCAGAAATGAGTTTTCAGTCTGTTTTCAATATATGACGAGAGAGACCACAGTTGGAGAGATAAGATAGTATGGCGTCCATGGACGCATTGCGGAAATTTGGATTTATGTATTTCACTATTTTAGCGAAGAAAGTTAAACACTATTATGGGTGGCCAAATTACCGGCAGTCGACATATACCATATAGGGCAAAAATAAGTGAGTATAGGAAGAACAATTTATAAAGATTAGTTGATTAAAACAGTCTTAAATATTAGTTTAAGAATAGATTTACCATGATTTGGAAAGCAATTGCATTCAATCTGTGTACAAATATTGTAAAATTTCAAAATATACTTCATAAAACACGGGAACATAATAAATGCTTGGCAGCGTTATCACACGTAAACCCCTATTCCATTGAAAGCTATCATTTCAAAGGAAATGACAAGAAACCTAAACACATCCAGTATAACTCGTTTCGATCGCTCAGAAATTTGGTAGAAAACAATTTAGATAGAAATTAGCGACACTTGAAATTTCTACTGTGCATATGTTCTTTTTTTCGTTTCCGACGACCATGGCTTCGTCAAGTTACTAAGGGATGGTGGTTATACCCTAAGGGATGATGGTGCTTGGCAACGAACCATGGTCATGAAAAATAAAACATACATTGAATATTGCAACAGGATACTGAATTTCCACAGCATTACACCAGAGACCGTTTCTATCATCACAAATGGTGATACCCCACCATGAGAATAGGAAATCTACCAAACCATCCAATTATAGGTGGTAATCAATATTTATATATTTACATTTTTTTTGGTGGCCTAAACATTTTCTCTTGGCCATAAAGCACCTAGGTAATGCTCGAACGAGTCTTTTTGTTATTCCCGTTTAGAGAAGAATGACATTGCTATTCGCATCACCTGAGAAGTATGAACTTACACGTGTAAGTTTCTCTGCAGAAAATGGATTGAAGATTTCACTCGTCACAGTTTAGTCGTCTGAGAAACGCTTCGTTTCTGCCCTTTTTCATGTCATATACACAATCTGAAAACACTAGTAAATAATTCTTCATGTAATAAGTCAAATTTAAAGTGAAAATTCACTTAAGGTAGTTTGAGCAAGATATTTCCCTAGTCATAATGGAGACAATATTCGGATTTTATTTTTTAGTTTCAGCTTCCGTAAGAAGTATGAAGTAAATACTGCAATATCCACTGCGCAAATATGGTTATACATTACAAAAATTCACAGTAATTAAATAAATATATCCACAAAAGTCTATAACTTGACTCATTATTGAACGCCTTCACAACACAATTTTTTGCGATTATGTAATAATTATTGAGGCAATTGATTATATTTTATAAATAGTTGAGAAAAAATAGAAAGTACAAACCGTTAGTTTTTTCACGAAATCGAGGCGTTATAAATTCCTTTTTTTTAATATTCTCCCTCTAGAGCGCACAGCCGTAATCTATCACATGCAAAACAGCTTATATTTTAAGGCAAATTTCTTGATAAGTAGTTCGGCAAGGGGGTACGTTGATATCATTGGAAATATGAGCTTTTCTTTAAAATGAGGTCAAATACATCAAATTCTAGGTGAAGCGAGATCTCGCTCAAACTACCTTAGTATATCACATTCCTTCACTTTTTCCTGCCACTGCTATGGCGAAAAAGCGTGCAGCTTCAATTCTCAGTAGCTGCAACTCGCACCGTAACAGCAGCTAATAGCATAAAACCGTATCACTCATTTGCTCCCGAATTCCCTCTTACGCAGGGGACAAAGGGAAGGGTCGCAAGGGTGGGGATGGCAGAGGAAAACCTATGGGTGCTGTGGAGTGGGTAGTAATGGGAATATGGAGGAGGATGTGGGAGCAGAAATGGGACCCCCCCCCTTTGCTTCGTAGGTCTGCTTCGACGGAAGGGGGAGGGAGGAAGGCAGGGGGGGGGGAAGGCGCATATACGGTCCCCTGCATAGCTTAAATGGGAGACGGGGTTATCGATAAGGCCGGGTTTGCCAGCCGCGCGCGATATCGGCATGCGTTTTATAGGGACGATTCCGGAGATGGAGATGTATGGGGGGCGGTAGTTAAGGGCGGCAGGGGGTTAAAGGGAATCCCGGAATGATTGAACCCGGGCATAGGGTGAAATGGAGGAGCTATGCAGGCATACGCACGGCTACGCCATATGCGTGTATATGTATGCATATAAACAAACTATTATCATGGATGGATAAAAAGATGCGCAATTTTCCAAAAATTAATAAAATTTAATTACGAACCGGGTTTCGATGTGAGGTAACGGCGCCTTATATGATACCCTAAGGTTTCTATGTTGCCTAGGGCTGCTTCCTCACGGTAACACACTAATTCAAGTGAGCGTAGTACGAAACACTCAGTCATATCTGACAGCTTATCTGTCCTTAGGTAACAAAGCAAACTTAGATCATCACGTATATCATTACAATTTTGCTTCTGGGATCCTATTCAGAATATTAAGTAGCTTGAGCTTGACTCATTTGCTGTCTCAAATACTGAATGCATTTTTTCTTCCGTCTAGTTCGTAGTCTCCCATTGGTTTATTCGCACCACTACTGGACCGACCCCAACGGCAAAAATGCTGCGTCGGTAAAATGCACTCTGTGTGTAACGGGCCATACTCGGCTTTTCGGACTACCGTAGAAATTTCAAGAAACAGGCCAAACACGTGCGTTGATCCACGGAAGATAATTAATTTTCAAGAGATTTGAACTTTGAGTGAATGTTTCTTCAGCTTTCATTCAGTATTCATGGTATGAAGTATTCATAAATTTGATCATTGCACTTATATTTAACCTAAAAATTCCTTTATTCTTTGTTATAGAGTTAAATATTACCAGTCATTCTTATCAGCCTATAAGTGAATTTATGCCACACGTTTTTGTATTCCCAATATGAGATACAGTCACGAACGGCCCCATATTAGGAATATGTATGGAATCCACAAAACTATGTTATAGTTCATAAGTTAACTGAATATTGTTTGACACACGCCCTGTGCATAGCAATAAGGTAGTTTATTTATACTTGAAATTATTAGCAGTCAGTTACTAGCTCAATCACAAAGTTAAACGATGATGACGCGGAATATTTATTATGCCCCTCTGATGATAAGATAGAGAAGAGCAAGTACAATTCAACAAATGATACCAGTGGACTCATAAATACTGTGGGGCAACTGATTTAACTTGGCATGCCCATTTTCTACTATATCGTCACCAGGTAGGAAATTAAAGAGTAAAAGACCTTCCATACACACCAAGTTTATAGGGGAGGAGGGGTTACGGAGGACTATACTACGAAAGATGGAGGGAAAATGGTTAAACCCTCGCTCCCCAATACACTAATTGTTTAATCTAATGCTTTTATCTCACTGAATCACTTTGTAAACTATCCTCCTGATCCTTCCCTCAATCAACCTCACCTCTCTTCCCCCCAACTCCCTACCATACTCTTCCTCAGTAACCTTCCCTCCTTCCAGACAAAAAGTATTATCATCGAATGCTTTTTATCTCTCTTGCGTCACAATGTAAACGTCCTCCCTCCAAACAGAATTGTTTTATGCAACGTTATTACCTCTGCTGTTTAACTTTGTTAACTTCACTCCTCAGCCCAGATGTCCCCCCTGCGTTTCCATCTCCAAACCCACTCCTCCTGAAACCCTACTCCTACCGTAATCCCCTCTCTTCTCTACGCACTTGGTATATAAGAAAGACCTTTAGATGTGGAGGAGCAGCATTATCAACTTAAATATATGAAAACTTAAGCTCTATCCACTTAATGCATTGGGTACAACTCGTTCCAACGTTTAAGCGTCATCCTCAGGTTCAAGCTTGTATCTGAGGATGAATCTTAGACGTTGAACAAGAAAACATTGAGTGGACAGGACTAAGTTTTCACTCAAATATGGGCTTAGTGCGGGTAACTTATTTTTCATATTTATTCCTTTGCACTTTTTACCATTACCATTCGGCAAACGCATTCTTTTGCACGATCCTTTTTGTGCAATTTCGTAATATTTGTTTACTGTACAAGCACAAATAATTTTAATTTTGACACGCATTCAATAAAATTAGTACAACAACAAAATCCTCACTCTCCCCATCCGACCAGATCTATCCAAACAGAAGCGATGAAACTACCAATGGTTGGCGTGTGCAACGGACAGCGGATGAAGCTTGATAAAAGGCACGACCTCCGATCTTTCTTATTTCCCTCGCCATGGGAGCTGGAATGAACGGCCCCACCACAATTGGGTTCGGGGAAGGGGGAGGAGCAATGAGAGAGAAAGAGATCTATTGAGAACCACGACTGCCTTTGGCCGTTGCGCGAAATGAACCCGGGGGGGGATCAAAATGAGCAAATGGTCGGTGACTGTACTTCACGAGACGGACCCTTCAAAATACCCCCCTTTGCCCGGAAGACAAGAGAGATGCAGCGGAACGATTGGGATGACTATTAGACATGACACACGCAGATGCGAATGAATCCCATGATATATATCAGTGTGCTGCCATTCACTGTGAAACCATTGAAAAGTCAACCGAACGTAGGGTTGCATTTCTGGGATATGACGCAAGGGGGAAGACACGGCAATCCAAGAGAGAGCTTCTATTTTTTCACTGCGACAATGCGCCGCCGATCATTGCTATATGGAGTTAAGAGATTCCCGTTGGTGGATCGGGTTGGTTCAGAGACTGTCAGTTAGGGTTGCTAGAGACCGGAGATCATGAAATTCCAGAACTTTTCCAGGTTTTCCACGCCAAAATTTTAATTTGTCCAGGTTAGAATTCCATTCTTTGGAGTATATTTTAAAGAAGACTAAAGAATAAGAGCATAGCACATTACCTTACTCTCGTACTGTAAGATAATTAAGTTTTCCAACAAAAACAACAGTGCCACTATCACTCTGGGGGGAAATCGGCTTCATTTTTAAGGTTTTCATAGGTCTCGGCCCCTAGAGCCACGGATTACATGTACACAATCAGAGGAGAAACAAGTATTCCATTTTCCTCAGCATGATTTTAAAGAAGAGGACCGAAAAGTTTATTGTTTGGGGAATAAATACATGAAAAAACCCAAATAAGAGCTCCAATGCCTCATTCAGACAAAGTACAAAAAACCATTAAGTCCACACACGAAAATAGTGCCTAAAATGGTACTTCTCACTTATTGAGAACAAAAATATTTTTCCTTTAAAATGAAAGTTTGCAGAGACATTACTCATCTCCCATGACTTTTCCAGATATTCCTGGTTTTCCAGGCCTGTACCAACCCTGCTAATAGTACTGAGTTTCAATTTCTAGGTCCCAAGTTTGAGTCCCGGCAGAGACGGAATATTTTCTGCGGAAGGCCGATCCCTAATTGGCACAAGCACTTCAAGGTGTAGCTTGCCGCCCGTAGGATGGGACGTTAAACTGAGGACCTCTGTTGGCATTGATAGACATCAGTTTCGACAGATATACATACTACATATACAAAGACCCGGAGAAAATACTGAGTTACACATGACTTATTTCCCAGACTTCATCACGATTTGAGGAGTCCATTTTTTCATATTATTACAAGGGATATGTCAAACTACCTCTAGTCTAAAACATAAAGCTCCAGTTGCAAAGAAGTTCATCACACTATCAGTACAAATATTACACGATAGATAAATAAGAAAAAGCCGATAATTCAATAGCTTTTGGCAGATTCCGTTAATTTACATATCTACTCCCTTCATTTATATCCCTGTCTCTATAAATATATCCAAGATTTCTGGAAACTCAGTCACTTTTAACAGTTCCAGATAAAAAAAAGATGGACTTACCGTTCACAGAACAGAAACAAGTTTCACATCCAAAGGTCTTACCTGAAAAAAGAAAATTAAGAATAATATATAATGCCAATCAAATAAAGAGGGGACTAGCTAGTATTAGCAAGAAACATTAGACTGGAAGATACATATAAAGAATAACCTGAAAATGACTAGTTACCAAGTGTTGTCTGTGGTTTTCCACAAAGATATGCCAGCTCGTACACAACGAGCTAACAAAGCATTTTACACACCAGAGTGCATGAATATATGACCAGCCAGTTAAAGTTACTTCCAACAGTAAAAATATAGTGAAAATACTTAATTCACCGAAGGCAGAGTGTAAGGTACATACATTGCACAAGCGAGACAAATGATAAAAACTTCTAAATTTTGATAGAATGGGGGACGTCAAAAGAGATTTCAAAGAAACAACTCAATTAGTGCAAAATCAGATACGTGTCATTGAAAATAACAATAACTATAAAACTTGTGCGCAAGTTTACATCAAGCAGATAACCAGAGAAATCAGGAATTTATCACTGCTCTGCTTTTTCATCAAATAAAGTTTATAAAATTCTTTAATTCTCTTTTGCTTCAGTGATCATTGTTATCATCAAAAGTTGAATAGGCTGGCTTCTCTCTCAAATATGGACTAAAGCTGGTTCTCAGGACATCAGTAATAGCAATAAAATACGACACTAATAAAAACATTGCGATTATGGTATCAACCGCGGAACTCTCATCGTCAGATATCAAATTAACTAGCGTTATAGTAGCCAAATTTACACAGACGGTAGCCAAATCCTAGAAACGAAAACGATGGGGTGCGAAATGTGACAAGTGTGCCTTAAATTAATCAACAACTAAACTTCGTTAATTTCCTCATCGACAACCATGCGTAGGTGAGAGGTCTCACTTGCCCGACGCCCCCATTACGTCAAACGCTGCCGCAGTTATGGAAAAAATCAAGACATTGGGTTGAAAACCATTTGCACTACTAGGCGGATGAAGCAGGGCAACATAAACGGAACTGATCGATCGTGGACATGGAACGATATGACATACGATATTGTCACACTCTTCCGTGATTGAAGACCAGCTCCTAGAGCCGAAGTCGACGAGCTGGAATATACGACAACAGTGGGGATCACAATACTCGATAACCAACGATCGATACATGACATAGACACGCAAGCTAGAGTTAAACCGTGACATGATAGGTGAAATGGACGACTCGTTTGACCCAAGGACCACCATTCTGCACAACGTAGCCATCGACCGGGCGAAATTCCCGTTTGGAAAATTCATTACGTTTTGAAACATCAGCGCCGTCCCTAGAGGGGTCGAGGACCACTATAGCCGGAGATTGCCACCTGTTTCGAATGTTTCTCACGCGACAGAATATGTAATGAAGAAAAACCAAGGGTTTTAAAGTAGAGCTTAAGAGATAGTAACTTAAGCAGTAGATGAATGTGGTCAAACCTCACACTGCACCCAAACTTTTGGCGGGAGTCAATATGGCTGCCCCCATGAAAGCACCAACCTGGCTACAAGGCTACAACTCAAATTCTATAAGAATTTATTTTCATTAAAGTGTTACAAAGGGGAACTAATATCCTAAAAATTATTAATACAATGTGAATTCAACTAATAAACGTCAAACATTACTTTGGGTGAGGCTACAGCAGCTACAGCAGCACCTCTAAAGACGCTTAGGCAATGAGGTCCGGGGAGATCATAAAAAAAGGATAAGCGAATATGTTTCCCGTACGAGAAATCGCCATTTATTCGTCCGGCTGGGTGCCACATTTCCAACGCGAATAATTCCCAGCACCAACGTGAGTTGGGTCAGCTAGGTTAGCACCTCGAGCCAAGACCAGGAGGGGCAAAATGTGACAACAGCGGGCCCCATATCACACGTTATCCAACGATCGATAATTCCCGACATAGACACACATGCATAGATGTAGTAGTAGATGACTCGCTTGCCCGAAGGTCAACCACAGAGCTCCCTAGCACTTGACCGCGTCCTACACACTCCCACGTGACGCGAACAGCACGCGGCCCAAAACAAAGGAGAAAAAACAACAGACAAGCGCTCGCCGCGCCCGACCCTTCTCTGACTCTCAAGACTAAAGAGCGCTATATAACGCGCACCAGAGGTGTCGGGCCGTGCTTTGAGACGCCAGCACGCTCGCATGCGCTCACAAAACCCCGTCCAGGGCCCACTTCTCTTCCCGTCATTTAAATCCGCGCCGCCAGTGATTAAAAAATAAAAGGCAAGAGGTTTTCCGCAGGGGATGAGAAGGGGGTACAAATAAAAAGGGGTAAGAAAAGGGGCGGGAGAGGCCAGAGTGGAAAGGAATACCCTTTTTTCACATTATTTTGGGAAGGGGTCGGTAAACGAGGCGTAAGGTTAAGGAGGGGTAAGAGAAAAAAAGTATGAAAAAACTTGGAATTAAGTGAGCGGGGAGAGACTTAACACTCTCGACACCTCAAAAAAATCATTTAGCGCTAAAAAATATTGCACCCTCCTTCCCCGCCAAGGAATTAAAGTGAAAAAAATTAAATAATAATAAAACTTATGACTCCCTTCTCACACCTCTACCTCCAATTTTTTTAACTTCACACCCCCTACCCTTAACCCTCTCTCCAGGGGCGAGAGTTTCCACTTCACACCGCCACCACCGAGGGCGGCGCTGTCGCCTTTCAATCCAGGGATGGGGGAAATTAGAGATGGCAGAGGGGTTTGCAAGGGTTATATAAGAAGGGGGTGTCGAATTGGCAGAGTGGCCTAGGTGGTGGCTACCCACGTTGAGGCTCTGGGTTCAAATACCGGCCGTAGCGGATATACTTCACATGCTGTGACGTGTACTCTGGTAACAGGGATGGGATGTGACGGAATTTTCGTCACTGCTCCTATTGCGACAACTCAGTCACAGCGCCAAAAATCTATAATTCTATCACGGGTGTGATTTTAAATACCAGCTACACATACTCCGGAGGCCGACCACTCCGGATAAAGCATGAAATCGACACAGTTCCGGAACCAGAAACATCACAAGAGCGACACAACTCCGGAACGAGAAAAATCACAAGAGTGACACAGCTCCGGAGAAAACCACACAGGAACAGCGCACAAGATCGAAACAAGGGCCATCAGATCACACTGGCATGCAAATATAATTACATACATTTCAGACAAAAAAAACTGGCATCCCATGGGGAAATTGGAATTCGATTTTTTTTCAGCGGCTCTAAGAAGCATGAAGCAAATATTGAAATGTTTCTGGCGCAAAAATATTGTTTACATGACTGAAATTCCCAGTAAAAAAACTAAATATGCATATAAGTATTTAACTTGATCAATTTTTTTCACGCCGTACGCTGGAAACGCCTTCACAACCGAAGATCTTTTGTGATTCTGTAAAAAATATCGCAGAAATTCATTTTTTGGAAATAGTTGAGAATTAAGACAACTACACAACTGTTAAATTTCTGATTAGATCTTTGCGTTTGATATTGCTCATTTTTTTAAATAAAATCTCTCTGGAGTGCATATCCGTACCGTTTACCATGGAAAATAGCTGGTATATTTCGGAAAATAACTCGAAAATTTAGAGGTAAGACCCTGCTATTTTGTTATTATTGGAAAAATGAAACATTTTTCCTTCTGATGAGGCGATATTCATTTAATTATATGTGAAATGATACCTCACTCAAACAAACTTAAGGTGGTTCCACCGTAAAATACTTAAATGTCATTTAATGCATATTAGTGCAACTTAAGGGAAAATTTCCTCTTGTTTTATAAGAAGAACACAATCTTAACTTTCGAGGCTACGTTTTTGCCAAGTGAACTTGAAATGACATCAAGTAAAATGCAAGAATGGGTGACACATAGGTAATAGCAATATATTTCTCTATACTAATTGTAAGTAGGTAGTATAATTGCCATTTTCGTGAAAAATATTCAAGAACCAAACACTTCCGTCTACACTCTCAAAAATGAAGTCTTTCCCTTTACATTCATTTCGGAGGAGATGAAAAAAATATCTGGCAGTAGAACGGGTATTTTTATACAATATATTGTAAATCTATGTGAATAAATATAAAATGTGTCCTTTTTAAATTTTATATTTAATGTATTTTGCATCTTTTCATAGTTTTTGCGGGGAGTATCTATATTTAAGTAATTTCTAATGATATTCTTGTGTGTGATAGGCATGTTACGCCCTTCGGTTTAATTCAATTTAACCTATTTAATGTTACGTAATTTAGATATATTTATGTAAAAACATTTTATGAAATAAGTGCAGTTTGGTCGTAACCACTCAGCGTATTGTTCACTTGCCATGTACTCAGTGTATAATAACTATAATTATCTGACAAAATACTCTCACAACATCACCTCCCAGTCTAAAGCGACATTTCGCAAGGATCAGATGGGCATCACACGAAGTAAAGGATTATAAGGCGGAGTGGGGGGGGGATGAGAGAGAGGGGCGGTGGAAAGAGAAAACTGCGTGAGATGGACATTCTGCGAATGAAAACTCGGATGTATGGGAAAGCTTAAAGACGGCCGGGGGGCCGTCAAATATCGCGTCGGAAGTAATTTAACAACGGTGAGGGCGTGGACGATATTTTGTCGGGATGGCGGTACGGGCAGACGGATTTGCGGAGCCATGGGTCTTAAAGCGGGGAGAGAAAGGGGGCGAGGGTTGATCGGAAGTCTCTCGGGGGAGGGAATTTCGCACACCCCCAATCAGGGGGTTAAGACAGGGTCAGGAGAGGGGGGAGAGTGGCATGGGTGACGGAAAGCGGGAGAGAGGGAAAGAGTTAGGGGTGAGTCGCCTTGGGGAGGAAACTTTCCCGTCCGGAGGCAGACGAGACGGAGGTCCGCAAGACCCTTGAATGGAGTTTGACCCCCGTACATTCAACCCCAACACATGGCCACGACGCACAGTGGGCTGAAATCGAAAAAAGCTGGCCAAAAGTCAAAAAGTGATTTATTCAAGCCAGGAGGCTGAAACTTTGCATAAATATTTTCAAAAGACCTGTGCATGCAATGACGCAAAACATTTTCCTTAGTACTCAACAATTAACAATTTGCATGAGGTCAAATTTGCACAAATTTTGCAAAAATGGTCTACACTCAATTTTCTCACGAAATCTTCAAAATCAAGCCCTTGCTAAGCTTATATGGGTAAAGAATTGGAATGAAAAGTGATACAGTTAGATGAAACAAGTTTTTTATATTTGTTTTAATGTAGTCTTCTTACTTTTTTGTCATTATTTACCAAATATATTAAACAAAATGGCGGACCCTCATTTTTTTCATTTATTTAATATATGTAGAGAAATAGTTATTTGCATCGCCGAGCAACGCGAAGTAACTTCAATGGGAAAACTCGACAAAGCTTTCAAAGTGCGAATCCGATGAGTAATGCTGCGACCGTTTGCGACGCCGAATTTCACATCGGTTTTTCGATCGCTCGGTCGAGTCTGGTCCAACCCACCTGCCGGGAGTAAGGTGGCGCGGCAAGTGTGTGGAATTGATTGTAGCCGCATCCATTCCACTATGGAGATTTTCGAGATATAAAAATTGAAAAGAGCCTCCATGTATTATATTTAGGATAAAACGCGGAAAAAAAGTATTTTGTCACATAGGGTAAAGGTTTAGGAGGTACTGAAAGACTGCTTTCTTCGGGTGCACCGCGGGCGTTTCTCATTTTAGCAACTTGACATCGCCTACTGACGAATACGTACACTTTTAACGGAGACAGCATGCATACCAGCCCCCTGACCTTCCCTATGCTACCCCATGTCCTCTTATTGAAGTCGTTTCCTCAAGCCGCCGCTTGATTTTCGGGGAGGCGCCACGGGTTCGAGAGGGCAAGAGTCAGTGGGTATTCTCTATTACTGAAGGCAGTTAGCGTGTTTCTGGTGAGAAGAAAATGAAATTTTTGTGGCTAACGCTGATGTTGCATTCATTTATTTCCATACATTAGTTAAGTGATGACCTGTGTGTATTTTTTTCTTCAATGTGTGTCGAAAGTTTTAGATACTTGCGAACTAAGTGAGAATGCCGTGGACATGTGGTACCACGTTCCAATACGAGCAATTAGTCCAAGAAACAGAGATAAAATAGTGATATCAGGGATGCAATTGAGGAATGAATGGGGCCTGTTTAACGTTGCAGGGGGGGATGAAAGAAGATATCCCAATTTGTTTGCAACTCGTGATTCGGTGTCTTTTCGGAGCTACGTGCGTCCAAAAGTTGGTCAAAACAAGTTTTTTTTATTCGAGCCAATATAAGATTTTTAGAGAATTAAAAGCATAAAATACATGTAGGCAATTGAAAGATCATTTAATTGAACCGTGGTAAGTTCGATTTGATTATTTATCATTGTCTAATAAACAAAAACCGTCCAAAAAGGCTAATTTTTAAAATGAATTATTTATCACAAAAGCATTTTTTAAATGTTTTAATCATTTTAAAAGGAATCTTTTCCAATTCCAAATTGATCGAGAGTTTATTAAGGTTAATCGGTTAATTTGTTCCTGAGATATGTTAATTTGTTTAACCCAAGACGCTAAATGTTTAAAGCCATAACTTTATTTATTTTTATTTATTTATTTGAAAAGTTGCTCACATACAGCATTTCTACCAATTTACAGTGACATAGTAACAAGATAAAAAATGGGTATCCGTATGAGGTGTAACAAAAAAAGTTGTTCTTTTATCAACTTTTCGGGTCAATTCAAAATGGATTATCTTCTGGAACGTTTATGGTTTCAATTGTTCGATAAAAATCAATGAAAAAAAATAAAATATTATTAACTTCTTATTTATTGCTTCAAAAAAGGGGCTGCTTAAAAAAAAACAAACAGAGCCACATCATTACTCGTACATTGTACGGGTTGTAATAAGGCCCGCCTAGCTTTACAAAATTTCTAATATTTCCTGCGTGCATTGATTTGTTTCATATTTGATGGTTGATGGTAATGGTTGATATTTTTCATGCAAAGCGAATATTTGGCAAGTAAGACTGTTGTCTCTAAAGATTACAACAGTAAAACCCGGAATGTGTGCTTATACTGCCAATGGTTTTCCTGTGCTGATATAATCTTCACTATTATAAGGGGGATCTTTGCAGAGCATGATTGGTGAGTTACACTGTTGAGGGCATTGGTGGTAAAGAGGACCATGAACTGAACATGACCATAGGTAATGTAAGAAAGAGGTATATTCAAGTCGCATAAACGATTAGATACCTCCTCCTGGCAGTGGGTATATCTGTGTGAAAAAACATTTACCGTTCACTTGGATGTTCAATACATTCAGCATTAGCTGGAGTGGCGTTCTATGCCATTATATAAATAAATAGATCAAAATAATATATAATATTCTTATCGTGCATTAATTATTATTATAAATTATATATTATTATATATTATTATAAATTAAGTACTTGTGTTGCCTTACGACCGTAGTAATTGCAATAACTTAAAAGTTACGTAGAGATGATTTCCAAGACAGGATTGCTAGGTGAATATAAACAGTAGTATGACGCTGGTTGGCAATTGAAATTCATAATTTAAAATCGGTGACAATTTGATTAGCAAATCAAGGTATAAGGGCTGTTGATTTTTGCTGCGTAGAGCTATGTATTTTGTATGGTTATCCATATATTATAACGGCGGCTCTATGTTGGTTGGATCTCTACAAGCGGGAACCTCGGATATCCTTATAAGGGTATTTGGATACCCTTTATTGGTATGGAGGTTATTTTATGAGAATCTAGATCTTGTGCGGATATCAACTGCTACCTTGCAATTGAAAGGCTGTCTGTATCCAATGTGCTATAGATCTTAATCTCTGACAAATGTGCGCTAACGCCATCAGCATTGGGATTATGATAATCCTTCAAGGCAGGGGTGATTTCATGCCAGCAAATGGACCATGAGGATATTGTCTTTGATATTTTTTCTCTTACTACGATTGCCAAAAATATGTATCAAATGAAACGTGAAACTTACTCTTAATTGTAGATTTAGCTCACATTCATTAGTTTTCCAACATTTAGTTGTCTATTCGTACATTAATAGATATCAAACATTGACCTCTCTGTTTAAACTTTAGAAGCAGAGAACATTGGAAGATCCAACACGGCGCGTCAAAAAAATTGTGTTGGTTATGTTTTAGTCAGAGCTTTTCATTGCAGGTATTATGTCATTGCATTCATTATTAACTGATCAATTACGCGTTTCTACTAATGTGTGGTTAGTTGTAAAATTAAGTGTACTGCGATGGGTGCACGATCAGCGTATAGTTACGCCCCCGTATCCTTCACAGTTGTAGTGGAGCCGGGGGATCTTGCCCTCTGGGATGGGTGGCGCCTCCATCGGTCTCCGCAGGAAACGACTTGATTATGAGAACATGCCGGGGCGGCAAATGTCCAGACCTCTATTCTACGACCGTGATGCATACCACACAGGATTATTATCTCTTCGAGGCCACCAACCCACAGCTGGTGTCGCACGGCTGCAACTCCCCTGCCCCCTGCACTGCAGTTGGACGTACGGCGAAGGGTCGTTTATTGCCACCGCGGAACGATTTCGGGGAATCTGCGGGGTTACGATCCCGATGCTTAATTATTTTGTGTATTTTTAATTTCAGTGTCATTTTTCATTCAGTGTCAGGGAGAAATTCCGCGGAGGGAAATAATTCGCTGTGCCCTATGATATCCTGATTACGTAAGTTTACTTTTTCTTAAAATGTAACAAAATATGCACAACAAAATTCATTTTTGCTTGTATTTCTACTATTCACTATCTGAATATTCACTATCATCACAGTCTGAATAAATCAGATCTTTTTCTGTTTCACTCAATAAGAGTAGCTCTTACACTTCCTTTTGGCAAGCCTGTGGATTTCTTAGGAAGAGCTTAGTTCAGCTGGAAACTAGAGAATCTGATGTAAGGAGGAGTCTCTGAAATAAATCCTGATTGGCGGCCACTCGGAATGTTTTTTGAGAAATGCTCACGATAATTCTAAGTCTTTATTTCTCGCTTCTATCACCTCTTCAGATAATTTTCCCAATGGTAGAATAGACTCCTTTGCGATATCGGTTCCGTGAATCCAAGTTTGTGTACCGTGGGCGGCATATGATGCCACGGGTAAAATTGCACATATAATTCTGCAGTTTCCCAGCAGTACCGCCTAAACTCGACCTCATTAAGAGGCAAGGTCCCTCGATATTGCCTTTAATATTATTGAGAAGCTCTTAATCAAGTTTATGTCAATTCCTGTAATGAAAACAGAAATTTGTTAGAAGAAATCAAAGGTGGCCTGAACCAAAGAAAATTCGATGTAGCATCAGAAGGCGTTAATAAAGCATTTAGAAAATTATATTTCCCTCACACATGTTATTTCTGAAGATATGGCAAGGTGCTGAGGGTGAGTTTTGCAATAAAATATTTTGGAATGAGAATGTAATTTCTCCAGACGCCCAAAGGTGCCTAATAAGGGTTGTAATGCTAGCACAAATTTGATTTAAATATGATTCAAAGTACAAGATTATTTCTTAATAATATTGAATAGTTCGGATATAATTACATGACGGCGTTGAAGAACCTGGAAAAATGTTCAGCAAATGTTCGGGGAAAACGGCATTTACCTTCAGCCATTCATCTTAACGCATCAAACATCTCTCGTTATTCCGTGTGCTTTGTTCCCACCACGACGCATATCCATTAAGGATGTTCGGGGGTTTCACTCAACTTAAGGGAATACGACGAAACTTGCTGGAAGCATTAATTATGCTCTCTTAAATCTACCTGATTTTTTTCAGAATTATTTACCGCAGATTACTTAAGATATCTGATCGAGAAATGGACAAAAAATTACATGGGTTCTTATGGGAACACAAGGTACGAGTAGCTTAAATCAACAAAAAGAACCTTTTTCTAGAAAAGAATAAGAAAAAACAAAAATAATAAAAATAAAGTATATCAAATCCTTTTCATACATTATTCTATTGATGATTTAAATTATTTTTGTTTTTCTTATTCTTAACTAGAAAACGTTCTTTTCGATGAATAAAACCAGTCGCACTTCGCGTTCCCATAAGAACCCATGTAATTTCATGCCCACTTCCACATCAAATATCCTAAGTAATCTGCGGTAAATAATTTTGAAAAAATTCTGGTAGCTTTAGGGAAACATAGTTAATGCTACCAGCAAGTTTCGTCGTATTCCCTAAAGTTGAGTGAAACCACCGAACGTCCTTAAGAAAGTACCTCTTAAAGTTATCACTAAAATCCTTTAAAACTTCATTATTCATTTCCAAATGCAACCTTTCGACGAGACAATTTACCAATGCCTTCCATCACGATTTTGTTATTTAAATAAATAATGTATTTAAATATTATTAAATATGTAACGTACCGTATATCTTCGAGTATAAGTCGATTCGAGTTTAGGTCGAAGTCAGCATATTGAGGTGAAAAAATTGCTGAATCTCCTAGTTGCATGTTGGCTCTGCGATTTGATACAATGCAATTGGCCTTGTGGAATGCATTAAGATCATCGCAAAACGGAAGAAACAACCATACTGTATTTGTCGGTAGGATGTCCTCATACGAAACTTAGAACGAAAATCTAAAGCATTTCTTGACGAATATTATCCGTGGCTTATCAGTAATAGAGATGCATGTGGTTTTATGCAGCCGATACACAGAAATACTGACTCCGAAAAAATAACCTTATTTACTGACTCCACTATAAGTCGAAGGTAAGTTTTCATTGGCCGAAAAAAGGAAGATACTTCCTTTTTAGTTAAACTTTGATATTTCCTGATGATGATGCAGCGTATCGAAACCGGTCGCATTAAGGTTTATACTGTGGAAAAATGCCAATATTCTTTAACCATGATATTCCACCAGATCAAGCCTGAAACGACTCTTTTTATAAGAAATCTCCTGATTTATACTCGAGTATGTACGGTATGTAAAAGACAGCTGGACGCATCAGCAGAATGGAACCAGCAAGGATAGCCAACAAGATCCTCGCCTTCCAGGAGAATAGAAAAACACAGGCTCCATGGATGAAAGAAGTCTATCAGGGTTGTCAAAAATAAATGATTAGGGAAGACGGTAGAGAAATAATTCTTAATATAGAAATAAAAAAATAAATGAAAAATATTAATATTATCGTGAAAAAAGCGTGGGTTGCTCCGTTTCTTAGTTAATTTGATACGCCTTTTGTAATTGTTTACCCAAATTACTGAATGGAAAATGAGGGAAAAGATTATGCTTTGAGCCATATTTTTAGTACCATTTTTGTACTAATCGTACCGATTGAATATTTTCAAGAATTGATATATCGAGCACCCCACGCTTTTTTCACGATAATATTAATATTTTTCATTTATTTTTTTATTTCTATATTAAGAATTATTTTTCACTTTTTAGTTTGAGTTATCATTAAAGCGTGTTTTTTATGTTTTTAACTATATTTATTTTTCACTTTTTAGTTTGAGTTATCATTAAAGAGTGTTTTTTAGTTTCGGAGTGAAATCGTTAAGAATTATTTCGGAGTTGAGTGTGAAGGAGTCGGTTACAAACGAAAAGACAAACAAATTTAGCAAAACGAAAAGCGAATACGACGATAAGAATAAAAATTCTTCTCCCGTCTATGTTTGCTGCAATTAAAATTAAATTATAACTGGCCGTTAAACGATCAAATTAAAGACAACAAAATAAACGTCCTTCATTGAGCCGCGAACTCTTGCCCCCCTCGGTGAGAGTTGACGACGCTTACTCTATCCCTCTAATTCTCACGCAAAAGATCTGTTCAATTGAAGAAAATTATTAATCCTGGATATCCTGATTAGAATATTGAGAAAATCTTATCAAATTATTGTATTGTCATCGGTCCTTGATGAGTCTACAAAGTTTAAAGGAAATCTGATCGTTCAAAGTGGGTCAAAATCGAGTCCAAAGGAGTCAGTTACAAACAAACAAACAAACATACAGGTGAAGCTAATAACAGCGTGTTAAAAAGAATACTGTTCAGAACGAAAACTGCGGTGGTGAACGATCAGGCTAAGGAGAGAGAAACCAAGAACAAAAAGAGTATTCTCAGAAGAAGAACGAGCAAGGGTGAGTCAGAGAATGAAGGAATACTGGCGCAAGAGAAAAGGATGTGGTAGAGTGAAGGAAGTTTTGTAAGAGAAACCCATAGATGGCTGAAATGAGCATTGTAAAAAAGGTTTGGCTGTCGCGGGACGGCAGACTCAAGTGGAACACCGAGTACAAATATGACTGGCAGTGGGAAGTATACAGTATTATAGATAAATAAACATAAATAAATAAATCAATAGTTCTGAAAATATGAAGATGAAAATTATATTCATGCATTAACGATAATTAAATTAAATATACATAGATTTAAAATATTCATACGAAATTATACTTTATCTCTCTAGTGATCGTAGGTATTGAGGATTAATTCGAAGCGCCAATATATACGTGACCACGCAGCGACTCTTCCACTTCCAGTTGTTCCACTTCAAAAATATTTCAGTTACAATCCTTTAAGTATATATTAATTCCTTTTATCATTTTTGGAAGTTCAAATGTATTTAAATTATCCTTCTATACAACATTCAGTACATACTTTACTTTGCTAAATACCTTTTGCCGCTGACGACCTCTTCATTGTAGGTTCTCGACGTGACAACGTTTACGGGCCAACTATACATGGGCATTAGGCCATATCACACCCATGCTTATTTAAAACAATTAACGTAATAATCTAAATTATGGCACCTCTATTATTACACTTTTGCGTTTTTTTTTACTACTGAATAATAATAAGAATTTTTCATGGTGAGGAAATCGTATTAAAACGGAACATACAGCACCAAATCTGGTATTCGAAAATTGTATTTGCGATGCACTGCTGTGGGAAAACGTTTTATTAAATCCATTTATATAATGTTCAAGGTATTGGTTATTTATTTTAATACTTTTTCATTATGAGTATTGATAAATAATTTGATTAAAATTATTTTAAAAGCATTTTCGAGTTATTGAAATAACAAAAAGTGTGTCTAGCGATAAAAAATATGATTTAGGAGAAATGATTTCATTTGGACTACGTCCAGCCGCGGTGGAAACATCGGATTCCGCTGAATCATATATTACGCTTACCAATCGATCTCGCAATAAACAAGATAAAAACAAAGAAGATATTTCTTGAAGATGAGGTTAAAAGCAAATGTAACTGTGGGAAGCAAGGTTTTGCAAATTACTCCAAATTATAAAAAATCATTTGCTATCGTCGCCATCACAATCATTCTCACTTGCGAATGCGACAATAAATATGAAATGCTATAATTTAAGGACACACAAGGAGTTATGGCTGTGGGACAACACAACAGTATTTTTAAAAACAGATGAGAAGCTAAAATTTCACATCCGGGGGACAGAAAATTTAAAAATTGATGAAATTAAAAATTATATTGCTTCAAAATAAAATTGGCGAAAAATAACACTGATGAAAAAAAAATTACCAGTGGTGGGATTCAACTCGAAACCCTGGGTTTGACGTCACGCAAAGTTATCATATCACCAAACCCCAACCGTCTGCATCCCTCTTTAAACACTACTATCTAATATAGTATTCATTGTCTACGAAAAAAAACGGGTATTTTTATAACCGGGGACTACAGGAGAAGCAAACTCCATGGAAAGGAAAATCATTCGCCTTGACCGGGACTCAAACCGGAATCCCTTGGCATCGTGCCGAGTGCTTTAGCCAGTTAAGATGCCTGTGTAATGTGGAACTGTAGAGAAGGCCGCCTTGGTTGATTGACTGACAAAAGCACTCGGCGCGAAATCGAGTGATCCGGGTTCGAGTCCTGGCCGAGGCGAATGATTTTCCCTCAGTGGAATTTCGCACTTATGTGCACTTGCGGGTGACTCCGTTAAGGTAATATCGACGCCCATCCTCGAAATTTGTGCTGCTCGTTACCTTTTACTGGAGCAACTAGCATCGCAGCACCAACATGGTATGAGCTGCCCAGCTAGTCGTCTTGTGTAATAGAGGGTCTTCCTCGTTACCATCTCCATTCACCTATAACACACCCCAAATCTCAAAATTAGTACATTTCATTAGTCATTCAATCCAAAGATTGATTGAATTCCGCCATCCATTAAATCCTTTCTCTTGCTAACTCCTTTATTTACTGATAGCTCTTCTCTCTCATGTCCCGTTTAAGCTGGCCAACGTATGTCCTTCGGACGTATGTCGTATCCTTGAGGGATTTTTCCTTCAAATCTTTACAAATTCGTAATGTCTCAGTGTTGACTATCAATCTGGACTTAAGTCTTCCTGAAGATGCTCCATATGGTTTTCTACTTTCCTATTCTTCTCAAAATTAAATAGCAACCTTAATTTGATGAAATTATAGACCGATAAGAAACAGAAAATAGGCGATCACTACGGCCTCCACTGAATGGCGCAAGTTTAAATAATTAAGAGCACGCACGAAATGACAGAACCTACGATTAAGGAAGGAACGAAAAAGTTTTAACCGCACCAAACTCGAGAGAATAATAGACCCGAGTGACGCTGGGTCGTCCGCCTTAAAGCTTTTGTGCGCGCCCAACGAAGAGTATTCGAAGGGGTTAGGAACGTAGGAGAATACGCGACTCTTCAACGTCGACGAAAAAATTCCGCACACAAGGCGGATGATCAAGTTTAAAAGCCACTTCCCCATTCCTCGGGATCGTAATGAGTTTCAACGCGACTGACGAGGAGGAGAAGAAGAAGAGTAAAAAAAATAGAGCAAAAAAAATTAATAAGACTCCTCCCCGTCTCCAAAACAAAACACCTTTTAATTGAGTTCGTTCGCTCGCACGCATGGCTCGACGTCGTCTTCCCTCGTCAGACATCATCATCAAGAGAAGTCTAGGGCTAATTACGCAACCTAAGGCACCCGCGTCCCGTGCGCTAATTATTTCTTCCCTAAAGATGATTAGTGCTCTTAACCATACTGCACTACTAACTGGGGCAACGGCAATCAGCGCCGGGAAGACACTGAAGACGAGTATGGAGGTGAGGGGTAAGGGGAGTTATGCGAGGGACAGAGATGAAAAAATGGAGCGAGGTTATGGGTTACCCACTCGAACAAAAGCAACCTTGCTCAACTGCATCCCGCACAAGGGAAAAAGGAATACGAAGCATTAAAACAGCTTCAATGAAAAAACGCCTAATGAATGTAATCAAATTAATTGATAGAAAAAACAAATCCCGGCGAGGGTGGAAAATTTTTTGGTCCTATATTTGGAAACCATGAGGAGTTACTGACTCACCTCCAAGACACGGGTTTGAATCCCGGCGGTGTCGGTGATTTTTCAGTTGAATCCCTATCCCTTTTTGGGTGTTTTGTGGAGAGCACTCCCAGTGCAGTACTCCGCCCGTCGAGGGGGACGTTTAACTGTTCCCTTGGTGCCTTTCATCAAGGAAATGGAAAATTTCAATTCCTAGGTTTCCTACCAAAACAATCCATTAAATGAACTAACTACGTAGTTTCTACAAATACTTTTTATTAATCTGGCACGACGTGCGTTTCATCACACTGTTGGAAATCAATCAAGTCTTTGAGACAAGAAAAAATAGATGCAAGAATACGTTAATGATTTTTCAGTTTAATTCCGATCCTTAATTGGGTGATTTGTAGAGAGCATTTCCAAGACTACCACGTCCGTCGGATGGGACGTTGAACTGTTGTTCCCTAGGCGCCTCTCGTTAAGAGCAAGCTGAAACAGACCCTTTATTACTCTCCATCCTTGCATTTACCAATAATTCTGCCCTTACTAACGTACCCATGAGTCCTTAACGCCGCAAAATACCTCCATTTTCGGTCGCTGTCTCCTCAAATAACCAACCATCTTGTACCGTAAAAATGGGAGAATAGACATTTACTCAGGTGGCACAGCGTAAGCTTACATTAGCAACTATTCATGTCATCAGAGACATGATGACACGGGGAGGATTACAGGGGAAATCGAGGATGAGAGGAGAGAAACCAAGCAACGCATGAGCAAACTGTTAACCAAGGTATCAAGGGGTGCAAATTTTTACGTCCGCAGGACTGCAATTAAGTGCTCTCCACAAAGCATCCAAATAAGGATAAGGTCATTTAGAGATATCCTGATACTTTAAAAAACTTTGGGCCTAGGCGACAGAGCGCTCGAGTGAGAAAAAGTATAACCACATAGAATGAGAGCGATATGCTTATTCGCTGTACATGAACTGTTATACAAGGATATTACAGCGGATTTCACATTTTTATTAGGCTCTGAAAGCACAAAGGTTAGCATAGATTATGCAAATTCTCAGGTTTCAATATTAGATATTTCTATAATCATTATTATGTCGAATGTACGGACATTCAAATGAATTTTGAAATGCCATTTTTTAAGCACGCGCTTTGAAGTGAACCCTCAGGCCGTTTTGAGTCAGAGAGATTTCACTGTACCCTATGCTGTCCCTCCGTGGCGTGGCAATGTAACTTCAGAAGATTTCGACATTAGATTTGGGGAGGTCTCGACATGTGGAGTTCTCCCTGATCTATGGTTAATAACGTATAAAAATACGTTTCAGGAAAGTTACTGCAATCTGTATTAAATACTATTAATGTGTTTAAAAAATAATGATGTCATTAAATACAGCAATCATGCGACGATTTCACGACAATTCTGGTGAGAGATGGGCAAAATGCTTAAGGGAATGCAATAAATGATTCCATGAAAGATGCGTCGATAATGGAGGAGATAAAAATGTTGTCAGCCAGTAACGTGCAAATGCAATCAATAATTTTATATAAGAATACAAATGAACTATTTTTGGAAACAGATGTAATATAATGCTTTTTTTAAGGATTTACGTACATTTCGAGATCTCCCCAATTTCTGGGAGAAGCGGACATTTTGCATGCTATTTATTTTCATATTCATATGTTAATTTTCCATATTTGCACATGCGATATTTATGTTACTTGAATACAAAAAAGCACACCTGAAATTTTATAATGCTTTATTTTTAATAAGTTTATCAGAATATACCTGATATTTCATTTCTTCCCTTTAAGTGCCCGAATCTCCCTAAATGACTACGAGGTTTTCACCGAAACATATCTGCTCTAGCAGGTTTCCGCACCCTAACCCTCATGGTGGAAAGGTAGGAATAAAAAGAAACCTTTTATTTTCAAGGAACAAAATCATGCTATCACAGTGTTTATAATTTAACATAGCGGCGGTGAGGATCAGCCATACAAATTCTGTTCTAGTTCTAGGATATCATTCGGGGAAAAAATCTTACAATCCGTGACATAGCAATTTCACGAAAATAAATATGTAGGACGAACAAAGCGGAAGCGGTAAGTTCAACAGGGTGACAGAGGGGAGGATGTCGGGAATGCGTTGACGGAGGGAAAAAATAGAAAAGGAACTATGAGCGACAGAAGGCGGGACAGAGAAATGAGGTACTTAAGGAGATTCCACCGTGACAGTGTGAGTCAAAACAAATACTGAATTCCTCGTATTTCTTTATCCTCTTCTTCTCCCGACCTTGGTCTACTATGGACGACGTAAAATAATCCAATGCAATCAATTTCGTTTTTAATTTTACGCACCTCTTCTTGCTCTCCAAAACTTTTTTCATCACTTCCCTTTGCTCTCTTCTCCTCTCTTCCGTCCAGTAGTTATTTCTTTCCTTCTTATCCTTCTTCCGGATACCCTGAAGTTCCATATCAATGTTCTAAATTTAGTTTTATCCTGTTTTGTCTTCCGTTAACCCGATTTCTTCCTTGCCTCTCTTTATCCCTTAGACCCACTGGTTGCCCTTCTTACTCTAATAAAAATGATTAAAAAATCATTGTGCAAGTCTATCGTTGTTCATTCTCATTACGTGGCCAAAGAACCCAACTCTCCTTTTCCAAATGTCATCTGATATAGTTTTGCATTCTTCGAACTTGTACAGGTCACCATTCTTACTACAAAAAGAGAAGTATCAGGCGTGATGATGGAATTTCAGCATAATGAAGCACAGAAATGGCAATTTTCCACAAGAAAAATTTGTATACGACCATGGTTTCGACGCACTGCAACACTGCACTGACTTTCTGGCTCGATTACTACATTGTAGTGTCTCATTATGCTGTTAAAGGAGATATTTTTCTCATTGTAGGTATTATTCAGTAGTCAGTTGGCATGCAATTTCCTGCTTTTTATATTGTTTAAAATACTAATTTCGCTGATGGAATGTTTTATCTATTGGAAAAAAACAATTAAGGAACAAAATATGCAGATTAGGCGATGGATATAAATTTTTAAATAAAACTTTTTCAAACCCCAAGAGCCAACCGAGTCTTTTCCATCTTTACTTCAATTAATGAAGCAATTTACCAAAAACCCAAAAAATATGATTTGCAGGCGCCTATATTTTTCAGGCGCCTATAACATTCAAGTTCCTGAGAGAATTCGCTTCTAATAAACAGTTTTTCGTGAACATGGGATTAATATTAGACATAAGAAATACTATATTTCTTTGTTTTACCTCTTATCGAGTACAATACCATGTAATTTCAAGTTCAATTGCCAAAATAAATGGCGCGGAAACGTAGGAAATGTGAGTTTGGAGGAGAATGGAAAAGGTGCAGAGGACGGAATGGAAAACAAACGAGTACGTTTGTTTTCCTTTCCGCTTGGTATGGTTGGTGAGGAAAGAAAACTTATGGAGGAGATCAAGAGGGCGCAAAATAGGTGGTAAAAAGAGATAATGAGAAGCGAAGGGTTGCTTGATAGAGGGATGCAGGGGCAACGGGGAAGAGGAAGGAAGAGAATAGGATTTATGGACGGGACGAACAGAGGTAGGACGCAGGCAAAGCTGAAGAATAAAATCGTGTTATAGGATCGCCCCCCTACCTTGAATGTGAGAAATTCACACCCCTGTGGCTTAGTCCGGGGTGAGCTCTACCCTTAACTATCCAAACCAACCTTCGGGTTGAATCACTGAGTGAGTGATAGGATAGGGAACCTGTGACTGTAAAAATTTAAGCCATCAGACCGAAGATTAATTTGCTGCAGCTCTCCACTACACTTTCTGCCAACCGCTTCATTAAAAAAAAAAATTCACATTGACGTCTTATATGATTTGCCTGATGTACTTACATACTCCATTATTTGTCTTCCTATGTCATTTTCCCCAATCTTTTCTCCTTCGATTATTCTTTTCACTGGACTCATGTGTCGCAAACGGTGTCCAATGCTTCTTTCTTCTTCCTCGCAGAGCTTTCATTATAATTCTCTTCTACCCAACTCTCCGTAGACCTTCTCCAAAGGTGATTCTCCTCGTCCATTTGATCTTCATCATTCTTCGGCAAAACCATATCTCCATTGATTCCAATCTCTTTTGCTCTGCTCCTGTTACTATCCAGGCTTTACTGCCATGTAAGAGAATGCTCCAAATGTATATTTTAATAAAATACTTCCTTACTTTCAGGTTTGAGTTACTAGCTGTTAGCATACTCCCGACTCCGGTAGCATGCTTTTTTTACTTGGGCTATTCTTCTCACAATATCTTGCATCCTGCTTCCCAGATAACAAAATTCTTCCACTTTCGTACGTTTACACTAAGTTTTGATTGTTGTTTTTCTTCTTGATCTCTTCCACAAACTATTAACTTGATTTTTAACCATTAATTTTCAAGTTGTATTTCTTCATATTATTGTCCATAAAGTTCAGCATTCTCGTCATATCTTACTTCTTCTCTGCAAGAATTGCTACGCCATCACCAAGGCGAAGAAGGCTGATCTTCCTTGTTGTCCTGTTTTTAATTTTTATTTATTTCAATAATGGCTTTTTCAAGGAACATATCAACCATGGTGGCCTTCAACACATGCATGGGTAAAAATCTTGAGGATGTACATCCTCTTCCACTTAAGAATACCTTAACCGATAGATCACCTAAATAAATAAATCGAATATATAGTTTTCCATGAGGAGCAGGAATATAATTAAAATACACTTATATTATTTTACGGTCGAATCGTGTTTCAGAAAATGACATGGGGAAGGAAGATTTAAAAGCAGCCGACCGTGCACCCAACCTGTGCGCACGAAGGTCAACACCAAATCGATTTCCGAAGGTGCACCACACGGAGGAGGTGGGGCGGGGCGCGTGTTCCCGTCTCCGCAGCAGTCTCGACGACCCCTCAACACGCCCAGCCCGTCCGCCAACCTTTCCATACGCCTACCCTAATCTCCCGCCGACGCTTGCTAATTTCTCCACCCCTCCGACCCATCCACCCGAAACCCCCCCCCAACCAACTAACACCCATCCGGCCTCTCGTTATGCGCCGGCTAAAGGCAAAGCGCGCGCCCGTCCAAATAGGCCTTAACACCGCATGAGCTATACGGGACGAGAGGAGGAGGGATTCACTCGCCCCGGTCAACAACGGACGGCCCTTCCGAAAACCATCAAACGTAATAAGATGAACGTCTGGCGGGGACGAGAGCCACGGCGGGGGGAGTGGGGTAGAGAGGAGTGAATGTCCAGACTACAGATAAAAGGCGAGGGAACATGGCACCACGGCGCAAGATGGAAGTTGACGTGATGGTAGGCGAAGCAACCTTGTAGAATCGTGGCATAGTTGAAGAATAAATAAAAGTGTGGAAAATTACAAAGTGATCATGCATTAAGTAAGATTGGAGTAACGCAAGTGAAGCCCACTTCTTTTTGCGAAAAATGATGCACCAGACATGACTATCTCGCAAAATTTGCCCATAAATCAGATGGATAATTCAGAGCTTATTTGGAATGTATTTCCACGTTGCACTTCATGCACTGCATTTTGTTAAAAATAAATCATGACGCTACCGCGATAATTAATCAATTAATATGTTTGTATGAAACGCATGATGAAAACACGCCTGTTTTCGGGTTATTCTATGCACAAATGCTCAATATGGCAGATTGCGCATTTTAATAGCTTCCGTGCCAATTAGTCTGCCGTGATGGCGGCGAGGTAAAGTCCTCGTCTGCTAACCCGAGGGTCGCGGGTTCGAGTCCTACATGGATGAATGTTTTACCACCAAGGGAGAGGTTGTTTGTGTTAGTCTGTTGTTGATTGTTAAATACCCCGATGTAAAAAGCCATCACTCCACCTAGAATTTGATGAATTTGACCTCATTTTAAAGAAAAAACTCATTTTTCCAATGATATCAAAATATTAACCCCCTGCCGAAGTACTTTTTGAGCAATTTGCCTCCAAATATTCGCTGTTTTACATGGGATAAATTACGGCTGTGCGCTCCAGAGGCAATATATTGGAAAATCATGAATTTATAACCACTAGATTCCGTGAAAAAACTAACAGTAGGTATGTAATTGTAAGGTTTCTCAACTATTTAAAAAATTAATCAACTACTCACCGCAGTCATTTTCACAGATTCTAAAAAAAACAATATGTTGTGAATGCGTTTTCACCGCACGGCGTGAAATAATGAGTCAAGTAGAAGACTTATGTGGATATATTTATTTAATTACTGATAATTTTTGTCATATATACCTAACTATATTTTAACACCATTAATATTAAATTTACTTCATACTTCTCAAAGACGCTGAAATTAAAAAATAAAATTCGAATATGGTCTCCATTATGACTACGGAAATACCTCGCTCAAACTACCTTAAGCAGCTATAAATAAAGCATATGACGACCAGATGGAATACTAACACATGCTTTCGTGTTCTGGACATCATGTAGTTTCAGCTATTGATCTCAGGAAAAATCACGAAAAACACACAATGAGTAGGTGAAATTACCTTTACACCCAACTCGATTTTAACGATTTTTTAGTCAAAGTAGGCGAGGTCTTCCATTATCCAAAGCGCCCCTTACATCCCTCCCACGCTCCCGCTACATGCAGCGCCCTCCTCTTGTGCACTTCAACCCCCTTGCTCTTCCCAGACCACTCCTCACTCGCCCCATTACCCTGACGGGAAAGGGTTCGAGGCGCATGAAAGGGGAGAAGGAGAGGCGAGGATCCGGGGCCCTCTCTCACTACCCGTGGCGTGGATACCCTCCTGCCGTGTCCAACTCGTCGATAGGTAAACACATGTAAGTTCAACCCCCAGACGTCCCCACTTCTCCAGTGCGTCCGCTCAATTTATGGACTCCCCCCCAGAAGGGGCGCAATTGAACGAACTCCCCCTCCTTAAACGCTTCTCACCCCCATTCACGGTAAACACCACAGATAAACCCCTCCATCCTCTTTTCTCCTTCGGTTTTAAACCCCCGTTAAGGTGGTCGGAGCGATTTTTGTTTACGAACAGAATTGCTTGAAACGTTGCACACGTGTACATATTAGTAAGAGATATCTATAAATAAAAATGAAATAATTACATGCAACCGATTTGGTTTCTTATCATCATCATCATTGGTGCATCTGTCCGTAGACAGGTTTCAACGGTAGCGTTGTCTCCACAGCATTCTGTCCTGGGCCTCTCTCTTCATCTCCGCATAACTCCTTCCTTCTTTTACATCCCTCAGCATTCCGTACCTCCTCCTTCCTCTTCCTCTCTTCCCTTCTATTATTATTTTCTGTAGGAAGTTATTCCTTAAAATATGTCCTATCCATTTTGCCTTTCTCTTTTTAATTTCTCTCAGTATACTTCTTTCTTCTCCAATCCTCCTTAGCACTTCTTCATTCGTGATCTTATCTTTCCATCCAATCTTTTCCATTCTTCGCCATCGCCACATTTCAAAGCTTTCTAAGTACTTTTCTTCTCTCTTCTTTAACGTCCACGTTTCGCATCCATACAACACAATGCTCCATATAAAGCATTTTGCAAATCTTTTCCTAATGTCCATCAATTAAATGCTATTTAACACTTCTTGAATGAGAAGAGTAACTTTGTAATCCCCACTTATTCAAAATGCTGAGGAAATTCCATGAAGTCACGCCGGAGACTACGGATTCTATTTCAACACGTAGCCGTATGGTACATGACATACATTTCGAAATACTTCCTTTACATATGCACAGATTTTTTCCTAAACGCGATATAATACGTTTCACGTTGCTATAACGGTTGCTAACAAATAACAAGCTATCATGTAAAGTAAAAAGATGCAGGTACATATTTAGATATAATTTCCGCTTAAATTTCAAATTCCGCGCCGAAAATCCAAGTCATAACAATGTTTTAATTAACACGACAATTTTAAAATATAATTCTAGCATCATTTACATTACTGCATGTATGGTGACTTCCACCATATAAACAGATTTACCTAAGTGAAATGTGGTATAAGAATATTTTTCGACTTAGGTAGGTACTTGAAAAGTTATTAAAATGTGTACCCATTGACTCACGATTACCACTTCAGTCAGCTAACGGTGGTTTGAGCAAGACAACACATTATATAAAATTCAATAATTTGGCCTAATCATACAGAAAAACATCACACCTTTCCTAAGGTACCAAAATATCAGCAACTTTATGTATGTATTTAAAAATTTATAAGTACAAAAGACATAAGTATATTTAGTAAAATAGCTAATAACAGCGTGATGGTGTATTTGGCGGTTAGCGCACATCTAGTGCGGAAATACGTAGCACTCGAAATACTTAATTGCTTATATGTTATTACCAACGACGACATATTAGACCTATGATGGATTACGCCTCGAATATAATCATATTCTGCCAGATCCCCTGATCTAGCGAATGCGAGCCGCCTAAGCCTTTAATGCAAGTACGCCAGTTCGTAAAGCATTGAAACACAAGTCCGAGTGAAACCTATTTGGAAATAGTTCTTCATCCAAAAGGATTTATATATTTTTTATGAATATTATCTCGTTTGGAACGGAAACTGTTGAACTCGGGAACATAAACGATTCCTGGTCACGTGAAACTTAATTAAGCGGACTTAAAACAACACTTAGGTGGGAAATTTTTCATCCTTACAAGCGTTTAATCCAGTAAACTCCTTAATATCCCCATCCGCAGAAAAATCTTTCTTAGAAAAACTTATGATGCCATCAAGACTCAAAAACAGCTGCCGTGAAATTATAAAATTGTTAACGTAGAGACCTGCAATATTTTGTAAAAAAAACTGAAAATACGCAAATGCCGGTAGGTATGCACATTTTGACAAAAAATCTCATCACACTTTTTAAATAAAAAAACACAAAATTATATCTAATGTTATTTCGTTATTGCTTGTGAATTCCATAGACATAACGGACGTATATTAATTTTCCACAAGGCAATAAAAAAATGTCACGTAGTTGTTACCCAAAATTATTTATAGCTATAAAACATTGCTAGTTCCTTGGCACTCAAAGAAGTAATGTCTCGAAGGAAATAATATCTACGAGGAGCTAACAAACGCTGATTTTATCACACAGGAATCCCATCAAAACTATAATAAATAACATGGAATATCATGATATCGGAAGCCGGGTGAAGTAGTATTTCCATCCATCACTGCATAGAGAATCGGATGTTTATTTGAAGGAGGGATTACTTAGAAGAATCACCAGTTTCATGTCAAAATCAAGTAGTGCAATCGATATTTTTTGCGAAAAATCAACAATACTCGTTATTTTAGCTTCCCGGAAGGGAATGGCAGGAATCAATCTGGGCTTTAACGATGGCAAATTATCTATTCCCTAAATAGTGCTCATTTTTTCTCAGCACGACGTGCTGATTCCTCAACTACGACCCCAATCCGACCTTTTTCCCGTCCGTCTTCGCAAACTTTCAGGCATGGGTGCAATTTCAATCTGCCGTCTCCTCCAAACGCCCCACGCCCCCTCCCCCATCCCTCTCTCTCGCTCGAAGGGCTTACGGCCACCTTCCAACGGTAGTCGCTTGACCCTTGCTCACCCCTAAAGGGTTTTATCCCCACCCCCATCTCCTTTGCCTCGCCGAACCACCCTCCTCCACACACTTCCTCCAGCTGCCCACTCCTCCGGTACCTAGTATATACTCACCGATCACGAGCACGTTTACGTACACACGACCGACTAGAGGCGCACCCAGACACTCTCACGGCCCTGGGCGCGAAGGACGAAAGGTAGACGGGCGGCGTCGGCGTTTGAAGACGATGGCGCGGGGCCGGGGAGAAGCGTAGACAGAGAGGGGAAGGCCACACTACAAAGGGACGGCTCCGGTGGTTGCACTGGGACGGTCAGGAGAGTTGGTGCACACTTGGGACAAAAGGGTTGAGGGCACACGCGAGACGTGAAGGCTGACAACACGAGATAAAGAAACTATGTAAGTGTATTAAAAGTTAGATTTTTCTCCTAATAAACTGGTGAGCAGAGTGGCCCATGGCATAGAAAGCATTCCAGCATAACACAAACTTGGACATTAGGAAGAATCTCATTAAAAAATCGATAGCAGAAACGACACATTTACGAATCGTAATGAGTCATGCAATCCAGAAGTCAAAGCATTCTTTCAATGTGCGTAGCAAAAACATTCGATAAATTTACTGTTTTAATAATTGGTGGATTTATTTATTTGGACTGATAGAGTGGAGTTTAATACTTAACGTGGTGGCTAGAATACTGATTTTCGATGGTCCAGGTTTGAATCCCAACGATGGCGGATATTTTTCTGAGGAAGTTCGATCCCTATTTGGATGCAATGTGGAGAGCACTAATAAGTGCAGCACCCTGTCCGTCGGATGAGACGTAAAACTGTGGACCACTAGGGGCCTATCGTTCAGAACAGGCTAATACCGTCGCCGTTTCTCTCCACCCTTCCTCCATTCCCGATAATCCTTCCCTAACCAACCTACCCAACTTTCCTCTAAGGTGCAATTAACCTCAGCGGTCGGACGTCTCCCAAAAGTAACCAACCAATTTAATAATCATGAGGTTCATAAATAATCAAGATGCGTAATGCGTAGATGCGCAATGACCGTTTGGGAGGCTTAATTACTTAGTAAAAGAGTGAAAACACGATGAATGCGATGAATGACGAGTTCATTGATTCATGCTGGCTACTAATAATATTAATAAGTAATTTAATAACTGCAGGCTAATCGGATTGTAATTTTTCTTCAGGGGAATTTAAGGAAAAATTACACGTGCTATGCAAACAATGTTTTTTAAAACCTCGTTAATAACATGTTGCAAGTCCACCGGTCGAATACGTCTCCCGCAACGGCACGTGCCATCCTTTCCCATAAATAAACTAACAACGGCTGTAACCATGGAGCTAATCTTAAAAAAATTCCAAATCGAAAGCTATAAAAAGAAACGCTCAGCTTTCTCGCGCAGTTCAGTCCAACTCTCACTGAATTAAGTGTATTTTATTATATTCAAAATTCGTTAAATAAAATATCCTACCTTAAAGTCAGCATAGATTCCAATGTTTTTCTTAAAATGGCCTGGAATATACTAAAATTCGGTCCTTTTACGAATTTCCCGATTATCAGACCTAGCCCAATGTAATTCTCGTGCCTAAAACTCTTTAATAATGCGTCATCACATCGTTAGAACCGTTTTCATAATAAATATCACTTACACGCATACATAATGATATTTACTCGTTTAATGGTGGGTTTACACTGTCAAGTTACTTCCGCATGTTTCTACAGCAAGAGCTTTCGGGGAATTTTACGATGACGAAAAATGTTTCTCATGTTAGTGCAAAGCCAAATTGGTGTCCGTTCACACCGGAAACAATACGCTTCTGCAAGCAACTTGCCGAAACTTTTAAAAGTTCTTCGAGCGGACTTGAGGAGTCGTTTACACTAGCAATTTACGTTGAAAATCACTTGCAGCAAGTAACTTGCGCAATAAACTTGCCAGTGTAAACACACCTTAAGTTATAGATATATATTTTTTATAAATTTTATCGATCGAAAGGAGAGCGGACCAAACAGCCGAAGCAATGGCTATAGAGAGATAAGTTACCATAGCAATAGTTCATCCCACCTGAATCTAGAGAAAGCCTAAATGCTCGAGCGACTAGTATTAAAACATAATTGGAGCATGCTTCAATATAGCCGCGAAGCTTGTATGATAACAGCATCTCAGCAAAAAAAATTGGAAGTGATGGTAGAGTGGTGTCATCGAAAAAGGATGAAGATTGATTGGATAGAGAGAATCACTATAGAAGAAGTATACACAAGGCTGGAGAGAAATAACACTACGAGGTAGAAGAGATAAACTTAAGAGGGCACAATCCTGGACATAACATCCTCCTACAATCAATAGTTGCGCAACAACAATAGTAGGAACAACGAATGGGAAAAATTACCAAAGAAGACCAAGGATGGAATACGTAGAGGAAATTATGAAGTATATACGTCAAAATATCGAATATGAAAGGATTACTCGGTTAGCAGAAAAGTAGATTAAGTTGAAGGCTGGAGCAAAAAAAACAATCTTTGCATTTATGACACTATATTATGACGTTACCGCAACGTAAAAATCTCTATTTCCACGCCATCGGTGTTTTTGGAGAGAAATGACGGAAATTTTACAAGTAGTCATTACTAGTGGGAATATAAGTAAAGAGGTGAAGAAAACGCTTGTGAAGACAATTCATGTTAGGACTCAAGGAATAAGTAGGGGAGAGAGAAAATGAATTGGGACAGGGAAGGGGGGACACGATATAATTTATTGGATAGTCTTGATCTAATTTTGTTGTAGTCACCAATGGTAGCTGGGAAGGAAAATACCTGCACCTATCCGTTCGACATCATACTTGACATGGTCTCTTCTGTCTGCTCCATGCATCTTGACTCAAGAAAGCGCAGTCTGTTTATTAGCGAATAAGGATACACCAAGCAAAGTTATCGTGCGCAATTTATTCATCAATTATATAAGTAATGCAATAGTTTCTCAAATTTTATTACTATGATGCATTTTTAGATAAATCATTACAGTACTGCGACATTTGCGCCACTAATACGAATGTTTTCGGCGCATTAAATGCACAACTGATCTATTCCATATGGCCGATTGTGTATTTTAGGGTGGTCCCACCACAAATTGACTCAAATGTCATTTGATATTACCTATATATACCCGTAGAATAGATATTCTGGCTACCCATGGAAAAACCTGCCCCTTAAGTGATACGGACAAAAATCATACCTTGCCATGCTATTTTTTTTCGCCTATCGAACTTGAAATTACATGGTTCTATTTGTGAGGATGGACAAAACATGGCTAAAAATATTATTTTTCTACATAATATAAACACATTTTCGGCAAAATACTGTTTATAAGTAGCGACGACTCTTTAGGAATTGAAAAAAAAATTTGCTACCATACTATATTAGTTTTAAAGTAATTAGCAAATGCCAGCTATAATTGAAGTAAAAATGCGGAATTTCAATAGAAATGTCGCTACAGTCCGCTTCAATGGCTGGAAATAAATGTTGATTAAAAATATATTCTTCGAATAATCTGCATATTGTACCTTAGTTTTGTTTTTCAAGAGCTAAGGCATTTCATCAAAGCAAATGTTTTTAAACAAATAAGTCAAAATGGTTGAACTGAGTAATAATTTTGACAAACAACGTTGCGGAGGAACCTCCTTAATATCTTCAATATTCCCCCATGCAATCTTATCTTATGGTTCCATCTATTTTACTCTTTCATCTATGGTCAGGTATAAATACGTAGAATAGGGTAAAAAATATCCTCTGTGAAACCAACCTGAAACTCCTCCGACCTGAACGAAGGCTAGCACTGTAAGGTGCAGAAACGTGGACTCTGAGGACATAAAATGAAAGCAGTTGAAAGATGTTTGAGGCGTCGGCTGGACGGAGAATGGTGAAGGCGAATAAGAAAGGAGAACGAGCGGAGAAATCTTGGCATGGACAGTGAGGTGAGGAGACCGCTGGAGGAAACTATGAATTTGAGGATGAAGTAGGTGATAGAGGCGACAGGATATCCAACCGTAATACAGGATGCCAGGAGAACCGCAATAAGGACGTAGAGGAAGCGGGAAATGGCGAGAAATAGAATACGCTAGAAGGTTGAGATGAAGAGAGTACGCCAAAGGGATGGAATTCGCCATGAAGTATCATTTGAATTAATGAATTTGCACCCAGATCTGCGGGTCAGGTGTGTTAGGCAGGCACAGAGTGTATTCCGCAGTGATTTGAATGAAGAGCGGCATGACGTATGCCTAACATCAGAAAAAATCATGTAATGACGTAAGTTCTCGAGGTTTTAAAAGATTAGTTGGAGTACTTTAATAACTTCATTTGCAAACTACATAGCAACAGCAATTATTATTGCATGACTCTTCAAAAAACCGAAGCCAAAAGTTCCGTTTGAAACGGTTTTGAAGCTCTGGGGATTGCGAGATAATTTCGCGGCCACTACCGGCTAAATTAAGCGGAAGTTAAGGCTATCCATAATCGGACCATTGCTCACACGCATCGGGCGAAGCCGTAGCATGATAATTCAGGAAACAAAAAACGAGCGGCCATATCCGTGGATAGGATGTATTAAACGAATCATAAATCATGAATTAGGTGCGTGGACTTATGATTCCGAGGATGCTGTTTCACGGCAAATCCGGTCCACATGAAATCGTGATCGAAATAAAACTTGAAGCGGTCACTTTTTTTATTTAAATATTCCTAAATCACTTGGTAGGCATTATGTGCAGTAGTTACGTAGTAAATGAGTACAAACAAGGAGAAAGTACAAAGAAACGACACCGTCAATTTACAGAACCACGGATGATGCTAAATTCATGTCGCTCCATTCCTTGTTGTGTACTCTTTTACGATGAGGTTCTACGAATCTTGAAAAGCTAACCGAACTGCACTATAACATTTCTTCAAACTCTCAAACAAAATGACAAAAAATAAAGTTAGAAATGAACCGAGCAAAATTAAACTGACAAATAGAAATTGTTAAAAATATACTTAACTTTCAATCCACGACGAAAGGTGACGACTTAAATAATTCCAATGAAAATCTACGTGCAATTGTTTGGCATTGAAAAGAAATACACTTCTTTAACACCTATAATCCTGGACGAACACCCACCCACCCACACTCTCTTTGGTCTATCAGCAACAGCTGAAGCACATGCAAATCTGCAATTCGACAACGAAACATGAAGCAAGGCTCGTGGAGTTTGCCGATAACAGGCTACACTGCATTGGGTTTCCCTCTAACCACCGCACTCATTTCCGAAGGTTGTGCCTGACGGAGCTGATATGGCACTGGAAAACGGCGGACACCTTCGATAACGTCCAAATAAGGAGGTAATTTATCATAGGATTCCATTCGATTCCCGACGATGGATTAACGTGCGAGACCTGAAATCGGCACGCAATTATCCCAATAACTGCTTGGGATTAAACCAGTGTATCGAATCGGCCAGATAAACAGAACAACCCCCGAGTGAGTTCAGTAATTAGAACTCGGGTAATTTACGGGTAGTTTAGATAGCAAATAAGCCTCGCCAAGAATCGAATGCACAATACTTACGTCAACTCGACATAAATAATAAAATAAAATACATGCATCAATTTCATGAACATTCAGGGTAAATATAGTGGTATATTTTCGAAGGGTAACGCAATAAACCTATACCTAGGCGAAGGCCGTAATTTCTTTTTGGAAAATCTCGATCATTTAAATAGGGGAAGAAAGTTTCTACACCACACACAAGTTATCGTTCCAATGTTTTGACCATGATTTTCATCATTTAGGTACTTGATTTTGTTGCAGCGATCTGCTTTTTAAAAATTACCTTACCTACGTGGCCACTCAAACCCAAGCAGGTTTTTGGCCTTACCAACAACATGCCATATTTGTCCTACATCCATTTTTCAATCGCCTCAACTTTTATGATGTCCCTATTGGTACGGTCTCACCATCAGAGTCTCGGCCTTTCCAACGGTCTTTTGTCATTTGGCTTTCCCTATAAAACCATTTTAAGGATTGAATCTTCTTCACTCCTGCATACGTGTCCAGCCCATCTCAACCTTCTGCATATTGCAAATGCTATGATTCCAGGATCTGTATATACTTCTCTTAATTATTCATTCGTTCTTATTTTCCACAGCCCTCCCTTCATTTATTGGCCAATAGATTATTCAAAAAACATTTGTTATCCAGAGTGATCAATCTCCTTTCTAATTTTATGCACAGAACCCGTACTTCTGATCCGTGGAGTACCACTTTTTTATTACCTTTATTTATTTGTTAACGCTTCCAAAAATGTCAAGGAAAACGTTACTGTTAGAGGAAATATTTACTTTCTCAAAGGACGTCTATGGAAGATTGAATGTTTGAGTACACTTCAAGATTTTAATCAAAATATCGACCTTTTAAAGCGCATTGTTGTGCTCTACGCAAATCATAACAGTAGGTTAATGAATTCTTCTCAGGTTCTCTACTATGGTCAGTCTCTCAATACTGGCCCGACGTTTTGATTCTCGACTCGTGCATCGTCTTCAGGGCTGTTGAGTGTCGTTTCAGGGGTTGTGGTCGCCCTTATATACGGTTCTCGCAGGGATCAGGTGCCCCGTGGTTGGTCAACATGGGAGACGGGAATCTGCGTGTGTGCAATCAACAGCCCTGAGGACGATGCACGAGTAGGGCAGCAAAACATCGGTCAGTATGGAGAGCCTTACCCGTTGAGGAACCCGAGAAGAAATCATAATTTAAGTGCGCCGGGAAAGCACCAACAGTTGGTAGGTTGATTGGGGGCCACCGAAAACCGTGGCAATTTACACCATCAGGGATTGGCGGGAAAAGGAGTACTGGTGGACATAAACGGACGGCATTGGCATTATCCTGCTCACGGAAAGAAGTATTTACGGCGAATTGTATGTGAGAATTAAGTGGCAAAGAATCAATCTAGACATGCCTCTTGATATTTTTCAAATTACCACAACCTGATCTGAGTAAAGAGGCTGTATGGCGGCTGTAATTTGCAGAGCTATTTGGACACCTACATACTAAAGGGATGCACCTTGCACAGGGAAAATATATCGATATTTACAATATATACCGGATTATATAAGAAAATAATATTTCTCGCCCTTCGAAGTCGCAATTTTGCACCCCTGCGGCACGTACTGTAATGGTTAGACATGCTACATTATACACGTACAGGTAAACGTTATATTTGCATAAAAAAGAAAAGGTTTAAGCCCCAAGACCAATCAATTTAGAAAAAAATCCATCTGAAAATATTGGCCCACCCCACCACATACTGATCCATTCAACATGACCAAAGGCGCATTTTAATGGTTTCAATATTCCCCTGTGCAACGGTATCGTATGGTTCCATCTATTTCCTTCTTTAAATCTATGGACGTGAAGCATCCCTCCGCCTATTCCGGCCAAATGCTAGGGGGCATGTGGGAGCGAAGGGTGAGGAAGACGAGACATAGACGTAGAAATATCGAGCGGTGACATTTATTTTTCACGCCCGGCGGCGCGCACACAACCACTCCCGCCCTCCAACGCGACCCCAGTTCGTCCTCCCTCCCTCTCCCGACCTCCCGCTGCCGTTTCGAGAACGATGACTCCCGATTAAACTACGTCGCACACGAGACGACGGATAGATAGACCGGCTCGGCGGTAGGGCCCACGGCGCCGAAATATTGCGGGAGGGGGACACCGTGGGAATAATATTCAGCCCAAGCCGCGCATACACTGGGTCAACCCGGTGGCCCACGGTCTGATTTCTTAAAAACACATCAGTTTATATTTAAAAAATTGATAAAATTTTGTGATAAAACTTTCATCAAATTTTGCCGTCAAAAATTGTCCATTCGTTCACGTGAAAGGTTTTGCAAACTAAATTTGACAAAAAAACCAAAGGAGTCTTGACATCGTATGACACGTTGCATTGAACTAAACGATCGAGTTTCCTTGAAATTACTCTTAAGCCGGTGTTCCTAAGATAAGGGTTTTCTCCACAAGCCTAACCTCAGCGCAAATAAGGTTAACCCGGTGACCCACGGTCTAATTTTGTGGATAATTTTCAGTAATTCATTTTTTTTTAATTTGATCAATATTTGCGTTTACAATTTTCGTTGAATTTTGCAATAAAAAATGGTAGGTTCCTTCGAGTGAACTGTCTCTCATACTGAATTTGATATAAAAATCAAGCAAAGGAGTTCTATTGCCGCATGACGTCGCACTAAAAAATGGTCGAGTATCCTTTAAATTACTCTAAACCCATTCTCCAAAAGTAAACAAATTTGTCAAAATATTTGACAGATTAGTTTCGAATATTGTTTGCAAGGTTGAACTTGAAGAAAATTATCTTATTTCACGACTTTGTTTGATTAATGGTTTGGAATCAAAGCGAATTTTCTTCTAATCTTGCCCACCACGTCACATTTTCAAGTCACGCTTGGACATGTTTTTGACAAAAATTTGGAACATTAGGGAGTTGCGAGTTAATTTTTCAAAAGATTTTCGACTAATTTCGTATCGTGTGAAAGTGCTCAATCAGAGAAATACCTAAATTTCAATCAAAATATTTGGAAAAACTTAAAGGCACTCAAATAATTTCAGCAAAAAATGAATCGTATTTTCCTCATCATTGAGGACATTGCCCTGAGTTCAATAGTATTTGCATAATAATTTATACTACGGGTTTGTCGAAATTTTCCAATACGTTTCCGCTGTGTGTGCATATGATTATATGATCTTGCTCTGGACAGTGCTCTAGTTGACATCATTGACCACCGTTCAGCCAATGGTCCAGTAGGCGTCTTCAGGACTGACGACGAAACTGTTGTAAAGAATTTTTACATCCAGTTGCATCGTACAAATTAATATATCCACGGAAAACATTATCACAAATAAATGTGAAAATTACCACCTCTAGTAGTTTAACCTAGAAGGTATTACTTATTAAGGGAAGTAGGTACCCCTGCCACACACCCCTGAGATGGCTTGCAGGGTATTTTGTAGATGTAGATGTATTTTCACCGTACATCACTCCCCGCCCGGGCGCTTGAGCTCCAAGGCCCTTCATTCCCCTCTTATTCCTCATTCACATAAACGACATTATCTCTAGATTATGCAGTGAAATTAGATTATTTACAGACGATGCTGTTATCTACCGGGAAATTTCCAAAAATGCTTACTTAGGAGCCTCGGACCTCAATAACATTAACTCGAGGTGACATGAGTGGGGCCTCGAACTTAATCATTAGTAAATACACTGAAGTGCACGTCTTACAAAAGAAAACACCAACGCTACATTTAAAAAGTAGGAGTTAACCTAAAGGAGTTACAAAAAGTACAAAAATTAAAGGGTCTCCAATAGCCGTAAACAATTTCGGCTGCAAAAATTGTTTACGGCTATTGGAGACTCCCTTAAATTTTTGTATTTGTCTAGCCGTAAGAGCTCGCCCCATTATTGTTATTCTTAAGGAGTTAGATGAAGTCAAATTAAGTCAAGGAATCAATGTCACATAAAAACAAATTTTGACTTGAGACAGCGTAGGGGAAACCAACACATACGAAACCTTTGCGGACCTGCATTATAGAAACTAGAATTAATCAAGCGAATAGTAGGAAGGTTCTCCGATGACAAGGATAAAAGAGAGATGCTACTTAGCTCTGGTTTGGCCACATCTCGAAAACGCCACGAGCATTTGGGACCCAGCACAGAAAGATTTAGTGTGCGAAGTAAATACAAAGAAAAGTCGAACGAATCGTTAAAAACTGCTACGAACGAATAGAAAGTGCCACACAGCTGATGACAGGATTAGGTTGGAACCTTTCGGAGACTCGGAGGCTACACGCAAGGCATAGATTAGTTTAAAAACTCCAATCAAGGTGAGTTTTAGTGCGACAAGGAGGATATTATTTTCACTCCGCCCTATATCTCTAGAACTGATACGGGAGACAAAATAAAAGAGATACACTGCCGAACTGACAGGTACAAAAATGCCTTCTTTCCACGCACCATTTGTGGTTATAAAAAAACGTGGCACTAACTTAAGATACATCGTTAACACACATATCACCTCTGTCCTCTCCTCCCTCTTTTGTCCTATCCCCCCTTTCTATGGCTGGTGTCCTAACATCCTCTGCCACACGCAACTGCGGCGGCTCCTACGGTAGTATGTAGACGTAGATTCTGTGATGGTGCGATAGGACGTTTTTGTAAGTTCTATCGAATGACTACGGAGGAAAAAGTCAGCGGACGAACAACAACACGACTTTACATAGCGGAGGTGAAAAATGGTGGCAGTATCCAAAGTGAAGTAGGTGGTCATGGAGGGGAAAGCTGATAAGGAAGGGCTCGGCTAAGGAGAAGAGTCAAGGAGGTTAGAAAAGAAATGGAGGCGGCATACCACTTGATTCTTGAAGCCAATCCCGCCATTGCAGTCGGCACAGTTTTGACCTTCCTCTGGATTACGTGTCCCGCGGTCGCTTTCGATTTTCGTCAAATCTAAGTTAAAAACCACAGGCAAGGCGATGTTTTGTGACTGGTTTGGCAACACCGACTCGGCACAAAATCCTTCCCAAGCACCCCTATTCTTGCTTCACTTTCGCCCATGAGAGTTCACGGTCATGTCTACTCCATTTCATTTTAACCTCATTGGAGAAGAGTGGTGAGGACAGCACATGGTAAGCAACGCTGCCAACACAACTGCATTTAACTTTAAAATACGGAAAAGTGTAACCATTGCTTTTCACGACTATGTTTACGATCCGAACAAAGCTTCTTAAAAACATTCTAAAATTATTCGAAACCCATCGGAGAAGCTCATCTAAATAAATGGATTTAACAGGTATACAGTTGATTCGAATAAGAGATTGAGCGTTTTGAAATTGAAAATGAAGGTAACCTTGAGTAACCGTTAAGTCAAACGCTGAGACTTACTCCCCCCATGTAGAACCTTTTGTTTCCAGAAAATATACTCTTCCACAGGAAAGGTTCTCCCACATAAATGCCACCAGATTTCACTACCACAATACAATTCAAGCTTTAGCGACCGGCACATTATTAAGAAGGAGCCAGCAAGATTAAGTATCCCCTCCCAGTCCGTGTTCAAACAGGACTTGAACGGAGAGGAAACCATATCACTTTTGGGATCCTCTGGGATTAGCACTTTAATCCAGAAATTCCAAAATTAAAAGATTGCCACCAGAAAACATACTACAATACACGACGATAATGCTGATGTTAACTAGTATAGCCTGATAGAGGGAGCTTTCCACTCAAAATCCTAACGTTAGCGCAGATCGGAACACGTCCACGCACTTCGTTATACGCCGCTCGGTAGCATTTTTTCGGAACACAATAGTCATCGCCGAATGTTTTCTAAATATTTTTGAAGTGAAAACTTCTCTTGGGAGGGTCTACTCTACGTCTGCTCTCGGCTTGATTTCCATGGGAGTAAATGCAAAAGCGTGACACTCGAAGCGTTAAATTTTAAGCGTTCCGTTCCCACTATCTATAGCACATACGAATATAGTACGGCGAAGAGAAGAGAAAGAGAATGCGCGCCCTATATATATAGTACATACGAATATGTTAGGCTTAGGAGAGTGTGTGGTATAGCTATTGCCACGAAGCAGCAATAGCTATAGCACACATTTTACAAGTTTGCACTTCTATCTACCGTCCCAAGACGGTAACAATTTTTTCAAATTCATTCATACCACATGCTTAAAAGCGGAAAGCTTTGAACCACAAAGTAATTAAAAACTTTACATTATGCACGTATGACACCTTTACTGAAAATCAACACATGAACAACAGTCGCGGTTGGGAACATCGAAGTTCATTTGTTGATTAGGGCACATCGACCCTGTTCCCGATCTGTTTTCGAAGAGTGCCGGGTCTGAAACGAATGAAAAGCAATCCGGCTGCTGTGATGATAAGTGAGCAGCGCACTAGAGCCAATGGAAAGCGCCCACTATTGTCCCGCCGCCTGTATACATTCAGCACAAGCGGTGCGTGACCAGCGAAGGCGGTCACCTGTTGACCGCGACATCTTCATCGCTCCACGGTGACTTACGTCAGCCCCATCCTCGCTGGGGAGATAATAAAGAAGAGACAGAGGAAGAGACTGCGTGACATGAAGAAGGCACGAGGGACGCTGGCTGGGAGAGGAGCGGCGAGGTTGAGTTTGGTCGATGATAAGAAGATAGGAACGGAGATGGGTAGGAGATGGGTCGTCGATGATCTTCCCGACCGAGAAAACAGTCCCAGCACGTGCCCGCTCTCTCAGCGGCTCTCTCCCTCTCTGCCAAAGCCGGCGATGATGCGCCGATAGTACCCGTCGGGACTCAAGGGCGGCGAGCCTCATTACGGTAGTTTGAGATAGATTTTTCCCTAATCATAATGAAGACCATATTATAATTTTATTTTTTTATTTCAGCGTCGGTAATAAGTATGAAGTAAATATTTAAAAAAATAGTCCAAAAATATATTTATATGTATGTGACGAAAATTCTCAGTAATTAAATACATATTACCATACAAGTCTCGAAATTCACTCATATGTTCGCGACGCACGGTGAAATCGCCTTCACCATAGAATGTTTTTTGCGATCCTGTAAAGATGACTGCGGTGAGTAATTGATTAATTTTTATAAATAGTTGAGAAAACATACAAACAACACAACGTTAGTTTTTTGAAGAAATAGAGGTGTAAGAAGTTCCTAATTTTTTCAATAGTATCCATGTGGTGCGCACAGCCGTAATCTATCCCATGTAAAGCAGCTTATATTTTTAGGCAAATTGCTCAAAAAATAGTTCGGCAAGGGTTTAATATTTTGATATCATAGGGTATATGGGAGTTTTTTCTTTAAAATGACGTCAAATTCTTAAAATTCTAGGTAAATTGAAAAACGCTCAAACTACCTTAAACTGCTAGAGGAAGAGCATAAAGAGAGGTTGGTTTATGGAGAGTGGGGCGCACGGAATAACCGGATTCACTCGAGAACACGAGGTAGAGCCGCAGGTAGGTACTCTGTTCGGCCCCGCACCGTGATTCCCCAGCGAACGATGACAAGGTGCATGGAGGGGGTCATGGTACTACTCATAACACAAGTTAGGTTGTTGCGCATCGCTTGGGTCGAAAGCTGTGACGCAGTTTGGATTATATCCAGCGCAAGCAAGGCACTGAGTGTATTGTGCATTTGATACTTGTGTAGTATTGGAATACAATAGCAACGCGAGGAAACATGCAGTGGAAGAGAATATTTTAGATATCCCATTGATGCATCTACACAAGCGAAGCGGGTCCAGGCTTGCCGGAGACAAGTCGAATTAAATGTTGAAAATGGTAATATTTTGAAAAATCATTTGTAAATAAGTTATTGCTTGGGTTATTTCTGCTGTAAACAAGATTATTTCCTCAAACTACACATTCACTAATTACAACCGATCACTTATGTACTTAAGGGTAAAACTATCTACTTGACTCCATTCTGTTGTTATTAAAAACTGAATTATCGGAGCTTTTGTCCATTTATTCCTATGCTAATTCTCGAGTCGTCGGCTACTCGTGTCATCCAGATGACGTCGTGTGCAGAACGGACTCATTTTGGTCACGGAAACGTCATGCATTGTATTAGCAGTGCCATGGAGAGCCCGTGGGGTTAACAGTCACTTGATGAAGTACCCTGACAAACTACGCTAGCGGTTCATGCAGGTCGGCGCTGGAAGCTCGAAATGCGTTGGCTATCCTGGGCCGTCTCTGGCGACTATGAGATAATTCTACACTATTTACTCATTTTTATTATCCAATGGCCAAAATCTGAAAATGAGCCTATCCAAACCAATCAAAAAATCAAAAACCACTTCTCAACAACCAATATTTGCAGAAACACTAACCACCACGACATTTTAATCCATCCGCATAATTTATCGAACAAACAAAATGCAATGCTGCGCGTAATGAATGGCGACCACGACCTTCTTTCACTCAGGAGGTTCAAGTGACCAACATTGAAAAAAAAATTCGTAAGAATGCAGGATAAAAAAACAACCGAGGAAAATAATAAAATATACTGCGACGACGAATTCAATGCGCCATTCTGATAAGTATAAAAAACGACCCTTATCCGGAGAAAATAATGCAATTTCCCAGATCTGGGTCGATCCTATCGTATTTCAGGATCCCTGCGAGCAAAAAAAACGAAAAAAAAACAAACTCTAGAGCGAAACGCCTTTCTTGCGCTATCTCTGAAAAGTCACCTAAGGAATCCGACCCAAGGACCTTGCACCAGCGTTTCCCAGAATTTTCTCTTCTTTCTAGTCTCTCGCTCTCTCATCCCTGCAATACTCTTTTGGATCGAAAGGTGGCATTTCTCGCCGGATCCCTTCATGAATCGCTTGGAAAACCAAATTTAAAAACAGCGTTGGGTCCGTATGTCCACGACGACTCGAACGCTGTCCACATTACGCCTGTCGTATGCGTTGAGTTACCTAACTGTTTAGGGCAGTACACTTTCCGAGGCGCAGTTTTGTGAGCTTGCGCATTCATTTATACTGTCACGCCCAGCTCCGTGAGTTATACGTAGGTTGGTTGGTTAACTATTTAAGGTGGCGACTGACGGCTGAGGTCATTTGCGAAGAGGAGGATAGACAGATAGGTGGATTGGTTTACAAAATTGGAAAGAAAAGGGTTTAGAATATTTAGTATTTTTATTCAAAGGGTGGATGCCCTTTAGCTAAGATATTTAAAATAGACGATGGTTCAGAAATATATGCATTAAATCAAGCATAACAACAGTGAAATGAGGCATGTTATCTAAACATAGAGAAAAAAATAAAAGGTACCAACATGTAACACCAAATAAACTGCTGTATATACCAATATTAAGGTAAAGAGATACATACATAAGCAAACCCTTTCAGTACGTTTTCATTGAAGATAATCATACAGTAAAACAATGAAAACACATTCGGGAAAATAGTTATTAAATACAAATGCAGATTCAATACAAAAATAGAGAATTGAAAAATAGTGGCTTGATATGGTGTAATTGCTACGGTATAAATTGTGGCCAAATATTTTTTTAATAGTGGAAAGACACAGAAAATAGATGTACGAGTATGTACCTACAATTATTTCCATCTCTCACAACACACGTACAGTTTATCAGTTGTTTGACATGGGATACATTACGGCTAAGCTCCAGAGGGAGAATATTGAAAAAAAAAAGGAATTTATAACGTCTAGATATCGTCGAATACTAAACGAGTGTATAGTCCGTCCAAGATAATAGCGCAGTTGAAATATACTGATTTGGCATGGATTGAATTGAAAAGTAAACTTTTTTTTCACGATCGTATGATTTAAACAAAGGTCACCATCATGGATTCTTCGGTCACGTGACTCCCTTCACCAATCGGCATTGGGCGTGTTTACGAATTGGCAGCATTGCTGTCTACTGCGCTATTATCTTGGACGCACTCTAGTTCTTATGCATTATCAACTATTTTTAAAAATTAATCACTGACCGCAGTAATGTTTACAGAACAACCTGTTGTTAAGGCGTTTTCACCGTACGGCGTGAAAATATGAATAAAGTTAGAGACTTATGTAGATATATTTATTTAAGGTAGTTTGAGCGAGATAGTTCCTTAGTCGTAATACCTACCATATCCGAATTTTATTTTTTAATATAAGCGTCTGTAAGAAGTATGAAGTAAATATTGTAATATTAATGGTCCAAAAATATAGTTATACATGCCCAAAATTCTCAGTAATTAAATAAATATATCTACTTAAGTCTTTAACTTGATTCATTTTTCCACGTCGTACGGCTAAAAATCCTTCAAAACAGAAGGTTTATTGCGATTCTGTGAACATTAATGCTGGGAGTAATAGATTCATTATTATTAATAGTTGAGAAAACATACAAACTACACACAGCTTGTTTTTTGTCGAAATCTAGGTGTCATAAATTCCTATTTTTTTCAATATTCTCCCTCTGGAGCGCACAGCCGTAATCTATCCCATGCAAAACAGCTTATATTTGTAGGCAAATTCCTCGTAACGTAGTTCGGTAAGGGGTTAATATTTTGATTTATTTGGAAAGATGGGAGTTTTTTCCATAAAATTCAACAAATTCTAGGTGAATTGATTTATCGCTCAAACTATCTTAATTACTGAGCATACAGAAGTATATTTTTTTAACTTGAAACCTAGATTCCCAAAAAAATAAGCTTCGACCCACACGATATTTGCTCTCAACGGCCTAAACAAAGAAGTACTTAGTGGTTGCAAATCAATGAAGACTGCTGACGGTTAACATCTGCATTGTTTTCCACTCTTTACCATAGATATACAAGTTTGTACTCATTGTCCCTGTTGAAAAATGCAAGTATGTTTTCAGGAAAGTAATTACTGATGAAGAACAAGATAATTTTAATCGAGGGGAGGAGAGTATAATGTGTCATGTCTCCCCTAAAAAAATAAGGCGAGTCCTTATAGGGGGAGTGGCATTTATCATCATATAAATAAATTACTCCTGAGAGTTTAATCAGCGAAACGCTGAGACGATGATCACTTCAAGAATCGAAAGAGGGTAGGAGTGAGTGGTGGACAAAGTGACGAAGGCTTGAATCGGAGCATCTGCGGTCGATCACAAAAAGCAGAGAGACGCATACGGCTTTTTTGCATTAGGCGGCAAGCAGAGTAACTCATGCCATGTAGCTGACAGTTGCTGGAGTAAAATGTGACGAGCAGCTAACACTTCAGCAGGCAGCGCAGCTGTTTCCAGGGAATGTTGATGGAACACGTGACAGGTTTTTAGCCGCCTTTTTAGCGCATCGACGAATTGTTATGTACTCAGCGATAAGATGCCACCGAGTGCTGACCTTTTATCGTTAGTTCTATTTATAAACAACGAAGGCAAAGGGCCAGAAAATGTCATCTTCATCCAATTCTGGCAGCAAGGAAGAAGTTGGGACTTCACTATACTCTATTTGATGAACTTTGCACGGATGATTATACATTTTTAACTGCTTTAGAATGCGGAAGACCTCCTTTTTCGAACTACAAACTTAATTTTATGAAGGAAAGCATATACATGGCACTGATACCAAGTTTAAGTGTGTACGGTAGCGGTAATGGCAACCAGTAACGCAATTAACCACCCTAATTAGATAAGTATCATATAAAGCAATGCCCAGCAACCGAGCTGCTCGGCTAAAAGCTGAGCTACAGCCCTCCGCTCAGTCGAGCGGGTAGGTGGCTGATTTTGTCAGCCGTGCAGCTGATTGATTAGCTGCTCTGATAGCTGCCTAGTCTAATGGCTCCAATTTGTTCCAATGCCCCTCAACGAGTGTCTCTGCTAGCTGCTCTGCGTAGTTACTCTGCTAGTCGCCTAATGCAATAGAGGGCTGAGGAAACCGCGTATATTTGGCGCGAAGCGAAGAGGAGTGCAACGCCGACTGCAAGACAAACGGAAGGACAGACTACAGTCGGGAGACTGACGCGACAAAGCGCAAGACAGTGGGGCGGTGGAGGAACTTTAAAGAGGAAAATCATCCCCCCCTAAATCTCAGTAGCTTTACGGAGTTTACCCTTCACTTTCCATGTTGTCCACCATCCCTCTCGTCCCGAAGAGCAATAAAAAAACCCTCACGCCATCCCTACCAAATCCCCCTCTATCCCAAAGCACGGAATACGAAGAAGAAAAATATCTCACTATCGCGTAGGCTAATCTGAGATTCGTTGAACTCAAGAAGTAAAACCCCTGATAAGTGATAATCACATTTTAAGAAAAATTGGAAGATAAGACCACAATGCTAGTAATACAAGCCTGGAAATAAGGAAGTACTTCATTAAAATGTATATTTCGAGCCTCTTAGATGGCAGTGAAGCCCAGACAATGAAAGCTGCAGAGAGAAAATATTATAAGCAATGTAGATATGAGATTAACGAAGAATGAAGATCAAATGAACGGAGAGAATCACCAACGAGGAAGTCCTACGAAGAGGTTGAGAGAAAAGAAGAAGATAAAATAAAAACACAGATAAGAAGAAGAAACAAACATATAGGGGACATTAGCCTGTATAAAATAATCATGGATGAGAAATAAAGGGAAAAATTACGGAGGACGACCAGGAATGGAATGCATAAGCCTAATTAATAAGGACGTCAAATTGAATAATAAGGGATGCTACAAGACCAAAGATTATGAAATTCCAGGATTTATCCACATTTTCCATGCCAAAATTTTCATTTATCATGGTGAAAATATCCGTAGAAGGCGCAAGAATAAGAGCACCACGCATTACCGTCTGTACTATGGAGAAATAAAGTTTCCCATCAAACGGGAGCACCACCTCTATCGCCCCGAAGGAGATCGGCCTTTTTTCAGATGCCATATTATTCTCAGGGTTCGGCTACCATGAATGCCACGTATTAATTGTTCAAAATCTGAGGAGAAATAAAATATTCCATCTTCCACAGTGCAAATAATAGGACCTGAAAAGAATAGGCCACCTCCATCATGCTCTAGTGTACAACGTGCAATACTAGAAAATGACGTAGAACGCCGAAACCGATTGTAGTGGAACGTAATAAAAAGTACAAAGTGTTTTTAATCACCATGAAACTGATGAACTTCCACAAAATTAATTCACCGCCCATCAACTTTAATAGGATATGAAAGCTAGCTTTAGGGGCATAATTACTTGCTAAAATCCAAATATGTAATATATCTACTGGCAAGGCATTCCAATGCCTATCCAAATACAACACAAATGTACAACACAAAGTGCCTAAAATGGCACTCGTGAGTTATTGAAAAACCTTCGGATTGTGACTACAGATGATGATGGATAACCGCAAGCGAAAATAACACCTTATCTCCGAGTTCCGTCCATTTAATCCTTTGAGAACTCACATCTCGTCCGTATGCGATAGTTATACCATAGGGAATATAAATTGGGTGCACAGCACGCGATACTTCATCGAAACCATGCGGCAAGCCGTCATTTTCGAAGTCGATAGCTACCACGGCGTTCCGATAATTGACCCCATAATCATTGACTTCACCTGATTTTTCACTCATTCATATTTGTAAGCTCGAGCGGTAGTATCTACCAAATTTTATCCGGGACACTATATTTACGGTTGTGCTAAAAGAAAATAGGATTACTATTTAGAAAGCACTACCTGAAAATATATGTGTGAAGTGCTTCACTATATTTCACAGAATAATAGAAGATGAGAACACCATATGAAGCATGAAGGCCACACTTCTAGGCATTAAGAATTTGTAATGAACATAATGGATGAGAAAATAGAATGGAAAATGTTTTTGATATTGAATTAATTTAAACTTGAGTCGTTCAGTGAATGCCAGAGTGATCACATATTTTCCATTATCGGTATAATATTTTGTTAAATTAAGGTTATTCAACATTGAGGAACTGTAAGGAAAAGGAAATGTGCAAACCATATGGAGCACTATCAGGACAAGACAATGTCCAGAAGGATAGGGTGCACTGAGACCCAACGAATTTGTAAGGAACACAATTGAAGGGAAAGCCCGTCGAAGAAGACCGAGGAAAAAATAAATAGTCTAGCTAAAACGGAATGAAACAAAATAGCTACAAGGGCTTTTAGGAGTTAGCAAGGAAAAGGATATAAATGGAGGTTGCAGTCAACAAATCATAGGTTTGAATCTGTAATTATTACGTCCAATTTCCCCGTACCAGGCAGAATGGCAGAAAAGTCTAATTCCCAATCATAAGAAAATTCTTCTTACAGCTCTTTAATGAAAGAAAATAGTCAATTTTCCACAATATAAACTTTAATGCGACCGGTTAATTTCACTACATCATCATCAGGTGGACGCAATCAAGTATATATATAGTGGAAAATTACCAATTTTCTTTAATTATGATATTCCACCAAATAAGGCCTAAAACGACCCTTTTTATTTCTACAGCTCCTTTATTTCTACACATCGACGCTAGCACGTCCAACCATACGCCACGAGGGCACGCAAGAAGGCGCTATTTTTCCTTCTCCCCAGTCGGCGAAGCAATCTATGCGATTCTGGTCGAGGGGACGACACTTCAGATTCAGCGTGGAAGTAGTAATCGGTTTCGGATGAAAGAGGAAGGAAAGTTACGGCCGAAGAGGAGAATCCAAAGTCCAATGACTCAGCCGAGAATCGAAACGGAACATTCAGGCGCCATCCGCAGGTATTCCGAGGGTTGAGCTAATCCCGAGATTAGGGGTGAATTATGAGCGCGGATACGGGGAAGACGGGGGATGGCTTTTTACACTGAGCATGGTAATGGCTTCTAAGGGGCTAGTCTGTAACTTTTGTCACTCGTCGACAAACGGCAAATGTCTCCCCTGAGGCGTAATCAACATTGGCGAAACTTTAAACCTCTTCTTTATCGACGATCCACAATTTTGGCCACGTCAAATAGGAAACGCTTGATCTAGGTGAGCGGTATCACGTAAAAATAGGAGATCAAATTCGCTAATGATTGGCGCTCCGAAAATTGAAATGTTTCGCAATCAAAGCAAGCGCATACTGGTCGAAGACAGAGCCAAATCTGTCGGCCATGTCGGTTTCGTTGAAGTATCGCATGCTACACACCCACTTGATATTTTCCGTGTTATAATCATCATATGCGGACAGGATGTGATAACTCAGCAATACTGAATGAACAAAACCATATAATAACATAGTTATTTTCGCTAATAATAATCATTAGGACATCTCGAGAATCAACCCCTAGAGATACGATGGACCTTTCCTGCACGTCCTTGCTATTAAGGTTGCTGGAAAGGTAATAGTGGGTCAATGAGTGCTAATTTTAATAGTTTTTAATAAAATCGAAAAAAATTCTTGAACCACATTTCATTTACGTGCATCTGTTTATGCGTTGGTACTCACCATGCAGGCAGTAATGGAAATGATTATTATATTAAATTAATTATATTTAATTTGTTTGCTTTAATTGAAGCAATGACCACCACTGAGTTTTCACCACCGTATTCGAAAGAAGACGAAATTATATTGAAATATGTTTTTTTTAATATTGGACTCATGGACACCTTGATATTTGAAAGCAACAATTATAGTAATAAGAAATGTATTAATTCGCGTTTAGAAGAAAACCTGAACTGAAATATATGTCATGTTCCATAAGGCTACGTGTTAAAATAGTATTAAAGTGCCAAAATACCAAATCGGTATACCTACCTTTTTTACTTTTATCTGTGTCACTAATGAGAACAAGTATGCAAAGTTTCACGGAAATCTGTACATAAACAAAAATCGCTCAGAGCACATAAATGTCCCAAAACGCGAGCGTTCACCATTGTGAACTGTCACCAAAGTTATAACTATGCTCTGACGTCCCCACACGAAGTCTCCCTCTGCTATTTCCTTCACTAAGTTTTTAGTTCCATGTGGACTGCAATATATAAATGCACCCACTGTATAATTCATAATAAATCTAATCACTCCCCTGATACAAGTATTGCGCTACCTACAATGACATGGCATGGATATGAGACTGTCTTAGCTGATATAATCTTATATAAGAAGATAATAAAAAATGAGATCTTAGCTGCTCCGGACGTAGTTTCCCTGATATAGGTACTACCAAATTCATCGCAGGAGTTCAACTCATAAAAGTTATGTTCCTGACAGACTGCGGAAACCAATAAAATACGAAAAACTTCGAAAATTCCGGGTTATTTTATTAAGATCAAAACTTCTGGTGAAATGATATGAAAGCGAGTGGAGAATTTAGCCGTTGAATGAATGGCCCAGAGATCGTTTACGAGTACAAACTCTTTGGAAACTCGAAGCTGAGCCTTTTTTCTGGGCTTCTCAGACCACAGGCACCATGGGGTTAGGATTTGACCCATGAAAAGTGAATTTTACACGCCGCTGGGGTTAGCACAAGGTGCACTCCACACTCTACCACGCAACCCCCCTATGGGTTAGAGACTGCGGCTTTATTTTTTTACACACAGCGCGGTCTGTTCACTAGAGCACGAAACCACCACATGGGTCATTACGACACGTACCCGCATCAATACACCCTGAAGAAATCGATCGAAGAAAAGAGTCATTGAGCGAGGATGGTTGACACCAATTAGACATCATCGACGGCGCAGGAAATGGGGAAAAAACTATCAGATAAACCCTCCACCTGAGTATTTTTAAGGGAATATGATGAATGGGGTGAACGGAAGAGGGGCGATTAAAAATGCAACCGAATCCTGGGAGACATAACGGAAAACCACACAGGGACTCTCTCCCCAGAGCCGGCAAGGGAGATGTAAAGGAGCGTTCATATTTAAAAATATATATAAACCCCGATGCAAGGAAGATACCACAAGCAGAAAGACACCGTGGGAAAGGAAAGAGCATTCTAAAATAATGATAAAGAACTCCATAGTTTTTCACATCATAGGTTAAAAAAATCTTTTTCCTTTGCAGGAAGCGTGGGAGAACGAAATATGGCACTCGAAAGGAAATATGAAATCCCTCGCAGCCGGAAAGGAATAAAAAGGAAAAGATTGGGGTGACACGGCTTTTGCAAAAAAAAGATAATGGATCTAAACTTGAAAGAGAAAGATGTTTAAAGGAAAGATTGAGGGGACTGATTGACGAGAGTAATTAGTGGTGTGAGAGAAAGACAGAAAAAATACAGAAAGGTAGAGAGAGAGCTTTTCAGGATTGTTCCTCCGGGATATTTGAAATGCATTCGATGCAGGAGTTCAAAGTGAGGCGGGCGAGTCATCTGATTAAGGGCAGTGTAGGGGTGGAGGGCGGGGGGACTTTTAATTCCTTTTCCGGTACTCTCAGCGCTGCACTGGTGCTCCTGCGGTGCTTTTGCGAGCGGCCGGGACCGCTTCCGGTGGAATAAAAGGCGGCTTTGAGAAGAGAGGCGGCCGATTCAAGTCCCTGATTCAAAACAGTAACAAAAGAGCGAAAGAACGTACTCGTCCGACAAGACTTACGCCGAAGTTTGTCGATTCTTATTTTCCACGTGTGTAACAATGAGAATAATGAACAAAAACTAAATACCACGAACAATCATTCAATCATCGTAGACTCTGCGTGTAAAAATAAAAACTTGTACGCCACCAAGTTTAAGTGCCCTTCCTTGATCTTCCCGTAACATCAACCCCGAGTAGGTTTTTAAATTCCAGCTTCCGACAGCCCAGGGATTTATTTTCTACAGAATGTCGGCCATATTTAATTCCCTTACACCTAAGTACATATCTTTGGCTTGATCGTCATTAAACTGCTCGATGTGGGAAGGAAGAGGTACAACGGACATCAAGCGAGGAACATCTCAAGCCAAGAAAGCATTCATGATTAATAAACATTTTCTGGGTCCAAAGAAAGTTGGATTACCAATTAAGAAGCAGTACCTGATAAGATTCTTGCGGAACATAGCGCTTTAAGGCTCAGAGACATGGACCATTGGAGAGCTAAAAAGATGAGAATAAACGCTTCCGAAACCTGGTCAGGGTCGCTAAAGACCAAAGATAATGAAATTCCAGGACTTTTCCAGGCCCAAATTTTCAATTTTCCAGGAGAAAATATCCGCTCTTGCGTATTTTAAAGATGGCGCAAGAATAGGACAACACATTAACGCATGCACTACGTGGGAACAAGGTTTCTCAAAAAAAAACAGAACACAATCACTGTTGCTCTGGAGGGAAATCGGCTCCCTTTTTGATGGCACATTATTCTTAGGTGTCAGTACGTTAAGCCACAAATTACAGAAACATGCATTCCATCTTCCTCAAAATGATTGTAAATAATGGGACCTGAAAGTTTATTTTAGGGGCATAATAAATTGTTGAACAACAAATAAAAGCTCCAATGCCTCATTCAGACAAGGTATCAAAGACCATTAGTACACATACTAACAGACGGTGCCTAACATGGTACACTGTACCATGTTAGGCACTGTCTTGATTGTTTTTGGTACAGCTCACTTGTTAAAAACAATCATATTTTCACTTGGCAAAGCATATTTCCAGGCTGATTTCTCATTTCCCATGACTTTTCCAGGTTTTCCAGACTCATTTTAAAATTCCACGACTTTCCCAGGTATTCCAGGTTTTTCAGGCCTGTGGCAACCCTGCTGGTGCTGGAGGCGGATAATGAAGATCAAATGGACGCATAGGATCAGAAACGAGGAATAACAGAGAAGAACATAAGGAGAGAACACCATATAAAGCACTATCAGGAATACAAGGTCCAGATGTATACGCCACGCTTTGAGAAACAACGAATTTGTGGGGAACATAATGGATGGGAAAATAGAGGGCAAAGCCCCACCGAAAGGATAGGATGGAAGACTGCAGTTAACTAATCTTTGGACTGAATTATTGATGAGTGAACAAGAAATCAGGAGCTTCGTAGTTTTCTTAAACAAATAAATTGATTTAAACTTTAAGGGAGGAGGCCACCTTCAAAAACATGGCTACAACTTATTCGCAGTCAACTTTTTTCAAGATTCTTGAAATGCGCAGCCTAATCACTGAGATGTGATCACGGAAGGCACTCCGATATCCCCGTACTGAATACAGCACAAACATTCCAATGCCTACGTATGGCCAATCTCTCTCTACTCAAGCAACACTGCAGCCTGTAAAAGAAACGCCTAGTACATCGAGTTTAAGATGCTACTTCTTCAAGTTGAGTTAACCAATTTTAATGGAATAAATGCATATGCTACAACTTTCCTTCGTGAGCGACCGATGGGCACAGTCGTTTTCCTCTACTGACTTCGAAACAAACTAATCGATTGAAATTTGAGTTACAACTTTCTCACCGCAAGGATTATATGAATACGAATATGCATAAAAATACTAAAACATAAGATTATCATAAATATCGATAGTTATTTATCTTCAGTACCTTTAGTACCAAACTATTGCATCAAAACAACGATGGATAAACGCGACCTGTGACGTACTACCTACACGTCAATCCGTCCATTAAAATGCATAAGACGAAAAAAATTACCATTTTTTTATTTTTTCTCATTTAATCGGATAAAAGAGAAGGGGGGCAGAAGGTAAGGGGAGTATCAGGGGCATAAAAAATCCACTCCGGTTCATTTGTCGCTCCGTGACTCGGAAATCTTTTTCTCCAGGGGCGGAGGCAGGGTGATAGGGGAGGAGAGAGTGGGAGGAGGAGTTGAGGGGTGGTGAGCTGAAAAAGGGTGAGGGCTGATGGAGAGGGAGGATGAGAATCCGATGGGAGAAGATAAGGCCAGTGAGGGAAGCGGTATAAGGCCAGCCGGGTGCAACAGTCCGCGATGACACACGCTCCCGGGCTTGTACGAGACTCCGAGAAGAGTATATGGCCGAGTCGGGGGCAAGAAGAAGACGCAGCGGACGATAAGAACGAAGGAATACACGTGTTCTTACGTGAACGGCGGGGAGCAGATAGAGGCGAAAACGATGCCAACGAGGCGCAGGGATAGATAACCCGGGGAGGTCGAGAGAAAGATCTCACCGCCAAAGTGCCTCAGCGCCGGAATGTTAACACAAGAGAGGTCTATGCACATGGGATTCGGTGATTTCCCAGCGTATGATAGGAGAGAGGTCGTCTTCACGGGTCTCCCCGTTCCGAAGGCTGACTTAACCATTGGAAGGTCGACAGCTAATCATATCGTTTGATGAAAGACTTTACCATGTATACCAGAGGAAAGAAAAAAAAGGACTAATCACAAGAAGTGTAAATTGATTGATGCGCAAATGCACCACTACACAGACTATGCATTGCATAGTATAATTTTGAAGTGCCTTAAATTTACGCGACAAGGGATAGATAAGATTTAGGGGATAACTTATCTAGGACAGCGGTTCCCAACCTTTTTTAACACTTCAATCCGTACCAAAAAACAACTTTCCTAAAACTGCAGCCCTTTAACTCAAGCAAGCATCTTCGTCACTTACACTATGACTGCTTCTACCCACTTATTTCGGACAATATTTAACTTTTTTCGCGCATAGCTAAACCGCCAAGCAGTTACCCGTAAGGTAACGCACATCACATGTTGGGAACCACTGATCTAGGACATTGTGCAAGTCCACCCAGCCGCTGTCGTGGAAGTAGCAATATTTAATCAAGACGGCTACAGAGAGATGTGATCGCCACTGTTTTGGTTCCACATGCAAAGTGTCCGGGTTCGAATTCCGACATAGAAGGAAATTTTTCAGTGGATTCCCAAATCTTACACGGGAGAGACCATAAGCGCAGCACTCCGTCGGATCGGTAGTTTACGCGAGATTTTTCTAAGGTTGTAATAGAGACCGTATTCGTATTTTAATTTAAAAGTGAAGCAATGGTAAGAAGCATGAAGTAATGCAGTTATATTAAAAACCCTGACACTTTGTTTCACTGACATGACATCTAAGTAATTCTTGTTTCACGCCGTGCGCTGGGAACGCCTTCACAACCAAAGGTTTTTTCAATGCAATTTTATATAAATTAAAATGAGAGTATTAAATTTATTTTTGAAATAATTGAAGAAATACACCAAGTACACGCCGTTACCTTTCCGTCACGATCTGTCCGTCAACAATTGCCAATTTTGCTAAACAATGTCTCTCTGGAGAGCAAATCCGTATATTCCCGTACAAAAAAGCTTATTTTTTCTGGAAAATATCTCGAAAATTAGTGCGAAGGGTGACTGCTGCATTGGTATCATTAGAAAGATGGGATATCATTTTTTTTAATGAGGCCAGGTGCAATTAATTTCATACGCAGTAATAACTACTTTAAACCGCGTAGAGCGGTCCACATTTAGTTGGCAACATGGGCCATATTGAGAGCGCTGTTGCCAAAAATACAATCCGTATGGTCACCCCTACGCCACGCAGGCAGCCATTTTCAACACCGCGCTAACTATAATTCAGCTAATTCAGGGTATATAATTTGCATATTAGAAGACCCATAGATTTGCAGTTAGTACCTATACTGAACAGCAGGATGTTAATTTCCCTGATGCTATAGGCAACATTGCACCTACGGCCTTACGGTGGATTTGCACGGTAAGAGAATCTCCATAAGACTCTATACAGTCAAGTAAATGTGAAACGCCCTATTGACTATTTTCCGCCTTTCGTTAATATTAGACCATCGCCGACATCACGTCTCTACTCATACTAACTCCATTCCCAAATAGCCCTTACCTTTACCAACCTACCCTCATAAACTATGTGGCGCAAGTGACCTCAGCCCTCCCAAAATAACCAACCATTGGAACCCACGGATTACCATGCAGTGGATATCAACAAACAGGCCACCACGGTCGACACCCATACTGAAGACATGCGCGGAGAGACGGAGATGATACTAATTTCCTTTTCCGCCGCGGAGCAACACTCTACCACACTCCCAAGTACGTCACCCGAGCGAGCCACGACAGTCGTCTACCTACACACACGTGCCAACCAGCCGCTGCAGTTGAAATCCCTAATCGAGATTCAATGTAGGTGCGACGCCGGGTTGTTCCCTCACGAGACGAATACGGGTGGGAAGTGGGTGGGGGGGTGGGACGGGGGCGGAGGAGGTAAAGTGGAGAGGTGGCGAGGGAGGAATGGAAGGTAAAGGGGATAAAGAACCTTGAGAGAGAGAGAGAGAGAGAGAGACCAGGGTGGCGGGGGAGAGAAAATTATCGGTGCATCAAGCCCGCTAGATCACACGGCCACCCCCCCCCTACCCTCTTACGCATGCGCCTCGGACCACCCTCCCGTTTGAAGGGGCGGCGTTCTTCTCAGGGGTCGATGGCACCTGAGCCTCCTCGTCCCTTCCTTACTTCGCCACCCTCAACCCACCCCACCAGACACACACACACAACACATCCCGGCTCACCTTCACGGCCACATCCCCTCCCCGCCCCCTTCCCGGGAATCTCCGAAAGATCCTTCGGCAAACCTCATTACAGTCAGGTCTCACCTGAATAACCGTCCCTCCCCCACATCTAACGCGAATCATAATTATTCGATAGTTATTTCATATTTATATGAATTTGACAAAAACTCCCTCAACCATACCACCTATGATGTCATTTATTAGTTTATTTTACCTAGGCCAGATAGTACACAAAATTGTCCCCTCTTCCCCCAGCCCGGGGTTCGTACAAACATATAAATATTTTTAAATCACAGTTTTGCATAAATTATGAGCACGATATTTCTAGCAGCATTGCCAGTTTTTTTTATAAAAAATGGGCAGTGAAAATTTAACGAATAAATACTCTTTGTCAGTGCATGTATAGAAATGAGAGACTAATAAAACTTTTTTTGTCCTTATAAGTCATATTACTACAGTGAATTTTGATCGTACATGTATCCTTATGGCACAAGACATATACTTATTTCGTAATAATTCGATTAAATGCATGCCTAAATATTTTCTTCTAAACGCGAAACATACTTTTCTTACTAAAATAATAGAGGCTAAGAAATACCAAGGTGTCACATCGAGTCCAATATTCGAAAAAAATATATATATTTCAATATAGTAACGTCAAAATTTCAAATACCGCGCCGCAAACTCTAGTCAACACAAGCTATCAAATTAAGGATAAAACATAAAAATTTATTTCTCGTATCATTTCCATTACAACATGTGTGGTTCCAGCGCATAAGCAGATGCACTCAAATGAAATGTGATCCAAGAATTTTTTTTTAGACTTGTTAAAAAAATATTAAAATGTGCACTCAATGATTTACGATTATTGTTCCAGCCACCTTCAGAACTAGAGCATGACAAATCGAACTACTGATCGTTGACTCACCTTAAAACTGTTGAAATCTGTTGGGCGTACCATACTCTGTTAAAATCTTAAAACTGTTGAAAGTTATAATCTAAGCCCGTGATCTTTACGTATAATCAGGAAAAACACGCATTACCTCGTAGTTCTATGGCAACATGGTGCCAAAGTGATATTTTCAAATGTTTCTTTCCGTCACGTCTCGTAACTGCTAAACTAAGAGTCTGATCTCGAATCCGTTGGGCGGCTTTTTCAGATCTCATAAAGTCCTAACATTTATGCCAATCATTTCTCTCTAACACTAATAGTTCGCTGGAAACATGGCGCCAGATTTGGATTTTTCGGTTTTTCCACTGTAGCTTCCAAACTAGCAGTCGGGTCTCAAATCTGTTGGGTGTTTTTTTAGATCTCATCGAGGCCTACAACTTTATGCTTATCCTTAATCTCTATAACTTATAGTTCGCTGGCAACATGGTGCCAAAGTCAACTTTTTTGAACACACACAAACGTTGGGGGCGAAACCCCCAAACGAGCAATGCGAGTATATACTATATTCATGACTTATGTGTACATCTACCTCGTTTAGCGGCGGTTTCCGTAGTGTTGTTTGTCGTAATTCTTCGAAAACAATTGAAGGCACAATTGTGCAATACGTTCGAATGTTTGTTTTGCTCTTACACAGTGTTCTTGGTTTGTGATTTTAAGCATAATTAAGAGGAATATTAGAAATATCCCTTACGATTACAAAACTATTGAAGAGTGACATATTTTATGGACCACAAATTATTCAAAACTCATTATAAAAAACCAATGATAAATAGGAGCATAGAACACTGCGAAAGTTTATTTTGGAATGTAGTTTGAACCGATCAACGTTTTCATTTGGCTGTAAGAATATAAAGCAAATTATCCAACTGTAGCACTTAAATTCAATTTTCAATTACAGTCGGTATCACTAAGATTCACTTGTGCAAGGGACGTAATATTTGTCGAGAATATTGAAACGAAGGTTTATCGTGTGTTTAAGTGACAATGCAATTATGGAAATTCAGTGATTACAAATTTTATACGTACTATATGTGCTGTGATGTACTGCGTGTGTTCTAGTGGAGATATTTTTACATTTATAGGTAATTTGTGTTAGGTAGACTTACGCTCCTAATGAATGTGTTATGGCAGGAGCTGAGTTTAAAGTGTTGCATAATCTTCGCAAGAGTCGGATAAGACTGATGACTGCAATTAGTTAGTTGTTTCAACTAAAACATAAAATTTGGAATCAATGCGAATTGAAATTAAGTTACTGACTACATGGATGCTCTTGAATTTTAAGTTTGGCAGTTTACATCCTCAGTGCAAGGATAATGATTGATTTGTGTACTTAAGTAATGTGGGTATTATGTATAGATATTCTGTGTATAGTTTTTTATTACACTTCTTTCAATTAATTTTGCCACCTCAGAGTAATCTCTTTATTTATCTCATTATTGTTTGGCCGGTCTCACATCTCGTGATCGATACTTGATGCCATACAATCATTCCTATCGTGATCGGTTAAGATGAACTTCTCGATCATTGGAGAGATCCAGTTCATCGATCAATCTTTCAAGAGAACTTGATCTCGGGATTTAATCAATCACGACCGACACATCACTATTCAGAACTCCGTCGAGCAGAAAGATCCGATAGTAAAAAAAAAAATATGGGAGTGGATCTCAACTTTGATGCACGTTTACGTACCGTCCACAGTGACGCAGTTCACCTCGGTTCCGGTCGCCTTCCTAAATTATAATTATTATTGAAGTGATCTCTAGCGGAGGTTTAAAGTAGGTTTATTTGGAAAAGGGTATCTCTACTAATCCTTTAAAGCCACAAACCACTTTCTCCTCACACGGTTTTATTCTTCAGCTCGTAACAATTCCCACCCCACTTCAACCCTTCGATAAGGCCTATTCTCTTTTTTCCCCTTCCTTGATCACCCAACACCCTCCCCTCTATCACGGCTTTCAACACCTTGACGTCCCTCACCACCTACTCAGCCTCCAGCAAATCTCCTCCAGCAGTTTCCTCTCCTCACCCACCATACCAAGCACTTCCTAGTTCGGCTCCCTTTCCATCCATCGCACTTTCTTCTTTCTCGAGTTCTACATCGTGATTCTCTTCTCACTTCTACCTATGCATGAAAAACGAACTGAAATTTCAAAACATTGCAATTATAAGTTTTCACGTAAATGATAGACTTCAGGGAATAAACAACAGGAATACCCCATATTAAACCGTTCAATTGAATTTACTTAAATTTGATCTCGCTACTTTTCGTCTCCATAAGTATTGGGTCTGGAATTATTTGCGGTGGTCGACCGATAATAATACCTTTTTATGAATATACTAGTTCTTCTCACAGGGTTTCTGCAACCACAGGCTTTAGCATTTTCACATGACTCATGATTTCATTAGTAAGCACGGCGCTCTTTCCAACATTCAAAAAGCAATTATATTTTCTGTTTCCTCACTCATCCCTTCTCCCGCCATTACAGTCTTCTTTAAGTGAAACCTAAAATGAAAGTATGCGAATATATCTTCGGAATTATCTGAAAAAATATTCATTTATATAGTTGGATGCTTACCGAAGAATAAAATTTCCAAAATTTATATTTCCACCACAATTTATTATTTGTACCAAACTTTATACACTAATGTTTTAGGATGAATTTTCAATAATTTCAGTCAGAAACTGATGAATGTAGTTAGATGCGTATAGACGATAGAGACAAGAAAAATTAGGACCGTTAACATTGGTATTTGTACCGAATTCCATCATGCTGCACCCGCTATGCCCCATCCATTCACACCCTAACATGCTCTTAGCATTTCCCTGAGTCCGATGTTTTTACGCTATGTCACCGCCAGCTATTTTACCCACAAGGCCCACCATCAAGTCAACTTCGTCCCTTTCCCTGGATGCAATCCTCCCACACATAGCTTCCCACGCTCCTTCCCTGGTGTCCTCCCCCGGCGATTTGCATTCGCGTCCGCGAGACTGCCCCCCGGCGGCAGCCCCTCCGCCTTCCAAGGGTGATGCCCGCGGAGGAAAGAATGCCAAGTGCCGGGGAGGAGTAAGGGGTCACCTACGTCGGCGACGGCAGCGGCCCGAGGAATAAAAATGAATCGACCGAGTACGGAGGCACAATAAAGAGGCAGGCAAACTGCAGCTAGCTGTCGCCGTAGCGAGCAGATGAGAAAAACGAACTCTCCGCGAAGTAAACGCTCGGTCATCAATATCACGCAGGCAGACTAATAACCTAACGCACTGCATTAGTTTAAGGTAGTTTGAGCAAAAAAGGTGAGATTTTTCCTAGTCATAATAGAGACCGTATTCAAATTTTATTTTTATATTTAAGCAACTGTAAGAAGCATGATGTAAATATTGTAACATTACCAACACAAAAACGTTCCTTTAAATTACTGCCATCCCCAGTAATTAACTAAAAATACTTCTTTTAGGTTTTAACTTTACTCAATTTTTTCATAGCGTAGGCTGATAAAGCCTTCACAACTGACAATTTTTTGTATAAATTACTTCGGTAATTAATATATTTTTTTAATAGTTAAAATTAATTCATACTACATGCTACTAAATTTCTGACGAGATCTATGCACTAGAATTCCCTCATTTTTTACATTGTACCTCTGGAGTGCATACCACACCATTTCCCATGGAAAATGGCTGGTGCTTTTCGGCAAATATCTCGAAAAGTAGAACTACAAGTGGCTGATATTTTGTTATCATCAGAATGATGAGATCTTTTTCTTCAAAATAGGGCCAAAGTCAACGAATTTTATGTGGAGTGATATCTCGTTCAAACTATCTTAAGATTTTCATTTTAGCACGTCGAAACAAATACACGTGGTGTTCTTCAGAGACTCTTGACATTTATCAGAAAGGTTAACTGGAAAGTGTTAATGGAAGACCGTAGGCTTTCCCGGTGGATGACACGAAGGAAGTCTCCTCGATTGTGGTGTCGGGTTAAACTTTCCATTGCCGACGTTTCGCCGAGGCCACTCGCTCATCTACCTCAGGACAAAACTGAGTGAATTTTCTCCCGTTTCACCCTGAGCAAGATGAGCTAGAGAATCGTCGAAACGCTGGCTAAGTAAAATTTAACTCTGTACCACACCCGAGAAGACTTCCTCGATACGGAGAGATTAAACGTTGAAACCAAGTCGCACACATAAGGGACGAAATTGGTCATTGAAAAAATCATTTGACTTGACCGGTATTCGAACCCAGATCTCCCGGTAAATTGTCTTAGTCATCTAACCGGATAACACACCTGACCGACAATTGAGAGAACCGAGTTCGACTGCCGGTAAATGACTTTATTGGCATTTCATCCATATTCTGTGTACATGTACAAAAACTCGTCCTCGATCTGATATGAACACCAAAATGTTACCAATCTATGCAAATTTTCTCACAATTAGAACTTGAAATTACACGTTGTTCAATGGGAGAATGGGTGAAATATAGGGAAAACAGTATTTTTCTATCAAATATAAATGCCATTTTCATGTAATACTGTTCTTATGAAACGGAGACTCCCGATAAATTGATATAAAATAATATAGATGCATCTTTCCACCTTGTGTTGAGTTATTGGCAGATTATTGCCTTAAATGAAGTAAAATGCGGTATTTCCATAAGTAGCGCTGCAGTCGGGTCTATGGCTACCAAAAAGTATTAACTTAAAATATATTTGCGGAATAATCTGCATATTTTGTCCGTAAATTTTGGTTCACAATAGGTAGTGCAGGTCATTACCGAAAATAGGCATTTTAAACCAAATGAACAAAAAGGATGAATTCAGTACCTATATGGTATTGACTCACAGTCGCGGTGGAGCTTCCTTAAGTACAAAACTTTTAATCGCGAGCTACGACGTAGGGAGCGATAGAAAGTTCCCAACCGATGTATCCGCAACGATTCTTGTCACCATTTATTTTGCCAGGATACATCCATTTATTTCGCCAAGATTCATCCATTTTCTCCGAGTCCAAAGCACGGCCCCCAACGCTCAAAGAATTACGAAAACAAACAGCGTTTTGGAATCATTCAGGCTTTTGAATCACTGACGACGAAACCCAAAACACGGCTACCAAACCGAAGAGAAACAAATGAACTTCCCTGGCGCGCCAGAAGACGCACGCCAAAGCTTACCGGAGAAGACAGAAACCGTGTTAAGGTCGACTTAGTGGGAACCTACCAAAACTTTCGAGGTTTCGGAGTTAAGCCGGGGAAGGACCGCTGTAGAAGAGTCCTCCATCTATAACAGTTGCATACTACATGATGCTGCACTTCGGGAAGAGATGAAAGCGGGAGCGCTCTTACCGGCAAACTTCCCATAGGAAGTAGCGGCCCGAGAAGTTATACCACTATCCACTATTTCCGCATTACAAATTGATTTCATCACATTCTGACCGTAAACCTAAATTGGTCAAGGATTGGAAACGACATAGACAAAACGTAAGGAAAACACATAGGTAAGAAACATTTACAGAGCTGCATTAAAGAGACTAGTCCCCTTAATGTTTAAGGACCATCAGTATGAAAAAGATGGAAAATAATGATAATTGAAAAGATGACAATCGGAAAAAAATGTTAAAAAGGAGATGTTACCTCGCTCAAGTGAGGAGAGTAAGCCGCGAGAAATTTGGACCCCGCACAGAAGCATTAAATATGCGAAACAAACAAAATACAAAGGTTAACCTCATTCCCTATCGCAAACAGCTTTTAGCGAAGTGTTTGCGTGACATGCCTGATGGAAGGACTAGGTTGGGAGACGCTTGAGTCTCAGAGACTTCACGCTAGGCTTAGATAACATGAAAATTTGAGTTCGTGCGAGTTTCCGATACATGGGGAGGGTATTATTGTAACCCCGCATGTACATATATTTAGAGCTAATCGAGGCGCAAAAATAAATCACACCGGAGCGCGATAAAAAATAAACATGCAGGTACGATGTAGTGATGTTGCAGGCACGGAAGAGGTTTGTAATATGTAGGCCAAAGTGACGATTAACAGGTCGACGTAAATCAGTACTTTTTCATTGTTTTACCAGATATTCCTTGCCGTAATGAAATTCCGGAAAGTTGAGGAGAAATTCCCAATTTATGTTATTAATCAAGGAGAATTCCCAGATGGTTCAAGGAGGAAGCATTTTCAAGAAGGTTACCCGGTTTTCAAGTATCCCAAGGAGAGGAGGCAACCTTGCTATCTACATCTGGAGCGCTAAGGACAAGAAGAATCCAAAAAATGGCTTCGGTTGCCTGGGATAAGGAGTTGATCTCATCCGTATCTGAGACTTGAAATATTTCATCAAGGGCTATTTGAGATTATGTTTCTGGATGGACGATCACAAAAGGTGATGCTGAAAGTCGATCGGCCAACACACATAATTATAACATATCTAATTTTCCGAAGTGATTTTACATATCGGAAAAAAACGGTAAAGCCCCACCTAAGGACACCAATTTCCTAAACATTTTGAAGCAGCCTAACCAATCCTGAGATAAGAGAATTAAATTATCGCAAGGGGAGATTTAAGTCTTTTTTTTCAAACAAAAAGGGAATGACCTAGCTCTAATTCAGACTTAACAAATAGAACGATCAACCGTCAGTTGCATCTCCATATTAGGCTATTTTATACAATACAAACTACTACCAACAGCTCGCCTCTCGTGCCTGCTTTACTTTTCGAAGTCAAAATAACAGCGACTCTTTGCATGTAATTGACTTGTTACAGCAAGTTAACAACTGAATGATTCCTGAAATTAATATAACATCTAAGAAGATCATTTTCCACAAAATTCATCCACTGCCAAACACCCCCGTGCAGGGCAATACACAGATTCGTACCCTTAAACCTGAAGTAAAAGTGCCCCCATGAACAAAGTGCAGTTCAACCTTGGCATGCTTCCTGAAAGATTACAAAATTTCTAACATAAACTTTACTGTATTTTTATAAATTTTTAACCGTTATTTCACAATATTTTGCAAAATTTCTAGCAATAAGCGCACCGAGTCACGTTACACCGTCGCTTGACAGGGAAGAGAACTACATACATTTCCATTTTTCCAGATGAAACTTCAGTAGAATGACCTAGTAGCACTTCACCAAACGAGTGTGGTATTTGATACGATTGCAACTCATGTCATAACACTTAGAACAGTGAAGCGATTGGCAACGGTAAAATTTGGGAATACCTCCAAAGGCACATTCTTGAAAAAACTCCACATAAGGAGAAGACAAATAAAGGAGAAAGGTTGGACTTAAGGATTTATAGCTAGCATGAATTAAAGCATTTGGAAATTAAATGAAAATATCCACTTTAAGTCAAAAGACTAAATCGCGAAATGCCACTGAAGAAATCAAACTATAGGCAATTTTGATAGCATTGATTACAATGTCACTCAAAGTAAAATATTGGATGCGCTGAACAAGTAACGTAGTTACGGACACGATCAGTTGCGCGGCTAAATCACCAGCAACGCAAATATAGGCTCAGAAATACAGCTAACTACAGTTTAAGAAATAGAATAGATGAAGGCACACGGTTCGATAGCACAAGGGAATAGAGAAGCCATCAAAAATCGCAATCGGCCATATTGAATGAACTTTTTGCGTAATTAATGCGCCAGCAAAACAGTTATCAGTAGCGAAACTTTCGCGATGCCGTTATAATTTATCTAAAAAAAATACAAAATGGGAATAGTTCCCAAAAATTCACTGCATTATTCATGAAAATGATGGACAAATTGCGCGCGATATTCAGGTTAGATGGATTATTTTTCGCAAAAAAATAACAGGCTGGAACTCATTCGGAATATGCAGCCCAATACCTATCTTTTTTATGCGAATCGGCGTTTTTTGGCTTAATATTTATTTAGCAATAACAATTTGCACGGAGAAACTAACAGGCTTCACTTTCGTGCGTCGACACAACTCTCTTCCTTAAACTATGCAGTTAACACACATCTCGGACTTCGACGAAATAAACCTGCAACACAGGGACATGGTAGCAGGGATCTTAATGATAACAGGGCGTGGAACAAATATGAGCCCACGAGAATTTGGCGAAGTAAAAATAATCCCCGTCCTGACAGAAGAACTAATATAATTTCCCCCCAATTGAATACACCTCGACCAGTATTTTGGCATATAATGCCATTTTAAAAAGATTTTATGCTTTCTCGGTGAAACATTTACGTAGATTCTTCGACTTCCGATCGGTTTAGGTTCTCCATCTCTGGCGACGTTTCGATGGAAGACTTCTTTTTCTATTTAACAGACCTGAAGACGACGGAAAAAAGTCTTCCATCGAAACGACGGTAGAGAAGGAGAACCTAACAAAGTTGGAGGCCCGAGAAGAATTTACGTCATGCCGTCATGGTGATGACTATGCCATGGTGATGAATATGCTGAAAACATGGTTGGTGAATATTTTATACTCTGAAAATTATACTGGTCTACATTTTTATAGCATATAAATTAATCATTTTTATCAAGCTAGAATTTATGCTGCACATTAACTGTCTGTTGCTTGAAACCCTCATCCGTAGAAATATGCCGGCACTTAAAAGTCTGCCTCAATAACTGTCAAGGAAATCGTGATAATCCAATCAGAAACACAAATAGAAAACCAATACGGCACAATATTCTAATAAGGATGCCCCAAGATTCAAATCTCATTCTCCCAGTTCCCACGAAAGGATTAAAAAAAGTTCGTGGATCCCTGTGCTAGGGATTGCAGGATACCTAATCCGCGCGTACGTGCGCCCGCGATCGTACCCTACCTTGTTTCCCCAAGTCTTCTCTTTGCCAGCACCCACCCAACTTCCTTCCCCACGCATGTAACCTCCCTCACCTGTCTGGATCTCCTCCGCCCCATCCCTCTTCCACCTCCGAAACCACCCCTGCCTACTAACGAATGCACTTGTAGCTGCTGCCGGAGGGTGGTGGTGTAACGACGGCGAAAATTCCACGTTCCCGGGAACCGGATGGGGGGAGGGGGGCGCCAGAGCAGAGGTATACGAGGGGGAAGGAAAGGGTCGGGAGCCCCGGAGGCACTAACCTAGTTATACACCGCCCAACAGGCTGCCGTCGGGTAGGTTAGGGGGGAGCCCCTGAGTCGCGGTTAAGGGAGGGTGGTGGTTAGAGAGGCACAGGGGGTGGCTGCATAGTCGCGAAGGGGGGTGAGACACGGGGAGGAGCTCGGAGAAAGAGCAGGGGGATGGTCGGTTCATGTGGTTGGATTACGGCGTCGGCGGTTGCGTACGGTCAGGCGAAAAGGGTTGGCTGGGAGGATCCAACGGCTGAGCGCTTTTGTGCGAGGACAAGCCGGGTGAGAGGGGCATGTTTGTAACTACAACCACCAATTACACAGGGCACTATTTTTAAACCCTGGACGACGGATACGATTTACAGTGGATATTATTTAAACCACGCACTACATCTCTGCTACAACTTACTATGGTAGGTAAGATCACATGAACAAAATTAGATAGATTAATGGTAAGATGGAAAGGTTTAATATTTCATAATTTTTCATTTTTTCCGCTTGCAATTAGGGTCCACAATAGCTGAAATCAAAGCTTTCAATAATGTTAATGGTTACATTAATCTTTCGTTATTTTTAAAAACTTATTTATTCTATTTTTTCATTTCTGTACGGTGCGCCAAAATAATGTACGTATTAAGTGTCCATATCGGTACATATTCAACAACAATCGCAGATACGATTATCAAAGCTGTTTTCATCTCATGAGGGCACTTCAGCGCGTATCAACTCTGCTCCCAGTTCGTTTTAAAGTGCACAACCCAATGCGCAGGGTCTGAAACGAATGGAAAGAAGCTGCGTTATCGTACTTCGAAGTGAGAAGCGCACAAGAACGAATGGAAAGCACCATTTCAAAATAAACGAACGCAGAAAAGTGAATATCGATCGAGGTGAGAAGACAACTAAAGAGAAACGAATCCTCTCTTCGCATCGATTGGCAGTCCCGCCCATCTCAAAATTCGCGGGTAAGGTAGTTTTAGCGAGATATCACTCCACATAAAATTCAACAAATTTGGCGTCACATTAAAGAAAACATCTCACCTCTCCAATGATACCAAAATATCAGCCACTTACCGCACTACTACCTACTAATTTTTGCTTTTAAGCAAATCGTTTTACTACTACCAACTTTTTTTGGTTTTAAGCGTTGCAAAGGCGCTTTAAGCGTAAGGCGTGAAAATCATGAGCCAATTTAGAGCCTTATATACGTATATTTAGTTATTGCTTGATAATTTCAGTGATTTAAAACAAATTCTTTGCGTCAAATTACCCTACATGCTTCTTGCAGTTACTTAAATTAAAAAATAAAATTCGCATATAGTCTGTATTTTGAATAGGGACAAATCACGCTCAAATTATTTTAATTAGAGAATGGAAGATTGGAGGATCTAAAGTAGTCGAGGGAAGGAAACTTCGCCCGCACAAGAATGGAAAATAAGAATATTTCAAGAATTTTTCCAACCATGACCACTCACGAGCAGAAGAACAGTTTAATGACAACTTTAAAGGACCAACTTGGATTACATTATCCTTTCACTAATTTAAAATTTTCTCCAGGTCGGAGGCAGTATTTTTTGTGATTAATTTTTCAAATAAGGGTGTGAAAAGTACAGGAGTTGGAAAAAAATTGCGAACATTTTCCGGAAATGACGGCATGGCAACAAAATAATACGCACTCACTCCATATACTGATTTCGAAATTACATTTTCTAAACGCTGTAGCGCACTATCTATTGCGAGGTTATGAAGACTATCAACACAGAAAACATGATAAAATGAAAGGAGTAATCATTTCTCCCCGACACTTCTATAATCTGTTTTTGCTGACTGATTACGTATCACAATTATCTAATGTTTTTATGACTGCTAGGTAGGTTTATTTTGACAGGTGTTACTTTACAACAATAATGGATTGTTCTTGTGAAATACACAACTCTTCACAAGTAAACATTCCTAGGGAACCGTTGAGGAGTGAATTCATGGGGCAATTCTTACTCTTTCCGACAGAGCTCTGCCACAAAATATTTGTGGCAGAGCTCTGAAGAAGCTAGGATTCGTCAAGCGTATTGTGGGAAGATTTTCGGATGAAAAAGTAAAAGAGAGGTGCTATTTCGCACTCGTCCGGCCACACCTTGAATATGCAGCGAGCATATGGGATCCGGTGCAGAAAGACTTAGTCCGGGAACTTAATAAAATACAAAGGAAAGCTGCGCGATTCGTCAAAAACAGCTACGGGCGTACTGACAGCGTTACACAGATGTTAAACGAATTAGGCTGGGAGCCGCTAGAGACTCGGAGGCTACGCGCTAGGCTTAGATTACTTGAGCAATTAAGAATAGATATCTTTAAGAGCGACACAGAGGACATCATATTAGAACCCCACTATATTTCCAGGTCCGACAGAAACGATAAATTAAGAGAGATATTTTGCCGAACGGATAGGTATGGGAATTCGTTTTTCCCCCGAACAATAAGGGACTATAATAAATGCTAGGCGTAATTTTATTAGAGCGTGTCCATTTTATATGTAAACGGCTGGTGTCCTAACACCCCCCGCCACACGCCTATTGAGGCGGCTTGCGGGGTAATATGTAGATGTAGATGTAAAAGCGTAACATGCCAAAGATAAATCACGAATTGGAACAAATCCCGATTTCTGAAGATGGCACAACTAAAAGTCAAAGCAGGAATCAATTATCCGCAATAAAAAATCAATTTAGTATTTGGATATAACAAATACGCAAAAAAAAGACTGCCGCAAATAAAGGCCATAAATCTGAGTGAGGGAGAACGAGCTTCTAGAAGAAAATAACGGCGCTCACAAACGGCAGTAAACAATTTCCAGCCAAGAGCTAACTAACGAAGACGCATGCCTGCTCCGAAGTTACTTCTTTCCCTGGCGAAGGTCCACTAATCACCGACGGCGCCTAAAAATGTCTAAAAGTTGTGCGCCCGCCTGCTTTAACTTTCAAGGAGTTAATTTACGATTAAAGGGAACGAAAGAGGTCAAACGCAAGACTAAGTTCACACTGTGCAAACAAGAAGCGTGCGACTCGCTTGAAATACTCCCGATGACATCTTTAGAAAGAGCACCACGAGGAGGGGGGAAAAAAGAATGGAGGGAAAATCGGGACTAAACCAAAGATTTATTGCCCGGAAAAAAATTGAAACACTTGAAAAATACATCTAACATTTCTATTTTTGGCCAAGAGACTGAACCACGAAATGTCGCAGCAGTACGTTTAAAAATAATGATGTATTCGATAAAATTTATCACCAAGTACCGGGGGAATAATCCTACCCGTAGTGAGCTTTTGAGGTGCATTTCCTTATGAATTTTTGAGAGATTTTTTCCAAATCACTGCGAAATGTACAGAAGTCACGTTACGCATTAAAAAAATCATTTGACTTCACCGGGATTACAACCTGGATCTCTCATATGCCAGTCAGGAATGTTAGTTCGTCCTCAGAAATGGGACGGAAAACTTTTGAATTGAAATTGAACGCAGGAAAATTGATATCAATGATAATTGGCACACGGACTCAAAATTAAAGCGTTGTTAAGAACCGCATGGAATTACCATTGATAATTTAGAGGCAAAATTAGAACAATCTATACAGTACTTAGAAGTGATTATTGACAGGAAATTGAAATTTAGTCAGCACATTGACAATCCCAGAAAGAGAATGCAAAAAAGTTGAGTTTCATATGCACAATAAATAAGTTGTTAACACGCTACACAATAAACTAATATAAAACTGTATTATCCTACCTCACTTTAATCACTGTGCCACAGACATGTTTCTTGCCAATAATACAGACATATATAGACTTCAAGTACTGCATAATAGAGACATGAGGCTGATATTTAAACAGGATAGGTATACAAGAATTATCTTTATGGAAGAATTAAAATAAATTCTTTAACTCAACTAGTATTTTAATTAAGTTATTTTAATTCTTCCGTAATGGATAAATTCTACCAAATTACGCCTACAACAGTTTCCTTTGTGAATTATCTTTATGCTGAAAAAGTTGCAATCAGAAAAGCTCTGGAATACAGTATACATAAGTATTTAAACAGAAAATAAAAATGGAATTGATGCCTAATTACTTCGATAAGATACTAATATTCCACAGTGAATTACACTATAGTAACACTAGAATCAAAAGAATTTTCCACCTACAGATGGGAAAGAAATTCTCACCACATGTCACTTTTTTGCATGGGATCAACATTATACAACTCAATGTCCTCCGAATAAAAGAGAATCATAAATGTGGTTGCATTTAAAAGAAGGATAAAGGAATGATGGCTACTTGGAAAGAACTAAAACTATGTATATTTATATTGTGTATAATGTGCGGGTGGACGGATTAGGACTTGTAGCAGTAAATGTGTACTGGAAATGTGAATATGGGTATGTCGTAAATATTTCATGTCTTGGGTGTGGAACATACAAAATTTTCTCTCACGTAACTTAAACTATATTTGCATTTTGAATAGCTTTGTGCTAAATAAACGCAAATACTATTAATTTAAAAAAACTGTGGACCCATCGGCGCATTTCGCCAAGAGCAGGCTAATACCCGCGCCCAGTATCTTACGACCCCTCCTCCGCTCCCAAAATCGTTCTTTTCTCACCGGCATTCCCACCTACCTCCATTGGTGGAAATTTCCTCAGTTGGCCGTCACCTCTACAAACAGTAAAAACTATCAACGAAAAAAACCAGTTACATTACGTACGCACCTCGAAGAACGGGCAGTCAAGATTGCGAGAATGCGATGAAGAAATCCAAGATCCCAAGCCTCCAGAAAAAAGTATATTTATAAAATATACACAAGTTGAATCATCGAGACAAAAGTCACAATCCTCCCGTCCAGGCGGCCGAGTGAAACAATCTATTACTTACCTAGCAACGAACGGGGTTCATGCCCTTTCAGGAAGCCTTTAAAGCCTTGCAAAACGAAACAGTCTCCCGGATTTCCCTTTAGGAAAGCCGCAACCAAAGAAAAGCCTGAGGAGGAGGCGGGATAATAATAAAAAAGATTATTTATACATATATATACACATATTTTTTTCAAAAAGGCTTTGCTCACCTACGCCCATCTAGAGCCAGGCCTAGCACTTCACTCAAGGGGCCAGCCAACATGAATTTCAAAACATCCTCAAAGGAGAAAGAAGATCCACATCTCTTGAGGCGGCGGGGTTTTGAGGGGGAGAAAAAGAATACACAACCCAAAGAGTAACTCCGGGAATTCGTAGGGAAAAACGGAAAAAAATAATAAAAAGATAAGGAAGGTGAAGACCTCCATGGCGATTCAAGGAACGATAAACAAGCTACAGATTGGACGCGGGAAGGTGGAGGACGGCGCGGGTGGGGTCGGCAGCGAGGGAGGTTGGGGATGGAGAAAAAGCGAAGGCAAAGCCAGCTGAAAGCCATGGTGCTCAGACTTTTAAGTCTTTATTATTTTGCTTAGTCTCGTACGCGGGATCGTTAAATTCTCGTCAACCTTGCCTAAATTCTACGCTTTTCACACTAAAATCCCTGACAAGGCGACTGAAAAAAAACCTTCGGAATATGTAAAAGCCCACTGACAATTATTCATCTTCGGTATTTTTGCGAAAATCATTAAACCGAGAGAAGAGAAACGCAAAAATCATTTCTCTCAAAACGTTTGGATTACCTTTGAATTTTCTAAAATAAAATAAGAGGAGAAAAAATTCCAGATTCAATGAATACGCACATCAAAGTATTTAATTTACCAGTGAGGAAATTTACCGTGAGGAATTATAATGAGGGCATTACGAGTGAACAGGCTGCCTTATGTTTGTTTCATCTAGAACTGTACCAAACTCCGAGTTCAGAACATGTCTTTCCAATCATGATTAAAAACGTACCTCCTTTTCCATGAATTACCCTCAAGTACTATTACAATCATAGATGTGTGCTGTATCCAAGCACCGAATAGGTTTGTTAGCAGCTAAAAACGGTGGTACTCGGACAAGTGTTAACACTATTTCGCATAATCTTGTCCACAAGATCGTTCACTTCTCTTCAACCTTCTCCCTTCTCTCTGTTTACATTATAATATAATATTATGAACTATTATGACAATTAATAATTTGACTTATTTAAATTACACGTTTTTCTAACTACAATGATCAATAAGACGAGCCAAAACGTTAACGTAAAGTATTTTCTGGAATATTCTAACACCAACGGAAGATTTTCCGATTCGGTATTTGATTCGCACTTTTGCGGTACTCGTTAAACCGAAAAAAGACTGAAACCGTGAACATTTCTCTCGGTTATCATAATGGCGGCACCTACCAAAATAAAAGTAATGCGATTGCTTTCCGATATTGAGAATTACTACATGAAAGTGTTTTATTAACCATTATAGCCAGGGAGACATTAGCGTAACAGAAGAATCGAGACGCCATTCTACTAGAAATTCATGCAACTAAAAAAACACCAGTGGAAATAGAACTTGCTTAATGTGCATAAATATTTCAAACTAACTCAATTCCCCCAATTTTCGTGCATCACCAGCAGATTAGGTACTTTGCCAGCTGAAAGTCAAGGCATTCATTTACTGTTCTTTTTCACAGTCCTGTCTGCAGGATCGTTAAAATCTCGTACACCATGTGTAAAGTATAAGCTTCACGCAGAAAAAAAATCACCGAGAAGACAAAACAAAACGCGGAGTAAAAATACATCGCAACTTGCATGCGTCCGCGATGAATTATCTCGTTTGGTGCATTTTTGTGAGATTCGTCAAACCGAGAAAGAGAATTTGAAGAAAATTTCTTCACTCCGTTTGCATAAACACGGCTGTTTCCTATTTTAAAGAGGAAGCTGATAAACTACTAAAAGAGATCAAGAGCAGGAGTCCGTAAAGTGATCGATATAGGCCCCCAGGGGTCGATAAGGCATCGAAAGGGGTCAATTCGGGTTCAGGGGTTGATTGGAGGTCGAAGGAAAAAGGTTTATCACTATTAGGGTAATCTACCGGTTAAGGTAGTTTCAAATGGGAGAAAGCAAGAATCCTCTAGATTTTTACCGCCGCAGGCACCTATCTCCTTAAATAAATTCTTTCTCCATCTCATCGAACGCCCAAGCCTTTATTTATTCCGTCAATAAAGCCTATTTTTTCCTACCCTTTTTCATGGCCTTAAGTATTCGGCCCTCTTTATCTGTTCCAACCACCTACTCTGCCTTCTCCAAATCTTTTGCAGAAGTTTCCTCTCCTCACCTTTAGCTTCCTCTAGCTTTATGGCATATGGTAATACCTTTTTTATTCTGAATTCATTATGAAATTGTATTGCATTGCACCGAGATGCAACATGGATCTAGTTATTTACTTTGTGTGAAATCATGTCCCCGGAATATGTCCGCAATTCCTCTCTCTTTCTGTTTAATTATTTATTTCTTTATTATAATTTGTATTGAACCTGGAGTTAGTAGCAAATTATTATTGTCTTTTGTAAAATTGGCATTTTTAATTTTGCATTATCTTGTATTATTATATTGCATTTGCAATGTTCAATTTGGTATTATATATTTTATAATGTATAATGTTTTTAACGGACAATTGCGCCTACTGCAATAAATATTATTATTACATCAAGTACTTCCTCGTACGTCCTCTTTTCCGTCTACCACAGTTTCTCCATTTTCCTTCATACTTACATTTCAAAAGCCTGCAGTCTATTCACGTCCACTTTTCTCAAGAGTTCAGGTTTCTCGAAAATTCACTAGTATAATAAAAAACGAAAAACTGTACTTACATTCAACGTATCTGTTACCGTGATCGTTTGACTAAAAAATATGTTCCCATAAATGTATTTAACTGAGGTCAGATCGCCATTACACTTCTTTCGTTTCATTTCAACTACAACACAGACACGAGTTTCATCAAACACTTGTGCTATCAAAACTTTTCATTCTATCTTCGTTTTCTTGCGCATATGTTTTGCTGGTCCAGGTATAAATACTCGACAGCACAGTGGGAGTCGATAAAAAGCTGAACAATTCTTGAAAGGGCCTGTCAAAAACGAACCCTAATCTATAGAAAAACTAAAATATTATGTTACACTTGCAGCTCATTAGAAGGGGGTATTAATAAGTAGGAGAACAGTATCAAATCCGTCATATGTTTTAAACTCAGCCAGCTACCATAAAACCCCCTGGAATGAAACATACTAAAATGTCCTATTATTCTCAACTAAACCCATCCTTCGTTATACACTGACCAACCTTAGATTTCACCAGCTCGAACAACAGCAGCACTACTCATAGTAATAAACAAACGATAAAAGTAGATTTAGATAGATAAAAATTATCCTTATTATTGCTTCATAGCCGCAGGCAGACAGTGACGTACAACAGAATCGAATTTTCTTACGATACGAATGAACCGAATTAAATATACCGTTATTTATTTGTAGAAGTTCAATCCCCGTCTGGATCAAGCTACAGTCGATGCCCAGCTTCATTGGATCATTGAGCCTTCGGATTGTTATGGATCATTCATTTTTGATACGTTGAAGCCATGCATTCAGAAACGGCATCACACTCAAAATAGGGAAAGGAATTTGCACACTTCCAAAACTCTTTGATGATAACCGCGCATTAATGCCGAAGGAGATTGTACCGCGACGTTGTTAGCCAAAACAAATAATAAATTTAATCCTTTTGTGCGTTTTGTTTAAAAAAATTTGCTATCACTGATGACATACCGTAGGTATTGAAAAGCAAAGATAAATTAGAAAATATGCAGATAATTCAACGAATAACTTTTTCATTACACTTTTTTCCAGACATAGGGGCGGACTGCAGCGCCATTTCTATCGAATTGCCAAATTTTGACTCCAATTATTGCATTTATTTGCTAATAACACAATAAATAATGCCGCAAGGTAGCAAAATATTATTTTTATTCGATTTACTAAGCGCTTTTCCTTCTTATAAATACTTTTTTTGCGAAATTGGCATTTACATTACGAAGAAAAATATTAAATATCCCATTTTTTTACCAATTCTCACATTGCAAACAAAACAATTTCAAGTTCAGTTTTGTAAACTATGACGGTGAAATGTAGGATTTTGTGGTTCAAGTCAATTGGAGGATATATTTTTCTATAAGCAGCCAGGATATGAATAAAATGAGGTTTAAGTATTTAACGGTAGAACCACCTTAACGATAGGACCATCGCATCGTGGTGATAAATACATATTGGTTAAATTTTATTATATTCCACTGAAACACTCGAATGGTAGCAATTCTCCAATACTAATAAGTAATAAAAGCAGAGAAAGGAAATTTTGAAAAAAAAAAATGTTGCTAAAAAATTGAGTCGCTTCCTTCAGGGAGTTAGGTCGCTAGCGCATTCTTTTCCAAGACAAATAAATACATTCTGCAGTGAATTACAGTCGTTAAATCAGGCATTTGGCGAGACTTCAAGCGGAGAAAAAATTACGGCAGCAAAAACAAACAGCAAGCAACAACGCCTGAGTCCAATCGAATAAAGCTACTCAGTTATTGGCGCATTTGGAAGAACTGTAGTGTAACAAACGATAGGAACTGGGACGGAAATGCTGAAAAAGCAACAGAGAAATCTATGAAAAAGGATACTGCAATATTTCTGCAACTGATAAAAAAATTTTGTCACGAACGTTGGGGCAACATGTGCCTGATTATAACTCAATAACATGGAGCGAAAGTTTTACAAAAAAATAACTACGTTACCACGTCTTTAGCTCCCATTTCCTATCCTGCTTCGGAATGCCAAGGGTTTTGCGAACGCTTCGTATTATTCCGAAAGCCTTAAAAATCGACTCAATATTTGGCGCTGACATCAGGCATATCCTAAGCGTAATAAGTAGCCTCTACGATTTCCGCCGATGATAGGAAAAGCCAACTACAACAGAATCAATGCAAGGTCAACATTACCCTTCCATGATACAAGTCCAAAAACGCTAAGGAGTTACAATACTAAATGTACTATTAAGTTGGCATACAAAGCTGCCAAAAGACATTGACTAAACTTGGTATAAGCATGCGAACATTCCCGACCTCCCGTAGAACTGAGAAGTAAAGCAAATAGTGAGAACGCACAATTTAAAAAACACATTAAGATGATTAGAGCGAGTTTATGCAAAGAATTGCGTGAAACTTTGTATACGTATCCTTATTTTTAATATCAATAGATAAAAGTGAAAAAAAACTGCACGTTAACGATTTGATCGCTTAGGAATTCAATGCTATCATAACACGTAGCCTTCGGACGCATGACATATATTTTGAAATTATTCGATAATATATGAATAGATTATCTCATAAACGCGAAAAGATATGTTCCATAATACAATGGCTGCTAACAAATTAAAAGTACAGTAGACCCCCGCATTACGATGGTAATCCGTTCCATAGGGCCGATCAGAATGTGAATTCCACCGTAAAGTGAATCAGTATATTACCGGACAACGGATCGGTGTAACTACATCATCGCCAGTACATCCAGTGATACACAATACAGTACAGGTACGAAATATGCTGGAATGAAATTATTTAAATAATGAATACTGAATTAATAACAAATTATGGGCGCCAAAAATCGTCGAAATGGGAAATTTTAAATGGCGCGCGCAAAATCAGTGCGCTTTGAAATTACTAGCATGCAGATCGTAAAGTGAATTCATCGCGAGGTGAACCCATCGTAAACCGGGGGTCCACTGTATCATGCAGGGTGAAAAAAGCGTTTTTAGATATTATTTTCGCTTAAATTTCGAATTCCGCGCCGAAAATGCAAGTCATAACAATACTTTAATTAAGGCAAAAATTTTAAAATATAATTCTTGCATCATTTACATCGCTGCATTCATGGTGATTTCCACCGTATAAACAGATGTACGTCAGTGATACGTGGTTCAAGAATATTTTTCGACTTCCTTGTAAAGTAATTTAAATGTGTACTCAATGACTACGATCACCGCTCCAGCCACTTTAACTGGCAGAAGTTAGGGGCTCAAGATTATAGGAGCCAGCGTGGTGCCTCGAAAGGGGGGTAGACGGGTGAGGAAGAGGAGGGTGGCATCGTCTCACGGCCCGGACAGGGGCGACCCTGGAGCTTACCCTGACCTCGCCGATTGCAAAGGACACACATCCCTTTCGCCAGACGGGACGGGGTGCGGGTGAGTGGCGAGCAGGGAGGGAAGAAGGGACCTTTGGCGATAAATAAAACTAGAAAAATACCCTCCTTTCTTCCGCAGCGAATAAAAGCGGCGCAATAAACTTCGACATGTGTTCCACTTAAGATAGCACATTCTGCGCCAAATAACCAAGTCATAACAATGCTTTAACTAAGGCGAACACTTTAAAATATAATTCCTGCATTAATTATATTGCTGCATGCATGGTGATTTCCACCTTATAAACAGAAGTTCTTAAGTGAAATGTAGTCCTATAATTTTTCTTTAACTTACTTGAAAAGTTATTAAAATGTTCTCCTAATGACTCCAGATTACCACTCCAGCCACCTTAATGTGGCTCAATTTTGCCAACCATTTCAAGATCCTTATTTATCTCATTGACAATAAATCTCTACAGTGAATTTAAATCTGATATCATTTCCCCCATTAAACTACAAGAAAATTCTACCACAGAGATTTGAACTTTGTCAGGAGATACGGCGCAAAACTCACTAAAATAATAAGCGCCCGAAACATAGCCATTAAAAAATCCGCAAGGCGCTTTGGAAGCATGGGAGAAATGAAGCTGACTTTCGTCCATATTATACGCCACCGGAAAGAGCCCAAGTTCCCCCCGCTTTTGCCTCGACGAAATTTCGACGCGGTCTCCAAGCTCCAATTTTATCTCGTCTCCGTCCGCTGACCCGAGTACCCTTCGCCATAGACCCGGGGACGACATAGGACACAAACAAACCTTTCTCTCTCTCGAGTCGTGAAGTGCCGGCCAAGGCGAGGGGATTTATTTTTTTTGGCGCAGGGGTCAGGCGGGAGAGAGAGAGAGAGATGGAGAGAGCCAGGAGAGCGACGCAAGGAATTGAAAGCTATTCAAGGCGGAATCTTTGTGGAAAAATATAACGCAGCGAAAGAGAAGGAGATAAGGTCGGGAGAATTGGACACCAGGGAGGGAGGGGGGAGGAGTGGAAGAAACACGACGCAATTGAAGGGAAATCAGAAAAAGTGTACAGGAGGGAATACATTCCACGGAACGCAATTGGTCGCAATTATGGAGGGAAGGCACTACGCCAGAAAAGGAGTTTTCAGGAGCCTTATCCAGTATGGACTCGACACCGTCGAGCCTCAGAGAATCCGTGCCACAGCCCCCGACAAATCTCATCTTTTGAATGGCCCAATTTGAAATTATCGTTGCTGCCACGTCAAATTTTCGCCACTCCCGAGGCTCGGAAATTCCGAGGCCCTACAGGATAGCCCCCGTGACCGCTTTGAATCGAATTGCCATATGGTCGCATGCTATTAGATACATTTTAAGATTGAGAGTGCGCCGACGGCAGATGTCATTTTGCTAATAGATACACATACCTACCCTCTCCCCACCATTTGGCACTTAAAAGGTTAGAGCATTGAGGGCAAATTTCGTTTGTAAATTTCATACAAATCATATCCGAAGGACCAAATGGCAAACATTACTAAAGATAGACTATTTTCAGCGAAGCAATTCTCGGTAATGGGGAGTGGTACGAAAACTAACTAACTTATGCGTCATGCAATGGAGTGGTAATCTCCAATGATCTCTCACCTTTGAATTCAGTCATTTCTCGAGAATGTGGGTTTCATATAATTTTTATAATCATGATATAACCGAGGATGGCATCGTACGCCTTCCACGAAGGACTGCCGTGCAGGCAGCGCCATTTTCCCCAGCCAGAACCCCGCAGTCTGCCAGATTTACCTGCCCTCAACCACCTCCAAAGCATCCCTGCAAAATTCCTTCCGCGCTTTTGCGAATTTCCATTTGATTTTTTTTTAAACCACTCCACTTAAAATCTATGCAGACGGGAATGAATCTTCGTGCCTGAACATGCGGCTTTATACGGCATATGGTAGATTTAGATCTCCAAGTAAAAACATCATTCCGCACAGAGCATTACACTCTTGAGTATGTGAGATAAAAATACTAGAAATTAAAAGTTCCACTATGCAACCAATTGAGATTTCTCTAATCACCAAACAGATCATTTAGGACGATTTCAAACAAAAAAAACCTCTCCCGAGCTAGCTACACTGGGGTACAGGGAAATTGATATTCCAACAAACCATAAAATACACGCGACATTCTTAGTAATTACAGCTGGTCACATAATGTATACATCCCATACAAAAAGTTTTGAAACTTGTACCGTAACTCAAACCATCCGCGTGTATGTGAGCGAAATCTTAGTACGAAACCACTTGTGCAAATATATACATGGTTTCACTGTAAATATAATGAAATTTTCCGGGAAAAGAAAATCATATGACTAGGAAGGCAGAAACTACAATGAGTACAACAGTTTTGTGTACTAGTGACCATTTTGAACAAATTTGATGGACCAAAACGCATTTTAGAAGGAGAAAAACATAAAAAAACGATGTGCTCATTAGCAGAAGAAAACTTATTTCAGGAACCCTTGGTTGAAACGATAAGAAAAGGGGAGTGAGGACCCTATTATAGGGCATAACTAAGTAGTAGCATTAGTACCCATGGTAGAGAGGATATGAAATGCACATCAACAACAGATTGGAGGCAATCGAAATGTGGAGAAGGACAAGAATGGAAAGTACAGTTGGACGGAAAAGAACACAGACGATGAAGTTCATAAAATTATCGGGAAGGAAAGAAAGCTGATTGCGGATATTACGAAGTGGCTAAGTAGGTGTATGGAGTAAGTGATAAATGGGGATGAGAGAGAGTAGATCACCTTGGAAAGATGGGAAGATAATGATAACAAGGACAGGAATTTTTGATGCAATAAAAAAGAAGAAGGAAGTATGCTTAACTGAAGAGAGAGAGATCGTGCAAGGAATCAGTGTGACCCCAGGAAAGACAACAGGTGAGCAGAGGTGAAAAAATCATAAACTACCCTAAACGGAACGCAAAACATTACTGTGAGAATTTCCCAATTAAGGTGTGGAAGTTAGCGCATATAAATATAATAAGTTCTACACTGACCACAGCATACGCCAATCACGGCCAATTTAATACATTTAATTACACGAACAAACACAACCATGCTCGAGGACGTGAAAAACCACCCAGGCGGGATACGAACAGCCGACCCACGATTTATCAGGAGAGGTAGTTACCCCGGCAATACCGAGGCCGGAACCCATCGACGCACTCAAAATACTCACGGCCGAATCTTTTAGCGTAAAGCCATTGAATTCGTTTAAAATACGCTCTGCGAACGTGGGCTTTTTACCAAAGAGTAATGAAAAAATTACATGTTTGACGCTTTTACTACAAATCAACATAAAAATAATAATCGAGGATGCGCTAACAGAAGCTCTTTTCATTTTTTAGAGCGCATCAACTCCGCTCCCCATGCGTTTTGAAGTGCGCTGCCTCTTAAGGCCGTTTTACACGGGGCACGTCATTGCGCAATCTGACGTATGTCCGAAGGCGCAGTCAAAATTGCGTCGTGTAAAGCGGTGAATTGCGAGAACGCATGCGAGAATGCATGGATGCGAGATGGAAAAATAGCCCCTGTTCTAATTTCGTTCATGCATTCGCGCAATTGCCCGCCATATTAGAAATTAATGCAGCTCTAACCTGCGCAATGACGTGCCCCGTGTAAAACGGCCTTTACGCACGGTCTGAAACGAATGAAAAGCAAGCGCGCTGTTGGGTTGCGTAGTGAGGAGCGCACAAGAGCGAATGGAAATCTCCCCATAATTAGGCTGAAAGGCCAACTTATTAAGAGTTCTATAGAGCGTTCCACAGTTAGTAGACAGTAAGAGCCTTATAAAGAACACTGTTACCAAACCTACTCTCCGGGTGTTCACCAAGGCCACTAAATCAAACAATTCCAATACCGCGGTAAATTTACGTTAGAAACTTTAGGAAATTATATTTCCACATTGGAAGACTCCTAGATGACCAGCTAGCACATGTCAATGTACTATGCTCAAATGTTCACTTTCATGCTGCTATTGGCAACAACGCACCCATAAGAGCCAATGCAGTCAACTGAATGTGGAACGCTCTATAAATAGAGCAACGTCAAGTCTCAATTATGGAGTAGACAACATAAATACCACCATTGAGCAAATAAACAAATTATACATTCATGCAAGGCGCACAGACGCACTTTAAGATACTAATAAATTCTGCCAATGAATTATAAGTCCATCAAATAAATGAACAATTTAGACTCCACACATGCATGACGAATTTATGAACGCAATCACCATCAAATTTTAAAAGGGTTGAGTCCACTGTAGAAACATTCTAAAGGAATTCATCCCTGATATTAAAAACAAAAATGTTTCATGCCTAAGGATAAACATAAACACCCATGAATCCCCCTTCACTTTCATTACTAGACTTAAAAGTCACAACCACAACACCTCTCAGATTTGTTGCAGCAGATGACTAGACAAAGAGGGAACTTACCTTCCACAAATTAAAGGCAAGCTTTCCGAATAATTGTCCTTACCTACAAGAAAAAAAATGAAAAGAATTAGACTTCAAGTTGCAAACAGGGGAGAAAGTGACAGCAAGAAAACATAGATCACCAAACGAAATTCGCATTGGAGAATCAGTCAGCTGTGATTTGCATGCCTAAATTAACTTAATCCTGAATTAGTCATAGCGCACGAAATTTAATGATTAAATAAATATTGTTTAAGAGCGATTGAAAAGTTAACTAAGTCACCACAAGTCACAACGGAATTGAAATTTATCACTTTGAAATAGAACGGATTCGTAGTGATATATTTTAAAAGCAAAATAAAGCTATTTTTCAGGTAATATGTCATCATAAATCGTACTTATCTATTAAATAATTATGCCTAGTATCCCATGCAGTGGGTACCTTTGTACCATATTTTCATGTTTCATGATATTGGATGGAGAAAATTAAGTAATGCAAACATATCCTAAGATGTCTCCATAACTTCATTCTGTGGTACTCTTTAATAAGTATCTCCTCAAGGTTCAAGACCCCCATCTCACGGTTTTCCAAAACACAGATTTCATTACTGAAATTCAAACTCACTCAATTAAAATTGTATGCTGAAAGTCATGGATGACCCTTTCATACGATTCATCTCTCCGTTTGGACTTCTGACCGGCGAATGCGCAGAGGTTTACATGTTTGTTTACATGTTTGTTTACATTGTCCGGGCGTGTTTCTGTTGAAGTCATTTACTGTCAAGGTTGAAATTTTATGGTGGCTTCCCAAGTCTAGGAGCACAATTTACAAGCACAGGAAAAATCACTACACACGATATCATACTGCTTTGCGATAAAAAAATTGATTCCAGCCCAGCTACCGGTGTTTCCTAAAGACACTTCACTCGTCAGTAACAGGTGATTAGATGTGACACTAAGGAAAAATATGTATCGAACTTATTTCTGTTTTCAGTACTGAAAATTAATTCGACGAGTTCATCGAATACGATTGTTGTGTACTTTAACATGCTATGCTATGGACTATGCTACACTTGGTTCGACTTTCAAAATTGGATCAAAGCCGTATAAAACTGCCTTTAGGGAAGAAAAGGACAAGCACATGGGAGATGTACCAAAACAAATTGTTCGCATTTTACATCACAATATTTTAGTTTAACAATAAGAGAAACAACTAAGATTGTAAATGAGACAATGCAACACAAATAACTTGGCCACAGAAGGATCCTTTAACAAAAACTATCAGCACGTTCGATTTTCAGCAGTAAAATAAGAGTAGCATGTAACGGCCTTTAGGCTAGACGGAACGGCTAGGCTAGACAGTATAACCTCGGCAGTTGAACCTCCCCAACTACGTAAGTTAAGGTGGTTTGAGCGATTTTTTTACGTACAGATTTCCGTGACACTTTTCATACGTGTCCTTATTGGTAATATCTATAGATAAAAGTGAAAAAACTGCACGTTACCGATTTGATATATTGGTAACTCAATGCTATTTTAGCACGTAGCCTTATGACACATTACATATATTTTTAAATTATTCGATTACATATGAACAGATTTTCTCCTAAACCCGAAAAAATACGTTCCATGTTGATATATTGGTTGCTAATAAATTCAAGGTATCCTGCCGAGTAAAAACAAACGCGTATTTAGATATGATTTTCGCTAAAAATTCGAATTCCATGCCGAATATACAAGTCAATAGAAAGCTTTAATTTAGACGAAAATTTCAAAATATAATTCTTTCATCATTGATATTGCTGCATTCATGGTGATTTCCACTATATAAACAGATATATGTACTTCAGTTTAATGTTGTCCTAGAATTCTTTTTTCAATAAACTTGAAAGTAAATCGAAAAGAGATAAAGAGAAATACCTTAAGCAAAGGAAGGTTTTCATAGAAAATAGAAGTTACTCTGTGGGTCTTTGAACAAGGAATTGAGAAAGAAACTAGTTAAGCGCTATACATGGAATGGGGCATTATAAGGGGCGGAAACTTGGGCAGTTGAAAAGGAAGATTAAAAAGACTGGAAGCCGTGGAGATGTGGATATGCAGGAGGATGGAAAAAGTGTTGGTAGGATAAAATGAGAAACGAGGAGGTGCTGAGGAGAGTGGACGAGAAAAGGACCCTGATGGAAACGATTAGAAGAAGATTGGATTGGACATTCCCTGAGAACACATTGTCTGCTAATGACGGGAAATAGAAGTAATGGTGGAAGGTAAGCGGGGAAGGGGAAGGAAAAGGAAGTCAATATTAGACAACACTAAAATAGGCGGAAGGTACGCGGACACAAATCGTCTGGCTGAGAGATGAGTGGAGTGGAGGAGGGGCCCTTTAGGAAAGCTGCCATTTGGAGCAGAAAAACATGGATGAATGAATTCTTTAAAATGTGTACTCGATGACTCACGATTACCACCTTAACTGGCAGAAGTTAGGGGCTCAAGCCAAAAGGAGCCAGAGAAGTGCCTCCAAAGGGGAGTAGACGGGAGAGGAAGAGGAGGGTGGCATCGTCTCACGATCCGGACAGGGGCGACCCTGTAGCTTACCCTGACCTCGCCAATTGCAAAGGGCACACATCCCTTTCGCCAGACGGAACGGGGTGCGGGTGAGTGGCGAGCAGGGAGGGAAGAAGGGACCTTTGGCGATAAATAAAACTAGAAAAATACCCAACTTCCTCCGCACCGAATTAGCGCGGCGCAATAAACTTCGACGCGGATGCCACTTACGGTGGCTGGAGCGGTAATCATGGGTCATTGAGTGCGTAATTTAATAATATTTTAAATAAGAAGAAAAAAATTCTAGGACCACATTTCATTTAAGTCAATCTTTTTGTTTTGAAACTCACCATACATTTAAAATGATGAAAGAACTACATTTGAAATGTTTTCCTCAACAAAAGCATGCTATGACTATAGTTTTTGGCACGGTTCGAAATTAAGACGATTTTGAATTAAATGTGTGTTTTTCGAATATTGGACGGTGTGGACCATTGATATCAGTTATAAACAATAATAATAATATGAAATACATTGTTTCGCGACCAGGAGAAAATCTGTACAAATCTGACTGAATAATTACGAAATATATGTTATGAGATCAAGTATGGACAGTTTCACACAAATCTGTACATTAAAAAAATCGCTCAAACAATCTTAACGTAGTTTGAGCGAAGTATTACTACTCACAAAATTGAATGAATTTTGCCTCATTAAAGCAATAGTACCTTTTTTAAAATACAGAAACAGCCGTCACTTATTGCACCACTTTTCGAGATATTTGCCAAGTTATAGGAGCAGTGTTCTAGAGGATACAGAACAGCATGGCGCTACAGAAAAATATTTTTTTAAAGAGAAGGAAGATATGATGCTCTGATCGCGTCAAAACTTCACCCAATATTGAGCATTCGAAACTGAATGAGGCTGGACATACTTAAATTATATGACGATGGCATTTTGTTTGGAGGTAGAAAATAAAATGTACATAAATAAATTACAGACGTCAAAATGTAAAGAGAATGACGTGTAGGTAACAAAAATTTCATTATAAAAGTCCAGCACCCAATCATTCGGTGAGAAACATATTTAAAATCCGGAAATGCAAAAACTGACTATAGTAACAAGGCTGCCATCATATTAATGCATTGAATGCATGCATAATACTTCAATCAACATTTAACAACTACAAGAAAGACATCCTGCGGGAAAAATGAGTATTAGGCTTTAATTCTAACTTTAAAAACCCACTACACCAGAGCAGGGGAGTGAAAAACCTGCGAAACATAAATGCAAAGAAGGCAAAAGGTTACATGAATATGTTTATGACCATAATTCGTGGAATTAAGTCATAATAACTGAATAAATACCTATATCAACAAGTTGTAATATTTCACGACTTTCATTCGCAATCTGATCGGTTTCCACGCTACAACATCCTTGATAATGACGCAGTTGCGTTGAAACCGGGCGGGTAACGAATAACACCCGTGGAATATTACAAAGCTATTTGTTTATTTGTTAAAAAATTTATAGAAATTTAAAATATAGGGTTTAGATACTTCTACTTCGTAAATTATAATTCTGCTAAAACTGAATTGGTAGAAGCAATGTGATTCGCAATAGCTGCAACGTAGACGATGAATAAAGACGGAAAGAAAATCGAGAGCTAATGAAGAAATAATAATAAACACTTGGTTGTTATTCCACACTTTGTTGGAAACAAAACGACCCGGGTTTCAGCATGTCATACCATCATCAGGTACAAACAGTTGGGTGGCTTACACTTATATAGGTATCCGTGGATGGAGGGGGGGATTTGAAAACAGGGGAGGAGGGTGGGGAGCACTGTTAACGGACAAGGCTGATTTTTGAAGGAGGGTGGGGGTGGCCTTGGGATTGCATGCATAAGAAAACAACAAAGGAAGGAAGGGGGGGGGGGGGGAAGGGATGAAGAAATAGATTCCCAAAAAAGGTTTAAAAGCATGAGCAAATTAAGGTTGAGAGTTGTGGAGGGATGGTAGTGTGACGTAAAGCAAAGGTGACTGGGAGGGGAACATATGGTCATTACAAAGTTTAGTGGGGCAATTCACAATTTCAAACTGTTCTAAGAAGTCCATTTTACGTCCCTTGTCAATACAATGTAAAATCCGAGGTTCAAAATTACACCAATGGTTTTCGTCACATAAATGTTTGGCTATTCCAGAGGATTCGTCATTATTTAAAAAAAACATCGTCTATGTTCTTTTATTCTAATGTTAAAATTTCTCCCAGTTTGTCCAATATATTTAATATTACAGTTATCACATTTCAACTGATAAACACCACTTTTTTTTGTAAATTGTCATACTTGTCCTTTGTATTAAAAAGCATTTTACCCACTGACACATGATTTTAAAATGACACTTTGGCATTGTATTACATTGTATTGACAAGGGACGTAAAATGGACTTCTTAGAACAGTTTGAAATTGTGAATTGCCCCACTAAACTTTGTAATGACCATATGTTCCCCTCCCAGTCACCTTTGCTTTACGTCACACTACCATCCCTCCACAACTCTCAACCTTAATTTGCTCATGCTTTTAAACCTTTTTTGGGAATCTATTTCTTCATCCCTTCCCCCCCCCCCCTTCCTTCCTTTGTTGTTTTCTTATGCATCCAATCCCAAGGCCACCCCCACCCTCCTTCAAAAAACAGCCTTGTCCGTTAACAGTGCTCCCCACCCTCCTCCTCTGTTTTCAAATCCCCCCCCTCCACCCACGGATACCTATATAAGTGTAAGCCACCCAACTGTTTGTACCTGATGATGGCATAACATGTTGAAACCCGGGTCGTTTTGTTTCCAATAAAGTGTGGAATAACAACCAAGTGTTTATTATTATTAAAAATGAAGGAGTTCCACAAAGTAACGCCGGAGACAGTGTCTTATAGCTAATGAAGAAGTTAATGAATCTGAAGGGAAGGCGAAAATGAGAGAAAATTGGGAAATAAAACACCAAAAGGATACAAAGTAAGGCCAGAAGGGAGAGGATGGGCTGTGAGTTATAGACTGAAAGGAAGAGAAGTGTAGAGCGGATGTTGGAAGTGGACAAGGAGGAAGTTCACGTTGCGATCCTAATGCGATTACCGTCATGCTATAAGCCCTTCCGTCAACACCGCCGCTTTGCCCGCTTTGACCACGGGACTAGACAGGTCGCATAATATTGCTTTTTCCCGCCACTCCAAAACTTTTGGGTCTACGCGGCGGATAGTTCAAAGCACTGAAACCACCGAAGCATACTAGCACGTTTACACGCTCTTGCAAACTTCTTTCAAACAAATCGTCTGAAAAAACGTTAACAAAAAAACTAAGTCAATTTTTCGCGAATATTTTTTACAACCGCTCACAGCTTCACGCATATCGCTTCGAAAGTTTTCATTGTTACCTTTGGCGAGTTTTAAATGATCTGGATATAATTCTAAGTCGACGCAATGACCGGTGGGTTTCATTGAGTTCGGCGGTAAAAGCCGATACAGTGGCTGCTCGGGATTCAAAGGGTTAAGTGAGTGCATCCTTCGCATTTTCACCAAAGACACTGATGAAAAAAATTCCCCAAAGAAAATAATTCTTCAGCTTTCATTTTATCCCATAGATTCCTCAAAAATCATAACCACGATCCCATAAGAAAATCTCTAAGATTTGAGGATAACATACTGTAGGATAGTACTTAGGGAACGTGACCGCAGTCAAGCCTTAAATTTCAGATTTGGTTTGGAGCGCAATGTGTTCGCCAAACTGGGATCGTTCAATGGCGTAAGATCGCACTCAAAAGTTAACGCGACGGCTTAGTGCCTGTGAATCCTTGACCGTTAATTTTCTGGTGGAGGATTCGAGACCAGCCTGGGAGGGTTTTTCACACAGGACAGGAAATTTAACGTAAATTTTGACGTTTTGCCCCCGGAGATCGCCCGCGACTAGCCAATGGCTTATCGCGATTCTAAGGATACATTATGGAAAAAATTAAATCTGAAAGAAATATTAATCAGCTGGTTAAATCTAGGATAATTGAGTACAAATATAAATGGCCAGTAGCACTGTTTAAAGATTTTACACGCATCGAGTATGTGTAAATAAACAAATCTAACATATAGTGAACCTGAGATAAAATACCTACCCTTCAGCTTGGCAATCGGCTGACCAAGGTAAAGAACACTATTTTTTTAGACTGAAACCTTTCACTAAAATCATAGTTTTAAGCTGGTAGCGAGCAAATCAAGCAATCCGTAAAACCCGTACGATACAGCATTTAGCAACTCTTGCAAAAGAATTACGCTTCCAGGGCTTAATGGTATACTTGATAATGCACAACATCGATTACAGTCCTGGATTTCTAATTTTGATTTCTGCAATAGATGAGCAACGCCTGATACGGAGTTTTATACTGCCAAATTTGCACCCTTGACAGCAGACCCCTTTGAAGACCAGACCTTTAAAGCTTGATTCAGTGCCTTGCGAAATGTGGCAACAATGTGCTACTTATATCACTCTATACCTAACGAATGAAAAGGTCCGTAATGGATACCCTAAAGGCAGCAGTTACGAAACTTACCGATCGACACGTATCGAGTGATATGACTTCCAATGCTGCTTTATTTATACTTTACACAACTGCAAGATACTCAAGTCAAAATCGCTGAAGTGCGATATTCCACAGAGGATGGTCCCGGACAAGGCGAATGATTTTTTCTCCTGTGGAATATCGCACTTATGTGCATTTGCGGGTGACTCCGTAAATGTTACTATCGTGGTTAGTCCCGGATTCCTCAAAATCGCTGAGGTGAGAAACGTGAAAACGGTGGGGCTCATATCGGTTGAAACATAAAAAGAGATCGAAAAGTTCCATTATAGGTATCCGACATCGAATTCGATAGAAAAGAGGAGAAAGAATGGATTGGTGTCGTGGCTATATCACTGGATTATCATACCGAGAGACCGAGTATGAATTCCGGCAGTAGCGAAGGTTATATGCCACAACCCGATCCATAATCGGTTGTCAAGTGAATAGCAATTTAAGGTGTATCACACCGTTTGTCATAGGGAGCGATGAACCGTGGATCCTGGGGATCGGGGAGGTGAGATGGGTAGCCTACTAGCTTCTCACTCTGGTAGCAGTTTCTCTAGGTGCCTGTCGTTAAGCGCAAGCTAATGCCGAATCTCCCGACCTTCCTTCCACTGCCCAGGTAACCCTTCCCTTATCAACCTACCCACATGTACTCGATGACACTAATTACCTCAGTAGCCGGCCGCCTCCCCATATAACCAATCAACCAATTATGAATACATTGGTGCCTTTTATTAAGAGCAGTCGTTAAATTTTAGATTTTTCTCGAAACTTTCCTATTCACTCATCCTCAACGACGCAAATGAACTCAGTTGTCTGAATTAAGTCTTCTGGGATCTTCAGTTTTCTTCACCTCTGTTGTCGGTCGCATTAACCAAATAAACCAACTCACTAAGTGACACCATGGATAACTGGCAGTGTATCTCCCTTATTTTGTCGATTCGATCAATTCTAAGGGTATAGCGCGGGGTTAAAATAATATCCTCAATGTCGTACTGGGACTCGACTGATATGATTTTGTAAAAAGAAATCTGAGCCTAGCGTGCACCCTCTTAGTCTCAAGGGACTCATAAGCTACTCCTTTCATCAGAGTCCACCGTTCACTAAAAGCAGTTTATTGCAGGCGAGCATTTTTCCTTGTTTTTCCTTTTTTCTACAGTGAAGGGTCCAAAATTTGCACGGCGTACTCAAGATTTAGCCTAACTATAGGTTAGCAGAGTTGCCTCAGACTGGAGATTGTGAAACTCGAGGACTTTCCAAAATTTTTTAGACCAAAATTTCATTTTACCAGGTGAAAATATCCGTTAACAGTTGTGCTATTTTAAATAAGTAGCAAGAATAGGAGTACAGCATGTTAATGCATGTACAATGGGGGAATTAAGTTTCCCAACAAATGGAGCACCACCACTATAGCACTGGGGAAAAATCAGCACCCTTTTTGATGGCATTATAGTTCTTAGGTCTCATTCTCGACAAGGGAAAGTCAAACCCAGTAAGATGGTGGACTCATCGTTGAGATCGGAGATGGATTACCAGCCGCTTACCTGCCTGAAGCGTTATTCCCGCTGGCCACCAAACGGAGGGACATTAGATAACCTTGTATTCATTTTGAACATTCTATTTGCGTACTTCGTTCTTACCGTACTTCAAGACATTATTAATTGATAACACCAAATTTAAGCTCCAATGACTCATTCAAGGAAGGTACTGAAAACCTTAAGCCCACACACCAACAGAAAGCCTAAAATGGTGCACGCCTATCTTGGAAAAGCAAATTCCAGGCTAATTTCTCATTTCCCATTACTTTTCCGGGTAATTCAGGTTTTCCAGGGCTGTAGCAACCATGTCATAGGATGTTCCCACTTGGCAGTTTTTTAACGAAGCAAACGGCTTTCCTTAGCAATTTGCTAATTTCGCGAATTCAATATTTCTGAGCAGAGTCTCGAATGCTCGCGGCGATGTTCAAGGGGTCTGAAGGAAAGAGGTGAAGAACAATGAGAGAGGAAGGATGAAAGGAAGCCGACTGAAAAATCGACGTGTTCGATTTTACCTGTTCGAGAGAGAGAAGAACGCCGGGTGATTGAGGTGACCGAGCGAAGATGAGAATGAAAGGGGTCGGGGGGGAAAGATGAGGGAACGGATTACTGAAGAGGACGACCAAAGCGAGATGAGGAGAGAGGGTAAGAGACAGATAGAGAGAGACGGGAGATGAAGGGAGTTTTGAAAAATAAAAGCCGTCTTTCATTCTCCGACCACCACCCGTTCACTCCATCCCTTACCCCACCACCCTTCTGTAAAATCCGAGCAACCTTCCCTCCCGCCGAGGAATAAAAAAAACAACAGACGACTCCAGTGTTAAGGTCATAGGTCATTCCACCCGAGCGGCAATCTGAGCCTCTCGAGTCGCGAAATAAAAAGAAGATCGGGGAAAACTCGAGAGCGAACGGGAGGGTGAGTCATAAAGAGATGCAGAGGGAGGACGAGGGGGGAGGTGGAGAAAATTTCCACCCACCCAGCTCCAAGAGCCAAGGCAAACCAGACTTCCCTATGAGTGAAAAATGAGGGAAAGAAAACACTGTGGAGGATGGTTTGGGGAGGTGGGAAGGAGAAGAAGGGAGAAGAATGTCGATAGTGCCAGCGAAACATGGTGGCAGTCGCCTGCGCTTAGCGTTTCGTTAAGGAGGAGAAGGCTCGTGTGGAAGGGGTCGGCTGTGACACAGATGATAGCACTTGGTAGTCATAACGGTCAGGGGGAGGGGAATATTTTAAGTAACCACAAAACATGGTGGCAGTTGCCAGCGCGAAGGGTTTTGTTAAGGAGGGGAAGGTTTGTGTAGGAGGGGTTGGTTGAGACAGAAGAGAGAGGAAAGCATCTGGCAGCAAACACTTCCAGGGGAAGGAAGGGAGGGAGGATGTCAACAGTGGTATAGCGACATAAGGTGGCAGATTCCTGCGAGAAGCGTTTCGTTAAGGAGGGGAAGGCTTATGTGGGAGGGGTCGGCTGAGGCGCAGAGGTGAAGAGGAAAGCACATGGTAGCTAACGTTGCCAGGGGGATGAGGGGAGGGAGGAGAAAACCTTTAGAGGTAGCGTAACATAGCGGCAGTCACTTATGCGAATCGACACTTCAAGTAAGAAAATGCTCGAGTGGAAGGGGTAGGCTAAGGAGCGGAGGGGAGAGGATGGCACACGGTAGGCAACGCTGCCAACATAATTGCATTTAAAATGAGAGAGCGGGTAAGTGTCGAAAGCACGATTCATGACTACGTTTCCGATCCCAACAAAGCTGGATCAAAATACGCTGATATTTTTCGCAATCAATCGGGGAGGTTCATCTAAATAACTGGATTACAAGCAACAATGGAGCTAGACGATTGATGTAAATAACAGATTGAGCACTTTGAAGTTGGCAATGGAGGTTTGTAGTCAAACGCGGAGACTACCTTACCTCTCTGTGCGCAGCCAATTCATAGGAAATGGGCACCTCTACTGAAAAGGACTGTTTTTGCAACTGCCACCATGTTTCCCTACCACAATGTGTATGAATTGCAAATATAATCTGCCTGACCACGATATCATTGAAACCAATTAAAATATCGCAGTGAAATTCGCAAAAGAGCTCCGGCTTAAATGGCCGGATTTATTTGGATTTATTCTAAGAAATATTTTTTAAATAACATTAAAAAGAACTATTTTTTAATAATACCGTAAGAACGAGTATCGGCGGGTATTAGCAAGGGCAAATTGCAGGGCCAAAATATTACTTCAAATACATAAATTGATATTTTCCTTAATAAGCTTTAGGCTATTTCACTAAAGATGCCTGCAATCAGAATACAAAGCATTGTGGAAGTTCTCATCCTCGGAAATTAGTGGTTACACAATAATACACCCAGAGAAGAGGGGACCAAACTATTGGCTCAAAAATATTAGGTTATTTTTCTTACACATTTTAAGAGTGCTATAACACTAAAAATGCCTATTCTCATAATAAATAAAAGCATTGTGGAAATCTTTATTCGCAGAAAAAAGTGATAAACTCCATAATTCACCAAGGGAGGAGAACAGACCCAGGGGTGGATATGAGAAAAAAATAAGGGGAGGGTGAGCACGGTGAAGGGGAAAGAGGGAGGAAAAAAAGCAGTGGGAAGGCAGAGAAAATAAAAATAGTAGGGGAGGAATCGGACGGTGCAGGGGGAGATAGAGACAGGTAGGTAAAAAAAAGATAACTAAAGGAATTAATAGCGCGCAACCACGCTTAAGTCTTGCGTCCACACTCTCCATTGGCTATGGCGTAGCAGGGGTGGTTATACGGACTCGGTAGAGAGGAAAAAGGGTTTGAGCGATAACCACCCCTTCGAAACCTTCCGCGGACCCTCCCTCCCCCCGCCACACACTCAACCCGAAAACATTCACCCGACCCCCCAACCCAAAATTCACTCATAACATCAAAAAGATCCACCCTTCTTCCATATACACAAACTCACTGTTTTTCTTCGCCACTGTTTTGCATTTAATTACCTTCAACAAACCGTCTCTCCCCACAATATTCCCCTTTACCTCTCCCTTCTCCGTCTCATTCACTGGCAGGGAGGGGTTTTAAATCTCCCCTTCCTCCCCCAACGCGAAAAAAAACGTCCCCAAACCCACCTACTCTCGTTTGTACCCCTCTCCCTCTTACATCCAACGCAGCAAGCTATTTTTCCCATCCCCCCCCCCCCCCCCCCGGGGGCTATTCACCGAAAATACGAGGGAGGGGGGAAATTTCTCGAGAGACGACGATTCATCCTCCGGAATGAAATCGGGAATTTTGATTCGGAGCGCGTATCCCTACCAGCAGGGTTACATCTACATCTACAAAATACCCTGCAAGCCACCTCAGGGGTGTGTGGCAGGGTTAATTCATACCCGGTGCACTCTATTAGCTCACCGCAGGATGGATATCATCTTCAGAGCGACCGATTCAAGGGAAACGATTACATGCAGGATATCATGAATACAGTTAGCTTTGAAAACCGAGATGACGTCAAAATAATCTTTTTTTTTAATTAGCTAGGATTTCTGAATCATTGTTGGGGATCGGGTAGATGTGGGTCATACATGGGTAGTAAAACCTGGTGGCACTCGCTGGTAAGAAGCAATGCGTTAGGGAAAGGAAAGGATGGACTGAGTAAGCTAGGGATCCCTACTGAGGTCCCAGGGCGAGTCCTTAGGTACCCCTGGACGCTTATCAACGCTGGATTCACTCTCATTGTATGTACTGAAATCTCTCCGCAGGATAGTGCCACAAAGTTTTAATATACCCATAATTTATCCATCAGATGAAACGTTGAAGTGAGGGCCCATTGATGACCCTTTTGAATGTGGTAGGTATGTGGTTTAAAAACAACCTGGAATTCATCTTTTTGTAAATATTTAGCAATTTTTTAAGACTTTCCAGATACGAAAATGAGCACTATTGTTTCTTTTCGCGTTTTGGGGGTGTAGCTGAATAAATGAGTTTGACAGACTGTCATCTCTGTTTTTAAAAATTAATTTGTCAATTAAAGCAGGGGAGTATCCACTGACGGAAGCAATACGTTTGATTATACTGACTTCCTTCTTGAAGCCTTTCGAAAGGGGGACATTAATCAGCCGAATAATCATGGAATGAAAGACCATTAGTTTATGAGAGAGAATCTTGAACGCTATTTTAACGTTTGAGGCTTCACTTTGTGGAACAACGAAATTGGAAATAAAACGTCGCTTTGTACATTACCGATATCCATTATCCTTACGTCTCTCTCTTCCCAATTATATCAAAATATTAACCCCTTCCCAAACTACTTTTCGAGCAATTTGCCTGAAACTACCAGGTGTTTTACATGTCATAGATTACGACTGCGCGCTCCAGTGGGAGAATATTGAAAAAATTTAGGAATTTCTTGAAAAGATTTAGGAATTTCTAACACCTACATTTCTTCAAAAAACTAATAGTGTTTAGTTTGTATATTTTCACAACTATTTATCAAAATTAATCCATTACCGAAGTAAGTTTTACAGAAACGCTAAAAAATACCTGCTGTTCTGAAGGCTTTTTAGCTTTACGGCGCGAAAAAATGAGTCAAGTTAGAGACTTATGTAGCTTTATTTATTTAACTACTGAGAATTTTGGTCATATATAACTATATCTTTGCGCCATTAATACTACAATATTTATTCCATACTTCTTACAGACGCTGAAATAAAAAAATAAATTTAGAATATGGTCTCCATTATAACTACTATCGCCGCAATAAAGGTAGAACGCTGAACTTGAAGCATTCGTAAGAAATTCCTCCGGGGCTCCATAGAGTCGTGTAATATATCGTTTTATTCCTTGTTTATTTGACTACAAAGTGCATTCATTGAAAAGTGTGTAAATGTAAACGTTTAGCTCCTACGGTCTAAAGAGCGAAGAAAAACACGCGAAAAACTAGGAGAACGGCGAAACGGTCGTCTTCTTAATCTCGTCACGGCCAAAATATTTAATTGGTTCACTTCATTATTTTTGTACGAAGAGGACGACATCTCCGTATTACAAATATTCTATCAAAATTTTATTTTACCCATTCTTTGATTTTTTTAAATGGCCGAAAGCTAGATTTCAATTTCCGAGGTGTGGAAAAGTATATGAATATCGAAATTACGTATGCTTTATGAAAAAAATATTTCAAAACTTCTCATGTAAGGAAATTTTTATATTCTTCCCCTTACTTAAAATAAACGACAAAGAAGAAAATCGCTCCGCGGCAATGCAAACTACCATTTTGCTCTGTTGGCAATGGTGAAACTCCTGGCCGCGCGTGACTCAAATCTCATTGCCAAGACCCCTCTAGTGAGACCTCTGTCCAGCGCTGATTGGACAAGGAATGTAAAAGGCTCTAGATATTTCATATTCTTTTAACTTTATGTGGATGCATTTATATTGAATATTTCGCAATTAGATATTTAATTCAGTCTCAGAAATTACACACTTTAATTCGGTTCTTGGCAACAATACAATCCATAGAATCAATAAACTTCTAACACATAAAAAAACAATATTTTGCTGAATTAAAGGGTGTAATTTCTGAGACTGAATTAAATATCTAATTGCGTGCTTCGACGGCTAAGGTCATTACGCGCATAATGTCTGCCACTTGCAGACGGGCAACGCACTCGGCCGAATAGGAAAATTGCCCCTCCGAATTCCAGCCGAGCCCAACTATGCTTAACTTCGGTGACTGAAAGGGAACCGGTGTTTCCATCGTGGCAGCCCGAATGGAACGATGTGCTAATAAGGCGAAAAGTATGTAAACATTTTGGTAGGTAGCGTTCTGCGGGTGCAACACCGTCAAGACTGAGTTATTTGTGCATAGTCTCAAATTTGTACAAAATCAGTATTTAAAAACGTAAGCATTTTGATTAAGAGTAATTGGAAAAAGAGCAATCCATGCTTGATGCCTTTACTTAAATCAACACACCAACAACAATCGTGAATAAGATTATGGAGGTGTTTTGCTGTTTAAGGCAAATCAACTCAGCTCCCGATCTGTTCTGAAGAGGGTCCGAAACGGATGGCAAGCAATTGCGTTGTTGCGTAGCGAAGTGAGCAGCGCAATAGAGCGAATGGAAAGCTCCCAATATATTTCCAGCTATTTCCATCACCGGTGATCCTTTTTCTCACATAGTAAATTATATACTAGATAAATACAGTAAAATTTCACAGATTGTTTTAAGGTGGCTCTGGCCACAGGGTCCTCACTTATTCCAGGAATTCTGAAAACTTAAATATAGCATCTTGACGTGCGTTTTATAAACTGAGAGGAAAAAATAAGGTTCCCAGGATCGTTTTACTGCAATTCAGCCTTGAAAGTGGAGTTTTTAACATGGACTCGAATAGAGATTTTTCAGATTACTGCAGAAAAACGTCAATTTGAACGAGAAAACATATATGTATATGAGCTTTAAATAAAAACTGTTTATAGAAGCGTCCTGGGAAATAGAAAAAAAATAAAATATAGGAATCTTTCCACCTAGTTCTTAAATTTATTAGCGAATACTACCGTAATTTAAGTCAAAATACGGTAGTTCCATACAAATGGCGCTGAAGTCGGCTCCTATTGCAGGAAAAATGTAGCATTTAAAAATATATTCGTGGAATAATCTGCATATTTTGCCCCTGAATTTTGGTTTTCAATAGGTTGCCCATTTGATCAACGAAAGCAGGATTTTTAAACCAAATAAATACAAATGTGTAATTTAGTATTTGTTTTGACTCACATAGTCAGTGTAGAGCCACCTTAATACCGACCAGTTTCGTACAACAGTGGATAGCACTTGTTAGCTTTCAATCCTAAAAGAATTAATAGTATACGGTATAATGATAAGAAAACGATGTTGGTAAAAAATGTTCCATCGTACATTTCCGCGGTGTTGTAGCAAATGTCACCGCGATCTCGAGTGCTCAAGGGTGTAGGTAGTGTGAGTAGACAAGGGTGTAGGTGATATCGCCCGTATTCCAACGGATGTCTTCATGTCGAAGTAACATGCACCTGAAGGCGCCCGTTGATATGCGAGCGAAACTGTTTTCTGCAAAAACTACCAACGCGGTGAACAACCGAGAATGCAGGAACATTTGAGTACCGAAGCATTTAAGATGGTTTATGGCAAAATAAGCATATCTACGCGCGTGAGGGGAATTATGAAAAGAGAAACATGACAGAGAGAAAACGAACAAAAGCATTCGTATCAAGGTTTTCAAAATGCGAGTCTTTTTTCGTGTTTTCATATAGGTAATGAACCCAACTACGGCATGAGCATTTTCCCCCGCGTCGAAATGAAAAAGAAAAACGAAATAACGATACCAAGCGAAGTGGTAGCTAATGAAAAAAAGACAACTCCTTTGATTCACGATCCCAGACTACAATGCGACATCAAAGAGCGGAATGATATCAAGGATACGCCAAGCGGAACGCAATTACGTTCAAATTATGTTGTCCTTTGCCCTCCCTCCACCAACTCACATTACTCAGGCCCAGAAGAACGAGCTAAATAAGACGGCATGAAAGAAAATTGAGACAACCGAAGCAATAACGCACGGTCGATCACAATGAACTGCGCCGCAGTGCTCAAAGATGCAACAATGGGCTTGCGAACACAAATTAGTTGAGAGGGTCGCGAGCTTGGAGCTGCGGAACGCGGGAAAAGGGTTTTGACGGAATCGACGGAAGGTAAACACGGGATGATACGCAGGAGAAGCAGCAATCGAATAAAATTACCAATAGAAATGGAGTAGCATGAAGCCAACTGCATCGCAAACCCAACGCTTTTATTTATTTTTCGATAAACAAGAGCATAAGGAATTATATGCACGCAAACACAGGATACGGGGGACAACCAAAGGAGGGTGGTATCCACACAATGAATAAACCTCTCATATCCAACCCCACTTCTGCGAATGAGGAGAGAGAAAGAGTCGAGTTATGCACAGAATCATTTGCAGACAACCGATCGCACCGCTTACTAAGGGAATCCCGCATTTTTTTAAATTCCGTCGCTCACATTTGGGATGCATGATGGGCACGGAAAAACGGGGAGTCAAATAGCGTCCGATCCGCCATTTTGTAAACAAACAGCGTACGAGCGTAAACAACGTCGGATAGTGAATAGAAACGGCAAAAACGAGCACTCCAGAGCGGTAGGAGTCGAGAAAAATAAGAAAACGCGAGCACTCAAAAGCGAGATTTTTAAAAGTCCTGACGGATTTCTGAAGAAGAAACAGGAAAGAAAAGAAAAAAAAGCTGCATCCATACAAAATGGGGATCCTGGGAAGAAAAAAAAATTTTCAGCAATAAGGATGATGGTGCAAATATTCACGGTTGTAAATTCATAAAAAGGAACTAGTCAACTTCGGCTCCAGGATTTTAATAAGAAGTACGCACTAATAAACTCTGACTTAAATTAACAACAACTTAGAGAGCAAGATCATTTCCTTGACATTACATGACTAACTGGGAAAAATGATGGGGCCATACAGCATCTAGTTTCAACTGATACGTAAGAGCAATTACCACCAATAAATTCATTAAAGAGGAATGAAATAGTTTTAATTCAAGACAAATCAGAGAAAACCTGACTCTTCATAACTCAACACGGACATTTTATTGGAATTTTTATGAAAAATAAGCTATTATTAATCTCAACTACCCAATTATATATATGACGAACTGGGGTTTGACCAAAAAAACTTCATGGATTTTACCGAGAAAAGGTGTTATTTCGAACTGGCGCAATTACACAGGTACTTACTGATAGAACAGGGGTACAGTCACCTATTATTGCACGATGGTCAATATCCTATACAAAGTCAAATATGTTATCCATCACATACGAAGGAAAATACGAAACAAACTAGTCATGAGAAAAGGCTGATTCCCAGAGAGGAAAAAAAGGAAATGACATCAGCCGTCAGTATAATCTTCATCATGATCTAGGTCCGCGTATCGTACGGGGGGAAGAGCTTGGGCCTCAAAGAGTATTGGCTTACAGTCATATAACCAGACGCCTTCCAATATGAATTTCATTGAGCATTGGACAGTGGCTGCATGCGCACGTACACGGGTACTTTGTCTCATTGTGAGAACACCTTATTCCTTAAAAGCCTGAAAAGGAGTTTTCAGACCGCTAGGGTTTTTATCGCCACGGTTACATACTGTAATTAAGGTAATCTACCAGTTAAGGTAGGTTTAAACTATAAAAGAGAAATTCGAATCTTCGAATCCCTCGAACCTTGAAAAAGATTCGAGATACGAATACTGTGCTATTTTCATCTATTCATTTTTGTGCTATTTTCATCATTCGAATCTTTCGAATCCAAAAATATAAATAAACACCGAAAGATTTAAGTCATAACTTAGAAAAGATTAGTTTCGACCGATAAAAGCGTTCATTAAAATATTATGAAAACAGTTACAGGTTGGCAGATAAGGACGTAGAAGAATAAGAACTTAAGGATAAAAAAGTATTCAACAAATTGAACAACACTTTATGAGAGCGCAGCATGAGTACAATGAAAAAAAAAAGACAAATATTTGAAAGTATGAGAACATCATCAATGATACTGGTTTTTCTCGAAACTCTCTGTGCGCGACAAAAAAACGAGATGTCGGCGACATCTTGTCGCATCGCCAATCAGGGTCAATTCATGCTCGATTTCGATTGGGGAAGACGATCGAGATATCGATAGGCCATGGGTGTCACGTGTTTCCAGCAGGTTTCTTGCGGAATCTGCCTGAAGTAATCTAGGAGGTAAGTTATCGGTCACTATTAATATGATCTAATTGGCTGAGTGACTAAGTTTTTCCTCCACAAATAGCTGCTGGAATACATACAGCTCGATCATTTTACAGTTAGAAAGGTGTGGCGGATATCGTAAACATGGAACGGCCACAAGAGAGTAACTGAGCATTCATGAGTTATTTTAAATTTGGGACTTACTATTTGGTGGGGATCCTATATAGCAATGTGATCTTTGCTTCAAGAAATGCACGTATTTTATTTTACGTAAGAGTAACTATATTGGTCAAAATTATATGAAAGGCCATAAAAAAGTATATTGTTGCAGTCATTTCATGAAAACTGGAAAAAAAACTATCGGAGGAATGAAACTATTTCATTGAAAACGTATTTTAGCAGTACATCGCCTGAGAACCGCTGGCATTTTGACTGCGAAGTACGACATCAGTTTTTTTGTGAACCATACGTCAGCGACTTTTATTTTCTCTCTATGAATGAACCACTACCAAAACATTCTGAACTTAATTCAAAATACATATCATCACAGAGCACGAGACGGTATACTTATACAGGACGATAAAAGGTGACGACATTCGATATACGCGATATGGGATGGCTACACGATCGCGAGAGCTGAGTTACAGATTGTCTCCTGAATAAGAAATATGCCTACTTGGCAGAAACACTGCTTCCACCATCTGGAGACATCTTTAAATACTGGAAGGTCAACAAAAGATATCCCAAATTGAGGAAGCTCTCTAAAAAACTCTTAACAACACCACCATCAACAGTTATCTCGGAGAGATTATACAGCACATCAGGGATGATAGTTGATAAAAAACGTAGTAGATTGGACTCCGAGCGAGTTGGAATGCTAGTTTTCTTAAATAAATATCTCCGTAAAAGGCTTCTTTTCTTATATTTTCCCAAGTGTTAGGGTTTAGTACTATCTATGAACTCTTAAAATAAACAAATATCTTATTATTCTCAATTTTATATAAAACATTTGGTGCATAATGTTTTTTATTACTTACCTATGTCCACTCTTGAAATCTTATTTGTATTATCTTAATTAAGAGTTGTATTTCTGAAAACTATTCTAAAATTGGTTTTTAATTGAATGCAGCTGTCAAGAGTCTTTTCTTTTCTATTGTCATTAACTTTATATGCAGGATTCGAGAGATTCGAGAACCTCTTAGGATTCGGATTTGCATTCGAGAAAATTTAGGATTTGTCCCACCTCTATTTTAAACGGAAGTGAGTACAAATCCTCTGGATGTTTAAATGTACAAGGCCCTATCTGCATGCTAGGAGACTAAATAAAACATTTTCTCACCATTCGGAGCTTAAAAGATGGAACCATGAGGTTTAGTTGTATTAACTGTCTCATTAACATCTTCGGATACGGGGATCTCCCAGTTCGCATTTCGGACGAGAAAAATGATTTAATCACGGCGAATTTCTACTCACTGGCGTTGAAGATTGCAAACACGAGCAATGTAATGATCTGAAGTTTTCTCAGTGAATCATCTGAAGAAAGGTTTCTCGTGTGTTCCACCGGGTCAGGGTCCTCCATCTCTTCGGACGTTTCGAAGAACGACTCGGTCTTCATTTCCAAGGCTTCTGAAGCCCGAACACTAGCAACTTACTGCGTAGGTACATACTAGTTAATTGATCCATTTCGCAAACGATTGTTTTTTTTTGCAAAAGTATTTTGGCCGATAGCGCACTTCAATAACTAGAATTACCCTCAGAGCTACCGTACCGCAAGCTCCCAAGTAATCCCTTATTTTATCAGTGGTTCTAAAAAAATAATTTTTAGGATTTGTTCCGCGCACCCAGAAACACGCCCTGACTCCACACCGATCCCAAATTAATTAAAAAAAAGAAAATAAGGTATAAAAAAGCACAAAAACTTCACCCCCCCTCTATCCAGCCAACCCTTATTTCGTGCCCCGAAGGTTCAACGAACGAATGCTAACGCCCTCCTCCTTTTTGGCTAAAGCCTCTTGGACCACCCTCCCCACTACAAAAGAAGTCCCACTTCTGTCTCCCCAAAAGCTCCCCACCACTCTTAAACTCTATACACAAGGATTCGAGGCTATCTCTAGGGCGCACACAGCGGAGGTAAAAGGAGACAGCTTGGCGAGAAGGGTGGAGAGAGAAAGATAGTGTGTGTGTATAGGCAAAGATGTAAACATCCCTCGGCTCGCATTACCATTAAATGAATAATAATGCGCACAGAAAATATGAGAAAAAAAATTAAAATAATATGAGAGTTCCGGAGGAGACGGGCACGAAAATGCGTCGACTTTTTCTTCATTATTATTCCCCGTTCGGCCTTTAATGCGACTCAAGGCTATCCTTCGGATTACTGAAGCACCACAACAATTGCGGGAAGGGGGGAGTGAACTCACCGCCGACTCGCGTTTTTGAAATCACTTTCATGTATAGAGCTCTATAGCAAAAGTTCCTGCGCAGCGGACGATTTTGGGACTAGGGCTACGAAAATTTCGGAATCCCGCGAAACGGGGGAGGAAGGTTGTTTAGTGTGGAGGGTCAGAAAACCTTTCGAATTGCTGCCAACACAAGCGCTTCGATAAGTGAGATGACTCACCTGTCATCCCATTTCGACTCGTCTCACGTGAAGTCATAGCGATGGATGATTTTAACCACTAGCACATGGTACTACTAAATACAGTCCTCGCGAAAGCTTATGGCGTTGCGCAGTAGACGATTTTGGGACTGGAAGGGTCTATTTTCTAAAAACCGGTTGCCGCGGGTGGGAGGGTAGCACCGGCGGGCTAATGTTTACGATTTTCGTTGCCAACATTGAAAATTGTCATATGCCTTCAATGAATTTGAATGCCCCCAGCTATTCGCGGCAATGGGTTACGGAGTGGGCGTCGCGTCGTCCCTTTCTACCTGAGCGCGCGCCAGGGGATCACGGCCTGGGGATCTCAGGCCGATGACTCGGTAGTGGACTTATAGTTGCAACAAGTACTACCTTTTTTCTAAAACATTATACAAAAACAGATATCACATTCGTATTAATTTCGATTTTCGTTTTTTTAATAAATTACGGAAATTATCCAATTTATTTTTGCATAAAATGTAGGTAAATGTTCTCTCTGTCTATCTAGTATATGCATTCTTAAATTTCCACTCTTTTTTGTTCTCAATGTCCCATTTATTCATCGAATATACATGTGTACAGTGCCAATTTATTAAATTATCTCTTCAAGTACTTTTTATTTTCTTATTTCAGTGACTGAAATCGTAGTCTAGTGGTATTAAAAGTTTGACTCCATTCATTACATAAGCTAACTAAAAGAAGAATATAGAATGCACTGTTATTTAGTAATTTTATGTTGAATGTCTTAAATCTAGATTACAGAATTTCACGCGGCTGAAAATTTTAGCAACGTTACTGAAAATCAACGGAATTGCTCGAAGTTTGGTGTCTATTTATTCAGTGTTCAGCGTTTCACGTCTCTATTTGTTATTTTTTTATTAATGCTCAAAAAATGTTAATGCATTCAAAGTAAATGAAATACCCAGTTATGAGTCATCGCGTAAGACCATCTATTCCACAGCCTTGGCCGCGGGACGGAGGTACGGCGGGGAAGGGTCGACTACCTGCTCCACACTCCACGACAAGTCGAATTGTCCAATACGGATCGGAATTACATTTCTACGCTGAGACACTATGTTGGCCATTCTGCCTGCCACATGCTCACTTTCCCCTCCGTTCCTTTCTCTTACCCATCCCACACATTGCACCTCCTCTGTTCTACGCATCTAAAGGCCGTAAGCTTTCGCGAGAACTTGTATTTAGTAGTAGTATGCACTAGCATTATGTGTGTGCCGCGTGTCTTTTTCGCGAAGTAGTTGGCTTCCCGTCTCAATCTCTATCTCGTTGCCTCCCTCTCTTTCCCTCCGTCCCCTCTGTTTTCTACCTATCATGCATGCCGCGGAGATCTGCGACAGGAACTACCGCGGGAGCTATACGCATGTTCTCCCTAAGGCCGCGTAAAAGAAAATCCAATATGAGTTTATTTAAGGTCGTTGGAGCAAGATATTTCCTAGTCGTAATGGAGACCATATTCGAATTTTATTTTGTGATTTCTGCGTCTGTAAGAAGTACGAAGTAAATATTGTAATATTAATGGCGCAAAAATATATTTCTTCTCAGCAATTCAATAAATATAACTACAATAGTCTCTAACTTGACTCATTTTTTCACTCTGTACGGTGAAATCGCCTTCACAACAAAGATTGTATTGCGATTCTGTAAAAAATATTACGGTGAGTAATTGATTTATTTTTATAAATAGTTGATAAAATATACAAACTACATACCATTAGTTTTTTTTACAAAATATAGGTGTTAGAAATGTCAATTTTTGTCAATATTCACCTCTAGAGCTCACAGCCGTAATTTATCTCATACAAAAAAAGCTTATATTTTAGGCAAATTGCTCGAAAGGTAGTTAGGCAACGGGTTAATATTTTGAGATCATTGGAAAGATGGTAGTTTTTCCTTTAAACTGACGTCAAATTCAGCAAATTCTAGGATAAGTGATATCTCGCTCAAACTAACTTAAATGAATTTTAATCGGATGAGAATCGAATTTCGAACATTTCGCTTGAATGCGTCGAAGTTCTCGATTTTTTAAACCGAAAAGAGGTCGAAGCGAACGCTATTCCACAGCCTCCTTGATCGTCGAAGTTTTAAACCACTGCGGTATACACAAATGATATGGTAGGCAGGAGTGCGAACAACGGTCAAGTCTAATGATTTTTTCATGGCCAATTTCACCCCTTCGGTGCATACCTTTGCACCCATGCGCGTGACTGCGTACCACGTCATTCGTGTGTTCCGCAGTTATTTGGAAACTGCCAAAAGTTGTCGTTCTGAAGCGACAACGATTGGGTTTATCCTCCGCGACAGTGGCTTATAAAGCACGAAAAACGTATTTGCGACAATGTGGACTGGAGACGAGAACTCCTAGTTTGAATTAAATCGCCGCAGAAATTCGACTTGTGTTGAGTTGGTTTGGTTTTATTTTGTTTGTGCACAGATTTGCGTGAAACTTTGCGTACGCGTTCTTATCAGTGATATTCATAGATAAAAGAGAAAAAATTGCATCACACCGATTTGGCTCTTTTGGTAATTCAATGCTATTTTAACACGAAGCCTTGAGGCACATGGCGTGTATTTCGTAATAATTTGATTACATATGAACAGATTTTACACTAAAGGCGAAATATTATACATCTTATTAATACTAAAGGCGAAATAATACATATCTTATTATTATAATTGCTGCTAACTAATATCAAGGGGTCAAGCCGAGTACAATATAAAAAAAACATTTCAATAAATTTCTTCTGAATTTTTAATAGTACCACGCCGAAAACTCAAGTCATAGCATGCTTAAATAATGTGAAAAAATCAAATATAATTCTTGTGTTATTTCCATTATGTACTGTCTGCATGGCGAGTTCCAACGCATTAACAGATGTACTAAAATGAAATGTAGTCCAAGATTTTTTTCCACTTATTAAAAAAAATATTAATACCTGTGTGTTTGTACTCAATGGCCCACCATTACCGCCATAGCTACCTAAAGATGGCTATTGACCGAGTAACACACATAAACGGCAACTGAGAGATCCGGGTTCGAAATCCGGTCAAGAAAAATGAATTATTCATTAAGAATGTCATTTCTTTGCTGAAAAGTTTTGTTGCGCATGTTAGAGGAAGAGCGTCCAGTTCAATGAAACCAGTCAGGGATACTTCACATTAATAGAGAAGAGCGAAATTGCCTGGTAACACGTTTCCTATGTCAATGCGGGACGACTTCTGCGGCGAAAACACAAGAAGCAAGAAGTAAATAAGCTTAATTTTGTATTACTTTGTTTGATTATAACATGATTAACAAACAGTCACGGGAAGTGGAGGACGTCGACGCTTTGCCGGAATAGCTGAATAATGAAGTAGACTTCTAAAATTATGCGTGGAAAAAACGGCACCTAACGAATAATTATAGCAATAATATATAGTTACACTTAGTAAAAGGGAAAAAAGATGAAAATGCGGTGAGCCAAGAAACCTTTCTCTAACTCACTCGACAGCAGAAAACTTCTAAACAGGCGATATGTGAAAATCTTCCGATACTCGATATTTAGTAGCATTCCATTAGCAGGTGTACCTTTACAAGAAGCAAATCAGTAATTGAAAATCAGTCCCCTCCACCAATAAAAGTTCAGAATATTTGGGAAGCCATTAGTTCAAATTGAATCAAGAAATCAGTCCGAATGGACCGAATCATAAGAGGACATCAATCGGTTTTCAACCAAAACTTAGCAGAGCAATAATGGAGGTTATATACATATAGCATTCCAAAACTTGCAATCTCTCCCCGGCTCCATTAACTTCCGACCCAAGTGATCTCTCCCACGGTCCAAGCGTCCAGCAACAAATCGACTCCATCCCCAGTTTTCCACATTCGCTCGCCATTCTATCATCCCCAACTGAAGTTGTGGGGTTGTGCTGGTGGAGCTGACTCAAATTAGCAATTACGATTACGCCCACAGTTGTCTCACTTCACGCGCAACAGAAAACGCCAAGGACGTTTTTATGCTTTTATTTTTACCAACCCGAATTCCCAACGTTGACTCAAAACGACAATTTTTAAGCTACGGGAAATACTCCCGTGTGCTGGTGCGATCTCTCTCTCTCTCTCTTCAAGACGCATAAAGGAAGTTTTAGCGACTCATCTAAACACACAAAATTCGATTAATTTGAGATCATTATGAAGCAACTATCTCACTTTCCAATGACGCCGAAATATCAGCCACTCGCAATAATCGTAAAAGGGCACGGGAAATAGGAAGGGTGGTTTTTCATGGATTTGCACCCTTTAATATTTTAATAAAGGGTATATAGAATAGTAAAAGTAAAAACATGGAGAAAAATGGAGAGCGGAATTGTTTAAAATATTAAAATATATTGTATTTTGAGCGATTCCGTTTTCCTTGGTTTCCCCATCTACGCACAATTGCCTTTCCTATTGTCTGCACCCTATATTTTAACCTGTCATCCTCACTTCCCGTGCCCTCGCTATTCAGATTACGACCTTGGGGGTTCTTCTTTTCCCGCTACTTATAAGGCCGTATATACGTTCTTCTCACGTTTTTATCTGCCACTCATCGCAACAACTCTCAAGGAATTACACACAGAGGCAATTTGACAAAACATAGATACCGTTTTCCATGGGATATGGCGCAACAGTGCGCTCAGTGAAGACATTATTTAAAAAAATGTAGTTGCTTTTAGGCTCAGATCGCGTCGGAAGTGTAACGGTGTGTAGTTAGCACGTTTTATCAATCATTAAAAAATTCATTGCTCGCCGTAACACTGTTTATAAAATCGCGAAAACATCTTCGGTTGTGAAGGCGTTTTCAGCGCACATATTGAAAGAAATATGCCAAGTTGAAAACCCAAATATTGATTTTTAGTTAATTTCTGAGACGAAGTTTTTGCGCCATTTATATTGTTACATTCACTACATGCTAATCAAAACAGTTTAATTTCGAAATAAAGTTCGAATGCGGTCCCTACAACAACAAGAAAAAAGTCTCACTCAAACTGACTAAAAACGGCACGCGAGACGGCATTCCTCTCCGCCATAATCAGGCCCATGCGACCAGCGTTTTGCGATAAAATATAACTCCCACCCACCAAAGTCAGCCAGTTCGGTCCGTAACGATCCAACAGAGCGAATAGACCTGCCGGTTTCGGCTTCCGTCCTTAAGCCCTACCTCTTCCTCTCTCCTTCCTTGAAACCCACCCTGGGCCATTCCACGACTGAAAAACAGTAACACGACCCGAGCCTACCGCGCATCTGGTTTTTATTTCGACAAGAAATCATTTTCGAGCCGCACACACTGGAGTAGTAGTCCGGCCAGAAGGGTTGGGGGCCGAATGAAAAAAAAATGAGGGGCACGGCACTCCCGGCTTTTTGTCCGCCTCTATTTTTCTCCGTGCTCAACCACGCGGGGATCTGGGACGCATAAAAGATTCTTCCCAATTAAAAGACGGGAGGGAGGACGGAACAGAGTACAGGGGCTGAGTGTGGAGAGCGTATTGAAGGAGGAGAGAACCCGAAAAATAACACCCGTTGCTGGGGGCGCAAGGGAACCACGAGAAGAACACCTTTTATTCCTCCTCTTCCACACATCCACACAGTACATATTACCCTAAGAGTCGTAGACACATGTCTAACTTTCCATATCCTTACGTCGGACGAAAATACCACACGTCGCTGGAGATCTGATTTTTTTATACGGTGAGTCCGCTGGATTTTACCTTTTCAATCCCGTGACTATTCCAGGTTTTTACAGGCCAAATTAAAACATTTCCAGGAAAAATAATTTTCCTTGTGCTTAATTACTCGCAATGTGTCGGGTCCTCCAGATTACCTGTCGTGACCAACAGCCTCCAAAACGCTATCATGGAACTCAACAAAAAAAACCAGTAAGTTATGTCTATTTTACAGAAGGAGAGCACATTTCCTGATATATCCCTCAGAGACCATTACCTGAAGGTCACTGGTCGCTATGACCACTGCACAAAATGGGCAGCTTTGTAATAGGTAATAATAATAAATACAATCGGAATCGTAGTATGACTAGCAATGAATTTTTTTCTTTTTAAGGAGCGAAGAGCAGTACTGAGGCCGATTTCGACTCCGTTACTCGGTTTATTGTTTTTGCCCAAGACTCTCCTCCTTTAGACAAGCTCTCTTGATTACTTGGGCAGACGTAATGTCTTCCATTAGAATATGCTCCACGTGATTTCACGAAATTTCCTGACTTTTCCATACGCGACGAATCCATAGCTTTTCCCGGTTTTCCAGTTTTTCCAAGTGAGCGAATACTCTGTTTACCAATATCTCTCGACCTGATGCCTGAATGGGACAGTGCTTCCAAGAGACTGATTCAATTAGCTTGCCTCATAAAATTGAACTACCCGCCTTTTGATTGCATAAGAAACACATCTACAACACACTGGCTTTTCCGAGGCAAATAGCCTCTACCAGCGGCATTGGGAATCGTGCTCAATGCTCATTAAACTGGTGTACCTGAAAAACCCCATAAAGCGAATGGCCTACTTTAGGACCTGTTGCAGGTTTTAGCATTACGGCTGTCACTGTGTCTGAGCAAATGCTCCCTCCCCGTATTGCACTGGACTTCCACCCGATGCTCACTGTCCGCAGTGTCCAGAGGTAAAAACATAGCAATTATCTGTGCGACAGCAGAGAACTTATGGCAGATAGAAAAAAATCTGTTTAAAACAGTACAGTTTAAAGTACCTGTGGCATATCTTTTAATAGTTTATTCCAACATAGCCTCAGAAAAAAGAACTGTTAATTACGAAGCAACGCAGCTCTTTGAGAGGAAGGGACTTCGCGTTTACTGAACGAGATTGATGAAATCCACACTCCCTCATTTAAGAAAGTCAGTGGAAGCTCATCATAGAATGAATGCTTGTTTGTTCCACTAATTTTAGGATTAAGGAAATCACCTAGTGAATCTCTTAACTAACGCAAAACGTCAATGCAGCCACCACACAAAATGTACAACATAAAAAAGCCGAACAATTTAAAATAAACGCATGACAAAATCATGAAACCAAAATACCATGGCAGCTTAAAAAAATGCGGAATGAATGAGGCGAAAGTGAGAGCATTCCCTGATCGAAGTGGTCCAGGAAAATATATTGGACACCTTTTGCAGCACAATAGCCAGTTGGAAAGAATAATAAAAGGAGAAACGAATAAGTAGTTCAGCAGAGGAAGACCAATAATGGAATACATAAAAAAAATAAGAAGGACGTCAAAGTGAAACTTATGGAGGAATGAAGTGGTTGGCGGAGAGGAGAGTGGAATGGAGAGATGCAGCAAACCAGGCTTTGGACTAGTGACAACTGATAAATATTATGAGGGAAATATACTAAAGAAATCACAAAAATATCCCACATTGTGACTAACATAACTCGCAGGGGTAAATGGGATACGGGTAAAATATAAGAGAGCACGCATCATGAACATGTACTTATAAAAATAAATATGTATAAGCACCCACCAACACATATATAAACGTATGTACCCACCCCCTTACTCCTCTGACATCCTTTCAAGTCTCCCGTAAAGAAGGGCCAACAGGACGTGTACACAGGGCACGAGATCGCAATCCGTCGAGCGAAGAGGGAAAAAAGCGATGAATACAGATGCAAATTCATAATTGGACAAATACAAGACGAGTATTTAGGGGAAGCTGATTGTTTATTCGGGTACCCAAGAAGACCGAGCCGGAAAGAGATGTCTTTGAATACTAATGCCAACTCTCCTTCCCGTTCCCCCTGGCTCTTTTTTTCCGACGGCCACTTCAGAATTCGGGACAAAGAACATCTGCGCGCGGGGGAAAATATGAGGTAAGCCGAGAGGTCTGAGTGAAAGGGCCATTACTTATTCATCGGGGGGAAGGTTTCGACGTAAACATCGTAATGTCCATTGTACGCCAAGGTTTTAAACGATGATAACAGGAACATTCTCGGTAATGTGAGCACAAATATCAAAAGCAACTAACAAAAGCCTTAGCAGGCACGCATGACGGATCGCAAACTAATAACTGAAATAGCATAGCATTCAAGAATTATGAAAGAAGCATGTAGCACGATGAGATCCAGAGGAGAAATCCGCAGAGAAATTATGGAGTAGGTTTTCGTCTAATTTATCCCAGAATTACTTCAGCTCCGCGCGCTTCTAGCAATAAGAATTCAAAGGGGGCATTTACTAAGTGAGTCTTCGTCGACTTTATCCTTCAATTCATTCAAGTACGGCACTTCCAGTAACAGTGGTAACGAGGTTTCAAGAATCTCCGGGCGTTAATGTCACCTCTCATCGAGCCTGGATTAATTTTGACGAAAACATTCGGCAGGGCAAAAAATTGAAAAGACATTAATCCATAAAATATTGTCATGAAAACTTGTGTGGCTAAAAATCGATGCTTCAGAAAAATAATAAAAATCTCCCGCATAAAAAATGTCGCGCCAACTTCGCGCTTTGAAAAAAGAAAAGAAAAACATCATAACGACCAAATGCCCGCTTTCCTGCTTTTTGATACCTCGCTTGGGGTACGGCACCAAAGCATATTCGTCAGGGGGTTGGCTGCCGAATTTCAGCGATATCATTAAGCATTCACCAAAAAAAAAGTAAACAGACGGGACCAACTCTCTTTCTCTCTAGCTAGGAGAGTTCATTTTCAATCCTCTCCATCTCTCTCTCCCATCCTCGGAATTTTTTAAAAAATGAGGACTCGGCAGGGGTTGGAAAACGTGAGGCAAGCCGAGGTGGATTTTTTTTTCTCAGAGAGAGGAGAAGCGAAACGCGAACGACGGAAATAAAATAAAAATTTTAAGACTCCCGGAGAGCACCAGGAGACAAAAGGAGAGGAGGCGGCTTTCGCCATCTCGAGAGATTCTGTCCCTCTCCTAGTTTCTCCCAACCCCCGGACGAGAGAACTATCCCGCGTGCCCTCACCTCACGTCACTCCCTCTTCCTTCCCCCGTAACCCCTTCGTATCCTTCAGGCTCCCCACTTCTCTTCCTCCTCATCCAGGTTCCCCTTTTTCAATAGTCCTTCAGGAGTTTTCGAGGCAGGACTCTTCCCCCCGCAACCCCTCGACGAGGCCGGAGAGAGGCACCCGCCATCGCCGTGTGGATCACGTCGCGTTCCGCCCTTCGGCTCCGCTCATGCAGAAAATTTCGAGGTGGTCGGAGCGATTTTTGTTTATACACAGATTTGCGTGAAACTTTGCATACTATGATCTCAATTAGTGATACTTACTGACAAAAGTGAAAAAAAGTTGCGTCATACGAATTTGGATTTTAGGCAATTCAATTAGGATATTTTAACCCGTACCCTCAAGTCACATGACATATATGTCGTAATAATTCGATTACGTACGTACAGATTTTCTTCTAAACGCAAAATAATACGTTTATTACTATGAGAACTGTTGCTAACAGATATCAAGGTGTCACGCCGAGTCCAATATTCGCAAACAACATATTTCAATATAATTTCGTCCAAAATTCGAACTGCGCCGCAAACTCTAGTCATAGCATCTCAATCCAAGTGGAGTCAATCAAACGTTCGGTGTCCTAAAATGGACCTGTTGATAAATGAATTCATAGAAATAGAAAGTGAAAAATGAAATGCATGAGAATGAAAATACAAAGATCACAATAACAATCTTAGAAAGCTGACTGCTTCTTTTTTTGGTATTCATTCCGCGATGTTAATAAGAATAATTAAATTAAAAATAATAATTTCCGCATTTCTGCAAGAGCCGAACACCATCTCAGCAGCTCCACTCATAGTTTCAACTTTGAGGAGACATCATTAATATCAAAGGAGGTACGCTATTACCCAAGATTAATCAGGGAGGCTATACAAATTGCGAAGAGACCGGAGAACGTCAACCGAGAAGACGGTTACACGTAAGTAGAAATCTTAAACGAATTTTCAAATTTAAAAATTCCGGCAACAATGGGAGTCATCACTCATATATATAAAGACGAGCGAGACTAAGGAATCAGTTCAGTTAACCTGATGAAGCTGGCAGGAGGACCAGCGAAATATTGTTTTTTTTAAATTTTAACATCGCGGAATGAATCCCGAAAAAAGAAAGTCAACACTACATCCGCGGAAGCCTACGAGCTAATCTTAGAAAGCGTTAATGTCCTCAGAAATCAATGACATTGGAATGGTGTACCGGGTGCAGTATGGCAATTCCAGGATACTAACTTATCGACGCACAGTAGTCGGAAATCGGAAAAAGCTGGCCAAAAGTCCAAAATGACGTTTTTTGAGATATGAACTTGAAACTTCACATGAAAACTCAAAATCGATTCATGTTTCTGTAATAGCACTTTATTTGGCTTAGTTCTTACCCGTTTCTGAGATACAGAGGCTCAAACATGAGCAAATTTCCAGAAAAATGCCCGTCTTCAGTTTTCTCGGAAAAACTTCCAACTTAAGTTGATGGTGAAGTTTAAGGAGGATTTTTATGGAATAAAAAACGATATTAACTTTTAGCATGGTATTTTTGCTTTATATTTCCGTAGTTTTAAAGAATAGCTTCGATACAATCTTGCTGTGTCGTTACAAAATGGCGGACGCTGTTTTTAGACCAAATTTTACATTATGTAGGAGATTCAAATGGGTTTTTGGCAAAGTCACGCGAAGTGACTTACATCAGAGCATTATTTGAAGACTTCTTAAGTGTTATATGCAGTTAACTTTGAAAAACGTTTGCGACGCCGGAAATAAATTTGATTTTTCGATCGCGCGTCGGGGTTCGGCTCCGCGCGCCGGGAGCTGGATTTGCCGCGACGTGGTAAGGTTATTGAAGTGGTATGGCTTTTAACGCTCAGTATTCACCGTTTTTGAAGCTATACTCGTGGGCACCGATTCCCAAGGAGTCTATAATGAAGACATGGGAGAATTTTCCGTCCAGGTAAGTGCACGCGTAATCGAAGTTAAGTTAGTTTTCTTTGGATACGTTCGGGAACCATGCCTAATATTCAAAGCGTTCGAACCTTGAAAAAGTGAGTAGTGTTCCTGGGACCCACACAGAAAAATCTTCCAGAATGACACCAGCTGGGATACTTATACTCTCCCTCCTCACCCATCCTGAACCCCCAGGATTCTAGTGAAAAAATAGTTAATTTATGACTATGAAAACGTCATTTTGGACTTTTGGCCAGCTTTTTCCGATTTCCGACCACTGTGCGACGGGGTAATTTAACGTTCCAGGGTTCATAAAAAATCATCATTGATTCCCTAGAACAAAAAAATCACGCAAATTATGAAGTAAACATACGAAAAGAAGTATGAAATGAAAAATGGACGCTAGTACTTGGACTCTTAATTTCCACCTCTAAATCCTCCAAGAATAGGAGAAATTTTCATATGGAATAACAAAATTCATAGTTATGACCTTTACCGAGTATTATGATGAAATAAAGTTGAAACGGCGAATCGAAAACACCTCAATATATATTTACTATAAATTCACTCAACATAGTTTGCGTACTTACCAGCAACCTCGAACAAACTTTTATTCTGTACTCACAACTCCTTTTCGTATTCTTGTAATCAGTGGAGCAATTGGACAAAAAACAAGTACGCGATGTGCTAACCATCTTTATGATTTACGATTACCTTCCGAAAATTAACAAAATCTTCAAAAGCAGTCACCCCAGTCATACGCTGTTTTCAACGAGATTGCTCCGTGATGGATCTGATGGAACCATGGAACCGCGGTTGTTCCAGCGCCACCATTTAGAATCAAAAACAGACGAATAGCGGTGGAAGATTTTGACATCACCAGCCCACTGTTTCTAGCGACAAGTTGACAATCCTATCTTCTAATATGCGTGCATCCACCTTTTGACATGTGGTTCGCATGCTAAGGAATCCTCAGCCACGATTTAATCAGTTCGAAATCAGTTCTCTGTGCTCACGTGAAGGAGGAGTCCATTGCCTACAATCTAGCTCCGAGGGGGTGTAAAGCAGTCTCCACGTTTGACACCAGGATTTCTCCAAAGTCGTCATCTTTCGTTGACAATCCCAAATGATCCATATGTTATTCACCTCAACTATCTAACTCTATACGCTACTATGGCCGGATTTAGCAATGGGATCGATAACAATGAAATCCATAAATTTATGGACCTCATTACTACATTAGGGTTGAAGGAACTATTCCTTTCAGAAATTATGTTCCAGTAGCCATTGCTTTGGATGCTTAGTCTACTATCATTCCGCTTAATAAAATGTATGCATGCTTATTGTATGCATATATATTAGTTATGCACATTTTTATCACTCAGCCCGAGTAAATAAACTCGTTATTCGTCGTAAAACAACTCTTTTATCAAGTAATTAAATTTCCAAGTATTATATCGCACATTCGCCATATTGATTACTTATATAACTCATAGGTATAAAACTCCATTATAAAAAGCAAAATAATTTATGAGACTAAATATGAAACCAATATATTTATCGAATATTTCTGCAACGCATATCGAGCGAATTTCTTGACGTATATCTCACAACCCTATAATATTAATGTAATATAATTTTTATTGTTCACAGATTTACATCCGATGTGAACAATTTGCATGAATCACATTTGAGCTCAAAATACATATAAATTTAGTGCGCAAAGCACCAATTTAAGAAAAAAGTATTACAATTAACTGAACAAGAAAAAACCAACATGCCATATGAATGGAATAAACATCAGAAACGAAACACAATATACTTGTAAAATATGGAATACGAAGCAAGTTCACAAAAAGAATTAAATACCAACAGGATTACATATTTTTATATTAAAATTTTGAAATAAATAACAATGGAAAATATACCACAATAGTACAGCCCATAAATGATTATAAAGCTTTGAAATGAGTAAATACGGCTATGGGGGGCAAGTTAGGCAAGAATATTATTTCTTTTTGAATTGGGGCAGCGATGAGGAACGTTTGATTGATTTAGGTAGGTAGTTCCAAGTTTGAGAGGCGGCAACGGTAAATGATTTCTGAAATGCGGACGACCGATAATGTGAGACATGTAGGTAGTTAGGGCCGGCTCTAGTAACTATATTTGGCAATATAATTCTCTTGGGATAAAAGTCAATTATATACTGTGGGTCATCTTGTTTGAGTAGGGAATACATGAAGCACGCCAATTTGAATTTTCTTCTAGTTTTTATGTCCATCCAGGAGAGCTTGTTTAAATATGGGGTTATGTGCTCATCTTTCCGCAAGTCATAAATGAATCTAACGGAAGAATTCATTAGGCGCTGAAGCTTGGTATTAAGTTCTGCTGTGAGATCATAAAATACAAGACAGCAGTATTCAAAATTAGGAAAAATTAAGGTGGAGACAAGATGCTTTCTTTCATGGATAGGCAGCAGGTTTTTATGAATTTTCAGTTGATGTAAAGTAGAATTAACTTTATTTGAAATATACAAAATATGATATTTCCAAGACAGAGTATTGCTGAATATAACCCCTAAGTTTTTCGCCGTCTTGGAATAAGGTATACTATTTCCCTGGACCTCAATCATAGGCAGTTCGGCCACATTAAGTCTAGACATGACCCTGGAATGACCAATAATCATGGAGTTGGTTTTATTAGTATTTATTTTTAAAAAGTTGGTCTCGTGCTCATGAGACGATGGCAGATACATCATCGTTTACTTGTCTAATGGTCTCAGGGAAATCGCGCGGGTGATAGTGCATATACATTTGGAGATCATCAGCCTACATCATACATTTACACCTGGTAATACATGCTGAAGGGTCTTCCATATTCAACGAAAACAGCAATCGCCCAAGGACTGACCCTTGAGGTACACCGCAAGAGATAGGAGCCCACTCAGACTAGTTGCCATTAGGGTCTTTTACAGATTGGCGTCGTCCATTTAGGTATGAATAAAACCAGTTTAATGAGGAACATGAAAAATTAGTTAATTAGTAAAACCTTAATAGATATTATACGTATTGTTTCTGCAACCGGCCATTAATATAAATGTTTAATGGGCTCCTGCTATGGGTTTCTAAAAATACGAGCGTATTTTGATCCAAGTTTGTTTTTTTCGATCGTAAACTTTGTCGTGAAATGCGCTTATGACACTTTCTCTCCCACAAGTTAAATATCTCTCTCACAAGTTAAATATGGTTATGCATCATCGTAGACCACGTGCAGTCATCTCCCCTCCACTCCTCAGCCAACCCCTTAAACACGAGCCATGCTCTCCTTGTCATCACACTTAGCGATGCGGCTGCTAACATGTTTCGCTACCACTATGAACATTTCCGTGAAGCATGCCTCTGACAATTTCCCACCCTCTTCGATATGGCAGCTTGAGCGGTAATCGTGGGCTATTGGGAGCATATTTAACAATTGTTCAAGTTTTAAAAAATCTTGGATCACATTTCATTTCAGTGCATTGGCTTAAGCGTTGGAACTCGCCAATCATACAGTAATGGAGACGATACAACGATTATATTTTACATTTTGTCCATAATCAAAGCATGAAAAATCAGCGAGGGATTCAAAATTCAGATGGAATTGGTTTCAATTAGTTTAAAAAACTAATTGAAAAGCCTTCTTCAATATAATAAAATTTTGACGAAATGACAAAAAAGGAATGAATAACGTAAATAAGTAAATAGAAATTAATGGGCGTTTTTTCATAAATTTTAGATGAAATCAATAAATGTAACCATGGTAAAAAATACAATATCTAAATTTCTGAAATTTAGTTATTGTATTTTTTACCATGGTTACATTTATTGATTTCATCTAAAATTTATAAAAAACGCCCATTAACTTCTTTTTGCATATGTGCCATTTTTGGTGAGGCAGGCGTTACTAAGCAGTTTCCATTTTTTAAGCCCTTCGATTACATGGTTTTTTAAATCTACTGACCTGAGGACACGGGAGAATGCAACATTCAACTGTCCGTGGCTAAGTACGGATTGTGGAAGATAGATGTCGACCGATATAAAATTAATTCATTTTTCTTTAATGATACGTGTATTTTACACCAAGCATACGCCCCTGCCATGTGTCAGTTAGTGGAGAACGAATATGGCAGCTCGGTTGCCATCTATTGGCGCACATCTGAATCACTACGCCCAGCAAATGCATCATACGTGCGTACGCGTAGACGTTTATACAGTAGAAAAGGAATTTACAACACCTTAGATCTCGTCAGAAATTTTACAGTGCGTAGTTTGTACACTTTATCAACTATTATTTAAAATAAATCAACTACTCACCGCAGTAATGTTTACAAAATCGCAGAAAAACTCCAGTTGTTAAGGCGTTTTCAGCGTTTTGCGAGAAAAAAATGAGTCAAGATATCCCCAAATACATTTATATTTAGCTATTCACTGAGAATTTCAGTAAGGAACAACAAAGTTTTTGTATCATTAACTTTCCATTATTGCCTCGTGCTTCTTACGGTTGCTTGAATTTAGAAATGAACTTTGAACATGGCCTTCATAATGACTAGGGAAAAAATCTCGCCCAAACTACCTTAATAATCAATCAGTCACCCACGCTTGCTTCCACGGTTTCATTTGTCATACTGCGTACACGTCGGTGAAATGCAGCTCGCCATCGCATCGGTTACCCCCATTCAATCCAACATGGCCGGGTGCAGAAATGCACGCCGATTCTTGCGCAATAAATATTCTCGTGTGTACAGACAGGGGTTGAGGCTTAACTTGGAGTGAGGAGGAGGAGGAAACGAAAACAATTACGCGACATCGGTAGTTCTTAGAGGGGTTGTGAGTGTGGGAGGAGAGAGAAAGAGATGGTTAAGGCATGGAGGCTACCCCAAGGATGACGAGGGAGAATGCGGTACTAAAAGGGGTAAGGAAGCAAAAGATGAAGCACCGAGATATACCCTCCTTATTTTTTTTGTATACGTACGGTTGGCACGAGAAAAGGCACGTGAGGAACCGCAGCGCACACAACGATAATAATTTCCCGGAGGAGGTATGGGGGCAGGGGAGGGGCACGAGCTTGAGGAGCATTTCTCCTCCTCCCCATTTACGGGAATGAGCTTGTTAAGGACGACGACGACGACGATGATGATGATGATGATGAAAAAGATTTTGAGATGAAATAAAAAAAAATAAAAAAAGAGAAAATGAGAGATGTGGGATTTTTTAGGGGAAAATCAGTTAATTTTTTTCGCGCACGCTCTCCTCATTTCTAAACCCCAACTCCGAAAGCGCAAGAAAGACGTGAATAGGAAAAAAACAAAGGTTGGTCGCGCGGGGAGCCATCTCGTGTCGTGGACTGAAGACTTGAGGCCCCAACACTAGAGTGCGGGACAGTCAGGGGAGCCGGGAGTAGACGGTTTAAAAAGAAATAACAAGACGATTTCGTTCAATCTTTTCTTTTCCACATCTCTTCTCTTTCTTCTACCTTCCACCAGCCTCGGGGGAGGGGGTGGTGGTGGTGGAAATAAGATAATCATTTCATTTAATGGAAAAAAAGGAATATTTCCTACCACATGTTCTTACTGCCTCCTAGAGAATGGCGGATTCAGGTTGCAGTAAACGGGGAGAGCATGGTATTACTAACACAAGGTAGGGCGTTCCCGTGACCAAAATGAGTCCGTTATACGCATGCCATCAACCGGACGACACCAGCAACAGACGACTCGTGTAATAGCAAGTTTAGAAGAAAATATGTACTTACACATATATGCAATCGAATTATTACAAAATATATGTCATGAGCCATAAGGCTACGTGTTGAAAAACGTATTGAATAGCCAATTAACCGGTATGTAACCGGCCAAAAGCGGTATGGTGCAATATTTTTCAATTTTATCTATAGATATCACTAATGAGAACCACATGCAAATTTTCACGCAAATCTCCACATCAACAAAAACCGCTCCAACCACCTTAATGGTAATCCTCAAGGGATCAATAGTTCTAGGAACGTGGTAACTACACCATTACCAACCATGAAAACCACCCATGTTCTCATAAGCTCTATCGCCGGGATAGCGAAAACTCCCACTTCCCGAGTAGGGTAAGGTACCATGCGCCCACTCCAAATATACATCCCGCCCAAATCTCTAATCGGGGCCGCGATCGATAAAAAAATAAACAAAGATAAAAAAATTAAAATTACGGCGAGAAGGCATGCACATACATATATACACACGACCAAAAACACACAATAAGAGCTGCGCTCATTATAAAGCAGGTTAATCATCCTGTTGTTACCAAAGAGAGGGGTTATTAACGGTTTTTTCTCTTTCTTTTGCACCCTCCTACCTCTCCCCCTTCTGCAGGCTTACCCTCATGGAAGAGACCGCGCACACCCCACTCCTTGAACCCCTGCCCCTAAACTCTTTCCAAGACGCCTTCTTATTCCCCTCCTCCTCTGCAGCCGAGATACCCACGGCGAATAAGGGTTGGGGTAGACAAAGGCGGGATGAGAGAGATCTTGAGAGAAAAAGTCACATCGAGGAAGGCATGGAGTGACTTGGCGGGGGTTGTTGGGAGGGCAGGTTGTCAAGGGCAGATTGTTTCGGGGATGGAATGGGGTTGCACGTCGGATCACAGGCCCTAGGGCCGTGAGATGCGATCTTGAACGTCTGGAAGGTGCCATGCATCGAATTGCGATACATTGAATTGCGATGCATCGAACCGGGAGATGCGATGTATCGAATTTGGACGAAATGAGGCGCATCGCGATGTGCGGTGAAACGCGTTCGTCGATACAATCTATACAGTGCTGTAACTTACCATACATGGGATATAAGATGCATTGCAGTGCAACGTGATAAAATGCGAAAAAAGCGATGCCAAGCAATATAGATGGAACGGGATAAGCGGTACCATGCAATAACATCCTATACATGCGATACAAAGCGATATGTAATGTAACGCGATAAGCGCTATGATGCGATAATAACCTACTAGAATAGAATAAAATGCAATGCGATGCGATATAATACGATACAATGAAATGCATTGCGATATAATACGATGCGATGCAATATGGATGCAATATGGATGCAATAAGCGTAACAACGCAAAATAATCCGATACATATGGCGGAATGCGATGTTATTCGATAATCAGAACGACGCGACAATAAGCGATATAATGTGATACAATAAAATATCAATGCGAGGTGACAGGCGGAACAACACGATAATATCCGATAAATAACGAAAATGCAATACGAAATGCTATGTAACGCAATATGCGGTACAATGCGATGACATCCTACATGTACAATGCAATGCGATATTCAACTCACAGCGATAAGTGGTAAGATACGATAGCATGTTAGCATCGCGTTGATAGCATTGCGATGCGATCAACGCAGTGGATTGTGATACATATAATGTAACGTGGTATTAAATGTGATGCGAAACAAACGACGTATTGCGATGGAACACGATATAAAATGATGCAATACGTTAAGTGTGACGCAACGTGATGAGCGACGTCATGTGATGCAATGTGACACAATTGTGATACGATCAGATATGAGATACATGACAACATACACGCGAAAAATAAAGCGAGAACACCCGTGTCTTTCGCGATGCAGAATGTATATCGTCAAGCGATATTTTAACACGAATATCGCAGCAGGTTAAAAACCGGGGCCAGAATCACAGCACCCGGGAGGATTGAAGTAACGTGCACGACCTCCCACTCACAATTCACGTCCCGGCGACGGAGGAGGAGCAAGAGGCGGCGGAATAAAGAAATAATTAAGCATTTCACTTTTTGAATTTTCTTTTAAATTTTTCCTCTCTCTCTCCACTCGCGTGCCAAGCAAAAAACAAGAATTCGACGCAAACAAAGGAGTTCGCCATAGTCGCTTTCTGGAGGAATGGACTGAGTGAAGGGGAGAAAAAATTACTTCTCCATTTGGCGGACGAAAAGTGGAGTTAAATATATAAAAACTGAGGTACCCACCCACCGCTCCGAAGGAAAAATAAACAAAAGGCCACATTACGAAACAAAAAGAAATCCTACTCCTTTCTCGCGACAGTGAGGGCTTTTCTTGTCCGCAAGAGACGAAAAATATATGACAGCCCACAGGGGGCAGGAGAGAGGGTCGTTGTAAACGAAGGTTGAAGACCGGAGACATTGCGGACGCGGACGAAAATTAAACTGTTGAAGCATTAACCACCACTTTAAATTGATGAACGTTATTTTTCGAGGAACCGAACTGGTGCTTGCCACCTGATACCGAATTTCAGACTTACTTCAGTCCCGCATCGCATGAAGAAGGGTAGCACGTATGCTGAGATGAAGAAAGAAATTATGCGGGTAGATTAGTGTCCTGCACAGGAAAAAATCCTGAGGATTTTTATCACTTCCAATAGACCTACCTGAACTTGTAGATCACATTAACAATAATAAAAATTAAAAAAATAAATAGCAAGTTGATTTAAGTAATCTCCAGCAGCGGATAACTTTTAATCACTTTTTCATTCCCAATGACATTTAATGGAGAAGATTAAGCGATGCGAAGTTAGCCAATGACGTCTCCATGATATCATTCTACAGGACTCATGGTGTAGTACATATATTGAAGCAAATCACCCAGATGGCTGAGCGATTCTAATACTATACAGGATTCTGCTACATCTATTTAATATAGCAATGCTCATGCGTTCAATGCGTCTGACCAATAAGTTTCTTTTTTCTTTAATTTGATGAGAAGAATCCACTCGAAGTTCAAATTATCCCTGTCTTATGTTATCTAAAACATTCGGTAGCGACGCGTAATCCGGTGTAACGTGAGACGTTTTCCTTCTGATCACTTGAAATTTGTTCCAACTAGCAGGACTAGTGGTAGCCATAGTAATACTTCAGTTTAACGTGCTTCGCCAGCAAAGGTCCTTTATCACCTGCTGTCTGCCACTAGCAGACAGGTACAACTTCCTCGGAACGAATTGGACAAATGGAACAGCCATATTCCAGGTATGTTTTTTCTCGTTGAGGATGTCGGTTGAAGCGCTTACCGCGGTCTAATTTAAAGTTTTCATCACGTCATCTCTCCTACGTCCGACTCAGGCATCGTCTTCAGGGCAGTAGAGCGTCGAGTCGACTCGACACTTTCCTGCATTGAATACGATGCCCAAGTCGAGCGTCGAAAAGTGAAGTCAACATTGAATTTTTTATTCCGGTGGGACACCCGAGAAGAATTCCTGCATCTTATTCGCCGGAGAGAAGCAAGGTTGGAAAGTCTAGTAGAGGCTTAAGTCAATAAATATAAATGTTGGTAAACATTAATCGTCTCCCCTGCGGCATTTATCAAAGTTGGCCAGTCTATAAGACTCATTTTTCTCGAGTCGAAATTTTCGGCGATATTCTATATTAAATAAGCAACTATGGATGCATATTTATAGGCACAACACCTTATCCAGATCCTCACATTGTCGACCGTAAATAAAAACGCGGGTAGAATATCGCATTAGGTTCACGCAGACATTTTTGCTATAGCAGCGTTAGACTCCATTTCTCTGTATCTCTGTGCTTCAGCTTCGGGCGGTCTCGCAAAGGTCCGATCACCTCCGCTTCCTTTGTGGTGAGATATACGCAAGGAAGGGAGGGAGCTTTAGTAGACGTTGCCAAATTGCTGTAAGGCGAGAAGGGTAGAAGTGGGAGAGTGAAAGGCTCATAGCTTACGACGGCTCAAGTGAGGGTTAGCGATAAAGTTGGCAACACAGCACATAAGATCACGAAGTGAACACGACTGAGGATTAAAGCAACTGAAATTTTCGGAAAATACGCTTCGCCCACTCATTTCCCATTGGCTCTTAACAATGCACGGAAGCTTCTTCTCCCGCTTGGCATCAGTAGCACAAAGATATTTGAAGCGAAGAGTAGTTTGAGGTTCGCGGTTTTTTTCAGGGCCACTCTCTCACACCGAGCGCACATTTGCATAAAGATAAAATTTAAAAGATGCCAAAACTCACTGCGCAAAAAATTGTAAAACTGCGAGGTGAGCTCAGCGTTGGCCGCCATGTTTTCAAAAATGAGATTTATAGACTCGTCAATGTCAATTTAGGCCGCAAGATATAAAAGTGACATTTACCGACGGGTGACAAAAGTTACATACTTCCCCCTATACCTCACTTCATACGCCATTTACTGAAAAGGATTTCCCGATCACGTGACTAGAATCGGTACTAAAGATTGAATCACGCTTCCCAGAGATATAAATCGCACCAGCAAAATTGGGGAAAATGCAGGGTTTCGTCGCGTTGAAACGCACAAATGATTCCAGAATAGTACGCTAGGTGCAGACGCGGGAAGAAACGCTGGGAAAAATGCCTCGAGTGACACCGGATCTAGAGTTTGAAAGCAGGGTGTTCCGATAGGCGTCGAGGCTCGACGGATCAACCAATTTCATGCGGCGCGTCGCGACACCCTCCAAGCGACGGGTGGCGAAACGTGAAACCCACTTAGGACCGGCGGGGAACATGAAAGAAACCAGCAGAGCTTTCCGAAAAACGAGGCCATACGTATGGACGGCCGTAAGTTTCGTATGGCCCGCACGAGAGTTACCGCCTATAGCGATTCCAATAACAGGCAGTCATATCGTATGGCCCGACCATTAGTCTTCACGCCGATTTCACTGGTGAGTATGAGAATCGTTTGCGGTACAATACGTTGAAACTCGTTGAAATCACTACCAGTGCCACTGGAAATGTCATTTTTGCGGCAGTTACTGGAAGTATATCGAAGAAAACGGACGATCGCAAAGCTCAAGGGCGGAAATCGTGGTAAACAAACCTAGACAATACGTTGTGGAATTGTGTGCTATTTAAATCCATAAATAAGGTGTTCGAAGAACGCGTTCTTCATTTGCTCTAGGTGCCGACAATCATTGTGCGTTGCGTGCTTCTACGACGTGCTTTGTGAGCTTCCATGTACATATTACTTGTTCTACGATGACTATCATCCTGAAACATGCAAGTGATAAATAAAGATGTAACTGAAGTGGTTTGGTAGTGTACTGGCCTTCCACGTCCTATTTTCGTGTACGAATTTCAGAGCATTACGAAATTCAATCAGATCCTTGTGTGTAATGTGGATTACACCATGGTGCAGTACACCGTCCTTCAGATTGGACGTTAAACCAGTTAAACCGTGGTCCCCTAGGCACCATTCGTAAAGACTAGGCTAATGCTGACGCTGGGTTTCTATCCACCCTTCATCCTATATGTTCCCAATCCCTAGCTGATCCATTCCCAATGAAAGCATAAGCAGTGTTTAGGGTGGATTTCACCCCCAATCATTTATTCCAATGTCATTATTCTGTCCCCCACCCCTATGTATGATAATTTACAATCGCAACATCCTAATATATACTAGGGAACGTGAGCTCTACGGCCTCTTAAAGTTATAAGGTATAAAAAAAACTCTCCAATGGCCGTAATAAATTGGCACCACTCGTCAAAAATACGCCACAATTGCTGAGTTGGTTTGCGGGAAAAAAATTGGGGGGAAAAATCCACGCCAGTGACCAACCACAACCTCTCGGCCAGAAAAACCCCTGTGGTGGTTTACGGGAATGTTACTTCCTCGCCAGGGACAACCACAGACACACACAAACAACCCGAATAGGGATACTTCGCTGGGCTTATGAGACCCTGCTAAGGATGCCTGGGTTACACACACACACTCAACCCAATGAGGGATTCTTTGCCGGGTTAATGAGACCCAACTAATAATGCCTGGGTTATGAACACAAACACACTCACAAGCACTCAAGAACTCACTCACTCGCACACTCAACGGGCCCAACTTCTGGGAGAATCTAGCTCAACAGAGCGTTGTCAAGAAACGGCACAAAAACAAGAAAAGACGAGGGTGTGCGTCGGATATGCGTATTTCGGCCACAAGGTGGCCCTCTTCAGCGAACTGAAGGGAGAAATCACTTGCAACACAAGGTTGTAAGTGGGGTTTTTAAGGGGTTTTTCTGGTCGAGAGGTTGTGGTTGGTCACTGGCGTGGATTTTTCCCCCAATTTTTTTCCCGCAAACCAACACAGCAATTGTGGCGTATTTTTGACGAGTGGTGCCAATTTATTACGGCCATTGGAGAGTTTTTTTATACCTTATAATCCTAATATATCTTTTAATATAAAAAAGAAATATATAACCACCCTTGCTCCAATCCCTACCCTGTTAACGACTCATGAATTATTTAAAAGATTTCCTAAGAATATTTTACGTTAAGTTACGATGATAAGAACAAAATATATAAAAATTAAAGCAATAAAAACCTGTAAAAATATATTCATCGAACGGGATGGTGGGGGAACGATCACGTTACCCCACCATCCGAAGGCGATCACTTAATCCACTGGGCTACCTCGTCCCTCGTCCCATTTGCTTCACACGACTTACATATCGCAACATGCTTTTTCTAAGAGTTTTAGATGCTTTTTTCTCCAACAAGTACGGTGTCGTCTCGCTTCGGCATATCGAATTAATAATCTTTAACTACCGAACCAGATATTAGCTCGATTGACCTGACTGAGCTCGATTGGCCACCCGACGGTCGTATTCTCCCTTGTCAGTATCTATACATGGGTGTATGTGAATGTCTATTTAGCGTTATGAAAGAAAATGTCTTGTCCCTGGCAGCACATTACCTCCCCGAAAAACCGCCCTTGTTGAAATTATTGGAAGACGGAACAAAGTCGGGGAAAGAGATTTATTAGGGAAAGGGGCAAAATTCGGGAATAGTTACACAAACAATGCATCGTGGTAAATGTGAAGAAAAGAGTTACTTAGATCGCAATTGATAACTTCGCTTGACATGGCTATAAATTATAGAAACCTTATTTTTCATCATTTTGCTAACTTAGGTGAATGATCTGGTATATTTATAACGGAACAAGACCAATAATTAATCCGCAAAATCAATTTATAACTCCGAGGTGGGCAACTCTCTTTTCGTATGGCCCGTCTTATGACGGCCTCCAAGGCAGGCCATAATATTACGGCCTCGAGGACGTACGTACCGCCAGACTTATGGCCCACAGCTCAATCGGGAATCGCTAGAGGCCGTACGTACGTCCCGAGGCCAAAGTTATGGTCGATTTTCACGTATGGCCCTGCCATACGGTTATGGGAATAGCCCTGCAGGGTTTAATATTGGAGAGAGAGAAGGGCGCAAGCACGACACCAGAACAGAGACGTCACGGGAAAAATCCTTTGATGAAGTAAAACTTTTGGAGAGAATTTTCACCAAAAAAAAATTGATGACATTTCTCCTCCCCTTTCCCAATAACATCATTTCGTATAACGTATCGGCCATGCCACGTTTAATTACACTCGCAAACAGCCGCACACATAAGGCAGAAACCCTTTCTGTCCCTGGCCGCGACGAAATGTCGGAATTTCCCCACACTAGACCCCAAAATGTAATTCTTTTACGTTTTATCAATTTTGGTTGGAGTAGAGTGGAGGTGGACACCGAGTGGCTTGTTCCCGTTCCACACTCCACTGTGCTATTCAAAAATATAGCGCGAATGCTGAGAACTCACGCGAAAAATATTTCGCATCTCTTTTTTTAGTTCGACTTGCGACGGCAGCCTAAAAAATAAACGCCCTCGACAAGAGTGTCATCTCTCAAGTATCTTCCCTCTCCGCCTATTTTCAAAGCGGGGTCTTTTGTTTTTTCCTATTGCACGCGTTTGATGTCGCAAACAAAAAAGAAACGTAAATCGAGAAAAAGAGGAGATGATACCGAGTAGCAATGGAATGAGGACCCTCGAACCTTCCGACGCGTAATCCACTCATTCACTTCCCATCCCCTCGGTCCATCGAAAATGACAAGGAATTCAAATAACGTGCACTGTGTCACTCTTGTGGTTTCTCGCGAGAGACGACGCGACGACAGTGACACCACTCCACGTTACCGGGATATTTCGCTGTAACAAATGGATGTCGAGAAAACGTTTCAACGGATGACAAGGGTGACTGATTTGGACAATGAGAGCGAATGGGTCACACCAGTTCCACACACGAAGGACAAGACGTAGTAGTTTTAGATAGATTTAGTAGATTTAGATAGATACATATTGTATCTATCTAAATCTACTAAAGAAAATAGATTTAGATAGATACAATACTAATTAAGATCAAGTTAACGAAAAGGATATGTCTTCTTGAGTTTAAAATTAGCCAGAGATAAAACCAGGATTTAGACAGTTTACAAGGCTAAAATCAAATGGTTTAAGTGGATATTATCATATGAACCAGACAAAATTTTATCACATTTGTCCCACACTTGTAACGTTAGAATAGACCTGTGCGCCGCCGCCGATGGTTCTGATGACGCCGCCGACGGATTACATGCGGCGCGCCGCCGATAGCGCCGCCGGTCGTCTAGGTCGGCGGCGCAGCTCCGTTCTGCGGAGCCATTTACAAGCCATTGCTGTCGGTGCATGGATACTGTATTTGTTTACACTTGTCACTGCGGACTCCTCATCATTGATTTTCATAATATTGTCTAATATCACTCAACGCAGTTACATCCGTGCACCAATAGACATAGCCTTCTTTCATTAGCGGGAGTTAACAGTTCATTAACGGATTGAGGGACCTTCAAAGACTTCGAGATAGCCTTTCAAATTGGTCGATGAGTTGCATGCTAATGCCCTATCCACAGTATTTAAATTAAAAAAACTCATATTTTAAATCTTCTCTCTAATTGGAATTTAATAACGGCGGCAAATTGGAAAGGTTTTCCTTTTCCCCCAGCCTCCCATGCCTTTTAACCCTCTCATGGATGAATTTTCATTATCAGGGGAAAAATATTTGTTTTGATTTCCTACAACTGAGCAGCCATAATACTATTGTTACATAGTCAAAATTTTAAACTTATGCCAATAGGCGATTTTGGCACTGGAGATGACGCCATTGAAGAACTCATTACGAAACTTCCGTATGGTCAACGCTGCTCGTACCTGTTTCAGGAAGTACAAAACGAAACAAAAACACCACAGGTCGCGAGTCATCTGTCGGATGATTACAATGGCTACAATATATTACGCCGATAGTCACTAATCATCTAAGAGATTCTTAAGTCGAAATAAGGGCACAATGTATGTACAGCGAATCTAAAGGCCGTTTTACACGGTACATTTATTTGTACAATACATCGTGCGAACGCACGTCCAGTCAAGTGGGCAAGAAAATATTGTACGAACGATTGAATCAGACAGAATGTCGCTTTACACGATGAGTGCAAACGCACAATTTTCCGTGCAATTTAGCGATAGAAATCGATCGGAATTCGCGAGTGTTTTGTTTATCATGTTTATGTTTCACTCGTGAAAATATGCTTCACTCACGTATTTGACACCTTGAAAAGCAGATCACCTGAAATTCGGAACCTCGACTCGACCATCTGCCTACTGATAATTCTCCCGGTTCAGAAAAAGCTCTCTTGGACTCCTCTCTCTGGCTTTACATTCGACCTTAGCATCGTTTCGTTTTTTTTCTCATCTGGATTTTAGTGCGACAAGTCATTGACGTTTCTCGCCGGATCTCCACTCTTGATAGACAAATTTCGTGGATTTATTATGTGTGTGTGACAAAGTGGTATTATCAAGTGGTAGAGCGGAACACGGGACCTTTATTTTTTTAATCCCTCCAAATTTCCCTCCCTTGTATTTGTACCAATGTTTTAATGTATTTTTTACGATTTTGTTTCTTGCTAAACAGCAGAAATAAAATTTCAATAAAATTCAATCACGCGGCATATTAAGAACTCTACTTGAGGACGCGACCAGTCATAAATTTGGGGAATAAATTAATTTTAAACCTAAATATCGCGATTACACTGAAAAACCAGAACACCAAATAAGACGACGAAATGATGAGGTGAACATTTGAGTAGCTTTGTGTGAACTCTTCTCGGGTTCTCCACTGGTTCAAACTATTCATAATTGCCGACGTAATTAATTCTTACCTTGAGAATGAGTGACGAGTCGTCTCTCGAAACGTCGACAATTATGAATAGTTTAACCGGAGGAGAGCCCGAGAGGAGTTTACCTACTCATTAATGATTATAAACACAGGATAATAGTTACTCATATTATTCGACGGGAAAGGGTTAATCCATTTTTTAAACAACTTTATTTTCAATCGTAACTCAGGCATCACAGTTTTTGCCATATCTGCGACATCTGTTGAATACACCCGGATCGAAATTGTATGATTGTCTGAATTGTCTGAAGCGTTCGCACAATTTTCCACTTTACACGGTACAATTTCCTAAAACATGCGTTCGCACGATAGATTGTACAAAAAAATGTACCGTGTAAAACGGCCTTAAGATTACTTTTTCGGTTGGAAGAAAAAAACGTTTGGAAGATAGCATGAGTCACTCTCCCCCAGCTCAAGGTTAGTAAAATGTGACTGATACCGGGGCGAATGCAAGAAAAGCGACGCGATTGGCAATGCTTCCGAGTCATCTTTGCTTGGGACATTCAATACATAAATTTATCATGGTTGACGGAATAAATAAGGTGCTTGAAATCAGAGAGCTAGTGATCAAAGCGACCTACTGCTGTCTACGTTACCGTAGCAGCGATTTGGAAGCTGGGATAGAAAATGAGCAGAGAAAAATTGCTTTCTCCCTAGGTGAGGTAGACCAGGATGTAGAAGCCGATGCAAATCACCCACTATCTGATGCAGATGAGGACAGGCAAATTTCGACATGACCTCCTCCTCCCATAGAACAGTCAAAGGCGAGTCACCAACAAGATGGCATAGCACTTTGGAAATGTTGGAGCCTCTTTGAGGCATTAACAGAAAACCAATAAATTCTATTTTAAGCCGCATTGAAAAAGATGAACTGAGACTGAAACCAGTTGAATGGTCTTTAATGCAAGAATTAGTGAAATTCCCTAAGAATTAGTGAAATTCCCTAAGAATTTTAGGAGTGTGGTGAAACTCTTTTCCGCCCAAAGGTATTGCACTAGCAATCTATTTTTCGTTCTACGAGTGGAAATTTGTGAGGTTTTTTTTAACCTAATGAAGACGATAGCACTTCTATTGCAGAGATAAAGACCTCCATGCAACAAAAATTTGATCACAGGTTTCCGGTAACTGACTTGTGCATCATTGCGTCTCTACTAGATTCGCGATTCCAAAATCTAAGTGAAGTAGAAGCATGTTTCACCACCCGAAGAGAAACAAAAGAATATTTTTGTGAGTAAATTACCCATGTAGGAGAAGAAGCAATATCTAGTATTTCACCGCAAATTCAGCCATTAGAACCATCATCGCCTGATGGAGTTATCACGGAAACACTCCGTAGACGGAAATGTACAGCGGAGATCGAAAGTTGAGAAGGAGTGGCGTACCCTAGAAATGGTCGTAGAGGGAGATATTTTGAAATTGTGGGGGGAAATTAAATCCCAATTTACGTGTACATATTGCTCATCTAGCTCGTAAAAATCTATCCATTCCGGCCATAAGCACGCCTAGTGAACGAATTTTTTCCATCGCTGGATTGACGATATGCGCCAAACGATCATCCATAAGTCCATCAACCGTGGATAAAATAGTTTTTATTCACGATAACTGCAGATATGGTGAGGTAAATAATGAAAATATGTGAGTAAAATTTGATAAAATGTTATAACTTCGAGGTATGAATATTTTTTGTCAATTTCTAATAAAAATATTCAAAAAGGAAAGCTTTTTCTATAAAATCCTAAACTCAAAAAATTATATCCTTATACACTGATGAATTCAGCAGGTGATAAATTTACAAACGAGATCACTAAAGAGGAAATTTCTGTAATACGTTGTTAAACATTTGATAAAATAAGTTTTTACTTGACTTTTACACAAATGGTTGTATTTATTAATGATTATAATGAATCATTTGTATTTATAATGTGCTAATGTGCAACAGAACTTGTGAATATATTATGGTCGATTTACTACACCACCGATCACGCCACCGGTAAAATCATCGGCGCGGCGCGCCGACGGCACGCCGGCAGCCGCCGACTCATTTCCAGCCGGCGCGGCGTCCCCCGCGGGCAGTAACCACATCGGCGCACAGCTCTACGTTAGAAGCTAACATTGTGGCCAACGCGATCAACAAAGTAGTTCTGACGAATATACAGATCACTCCTAGGGAGCGTGGAAAAAAAGTCAACAGCGTCGACGACGAGCTATGACGACAAAATCAAAGCCAACAGACTTGGCACCGTGTTTCATTCATGCTCGCAAAAAAAATACCTAAGCCTCATTACTATGCCACACATGAAGGGATTTTATGCACCGGATAAACACGTTTAAGACTTTTGATGTCGAGCTGAGTGCAGTTTTCGCGAGGTATCACACCATACAAAACTTTTTAAAATGAGTATTTACTGAAACCCTCTCTTGGCAAGCTTCCACCTATGGAAGAAAAGTAGTTTTCTCGGGGTTTCGGCCGATTCAGGAAAGATCGCCTTACGCCTTGGAAGTGAAAAAATATAAACATCACGTCGTTATAACTCCATAACCCACTGTGTCCAGGAAGGGTGGCACTCGTGATGTCGTGCCCTCTGCAGGTCGCGGAAACACTCTCGGTCAAACGACACAATGGCGGTTGCCACGGCAACGACAGACTTGATTTAGGAAGCCAGCTAGGGGACGCACAAAGCATTTACCGACTGTGCGCCACGCTGAAGAGCGCTAGGAAAAAGAACCAAAAATCGTATAACTTGGCCAGGATGAAGAAAAGAGAAGTTTAAAAGAAAACCCACAAACACAGGCTGAATGTTCAAGGCAACGAGCCTACCAAACCGACAATTAAAATAGAAAGGCCACCCTATGTTAATGAGTCCACGACGCATTCCAAAAAATAAAAAAAAACCTATCTAATAAAAACGAAGTAAAATTTAAGAACAAAAGTAACTCTATGCTTTCACAAATCACAAAAAAAAATTATTAAAGCGAGCATAAATTTGATACATCTCTATTTGTACGTACTTACCGCAATAGTCATTTCAAAAACTATTCATTTTAATATAAATTTACAAAGAACTATTATTATATGGCACCAAAAGATGTCTGGATCCTCTTAAGAAACTACCTAAAATATTAGGTACACGAAAAAATGACAGCGGCACCAACAGATAATTAGTTCTTATCATATTTTGAGTTTCTAACATAGTTCCACTGGATTAGGACATTTCTTCTGAATCCAAAAATTCTTATATAGCGTTACCGAAGAATGATGAAGATTAAATGGACGGAATGAGTCATCACGTTTACGAAGAGTTTGAGAGAAAAGATGAATAATGAAAACTCAGGAGGAGAGATAAACTTTGTGAACACATTTTGCGACACAGCAACTTACTGAAATTAATAATGGAAGGAGAAATGAATGAAAAGCATTACAGAGGACGATCAAGAACGGAAGACATTAGGCAAACAAGAAAGGACGTCAAATTGGGTAATTTTGTAGGAATGAAGCAGTTGACGGCTAGGAGAGTGAATTGAAGAGCTACAGCAAACCCATCTTCGGATTAATGACTACCGATGATGACGTCCCATATAACAGACGGAATACTTAATTTGAGGGGCTTACCACATGGCACCGATCGACGGATCGGGATCCCAACGTTAAATCTCCTCCACCGTCGGGATTCAAACCGGGGACCTCGGGATGGGAGCAGCCAGGACTCCAAGCCAACCCGATCCCCCCTAAGTAAAATAACCTCGTGAAAGTATGGGCAGAAGGATGTGGGAATAGTTGGACCCATAATCCATGCTGGAAAGAACACCTAGTCCCATACCCCCTTTTAACCCTTGGTCCGACCAACAAACCCCTTTGTTCCCAAGCTCGGCCACCGCCCTATTTCCTCACCCGTCCCTCCTGTTCTCCTATTTCTCGCCCATTTTGCCACTGATCGCTATCTTCCCTTGCTCTTCAAAGAGCGCTACCTACGCTCTCACCTCCCATTACAGAGACCCCGGCTTTCTCATCTCCTCCAGGTCCTTTCTCATCGGCCATTAAAATCCCCAAACCCCTTTGGCCGCGCGGCAGATGGTCAAGATGGCCCCCTCCCCTGCTCCTTCCACTATTAGACCCCTTCCCAACACTGGAAATGCACCCAAGTATCCTTCCAACAAACCCACCGGCTAGCTAGCCACCCCGGAGCATTTGAATGAGGATGCCACCAGCCTACAATAACCAAATCCCCCATAGAGATACTCGCCTAAAAAACTCCTCCGACAAAAGACGCTAATAGTTCTGTCGGAGAAATTACCTCCTTTTAAAAAGCTCAGCCTCTCTTCCCCCAAGATCCGTAATTCGCCTTTTAAAACATCTTGTGCGTGTGTTTGTGTGACGCATGATTTCCTAAACCTCCTACCGTTCATAGCATACCTTCCCCTTCTTGTTTTCCTCTCATACTCTTTCCTCTCTCGTCACATTAAAACTTCCATGTCTCACACGTTAACCATTCTGTGCGGGCAAGTCTATTGTGCATGCACAGAATCCAGAATCTCCTAACTTGCGTCATCCACAAACAATACTACACTTCCTCATCCTGAATCTTCTAGCTGCCGTAGCTAGGGCAGCCAAGCGTTATGTACTTGATAGCAACATTCATAATTATGATAGTCTTTTCTTTCGCGTTTGCACGTTTTACAAAACACTTTCAGTTCTGAAAATCGAACTCAATTCAGCAATCTATAGTTAAGGTGAAAATATTAACATCATACCGATTTGGTTTATTGGCAATTCTATGCTATTTTAACACGTAGCCTTATGGCACGTGAAGTATATTTCCTGATAATCCGATAACATAGGCATGCATATATTTTCTTCAAAACGCGAAAGAAAAGACTATTTATCATAATTATGAATGTTGCTATCAAGTATCAAGGTGTCACACCGAGTTCAATATTCGAAAAAACCTGTTTTAATATAATTTCGTCTAAATTTCGAATACCACGACGAAAACTCTAGTTATATCATGGTTTAATTAAGGAAAAGTTGAATTATAATTCTTGTATCATTTCCATTACAGCCTGTTAGATGCGTTTCAACGCATCAATGCATATGCAGTTAAATTTAATGTGGTAAAAGAATTTTTTGACTGCGTGATCATAATAGATGTTCAAACTGGACATGTGCTCTGACACACAGCAAGTTTTTAATCACCGGATTGGTGACTGCTGTGCTGATACGTATTTCCTCAGCGTGTGACACTTTCAAGTAACAGAAGCAGCAGATCCCACAGCATTTTGAAAAATAATAATCATATCCTCACAGAGCCGATTCTCCTCCCCACACAGGGAACCCATTACTCCCTCCGGTGACCTCCGCGTTAACCTCGTCCCCACACATCACGGGTGGCGACTCCCTGGTCATTAAAGCGAGACATCGATCACCCGGGAGGTCGAACCCCGAACCTCCGGGCATTCACGTCTCTCCGCTAGATTAGGCCCATTTGCCCACCGGGAGACCATTAACATCGCTCCGAGGCCGCGGACCTCTGGGACCCACGCTCTGCCCGCCTTGGCGCGCCCACCCCCCTACACCCCGAGCCCCCTTTCGGCGAAGCACCGACACCTCCGTCTTCGTCAGTGGCAAGGAGAATTGCTTTAGATGGGGGAGGGGGCTTCGCTACGGCATTCGACGAGACCAACCCGGGTTCTTTCCTTGGCCGGGCTGACCTTAATGACTCGGTGTAATGTCCCGGAGCACGTTCGCTTTAGTGCTGAGTGCGGATATGGGAGGCCCAAATTACACTTACGGCCACCTTGCCCCGCCAACCCAAAGGACCTGTCCTGCGTGATTGTTGAGTATTTTCTTTCCGTCCACACCTGCAGCAAAGCCGGTTGCGCACAGCACATTGATTTAAGATGAGAACTGATGTCTTCGGGGAGAAAAAATATGCACCCAGCATGAAAAAACGCAAAAAATAATTGCCCAGTAATTAAGAAGACAATGCCGAGATCATCCAAAATAATTATAGTCTTATGCGTCTGAATAAAAAAACGTGGTAACGCGACAATTCTGTAAAGAACACCTCTGTTTTCGATAAACTCCTCTCGAATTGCACACCAGTTCAGATCCTACATCAATCCACACGTTTCGATATGAATCACCGCCATTTCACCACGAGCCTTGAAGACCATAAGCAAGTCGCATGTTGACAAGTAAGCAGAGATGGAGGCTTACCCGGTGCGCTACCCGAGAATTTTTCTTCCACACTCGCCGGGAAAGAATTAGTTCGTATCCTCTCCTCTGGTTTCGTCGCATTAACCGCGGGCTCACTCATGCCATAAGGCTAGTAGCGCTTTTTTATGCCTTCATTATTCTCTTCTGCTCTACTATCCTCATCTACTCTTAACTCTTAAAACCTATGGTATAACACATTATTTATGCATTTGATTTACAAGAGCGTTACAAGTTCTTCACATCACGGTCGAGCACCTTGGTCAAAAAAAAATTTCGTAAACCGCTACGGCGACAAATCTGCTCACAAGAGAAAAAGAAGAGCAATATCGGATAACGTAAGATTCATTTTCCATTGCAATTTTTCGCCTTTGAAAACGTATAGCATGTGGAACGTCAACGAAATCCCATCCATATAGTCTTTGTGAAACCGTAGACTTATAATGTAGGCGTACGTATGTAAAGTTAACTCGTCGCCGGTTCAGAAATCCGAAAGAAAGAATTACCCGACGAACTATGGAATTATTTGGGGAAATAGTGTAGGTATGCGGAGTGATTTTTTTAAAGAGGGTCTTGAGTTACGTTATTTGCAGGTTAACTCCGATAGAACGGAGAAGCATTTGTGTTGGGATCAAATTGTTTTAAGAATCATTTTAGGAAGAATTCCAATGGTATTGATACTTAAAATTAAAGTAATGATCGAATAAATTGTGAATTATTGTGTGCATGTCGATTGAATCCATGAAAACACTGAAGGAATGACGTTTCTTGAATGCAGATGAATTTACTACGACATTAAATGATTAGAGAAGAATGGGAATAGAAGAGGATAGGTATGAAACGAAGAGGAGGGAAGAAAAATCATTCACCGATAAAAGTAATGAAACTCCCAGTAGGCAAAAATTACACGACAAATATTCACCTTGGCATATCAGTTTGAGCAGGACGCAGAGTTACGGCGTTATGGCAGTAAATTACAGACAAAACAGCAACGGCAATGGAAATTCCGGCCTTGGTGGCGGCGGGGTTAAGTCCCCGTCGCTACCAACCCTGTGGTCGCGGGTTCGAGTCCCTTATGGGTGGATTTTTACTCGCCTAGGGCAAGGTCATGTGTATCTAACTATTACTGCTTGTTCATTACACCCTGGGTAAAAGTTCCAACGGGTTTTTTATCGTGGTAAACGGAAAATAGATCAATGAAAATAAAGAAAACAAGGCGGCAAATGTCTTTTGGGAAAACGTAATGTGAGGCAAGTATGAAAGATATCCCCCCAAAGTATATGAAAAACAAGCATGGAAGAATATTTGAAGTCGCAAATTCAAGTCTTTAGGAGAAGTAATCCATCGAATCGAACTAGATAACCTAGCGATGGCACGGGAAATTGAACTGCCTCCCCAAATAACAAAAATCATGTATAACGTGAAATATAAAACCATAAACACGAAACTCAGACATTACGATACAGTGATAAAACCAGATAGCATACGCGCATCAGTATATCTCGAATATAACCTCACCGGCCTAACGAATGGATGGAAGTAGAGAAGAAGAAAAGAAAAAGTAAAGGAAAATTCTAGTTTTAGATTGGAAAAAGAATTTGAGAAGCAACAAGGAACTTTGTAAAAAACGGAGAGAATGAAAGACAAAATGTAAAAGAGACGAATACCCGTCTATGGACACGTACAGATAATGTATAAGAAAATACCAACTAAAATACATTTGATTACCTTGACCAAAACAAAAGCCCACACGACATGGATCAAACAAGTCAGGACAGCCCTTAAGGAAATGAACATAGCAGAGGAAGAAATAGGAAACTTCAATTAATTTTGGAAAAAAAATAATTTTTATGGTTCATAGGATAATAGGGCAAACAGGAAAAGAGAATGAATATGGACAGAAGAAAGAAAAGAACAACAGCGAGAAAGAGTGAAACAATACCGGAAGGATAGAAAGAACAGAAATTACGAAAAACTTGAAAACGTAGTGGTCCACAGATGACCAACATCGAAAGAAGAAGAAATAAAAAAGGAATTAGGTATTTAATTGCGTATTAAAAAAAAGCATTTGAAAAGCATGGATAACTTATGACAGGGGTTGCAATGGAACGCAACGAAATGACTGGTAACGAATACGGCATGAATCTTGACGTCTCATTGTTTCGGAACGGAAGGGGGAATCTAAGGAGTGCGGGGCGAAGCATAGACAAGAAGAATGGGCGCTTTAACCTGAATGAAAAGGGGGTGGGAATAACGAGAGGAAAAAAGTGCCCACACTGCTCAACGGCGTCGGGGAAGTTCACGGGGGAAGAGTAATAATTTACAGGGTCCGTGTTAGGACTTAACACGGCTGACTTAACTTTTAAGTAATAAATTATCAGGGCTTAGTTCTTCTCAACACCTAAGCCAACGGTGCACCATCTTTGGGAACTTTTATCTAATACCCCCCGAAGAACTTGGTCTATCGCTTATTTGAAATTAAATTTGAAAACCAACGGCTTCAATTTAATTTACTGCAAGAATTATTAATTGCGATAGCGATAAACTTAAAAAGTTCACCTCGAGTGTCAAAAAACTTTAACGCGTACGTATTATACTCTTGAATAATTCTTTATATGAAGTGACTTCTTTGAATTCCAATTAGAAAAAATGTCAATTATGTTAATGAAAATAGTTGAAAATTCGATATCACTATTGAGGCTAAAATTCCTTATTATTATTAACACGCTAAAATACACGTATACGTCAGCTCGTTTGAACTGCACAATAAACATCTTCCATCTCTAATTAACCTTCAAACGTTGAATAGGCTTATTCTTGTCCTGTCCTCGGTGGTTCTATAAGCAGGGAAAAAGAAATTCTAAAAACATTTATTAGACGAAAAAATATGGCCAAACGCACGTGACAATTAAATGCTCCGAGACTATCATCTGAAAATCTAAAAGAACCGATGCACCGGAGTCTAACTTTGTTTCAAGAGAAACTTCTTCACGGTGTCGTGACATAGCAAATTCTGATGCCTATATCAATAGAGATACTCAGCTCCACCAACTGAATTCAAAATGTGACAATTTTATTTCCATGAAAACGTTCGAGATAATATTCCAGAAGATACGAATACAGAACTGGACATTTTCAATTAGGGTGCTACAACGTGACTGAAAACTTAAAATCATTACTTTGACTCAATATTATAATTATATTTTACTTCCGAGGATGAAAAAATTCGTTGCACTACAAGATTATTTCCATACTTTCTTCATTTTTTGATAATATAAGTGAGGGAAACAGCCTACTACGATGGAAACACAGGTTTCTATTTGATTGTTAAAGTAAAATTTCTTTTTGGGCGAGGCTCAAATTTGGATGGATGCTCGTTCGATTCATCCAAAATGCTGTCGACCCTGTTTACGACTGACAGACAGAAGAGTGAAACATGGCTTTAACCGTCTAATCAATTTTAAATAAAAAACTACCACTCACGATACATAGCTCAAAGCGGTGTTTTTGGCTGATTCCCAATGGATGGGTAGACAATAAGCCGAATGAATGTTGTTCCAAAAACTACCGCAAGTTTGCTCTACCCTCATGCGGGAATCAATTCCTATAACGAACATCGCTGAAATACAAGAAACGCTTTCGATAACATCTAAGGAAAAGGATTTTTTTAAATGCACAACTTTAATATAGTAGACAAATCCGAACTCATTGGGACCGAGGGTTGTTCGGATTGCGAGATTTTCGGAAGAACTAAAATGCATAGATAAAGAGCTGGGAAGCAGTGTGCACTAAGATTCTCGAGTTGAGTAAACGGTTTACAGGTGCGGCGGTGATGTAGTGGTTAGCGTGCTCGACTTCCAATCCGAAGGTCGCAAGTTCAAATCTTGGTGCCTCCAAATCTACAAAGTTTGAAATTTTATAAAGAAATTCAAGTTATTTTCGGGAAATTTTGTATTTGAGTCAACGACAAGTTAAATGAGTCAACAACAAGTTAATCTCAACTACTTGGCTCGGCTCCACTGGTGAGAGGCAACAGTTTCACCAGAAGGCATTGATGGCGAAGATCCAGAGAATCGGTCCAGTATCAACTGCCATAGCTTCGGGCGAGTGTTCACGGCAAATTCTTCCTGAGGAGGGCAAGTTCACGGAATCGGTCGGAGTACTGCGATGTGGAAAGCAACGGGAAACCACCTCATTAACCTCCCTAGAAAATGCAGCCTTGTATTCAAGTATTACGTGATGGCATCCTTCCCGGTAAAAATTCCGGAGGTAAAATAGACCCCCAATCGGATCTCCTGGGTACAATAGTCAAAGGTGTCAGAAACTTTACACCTTAGATCCAAAAGAGGATGACCGACGGGTTAATATAATTATAAAGTACTTCCAGTTTGGTGCTTAGTATTTTTCATAGTTTCAACAAATTATCTTGAGAAAATTATCTATCTTTCGCAGCTTTTGATTGACGATGATGTGGCTTTCAAATTTTGCTGCGATTAGAGCATTTTTGGCTCATTACAAACATTGAGCTAAATTGAGCTTCTGGTAAGCTCTACTCTAAATCTAAGGTAAACATTGAACATTTTTGGCTCATTACAAACATTGAGCTAAAAATGCTCCAATCGTAAAAAAAACTCGACAGCCACATCAGCAGCTTCAACTAATTTTGTTTTTTTTTTCAGAAATTATTGCTCATTCACTTCGCACATTTTGGCTTCTATTTTGTTCGGATACACCTGATTTTCAGATTATCACAATTCGGATTACCTGGACTCTATAGGATTATCCTTGATATTACCTATCACATTTTCCGAATTCAAAATAGCTCGCTCTCCGTTTATCCCCGCATAAGCGAATTGCTGTTTCCCACAGCCCGACACTTCACCCGTACGTTTATCTGAGATTCCTTCTTCTGTCCCAGAGCTCTGACATTTCCTGATATACCTACCCTTAATTTCGGGTCCTACGGTAACTATGCACATTTCCTAGACACGAAAGATAAGCCCAAATGAAGAATATTGTGGGGAAAGAAAACGACGCAGGGTTTCGTCAATCCTGATATCACTTCTCCCACCCCAGTGAATGTAACCAGCTCCACCAAATTATCACAACCTGTCGTTGAGGGCGTTATTTTTTGATCATGTAAAATTTTCACTGTGAGATGTTGACTTCAATTTCCCGATTAGGAGGAAAATTTGGGGTTCGACAATGTACCTTTTCGTCAGTCAATGAAACAAAAGAAAAGCTATGCGCGAACCTATTGGCACGCAATGGTAAAATCACGAATCCTTGATATTAAAAGTTTTTCAATTTAGCATACCTACGTAGTTTTCCATTAAGTACTTTGAAATTGCAAATATTTGGGTGAGGGGGTAGCCGGTGGCCTCATCTTGGTCGTCTGTCAATATTGGCAACGCGAGAGCAAATTTTTAATCAAAAAATTATTGGTTCCGATAAGAAAAATATTCGAGAATTTGAGTCTGACAATATTTAAAATTGTATTATATATGAAGAAAGAAAATAATTATGCGGTCATTTTTATTGCACTGTGTTTATGCTTACTAGAAAATCGAACATTACCGCCGGTACGGCAATGCTATACAATCATAATCTTGCACATTAAATAAACAAGGGCGTTTATGGACCCGTGCATAAATTATCTACCCGCTGCAGCATCACTTCGACGCACCCAATACCGTCAGCTCTACCCCCCACCCTTTCGCGGACATAAATAACGCGCCTAGTCCCGTCAACACCTAGGTTTCACTCAACGCAAGGCAAAATAAAAGGAGGGCAAGTTTTCATCTTCATGTTTGTTTTCGACAAGATGAAGAAGGAGCCTTTTACGACCGACTTAGCTTCAACTTCCGAGCAGACCTCGCTTACCCTTCCCATCCAACCCTATCAACACTTGGGGAGGCCCAGGAGGAGGAAGATGGGGGGAGTAAAATGGTACCAGACCAGACTCGCTCCTCAGCCCCATCCCTGCTGCCCCATTCGGCCCCACAAACACATACCCCTACCCCCAATAGAGGGATGGTGCGGGTGCTCGAACTCCTCCTGTGTAGGAAACTGGCGGCGACGTATCGAAGCATCCCAACCCCCTTCCTCCGACACGGATTTGCATGGTGCAGAGAGGAGGGATCGGTGTAGAACCAGGCCGAAGCGAGATAATGGCAGGGGAGCAAGGGAGGTTGAATGGGGTCGCTCCCTCTCTCCCTATGTACCTCCCATGGAGGAGGGGACGGTGGGCCCAGACGCGCCAGGCCAGGCGTGTAATCTTACAGCCTCTGTCCGACGCTTCCGCGAGCAGAGCGTGTGCAGTTTAATGGTCCTCCGTCGCACACACTCAGCTGACCACCTTGGCCCACCGCACATCGCCCTTCCCAACTTACCCCTCCCAATATACCCAGAGCGGCTGCGAAGGGGCCGATCCCGTCCACACACTGGCGGGCAGAGAACGGCGTCGGGAGGAGGAGAGGCGTTTTCGGCGCCGACACAGACAACCTCGGAGACCTCTGACCCCCACCCCCCTCCTCTCCTCGCTCTCACACCCCCGCGACTGTTCTCAAGCCGAGGGTGCAACACGCTCTCTCACTTGGACGGATTTCTCCAAACTAGCAAATGCGAACCTGGCAATTTCATTCAATCACGAGTGAGTCCAGTCGGCAAAATCGGTCAATTTCGAAATTTTTGGGTAGCTTAAGCGAGATTTCCCTCTAGTCACAAAAGAGGCATCATTCCAATTTTATTTTGAAAAAAGGAGGTGTGGGAAGCAAGAAGTAAATAAAAGTAATATCAATGACTAGAAAAAACTTTGTTTTTATGAATGTGCTACTCGATATTAAACTAAGTTTAAGCATTTGAGGCTTTAACTTCACTTTGTTTCAAGACATACACTGAAGACGCAGGTAAAACTTGTAAGAAATCGATGAGGCAGGAAATTCGCTTGCAAGATTGAACGCTCATAATTAGAACGGGCTATTTTCTGAAGATGGATTCACGCAACTTTTAGTGTTAACACGATTCATTTATATACAGGAGCATCTGTTCACGTAGCAACTCACGTAATTTAATGCCTTTGGTGAACAGGCCTTTTTCAGTGAATAAAATAGGACTATTTAACATTCAAAGTACAAAGAACTCCCACTGCATCCTCCAAGTGATGTTCTCACATCAAAATCCTTTCCTTTCCCATCATATGGCATGACAGTTTTGACATTCAGTAATCAAGACGTCACTGCTGACGTCCCGTAACATAATTGCTGACAGCGAGAGAATGAGATTCGAGCCGCCAAGTTCACATCAACTTAACGCCAATACTGTCCAAAGACAAGTGGCGATGAAATATCAGGTTTTAACCGCAATGGATTCAAACTTTGGTCAAATTAATTTAAAATGCACTCAGCTTCTGCCTCTAAGAAATAAACGACACATTCAACAATACATAAAAATCGATACATTCAACAGCGAAAATCAGTCAAATACATAACAAAGCGACTTCGCGAGTTTTAAAGGACGCCCTGGACCTGACTACCAGAACCAAAGCTAAAATATTATGTTTACGGCCATTCACAATCTCGCAAGCTAGACACATAATTTAATTCAAGCGCACACAATAAGAGCGACGGTGAAGTTTGGACGATAATCGCAGCAGGACAAGAAAGAAGATTAAATGCTATGTACTCGTGGCGTAACCGAAGATCAAATGAATGGGATGGCGAGTATCACCGATGAGTAATTCCTATGAAAAATGTAGGAAGAAAAGATTTTCACGAAAAGTCAGAGAGGCAGAATTATTTATTGCACATAGTATTAGTAGACATAGCAACCCCTTGAAAACACCAATGCTTTCATGTAATGAATGCATTAAAAAGTAATAAAAATACGAGATCGTACGTCAAAACGAAGACTTATGAAGGGGTTAGCTCAAATTTGAATGGAGTGGTGAGCTGCAGCAAACCAATCTTTAGTATTTATGTCTGCCAATTAAGGTGACAATAAGCATTAGCCCTTCCTCCAACCCGCGCGACAAATATCTTACTTTCCGTCGATAGGTAATTTTAATATCGTCTGACAACAAACCTCATGATGCAATTCACTTAACCTGGAATAATTGAGCCCGAGGCAACTTTATCAAAATGTTACCTACATAAACAACAATAATACACCGTACAATCTGTCAAAATTGCAAACGGCAGCATCAATTACTACTTTTAAGATTTTCTGTTATTATTACTTTTCATCGTAGGAGCAATAAATAACAAGGCATAATTGGTTACAATTATTATATAAATGCATGAACTAGTCCATATATCGGTCTTCCGAACTTTTCGCCTGAGAAGGTGATACCATTACGTCGACTTTTGGCACTTCTGAGATTAATAAGCAACATTAAATAACAGAGGAAGGGCTTTTGTATCGCTTTTTCATCACATTGGCATTTCAACCAACGTCAAGCGACAGTTCTCTACCCGTGCGAAAGCGCAAGATAGACAAACGGGCCTTGATAAATATTGTCAGCCAATAACCACAAAGAAAAAAAACTTCCAGGAAAGCACGACACCAGTATTCGCTTAGCGACGTGCTCTGCCTTATGAAAGGATTTTAATAACATAAATTAAATTTAAAAACCTCAAATGTGATCAAATCATTGATATGGTGAGGAGAAGAAACTTCTAGATGAGATTTGGGGGGGAGGCAGGGTAGGTGCTGAAAGAGGTAATGCGGGGCTGAAGGCCGTGACAGAGGGAAGGATGTTGGGCAAGTGACGAAGGGGAAGAAAGATAAATTGATTTTAAGGACGGGATGAAGAAAGGTAGGTAGTACCTACTCTGAGATAATGAAAGAAATACTAGAGGTACATAACGTCCAGCACGGTTAAAAACTAGAGGCATTTTTTTCTGACTGCATACATATTCGATCTAGACACGAGCCCTTTCACATAACAGTTCTTTTGTCCCAATCGTTTCCATCTTACATCTACATTACCTATTAAAGTTTATGTAACTACGACTATTGACGCATTATCATATTTCGCTAAAGCTTGTCAGGAGGCGAAAGCTCACAGGCATGTACTACACTACAAGTATGCTACCAATGTTAAAGGTACCGTTTGCATTAATGTATTTTGCAACTACATAAATGGACAGAGATACATGAGTTATACAGTAGACAAGCACGGCGTGCTGTCTTAGGCTCATCATAAGCTCGTTTAACACGTGCCACCACAAGGAATGTCACAAAAGAAATGGCTGGAGAGGCAAGTTTACAACACGATTCAATATTAGATCTCACTCAATCACGGCCGTCGTAGGCACTTCCTTAATATTGGCAGGTCGTCGGCTTTTCCCTTTCATTAATATTCCCTCATGTTATTAATAAGGCGAGGGCATCGACAAATAAGGTCCAAGGTGACGCAGAATTAGGTTTTCCGATAATTAAACACCTTTTAGAGAACAATTACCTTCTTTCAATCTCAGTGCTTCGCTTTTTTGCATTACCCACTTATCTAACAGGTTTCTTTTATCACCATCCTCATCAAATGGAACATTTAGGTTGCCTTGCTCTCCACCTAGTGTTCTTTTACTTCGACCTTTCATAGACACGTCTCTAAAGTTTCCTACACACGCTCCTCTTCCTTCCTCTACGAACAAGTTTCAAAATCATAAAATGCCACACTTCATAGCAATGCTTACACTAATCTTTTCTTAACGTCTTTAGTCACTTCTCAACATTCATCCCCCTGTTATGTAAATTATTCCTTGGCAAACAAAATTCTTCTCCTGTTGTGCTTACCACTTGACACATTTCCGAGCAAAATATTACCCAGTTGCGACTGTATTCCAACAGCTATAATGCACAACCTCTTGCCTACACGTTTACCGTAGCCATTCTTTTTGGTAAAAAATGTTTTCCTTCGGAAAAATTTTCGTGGAATTTTATCTAAGACGTTCCCCATTACTTTCCATTTTCCAAATACCACTGCATTTACGATATTTCTTATTAAGTTAACTTCAATTTTTCCTCACCATATTAACTTTACAACCGTATTTCACGCGCATTTCGTTCACTATACAACTTCATATGAATAATTTGACCATACATGTTAAGCGGGTGTACTCGGCGTAATTTTGGGTGGATGTTACCCGATATTTCAGGACCGCTGCTGGCCATCAATTTATGAAGGGAATATTTCCCTTGAAAATGTGACCAGCGACGGCCACGAAATGTCGGGTAACATCTACCAAAAATTACGTCGAGTACGTACACCCCATTAACATATATAATCATTATGAACCGCAAAAGCTTTGACAAAGAAATATGAGATATGGGTCTTTTATTTACTATAGTGTAGTAAACTACACGAACGTTAGAACCATATTTTTGCTTCAACATCAACCTTTGCGAACTTTAGTGATTAGTTTTTTTACCATCATGGCAAGGGATACAGAATCATAGATTCAACCGGGATATACGCATATGCTTCCCCGAGTAATATCACATCAAAGCCAGAGCATCCGTCTTCATGCGTAATTATCGACGTTTCATCGTGGTTTGGATACTCAAAACGTGATTGCGACAGCACAGTAGACACCGGAGCATCACATAGCACTGTGCCCATAACATTTTAGGAAAAGAAGGGCGGCACGTCGCAGAGGAAAAGGTTACGCAGCTCACCATGGGAATTCCATGACGCTGTCACGCGTAACAAGGTCGTCTGGAATGCAAAGCATGCGCGTAAGAGCGCAGTGAAGAAGTTACAGCCTCCCGAATTCCCCCACCTCGTAACGCTACCGCCATACACGCGAAAAGAGAATTGTCTCTTCTCACGTGTAGGACACCTTCCGCATCATGTCCGGAACACACAAAAAATGCAATTCCTCGCCCAAGCGCATCATTCTTTCACGCGCAGACTTCCCGAAACATGCGCGCATTCCGGACGCGATGAATAACACCGCTTTTCGATGGATTTATTCCGGGGTCGCTTGATTACTTTTCTATTGAATTCTAAAATTCATATAAGGGCAAGTGTGACTCAAAATTAGGAGCTGTTATATTTTATCGGAACAAAATGCAGGAGAGCTAGCAAAAACTTAACTCTTTGAAGCAAATTCACCATCCAGAATGGTTTATTTCTATTCCAGAGAGCTTTCCTTCCAAATATTTTTTTTCAGCTATTAATAATGGCCTAATGGGTTATTAACTATAATGTACATACACTTCTAAATTTTCACTCACTCACTTTTACTAATTTTGTTCCAGAAACATTCGTACACTGAATACATGTATTTCTAATTTTAGCTTGGATTAATCACTGAAACTTCCATCTCCACCAACTCTGAACCACTTTGAAAGAAATCTGTTTGGTATTATTTGACATTTCCGCACGAAGCAAGACGACCTAAGTACATTAGGTAATATTGATTTCAAATAAGGGTCACAGGGAGTGAAAATATTTGTCATCACAGCTACTTCTAATTAACTGCAGAACTCGCGAAGAGGTGCACTTGTTGCAGTTGTAATGTAAGCGATATGAATGCTGGATCAGGTAAATGATACACACCTACTCGATGAATTTACTCAAGCGGCGCTATATTAATTCCCACCCAGAGCGTAAATTACGTAAACCTACACAGGCAGCATTCCTTCGGTAAAAATCGCGTACATTCTTCGTCGAAGCTTTCGCGCAGATTATAACGCGCGCAGATCACACGAGAGAACATCAATTTCTTGACTCGCTGACGGGGACGCTGGCAACAGCAAGGATATTTTTACTGATATTTATTCAGAGACATAAAAATAAACAAGGACTATATATAATACGACGGGAGAGTTTATGATTTTCCATTCCGTAAAGTCAGCATCAAATCATCACGCTGTTAGAATGGCGATAAAAACGTGAATGCTGGAGGATAAATTATGCAAGACAATTATAGTCGAGACAAGGCGCAAATAAAAGTGAGCCAAATAGTTTGGTATAAACGTCTCTGGTGGCGAGATTTCCGAACTGTGAGTTCAATTTTGACACGCGGCTGAGCCACTAAGTGAGTTGAGGCTGTTTCCACTTCCAGACGCTGAATGACGAGAGCGGTGTCCGTAACGATAGCACCTAAATATGATAAGATGCAAGAACATACATATAAGAAACAACAAATGGACTATTTTCATGTCTACATGAAGAAGAAATACAGCATTTTTTCAAGGATTTCAAAATTTCAAAGATTATTCCCTGTTTTCAAGGAGGGGCGGACAACCTGTAATACGTATGCACTATTAATGCTTCCGTAACCTCTTATCCCCTTCTGAGGACGACATAATGCTGCAAGTTTACCATAAGATCGAAAACATAAGACTACTACACGGCTACCATGACATCAGGCAACTAATTCTCACCATCCCCACACATGCGACCCCATGAAAACAAAAATATGTTGTAGGAAAAATGAATGGGGCTAATTACTGGGGAAGAACAACGATGAATACTCCAATAAAATAATGAGGGGCATTCAAAAATAATTATAAACGAACAAAGAGATTAGCTGAAAGGTGTGTGTTGCCGAAAGCTTTGTCAAACCAAACTGCCGAAATGTTCGGTATTTCGCGCATGTGGAAAACGCATTACAAAATTAAAATCCGATGCGCTAACTTCAGGTTTCTTAATTCAATTCCCGAATTCTTGAACAGTTGAGTTTCCGGAGAGATAAATTTGTAAGTCGTTTTATACCATGCTCAGCCTTCACTTAGTTCTTTTTCGCAGCAGGCACGGACAAAAACCTATTTATAGTTAATTAGGTTGATTTTGGAGGCCGATAAATTTTGGAATGTCACTACATTAAACATTAAAAAGTTTTAACCAGACTTAGTGTTCCAAAGATATGTATATTGAAGGAATATCACCATGATTAAACTACTTAACACTGATGAGATGCGAAGACGCTAGAGCATTAGCGAGGCGGCAAACATGCGTCATTTTTCTTCCATAAATATGTTAATATCTGTGGAACAGTCAAGTCAAATCGTTCAACCTCGGACTATCCAGAGTTTATTTTTTAAACTGGGACTGTATCAGTAACATCTTTCACACCACCCTATTCCTGAACAAAACTTGCGCCTCTCACCCACATCATTGCACCCAATTGTCAGTAGGTAACACGACGTCACGCACAGCGACTCCGTTAAATCGAGAGCCGCACCAAAACTTTATAAGGGGGTAACACTTTCGGTGCAACCTGTGGTTCGCGAAATATCACGGACCAAAATTAAATTTCGATCGAAGTATGCAGGCGAATGCTGCACGGTCTGTTGAACCCCTTCACACACACCACACGGGGCCTAGAAGTCGAGGGGGCGGCTAATCCATCATCCCTGACGGGTCGACCTGCGAAGTGATCTCGTCAAGAATTTTCTCCCCCTGCCCTCCCACCCTCCCTGCCCCACCTTCCCATCATTCCGCGCGCCATGTTCCCGACAAGCCCCTTCCCCCGAACCTCCCCTATCTAGCGCCCCATTCCTGCGACGACCTGCAATCTCCGCGTGGCAGCTGCGCGGGAAATGAGAAAACAAATGAGGGCGACGTATTCTGGCGGGAACGAGGAAACCTTTTATCATCTTGGCGCATGCAGAAGTCGGGCAAGTCCCTCCTCCTCGAAGATGCACAACCCCATCATCACCACACTTCCTTCTTTCCCCCCGGCCGACACCCTAAACCCCGCAAAAGGTTTAAAAGACAACTCCGTCGCACTGAAGATAACGAGGAAAGTAACGACAAGGCGAAGGCGACACTGTAAAATATGTATGTATGTATGCGCATCACGGTCCCCACGCTAACCTGGACCCGCAAATGGTTGTAAAAATGATGCTGCAGCAGAACTCTTACGGACGCACATGCGCCCCTATACAAGCATGCGACATTAAACTCAAGGTTCCAACGAAGACTCATCACTATCCGCGGATGCAACATATATGTCACGGGTCCCATTCATTCCAGGAGTCACAACGGGGTAACCTCATACATCGTACTGCAAAATTAACCACCGATTCACGCATCTGGTTCTTCGATCGTTAGGACTCATGTGGAGAATTAAACAAAAGAAATAGCAATTTTTCTACATATATTCGCTATTGAGGTATGAGCGCGCACATAGCTATCACCAGATGCATCGCCGGTGCACGAGAAACAAGATGACTGCAAAATAAAATTCTGTAAAATAAAAGACAATTGATTTGATTCTCCTGGTTGGAAAACTTCCCTCACCTAAATACCTAAAAAGTCCGACGGCTTCAACTAATGCCGTTACGTTCTCAATAGTAAAAACACATCTCCATGTTTGTCTCAAGACATGCATAAATGACTGAGGGGCTAAAGACGTCAATAAAGCACATACCTGAGATTTATCGACGACAGTGATGGTGGCATCGTCATGAAGAATGATTATGTCAGGTTTTTTCCTATCAAAAGAAATTCCTAACACAGGATAAACACGAGACATCCACTGCTTGGGGAATCCATGCCTAGTTAAGTGACGACAGAATTTAGTCAGTTTCTTTGATGACAAATTCCATTCCACAATCTAGAAGAAAAACAGATATAAAAATAATGAACAACTTGAATAAACACAGATGAAAATACAGATAAAGGCATGAGGAAGGTACTTATACTAAACAAATCCAATACAATCTTTAAAGCTTTTATTTTGTCAACATTAAAGAGCAATATCAGCCAGAGGGATCAACTGAGGATAGCCAAAATTGTTATGTATACATGAAGAGAGCAGAGGCGACCACTTTCTGAATCACTGACATATTTTATTTATAAAAAAGCTGGAAGAAGCATAGCTGAAGCTTATGTTCACTCATCATTCATTCAATCTCACAATTGGCTAACAGCCCACCATTCTACTTTCTCCCATGACAGCTCCTTTATGTTCTAGTAGCTCTTCTATTTCATATCCTGTTTTAGCTGACCTTTGTCTTTTTCCCTCGGTATTCCACATGGTGCATTCGCTTCTATTTTATTTTTAACAAATTCCTTGCGTGTCGAAATGTGGCCAACATACTGATGGATTAAACTGAGGGATTCAAGTAAGAGGTTGATGATATTTTATCATTGGAATTTTCACACTTCTGTGCACCTATGGGTGACACAGTACAGGTAAAACCATGGTTAGTTCACAGTACCCTCTAAATTCATAAAAACGTATTCTTGTCACTTTTATTCTTATATGAAAACTAAATTTGTGTTAGTATAGAGGAGTTGATTTTGCTTAATGATTGGGAGAGGTTTGCTGAAAACGAAGGGGGAATAGTTGAGAAATTTGTGGAAAAGAGTGTCTTCACTGGACTGCTCTACCAAAAGCTGAATATTAACTGAATTTCCACTCTAAGCGTCCTATATGATTCTTAATCTTGTCTACTGTGCTTTCTTTACCAACATTTACACGTCCGGCTGCGACTCTGATGTAACAAGGGAAAAAACTTGCAAGAAAGTGGTACTTGACTGGTGCTACTGCTTATTTGGGATCTCTGGAACAAATAGTAACAACATATGTAGTACCCCGAGAAAGAGAGTCTACTAAAAACATTGCCACAAAATAGACAGAACTAACGATATGATGCAAGAATGAGCAGCACTAGGGAATATATTACTTCCTGAGTGCTGCTCGGGCATAGAGTGGAAAGTGTTAAGTAATTAAAATAAATTGATGCTTATATGGCATAACTGATGCATTGAAGTTGTCCAATGTAAAGGTAGTAGGAGTACGGCCTCTCTGGTATTTTAGTCTTTTCTTAATCCAAATTGTTTGACCAAAAATTTTTTTCAATCTGCCCTTCTATCACATGGCTTATTATTCATGTGAGTGTTTTGGATGCCTTGAACTTGCTGTCTCTCTATGATCCTCACATCCCTTGGTCTTTATTTTATTTGGTACCGCATTCATACTTCTTAAATTCACTGGGAATCTTTCATCTTCTGTAGCTACCTTTGAAAATCCCATACAGGATGAAGCAGTTTCTTAAGCAAAAACATTAAGTGCCGTGATGATTCCATTATTTCTCCCCAGGTGTCTTTGTTTTTCTTCAACTCTTTTACTGCCCACTCGACTTTGCTCCTAAGGATACTAGGGTCTCAGCCACCTTATTCCACTTTCTCCTCTCCTTTTAACCCGCCGTGACTCGCGCGGGGTGTCCCAGACACCCCAGCGTCTTATTTTGGATGGGATATTTTTCCGGTCAAAGTTTATGGCCCCTTCTTTTCAGTAGCTGGGGTTTAAGATGTTGTTGACCTATCCTGTGAAAATGGTTAGTTTTTTTTTATCTTGGTCGAGATCGAATGCTTTTTAAAGACAGTGCGCATCTTTTCGGAGTGTTATTTTAATGCTTGCAAACGTTTCCTAAATAGGTGAAGGTTTTCTTCTCATTGTGTTTAGTGCATTATCTACACACTACTGTCGCAAGTTATAGTTCATCCTAATATTTCATATATCTATTTACTTTAAATTATCGCATTAATCTAATTTCTACAATCGATACGTCTTTATTATTCAGCTTACTGAGACATCATTATGTTTTATAAATTTTCAACTTTTTTCATCATAATTTTTAACTTCTATCTTATTTTTTAAAAACTTAGTCAGATATGCCTGTCATCGCATTATTTTAGGAATTTTTTATTATTTTTTTCTGAGAACACTTGCTATCGGAAGCTGTTGTTTGCGGAAAGGTTACAGATTTTGGGAAAAACTCAAAGTCAGTGTATATGATATTTTTACTCCATGATAAATATAAATTAAAATTTTAGGCATCGTAAAAAGTATTTCCGCAATTTACACAACTCTTTTTCTCTTAGATGACCTACTTACGTTCTGAGAGGGACATAGAAACTGCTGTTCTGCTTTCGAGTGATATCTGATAAAGAAGAATTTGACTCAGGCAGCGAATATTCGGTTGCTTCAACACAAAAATCGGAGCACGACATAGCCAGCCACGTCAGGACATCAGTGATTTAGAGACTGAGCATGCTGCTGTGACAAATGAATATTTTTATGGGTAAAGTTCGTATGACGAAATGGAGTACTGTTGAGCCACGGCGAAACGTTCGAACACCAATCCATAACGTTGTATCTCAGGCAGTTGAGTTCAAGGGACATAAAAATGATATAATTTTTCTTTAGATTGTTTCAGCACCATTATTGATGAAAAAATCCTTCAGATCATAGTAAATAGTACAAATATCAAACTTGGAGAAAAAGTGCAAAATTATTCTTGAAAAAGAAATTCTAAGCCTACGGACGATTCTGAAATCAGATGTCTCATTTGGATACTTTTTTATTTAGGTGCTAACAGATCAGGTCGCCAGAACATAAAAAATACTCGGGATCAAGATGGTTTGAGTATGGAGATATTTTGGGAATCAATGAGTGATCAGGGACTTGCAATTTTACTGCAATTTTTACGATATTATGATGTCACAGACAGAGAAAATAGGAGAAACAGCTAAGTTGGCTCCTATACGAGAGGTCTTCGATATGTTTGTTTGTAAATGTCAATAGCATTACAGCATAGGCGATTTTGTTACTATAGATGAGCACTTGATACTTTTTCGGAGTAGATGTTCTTTCCGCCAACATTTACCGAATGAACCAGCGAAGTACGGGATAAAAATGTTTGTTCTCATGTAAACTACTGCCTATTTCACACAAAACGTGGAGGTTTATCTCGGGATACAGACAGATGGTCCTCTTCGAGTAAACGACAGCCCAAGGGAAGAAAGGTGGTGTAGACACGGTAGATGAAATGTGTGCTACTTATAGTGTTCCCAGGAAAACGAAGAGATAGCCAGTGGTGATATGTTACCATTTGTTGAATACATCAGGCATCAATACCTTCATTATTTTTAGAAGCATTCCTGTAATGATGACTAATTTCTTCTGATAAATTGCCAATGGCTTAACTAATTCTTTTATTGCCAAGAGAGGTTCACAAAAAAATTGGCCTAAGGGAATTTATGAGAAAATTAGAAGCAGAGGAGAGGAAGTGGGAGATGTGTGATTTCTCTCAGAGGCAAATACATAAAAACTAATTTATTCTTTGCAATTTGTGAAAGGAATATGTGCGCATCACATTTCAAAAAGATACCATTTCATTGGCATCATTTCACAAACATTATCATCTAAAATTGATCTAAAAAAGACTTACTGTAGACAAAATAATTTGTGCCAAATAATTACAATAAATCATAAATAAAAAGATACCATTCAGAAACACAACGGAAAAAATTCATATTTGAATTGCCAAAAGGGAGGAAACTGTTCTTCTTTACATGGATTCAGTGACCGCCAGAGCAAAAGTATTCATTGCAAGCAAAGTGTTGGGCTCACTGAAGAGAGCGGGGGGGGGAGTCCTATACCAAAATCAATAAACTTTCCTTGTACAAGAAGAAAGTCCTAGATAGAGACCAGCAGGCGTATTATTTTACCAGTCAGTCTTCGGTGCGCAGAGGAGTTTTCACTCTCCTTGCATTTGTATTACCCAGACTTCCCCTTCTCTCCCCTCAAAGCATGTGTAATTGTGTCAATCCCTCAGGAGAACGACTGACCGGGATGGTTGGGTATGGACGTCATACTTGCATGATCAATAAACAAAGTCGCGTGGGAATCGTCTGGATTTTTCCAACTGCTTACAGGTCTCTGGTGCACAGCAAGTGATTTCCAAAAAGATGCAGCTTTACCTAGGTCCCTTTGCCACTTCTTGGGATATCTTAGAACCAACACCAATACGGTACTAACACGGCAAAGCAGAGAAAGGGCAGCAATGCAGGAAGACGTAAAAATTAGCAACCCTGTTTTATTTTTCATGTTTTTCGAGTCTGAAATAATGATGTCGAAATTTACTGGAAGCTTATTAAGAATCAACCATTTGAAAAACCATATATTTGTGGTTAAAAAAAACCCTCTTTTATAAATATCTAGAAACATTTTTATCGAAACATCATGTCACAATACAGAGTCACGTTACTTGATAGTTGTGATAACTACGTGTAAAAAATAAGGTACATTTATTTCATCAAGTCCCGGTCATCAAGATGCATTTATTTCAATAAACTCTAAAGACGGCAGATAAAAGTCGCAAAGCCATTTTTTTTCCACATCTAATCAAATTTGATACATGTACGTATATAGAACACGGGGATAACTCAAATAATACTCTGAGCAATTATTTGCTGGTCTTATAATATGTCACGTATTTTTACAGGATTCTATGTTCGAGAGGAAAGTTTATGGTGAGAGAGCCGCGATTGGGAGACCAAAATAGTACCAAGTAACGTTACAAATTACCCTCGGTAATACTATTTGAATTCCCAAAATGAATTAATCGATTATTATGTGATGATGACAGTGTAAATGTTAAACTTAATACTAATTGTCGTCAACCGATTATTTTACATTTTTAAATCTAGTAAACATTCACCATTTACCAATATAAGAACACTATTTTGTTTATATTCAAACATTATTTGTAATAAAATAACAAATATTAGCAGGAATTAGAAATACACCTAGTAAGAAATGAAATTTTGGTAAAATCAGACTATAGAATTGAAAAAAAAAATAAAAAAAAGAGTGGGGTGTCAGAAACACCCCACGTGAGTTCTCGCGTTAGTAAATAGGGCGCGAGTCACGGAGGGTTAAAAGACCATCTTCCAGCAATTCTGGTACAGTGAAACCTCTACCTAACGAACTCCCGATAAACGAAGAACTCCGATGAACGAACAAATGCTATTGGTCCCGCCAAATTCCTATTTAAATGCATTGGTAAATACCTCTAATGAACGAACTCCTGCTCTACGAAAACTCCCGATAAACGAAATGAAAGATTAGCCCTGTATTATAATATTTACCTCTTCTTAACGTATTTTCAAAAAAAAAGGCTAATTTTGAATATTTTGCGAGGTTTTTGCCGTTTTTGCTGCTTTGAAAGTGACTAGGACCAATCAGAGACTCCGTACAAACAAGCCAATCAGAAAGGTCCTTGTTGTTTTTCCAGTTAATTGCATTTCCGGTATTTTGCGTCAGTTTAGCGGCGTGGTTAGTGATTTGGCCGGCGTTCTTGAGTTTTACTGCGGTTCATCATCGTGAGTTTATAATTTCAATCTTTCCGAGTGAAAACTGGTTGCTCTCGAGTGTTACTGCGGTTCAATTTCGTGAGATTGGGATGCAGAATTGGGACTGTCCAAGTGCTAAAAATATTTTTGGTTGGTAATGAAAAGAATGGAACTTATAGGTTGGCAGCGCAAGTCACGCGAAGTGATTTTCATTTCTTTTTTTGTGAACTGGATTGTAATTTGAAATTGTGACAAAAGTGTTGTACCAAAATGAACTGGTCACGTGAATAAAATCTCGTTAAAGTTAACCGGACGTTTTTTTTCTTTCGCTAAAACTACGGACCTCAACACCAAGAACATACCAATCAGCTGGTAGAATACTTAAATGAATAATTACAATCTTTGCGAGTGAAGCCTGGTTTTTCCGTAAGTGTCAATTATTACGTCTGGTTTTCTACTTATTTTCAAGGTAAGTTCGTAATTTATTCTCCACGCTTTTGCAAAAATTGTTATCCATTCTGGATTTATAAAATGTCAAATGTTGACTTTCATATCGCGGGCTCGAAAATTTCTTTAGTATATTTGAAACACATTACTGCAATGAAATCTCGTTCAGTGGTCATTTACGTTGTGCGCATTCCTAAATATTTTTATTGCTGTAATAACATGCATTTTAAAGCATTTTTTTGAATTCGAACGTTTCAAATGTGATAATTGTTTTTTTCGCTCGCCGCCATCTTGAAAATAATTATCGAAAAAAAGTAGCTGGCGGAACGAAAACCAGAATATATCGTGCTGTATTTACAGAGCAGTTCTCAAAAACCTTGAATGCACCGCGGATGTGACCGTGTTAAGTTGAAAGTGGCGGCATAAGAAACTACTATCATTAATTCTAGCGTGTTTGTGATGCATTGGGCGGGAGGTTAAGGTCAGGTTACGATTGGCGTCAACGCCTACTTCACCCTCGAGCTGAATACACAGGTTCCAACCCACTACTACAATTATCACAGCAATTACGAGTTGATAATACCCGTACTCGTCCATGTTCTCGCTCTGTTGTACATAGTAAACAAATCAACACATGTTGGCGATCGGCTGCATGTAAACATCTGCATCCAAGCAAAGATGAATGAAGGCGACCAATGTTTACCGACGCACATTCTACCTGACGGCGATCGTAACAGGATGGCGTCAACGCGAAAACAATTCATGGTTAAAGTTTGACGTTCATGCCAACTATAAATCGGCCTTTAGAAATCGCAGTAAATGGTATAATTAGCAGGACTTGCTGAAAGACCTGTTCGTTGTTATTCCACGGTTTTTTATAAGGCATGGGAGCAGTAAGTATAAAAGTATGCGATCCTCTGTGGAAATGTTACCTTTAATTGAGTTCTGCAAACCACATTCCCTGAAATTCAAGGTACATACACACGAGAAGTGGATTATTTACGTTGCCCCTGGATTGATGCAACGTGCAAAACACCTCCGACGAACGAACTCCCGATGAACGAACTGGAAATTTTTCGGTCCCTTGAATTTCGCTAAGTAGAGGTTATACTGTATATCACATAGCAATCTATAAGTTCCATTAATCTTTTGCCCATACATATCTTCTTGCCCTGTTAGCTTCTTTCCCTTCCCATCCCTGATTGACTTCATCCTTCTTCCTCCAAAGTGCCACTTCATGAAATTGCATGCTATCTCCATACTTCCCATCTTCAGGTTACTGCTGATTTCCACACGGCAGTTTTCAATCCTGTCTACCTTGGATTCCATCATGATCTGGTTCCATCATCTTTATATTTTGGGCTCTTTGTGTTTTCTTCTTTTCCCAATAAGACCACTGATATCAGTTGTAATCCATCTTGTCTCCACTCTATTACCCACTCCTTTGCTCCTCTGCAACTTCCATGGTTGCATTCTTCATTACATTCTCTCTTTCTTCCGAGCTGTCGTCTTTCCTTCCTTCTAGTTTCTCATCAAATGTCGCATCGAATCCTTCTCTGATTTGTTTTTCCTGAAGGTTGATTGCACTCCATCTTGGCTATTTCTTCATCCTTTTTTTACCTTTTTATATCTTAGGCTATCTGTGACCCAAAGACCGTTATTTATGTCTATACCAAGATAGAGCTTGCATTGCTTCCCTTGGTTCCCATACCCCTTTCTGACAAGTATGTAGTTGATTTGGTATCTTTCTCTCTCCAGGTATCTTCCATGCATATCTTCTGCACTGATGTTCCTTGAAGAGTGTGTTTGCCACAACCATATTCTTCTCATTGCAGAATTCTACAAGTCTGTCCTCTTTGCCATTTCCTTTCCCAATCCAAAACAGTCCAACACTACTTCCCTTTTTGCCCTCACCCACCACTGAATTTTAGCATGAGAATGAAAAAAGCTATAATTAAGTTTCAAGCTGTAATGAAGCACTTTGAAGGGATTAATACAGGGATCTGTACATCAACATGTCAATCTATTAAAAATCCCATTAAAATACAATCCATTAATCCACAACTGACAGCATTTTGTACCTTTTTGCCAAGATCCTGTAGCAAATATTGTGAGAAGGCTCAACTCTCATACATAACATTCTGAAAAAATACATTCTTGACTCTTGGCTCTTTAAAATGTTCCCCAGGGATACAAGCTGGAAGGGATTGTGTACAAAATAAACAGCAGTAAGAAATAAACAAATGCCCCTCAAAATTAGGAGCATTTAAATATAATTGGAATGACTTTGAGAACTGTAACAGACATGCAAGAACAAAATTATTGGAAGCACACATCCTCACTAGAACAGTCCATTTATGTTCCTCAGAGCTTTCATCCCAAACATTTTTGCTCGAGAACCATTGTCATATCAAAGCTCTCCTTCCCCTTTCGGTTTAGTTGGTCAACAAAAACTTTACTTGAACCTACTACAAACAGTGGGTTAATCAGGGATGGACAAACAGAGCAATAACATAAGCAAGTACCCAGCTTCGAGGGTAACCAAAAAGCAATAAAAAATATCAGGTTTTTGGGATGTGTGAAAAATTTGACAGCTTTTTAAAATGTGCAATGTTTTTACATTGTCTATTCCCTCTTCATATCACATCATGTTTTCTATCACTATTGGGTGCTGCAGGCTGTTGAGTCTGAATTGGCACCTGCAGCGGAAGCCTCGTGTTGTGCATATTCCAGCACCGGATGCACGTCAGAGCCCATCTAGGGAGAGTCTGGCCAGCAATGGCAGGAACTACCATGATTGGCAATTTTCAGCCATAGGACTGAGTATTTCCAGTGGTATGGTTACTGTCTGCTAGACAAAGGTCGATGAAGACCATATGAACTGTCATATTTATCTGTCCTTGACCAACATACGGTTTTTTCATGGGACAGGCCAAACATGGTGAAGCCAATCAGAAAGAGGGATGCGGTGGCAAGAATCATGCAAAAAATGAACATGCAAACCAGGAAAACTTACGAACCAGGAAAGGAAATATTATAATTTAGGAAGTTCCAATGAGAGGAGAAGTCAAAATAATTACCATTACTTGCGTAAGTTCTCATATTCACGCCTTCCTAACTATTTTCAAGCATAAAATTAACAAAATAAGTGCCAATTTGCCAAGCAAATGCATACTGAATGACAACTACTTTTCATAGCTTTCCCAGACATATAAATACATGAAAACGACATCGCTTCGCCTTGATTCATTGATAAAAGGGGATGTTTTGCCAAGTCTTATAGCATTTCTAAGGTCAAACCGCCCTAAATATAATGTTAATTAATTGTTTTAAAACCGATGAAAAAATTCTGACATTTTGTATCATGATTGTATTTACCTAAATTTCTGCAACATTCATTCTTCGCATAATACCATTAGATCCATTGTGAGACCGATCAATATATCGATTTATAATAGTTGAACTGACATGATTTATTGCATAGAGATTTTTATAATTAAATGGTTTATATTCACTTTTAAAAATTGTCCAAGGTACTCTGCTTTTTATTTTTTGTACCAAGCTCTAATATTCTTGCATCAAGCTTTGCGTGGAGAGTCAAAGCGTCATCTGTTCCCACGACACTTGTCAAATAACGGTGCACGTACTCCATAGCCTCAAGTGTTTTGGTCAGAGTTGGAGAGGTAGGAGATGAATCAGACTCAGTTCCTTGCTTGGAATCATCTTCATCATCTATTTCCACCAGCTCCAGCTCGTGAATCTCATCAATCGACATGGTCTGGCTAAACATCAAGATCATCATCGCACATGCACTCCTCTAAAGGAAAATGAGTCGGTTCTGCCTCTTGTGTCATGTCAACCGTAATGCCAGGCTCCACGTGACTAAATCCTGCTGCCAAAAAAGCAACTGGTGATGTTTTCTCTATTCACGGAATCCCATGCATATGTGACAAAGCGCATCACATGCATAACGTCTATTTGAAGTTATTTTTATACGTATTATATAAAAATTTATTTTATATTATATTATGAACCAGCCTTCCACAACACAACAAACCTCAAATACCTACTCCCCAAAGTGAAAGACCCCATAAACACAATGGACCAAAGTGGCATTTACAGGCTAGAGTGCGCCGATTGCAAGGCATCATACTTCGGGCAGACTGGGAGAAGCCTGAGGACCCGAGGAGCCAAGCACAAGAAGGACTACGAGAAGAAGGAGGGGAAGTCACAGTTCGCAGCTCACCTCCTGGCTGAAGGACATCAGGCTGACTTCATCCCGGAAATGACACATAAGGAGAGCAAGGGGACCAGAATGGCTATTTTGGAACAATTGTACATCATATCGGCCGTGAGGAGAAAGGAGCACATCACTAATGACCACGTTTTTCCCTTCCATTCCCCACTCCTTGACCTCCCACAGTTAATCCCAAACAAACCCTCCCATCACCTTTGGTCAGTCCTCCTCTCCCCCACCCCCTCCTCTCCACAGACCCACGCTCAGCCCAAAACCCCCACCCCTTCCCTCACTCCCGCCTCCAACTCTCTCCCTCCCACTTGCACACCCAAGTTTCATACAACGACGTCTTCCTCCACCCCCACCCTCCTTACCATTCCTTCCTCCCTTCCCATGTGACTATGTATTCAGAATTGATTATCTTGTATTCAGTCCTGATGATGCTGCAGTGCAGTGAAACATGTCGACTCAATGAATCAAATTTCTCCAGTGGAATAGTACAATATTTTATCCTTTTCCTATAACGTATATTTTCAGCTCAGCTGTTTGTATGGTGGCCAGCCTCTTTTGTACCAGCAGTCTTCTATATTTGTGCAAAAAACATCGGATGATGCCTTGGTGAAGGGGCTGAAGGAGACTCGTTGTGTTTGCTGGGAAGAATTCAATCCGGATGTTTCTAAGGTAGCTCATATCGATGGGATGGGTAGCACAGTGGTCGACAAAAAGTGAAATTTTTCTGTTATTGCCTCCCAGTTTGGCATCTAAGCCACGCAGAAAGGTTTCAAAAATTGATGCTGTCATCCATGCTGCAGGGTTGGCTGTGTATTGACAGGGAGAGGTTTTAATGTTCTTGAAACACCTCAGGTGTTTTGATTTCCCTATCACAAGCGGCATTAGCTTGTCAGTTCCACTCTCGTTGCAGCACAACAGAACTGTTAGTCTCTCCTTGCTTAATTTTCCTCCATGACATTTTTCCCCTTTAAATGCATATGTTCGATCTGGTAATTAGTTAAAAAATTAACCAGTCTCATCGGCATTGTAAATATCGTCGTAAATAGTACCCTTCAAGCAACTTGGGCAGGGTCTTTTTCTTCCAAATTTCAACCACATCAAGGTTAACACTGGCTGCCTCACCACGCACACACCTATAACTAATCCACGTCTGTTTTTGAATCCATAGATCCAACCATTGGAGGCATGGAAATTTCCAATGCCTATTTTCACAGCCAAATGCAACGCCTTTTCTTTGATGATGGGACCATCAAACTTCGTGCTTGTTTGCACCATTTAAGGAGCATGGATTCTAATTTTTGATATTTCCCTTCATGAATGCTCTTTCATGTTTTGTCACAAGGATTTTATCTCGATTACTGACAATCACGCTTAAAGTGAATGCAGGAATGTTCAACTTTCACGCCAATTCTACTCGCTTGATTTTAATTTTTTCTGCAGTTGTCATCTGCTTCACAACTTGTTTGCTTTCCATTTAAATGTCCTTACGATCACAAAACGTGCAATATGAACCACTGCCCACTCAAGAACTACACTCCCGCTAATCAGCCGCATATTGTTTTACGTCATGCCATGAAAATAGGAATGCATATGGATAAACTTGCAAATGCTAAGGGTTAACATTTAGTACATTAACTCGGGAGTTTTGGTTGTTTGCATGACTAAAAAATACTAGATAAATGGTGATCAGGTTGCTTAATGGCAAGTTATTGAACGTACTAACCAGGGAAGCACCAGTATTTAGAACGTAGTAACCAAATAATTTTACCTGGATTTTATCCCTATGCTTACGGGACCGTGACAAATCAATGTAACAAATTAACGTGATAAGGAGGAAAGCATGCAAAGGAGGATTGTCCTAACCAGGTTCCACTGTAATATGTTGTATGTACAATCACATTATTAAAAAAAAAAATATACATAGTATGCCTTTTTATGACTGTTTATACATGATTGTTTCTACGCTAAATATATAAATTTGCATTTCTATAAGTTGAAAATATTCAGTAAAAGTTACATATAAGTTAAAGGTCTAGTTACGCAACTGACTCCGAGCCATTATGAAACAAAGAGTTGGGAACTGTGCATGTAACCTTTCTGGATTGAGAGACACCAGACGTTTGGTAAAACTGACTTTGAATTGGAGTAGCAGACTTCAGGAAATAGCCTTTGTAAAATCCGTTCTGCCTCCACACATTTCTTTTAACACTCTGACCAGTTTCAATGCCTAGGCATCATTTACCAGACATGTACTCGCATAATTTTCAGGAGTTCTTGCATCATTTTCAAAAGGAGTCCTCCTCTTGGAAATGATTCAAAGGTATTGAAACTGGTTTGGGTGTCATGAAATAAAGCAGCAAGGAATTTACCAAGGTTACTTATTTGCTATGTCTGCTGTTTCTTAAAATGAATCCACCATTCAAGTTTGAGCTATGGCTCAGTTTAGAGCTTGAGCATGTAAGAATATTTTCAGTACAACAACTACTCGTACAATTAAGAGCTAAAGGCTTCAAGAAGAGTTGTGATTCTGTCTTATAATTGGTGCTACCTTAAATTTAGTCAAAACATGTCTATCCATGAAATAAACACAATGTAACAATATACATGCACAAGGGTAGAAACTTCAATTCTAAAATTTAGAGGTAGTCTTAAGCATTTTTCCTTTGACTTAAAATGAAAGCCCACTTCTATTTCTCAAGAAAACACTTGACCATACCTCATGCTAAGTATTTTTAAGTAAAATTTACCTTATGGTCAGCATACACTGCAACAACATTATTGGTTTCAGGGTGCATAGCAATGGCTGTAGCTTTGCAAACATGAGTTGGAAGACTGCTTTCAAGCTGAAAGATTTAAACAAGGACTCATAAATACATAAGAAAATGTACATGATAGACATACATATTTGAATTTACTTATGGCAGAGGAATATAGAATGGCACAGGTAATGGCATAACCCAGTTCACAAACCACTAATGTCAAGCTGAAAATTGAAAAATCCCTTTACCTACAGTGAAAATATTTCAGAACGAATATGGCATTTATCTGCTCCAATAGGCCCTTACTCTATTCATATTAAAGATACTCAAATGGAACATTAACATCAATAACACGAACATTCCCCATTAGTAGAGATCCGTGAACAACCGCGATATCACGAAATAACGCAAAATAATGCGAAATCGGTAAATAAAACGAAATTGCGCCTTTCTCGCCAATTTTACGTGAATTAGTGAAAAAATCACAAATGTTGCGAGTCAAAATCGATTAAAGCCTAGGCTTTCATTGTTTAACGCTGCTGAAGTTCATTCGCTCAATCTCATTATGATCCAAAGGCCGATAACTTGCTTTTTAGCGCACATATCGCATTTGCGTAATATATATCGCGCACTGAACTATACTGTAATCCCCATCCCATCCTTAGGTTTAACAAAAGAAAAATGTACTCAAATTTTAATAATTCAAGTTCCACACAAACAACACCTCACACACTAATATTATTATCTCCCGCGATGCACTACTTTGTGAATATGTTAAAAGACCGGTTGTGGTGAGCTCCGCTTACCGGAACGGTGCCGTATCTTAGCGCCTTCGGCGCTGCCATTCCCCCATCGACGTTATGTCTCCGCCGGAATTCGCAGTTAAATTAATCACCGCCTCTCTCTTCGATTCAAATTTATCAATCCTCAAATTCTCGTAAGCATCTAGAACGACGCGCTTTCTCTCCTGAAGAATTAGATATTCTGAATCAATAATGTGCTGAAAGAAATTTAACAAAAATAACACGGAACAGCGGAAATACAAGCTCACGTGCCCGGAACGCGTCAATTTTGAGCAGTTTCCGGTGACTCACCGTAATGCAGTAGACAGCGTCATAGAACTTGTTGCAAGAAAACCGGACGCAGACAATCCGCACTCCCCACTACGAGCGCGGACTACTAAAAATGAAATAACTAGGCTAAAGCGGTTTAATTTTAAAGGAATATTTGTAATGCGGAGATATCATTCTCTTCATAAAAAAACAATAAAGTGCACCGATCAAATATTTTGGCCGTTACGAGATGAGGAAGACGACCGTTTCACCGTTCTCTAAGTTTTTTGCGTGTTTTTATTCACTCTTTCGACTGTAGAAGCTAAACGTTTACATTTAAACACTTTTCAATGAATGTATTTTGTATTCAAATTAACAAAGAGCAAAACAATATATTACACGACTCTATGGAGCTCTCTGGCGGAATTTCATACAAATGCTTAAAGTTCAGCGGTCTATGTTTTTTGTGCCGATAGTAAGTTCCATTGGCAGTAATAGAAGCTTTCACATGAACGCGGACAGTGCGCACGCAGTGGAGCCATCTGTGTGGCCCCTCCATGCCGCAGCCCATCCGCACGCGTACGGGTCACAGAGACAGGTTGGTGCTGTTTTAACATCAATAAAATGGTTACAACATATACATATCTAGCAAAAGTATTATTTTTAATGACAGTCTACACACTTTCTTTGCTTGCTGAAGGGACCAACGGTGCCTGTAAGCTTATCAGATTAACAGTATTATATATTATATATGACTGTGAAGAGCCAAGGCCGGTAAAAGGGGCAGGAAAAGGGATAGTAGGACTTTCAAAGAGAGGTGTGAGCATTATCTGAAGATGATGATCACACCTGAGTGAATTCCGGAGCATCATCTTAGTTCATGTTTGGCATCAATGTATTATGTAACTGGACTAAGCCAAAATGCTTCTCAAGATGACTTGAAAGAAATTAAAGGTAAACACAGCACCAAAATTTAAAAAAATTGAAATCTCCATTTAAAGAAGAACTTTACAATTATAGGCAACAGGCCTTAGTTAATTTTCGTCTTGGCAAATAAAAATACACATTGGGATTGATTAATTCTTGAGGTTCACATTATTTCTCTTTTCAAAATAATTTTCATTCTTCATCTTCACTCACTTTTCTTTCAACTACTATGAACACTTATAATAAAATGTATCATAGTTTATCTTACCTTCCAAAGCTCTGAGTTCCACACTGCAATGTTACCATCTATGTCACTGGCACACATATATTTCCCATCTTCTGAAATGCTGAGTAAATGAACTCCACTTGTTAACCCTAAAAAGAAAACAGAAAAATTAAAAGCTAAAATCATACAGTTTACTAATATGCTTACTCTAAACTAATATGTACACTACTCCAAAATAGTTCACATATATAGTAAAACCTATACCTTATGAACTCCCACTAAATGACAAATTCTAATGAGCATACAAATGCTGTTGGTTCTACTAACTTCCTATTTAAATGCATTTGTAAATCCCTTGATACAACAAACTCCAAAATAGTTCACATATATAGTAAAACCTATACCTTATGAACTCCCACTAAATGACAAATTCTAATGAGCATACAAATGCTGTTGGTTCTGCCAACTTCCTATTTAAATGCATTTGCAAATCCCTTGATACAACAAACTCCTGCTTCACAATAACTCCAGATAAACTAAATGAAATATTGGCTCTGTATTGAGATATTTACTTTTTCTGAACTAAATTTTGCTTATAAAAAGTTTAGTTTTGTATATGTTCTGAGGTATTTGCAGTTATAAAAGTTGAGAGGGTCAAGTCAAGCAGAGTCTTTGTATTAACATGCCAATAATAAAGCTCCTTCTTGGTGCAAATCCAGTTATTGCATTTTCAGTTGTCTTGTGTGACTTGTTGGCAGTGTGGTTAGCTAGGTAATTTGGATAGAGCTGTCGAGTTTTATGGTGCTCATTTTCACCAAAGTCTTCAATTTCAGTCTTTTCATATGAAACCTGCAAGTGCCTTTTAGCAGAAATTGGTATTCTCTGAGACCTCTGGTAATTCATCTACTTCTTTTCAAGAATTTAATCGCCACACTTCACCAAAACTTTTCTCCATGCCCATCACTTTATTTCAAATGAAATTCTGTTCTGTTTTCACAAAGTTAAGTTCAATTTAATTTTTTAGCGTGTCTGATCATGGAATCAAGCGGCAACAAATATCCCTGGAAAAAATGGATATTCTCACAGCTGTACACCAGAGGATGAATAATGTAGAAATTTGACACACAGCCATCAACATTATCCACCATCCTTTCACAGTGGTCAGATATTATCAATGCAACTTCACAGGGATCTGACAGAAAACGACTCCAGACTAATGTGAATGGGGACCTCGATCAGGCTATTTTCAAAAAGCTTTCACAGTCATGTGCTAAGTCGAAACAAATATAAGGACCAATCCTAAAGGAGCAGGCAAGGGTGGAGGCATGGAAAACTTCACAGCATCAAATGGATGGATCACAAATTTTTTTTTTAAATTGGAACTTGGCAACATTAAAAATAAGTGGGGAAGAGGCTGAGGTTAGTCCTGATGTGGTGAAGAGCTGGAGGGAAAGCCTGACATTTTAAATCGGTGTAGGCTACAGCCCCAAAGATATTTTCAGTGCAGATGAAGCAGATTTCCAATCACTAAGAAAATGCAAAAATGATGTGGTATGCAGTCACAGTAAAATATACACCAAGGGGATGAAATTCACCAAGAAAAAATCATTTGACTCGACCAGGATTCAAACCCAGATCTCCCAATTGCTGATCAGGTGTGTAAGCCAGTAACCCAGTAACACCACCATCTATAGACGAATTTCGGGAGATGCGAAATAGGTGTCTCATCTCCACATTGTCCACATTGTGACTCAAGAGATGTGGTCATGGTTACTAAGCCACTGTCACGGGGAAGGAACCCAAAATTGTTGCTTTAGAATGACTAACTTCGACATATTTCCATACATTGCGAAAATGCTCAAATGATTGGTATGCAGTCATGCACGCAAGGGTGATGTAACTGGATAGCACACCTGACCATCAATCGGGAGATCCGGATTTGAATCCTGGTCCAGTCAAATGATTTATTCATGGCATATTTCATCCCCTCGGTGTATAACCATAGAAGCAAGGCTTATTGTAATCTACTGCCTGAACGCATATTGAACATTTAAGGAGAGGCCTGCCATGGGGGTAAGATGAGCAAGGATCATTTCAAGGATCTCCTCTGCACCAATAGTGATCACTCAGAACAGTTGCCACCATTAGGTGTTGGCAAATATGCCAAGCCCCGTTGTTTTAAAAAACTAAATTCCCTAAGTACTCATATTCGAGCAGCCAGAATGCTTTAATAACTGCCACTTTATTTCAGCAGTGGTTAAAAGAGTAGTATGCCTGCATGGGGGGAGGGGAAATTGGCAAACAGTGTCATTCCTGAATAGGTGCACTGCTCACAATGCGGAAGGGCTATTTTAAGGAATGAGCAAGTTATTTTCTTCCCCCCAACTGCACTAGTAAGCTACAACCTGTTGATCAAGGAGTAATTTCTGCCATCAACAGGCTTTATTGTCACATGCTGGTCGAGTTTTTGGTATGCTAGAAGGATAGTTTTATGCATATATTTGTCACTGAATTGGTACAAAACCACAATAGACATCATCAAGAAAAACATAAATAATAGACACATAGATCATGGTAGTACATAACATTAAAACAGGCCATATTGCAGACTAAATAATTAAAGAATAATACATCAGTTGTACCAGTGCAAATCTGCTTAGGTGGAACATTCAGCAGGATATGACCTATGTGCAAATTTAATTACCTGTGTGAAGCATGGAAGAATGCGGAGAAGAAGCATGGCTACAATAGCCAATTGTTTCCGTAAAGCTAGATTTTCACTCAATGGTGTAACCGATGAATGTGACCATGTAGTGCAGTGATACATAGTGAGTTCTGGGTTGACTTGCAGAAGATGATGGGAATCAGTGTTGTTTGATGAGTATGTGGAGGTGGACATTAGCGTAGAAAACTGTTCCCACAAAGACTTAGAGGATGCATCTGATATGCCAGAGGTGGAAGTGGAGGGAGAAGATGAGTTGGACATGGAGTTTCCAAACTTGGCCACTATAAATGCAGGATAGCATTGGACACAAATGAAAAATACATTTTGTTTTCTGACGGTTGCCAAGGTGCAATGAGTTCCTCTCAGAAAATAGAAAGTGCAATTGTAAAGGATATAAGAGGTAAGTCCAGGAAAATGTCATTGCAGTCATATGTGTCAAAAATAAAGATATTTCTTTAGAGGAACGCAAGTCAAGTTATTTTGATCCACATGAATCACTGCATTTCATCAGCTATAAATTGAAATACAATTTATGTGATATGCATGGAAATTATAATTGAATGAAAACCCCCATTGGGCACTTTCACTGTTAAGCATATTATCATTGTCCTAAGTGCATAAAAACCTACAGAATAACTACCATTTGAAGGTAAACAACTCCCTGTACAATCCCTTTCACATGATTTTTACAATGATATCTTCTCTGGAGATGTAGGTCAAGACCTGGATGGTCATTCGCAGCCAACAGCATTGTTAAGTGAGAGATGGAAACTGCTCAAAACAACAATTACCTAAATTTTGAACCCAAAATTAATGCTGTCGCATTTTCCACGTTTAAAATAATAACTTATCCACAGCTAGTGAACTAAGCTACCTGCAATCAAGGTATAAAATAAGTTAAAAATCATTGCAAATTGAAAATATTCCATGAGAATTCTGGTTGCTTAAGTACTGGAAAACTGATAGTTTACTGTAGTTCTTGAATGTCAATGATGAACAATTATAACTTTGTAATATTTTCACACTTATATATTCTCTTTGCCGACCAACATTTGAACAGACTAACATGATTATCAAGGATTGCATACTGACTATCTAGGTTTACCATTAATGACACTAACATATTAAAGCCTTGGTCAGCAAATAAAATAAGTGTGAGAATAGTAAAAATTTATAGTGACTCCTCAACTTACTTATTTCTCAGTTCTCGAATGCTCTTTTTCACTATAACCAAAAATTGAACAGAAAGAATTTCCATTAGATTATATATCTCAACATACAATAAGAAAACTCACCTCCATCAACTTGTAGGGAAACAGTATGAAGCAGCGTAGCTGTGGGATGCGAGATCACATCAAGACTGTCGACAGAACCAATATCTTGGTCCAGTAGGCCTACAATGTTCATCTTTGGTGACTGTCCGAGTGAAGAAATAAAACACAGGGTTTGCCCAGAAATGTTAGCAAATTCCATGGGTCCAGATGGTCTTCTTGCAAGCTCAGGCAAAAGTCCAGTGACTTTACAGACAAAGGGACCACTTTTGATTGACGCATCATCTTCATCTTCCCTCATTGTTACATCTGGGCAAATTTCAGGATCCTGAATAGACAAAAAAACATTATAATGAGACAGACTGAAAAGAATTACTAGAAAATAAGTTATAAAATATTTCTAACTCAGAATACAGAAAAGCTATCGGAGAATCATTTTGATAACTCAAGGCGCTGCCACTGCTATTTGCAGCAGCAATCAAAAGCTAACTGGTGTATAAACAGTACTGCCAAAGACTTAAGATCATAAACTGTACTTTATATTCTTAAACACCATACTTGCATATAACATTCCATTACTTCCAGCTACTATCAGCGAGAAATCCATGAAGGGAGAAGCTATCAGTGCTCAGGTAATGACACAACATAGTTTGTACTTGAGGTGAAAAATAATTAAAAAGAGTGACATTCAATGACCAAATTCAATTCCTTAGCAACCTCAATGAGTTATTTACTCATAATGACACTAAGAATTACCAATTGATCATAACTTGCAGAGGAATTTTACTCCTGAAAATTTCTTGATTAAGATTACATGTTTTTTTAGTCATACAAAATCCAACCCAATGTCCTCGTTGAGCGGGGCAGGCAATGACCAAAGTAATGGATTGCCTGTAGGGGAGTAGGGACTTGAACCCTGACACCACTACGGTAGCTGTGAGGGCCATACAGGAACCATGACAAGTTGGCACACTGGGCTCTGGTAAAGTCATCGCTGGGCTAATCACCCACATGTTGGATATCCACTGATTCAAAGAAAATCAAAATGCCTCGGAAAATGGACGGATGCCTCGGAAAAAAGACCCAAGCAATGGAAAAAACAAAAAGGATTTGGAATGTGGAACATAATCATTCAAGTATTCTACCAGCTGATTGGTAGGTTCTTGGACAGTCCCCATTCTGCATCCAAACCTCATAGACATTGTCTTGCTGTCCCTCCTAAGGATGGCCCGTTATTAGATCCCTCTTCAATTCTTCATATCTTCTACCTCCTCTTATTTCGTCCAGAATTCCTATCCCCTTCCTTCCTCTTCCACGCTTCCCCAGTGTTCTCCCATCTATCACTCTCTTCAACATTCCCTATCCTCTCAAAACCTCCTCCATCCATCTCTTCTGCCTTCTCCGAACCTCTGCCACAAGCTTCCTCTCCTCTCCGACCATATCCAATACCTCCTCGTTCATCTTTCTCGCCACCCAGCTAACCTTCTCCAGCCTTCTCCAAACCCAAATCTCAAATGCCTCAAGTCTACGCACATCCTCCCTTTGCAATGACCAAGTTTCCGACCCATACAGCACCAATCTCCATATTAAAGTTTTCACCAGCCTCTTCTTTGCATCTCTTCTCAGACCCCACTCATCAATTCCCTTCTCTTTGAAAATGCTTCTTTAGCTAGTGCAATTGTGCATCTGATGTCCTCACCACTAAACCCATTCTCCTCCAAAATACTACCCACATGCGTAAACTGCTCGACCTGCTCTATCTTCTGCCCTCCCACCCTTATATTCAGCCCCGCCTTCTTACTTCTAGAAAAACTCATTACTTTCGTTTTCTTGTGATTGATCCTCATCCTATACTTTTCACACTGCACCTCTAATGCATTCGCCATTGACTGTAACCCCTTGGCAGACTGACTAACCAATGCTTGATCATTTGCAAATCTCAATGATTTTATCATCTCCCCTCATACCTTTATTCCTACCTCCTCCTCCCCCCATGCCTCCCTTACCATTTCTTCTGAATACACGTTAAAAAGCAACAGCAATAGTGGGCACCCCTGCCACACTCCCCGTCCTATCGTGGCCCATCCCAATTCTCCATTGGCTACCCTAACCTGCACCGTCTGGTTCATATACAAATTCCAAATCAGATGCCTGTCCCTCCAATCGACCCCTAATTTCTTCAACACTCCCATTTATTTTGTCCATTCCACCAGATCAAACGCCTCCTCGAAATCTATGAAGCATGCAAAAACATCCTGTTCATACTCTAGGTTTCTTTCTACTAGCGTCCTCATCACCGCTATAGCATCTCGCGTTCCCGTCCCTCTCCTAAACCCGAACTGGTCGTCAACCAGGTATTCATTTGCCTTCTTCTCTAGCGTTCTGTTTATAATTTTCAGAACTACTTTGGCCGTGTGGGATATTAAGCTTATTGTCCTATAGTCTTCGCACGTATTTGCCTTGCTCTTCTTTGGTATAGGAATTAGTAGTCTTTGCAAAGTCTTCTGGCCACACTCCATCCTCATAAATCCTACGAATAAGCGCAAAATGTTTTCCTCTTCCTTTCTTCCCCATGCTCTTTAAAAACTCTGCAGGTATGTCGTATTTTCCCACCGCCTTATTCCTTTTCATGTCTCGTAGAGCTCTTTCGATTTCACTATCTAGGATACTTGGTCCAATGCCATCTCTGTCAATAGTCTTCCCTTTCTATACCTAACCTATTGGGCCTTATTTCTTTACCATACAGCTCTTCAACATACTCCTTCCACCTCTCCTGGATCTCTTTCGGTTCTACGATTACCTTTCCCGTCTCGTCTGTTATCGTCATAATTCCCCTTCTCTTATTACCACCCGTCAGTTCCTTTACTTTCCTATATAATGCATCTGCTCTTCCCTCTTTTTGGTATTTCTCTAATGAGTCGATCTGTTCTCTCCACGCCTCTCTTGCATTCTTTCTTTCTCTTCTAAGCATGTTATTTAATTCTCGGTATTTTCTCTTACCTATTTCTGAATTTATGCTCTTCCATTTCCTTCTCTCCTCCATCTCCCTGATCATCTCCTTCGTGATCCACGGTTTTCTAATTTTAGTTTCACTGACTACGCCTACCGTTGCTTTCACCGCTTCTACAATTCCATTTTTCAAACTTCCCTATTCATCTTCCACTGATCTAACTCCATGTTCCTCACCCATTATCTCATCCACCTTCTCTCAATACTTCTTCTTCATTGCCCCAGTTAATGCAACCGTATTCCACTTTCGTACCCTCCTTCCTATTCTTATCTTTTTCAGTTTTACCCGACATTTCATGACTAATAAGTTGTGGTCTGTGTCTGCATCAGCTCCTGGATAAGTATGCAAGTTTTAACACTATTCCTGTATCTGTGACAAACCATTATATAATCTATCTGGAACCTATCTGTGTTAGTTCCACTACTATAATCCTATCACTCACCTGTTCTGCATACACTACTTTTCTAACTAGTTTCCTGTTCATTACGAATAATGCAACCACGGGCTGACTTTCATTCCCTCCACCATAAATTATTCGATAGCCATCGCTCCAGTAGTCTCCGTCATTTTCCATCGCACTTCACCCAGACCCATGATGTCTACACCCACCCTCTCCATTTCTTGCTTTATATTCTCTAGATTCCCCATCCTCAGCATAGTCCTAACATTCCACGTGCCTATTCTGATAGTTTCATTCCTCTTCTTTATCTTCTCTTCCTCTGCTGCTACTACATCTGAGCAAGGATTTTGTGTGATGACGACCACAGGGGCCTTGCTCCTACCACTGCCAGGCACGATGCCCGGCCCTTTGGGCAGACTCCTGTAGTTACCAGGATTCATTATCATTTGAAAACTGTCCATAATTTCAAGGTTTTTGTTTTAATTAAGATAGTATTCTGTGGCCTTACTCAATAGTGTTTTTTACGTGACACCATCACTTCAGAGGCCACCCCACTGGGGTCAGACACCTTTTGCAGCCACCTCACTGAGGTTCAGACGCTGCGCGGACTACCATTCGTCTGTCTCCTAACCTTCGACCAATCTGGCTTGGGTGACCCTACCAGGAGCATTGCTCCCGCCAGTGCAGCTCTAGGGGTCATCAGAGCACACAAGCCCTTCCACCACGACAAGGTTGTAGTCCAAGAGAAGGGTGTGGAACATCAAGATGCATAATTTGAAAGAGCAAGAAATAGCGGAAGAGATGAAAAGATACAACCAAGAAATACTTGGGGTGAGCGAGAGTAAATTGAAAGGGAAAGGAGAAAAGAGACTAAAAGATGGATATACATTAAGGTATTCAGGGGTAACAATGGGAAGAGCAAAGAAAGGACTGGGAATAAATGGAAGAAAATGTAGTATGTAATCTGGCAATGCATATCCTCAAGGATAATGACACAGTCAAACTGGAAAAGCTTATGACAATAATACATACAAGTGTACACACCAACGGAAAAAGAAGATATTTTAGAAATAGCAAATACAAATAACAGACATATTCTCCATGCTAGATGGATATGAGAAGGGAATTTTTATATACACAAACAGTAAGACATATGTACCAACAATTTATCCTTGTTAATGGCATTCCAAACACTAAACTTCGACCAGCCAGAAAAAAATCCCAGAAAACTGCTGCAAAGTTCCATAAGCCATGCAGCTGAGAATGACACTTAATTATAAGTCTTTGTTATTTTTATGAACTCACTGCAGAATTAGTTTCTGAAATCATACTTTACACTAATATCTCTCTTATTATTTTACAAAAACCATAACTCTTCCCCATAGAATGACTACCATTGAATCTTTTTGACTAGTACACAGTTTCCAGGCTTTCTTCAAGTTACTTTTTTATTAAGACAATGAATTCAATCCGAGATCACAAAACAAGGAAAATATGTTCACATTGCCTTCCCATGAATTTTCTACCTTAATAACAAAAAGTGACAATAAAAATTACTTGTGTAGAGAATATAGCAGTAAGAGCTTCCAGACTACACTTAATTATATCTATCATGCTGGCTGTTAATTACTTAATTTTACCATTAAGCTTTATTTGGTCAGTTTTGATAGGCTATCCTCCTTTATTTCTCTCTTAATCTTCCTGTCCATATCATGGGCAACAAATCACCTCCTATTCCAACCTAAATTGTCATTCCCTCTCCTGGTGCTCTCTTATTTTACTGAGTTCTCAAATTTTTCAAAATCCTTTGGCTACCAACATAATGCTTGATCTCTCCAAAACCCTGTCATATTTTCATCAACCACCTTGGAATGATGATAACCACCTTTCTGATATTCTCCATTATTCTTGCATAAGTAATACTGTTGCTATCTTTTTCTTCATTATATTTTATTTCATATTTTTCTGGAATCCTTTTCTTTGTCTACACATTGTAAAGACCAATGCTGGCTGCTTTCAAGTAGCTGATAAAATATGTATTTTTTTTAAATTAACAAAATCACACCAAAAAAATTTGAAGAGAGGGTTTGATAGAAAAAATTCGATTAACTTTTCTCAAATCATGAGGACATAAATGTCTTACAAGAAAATAACTGTGTAAGATACCAACTGAGCCAAGAAAAAACATACCAGTAACAAATGAAACATCCGAATGCCGTACATCGTCGAGAAAGCAATCCATCGTGCATCTTGGGAGAAGGCACACTGTTGAATTTGGTGCCCGTCCTTACTCCTCAACTCCACTTCTTTCTTTGGCACATCAATTAAAGGCAGGAGGTGGCCTGGTTTGGACATAACATCACTCACAGAGCTGTCTTCATCTGTCGTTTGGTGTGGTTTGCTTGTAGAACCCAATCTCCAAACTTCCAAGTGCTCGGAAAAACGAAAGAGCACACACCTTGCCTTTGGAGCCAGCATCGTACATTTTCCCTGTAAGAATTAGGGAGGTGTGAATGTCATGGTCACATTGAATACTACAAAAAATAAATGCAAAAATATTAAAAAATTTCAAGGATATTTACCTGAGGTATAGGTGGATATTTGGCCACTGTTTTAGGGGGATAACTACTGATACCAAGATAACCATCCACACCTGAAATTAAAAAAAAATATTTCCATACAAATCTAATCACACAATTTCAATTAAAATAAAATAAAAATGAAATTACAAGCTACTTAAATAAAGAATTTAAATACCAAGCTTTTCAATAAAGCCTCGGAGCCTAAGACCTTGTCCACTGACTGACCAGCCATAAAAAGGATATGATAGAAACATGAGACAGAAAGAATTTTTCCAATATTTCAATTTTTTACCGCTCCAGATGTAGTTTGAAATTTCAGGCGGTTTCAGGTAGGCAACCTACACAACACCAGACCTTTTGGCCCCTCGTTTTGCTTTTGTGAAGCCCTGCAGGCGACTATCTGGCAACTGTGACTGAAATAGGTAAGTAAATATGGCAAAGAATTGTTATCTGTTGATTAACATGAGTCCAGACTCATAATAACTCAATCTCCGAGCTTGTATTTATAAAACCTGTGCACAGCTAGTAGTAGTAAGTAAGAGGACCCAGAACTCACTATGCTGAGGTGGTTGTACTTTGACTTCCTCCCGTGCCAACCCACCCAAAGGCATGTTTATGTCTCGAGAGCATGGTGCTGCTTGTTGGTCTTAAATACTGGCATTGCGGTGCGTGATGTTATCGTAGACCTGATGAAACCATCTCTACCGTCAAAGCTGCAAACTTGGAAAGCTGCTTCAGTGGCTAACCTCACCATTCAATCCACATTTTGTGTGTGACAGGGAAATTTCTCGATTAAAAGTGGGCCCATATCTGTGATCAGTAACTGTTGAGTATGCTTGTTGGTAAATCTTCGGAGCAGTGGCAGCGTCGTCACAGTTTTCCTCGGTCCAGTTGATCATCTCATAATAATTTAGGGCCTTGAAGTTGACCGTGGGTACTCTGAATGGCTGGATTGGGTTATTACTTTAAGAGTGGCACCGCACGTCAAGGAGCAGCTGAAGTCCCCATCTTCTGATGTTGTGGTCGGAGTAGGTCACCATGGAGAGAAGGATATTCTCCTGGTGGGCAAAAAATTTTTGCAGCACTTTGTCTGCCACTGCCCAGTGCTTTACGGCTAGGTACCAAGATAATTGATTTATGGCAAAGAAGTGCCTCGCACCTTCAGCACAAGATGACTTCTGCCTTATCCTGAACCACAAAGATGTGTAGATGTTTAAGATAAAATTGACAAGAGTCTTCATATAAGCGGTTGGTTTCATTGTTGTGACATACAAAACGCAAGGATTTGTTTTCCACTATGAGTGAGTCAGTGTTCCAGGTTATCAGGTGAGTACCTTCCTGAATAGTATCGAGCAGGTATTTTTGGTTGTGCTGAGCTCATGCTGGTTATCAGTTATCTTGTCTGGAATCATGTTATCAACAGATAACAATTCTTTGCCATATTTACTAAACTATTTCAGTCACAGTAGTTGGATGGTCACCTGCAGGGATTCACGAAAGCAAAAAAAGGGTCAAAAGGTTTGGTGTCGTGCGGGTTGCCTACCTAAAACCGCCTGAAATTTCAAACAAAATTTGGAGCTGTGAAAAATAGAAATATTGAAAAAATTCTTTTTGTCCCATGTTTCTAGACTGGGCTCCTGTAATTTCCATCACACCCATCTGAGATCTGAAGAAAAAAGTGCATTTCGCTGTCCCAGGGGGGTGGAAACAGTTTTTTTGTACTACTGGGGGTGCAGGGTTGACGCCCGCCCCAGGTCATCATCTTCAATACATTTGCGACATCTGTAGGAATATTATCGAACTTTTCAGCGGGAATTTTTTTTAAATTATCCATTTTTACCAAACTTCTTTTGTGTCATCTTTTGAAGTGGTAAAAAGAGGACTGTCCTTGTCCTTTTTGAGAACAACGGATCATAAAAAACAAGCGCTGAAAAAGAGGTTGTCCTCTCTAAAAGAGGACAGGTGGCAACCCTGCGGGCTGTCCCCTAATGCGCATGCACTGTGTGGCAAATTTAAAATAAAATCTTATGTGACTAGTAACCATTAAATCTCTGCAGATACACATCTTTAAGATGTTATGAATATGCACACAAATTACCACACTTTAGTGGTACACCAGCATTGTGATGATAAATGCCGCGGCAAGTTTTCAAGCAATTTTACGACAAACAACAAAGAATTAACCGCGACATAGCGCATATGCCACCCACACAACCAAGGTTCAAATATTATTAGGAAGCATTCAATCAAATACTGAATCCTCTGATTCGATAAGATTCGACCGAATCCTCACCACATCACTAATTTCCGGATTTACTTCGATTCTGTAATGGTTCATGGAGAACTTACAATGAATGGTATGATCTTCGCATGAGGTTATTGAGGATGTAATAACTACAGGTTTACAACAATTCGAGGTAATCTGTGAATATTTAGGCCAGAAGCCCGAAATTTCAAAACCAATTACTAAGAAAACCAACTTTTCAGAGAGTAAATTTCAAGTTAAGAAGATGATACCTGATTAGCATTAGCCAATATTCAGAGTGGTAATGTCAAGAACCCTGTAGCTAAATTTTATTTTTGCAATAAAAATAATTACAAAATGACATATCAAAGAGGTCACAGTCAAATATGCAGTTCCAGGCACCATTTTGTTATCTTAACCCTTTTACTGCCAGCCCATATCAGGTAGGATGTGCGAAGAATGCCAAGGCTCTCTTCAGGTTTTTAAAGGAAGGCCATTATATTCAGGTATTTAAAGTTGGGCCGATAAATCGGCCCGTAGGCAGTTTTCACACATCCAACGAGGGCCGATATATCGGCCCGCTGGCATTAAAAGGGTTAAATATATTAAGATAATTAAGCTTGGAAAACCCAATTCTTTATATTCATACAAGATATTCCCTCCATTTTTTTTTAACTCCAACACAGGCATGAAGTAAAGTAAGCAGCATACAGCAATCTCATTTGTTGGGGGATTTTCGTGTTTCCCACCGGGTCACTCTCTCCATTATTGCCAACGTTTCGGAGAATGAATTGCTCTCCATTCTCAGGGCTGATGTCGAGACTTGAAATCAGTCCGGAGGATGGAGAGCGACTTGTTCTCTGAAACGTTGGCAGAAATGGAGAAAGAGACCTGGTGGGAAACCAGAAAATCCCCCAACATCACAACACGCAGCGAAAGCCTTAGATCGTTCAGCAATCTCATTAATAAAATTTTCCAACAATATATGTATCAAGTAAAAACTTCAAGAACACCAGAAGTGATGTTTCGAACTATCTCCCCCAACCACATTAATTAGGAATGGCCAACTACGTAATTTTTAATGGACTGCAATTCAATTTTGAGGCTACAAGGACTAGCCCCGGTAGTTACCTTTGCGGAGTCACCCACAAGTGCACCTAAGTGACAGAAGAAACATCATTCCCATTGACCGGGATTCGAACCCGGATGCCTTGATTTCACGTCAAGTGCTTTAACCAGTTAAGCTACTGAGGCGTCCTTCACCCCTGTAGATTATGTGGTGTCTTTATAGGAGCATGGTAGTCAGGACTACTAGACATATGATGTCTAGCAGTACTGACTTATCGACAATATCGCACTTATGTGCACTAGCAGGTGACTCCATAACGGTAACTACCGTGGCTAGTCCCAGTATCCTCAAAATTGGTCAAAAGAACGAACATCTCCTTGTGTTCCATGTATAGCTTTATCCTCGCGGACTGTGGCGCTTAACGACTTGGACTGCTAATGACATCATATGGTTAGCAGTCCTGACCACCATGCTCCTATAAAGCCAACATATAAATCAAAGGGGAGATGGATGCCTTGGTAGCTTAAATGGTTCAAGCACTCTGTGCAAAATCGAGGGATCCGGGTTCGAATCCTGGTCAATACGAATAATTTTTCCTCTGTGGAATATTGCAATTCAATGTTTCAAATTTTGAAGGCATCCCAAGAAATGTGTTACATGCTTACAAAGAGTTCTGAACTTACCTCCTGAAAATAGCCTGTTTCCATGCCCAACCACAAGTGCCCTAACATCATGATCGTGCAGCCTCCGAGGAAAAGATCGGACCCACGTGGAGACTAAATCACTTTTCTCTGATGTGTAACCTAAAATTACATCTCTCTCTTTGAAGCCTGAGTGGATGCTAACCTTCTCAAAGCTAAAAATAAGAGGATCAACACCTGAAAAGGAAAAAGCTGCGAGTTAATGATTATACATAAAAAAGAGTATATAGAGAAAAATACATGCAACATACTTAGAGACATGACCTCCCAATCACAATCATGGAAGGAAGTTGAAAAGAACTGAAGAGGAAGCCACTCACTTGTGCACGGGAATAGAGAAAGTTGGGGAAATTAAGAAAATATGAGTCAGCATAAGGGAGATCAAGGCCTCTTTACATGACAATTACGTATTTCAGTACTGAAAATTGAATGCAATTCATCAAACTCAAAATTGATTGGACACTATAAGTGTCAGATGAACTCTCTCACATTATCCAACTCTCGGTTTTAAATTCTGATTGTTGCTTGGGCAGAAGATATCGTGTGTGTTTGCATTGCTCATTTATATATAATCAACACTTTTTGTAGAATACAAAAACTCTTTTTAAACTAGTAGTCACTTTTATGCTCCCCGTCAATTTTAAGGTCGCTTCCCTGGCCCAGGAGATCATTTTACACGTGAATACTGGAAAACTCACTTCACGCAATATCAAACTGCATTGAGATGAAAACAATGTTTACTTGATTCTAGCTCCATCACCAATATTTCCTTGAAATGCTCTTCTTGCCTGCAATCGGCAGTTGGATGCGAGACTCGAATGAAAAATAGTTACTATACTTATTTCTGTTTTTAGCAGCAGAAATCGAATGACTCATTAATCGTATACGATTGAGCATTTTAAGTAAGCTAAATTTGGCTCCACTTTCAGAACTGAAATAATTAAGTATAAAACAGCATTTAAGGAAGAGAAGGACAAGCAAACGGCGGGAGAGCTATTATGGAACCACGAATCGCCAGCGATAACTAGCATTTGGGCGACTCAAGGCTGAGTTCTCGCCCAGAGCGATTACGAATCTTGAGTCGCCGGCCACTATGGTGACTCAGAGTCGCAGGCTACTCAGCTCTCGCCCTGAGCGATTACGGAACACCGTTCTGTCGCCTTCGGCTGCGAAATAGTCGCTTTCCCATGTCACCCTCGATGAAGGTGGTCACTCATCGAGTCACCCCCTTGACTCCGATTCGCTTGGCAATAGACTGCTGTTTAAAGATGTCTTCCGTAGTGTTTATGATTTACACATGAATATAGGGATGATAAGCCATGGATTTACGTTATAAGTGACGAATTTCCAGTGAAGTTGCGTTGATTTCGAGGTAATAAATTTATCTGAGTTCATTGGTACCCTGTTCTTTTCATGTGTATTCTGATTACGTGAGCGCAGTGCGTAATACCTAATGTGTTCTATAGTATTTATTTCGCCACTATCCATCGATGTGTTTAATCAGTTATTTGTGCAACCATGGTGATACTTAGTGATATTTACTTGCAGTGAATATTGTAACAATGTAGATTCATTGTTTGATTAAAAATCATGGTGGTGTTGCATTATCTTTCAGTTGTGATTTGGATTAATGACAATGTTTTATCACGAACTTGTAACAGTTAACATAAGCTATATTGTGCCTGAACTGTGATGAAAATAGCTCGAATAATGTATGTATGGTATTCATTTTGCTATCCTTGATTTTGGTTACTATAGTTAAACATGGATTTTTTGTTTGGTACATGGTGTTGTTTGCTTTCAAATCAACTCTTGATTCTGTTTATAAGTTTGTTGGCTCTAGAATTTATGCCCTTTGTCTTCTTTATATAGACGTCGTGAGTCATGATTTGCTAGTGAAGGGTTATTGCAAGTGGTCAGTAAAATTGTGTTGATGTGGATGAAGTTCTATACAGAAACATATAATTCATATTATCTTATTGATGTGCTCCTCCATGCTATTGATGCAAGTGATTGGGATTGGTGTTTGATACTTTTTAATTTATCGTTGGTGTATTTGTTTCAGAAAAGTGGCACAAATAAATGTTTCAAGTATTATTGTTTTTCTTACATTATCTCGATCCTCAACTATCAGCGCAAAAATTGATACCTTACCTCAATTAGCTTCATGTATAAAATAAATCAGCGATTGTAATCAACGAATAGACGAATAACAGTCGAACAATGGTTCAACAAATAGCCAATGTATATAATACGTAGTAATGTCTTGAATTATAAAATACCCTTTCCTTTTGGCATTTACTTGCCCTCCAGACCCATATTTAGAGGTGGATAGGCATATATATTCTAGTTGTTGAATTACTTTCCATTGGTATACAACCGTTTCATTCAAGATTTTCAGCTAGCTCATGAGTGAAAATCATTGAAGCTCACACATTGGATATTTTCGAGTTATTATTGCATCATTTGGTGCCCTTATTAGTGCCTAAATTATTATTCAAGCTATTTATAAGTTGCTTTCATCGTGCCACGAAATAGGTACTATCAATATTTGCCACTTCGAATGAAATTCCACAAATTCCTGCTGATTCTCGTACCTACCATCCAAGCATCAATTGTATTGCAGTGAAATATACACAAACTATTTTACATGTCTGTGGAAGTACCATTAACAATATAGATAAGTGACGATATCACATTATACTTGTAATTTTAAAGTTGTCTGCTGCCCCACATGACTTGTAACAAGACTGCTTATTGACTCAGAAAACTGTTCTGAAGATTCTCATACACTCCGAAGTCACCCGTCAAGTCGCAGGCGAGATATGAGTCGCTCCCAGTTCCGTAATTGCAGTGGCGACTCGCGAGGGGGCGAGATCGTGTGAGTTACGAGTGAGTTCCCCAAGTTCCGTAATAGCCCTCCAGAGGTACCAAAACAACTGGTAAGCATTTTACAACACAAAATATTATTGTCCCACAAACAAAACTAAAATTGTGAATGAGAGAATGCAACACAATTAAGTTGGCCACGAAAAGACCTTTTATCACAAACAATCTGCACTCAGCAGTTATCCTTTTACTCATTTTCCCACTCCCTATTATAGCATTTCAATTTATTATATTCATAGTGGATGTAATTCGATGAACATTAATAAAATTATTATTATTTAAGGGCCTCAAGATCCTTGTTCAAAAGTCAGTCTACTGTGCTCTTATCACAAGCTTTGGTATTCTCTGTTTCGAGAAATAACAAGAATAGAATAGCAAGAGATATTAGAATAAGAAATAATGAAGACGTATTCCCAGATTTTGCTGATGAAAACAATGGAAGGAGAAATGAATGGGAAGAATTACAGAGACGATCAAGAATGGAATACATCAGGCAAATCATGGAGGACATTGAAGTGAAGAATTGTGTATGAATGAAGCGATTGGCTAGTAAGAGAGCAGAGTCGTGAGGTGCAAAGCAAACAAATCTTTGGATTGATGGCTGCTGGTGAAGATGAATCTCAGAAGAAAATACAAAGGAGAGCTACAGCAAACCAGTATTGACACTGTCAACTGATGATACTCAACTATGTAATTCAGGTTTGTCTCACATGATCTGGCATCTCAGACCAGGAGAAAATGTATTAGGATAGGTGAGATAGGGATAGCAGATGGGTGGAGACCCAATTTTGATGATATACGGCAAAGGGACCACGGTTCAGTCTGAAGGTTGAAGTACTGTACTTGAGGTATTCTCATCATAGCACCCAAGAAGAGGCCAGAATATGTATTATCAAAGAATAGGATAGGAAGAAAAAGAGGAGTCATGAATGGCATGACACAAGATGGAAGACTACTATTACCCTTTTCAAATATCTTGGGGGCTGAGGGTTAGGCCTAAAACTTGTGGGGGCAGATGCCTTTCATGTGAGTGCAGAACAATTCAAAGGCCTCCACTGCTGGGGAGTGGGAAACTGCCACCGAGAGGGGTGGCTCTAGCTCAAAGTTGCCCATATTATTATCCTATTATATAAGACTGGAAACATTACCTGAGCAGTAAACAGAGTTGTTGTCATCTGATAGGCACAGAGTCAAGATATCAGCCTTGTGACTCTGGTAAGATTTAATGCCACAGCCCAATTTGGCATCCCAAAAGCTGAGTTTGCCTCTGGAAAAGATAAATGATAGAAATCAGTAATTGATGACACATACAATGGAATTAAAAAACTAGGCTAATACGAGCAAGAAGCATAGAATCTATATCTTGATTGCATTACTTTTCACAAAATCTGAGTAATGAGGTTATGGATTAAGATATTCATACCTGCTGACATTAAGGCAATAAAATACATAGGAATTGCCTCGAGAAAAATCGCCCTGTTCCACTGCTACCGTGGTTTGATTCCCAGTCCAGGAACACTTTTTCCCATGGCAATACCTACATATTTCATCTTTAATATTTGGCAGGTATGAATTTCTTCATATGTAGCTAAGCACAGCATAAGTGCTGGCTGGTAATGCAACCGCATTCCTTGTGGTTTATTTGACGTCCTCTTCACCCTTACGTGGCCATCTTTGATGGACCGCAAGGGCTTAACATTTAGTTCCCTTGTATCCTCAAAAATTGGAACAGGAATTAGGAAGCCTGGGTAGCATGGTAGTCTGTACATTGGCCTGGCAACCCAAAGGTTGATGGTTCAGTTTCCGCCCCAGGCTGATTTTTTTCTCGTGGCAATTTCAACAAAATGAGGTAATGAACTCCGATAAATTTGCCATCTCTGCAAATCTTGCCATAACCTGCATAAGTAGTCAAACTTCTACCATGGAAATATTTTAAGGGTTCACAGAAAAAATCAGAGCAAAACAAAGAATCATGGCTAACTTACACTCAAGTGTTTTCATAATCAAAACATAAAACTGGGGATATCACCAAGAAAAAAACAACCAGAACTGAGTAGCTGAGAAGACACTTTTATTTGAATTTCTGATAGTCATAGTAAAGTAAGTAGTCCTCACCCTCAGTCTTGATTAGTTTTAGAAAATTGATTTAGTAGACGGGAATATGGTAAAAGGGAGGGATTACTGGTAATTACAATACACTGAAATTGTGCTGAACATATTCATTTAACAAGGCAAAACTCCAATTTTTTATCATCACATATTGGAATTTCAGTTTTCAATTGTTTATAATGCAATTTAGAATATTGATTTTCAGTTTTCAATGCTGATATATTGGGATATTGATAACCACTATACCATATGCCAATTTTTAAATGTCAATGTATAAAAACAGAATTAAAAACCAATACATATATTTAAACGTTGCACTGCTCTAGGTTTCCAGTACCTACTGAGTGGGTTTTAACACTACCCTGGATTTGGTTATACGCCTATGCCCTTCGTTACACATACTACATAGTACCTGATGTAAAAGGCCTTGTTGTCTGTTTTTGGGAAAATTGAAAAATACATTCAAACAAAGATAATTCCCAAATATTTCAAAGAGGTATCAATTTCAAGGAGTTTCTTAGGATTTGATGGAGAGGTTTTATCCACCTAGATAAAGTCCACCTTTCTCGTTTCTAGTATGATAATGGGTAGTTTCATAAAGTAGGGGGAAGGAAAAACTTTTACAAACATACCTAGAATCTCCAGATATAATAGTGAAATCACTGGTGAATGCCACACACCAAACTATTGTTTCCTCAGAAGCAGTAGTCTTCCCAGTACTCATTCTGTGTATGGCATGACCTGTTTCAACACTCCACACTCGAACTGCACCAACTGAGCCGCTAGCCAAGAACTTTCCAGATGGATCAAATGACAAACTGAGTATGCGACCTAAAATGCAACCACAGATAGTTAATAAACATGGATTCCTTTTTTTTGCGGAAAACTTTATACGAACAATAATTTCTCCACTCCCATATCCGTGAAAAATATTTGAACTTAAATGAAGCATTCAGCAATCATGTGAAAATCAATATGCCCAACAGAACTGAAGTATTCAATCTCGTTCTCAGTTTATCAGTTCCTCAATCATAAATGATCAAGTATTTGAACATCAAGTAACAAATTTTTTGTTATCTACTTCAGCATGATCAAACAAAAATGTCTTCAAGAGAATATCAGCAAATAATGACAAGGTCAACTATGTTTATATCCACAGAGTATTTTATTGGTACAACTAGTTTCAATGCTACGGCGTCATCATCAGGTACCTCAGATGTACCTGATGATGACGCCGTAAGGTTGAAACAAGTTGTACCAATAAAATACTCTGTGGATTTAAACATAGTTGACCTTGTCATTATTTGAAAATGGACTTCCACAAAGTTACGCCAGAACGGATTGAATTCAGCATATCAGCATATGACACACCTTCTAAACCATGGATATTAGTTATGGAAACTTAATGCTCTTCAAAATACCATCATTTTATGCATCTTTTTATAAGAATCTTACCCTCCTGTTTGTCTAAAAGCTTATCCACCAGAAGACTCTCCTCAAATGGTTTCAAAATGTTGATGTATCCTTCCTCGGTGCCAGCCTTTCAAGAAAATGTAAAGCAAATTACATTACACCTCAAAACCAGAAAATTATTTTAACAATGAGCCAATAGTTTCAATAATCTCTCTATTGTAAGAGATTGGTCTGAACTTAAAAAACAATACAATTGGCATAAATCAAAATGGAAGAAACTTCATGCATTATAACATATTTGGCTGGAAAATATCAAGCCACAAGGTAGTAAAACATTTTCAATTAAGTAAAATATCACTAATGTAGGGTCAATGACGTAGCCAGGATTTTGGTTTTGGGGGGGGCCTTATCTGAAGCCTGGGGGGGTCTTCTCTTGATACAACTTTATTCATAATTGCAGTTCATTTATGGCTAGTTTTTTTAAATCGAAAATTGCTTTCTTCTTCCCTTTTTTCCCTCTGGAACCCTTGTATTTTTCATCCAATATAATACTTGGTAAAACTAAACAATAACAATATGATTTGAAATTTCAGGGGGAGCTGGAACCCTTCAAACCCCCACCCCCCCTGGCTGTGTCTGTGTAGGGTTGTTTCAAGGGTGATGTAAAAATTCAGGATAACAAAAATAATAATGACATAGGAACACACTATTTGTTAATAATTTGTATAATCAAATGCATAGTAAAATAGACTTAGCACACTTGATATTCTATATTGAAGTATTTTGAGTGAAAATATATGCTGAAAAACATGCATTAATTACTTGTACATACTTTTAATAAGCAAAATTACAGAAAAATACTGCTTTTTCAAGACGTATATATCCTAAAACACATATTAGTATACCAGAAATAACAAATCAATTTTTCCATATTTTATTTATTAATATATTATTCCACGGGTCAAAACCCAATTATTATATGCTAATTTCAATTCCCACCTCAAATCAGGGTAATTGCATCAGCTCCTCACACATACTTACAGCCACTAGAGTGTTGTCTGCTGAGATATCAAGGCACCAGCACGCACCGGCGGTCAATGGGGTAAAAGACTAAATGAAAAGAAAATCATATTAATGCATGAAAAAATTGGGAAAATCCTGCTAAGTAATACAAATTAACCCTTTCCCTACAAATGACGTTTTACCACGGCGTATATTTTTCTACACAAACGAACGAATGGCGTGTTAAAACGGCGTTGCCGCTAAGCTAGCCTTAAGCAGGCCTAAAAGGTGTGTGTCATTAAGGACTTCTTCTCAGGATGCCACAGGTACCCTTTCTCGGTCTGTGGGAGAGGATAATCTCGACCCTTCCTCGCAGTGCGAGCCCCACTCACAGCAGGTGTCCGCGGTCAGTTGCTTGTTGGTGCAGTGGAACAACAAATAAAGAAGTTTTTATGTGAATTGTAAATAGAGGGTTATAAGTACATTCCTTACGTTTAGCTCTGAAACAACAAATTTTAAATGGAGTTTTACCGTTATTTTTTAATGTAGCTCGTGCGTAAAGGAATCTCAGAACTAATTTTTTGTTTGTTATTTAGTTGGTTAGGGAGTGATTTTTTCTATGGTTTTCAGTTAGTTGGGAAGTTAATACGTTTTTAGGTAAACACCTGGATGTTATTCTTTTATATGAGTTGACAACCATATTTTTAGTGAGTTTAAATGTATATTTTTCCCTATAATTACTCATGCTTATTTGATCTTGACAGCTAACTATTTCAGTTCTGTTTTTGTTAGTCAATGGTTTCCGCCTAAAGAATACAGTGATTCTTGGCAGTGTTTTGAATCCCGAGGCACACAAATGTTGAAGTTATAGCATTCGCTTCAAAGAATTTCATACTCCTAAAATCGGGTGATTTTAGGAATAAAAAAAGTATGAATAAGAATAATAAAAAATGAGACTGGGAAATTTTTACATAATCAACATAATCGTACGTGATAAATGTGATCTGTGCATAAATTTCCAAAAACAAGAGTACCGTAGACCTTACATCTCATGAAATAACACGGTGAAAATTTATAAGAAGAATTTTCTTAGATTCGAGCTCTGATGATGCAAATATCCTGAATAAGGGCATTTTAAATTAATAAAAATTATTTTCGTGGAATACTCGTCAAAATCATTTCCGAGTGCGAAATACAATGACGAAATTATTAATTTAACCATTGATACGATTTTTGTTGCTAGAGAGCTTAATATTAACGGTAGAATTTCCTTTAAAAGCTGTAAAGGCATTGTAAAACAAAAATAATTCATTTCCGATTAAATAAATATGGAGGCTGTATCAACAATGTTTTTAGCAAAACCATCATAAAAAAATAATTGACCGTGACCGCATGCCGTAATGGGCACCCCAAGCAGAAAAGGGTGGAGATTATCTCCGCCTGGTGGCCAAGAAAAAGGTTCAACACCCCTCTGGCCCCCGGCCCAAGTTAGGGAAATAGGTACCTGAGAAGATCCTAGCGTAGTGAAAGCTCCGTACTGGCAAAGCAAATAAAGTTTCCCCATCCCCGTCGCGAAAGTGTTGATGCAAAGTTATCCTGGGATATTTTAAGTATAATATTAAGTATGTTTCATGAGAGTGCCAGCAAGGTAAGTCCTGGGAATCCCTATACTACCGGTTCACCCTAGGGCTTATGCCTCAACTGGTTCACGGTATCCATATAAACTGTGGAAGCTCAAATTCTGATATGACGCTACAACAAGACATGATTGGCCCACCATCATTCATTCCAAGTGGGAGTGCCTCTCGCTAATGCTTGTCACGAGGCGAAGCCTCACAAGCATGCATGCAATACCAGGTGCTTCAGCTTAAAAGACTTTAAATGTACACATATCATAATCAATTCAGATGGGCAACGACCTGCCACGATGGGAACATATTACCGAATACCCTATGTTAAGCATCGTTGGGCTCCGCTTGAATTTGAAGATGTGATCCTCCCATTCTTACGAGTACCCTTGCCCCTGTCTGCAAATGGCAGACAGTATGTGCTGGATAACCTTAGCCGTCGAAGCACGTTAAATGAAATTACTACTAATAGTCAGATTTTAACGGTCATCAAGTTTTTAATCAAACTGAGGAATTGTTGCCAAACATGTATTGTGATGATAACTCACCTTAATAGAAAGACCAATCAAGTCATATTCATTGACTAGTCCCTGCAAACCCGCACCAAAAAGTCGACCGTCACACCAAACAAGAGATTCAACAGATGTCTCGGGATGGCCAGGAATTGTGAGTTCGATATGAGGAGTGTTTAGGACGTCCCACACCTCCACGGAGTTATCAGCGCTACCAAAAATTTTGCATGATAATACCTAATTGTGTTACTCCACACACAATCAAACATCAGGTACCAGAAACATTATAGTCGATCGTGGTGATGAGTATATACCGGAATAATTCTTACCGTGACAGAGCTAGCTTCCGTTTCTTTTTTTCATACGCCATGCAGTTTATCGCACGTGGGTCAAGATCGTAAAACCTCACGTTATGAATCCTGTAAGTTCCCATTTTCAAAATGTTTACACTCACTCACTTTGGAACTCTTCAAAATCCCATGTGGAAAATAAATAAATGAATCGCGAAATACAAACGGTGGCACTGAACGTGGCGCCTCTGGTGGAGAAAAGGGCTACTTACAGGGAAACCCTGCCTGGCTGCTACTTCTTTCCATGGTATTACACATGCATGCATGTTCTATGCATATTATGCATACATATTATGCATGTTCGTGGTATTACATACGTATCACGGAAATATGGTATTAAGTATGGAAATGGAAGCATGGTAATAGTAATACCATGCTTCCTTCGTCACTACGAGTTATTTGTGATTGTCCAAAGCCATATTTATGGTAATTTATAGCCTCAATTTCGAGGCCGACCTTTAGCCAGTAAATTTCCAGAATTTTCAAAGTAATTGCCTTTTCACCACACGGATGAGAAGTTGATTTAAATGGAATTAGCCGGCGATTTCTTTAATTCAGGTTATTTTTCTGTTAATTAACTATTCATGTAGTTTCTAACTAAAGTTCCTCGATATTGGTCTCATGGATAATTTTACATGTAGACAATGATATTTTAGCATTTATTTACTCAGAGATCACCGGAAACATTGGTCTTGTTTATGCTGATATTTTAGAGAAATTATTAGTTGTGTATATCTGCTAAGTAGATTGAACATGAATCTCTGAATTTTAAATACTCAAATTTAATAGGTCCAACAATGATATAACATATTTAGTCACGTTTGCTTTTGCTCAATTGAAAAATGGAGCCATGGCGAATTACATCTGTTGCTAGTAGTAAGCCTTGTTATCGTAAAGACGGCAGCACTAACTAAAATCGGAAAGTCGTGCGTCATTTTAAGTCAATCAGCTGATCGTATAGGAATAAGGAAGTAAATAAGGTGGATTTATCTGTGAAATTAACGAAAAGCGCAATGGAATATGTCACTCCACAAGCCCGGGGCATGAAAGTGGATGACGAGAGACGAACAGTAGAACTTCCAATAGAGGTATCTATAGTGATCTTCTTTTCATACCTCATTCAACTTACTCGGGGGCAGTTACGGATGTATACATTTAATCATGTAAACTCCACCCAAACCATGATGAAATTGCAATACTGACAATCTTTCGTCAGAACAAAATCAACACAGCTTAATTGTTGGTTTCATTCCTGCGGAATGAAATTTGTTCATTCCCTGTCGTTAATACGTTCATTACCTGTCGTAAATTCGTTCGATGTTAAATCATTATTTTTCTCGATGTTTTTGGTAACTATTTTTCTTAATGAATATGGGCAACCTATTTTGGTATTTTCAAGGTTTATTAAGGGATTAGGAATTGGCATTGACAGCTGATTATTCGAGCGCTAGGTAATTAAAATGTACCTTTCTTTAGGAAAAGAAAATATTCCTCTATTTGTTGTAATCCTGAAATTGGTAACTACGTATTTGTTTGTAAAATATATTACAATCTCGTTCTGATTGTAAAATATATCACCGCATGTATTTTGCATTTTAGCCTAGGTGCGGCTATATACACAGGGATAACAACAACATGTTATTGTGATTCCCACCCTTCTGAAACCACGGTTACAATGGTTAAACTTCATTTAAATGGTGGATATTATTTTCTCATATTGAGGTAGAACGTGTAAAAGAATATAAGGAAAAAATTAATGAAATTTCTTTTCAGAAGTCATGTCACACTGTTCACCATTGGTGTGAAACAATTACAATATTTGTCAAGCTACTGTTCAAGTTTTTGTTTTAGCTAATTACTCGACCGTCGATAAGGTAGTAATGGAACTTAAATATATTAAGCAAGAAGCTGCTGAATTGAGAAGGAAAGGAGGAATCTTTTTAGGCCTCAGCTCACTCCATTGGACATCATTCATTTGCTTTTTACTGCAGTGAAAGTGAGAATTAAGTTTCAGAGCACATTACCTAGCTGAACGTGCGTAACTCAATTAAAATATGCTCATCTAACCATAATTAACGTAGCTAAGATTAGTCAAATTGTTTTTTTTATTATTTCTGCCCCTTTACTTCATCATCAATCTTTTCCTAAGAGGTGACTTTTTTTCAATTTTCCATTTAAGTAAGTTGTTTATTAATTCATGAACATTGGTAGGTCCATAGACAGTTCCTACCTAAAACCCAACCTCCAGATTCCTGGTTCCACTTCTGATCTTAGTCTTGCTTGCAGGAAACACTTCGTCACGTAGCGGCCTATATGGAGTCATGTAGCCGCCTACATGACTCCTTGTAGGATACCATGTAGGAAAATGGCACTCATGTAGGCCTACATATGTAGGCAGCTACATGAAATTTTCACTGGGGATGCTTACGTGTAGCTACCAATATGTCTTCATGAAGCCACCTACATGGCCGGGTGTGGCTCTCTACGTGGTTCCATGAACTCGCCTGCACAACTGAGTGCCATTGGCACACCAAATGGTGAAGGCTAGAATGATATCCATGGCTGTTTAGTGCAAACAGCAGCCGAAGTTGAATTTGCCTATTCTGTCTTTTAAAAAAACGTGAATAGAAACTGATGCTTTCTCGGCGCTGTGCCAAATGGGAAAATTCTCACCAAAAGGAGGAGGTCACCAGAAGAGGCACCCCCTTGATTCTTATATTCTTTTGGCGATGGTTTGCTGTTTTTTTTTTAGTACCAAATCTCGGCTCAAGGACAAAGTATCGCCAATACCTCACCTCACGTAATGGCACGCATATGAACTCACTGTCGAATATTTCTGGAAATTCTCATTTCTAATTTCCGGGCTGGGTGAACCCCAGATGTGGGGGTCCACGGTGTTTTTACTTAAATTTACTAAGTTAAGGGTCGATTAGCTTCAGGGTGTAGGCCTACAATGCATCAATGTAGGACAACAATTATCCGTACTACAAAAGTCCTACAGCTTTTGATGAATGCCATTATATGTGTTAAAATAAGTATGTACCCACCTACATATGTCCATGCAGGTGGAAAACTGTTGGCCTGCATATCAGTCAATTAAGAAAATTCTTTGCGATGTGGGCAGCTATTTGGGTACCTACATTACCATGTAGCCGCTGCCTACTGTTATACTGTACTGCTAGCTGCCTAAATGAGCATGTAGGCAGCTACATGGTACCCAACAACAGTATGTAGGCACCTACAAGTGTGCCTACATGAGCATTTAGGCAGCTACATGGTACCCTACATCATCATGTAGGCACCTACATGAACCCATGTAGCCGGCTACATGAAATTTTCACTAGGGTGAGTGCTCAGTTGCCTGCATTTTGGCACCTGAATCAGGATTCACAAAATGTTGGTATTGGTTCTTACTACATATTATGAACAAATCTGAGTGAATTTAAAGAAGAGTAGGGCATCCACTCTTCCAAATGAATTACAGATCCTGACACATATTCTCCGATGATAATTGGCAGAAATGTAGCCTTGTATAACACAGCCAATAAATATAACAACAAAACAGTACTCTAGTTTTCTCTCTTGTAGAGGGCTGCGGCAGGTATATTACATTTTAGAGTGAAAAGTGTTCGGTAGATCACATATTCAATATCAACAATCACTAAAGAAATATTAATATTGAGGGATGTATAGATATTACGATAGTGATTATAAGACTATGGCCATAGTGATTATGCCATATGATGCAACGTTTTTCTCTTTCACTTAGAAGATGAATTTCCACATGGTAGTAAAGCCTAAAACCTTTGAAATTATGCATGAGCATATTATGTTTTCGAGCAAGCATTAGATCGTTGTATTCTCAGAAATTTTGATTTCAAAATCACCAACCTTGAAAAGGCTATTTCATACCTGTTTTTGTGGTATTCGATATATAATTTTTCTTACTCTTTTATAAGTCTCTTTATCTCTACAATAATTTATGGCAGTTACAGTATAACAGAATTTCCTTCTACAGTTTCATCTTTTGAAATACTTATTGATTTTTTTAAATAAAAAAATATTGTCATAGAGAAATGAATCCTCTAGCTCACTGGCCATATTATTTCCTGATACATGTATATGCCTCAAAAGGATACTTTATTATCAGAAATTCAGCAAAATAGATAATTTATGAGCATATATTTCCATGTTGAGAGGCTCATGTGAAAAGTCCTTTATCCCAGAAACATGTGGACCGAAATGTCTCATCAATCTTGAGGTAATGGAGTAAAATATCACATTAGGATTTTTACTCAGATATAGGGTATGATCATGTGTCATTTATTAAATAATGCATTGGTACATTTTATTTACCATACGGATTCCTAAATTTAGCCATTTATCATTACCAAAAGCTCCCAAGAAATGTAGTGTCATTGCATGTTAAAATGCGCATGGTTGGCCATCAGATCTTTAATTTCACATGTTTATGTACTTCTGTGTTACAATGTCTCTCTCATTACCATTTCTCAATAGTTAGGGTGATGATTTGTGGAAGATTGCATCATTTAATGCCATGTTTGTCATTTTTTTAAGTTCAATGCAAAGCCAAGCCAAAACTTTAACTCCATCCTGCTGTGAATCAAGAGAGACAAGGCATTTCCTTGTTATTAGAAGTTGTTATTTTGACCCTCAGTTAATCTAGTGGCTTTCTTATCATTCCTTAATGCTAATCTTGCAATCTCTTGATTTGGCCTCTTCTCCACAGATAACGTTGATATCATTCTCTATATACAATGATCATTGTAAAATATCAATGTCATAATCATGAATCAGAGCTTTTTTTGAGATACTGAGTGCTTTGTATTTTCAATGGTAAATTTTCCTGAAATTGAAGACTTCCACTCTCTAAACCAGTAATTAAAAATCATGACTTTCTTCTTGATTAAAATTTCCCAGCTGAAAGGGCCTGCCATGGTAGAAACACCAGTTACCGATCAGTCACTGAAGTTAAGCATCCTTGGGCTCCACACGAATTTGGAGGGGTCATCCTCCTATTAGTTTGAATACTTTTGCCCCTGTCTGCAAGTGACAGACAGTATCTGCGAAATGACCTTAGCCATCGTAGCACATTAAACTAAAATACTAGACGGTCTTACTGATGAATCCTGATTTGACGAAAATCATTCCACCATACTACCCTTTCATGAAAATCTCTCTTGCAAATGGCATTATCAAGCGACACAGATATCACTTCTAGGGATGATTTATGTGGTTGGAAGAAAAAGAGTATTGTATTTGTATCTATGTACTAGCAAATCAAAGATAACTCCAATGGCCGTAAAAGATGGCCATTGAAATTTTTTACCGTGGCTTTGCTACATTTGAGGTCATAGAGCTCAACCTTCCTATATTAATGTACCAATTTTTATTATTATTGAATAGACAGCATGGTTTTGTCATTTTTATGACCTTGCTCTATTAAATCTCATCTTATGAAGCTCTCATGACTTTTCTTGAGGTCTACCTAAATAAATTTTGTTGGTTGATAAGTGGTTCTGAAGATGGTAACCCCTAAACAGGATATTCTCTGAGGTATCTATCTGCCACTCTTACAAGTGTACAACTATATATTTTAATATTCCCTGAAAAGCCCTCACTCTGCCATTAAGCGCAAGGCTAGATGATAGAGAAGGAAGATCAAACAATAGGGCATCACTTCAAATAGATATGCCAAAAAATGAAAGAGGCTCCCAAATGGTACCGCAGAGTAGTGCTTGAATGGCAGATGGAAGGAAGTAAGGCACCATTTAGAATGAACATATTTATTGGATAAAAGATCTAAGGTTTTCCCAGTGAATCTTTTGAAAGGTTTCTTGGGTATTCCACTGGGTAATAGGCTCGATATCTGCCGAGGTTTCAAAGATGAAGATAAAGAATGACTTGTTCTTCATCTTCAGAGCTTCTGAATGCCATTAAATTTGGCTGAGCTATTTACACCCAACCTTCCACCTCAAGGTTGGGTATTAGCCAAATTTAATGGCATTTAGAAGCCCTGAAGATGAAGAACAACTCATTATTTGAAAAATTGGCAGATATGGAGCCTATCACCGGGTGGAACGCCCGAGAAACAATGGATTGGATCATAGCTGGGTAGTTTCATTAATAAAAGTGCAATATAAAACCGATACATCAATATAAACCTGTTTCTTAGAAATATAGTTTTAGACAGACTGAAATTTCCATTCATAAGACAAACCTAATTTTTAGGTAAATAGAATGTATTTCAAGGGGGGTGAAAGTGTGTCTTATATGCTGGCGAATACGGTAATTGTGTTTGAGAAGAATAAATTCTAAAGCGTATCAATTCAACAGTGAATTTCTGTAATGCCTGAAGTTTGAAATATGTGTGTACTCTCATCTGCCTACAGGTGGTGACTCACATACTGAGCTATGTTTCACTGTCGGATCGCATCATAGCGTCGCGGGTGTGTCGACTGTGGAGGGAGGCAGCCTCGGACCCAAGGCTTCATGCAGACATTGCTTGGGTCATCCGAGATGACCTGTCACGACCTGCTCAGACAGTCTGTCGGGGACTATCCAGCACCCTGTATCCACCTCCAACCTGCCTCCATCTTGTTCTCAATGATGTGGAAATTAAAGTCTCCGACGTTCTCTCGGAAAATCCCAGTGAGTTGCTGAAATACAAGATAATGCTCATATGAAATTGGAAACAGATCTCTATTTTTTGGTAATTGTCATATTTTACCCAGGTTATTTCTTATGAGAGTCCATGGGTATGTATTTTTTGGAGAGTTTTGATTTTACCCATGTATTTTCACTAGGGATGTGCAAGTACTCAAAAATTCAAGTCGAGTAGTTGGTACTAGACTTGAGTACTTCGAGTAATTTTACGAAAGTCGAGTCAGATCCAGTCGACAGTGCCGCCGAAGACAATAGGTTCAGAAATCTGCCGACAGGAAGCACTATCAGTAAACTTGCCTAAAATCGATCATTTCGCAGAAATGTTCCTCAGCTATGAGAAGTGATACGAAAATGAGCTGTGATATAAGTTTTAGCTGCATCCTTTATCTTTAAATGCAGATACTTCTCAAGTACGTTGGTTTAATACAAGTACTGTAGTAGTGTAGAGCAAAGAGGATGTCTAGTGCTTTTTTCCTCTGGCCTTCGCGCCGAGCACTTTCGGCAGTCCAGCGAACGGCTATGCATCCTTGGCCTACCTCTCGCTCTCCCCTCCACCACCCCGGGTCTCTCCCCCCACCCTCACTTCGGCACTCATCAGAGGGTGGGAGTGAAGGGATATTTCTTTCTCAAGTCAGCATCACATTTCATCAAAAGTATCACATTTCACTCATCGCTTTCCCATGCCCTAACTTCTCAGGTGGCTTCCACTAGTTAGGGTGGAGGGAGCCGTCGTTTCGGGAGCCTCAGAAGCCAACTTCCACGGTTCCAACATCGGCAGCAACATAAGATAACCGTTATTTAGGACGCTTTGAATGGTATCCACACCCCTCAAGGCGTCAAGCATGTCACACTTCTTCATTGGCGGTTTGCTGCAATGGTAGCACCAAGGCCAACCTGGGCCTCCGATTCAGCCGACTTCTTCGTCTTTGCTCTCTCCCCCCACTGGACCCCACAGATACTTTTCTCCGGTTCACTTTGGGAGGATGGTGGTAAATCAATCTATGATGAGCACAGGCTATGAATGGGCGATTATAAAAAAATAATCGATATTTTGTAAATTGATTAATTGCAAGCAGCCAATTAATCGCACCTGATTAATTGCTTTAGTTAATCGATACGTCGATGAATCGATTTTGATAAATACAAAACATAGCTTGCGAGGTATGGTCCCTCCATAAATAAAATAAAATAATTTATTTTACATTTTATAAGGTTAATTTAATTATGAGTACAAATTGTAAAAGAAATAGATAAACTTCCAGGAGATGTGTCAGGGAACAGAGTTGGTAAAAAGTTCTTAATTTATTTAAAATGTTCGACGATTGCCAAGTGTTGACAGGAACTGAAGCTGGTAATGCGGCTTCTCAGATCAGATTGCATTAGTCTCATCTCAGAAAAGAGTCTCTCTGGTGAATTTGATGTTGCTAATCTTGGCAGATACTTCCTGGCTACCAGATATATGTGAGGGTATTCAGTTTTCATTGACTCCCACACTGAAAAATGAATTCAAATGACGGTCAAAGACGAGTCAGTTGAGGTATTGCTGTAATTCAAATGGTGTTCCACCGGCGACATATTCATAATACAGGGTTTTCGGTGTTGTTGCTTCAGTGTCATGAAAGCTCCAGAGGCCATCTGATGGTGGTACATCACGCTCAGTGTGTAAAAACATCTGCAGGATGTTCACCTGATCCTCCTCGCGAAACATCTCAGCCATCACTGAAATGACGGTGCTCATGGCATTGGCTACAGCGATCTGGCTCTTGAAGTGCAGTTTTTTTAACCGTGAGTCCAGCATCGTGGCGATTGCATAGTGCTTTCTGGACTCAATAGGATCGAACCGACGCGTCGATCCAGCTCCGACATAACGAACTTCTTCGCCTGTTTTGCTAGCCTGTCTCCTTGCGCAAGGTGTATCAGATTGATACTCTGAAATTAAAATCAAAGTAAATGTCAGAGAAATGAAATAACATAGTATATCAAGAGAGGAATCAATTATCGCGTTAACTTTACCTGTTTTAGCAATTTCACGAGGAGAATGACCTTGCTGGCTGTAGTAACTTTATCCGCAAACATTTCCGTAGTCACTTTAGCAAATGGTTTCAGCACGGATATGAAGACATGGATGGTGCTCAGCTCCGCACCGCTCAGCATTGTCACGTCCCCATAGTCGAGCAGCACCTCGGGTACTACGGGCGACAGCTCTACGAATCGAGAAAGTATCTCGTAGGTTGAGGACCACCGGATAGCGTTCGACTGGATGAGGTGTAGGACGGTACCCTCTGTCTTCTCTTGAGAGTATTGAATTCGTTTCAAAGCATCACTTGATAGACACTGTGCTGAAGGAAATTAACAATATCCTTAAATTTTTTAATAATATCTAGGGCACCAGGAACATAATCCATGTCAGTCTTTTTATTGATTGAGTTTTGATTTATTATCAAAATAACAAGCGCAAATAACACACGGCTATGCCTGGCAAAGCAACATGTGACTCGTGAGTGGCCGGCAAAAGGTGGTGCCATGTAGAATTACGTCATGCGCATTCTACTGTAATATGTACCTCTATGGCGTCGTCACGCAGAGTTCAGCCACAATCCAATTTTCAAACTGAAGACGAACGTGAGCCACCCAAGCCATCGCAGTTCACCAGACACAATATTCCGAAATAATCGACAATCAGTCAAATTAATCGGGTATATATAATCGATATCGGCAGTTACACTGTTCATTGTTTACTTGCGTCATAATTTTTACGGATGATTCGGAAGTACAGCGAAAGCCAACACTGGGTTGATACAGCCTGTGCTCGAACGAATCAAGGGGAGCCATTATTTCAGTCGATTCAAATTGTAACTTTACCCCGGTGGTAGCGGTGAGGTAGATTTCGCACTTCCTTGTGATTTTTCCAGAATCTGAAATTATGTTGCGTAGCACCAGAGACAGCTTTGAAATGCATCGTCACATCAATAGGACTTGTAAGTAACATACCTAGAGCATTGGAGCATGCAAAGAGAGGATCGGAACTGATCTCAAATTAGGTACATTTTCTTTTCTAGATGATACATTGCCGCAAAGTAATTTCTATTTGAATAACTTTGTAGCTTGTAGTAGAAGGTGCCTGTAAATTATGCAACCTTGATGACATATACGAAATTCGCGCATTCTTCTCAAGCACACCAGGCAGCGACATACCTCCAGAGAGCGGTCGACGAGTTGGTCGCTTGGTATCACTCATGGCGCTTCACGATCAATGCATCAAAGACCCAAACGATTGTCATTTCATCGAAACTGAGACCAAGTGACCCGGGGGAGATCCTAGTCGGTCATGAAGAAGATCTATGGCAGATGTCCGTCACCTAACTTGGTGTCACCATTGACCGACGGCTGAGCATGTCCCAGCATGCACAGCGGGTTGCCAGAACTGCGTACTCATGCTGCCGAGAGATCAACGTCCTCCTAGGCCACGCGCATCTTCCCACCAAAACCAGAGTTCATCTCTGGAAATCGCTCCTGAGACCAGTCTACACCTACGTGGCACCTGCCTGGAGCGGTCTCCTTCCCGCATCTGCAAAGCACAACATAGGAGTCACCGATCGTTCCTGCCTCCGCTCCGCACTATGGCTCGGGTGGATGGTCCACAACGACCTCCTTTACCAGTTAGCTGACGAGGAACCGCTCACCACGCACCTGCAACAATGAACCAAGGAATTTCTAGAAAATTGCAGTACATCCAGCTTCAAAGAGCTCCGAAAGATCGCGACTCAGACAACATCATCCTGGGACATATATCTTTGACCACGAGCTGGCACAGGAGACCCCGAGGACCTCCTGCCGAACAAGCGCCGACGGCTCCAATGAGGGAAACTGGCAACTTACATACGTTCAAGGGGTCCTAAAAAAAAGACCTTTTGTCTCCCTTACCGCAACGCGACAAGGAAGACTGGGGCATGAAGACCCCAGAGAGGCAAGTCCAAGAAGCCTTAAAGAGCTGGTGAGACAAAAAACCGACCCAGGCCGGGCGACACAGCTTCAAAAACGAAATATCGTACTCATAATGTTGATATGAGAAAAATAGCCACTCGCTACAACCGTCCAACTTTTTATGTTATTATGTACCATGAGACCAACCATTGTTAAAAAATCACTCGCTACAGCCAGATTCTCGCTATATACTGCACTGGTAACGACGGACTTCTACTGTACTAGGTATTGATAGTCGGCTTGTTGTCTAAATTTAATTGCTACAACTACTCTGGGATCTTCCTAGGAATTTTGGATACACAAGTTTTCAACCCAATGCAGTCATTAAATAAAACTGTCGAAAAATTATAAGAGGTTAGTTCATTTCAATTGTCCTATTGGAACTGTTCAAGACACATTAATTTTAATTCATCTCCTAATTCTGTCACGATTGCAATAAACATTCCTTATCACCTTTTCCCTTCTAAATCAGGCCATATGTTCAGAAGAGAAAATGCACTAGGAGATTGGGGAAACGAGAATATGTATGTGCATGCATTATTATATTGCCTGGTTGGGAAATTGCCTTAGTTCATACAACTCAACTCGACATCTAAAAGTACTACTCGCACATCCCTAATTTTCACCATACTTAATGAATTCTGAACAGTCTAGCCTCCTTAATCAGCTATATAGGTAGTAGTTGACTTTCTAAGTCCAGATCTAGCTATATTTGGTTTTTATATTCAGGGTCCATCTTCTGCCCATTAAATGCGTTATATCCATTTAAGATCTGAGTCATTCTCAACTTTCTCGGTTTGAAATCATAATTTTTACATATTGCTGGTTGATCATCTAAATCTAGAGTAATGACTGAGCCATGAAATTGTATCTGTGATACAATGTTATGATCCATTCCTCTTACCAAGCATAAACATTTATGTACCCTATATTAGCGGTAGGTAACATCTTGAAGAAAATATGTATGTATGTATGTACTGATAAATTTCTACAGAATCGTCCTAGGTTTTGGCAATTTATGCCATTATCAAGGTAAGGTTAGATATAGCAAGCTTATATTGTTTTTGGGCGTGATACTGTGAAATTATTCACCTCTCTACTGTCTATGTAACAGTCATTCACGGCTCTTTCACACATGGTTACTTTTTTTATTTCAACCTCAATCATTCCACAGTTTTTATTGCTATTTTTTCTGAGTTGAATGAAAAAATTAGTGGTGCATGATACAAAATCATCTAAGCTTTGGACATGATTTCACTCAAAAATGAAAACCCTAGTGCCTCTTGGCTTTTGAACAGTTAAGTTAAATGGCTGCCTGAAGATTTCTCTTTTGCTTGGAGCTGAAAGTATTTATACATATTAATTACAAATATGTATCTGTGAACTTAGGAAAAATGTTGTTAGTGAATGAAAATTTTGTTTGGTTTATTTTAGACTTTTAGTTAAAAAGGAGTTCAAAGTTGGTATTTCTATTATCATTCTTGATAATTGCCAGTCTTGATGACGGTGGGGTTCACCTCCTAACCTAAGGTTGATTCCTGCCATAGTGGTTTTTCATAATCCAGAGTATGGTTGTGTTACTTATTCTTAATATCTGTATTATTGCATTGGCCATATTTAGCAAAAGCTGGAGTAGGTAAAGAAATAATAATAAGCATAATGTTGGTGACATATTTGTGTGACAAAGCATTCTCTGTTGGAAATGTAATAATAAGCAATGGAGTATGATCAACCAAACTTCAATGATCTTTTCTCACTCTTATTCCTCATAGGTGGCACCGATTCCATTGACAGCAGTGACTGCCAGTCTCCAGAAGCACAGTTCTGGGAACAATATGGACCATCCCTGCGTTCACTCTGGCTCAACTGCTGTGAAGCTTCCGAGAGAGCCTTCCCAATCCTCCTGCGACGTTGCCCACGGCTGCGGTCCCTTTCTGTTTCCTCATGCAGGGAGATGCTCATGTCGGGCAGGCTGCTGGCCAATGAAGTGGAATCCATGGGAGGCTCTGACAAGCCTCTCAGTCAGAGCAATCAGTCAAAATGTGCTGTTATGTCCAAGGGGCAAAAGGAAACAAAACACAAAGCAGGATCCCAATCGCCATTCAGGAAACTTTTTAAATCCAAGAAAACAGACAAGAATGCCGCCAAAGGGTGCCTTAACAAAAGTGCTATGCTTGAGAGACAAAATGCAGTCAGGGATAGAAGTAGGACATGTGACTCAGTTTTAGTGAGGGCAGCAAGTGAAACAGTTTTGGAGCTCCGTGATGAGTGGACTAATGATCGAAATAGTAGGTGGAAAGAGACTTCGGTGAGTATTGACCTCGGTGGTGACTTGGCCCCTGCATCGGAAACAGAGAGTCCGGAAACCAGTGCTGTGCAAAGCTGTGAGGGTAGTGACCCTGATGATTCGTGTTCAGAGGGTTTTAAGGAACCAAATGAGTTTAGTTGTTCTTCTAGTCAGGTCCTGGAGGGTCCGCTTATTCTTCCCGAGTTGAAAGAACTGAGGCTGGCATCCAATCGATACCTTTCTGATGCACTCTTTGAACGCTTTGTGGCACTCAGTCCTGAGCTTGAATCTCTATCATTGTCAGGCTGCCATCTTACCTTCCACCAGGGAATATACAGAAGGTTTTATCCTCACAGATGGGACCAATACCAGCAAAGGATGGCTGCCATTCTTGGAGCAGGTATGGGAGACAAATTTAGGATGGTATGAATATGAATTCTTCTGAGGTTGCACACTAAGTCAAGTCCTTCATCTCCACTAATGTTTTGATACGTTTTGCGCTCATCATCTTCATCGGGAGCTCTGAACTTCTGTGGAGATGGAGGACCTGATTCAACCTGAGAAGAATACATTTTCAACATTCGCTGGGAAAGCACTAGTTCTTACACTTGTATGGTATGTTTTAATTTAAGCTGATATACTTGCCAACTTCCTGGCTAGCATAATTCAAACTTTGCATAAACTTGTGCTGGAACAACAGATAAAAAATTTCATGTCTAATTTTTTTTATCGCATTGTATAATTCGTCATCATAATTCATTCAATCCTGCAATTGGTTGACAGCTGCTCTCATCTCTGCCCTGTCTCCTGTTTGTGCCCCAATTCCTTTATGTCCCAGTGGCTCTTCTGTTTCATTTCCTATTTTATCTGGCTGATGTATTCATCCCTCAGTCTTCCTTTAAGATCTTTACTTTCTATGTTCCCATCATCATGTTTCTTATGAGTTCATTTTGCCCCATGGCTTACCCAATGTATCTGGACCTTTTCCTCTTAAGAGTGGTTCATTTAATTTTCTCCTCTTCTATTTTTCTGGGCCATATCATTTACCATATTTTTCAGTGTGTAAGACACTTTTTCCCCCTCTAAAAGCACCTAAAAATGAGGTGCATCTTATTAATCAAAATTAGTTGGTAAATCAGGAGGTTATCAAAATTATGAGTGGAAATTTCAGTCAGTCTAACGCTTACTTTCTATGAAACAGGTTCATATGTATTGTTATAGATATATCGGTTTTGTATTGCTCATGCATTGATGAAATTTCCCGGCCTCCAAGATGCATGTTTTTACTCAAAAACACATTTGAAAATTGGCCTTCATCTATTGGGGCAAAGGCAAAGCTATGTTTTCATGTATTCAATTTTGTGTTTCCATCGATCTATTTTCACTGCTGACTGCATTATGGCAGCGAGCTAATTGTGTGCTCTCCATCATGCATTTTTTTCTGGGATTCGGCGACTAATAACTTAAATACAGTAGCTAATTTTTAAAATAACTATCCCATTTTTCCCATAAATTATTAATATAATCAGGTGTTGATTATATTTTACTCTTCTAAAATGTAAGGAACCCTAATAATCACAGTGCATCTTATGCATTGGTGCTTCCTATAAGCTGGGAAATACGGCATAAGTACATATGATATTGTTAGCTGGCAGAAGCAGTCTGTTAGTTGTATTTTTACTCAAGAGTCCTTATTATATAATATCTATCACATGGTTTGCTTCTAAATAATGATGAGTAAAAGGTAATTTACTAATTATAAATAAATCTTGCTTGAGGGTAGCATTGTGGTTTTGCATGAAACTTATGAATTTTTATTCAAACTTTTACTAAACCAAAACTTTTTTTCACTAAGTGAAAAATCTGTGGGTAACTAAAATTTTGAATAAAAATTTATATTTTATACTAATTATTATTCATTGTGCCTCTGCATACCTGTGATTTTTATCTCCTGACATATTGATTCAAAGATCATCTTAAGTGGTCCACGTGTAATGAATTAAGCCTCCCTTCTTAGTCTCTAACCATGCCAGAAATGCTAGGTGGCATTGCCCGTGCCAGAAAATCAAAGATTTTACATCAGTAAATGTTTGTATATTTGCTGATCATTTTTTATGCTTATTTAACGTTAAAATGCAGCAAATCAAATTAATATATCTCTGAATTCAGACTTTTTTGATAAACTCAGTACTTATTTTCTTGTGAGACCCTACACCCAATGCTAAAATAATATTCAAAATTCAAAAGAGGATTCTGCGGCTGATAGGTAAAGTATCTCTTCATATCCCATGTCCCCCTCTCTTTTATAAATTTTGTATTTTACTGATTCCCTGTGTCTACATATTTGCTGCAATTGTCTGTGCTAAAAAAATCTTTCAAATAATGCTACTAATAATCGTTATCGCTGTTATAATACAAGCTCTACAGACCTCCATCAAATGCGTGTAAGAACTAGAAACTCTGGTCATGCCCAATGGCATATGGGCCTTTTACTGTATAACAAACTTTCTCGTGAAGTTAAGAGTACAAAGACTAAGGCCCTCTTTAGATGTAAATTACTTGGATTTCTATTGAGAAATTTATTTTACTCTGTAGATGAATTTCTTCTACCTTAATTTTTTCAGTTGTATTGTTTCTGCTTCCCTTGACGTGTCCTATATTTGTATTTCCTAAGTGCTGGACAAATAAATATATATTATTAACCTTTATCTGCTGGAATTAAATCCTGGTGTTTTTGCTTGGCTGCTGGATTTAAATCGACGCATGCTTGGAGCCAGGATGTTTTGGGCACTCATGGCATTCAGCGAAAATATTTAAAGGGATTTTTCAGACACGCTAGGTGTTTAAAGGTTAATATTACTATATTTTATGGTATGCAAATCTTGGTTTGCCAAAAAGGGGTAACAACATCAATAATCTCTCCCGTGAAAAAATGAGCCATTCTCATCGAAGGTTGGGAGTTAGGTAGGAATTTTCCTTTAATCTACCAATATTCATTGGTTGAACATCCTGGATGTCCCCTCATATGTATGTTTTGGTTTTTAGCAACTTAGTTGTAAGCAGTTGAATGTTTCCCAACCTGAAGGTATGTACAGTTATTTTGATTTGTAGCTCAGGGTGTCCACGGACCCTTGAAAACCTCAGGGAATTATTCGGAAATTATCCAAACCTTGAAATTTCTGTGTATTATGTGGGAATTTCTGGTTAAATCCGGGAATCCCTCTTGCCCATGAATGATTATTTCTAAACAATGACCTTGACCGCGGTTATGACAATGCTACTAATGATTCAAGAGATCTGTAGATCATATTATAGTGTGATGGTGACATTTTCCATTTTGCATTATTCATACAGTAACTCCCGTCAGGATTCTGTGAGTGTGACCTGTGTAACTGTGACTGAATGAAATCTTGTGTCCAGATGTAATTTATAATTAAACAGGACTGTGAATTTAAAAAAATAAACAGGACTGTGAATCAAAATATTGACCCTCACAACAATGCCTTAAAAAGTTAGGCTTTTTGGTCTAGAATTTTCAAATGTAAAAGTCTTGAAATTCTTTTTCATGTATGTATTAGTAAAACACCATGGTTGGTATGAATAACTAAATCGAAGACCTGAACTTAGTTAGGCTCATTGTAACGTCAGCATCATGTCAAGTGTTTTTTTACCCTCGTTAACTGATCATCAAACAATAATACCTGTTAACCAGCTGTAGTATTCACCAGCGGCGGCATCATGATGTATTTTTTTGCGGCACGTGGCGGTGCTCCGGCGTCCACGCCATTGATATCTACGGCGCCTGACGACTGACAATTGGACTCCAAGAAATATGAGATTCAAAACAAAGATTAAATATTGAGTATAAATCCTAATACTGAGTTAAAGTTGTGAGTTTCACGATCTGAATTTGACTACGACAGCGCAGCGGCAGTCACGCCGACAAGCAGACTCGGTGGCGCGGCGTGGACTAGCTGTCGATGGCGCGGCAGCGCACAGTCTAAAATCGGGCTAAGGCACTGGCACGATTCATAAACAAATACCTTAAGTAGTGGTGAATATAGGTTATTACTTTGGGGGGGGGGGCAAGACTGTAGCCAACTAGTTAAGGTATCCGCGCATGCGCCGAGCACCTCTCCCAGTGGCCATGCGGCCTTATTTCCGGGGGGATGGGGGGGGCGGGGCTGGGACCTCCATATAAAATCGTCGTTCGATCGTCCTTCTGGTTTAGTCTTTTAAAAATACCATTTTGTGATTCATTGTCAATAAAACAATGTATTTTATTACTTTGTTTTTTCCACTTATTTATATTTTAATTATTTATGTTTATTTAATGCGTATATTTTTGTAGGTTTTGTTTAGCTAGGAAAATCTATATTCTTCGTAAAACGTGAAAAATATCACTTTGGCTCTTTTACAAACTGCGATAATATAACCTGGAAATGTTTAAAAATTTAGCCTTGAAAACCTGGAATTATGCTTGAATTTTTTCTTTTGAATTTTGTGGACAGCCTGTTAAGCTGTAAGATTAGGGCAGTGGACTTAGTTGTACTTATTTTGTGCCTATTGAGTAATGTGGACTTATAATATAAAATTTCCCATTAACAGCTCCTTGGGTTGCAGCTGAGCCATTGGGAGATGAGAGTGAAACTGAAAAAGATGATGGTCCAATATCAGAGAGTGTTCTCACCTTTCAAAATGTCCTCCGGTACTTCAGGAGACGCAAAAGACTGGGAGGAAAGCTTTCAAGGTTAAGCCTTGGCCACACTCTTGTGGACAATGCTTCCTTGTGTGAACTTGCCAGGGATGTTCCTCATGGCCTGCGCTCTTTACACCTACGTGCCTGTGAACAAATATCTAGTCTTCCCCTTCCTCACATTGAAGACATTCCTCAGGAGTCTGGCCCTACGGAGGGCTCTTTAGAAAATCAAAGGTATTGTCAATCATTGGAAAATGATAGGAAAATCAAAGTCATAGCTGCTTTTCACTAGATGAATGCTAAAAATATTATTTTGTACTTTTAATTATTTAGCTGTGGATAATAATATCTCAAGTGAGCACAGTAAACTCATGGTTATCCATGCTAATGAATGCAAGATGAAGCAGGGATAAACAAAAGCATAGATAACCAAAAAACACGGAAAGTGTGGTGGTCATATTGATGGATTATGCAATTCAATTTGTTTAAAAAAAAGTAATTTGAACACTGGCTCATTTTCAAAAAAATTGTTGACTATTTGGCTCTCCTATTAAGTGTAGTTCATTGATCATGTTATTGTCACCCTCTAGTAACTGGTGGAGTTTCCTTACGGAGCTGGACATGAGCCTCTGCCCTCGGCTCACAGACTCTTCCCTGGAAGAAATTTCCATTCACATGGGACCCAAGCTAAGATCCCTTGCCTTACGACGATGTGGAGCCCTGACAGATGCAGGGGTATCATCTCTGCATCACTGTGTAGCCCTTGAAAAGATTGATATTTCAGAATGCTGTCAAGTTACAGCAGCTGGTTTGCTAGCAGGAATATGTGGCCATAATATAATCGATCCTCAGAAAGAAAATTCTCAGAAGAAGGTCAGTTCATATCTGATTTTCAATGTATTTGCTTTGGGAATGAGCCCATGTTGTTCACTTAAGTAGGCTAAAATTTGGAGTAACCTAATGTTGCATGCTCAGCCACAGCAATTTTTTGTCAATAATTGTTCAAAATTGAGTTTATTTTCATTCTAAATCCTCTATTTTAATTCTTCATAAGTTATTATTTGTATGTAAATTTAATCTTCAGATTTGCTGCATGTATTAATAATGCCAATTTAACTACCCACTTTGTTGTTTGAAATATATATATGTTCTCCTCTTTTTCTTCTCTTTTGGGCCATTTGCAGTCCTCTTTGATTTGAAGGAGAGACTGGAAAGAGGGGTATATTCATAAATAGCTTGTGTTTCTGAAAAGTTAAATATGTATGTATTTAGTAAAATATTTTGCTTGCATTTTGGGTAATATGAAGGAAGTTGATGCATTGAGTCATATATTTTGTAGTTGATGAGCTAAACACTGATTTTGCTTCATTTCTTTTTGGCTACGTCTGTAACTTCTTGTTCTCACAAAATCTTCCACTATATGTACAAAAGCTTTTGTAATTTAAAAAAAAATAATAATTTATTTATTTTTGGAAGTGCGTAGAATTCAAACAGTCGCAGAGGAGTAATGTGATCATTATCAGGACTGAAACAAAGCAAAAAGAAATATTATATGTTAAGACATTTTGAATGAATAATGGTAGCAGTAATCAAGTTAAAATATACTCAATCCTAGTCTTGATAAGTAGGTGAATCCTCCTCTTTAGGACACTGATGAGGACATGTAACAGGACAGCTTATTCGTTTTGCAGTGATACAATTTAGATCATCAATGCTCTTGAAAAAATTATGGATAGGTAAGCGTTGCTGCTCTACTCACAAAAATTGAGGTACTACAACTTTTGCAGAATGAATTCATTATAACATATATATTGATTAAAATTTGATGCAGAAATTCCTCTTCGGAATGCGAGAAATACAAAAATATTGTATAAAATATAATTCCTTACATAGAAAACAATGAGGTCACTTAGATATATTTTAGAATGCATTTTTGAGAGAAAGAGTCTCTTATGGTTGGCGTAACACAGTAACTTCCGTGTGCTTTCATTTTGTTATCTTACTGCTGATTGTAATGGTTTTCCATCAATCATCCATTTAATTTTCCTCAAATATGTGTCATACTGCTTCTTTAATATAAAAATTTTATGTCCTATCAGTACTTGTATGTTAAATAAGAAATTTTTTATGTCTTCATTTAGCCCCTCGATAGATCATCTTTGAGAAGATTATATGCCTCCGAATTGTCTTCTGGCACGGGTGGATTGCATGTTGTCAAGGAAATGGTGATGACTATGCCTATTGGGATCACCCACTTAGATCTCGGGTCATGGAAAGTTAGAGTAGAAGGACGGAAAATAAGTGGCTTAACTGATGAAGTTGTGGCTATTTTGGTTAGCCGCTTAAAGTGTCTTCAAATACTCAGGTTGTCTGGAGCTGATGGCCTCACAGATGCTGGCCTGATGGGATTGATTGATTTGGCTGAAAATAATGAATCAGATGGATTGGATGGTAAGCATAGTTGTACAATCCTAGCACAATGATATATTTATCGTAATAGCTTGAAAAACTCATGTCACTGTTGTGAGTGGCCTTTGCTTGACTGTTGAGTGGTTAGTATGTATGCCTCAATGTTGTTTTCTTCAAAAGTGTTGATAATTTAAAAAACTGTCAGGCTGGACCTGGTGGAAGTTGTCGATATACATGATGAACATCTGTGGAAGTTTTCAAAGTGTTTTATGCATCATAAATGTTGATAATTTGCCAGAAAATCCATTGAATCACATATACATGTTGTTATTTAATGGGCATTAGTGGGGCAACGTTTCACTGATAAATTCAGCACGTGCACAGACATCACCTCCCTGATGCATGCCACACAGACCATAATGCTTGCCTTTTTATGTTTGACTGGTGGGCCTGTAAATTTTCTTTTAGTGTGTAAAAAAACGATGTCTTGAGCTGCAGAAAACCTTGTCCATCAAACTAGAATGCCACATCAAACATAGCTTTTTTCAAACAGCAAAAGTTGTAAAATTTACCCTGCCATTTTTTTACTTCTTTGTGCCATGGTTTTGTGCCACAAATATTAAGGTCATGTACTCTTATCATAGTCCTGTGTCATGACTGTCCAAAAAAATTAAGCCTGGCCCTTTTTGAGGATTAATGAAGGAGTTACTATGCTCTCAACGTGATTCAAATTTGAAGAAATTGAGTCACCAAACTGTGCGGAGAGTTGGGGATAAATGTTTATGCGACTGCATTTTTTAGAGTTGCTACAGGCCTGAAAAAGTCATGGAAAATATGAAAATTAGCGTGGAAAACTTCTTTCTCCAGTCAAAATACGATCGTTTTCAACAAGGGAAGAGCAGCATTCTAGGTACTGTCTGTTGGTGTGTGGAGTTAACGGTTTTTTGTACCATGCTTGAATGAAGCATTGGAGCTCTTATTTGGTGTTCAGCAATTATTTTATGCCCCTAAAATAAACTTTCTGGTTCTATTCTTTGAACTAATGCTGAGCAAGATGGAATAATTGTTTCTCCACTGGTTGCGCACTAGTAATTCATGACCCTAGTTGAGGCCGATACTCAATACATAATAGTATACCATCAAAAAGGAAGCCAATTTTCCCCCAAGAGCGATTATTGCGGTGCTTTGTTTTTTGGAAAACTTTATTTCCTCACATTACATGTGTTAATGTATTGTGCTCCTATTATTGTGCCTTCTTTGAAATACACTCTTACTAAAGAACGGATTTTTCACCTGAAAAAATGAAAATTTTATAAATAGTTTAATAATTATATTTATTTTATAACTCCATAGGGATGTCATGATGCAACCTTGGGTATCGTCAAAAGATAGATTAATAACAGTGCATGGTAACAATTTACATCAATATAGTGATAGAACAAGGAAACACAGAAATGCATGGGCACTTAAATACATATCTTTAAATCAATCCATCCTGCAGAAACTCAGATATGCTATAATAAGATTCCTTTATCAGTAATGATATGAGTCTTGTCTTGAATGTTGCTATTGAAGGAATTGAGCGGATGGACATAGGTATATTGTTTAGGATGTTGTAATGGAATGAAAAGGGTCGGTCTTTCAAGCCTAAACTGTGGGAATACTGATACTAGTAGATGTCATTTCTGGAGTGTGTGTGGTGATTATGAACATTGAAGTGATAGGGAAGAGGTGAGGATTTTACTGTACTACATAATAGAATAGGATGTTTTTTGGAGAGTTGATCATCTTGTTTTTTGAAGACAAACTCTCCAAAAAACATCCATCCTTCCTTCTGTCCGAAAGGATGTTTTTTGAAGACCAACTCTCCAAAAAACATCCTTTTATAATTAAGTGGTCAATAACTTCCTCTCATCAAGTTTACTAATAGAGCACAAAAAATTATGTATGGTGAAGGGAGTGTTAAGATTCCAAGGGATATGAAGATTTGTTTTTCCGGGGGTGTGAATTGGGACCTGACATATGGATTTTATGGCTTGTTTTTGCAGAGAACATACTTTCATGGAGGCAGAACTACATATGTAGTTTCCCAAAAGATAATTTCATAGGTAACATGGGAGTGCACTTAGGTGTAATAAAGCGATTATACTGCATTAGCGGGAACCGTTGGTGCAAACCTCCTAATCATGAAGATACCAATAGAAAGCTATTTAGACATTGCAGAGACATGTGCTAACCAATCCAGGGTACTTTATACGTATTTGCCTAGGCATTTCATAGATGATGGAAGAGGTAGCAGTGTATCAGAGAGTAATTCCAGTTGATGGGTACTTTTAACATGAAATTGAATGTATGATCTTTTAGTGTCATTCAATGAAATATTGTTTCAGTGACATCAATTCAGCATCTCCAGGGAGGTTAAATTTACGAAGTCCAGTAAGTCAGAATTATTATCTGCTGAGACCAGATTTGGTTTGACTCTGCCTGGAAAACCAGGAAGAGTCCTGTAATTTCATAATCTTTGGTCTGTAGCAACCTAGATTCGTGTAGGAGATATGGCGTGATAGCGGCACCCATCTCAAGTGACTCATGTTGCAATTTTGCTTTGCAGAACGTCCCCCCACTCTGGGGGGTATCCCTCAAATAAGCTCCAACCCGCATCACATTTCTCTGATGACGAGAGCAGAAGCGGAGATAGTGCTGCGTGCGAAAAAGAGTGGCGAGGTGTGCAAGCAGAGGGGGTGGATGGAAGAGAAGTGGGAGAAGATGATGCGCGAGAACTCGGACGAGGCATCCGCTTCAGATGATGAGAGCAAAGCGCTGGCCCCTGCCTTCTGTCCAATACCACAGAGCTCGGTGGTGAACCTGAGAGGTTGGTTTAAAAAAAGGCAATGAAAATTTAGAAGTGACGATGTTGCTTTGAAATGAAATCATAGTAATAATATGAAGATATAGGTCTTCCGAGTTTTACTCAGTGTTGGTCCATCTTTGGACGACAGTTTCGCCGGCATTGTAGTCAGCATCTTCAGGCCACTTGAAGAAGCCGACTGCAACGCCGGCGAAACTGTCATCCTAAAAAGATGGACCTACGTGGAGAAAAACCCGGAAGACCTGTATCTTCACATTCATCAACCTGTGGAAGGCTACACAAGGATTTCATTGTTATTATACTTTGATTCTCCAATGATCATGCATGGACAAATGCAAGTAGTATAGGATTTATCACATAGAACGTGTAACGTTGCAACAAACATGATATTTTATTTTGCATAGGATAAAATAGCATAAAAGACACTGGAGTGAGCCATTTAACACATTTCAGATCGTCACTTATAAATTCATGTATAGCGTATAAATTGCCATGATGCGTTCCAATCCTCGCTGCATAGGCCAAAATTTACCTTAAAGTCAAAAATTACTCCGAAGCCAAGTCCATGCTGCAGAGATTACGGTGGATGTGGAGATATTCGGGGTAAAATTTTTGGCCAAATTTCATTCAGTTCACTGCAAAATTCAAGATCTCTCAATGCATTTCCTTAATGTATTAGCCAAAATGTTGAAATTGCTTGAAAGTTGCTCCTCGTGAATTTTTTATTAAAATATGTAATATCATAAGTACGTATTGGACAATGGCGTAGGTTTGTGAAAGCACTGTGTCATGATGCTACTTAGTGACTACTGACAAGGCCAATTTTTTAGTCTTCACCATCTCAGACCGGTCAGCTTTTACTAACATTCTGACATATGGAGTCGTTGAATCCAGGCAACCATTCTTCGCATTCCATATGTTCCGTAATTCTCATATTATTTGGGTAAGGTTGCCACTTAAGTACAGATTTATGTAAATCAAAGCTTATGTAACTCGTGGACTCCTAACATATTTCTTACAACTATCATATTAAATGATAGTAGAAGCTTAGTTTTCCCTCGCGAAGTTTGTTCTGGCAATCCTTGTTTCCATTCTGAAACATCTGATTGAAGACTTAAATTATGGTTGCCACTTAATTAACATTTTTTATCGTTTTCTTTATTTTCCAGAATGTTGGAAGTCTTTTGGTATATTTTTAATAACACGTGGAAGAACTCGCTGTGCAAATTTGAACTCAAGTATTGTGCAATTAGTTTTTTATGCTGTTCTCTGTTTGACAGTTGCTCTCTATTAATATGTAAACACTATTTCTTAAAGGTCTTCAAGAGCTTGATCTGAGTTGGTGCTTCAGCATCACCGATCTCAGTCTGAAGTACGCCATTCGTTTTAGAGAACTGCGGCATCTTAACCTTAGCCATTGTCTGCATGTAAGATATTTTTTTTACAAAATATCCTTAAAAAAAGTATTTTCCACCTGTCAAGATAAGTTTATTATTAATCCTATTTATTTTTGCTCTTTTTGATTTTAAAATCAGTGCTATGAAACCTTCTGTCGCTCCTTAGTTGAATTTCTAATGTCGAAATGCATCCTACTCTACTCTTTTTTAAGAAAAAAATAGGTCCCAGATTGCTGTCTTTCACCTGTTAAGCTCAGAGTTCTGAAATTCTTTTCCAACTTTTGTAACTCTTATTAAGTCATCCCAGAACAGAATTATGGGTCATTTCCTTGCAGAAATCGTTCTGTTTACTGCTTTTACCCTCTAAATTAGTGTGCTCTAAATAATCCAAAGATTAATTAGAGCCTCCATTCTGCATTGAGGTACTCAGGTTTTTTATGCTAATCATTTTTATAATCTGGTGCATATTAGCAAAATATCTTAACATCCGTATTCTTGATAATACATATTAACAATTTTTGCTAACCTTGATTCCAAGTGAACCAAGTCAGTATCATCATCTTGTATTTTTTATCAAGTCATTTGTTATAATTGCTTGACTTATAATTTCTGTATTATTCATTGGGCCCTGTGAATTATAGTCCATAGACCTGTAACAATCATTCATTGTATTTATGAAAGAAACCAAAATTACATTACAGGTTTTTGGGCATTAATTTTAATTGTGTAGCAAGGTTTGTAACAAATACTTTTTACCTTGAACTATTATAGATATCAGACATTGGTCTGTCATTCCTGTCTGAGTACAACCCAAGCTTGGAGGCATTACTTTTGGCTTTTTGTCCTGGAATTAATGATGCCGGTGTTGAACATGTTGTAAAAGGACTGCCAAGGCTGAAACACTTGGATTTGCAGGTATGTATTTTATAATAAGGAAGCATGTAAGATAAAGGAGAACATTTTCATCAAATCTGAATGTGATGCTGTATTAAACCATAGAGTAAGTATACTAGAGGGCTAACGGCATAGGCGGAAATGGTATCGCCCGTTTTAATTCTCAAAGATCAGATAGATGGCACCGGAGTTGCGAGTGAGAGACGCCTCGCTTCAAGGTCATCGCCTCCTCTCTCGCCTTATCGCCTCTCCCCTCTCCTTCCTGCCCTCCCCTCTGCCCCTCTCCATAACTCCCCATCTGGCTTTTAAATCTCCGGCTTCTCAGTTCTCCGGGTTCTCTTCCAGCTGAAGAGGCAGGCGGGCAGTTTCACTGCGCAATTGCGCATTTTTCTACGTCCTCTCATTTCACGCTTCTTGACATTCGCATGATGTGAAGTTTGAAGGACCGTGTAGCGAGTAGGATATGATATTGGTTCAGGAGTGTTTATTTGTGGTTATCTATTGCAAATTTTGTTCTATTGTACTTGAAGTTGGGATCTTTCTCGTATTGCCATATATTGTCTATTTTTTTGTTTCCTAAGTTGCCGATTGGTTTGGAGAAAGATGTAGCTATGGAGTGGAGGTATGTCGCGATGGTGGGAATATTAAGGTTATTGCAGATGTATTCGCTACTTGCATACCAGGGGGCGTTTGCGATGGTTCTTATTATTTTATTCTGTAGGATTTGTACAGTTTTTAGTTGCATTTTTGTTGCTGTGGCCCAGGCAGGATATCCATAGCACAGGAGGGGGTGGATCATGGATTTGTAAATGTTAAGTTTTTTTTCTATTGCAAGGGGACTATGGCGTTTAATGAGTGGGTAGACTGATCCGTACGCGCAGTGGGCTTTTTTTCTGGCAATATCGGTATGGGCCTTCCTGGAGAGTCTTGAGTGAAGGTGAACTCCAAGTAATTTAACTGTTTGTTTCTTGGCTATTGCTTGGTTGTTTAACCCTACAGTAGGCGCGTGACTTGTTGTAACTCAGATTGGCGCATGGGATACCATTGTGGCCCAAGAAATAGTTTGTTTCTATAATAAAACTATTTCAATAATTTAATATTTTTATAACTGTTGTGTGTTCCTCAGCTATCCAACACCATGCTTATTCCTTTTTTCTGCTCTTTTCAAACAAAATATTCTGAAAAATAAAAAATAACTAAAATCCGTTTTTTAACAAGTTTAAGTCTATATATTTTCCGTGACTTTAGGGCAATGTAACTTAAATATATTCCAGGGTAATTATTAAATTAGAAAACACCATTGAAAAGAAAATTTTATTGCCTGCGCAAAAATATAAGCATAAAATGAAATAATTGTTCGTGGTTAAGATAAACAAAGTAGAAAAGATTTTGTTAGACAATTCAAAATAAGCTGCGTTTTATAGCATTCTAGTGACATTGTCTTGAAAGCAATTTTATCTCCTAAAACATGGAATGATGGGTGAAACAAGGTTGAAATGTACAAAATATGAACATATGTTCTTTTTTACCTCTTACTCCCCCCTCTAACTTCCCTTCTCACTCCCTATTGTCCTTTCAAATGTTTGCTATAATTCAAAGCATGTTAGCGTCTTTCATGCATCTCGCTTGGTATCCTCACTATAATAATGACAAAAATTCCACACAAAAATGTTTCTGTTCCCATAATATTACATTGTAACGTAAATTGATACCCTGGTTGAGCAAAATAGTATTAATTTCACATTATAATCAAACTACTTTTGGTGGATAAGTGATTGATTTTGACAAGAAAATTTACTCTACACAAGACTCAAAACATGTCAAAAAAATACTGAAGGATGCTCAACACATACTTTGTGGCCACAGTTTTTCCTTGTTGATTTACTTTTGCCCTCATGCACAAAAAGCAGCTGCCTCACTGCTGTCCTAGGGATGATTAGGGTTTCCGTTTATATTGTCCTGAATTCCAAGAAGCCCCTTTCCCCTGTTCTTCACCTGCACTGGAATGGCGGCATTCTTCATTCTGACGAAGATATGTGGTTTTATGAGCTCAATTGTGTAGGCATCGGCTTTATTTCGGTGTTATTGAACTTAAAAGTACACAAAGCATTAACTCCTGAGATTTTGAGCAGGTCGAAAAATACAACCAATGGCCGGCGTCTCGTGTTTTGAGCAACGTTGTACTTGGCACACATTTGGTCGAGGACTTCTATGCCTACTTTGGTTCTATTATAAAATGTTACAATTTCGGGTTTTTGCTCTGGCCCAGTTGACTCATTTATTTTGCGTTGTCATAATGCATTATCAACTACAAAATAACTGCCTTTTTCAGTTTCGTTCAGTAAGGCCTAAGGGTTTTATTTCTCTGAAAGGCAAAAAGAGATGACCGAGGTTTTCGTTGGCTGTTTGGTCTTAGTTCATGTGGAACACCAATACGTGTGGAATTAATTGTTCCAACTAGCGTGAATTTCTTCTCTTTAGCCAGTTTTTCGGCCAATTGTATGGAGGTGAACCTTTTCTCACTCATAGCAAGGTAGCAACCTTCTACTCAGAACCTGTGAAGTTATCCCATATATGTTTTGTTTTTTTCCTGTTACTTCCGAGTACTCCAGAAAGTAGTCAAATACCTTGGAAGATCTGAAAGTCTGCTCACCATTAATGGAGAAATGCAATAAGGATTGATATCTCTTAATAGCTAATTTCTTTCAGCAATTTTTAGACAACAGTTATTTAATTGAAGGCACCTGGTTTTCTGATAATGACACCAACAACTGACCTTTTCCACTCGTCAGCATTATATCGCATTTTATGCTAATGAGTGTTATCTTATTCCCAGATGCGCATTGCATCGCTTTTGTATACACCTACTTGTGTTTTAGCCTAGCAATAAGTGATTAACATTCATGATCGCTGCACATTATGGTCATCCTGAGGAAGCCGAGGCAGTGTACATCAGAAATATTGGCCTTGCGTGCTTTTAACGCCTGAGATTCAGATGGTAGCTGGCGCACACTTGCATGACAACAGCTCGTTGGAGTACGGTTCATCCGACAGGCAGGATGAGAGCGCAGATCAACTCATGCCACTTGCGATCGCAGAATTTGGTCCTTGAAAACGTTTTAAACTATCAAAAGCTATTTATTGCCATATTTTTCTAGTGCCGAAACAACTTACAATCGGAACATGCTAAGAATACACCATGTGATATTGTTGGATAAATGCTCACCGCGTAATATATATCTTTGGATTTTTTGTTTTTCGGCCCCAGGCAGAAGGGACTCATCTCCCGACGGCAAGCATTTAAGCAATGAGTGAACCCGGGTCCAGTTGCAGCTACTATTTATTTTTCTTTTCAGAACCTCAACTAAATCGCGTTTACAGCGGCGCGCTTAAGAATTGATTACCAAATACTTTGACAGCTTCTGTTACCAACTGTAGTAAAATTGCTATGACCGTTAGTGAAAGGCAAACAATGCATTGTTTTTAATGTATTTTTCCAGCACAGTAATAACTTATCACTATGTCAACAACTTTGTATTAAAACTTTATGTTGTATACAACATTTGCACTTCACCAACGTGTGGTAATTCCTAGCTATAGTTTAGTTGTCTGAAGCAAAATACGCAAAATCTATTTCATTCGATATGTTGATCATTCATCGAAGCGATGAACGGCAGTAGGATTTATATCGTCTCTTGAAGCGAAAGTTGTTCTTCAACAGTCATATATGACCCTGGTACAAATGCATCTTTTAAGTTTTCATTCAATCAATTAAGTTTTCACTCATCAAAAATATCGCTGATAGGCTGCAACTTATCATTTTCTCTGCCCATTCTTCTTTCTGCCGCATTATCAAAGCGGAGAACCCACAATACCATCTGAAATCCATCCCTAGCCATATTAATGTTAAAAAGTGGATGGCCGTTTAATTTACTACAAAGTTGCGAAACGTTTTCATTTTTTCATTTGTATACGCTGATCCATATCAACTACCCAAGAAATTTTTTCAATTCAACGTCGCTAATTTCTTTCCACGAAGCTTGATAAATCGCATGGCCTTCAATATTTGTCCATCTACAAATAATTTCAAGAATACTTGGCCGTAAGAATAGCAAAATCATTGAGGAAACAGAATCAACATTCCGTATGGCAATGCGAGATGGACCGAGGCTCTGCCACGAAATATTATGCTCTGGTGTCCTACCCTTATTTTTCACACTGGGATCAGGTGACCACTCCTCTTTTTTATTTCGAGAAATCATTGTAATCGCAGCATAGGAATTCCCAAATTCCCTCCCACTTTCGTCTACCACTGAGGAAGACGATGAAAAATCACTCACAGTGTTGTTTGGCTCACCATCATCGTCAGACTCAGAAATGTCACTTTCTTCCTCTCCACTGGAGTCTCTTGTGTCCTCCATCAGCCAGCATTGAATAGTCTGTTGTTGAGGAGGTCCTTTTGCTATTTTCAGGGTAAGTTCCTTATATAATTCAAATAACTCCTTTGAATAGAATTGCAATCAACATTATCACTTGCATATTAAAACTTTTGTTTAATCTAAAAGAATTATAATAATTTTAATATTCATGCTTTTCTTGTGTTGGAACTTTAGGAAGTACCCTACAACATATTTTCAAATAATAAATTCCTGTGGCGTTTTTATGAATTCAGTATAGTTTCCGAAAAAAGCTATTTTCTCGTAATCAAATACTGTTTCTGCATGATATATTTATCTGAAAAGTCTCCTGATTATTTTTTCAATCACTGTATAACATTCAATCGGCGAGGTTGTCCGATTAGGTATTTGGAACTTAGGTCACCGTAACTCCAACACGCAGCTTAGGTCAATCAATCGATTCGATAATGTGAAGAACTACACTCAAAGTAGGCACCCCGTCACAAACTATAATGGTAAAACAAGGAAAGCAATTGCAATTATACCAGCAGAAATATACATATCTAGTTTCATTCATCAAAAAACCCCAGTTGACTTGAATAAGGAATAGGAGAGGGTAATATCAAAGTATCTCATAAGTATGATGAAACTATGGCTTGTATATTATCCATAAACATTTTTACTCAACATTGAAAGCAGAAAGTACAGCAAAATGTGGAGATGATATGCTGGTTCTCCAATGTTCTTGGTGCACTTGATGGTAAAACCATGTTTGCAAAATAATGCTAAACAGTACGACCTACTGAAGAGCTACAACTGGGACAAAATGAGTGTGAGACGGCCTCCCAAAGGGTGAGTCAGAGGTACCACCAAATGAAGGGAGCATACACATGTAACTGTCAAAGACCAGGCTACACAAGCAAAATATACGTCTAATAAAGTAAAGTACATACACGTCTGCCCGCGACATCCTAATTGTGACTTTGTAAAACCATATTGGAGAAATCACTCGGAAAAGTAACCAATGAACATAAAATGTTGCAAAGTGTCAAAAATGAGTTTTTCACTGTCTAATAACATATTATTACATGAAAACCACATGGTAAATAAAAAAGAGCGTGATTTCTGTAATTTAATACCCATAGTATCACAAAATGCATGACTGGGTCCAACCCAGTTAGTATACTATGTAACTTTTCGTGATAAGAAGAAAAAAATAAAACCTACAATTGTGATTTCTGGATATGTTACGGAAGACACATATAAAGGAAAAGTCACGAATTTTCAATGAATTTGGTGCATTTATTCCAGAATTATGAACTCTTAAATCTAGTTATCGGGTCCATTGGACCCAGTCCATCGTTCTAGGGTTAAAAGCAAGATGACAGTCTTTTTGCTAACTGATGTATCGGGATGGCCTAAATAACAAGTCTGGTTCACACAGTAGAGGCTTTAGTGTCACATGAGCGGCGGTTAATACACTGCGGGGGCTCGGCTCTCATTGACTGGCCCCAAAGGCTTTCTTGTCACGTTAATAATGCCGTCTCTGGTTCTCGTACCTTCCCGTACTGTCGACCTTGATGCCCCTCGTGCTCACTCCGCTGACACGGGAACTTTCCGAAGGGTTCGTGAACATTCTCCTGGTGTATGCTGACTCATCTGCTACAACTGAGAGTTTGGGTTTTGTATTTTACATAAGTCTGTCAGTTAGATGAAAGTGGCATTATTCATGGGAGAATGTATTAAATTTGGTTATCATATTGATAATATATTTAACCAGAGATTATTAAACCAATTTAAGCTATTTTACACATCATAGACCATTTTACTAAACATCCAATTCTGAAAGTCTAGGATCATCATTCATATGATCTAACTCTCTGCTTTGATTTGTTACTGGCGCATGCACAGAAGCTATTGTGTTTATTTACGTTGTTCATGCATATATAATTAACGATTTTTGTATTATACAAAAATGCTTTACTAATATACTCTTTGATTAATTTGGAGGTACCTTTCATGGTCCAGGAGCACTTTAACATGTACTGGAAAACTTACCAGAAATATCACTCTGTTTCATGGTGAAAACAATTAGTCAATTCTACATCCACTGCTGATATTTCCTTGATACCCTCTACTTGCCAATGATTGGTAGTTGTATGCAAGACTCGGATGAAAAATAAACATGGTACTTATTTCTATTTTCAGTGCTGAAAATCTAATTACTAATTAATTTTCAATACTGAAATAGTTGTTGTGTAAAATGGCCTTAAGTGTTTCCCCCAACTTCAATGAAAAATAAATTTCTAGTAAAGAAGAAATAAGTAAAAGCTTGCTAGTTCATTCACCTTTTCTGTGCATTCTCTACCAGTACTTACAGCGGTCCTGTGTATTTTTTTTTGGCAGGGATGCCGGGAGCTAACTGACACCAGTCTGCAGCTCGTGGCCCAAAACTGCAAAGATTTGCGTTACTTGGATGTGAGCGGGTGCTTGTGGATGTCACTGGAAGCAGCGGAAGAGACTGAGCAGAAGCTCTCCCCACCGTTGCACAGCTTGCACCGAAGAGGCCTCGCACCAAAGGTGACGCACAAGACATCGGCAGAGGGTGGCGATGTTTCTGTGAGGGAAAGGTCTGGGGATGATGGGAAGAGTGGTGCTCCAAAACCTCCACCGGCTCCTCCTCTCATGAATTCACTCTTCTCCATACTCACAGTATATCGTTGAGATCATCAGAAAACCCTTTCCCTCCCCTTCTAGCATCATTGCTGTATGTTTTCTCACAGCTCAGAATTTTTTTTAGATGTGGATGTTTTTACAAGCAGTGGGGGAATTTTTTTTTTATGTCCTGGCGTCCTGATCAAAGTCAATTGAAATATTCAATGCAAAATTTTCAGATGTGATTTAATATAAATTTTGATTGTGTCCACGTTGCATGGAAGATGTGGCAGATATTTGTCAGACATATCAAGAGTTCCTCTATTTAAATATGACATGGCATTTTTTTCCGATACTATGTATACCTTTACAGATATATGCCATAGATAGATGAAAGATAGGTGGATGCTTGTTAAATCATTTTATACTCCTGAATGTGGGCTGCCTATAGCAAGAAGTTGACTTAAACCAATGAATATGTTCTGTGGAGGAGCATATTCATCACAGTGTCAAACACTGTGATTTGTATATGATTCACATTTTCCGTTAAGGTGGTTTGAGCGAAAAATCACTTCTCCTAGAATTTGATGAATTTGGCCTCATTTAAAAGAAAAATCTCTCATCTTTCCAATGATATCAAAATATCAACTCCTTGCCAAACTAATTTTCGAGCAATTTCCCTGAAAATACAAGCTGTTTTACATGGGATAGATTATGGCTGTGCGTTCCAGAGGGAGAATATTAAACAAATTAGGAACTTCTAGCACCTAGATTTCGTCAAGAAACCAGCGGTGTATAGATTATATGTTTTCTCAACTATTTATAAAAAATAATCTGTTACTCACCTCAGTAATGTTTACAGAATCAATAAAAACCCTGCTGTTTTGAAGGGTTTTCAGCCATATGGCGGGAAAAAATGAGTCAAGTTAGAGACTTATGTAGCTTTATTTATTTAATTACTGATAATTTTGGTCATATATAACTACATATATCTTTGCACTATTAATATTAAAATATTTATTTCGTACTTCTTACAGACGCTGAAATCAAAAAATAAAATTTTATTATGGTCTCCATTATGACTAGGGAACTATCTCGCTCAAACCACCTTAACTGTGTCTAGTCATGGCATTTGCTTTATTTCTTCATTAACTGTCTTCATAATGTTTCTCAGTTAAATGTAATGTGTGTGTGGAGGGAAAGCTAATTTAAGCATTGTGATAGTGATGAGAAATATTAGTCAGATAAACGAAGCCAAGCTTCTGAGACAGCTAATTAAGTATGACCCGTTGAGACTGCTATGCAGGGTTTATTTTTGCAAATCATGTGAAACCTATTAGTGTAGGCTACAAATCTGTAGGCTGTTTTATATTATAAATGGGTAGAAATTAGAGATTCTGTCAAGGATGCTATTAAAGGTATTGTCTCATTTTGTTGAAGGCTGAAAAAATATTAGGATTGTTGATTCAGAACAAACTGAATGGTCTGAACTCATTTATTTTTTACATTTAATAGTTCTTGATACGGAACTCTGGACTGGGTGGAAAAATGTTATCCAAATTCATATTTTATTGAGACTGTTTGGTAATGTTATATGTATTTATCATGTCCTGATAATCTGTAAACTGCATGCTATTGTGCATGAAAATATTGAATTTTTACCAGTGTTGACTTATGATAGTTTTACTTCAGTCAAATTTTTTCAATGAACTATTTATCAAAGTTTATATTTAGTTTGATGTTATGTTGTATCAACCCTGACTTTGTATTTCTATTCTACTCATTGTATGTGTGGAAATCAAGAGTTTAAGAAAACAAATCTTCAATTTCTGGAGGAATTAGAATGAAAAAGGAAATATTTGAAATTGCTGAGTTTTTTGTGTGTGACTGCAGCTTACTGTAATGAAGAAACCAAGGAAGGTACTTGCTTTGTGTCATTTTTAGATACTGAGGCATAGCTGGAAGTATTTTTCAGAGATTCAACAGGGATAAAATTGTAAGTAAACTTAACTCCTGGCATTCTGAAATCAGAAAAAAATGTGCTTTAATTGTTGATAGTACAAGAGAATTTCCTCGAATTTTTTAGCTCAAGACCTCAGCTTTTTGCTTAACTCCTAACTTTCCAGTGTTTTATAAATCCTTGAGGGGGGTAGCATTTCTTCTGAGAAATATCCCGAAGTAGATAAATGTAGGTATCTTATAAATTTAGAGGATGTCTTGGTCAATCTTTGCAGTTTTCTTCTCAAAGCTCAATTATATCTTGTTATGCAATTCTGTCTTTAGAGGCACTATCATTTATTGTTTTCCATTTTAAGCCAAATGGAAACTCTTAATTTCCCTTGATTAATCCTTAGTTACAATTGATAAAAGCTTTATAATGATTAACAATAAATGAAGAATACATATACTCTTTACTCTCTGCCAAAGCAAAGTGGACCGTATGAGGCCTAGTTCATTTACTTTGACAGTTGCCTGCAGGAAAAATTCTCTAATAAATGGTTCTAATTTAGCAACTCTGAAGAATGGAAATTAGAATCTCTTCATAATCAGAATTGGGAATGGAAATAAAAAGATTGCATTTTCTCTGGGCCTGAATTAGCTCTCTTGAAAGAAAAGTTGTATCATCTCGTTGAACATGGTAAATTCTCGTTCATGACTCAGCATGCTGCTCTTTAGCTAGTAAAAGTTAAGTTTCCTTATAAAACGCTGCATTATTAGACTTTAATTTATACCTTTCCTTGTTCCCTCAAGGTCCAGGTTACTGGTGTGCCATGATCTGAGGTTTAAGGCTTGCAAAAAAGTAATTGAATTGTTGGTACATGATAAAGATATCCACATACTGCTGTGGCTCCTAATGATTGGGGTGCAATCTAGACAAGTGGCCAGCCAAGAGGTATGCTAATGAAAAAGGGTGGGAGCCGCTGCTTTAGGGCCTATTCAAACCTTAACCCTGTTTGGTAAGGTAACATAATCTGTTTTTTTTTAGTTGCAATACAATTCAACATACTATGATTTCTACCTGGTGGCAAGGTTAATATGTCTGGCATCTGTTGGAAAGAATGTACAAGGCCTGTCTCATAGGCATTCCAGTCTGCTTCTTCAAGTCCAAGTACATATTTGATACCTTTGCTTGAAAATGTATTTTCCAAAGTTCCAAGGAAAAAAATACCAACAAAATTCGGCACCAGACTGAATGAGACCAATATAAGGCGACCAAAAATGGCATAGAATACTTCAGATCTTAAGAAGCACACTGGAATGCTTTCAAAACAAGTTGTCCACCAGGATGAGCACACGTGGAAGACCTGTCTTGTGTGATACATATCTGTATTTGTCAGAATGGTATTTGTTTGTGAATACATGCTACCTGGTGGTTTTATTATGTATTTATAGCTGGAGCAGTTTGTGCCATCCTTTTCTAATTACGTCCTCAGTATTGTGAATTAATTTTCACAGTCTTTGCCTAAAGTTTCACTTTTGAAAAAGCTGTTCCCCTTATATGAATCTGCATTAATGTGGTTCCCTTGACTCAAATTGTGTTGGAAGCGAAGGAGTAGCCTCTGTATGGTGACAGTAACTGATATGAAGAAGCCATGGTGAGCAAAGGGCTTCACAATTCTTCCTCCTTCAGAGGCTTTAGTGAGTGTAAACAATATCAGTCAAGAGACCTATAAGTGGCTAAACGGCAACCCTATGTTCCAGGAAAGGGTAATTTGATTGGTGCTGGTAGATGGCCTTAAAAGTAAACTTATTGATTTAATATGTTGCTTCTTGTCTGATGAGAGGAAAAGCAGTGCAAACAACATGTCGAATAAGGGGAAGCATGGTTGATTTCCACCATTTTTGAAATTCTAATAGCTGACCTTGATTTGGCAGTATTCAAGGTGCCATTTTCTTGGTATTTTTTTCTCTTGGGTGAGCCCAGCCTCTAATACTGATTTGGAAGATGTGGGAGGAGGGTTCGACAATGAGGTGGGAGAAAGGGAGGAAGGTTAGGGAAATGAAGGAATCAAAGCAACAGGTCAAGGTTAAGTTTCATTGATGATGAGTGATCTGGGTGTGCGGGGTAGGCAAACACTGAGAAGAAGTGAGCGGGTATTGAATACACAGTCAGCATGTATTGGTCCATTGGACTGCCACAATGGAATTTTTAGCAGTGGTCCATATGGACTGTCATGGCCCTTAGCGTGTTAAACTGAGTGCTGTATCATGACTTTTGAGTAAAATTAAGACTGGTCCTTTCGAAGCATTAATAAAGTAGTTCTTTGGTTCTAAACATGGATTAATATTTTTTAAATGGACAAGAAAAAACTGCGACACAAGATGGGATGTTTGTGACTAAATGTTAAAATAAAAGTGAGGTTGTTGTCACCTTATCATGTCATTACATTCAATATCCAGCCTTTAGATTGACATTTATTGGAGTCATAGTTTGAAACTGTGTTGTGCCATTTTGCGCTATATTCAGATATGTATTCAAATAGATCTATCATTTTCATCTATGAATTTTAAGAGCTAATACTTAATCCTTCCCTTGTGATAAAAAAATCGCAAGAATTGAAACCAGTTGGGCCATGAGTACTCGTGTAATGACATTTGTGTGGAATTGCACAATAGTGGAATTAGTTCTTTTTACAGAAAAATGCTGTTGATAAAGTTGCTATTTTTGTCACTTGTGACTATATTATATTTCTCGCGGTGCATCTATATAGCTTCTATATATATAATTCACTGCGGAAGCATGTAAAAAAACAGTTCCAGCCTTGATGCAGCAAAAGTGTGCAATTTGAAACAAAACTAATCACAAAGATTTTGAAACACCTTCTGCCAAAACACCTTTAGACTGCTCTAGCACCAGTATTTTAAAGAGAGTCTTCAATACTCCTGGCAATTTGGTTAATAAAAAAGAAACAGATTAGATCCTGACAGACTAAGAATGTTCCATTTCACAAGCAGAAATTAATAAGTTACGAGAGTTCACTTAGCTTTCTAAATTTAAGAGTAAATAAATACCTACCATTGAAGAAAATTGTTGTTCAATTGTATTTCTCCTTTTGAGCTAAATTATTAGATTTTTGTCTGAGGGAAAATCTAGAGCTTCTTATAGATTATTATATTAAATTAAAAATGGATTAGAATTTGTTTTATGCATCTATGTATTAGTAATAAAAAGGAACTGTGGTTCATAGTTTGGTGAAAGCAGGATTCGAATTTGAGGTTTGGTATTTGAGATTCGATAAAAAAAGAAATTTGGGATTCAGATTCAATAAATTATCAGCCCTGACTATTGGTGGGAGTATTAGCCAAAATGAAAATTTGCAATTGTAAAAATTAGGAGCTCAAAACTAGAGCTATGGATGTGAAATATGATGAATAACACTGGCGCATAACTGATTAGGCAATATAGTGTGTTTACGAACAATGTTTGAGGGGATGGTGCATGTGTATACATTATACCTAACTTCCGAGACTCAGGTGCAAACAACCTAAACTAACCTTTAGAACAGTCTCTGAATATGAAGGCTTTTAATGTTGCAGGAGGTTGTATTTCACTGGCAGATATGAATAAAGATAATTTGGATGTCTGTCCCTAGTTAAATGAAAAAATGGCCTACAAAGTTCCAATGAGAGGGGCAAGGGCAGACATTGACACACTGGTTCCTGTAAGATCACTGAAGTTAAGCAATGTTGGGCCCGGGCAGAGGTTGGATGGGTGACCATACATACCTTCACCGTGGCACTCTTGTCCCCTGTATGCATGTGGCAGACAGGCATGGGGTTGGCACAATGGACCAAGAAGGTCTAAGTGCCTGGGCTCCTGTCGAAGGCCCCCCCTACAAACAATCTGTCTAATCCGACTTAATGATAATGCAATCAAAAAGGCCATGAATGGAGTTCATAGAAATAAAAATAAAAATTTTCAAATGCAAACATACGTTCCTATGTCAAGATTGGATTTTGGCATCAACGCTACTCTGGGCAAAAGTGAGTTCTTTTTGCATATAATTTTTACCAAAATTTTGTATGAATTAGAATACACCTTTGATGTTACAGCATGTTAGATATCAGAAAACTGCCCATATTGGTCAGTAACTGAAAGAACATATCTTTGGTTCATAACAATTGCTATCCTGTATTGCACGTCACCATTCAAGTTTTTTTTGTACCTACTAAGAATAAGATGTATTTCTTTTGATTTACTCTACTAAATTAACAAGAAAAAACCTGTCCGTAGCATTTCTTTCGTAGGTCTTTTTTAGCATATTTTCCATGCAGGTTTATGAATTGTGTAAGCTATTATTTTAAGTTTTCATTACAAAATTAAACAAATTGTAGTTATTCCTATGTACTTATTTATTTTTCCAATATGTTCCGTGTACATACAGTCAAATTGTTCAGATTATGTTAGGTGTACTTACAACATACAGTCTTATCATGGCTATTTATGTATTTCTGTTTGCCAGTGTAGACATTTATTGTGTGTGGTGAAAGAGTAAGTACTAGACAGTAGAAAAAAAGGTGAACCATTTTAATAAAGACAGTAATCGATCTAGTATGTCCACTTTATTTAAAAATTCACTACACGTGTTTCGGCTTTTCACTTAGCCATCTTCAGGACAATAACATTCCAGTTTTGCGGTTTGTATATATATACACATCCAATCCAACAGAAGGGGGGTTAAAGAAAGGCCGAGGGAGGAGGGGAGGTTTGGGGGGTTAAGATTTACCGGTCTTGAGGATGAATTAAGGAAGGTATGTGGGTTAACATAATAGCACGATGGTTAGGTCATCCCAGTGCCATTCGTCATGTAGGTGAAGGAAAAGAGTAGGGTGGGTTGGTTTGGAGGGGGGAGGAGTAAAGTCATGTTTTTGGTTCACGGTAGGAGGGGTTTAGGATGGGGGAGTGGCATTCAAATTCAATATAATTTAACAATTTTATTTTTTTTTCTTCCTTTTAATGATCTCCCACTGTTCCAAGGCATGCAGGCGACGTCCTTTGTTTTCGAAGCTTAAAATGTTCACTTAAAAATCCATATGGTGGGATTCTTCAATTCGGTGTTTTGCCAAATGGGATCTAATATCTCCATTAGCCAGGCACTTTTTATGTTCACTCACACGAGTTCTGAAATTTCTCCCTGTTTGCCCCCCGTATACTGCCCCACATGTGTCACACTTTATTTCATATCCCTACACCGGACTTGTTCATGGGTTCCAGTGGGTCTTTGGTCCCACATGTGTCACACTTTATTTCATATGAACAAGTCTGGTGTATATGAAATAAAGTGTGACATCATGACCTAAATGACCTAACCATCGTGCTATTATGTTAACCCACATACCTCCACCCCCCCCTTCCTTAATTCATCCTCAAGACCGGTAAATCTTAACCCCCAAACCTCCCCTCCTTCCCGGCCTTCCTTTCACCCCCCTTCTGTTGGATTGGATGTGTATATATATACTAACCGCACAACTGGAATGTTATTGTACCTGAAGATGGCTTAGTGAAAAGCCGAAACATGTGTAGTGAATTTTTAAATAAAGTGGACGTACTAGATCGATTACTTTCTTTATTGATATGAAGTTCCACCACATCTTGCCTGACACCATTGATTTCATGTGAACCATTTAGTCCATGAAAACCTGGGAATATCTAATTAATGGCCTCCCTGAAGAAAATTGAGTTCAGCTCTGGTTAATAGAATGGAATCTAATCTTATTTTTATATGTGAAGATTTCTTGGGTTTCACACTGGGTAAGATTATTTAAATTGATCAACGTTTCGATGGTTGACTCAGCCATCGTCATCAGGATAATGAGTCGAGCGAGGATGATGGCAGTTATATATAGCCGCAGATGCTCCATTGTTGTGGGGGCCATTACGAGTTCTTTGAATTTCATCAATTACTGCTTGACTTTATTCTGATGATGATGGCTGAGTCAGCCATCGAAACTTTGATCAATTTAAATAATCTTACCCGGTGTGAAACCCGAGAAATCTTCACGTATATAATTCACTGGGAAAACCTTAAATCCTTTGTAGTCTTATTTTTGTTTTCATTTAGGATTTCTGTCAAGTAATATTTGATGATGAATTGAGATGTTCCTGCTTAATATTGCTGGCATCTTAAGTCTGTATTACTCTAGAGAAAAAGTCTCATGCTATACAAATTATGTATTAATTTTTTTCAAAAGTCAATCCTCAGAATCTATAAATTGTCTCATTTTGTCATCTAATAGGATGAAATTTAAGTCTAATGGGTTCCTTTGCCATGTTATGTCACCTCATAACATGTAACTACTATCTGAAAAGTATGTTTAATGCCCTATCTTATTGACTTGATGAAAACATGTCCTTCCGACACAAAAAGTAATATTGATCCATCATCATACATTCATTCATACCGCTTGAAAAAAACTTATATATATTTTGTTTGTCATCGTGTATTGCAAAAGCTCTTGACCTAGTGCATAATGCTTTTCTTGCTCATATAAGCGCATAAGGCTAAGGTTTCAAATTTAGAGTTTGTAATTTGGGCTTGCATTTTGGTGTGTTAAATATTTCCATGCAATAGGTAATGTTATTGCAAATGCTTTTAGTATACTTGTAAGATTGTCAAATGTAGTGTTTGTATTTCTTCTCATCCCAAGCCCTAGCATTTTTGTTAAATCCTTAAAGTATCAACTTCTCTTTTTTAAAGTTGTGGTGTGACAAAGCGATAAACTGTGTTTAGGTGGCATTTGGAATTCATAGTTAAAATTTCAAGCCATTCTTTCCAAATAGTATTTGTATACTTCTCCGTTCTGTCTCTCTCTCTCTCTATCTCTTTGACCATCTTTTTGGTTAATATGTATAATTGACTGTGAAATAGCAAAGCTTGCTTGTATAATATGCTTCAAACCTATGTGGTTGTGCATTGGCATCTTCTTGTTCAACTTTTATAGGCCATTTAAAATGCTATCTGATGAGTTCAAAGTCTCAGTAAATTAAATGAAGCAGTAATGTTAATGAATTTCTTGTAAAAATATTGCTTAGATAATTCATTTTTTATTGATCTACCACTTATGATCTTAAGGTAAGGTATTTGAATTCCCAAGCATAATTGTGGTGACTGTAAATACATATGATGGTAAGAAAGTTCCATCACGCTCAGTCGTATGCTGAAAAAGAAATTATACATTTTTGTATTTTTATTAATACTTTATAAAATGTAATGTAGGTACCTAAAGAAAAACTTACATGAAAGCTAGTCTAGTGGCATCTAGTCTCTTTAGTCCTAAGCTTAAATATACCTATTAATGAAATTTCTGTAGGACTCCGAAAGAAAAGAATTTCATGGATAGGTTAAAATTTTCCAAGCATACTTTGAAGTATTAACTTTCCTCTTAAGCATTTCTATATCCAAAGTTTAACTATTTTCATCCGTCCACTCCAAAGGAGCTGGTGAGAAGTCAAGACTCTTGATATGTGATAATTTAAAAGTAATTGAAATCATGAAATAGCCATAACTAATAAGTTAACTCTGGAAAAATTTAAAAATATCAGTTCATTAAGATAATTATAATGATAACACCTACCTTTTATTTATAGACCCAGGGAAAAATTTTAGTTGAATCTAGTTACCTCTAGAACCAGCTAGTAGAAAATGGAATCAAATAGTAGTTAACTCTTAAATCAAATAGCAGCTCATAAGGTGTATGCCAAAAGCATAACAACAGAATTTGGTGTAAACTAGAGCTAACTAACTTTCTTTATTTTGGTTTAAAATATTTAAATAATGTGATGGTGGCCATTAGAAAGTTGAATCTAATTGAAAACTAGTTAAAGCTAGTTAAATCCTATTAATTTTGTTCTTGTTAGTCCTAGATTCTGCTAGAATTTTCTCCTGGAAATTTAAGCACTCCTCTGAACTAGTATGGTCATAACTCCTCTTTCCTTAGAACAGATTTTTTTCTTATACGTACCAAGATGATCAAAGTTTTCAATCCAAATAAGATGTTAATTCCCCAATGAGTTGAATCACTAAATACATATATCCTTGAACTCATTGATGGAGCTAGCTTGGAAGTGAATGCATGTGATATGTGGACATAATGGAAGCTTTCTTTAATAAATATGTATAAGTATTTTTAGTGCTGATACAACCAGTGGCGTAGCCAGGTTTTGGTTCTGGGGGAGGGGGGGGATTTTGAGGGGGCGCCGACTCATGAATTAACCAGTTTACTAAGCTTTACAAATTTTGGTGATGCGATAGGCAGATGGGTTTGTGTTATGTCGGTGGACGGTAAAACAGTCGGGACCCAACCAGAATGAAAACGCGTGCAGTTCAAGTGAAAACCAAAAACTGAATAGGTCTTTTAATCAGAGAACCACAATCACAATCATACAACAAATGAAAAACGAAATGCAAAAAAGACAAGTGAATAACAATAATTCTGCCGAATACATTACACTACCCTTCCCCTAAATTTCGACTTACAAGATTATCACAAGATTCACTAATACTGATAGGCATATACATAATACAGAAACACTAATGTATCATAAGATGTGAACATAAAATACAAACACATTGAAATGAACATAACAAATTAAAGTCATTAAACAAGGAAATTTGGCAATGCGTATTATAGCCTAGAGGAATGGGTAATCCATATAGCCATCAAGAGTGCTAAAGAAAACAATAATAAATTACCATATGAAATAGTTTGACAATAAATCTTCACATGATTAGTTTAAAAAATTTACAAATTTAACCGGGTTACTGGCTTACGGTCACGTACAGGATATCGTCTGTCAGGTATGTTTTTGACAGGCGTCACCTGGAGACGATCAGCTGGGGGTGTACGGACAGATGTACGATCAGTTGGTGTAGTTGTCAATGATGGGCTTACACTATAGCCACTAGGTGCGTTTAAAGCACTATCAACAATTTCTGTCCGCTTAGGTACTAACAATTCATCAAGGTCAACATCAGTATTGTTTGGTACATTACAATCGTCAGTATTGGTTTGTAAACCAATTAATTGGTCTACATGTCTTTTCCATATAATGTTATTGTCTAGCTTAACCAAATAGGTAACTGGACTTAGCATTTTCATTACACTACCTTGTACCCATTTATTGACACTCCTGTAATCTCTAATTAACACCGGTTGACCAGGTAACAGCTCTCTTGTGTGTTGATTGCTTTTAAAATTACTTATTTGTTTTTCTTGGTTAATTTGAACATTATTTGTGACCGAAGGTCTCAATAAATCAAATGTAGTACGCAAGTTTCTGTTAAACATTAACTTTGCGGGTGTCTCATTCGTTGTGTTATGCACAGCATTTCTATATGCTAATAGAAATTTACTTAAAGCTATGTCAGGATTTTCGTTACTGTTTAAAGCACATTTTAATCTTTTCTTTACTGTTTTGACTGAGTTCTCAGCCTGGCCGTTGGTTGCTGGGTGGTAAGGAGGTGACAATATTTGTCTAACACCGTTAGCTTTTAAAAACTGGCGAAACTCAACGGAACTGAAGGGTGGGCCATTGTCTGATATTACACATTCAGGTAACCCAAATCTCGCAAACAACTGTCTTAATTTAGGAATTGTCTGTTGTGCTGAAGTAGAACTTACAGATTCAACTTCTAGCCATTTACTGTGTGCATCCACAATGATCAGGTAAAGTTTTGAATTAAATGGACCTAGAAAATCAACATGTAATCGTTGCCATGGCAACTTTGGGTACTCCCACACATGTAGCCTACTCTTAACAGGATTACTACGCTCTAGGAGACATAGTGAGCAACTGGCAGCTAAGTGCTCAATATCTTTATCAATACCAGGCCACCACAGATAAGAACGTGCAATAGACTTCATTTTAACGATGCCTAAATGGCCCGTGTGAAGCTCGTTTAAAATATCAGTTCTAAAAACTTTTGGAATTACTACCCTGTAGCCTAGCATAAGTATGCCTTGCTCGACAGTTAGCTCACTTTGCCGCTGAAAATAGGCTGTAAGATTTGAATCACTATCACTTAATTTGTTTGGCCAGCCAAACATCACAAAGTTCATTACCCTATTTAATTCTGGGTCCTTTAGAGTAGCTACCTTAACATCTTTGAAATTAATAGGTATCTCATTTTCACTTAAACATTGCAAATGATTACCTACATGACATATGTAGTCCTTTCCAACATTTTCATAAACTTTAGTTAACTCCTGAACATTTAAGGGTAACCTAGATAAACCATCAGCTGGTCCATTGTTTTTTGTATTTATGTACTCAATATTAAAGTCATAAGATGATAATAGTACAGCATAGCGTTGTAGTCTAGATGCTGCGTATGTAGGCAAACCTTTCTTAGGCCCAAAAATTGAAAGTAAGGGTTTGTGATCGGTTACTAATGTAAATTTGTTACAAAACAAATATTGGTTCCACCTTTTAATACCATACATGATAGCAGTAGCTTCTTTATCGATAACTGAATACTTAAGCTCGGTTGGATTTAACAACCTGGATGCATACCCTATAGGTTTTTCAGTACCATCATCTTGTACTTGAGTGAGTACACTCCCTAGACCGTAAAAACTACTATCTGTATACAGTCTTAAGTGAAAGTCTGGATTATAGTGAGCTAAAATCGGAGCTGAGACCAAGTGTTGTTTAATTACCTCAAAAGAATTTTTACAATCTGTGTCCCAAATGAAACGAACATCTTTCTTTAGCAGGTTATATAATGGTGCAGCAATTGTTGAAAGTTTGGGTACAAATTTGGAATAGTAATTTACTAACCCTAAAAAGCCTTTCAGTTGCGACACGTTTTGTGGTGTTGGCGCATTCACAATGGCCTCCACTTTACTGGAAGAGGTTTTCAGACCCTCTTTACTTAGCACATACCCTAAATACTCAATTTCTTTACAGAAAAACTTACATTTGTCTTTGCTCACTGTCAACCCATGACTACTCAATCTAGAACAAACTTCTTTCAGGTTTTTCATGTGATCCTCATTATCTACTCCACTTATTAATATATCATCCAGAAAGCATATTACAAATGGAATGTTATGTAATAACTGTTCCATTATACGTTGGAAAATGCCTGGGGCACTGGAAATTCCGTAAGGAATGCGATTGTACACAAACAACCCTCTATGTGTATTTATAGTACACAGTTTCTTAGAGCTCTCATCTAACCTTACTTGTTGGTAAGCTTGAGATAAATCTATTTTAGAATAAGTTTCTCCTTTCTTCAGGCTATTCAAAAGATCTTCCACTCTAGGAATTGGGTGACGATCTACTTCTAGATATGGGTTTAGGGAAATTTTGTAATCGCCACAGATTCTAAGTTGACCATTCTTCTTTAGAACTGGTACAATAGGTGTTGCAAACTCAGAGCTAGCCAATGGAGTCAAGATCTCATTTTCTACTAATCGATCAAGTTCCTTTTCTACCTTGTCCTTCAAGGCGAAAGGAATTGGCCTTGGTTTGAAATATTTTGGATTGACATTAGGTTTCAGAACAAGTTTTACAGGTTCACCAGTATAACAACCTAACTGATCAGTAAATACTTTAGGAAACTCTTTGTACAAGCTAGAAACAATATCATTAACATTATAAGGGCTTTGGATTTCCAACGTTTCTTTGTTAGTTACTACATTGTTCAGGCTTAAGCCTACTTTCAATGGAATCGAGACCGTGATTTGTAATTCTCGAATCCAGTCACGACCCAATAATGGATTTGAATGGATACAAACTATAACAATTGAAAACGTATTATACATATTTATTTATTCGTATTTGGGACTTAAAATGTGGAAAAATACACAGACTTAGGGGTGCCAGAACACAGGGGGGGGGGGGCATTCGCCCCCCCTGGCTACGCTACTGGATACAACCAAGCTTATTTAGTTTGGAAATCCATTCTAATTATGCTATAATTTCATATGCAGGAATACATATTACATTTCAAAATGACGTGAGTTCAAATGTTTAGAAATAACATCATGGGTGTGTGGATTGAATAAACATTCTACCTGGAGTGAGAAACTTAGCCCTAATATTTTCCTGTACATCCATTCATGCAATAAGTCGGACATTTATGTTAAGATGCCTTTCAGATTGAGTGTGACAATTCAAATAACATGCTCGAGGAACCAGATATTTGCAACAATTTTAAATTATTTATGTCGGTAGCAATTCAGTGAGCTGTAATGCAAGTGTATTTTTACTGAAATAAGAAAAAAATATGCCTCTAAAACTCATTCTGAATATTTATGAAAAATCCTTAGATAACCATTTTCTTCTTTGGTTGAGAAAAGGAAATGGGAAGAGGAATATATGAAGCAGGCACGTAGCCATAAATTTACTTCGGGGGGGCTAACTCCAGCATAGCATAACTTGAAACAAATCAGCCTTTCTTGTTCGTTGCCGACATGTAACAAATCTCAAAATTTTCAGTGCTTGGTATTTACTTTCACAGTGCCCATTCCTATCTCCTCTCTCTGGTAAAGTTCACTGCTTACTTTTTTATGAAGTATGTAGTTAATTTGCTCAGACCCAGAACAGAAGTTAACGCATACAAGCCGCGTCATACAAATAACGTGATAGGCTGGTTTGGTTTTGTGATGAATGTGGTTGGTTGGTTATTCCCTATGGTTGAAAATGCGACTGTGGTGTTCCCTAATTTGGTCTGTTGGTATATTGTAAAATGTTCACACAAGTTATTTTTTTCGTCTGTAAATCTAATGTAAGGCTACTTTTAAAATAAGAACTTATTTCCTTCTTTCCACAAAAACATACCTGTGTGTTTTTCATTTCATCAGGGCAGATCTTACGTGATAATTTACAAAATTGTTGGTTTAAAAAAACTGCATTTTTAAGGTTGGCAAGTTTCTAGGAACTACAATGTCTATTTACAACAACAATCTTCTTTTCTTCTTTCCAGCCATTCTGAAGATCACTTATTCAGAATCTATATTAATGTCCATGTGTATTGAGAGCATACTGTTAAGGTCAAAGCAGCTAATCACTCTTGCCAAGTGATATACTTCCTTCATCACCCTCGAAATTAGGCTCTTGTTATCACGAATCTCTCTCTTTGGTATCTTGTACGTAAACACTCCCGATGGCCTCAAATGCATCACCCTAACTGATTATATTGGACCCATTGAGGTTGGACCAAAACACTTCTGGGTGTCCCGAGCATCGCTGGTGTAATCATGTGGTCGGCTCTTTACCTCGCCACATAAACAAAGATGATGAAACTCCTCTCAGCGATTTTCATTCCTTAATTTCATGCTCTGTCTTTTCATGTATATACCACTGAAAATTGTTTTGCTTCAAAGGAGAGTGAATTTTGTAATGTTAGATATTTTATACTATGTATGTAATGGTTCAGAACCCAACGGAAAGGAAATCGAGATGTTTCTTCAAAGCGATTCGGAGGCAGAAATTAACACATCTGAATCTAGTAACGGTGAGTCAGAGTATGAGTGCCCCTCGGCTAGTGGTCCCCTCAGCGAAAGGCAGTAGCTGCATGAGGGGGGGCTGAAGCCCCTCAAGCTACGTGCCTGATAGGAAGGGAATACGTAATACAATGTCACATCATCTGCATCCCAGGTTAACCTCATTAGTCTTATTTAAAGCTTGCATCCACCCTTTTACATGAGATCTTCCTATCCCCCATCCTAATGCCAAAGCACAGCATGAGAAGTTATTGGGCATAATTGTACGCATTTTAAATTTCATTGGCCTGCATTTAACAGTCATGGAAGTATGTTGTCAGCTGTAATGAATTAGTTGGACAGCAATTCTAAATTGTAGCCTTAAGCCAAATTTCTAATGGCGATTTCTTGTAAATTTTAATCCAAAGGTTTTAAAGTTTTTTTTTCCTCAGAAATAATCTAGAATAATGAATTACCTACTTCCGCTAATGATTGTTTCAATGTGTGTGCAATCATATGTTCAAATAATGGAAACAGCAGTTGGATCACATAATTAACAAAATTGCCTGGTGCTAGATTAATTGCATTGTCGGGCCATTTCCTGTGTATCATTTCCCTTTGTGAATACCTGGGTGACTTCTTCATTTTCAGCTTGCTCACCTTCATCTGATGATGTGGTAGCCACACCATTGTTACTATCTTTTGCAGAGAAAGACTGTGATACACATCAAAAGTTCTGCTTATACTGAGGCACATAAGACACGGGAACATCTAATAAACCACTGCTTTCTTTTCTCACTTGAATCTGTTTGTGTGAAAATGTATTCACTTTGCTTACATGGGTTTCGTATTGGGATGGAATTGAGTGAGAATGTAGAAGATTCAGAATAGGTGTGCTAATGTTTTGCAAAATCTGATTCCCAACCCTTAAAACCTTCTATGCACTGCCTTGTTCTTTCATCATAAATGTCTTCTCCCATTTAGATATCACAAAAAAATATGCATTTCCCAGAACATGAGACTCGCAGATCAATAAGTACTGTATTTTTCCCCAAAAAAATTGTTATACTGCAAAAAAGGTTAAGTACATATGTATGCTCATTTCATGATACCACTGAAAAATGGATGAGTAGTTGTTGGGTAAATTACTTGGGCATGGTTTTATGTCTGGTTAATGTTAACTGCAAGATGGCATAGCCTCTATTTTAGCTTTGTCTGCTGAGCGTTCCGGTTTTGAATATTACATCAGTCTATCCGTTAGTAGACATGAGCATTATTGATGGTACATACAACTTGACCTCATTTCTCACACTGAGAAAATATTTAACTAGAAATTATAAAAGCAAGCCTTACTCTGAGAACCTCCTATGTCTAAGGTATCTTTGATTACCGCATAATTTTAATTCCCATGGCATTTATTAAGCTTCCCTCACTTTTCATGGATTCTTAGGCTGGTTTGCTGGATCCTTTTGACCTGTGGGCAATGATCTGAAGCTTTCCTGGCTTAAACTGAGAGTGAGCTCTTCTCAGGCTCTCCATGGGGTGAAGCTCTTCTTTGCTTCTGACATTTTGATGGCTAATTTGTCCGTCAAAACATCAGCAGCATAGGTTAAAGAAGAGAATAGATGGAATCATGCAGTTGAATAGCTTAGGGGATTTATTGAAGTCATTAAAATATGCTATTAGCCATGTTAATGGATCAGTTGCACACTTAATGTGCCAAAAACATATAGGTTTTAGTAGCATAATATTATTTGTGGTACTGTAATGATTCATCCTGCTGTGTGCAAAATGGAAATAATTTCCGGAAAAAGCAGTGCATTTACATAAAATACTTGGTTAAATCGCATACATAAATAGCCATGTTAGGTGGGTCATTTTTCATATAATAAAAACTTCACTTTTGGGCGTCAGGATGCAGCCTACTCCTGGTTTAATCTATGGGTAAGAGTTATGCCCAAAGGAGAAACTGAGCAGAGCTCAATATTTTGGCCAGTGGTTATGACTCAGCTTGGGAATAGCTATAAGCCTCAAGAAGGTATTTTCCATCAAAGCAAGTCATTTGAGTCGCATTTTAATCATTTAAAAACGAAAGTGGTAATATTTCTTATGTTGCTTAAGTGGTTCCAAGACTAAAGCAATGTGTTTTCATGCTGGGCAAGTTTATGGAAAATAGCAGGATTAACCTTTTTGCACCAAATGTTGACTATAGCCAACGAGGATTTTCTGCACAAAACAACAAATGCCTACCATAGCTGACGAGGATTTTCCTACGCAAAATAACAAATGCCGGCTATAGCCAATGCAGGATGAAGGGAAGTGACTGCCACGGAAACAATTCCAGCTATGATGTTACCCCTTAATATCCAGTTTAGCAAGAGTCCAGGCCCTTTTCTGGGCAACTGATTGTGAGCTTGGCCTTCTGACTCATTAGTAACCCCCTTCACAGCACAAATCCACTGTCAGCTAATTGTATTTGCATTGGTTTTTCTCAACAAATATTTTTTGTATACTCCAAAAATGTAAACTTGGAAATGGATTCCTAATGTTTTTCTGAGCATTAGTAATTTTTAAATGAAAGTCTAGTGTTAATAATAAGGGAGTTCTCATACCGAACTCCTACATGTTATCAATGACAACAATATGTAAAATCAGTTAATATTTATGCTAGAATTTTGTTTAAAATATAACAACACTCAGCAAAATACAAGGATTTCATTTCAGAGTGAATTTTTTTGGATTGTTAAACAAAATTGTTTAAAAAACTACTGCAAACACAATCAGTTTGACCGAGGACTCATGCTGCGAGAGAGGTTGCTAATGGGTTGGAGGGTAAAGCCCCATGGCTGAGGAATGGGACTGACTTCCCGCTGACTGGGTACCAAGAATGAGGAAAAGCATGTGTGATTTGTTGTCATGAAATAGCTCTGTACAGAAGAGTAGAGGAGATGCTCGTGCTTCTCATAACAGGGAAGCATTTCCTTTCGCGAAGCTCCGGTGCAAAAGGGTTAAGAGAAAAAGTAGGTATGTACACAGTATATGCCACAACAGGTACCACAGTAAATCAAATGTGAATCAGGACAGCGTGAATGAATCTATGAGTAAATCTAGAAATATTAAAATCTTTCAGAAGTCATTACTGAACATCAAAATTTCTCTTTTACCACAAATGAATGACTTTTCACTGATAATGACCCGTTTCCTGCATCCTGATGGATTAATAAGATCTTGTATTCTGACATGGCATAATGTACAATAAATCCGAACAAGTGCAAAGTTATTGTAATAGTGGTGTGTTCATGTTTTCATTCTCCTCATTAAGTTGAGTTGATTGTAATTTTTTATTCCTCCTCCTATGATTGAGGTAACTTCAATCATTGTTATCTTAATATTATTGCTAGTGGTTTGCTATGAGGTTTTATCAGCATGCACTGCTCTAGTGTATATCTTCATTTATGTATTTCATTTTCATCTACAGTCAAAAGGGTGTCTACCACACAGCTTTTTTGAGTAAGGGTTTTTATTAAGTCCAAACAAAAGCTGTCAGCTTTCCTTGTTAGTCTTCTCAAGAGTTTATTTAGGAAGTTATTTCTATTGTTATGTGAATAAAAAATGTTCTGTGTGCATCTCATGTCATTAATAATTTTATTAATATGTGCAACCTTCGACCAAAATTATGCTAAATTTGTTTCTTGAGCAATATTAATATATTGTTGTCAGTTATTTTCAATTTATATTTTCCACAATATTTACTGCTGAGAGCCCATGTACTAAACCCTTGTCAAATCACCCAGAATTTTATACTACTGTTGAAGTATTTTGTGTTAAATAATTAGACTGCTAAAAGTTTTGTAAATGGAAATAATGATTGCATCTGTAATGCAGTCTAATATGAAGAAACATGAATAAATAAAACAAGTATCTATCAACCCATGTCATGTGAATTTCTGGCTCCAGCCCTCCTCCATTGTTTCATAATATTAATTTCCCATGATGATTAACTATTATTAATCATAAAACTATTGTCAGGTAAATGAATACAAATCTTGGTGCCAAAAACTAGTGATGTGTAAGTTGGTAACAATAACAATACAATAACACCCCAAAAGGTGGACAGAACTTGGTAGTTCTCATAGATTATTTCCACATATCTGTAGCTTGCAATTATACGTCTCACTTATTTGCATAAGCCGTGGAGAATATTTGCCGAGAATGCATTAGATGTATGAGTCTCGTATGTTCCAAGTTTCGTATACCAAATACATTTGGTACTTCAACTTTGCGATAGTCATGAATATTACATTATAATTAATGAATAAGTACATGAATATTACATTATAATATAGAATCCTTGGCGATAGTAATCAATTCTACAAGGCTGTTAGTTTTTTACAAATTTCACATAAATCCAAAGATACTACTGAGAGTTGTGGATTTTACTATGGGCAATGCCGTGGCTGGCATTATTCAGATCTAGCAATTTTTTTTTACCTTGTCGGTGAAAATAACTTTAAGAATTAAATTATATTAAATATTCTGAATATTTAACTTAATAATGAAACAAAAAAGTCAACTTCATGCCATTAATCTGCTAATAAATTGCTCAGCTTCTATGCTTCCTGATACACACACAGACAGCTGAGTGGGGCGAGACTTGCCACTTTATTTATGAATCCTGTTTGATATCTTTCTTTCTAATACCAGTATATTTGGAAATATGTAGCCTTATCTTCTGGCAATTACATATTCACATTTCCATAGCCATCTGCTCCAAGGGTACATGCCTTTCCATTGGTGGATCTTAATAGACAGGGCCGGTCCTATGTATTTTTCAAGTGTAAGCGAACTATAAATTCGGTGCCCCCCCCCCCCCCACCAGAAATGCCCCGAGGAGGTAGGAGGGCGGTTCCTCCCCAAGAAAAAAATTGAAAATTAAGGCCTCATGAATAGAAATTTAGGAATATTTTTGTCTTCTAATAATCTTAGGGCTATAAGATACGAGGCAGTTTTTGTTGAGTTGGCAAAAACAGCCGGTGCCGCGTGTTTAAACATAGCATGTTTTTTTAGAGGTGCCACATCCGCCTTGGGAACATAACACGCGAGCGGTCATGTACGGCCAATGGCAAGTCAAGTCCAACTACACGTCTGTTCCACCCCACACAACAGTAAGGATTGATGCGCTGTCGCCTCGTCAGGTATGTTCTGTTGATGGTCGGTCGAGCCGACGGCCAACTCAATGAAAACTACTAAGTTCTCATAGCCTTTATACACGCTACTTATATAAATAATCATGATATACCTATACTTCATTGAGTCTGTCCAACTTGCAGTTGCTATTTGCATAAAAAAATTGTTTATTGTATATCTGATAGGAAAATTATTATTCTAAAGCCATTTGAAAATTACTATAATCTTTTTTTTATAAAAATACTAAATTATTTTTCTTCCTAATTTTAAAAAGGGCTGTGGCGTAAGCTTTATTCTTCACTACAATAGTAAGTAATTAGCAAATGATTGAAAAGTACTTTTTTAATTCAAATTACTTAGTTCAATTTAGCTGAAAATGTTCCTTAATTTGAACATTTTTGTCAAATTTATTATGCATGCTACGTTGAGTATATATTATTACTTACATTAAACTATGGAGTAACTTAATCATGTGAGCTCGAGAAAATGAATAAATCGATTTAAAGGTACACGATTACGTAAGAGAAAAAATGAAAAAAGTTACTGAAAATCTCAGCTTCGGTTTAAAGAAAAAAATATTTATTCACAGGTCCATTTAGTTCAAAGGTAAACAACAAACTATTAAAAGATTTTTCTTGCTTTCATATTTGCAAATTCTTTGATCATTGAATCTGTGTCCATTTCATTGAGCAAATCCTCAATGGCCACTGTTGCCAATCCACTCAAACACTCTTGGGACAAAGTTGATCTTAAATAAGTTTTTATCAGTTTTAACTCAGGAAAACTTCTTTCGTCACTAGCCACTGAAACACTAGGGAGCGTTAGTAGAATTCTTAATGCAACATAAATATTAGGAAATGTGTCCATATAACCATTTTTGTTATGAATAACAAGGCTTTAGCAGGAGAGCTTCCAGAGAGTAGCATTGGAGCAAAAATTTGTAGCTCGTCAAACAGTTCAACTCCATTTCTGTCACATTCTTCTCCATCACCTAAAATACTCTAAAGATGCATATGTACAGTCATCCTTCAACTCATTCCTGTCCTATGCCAGTAGATTGCTGATGTCATGTAAAAATCTGAAATTCTTGCTGTGATTCTCCAAGAGTTCAAATCTCTCATTGTAGCATCAAGAACAACGTAGAAGAAATTAATTTTGAACGATATTCTCCCAGCTTGAACAGGTTCCTCTTCACTCTCGTGGGAAAATTGCCTTTTTATTTTTCATTCACGGACTTGGGTTTCTTTTTCAAACTCAGTAGCAACACCGATTTGTCCAGCAAGTTCTTTTTTTAATAATAATAATAATAATTCTTTATTACGGGCAGGTGGCCAATTTCCAGAAGTGACATGAATACATGTAGCATATGATTATAATAATGCATAAAATGATAATACACAACAGAGAGGGGGAAAAATGATACACATTCATAGAAAAACATAGATACGCAATATGAAAAATAATAAGAAAAAAGTCATGAACTTTCAAAACAAGGTATAATTAATCTTAAAGGAAGTAAATTTGTGCGAATAAAAAAGCTTACAAAATTCTTTAGCATCATAGTAACCCAGTCCTAATCTGATAGGCCTTGTAAACACCTTCTCCTATAGACATCCGGGGAATCATAATGTATATCAACATTTTGCATCAGTGATTACATTATTGAGGTCTTTGTCGGATCTCATCTTTTCTAGAAAAATCTGCACACTTCGAATAAGATCCATTGAGCATTGGAGGTCAGATGTGACTTTTTGCAAGGCCTTACCATGTTTATTTTAAAGAGGATCTCATGCCAAGTTACCACACAACACAGAAAATTGAAACTTTGCAGTTTTTTTGCGATTCCTAAAGCAGTGTTCCTTCCAAATGCATCAAGTTTCTGGTCTTGAGAGGCTTCATAGACAGCATCGCTTAATTCCCCAATATGATATCTTAAAGGCAATACGACCTCAATCCTACTCTCTCATCGAGTATTGTTGAGGGGTTTCACTGTAAGTGTTGGCGTCTTCATCAAAATACTCAATCAGTGAGTTGAACTTGAAAAGAAGTTAAAGATTTCTTGAGCAATGCTCAAGCATTTAACTGCAACAGGGCGGCATCATTAATAACTAGATTAAATGAATGATTTCCACATGGCATGGCACAGGTACGGCAATTCGAGTTTTTGTTATATTCAAGTCATTCAAATTCTGAAGAATCACTAATATCTTCAACTTCTCATATTAACTCCGCTTTCTTTACCCTTTTTGCCAGATGTTAGGATATCTGATTGTATACAAAGTACAAACGTACACACTCTGGTGTTAATACCGCATTTCATGGCAACATCTTACCCAGCAAGCAAACAATCACATCTCTCATGACCGACCTATCACTTTCTCTACAGCCCTACCAACTGCCGTACAGTCAACACTACAGGTGCAACAGTCAATGCCGCATAAACACATTTGCAGAACTGCATTAACGAAATGATCAAACTGCATTGAAGAAATTAAAAATGGCAATAAGAATTCATTCCAAGTACTTTTAATGTAAAAATATCTCCACAAGTTTTAAAACAACATATACCTATTTTCATACATCAAAGGTAGCCTTAATATTTGAAAACAAGATAAAAACAATGTACATAATTAGAATTAAAAATGATACTGTTCAAGGAGGTTCCAACAAAATAAAATTCATTTTAACAAAATATGCATGTTACTTAAGGAAAATGTGTCCTCTCTTTGAGAAAATCAATCCTAGCTTTCCACACTATGTCCTTATTAAACCTGATGAATGGAAGACAGTCAGAGGGAAACCTGGCATCAGCATTAGCCTACAAAAAGTGGCTAGGGGACCACAGTTTATCATCCCATCCAACAGACTTAGTACTAACTCTAAGTACTTTCTACAAAGCACCCATTGGTATATATGACTCAGGATTCCACTGGAAAATCTTTGCCACGATCAGGATTCAAATCTGGGTCTTTGGGATGAAAAGCCAGTACTCTAACCATCTCACAAAATTGATCCCTGTGCATATTTTGTTTCTTAATTTTGGTTCCCAGTAGCTAAGGTTTAGCATCAGCAAAAGCAGTATACTTTAAGCAACACAAATATAAAGATATTAGGCAGGTATTCTCACTTGTTTTGACTATGATGTGTGATGGAACCTCTTCAAACAGTATAAACTTTATCAAGGCTTGGGAAATGGTAGGTGTACCCAGCACTGTGATACCAGTCTTCAGTTTTGTCATGTGTAAAAATAATACCAAGTAATATCATACAAGGAATGTATTCACAATGTTTTCAACAAACCAGTCCCATGTAAACTGCAAATGTTGTCCATTCAATGAAAGAAAATGTAATTTTCCAGCCTTGTCCATTTGCCGAAGGCCCAAGCGATCCTGTAAGGAAGGAATATCCAAAAACCATGTAAAAGAATCCAAAAAGATTTCATCATTCAACTTCTGATTGGTATATGCTATGATTTTTACTAGCAACAGGGAAAGTGTGTACCTCAACTTCTAGGAGATACTAAAAAGCTCAATCAAACTTCTCATTTTTTCTAAATAACAATTTTCAGAAAACTTTCAATTTGTTATGGTGGTTTTAGAGCTTTGCAAATGCTTCAAAATTGAATTGACTAAAATCTGGAATGATTCAATTCGATTTGACAGCAAAGCAGCTGAGTTGATAAACATAAGAGAGACTGAGTCTGCATATTCTTCCTTGAATCTCCTTCGGAACTTAAATATCAAGGTCCCAGGGAAAGCTAACATATTTGATTTGTAAACGAATCTGGAAAGCCATTGAGGTTTTTAAAAATGTAAACAAAATTTCAATAGGGACTGTGGCCTCAAAATTAGCCACACGTGGGATCCTGTCATATCCATATCCTATGACAACTCCTCCCATTTCTATGCCCATGGAACACATGAATATTCTAGAAAGAATAACAAATAGATACATTGAATTTTGGCTGCTGTCATATCAGGGTGGCTATAGTGCTATCCGTGTCTTTTTTTTCCTTTTTGTTTTGATTGAGCAGCTCTCAATGGTATGTTCGTTTCTCCATGTTAGCCCTGATGATGATTTAGAATTGAATCAAAACGTTGGCAAAGGTAACTTGATACATTATTTGGACTAAAATCCTCAAAAAAAGAAAATACATACATATTTTGCAATCTGAGGAGAAACAAACATTCCATTACCCTCAGAATGAGTTTAAATAATAGGATCTGAAATTTATTTTTGGTGCATAATTGATAAACACCAACCACAGTATTTGTATAAATCTAAGATGAACCTGATTCTTAGACGACCCCCCTTTTTTGGAAATTCACAGTGGGAAAAAAGTCATGGATTTTGCTTCTGATTGTAAGACATACTTTTCTTCGGAACTTTCCTACGGACATACTTTCCTTCAGACCCACTTTTCTTTGGAAGCCCAGAAGGGAAAAAAACATCTTAGATTCGTGCAAATTTGGTAATACCTCCACGGCCTCATTCAGGCAAGGTACTACAAAACCCTTAAGCCCACAGACCAACAGACAGTGCCTAAAATGCTAACACTCACTTATTTAAAAAAAATCATATTTTGACTTTGAAAAGCAAATTTCTACGCTAATTTCTCCTTTCCCATGACTTTTCCATGATTTCCTGGCCTGTTGCTACCCTGCTTATTCCCTAGGATCAGTTGTTCCCAACCAGTGTGCCACGGCACTTAAGGGTGCTGGGAAAACAGTTAGGGGTGCCGCGAGATTATAGCAGGAAAACAAAAAAATGTTTAGTAAGACCAGCGTATGCATTGATTAATCTCATGCCCGACAGATGGTGACTGTAATCGAAGAACTTCTTTCAACCTGACTCCAGTAGTATTCTATACCTAAACTATGCCATATTAATTAAAAAGTAAATTATCTTACTTAAATAAATTAAAAGAAATTGAGGAAGTATTTACTGAAATTTGAAGTTAAAATTTTCTTGGTGCATATTCCACTTAAATTAATTAATATTTTTTAAATAAAAAAAAATCTACGAAGGGTGCCCCATCATTGTAACCTCAGTCTGAAGGGTGCCGCAAGCGTACAAGGGTTGGGAATCACTGCAGTAGGTAAAGTGACCAGGGGGATAAGTCTGTAACTTTTGTCGACCATCGACAAACTTAAATTGTCTCCATTGTGGCTCAATTAGAGATGGGCCACTTTGAAAATTTCCACGGTAATTTTCGTAAATTACCATGGCATTTTTCGTAATTTACCCTTGAAAATTACCGTAATTTTCAGTAATTTTCTAGATAATTTACCCATATTTGAGATAATTTTTCGTACAGATAAATTCCCAACATATTCTTTTAAGCCCAGTCCACATTTCTGACGTGTTTAATTATAAATTGAGGAATGTTCAACTAATTTTTGGCATATTTTACTTAAACTAAAAAATTTTTGAGTAATTATTAGTAGAATATTCTTCTTTAAAATTTCTCATACTTTGACAAAAGAAAGCCAGATTGCGTGTTGCTGCCGTATTTCTTTTTACAATTTTGAAAATTTCTAATAGATTAATGTTGCATTAGGTATGGAAAAAAACATCGTATCCTCTCCCTTTTTCTATTGGCATTCTTATTTAACCATACATTTTCTGTTCAATGCTTAAAACAGAAAAATACTGGAAAATTACGGTAATATTAGAAAATTACCGTAATTTACCAATGTAATTTACCTCAGATGAAAATTAAGGTAATTTTCCCATCTCTAGGCTCAATGGACATTGGCAAGTCTGTAAACCTCATTTTCGACCATATGGCAGCCATCACTGCGACAAGCTCACCTCTCAGTTTCAACCTTTTTGTGCAGTGAGCATTGGTATAGTTTAAATTTTCTCATTGTATAAATTTACCTCTTGTGTGAGAGAAAAACCATTAAAAATTTTGGAAACCTTAAGAGAAAACAAATGCCGTTAGAGCCAGAGGTCTGCATGCTTCACCCCAAATTTTTACTGATATCAACAATTTTAGCGATGTCAACTACTATGTAAGCGACTTTGGATGCTTAATTTACATACAACCGCTTACCCCAGTTGTAAACTTGTCAACTTTGAGATCAAAATCAGAATAAAAATGCAAATCAGGTGCACACAGACTTCTCACTCCAACAGCATTCGGTCTCACTCAAGGTTCGCGAATTTGTTAATGGCCACTCTCTCACACAAAGCACACATTTCCACAGATGCAAAATTTCAAATATGCCAATACTCACACACAAAAAAGTTGTAAAACTGTGAGGTGAGCACTGTGGAGGCCGCCACGTTGTTGAAGTGACATTTCATACTCACTAATGTTTATTTAGGCCACATAAGAGACAATTTGCATTTATGGTTGACAAAAGTTACAGACTTATCCCCGAGCAAGGGCCACAAAATGTCAGATAACAACCCACAATTACGAAACGTACACCCGATCAATATATTTGGTCATATATACAATTATTGCTCGTATAAGAATAACAGATATTTCTTTGGGAGATTCGATTCAGTTTGACTGAAGTTAAAACTCTTGATTTGCACAGGTCTAGACAAGTATAAAACATTGCTATTTACAACAAAACTCACTGAAGGTTGCTATCCTAAATACTTGGACAAAACATACCTGGATATATATCTTGCTCTTCCTTAGTGAAGTGATGTATTTAGCTTGGCCAGGTGTATAGAACGCAAACCATTCTGATTCCCTCGGCTCAACCATGGTGTCATTGTTGAATTTCACCATCACAAAGTTCTTCAACTTCATTAGTTGATTGATGTATGTCTTGTTAATGAACTAAACAACAAATAAAAATGATTACTCTGTAGGCAAATATTTCTGAAATATCAATTTCAAGGATGTAAAATGGAATTATTCATCTTCAATGAACAGCATCAATGAGTAAATGGCAACTAATTGCAAACTGATTTTATTTTCGGCCAAATGTATGGTTTAAAGCAGCAAAGAGAAAGTCTACATAAGAGCTAGTACCACAAAACAAGAATTTTAAATACAAAAATAAACTTGGCAGAATTATACATATGTATAATGATGCTTTATAAAATCTAATAGCCAGGGCCAGGTATTTTTGGAAATAACGACAATCACCATACATCGAAAAATTGTGTTTTTTGTGTTAATAAGTCCAAATCACATCCCACAGATTTGAAAAATATGCTAAATTTAACTGCGGCAAATCACGAAATCACTCATTATTTACAAAATTATGTGTGAAGTACGAAATTACACCAAAATAGCGACGACACCGTGAATTTTGGGTCGATTTTAAATGTTCAATCAAATTTTCAATTTTACCAGGATTTTTAAAGATTCTGAAACTGATATATATGATGTCATTTTACTCACGGGTACGATTAGTTGTTTGCAATCCTTCGATTTAAAAATACAGACCGGTTGACCAACAGCTCTCTTATCAACAGTAACTCTTATTGCAGCAAGCTACCCAATTCCATGGTTTATGGCTTGTATTTATTTCGCAAAGAAAATAAGATTGGAGTACTGATCGTGTGGTTCTACACAAGCAATCAAGTCCAAGGCCATGTAATAGGAAAAAGAAGAAGGAGTCTATCACGCCTGGATGACACTAACCACGAGATTTGTCTGTTGCTTGAAATGGTTTTGTATTTGTACCAAAATACATGAACAGTCTTTGCAAATAAAAGTAGGTCTAACCTAGTGTAGGCTACTAGGCCTAGTGTTTTCATTTACATTATTTACATTGCCACGAAAAAAGACATTTTCTCCTACTATCTCCGGCCATACTTCCGCTACAAGAGTTTATAAAAACGAAATTTGGCCTAAACAATCTTCATAAATACCTGCCTCTGCTTATAGCACACTTTCACAAAAATACTTAGTAACAGCTAACGTTAGAAATAAGTCATGTTTTCCCTGATTTTATCCCGATCACATAAAAGATGATTGGACATTAATTGGCACAGTTGAAATACCATGCGTTATTGTAATTCAAACAATTGTAACATTAACGGGAGGCACCTACTGATGACCAATAAGCAAATACTTTTTCAAAGTGAATTTGTAATTTGTTTTACTTGCATTTTCGTTATTGATATCCGCCAGAAAAATGCTCCCCTTTTTGTAGGCATCTTCATTAACAGGATCATGCCAGTATTCAGCTTGCACCAAAGAATTCTGCACCCACCTGCAAGAAAAGAATATTTTTTTTTAATTTCCAATCATTGCAATTGCACAAATGATGGGGTGCCCAGTCAAGTGCATGAGTGCAAAGATACATGTACACCAAAGAGGGTTAAATTCACCATGAAAAAATCTTTCGACTTGACCAGGATTCGAACCTGGATCTCTTGTTCATACAAACCCCGGCCTAAATTCACCTTGAATTAAGATGGTTTGGTGGCATAACTCGCTAACATACCTGACTGGCAATTCGGAGGTCTGGGTTCAAACCCCAGTCAAGTCAAACGATTTTTGAATGGCATGACACCCTATTTGGTGTATAATTAAAAACAAGGATGAACCTATATAAATTATAATCAGGCGCACATTCATACACACAAAATATGAATCTGAGCAAATCAGGAATTTTCATTTCAAATTGAATGGAATCTTGCAAATAAACTATTCAGAGCAAATTGAAATATGTGGCAAATTTTCATAAAAGAGTCTAATTAAACTATTTCGATTCATTTACAAATAATATACCTATTAAACCTTTAGAACAAATTAATTTATAAATGTTACAAAGAAGATTCAAAGACTAATCAACAGATTCAAGTCATACAAATAAATATTGGCATCAAATTAGTCAATTTGGAGGAAAATCGAATCTATTTATGCCTAACTTGAGTCGGTAAATCCAATGTGGAAGCATAGGAACAGCTCTAATTGAAGGCTATGGCAAGTTTAGCAGACTAGAAAGGTTTCACTGCACATTGAATACCTCAAGCACTTAGAACGACTTTTCAAGATAATTTCCTGGGAATGATTAACAAAATTGTTTTCAATATACATAAAATTCTGAATAATATTAACATTTATTAGGAAGTTGAGTATACATGCTGTAAAATGCTTAAAATGAAGTTTGCCAGCAGTGACTTAAAACCATTTTGAATGCGAGCCTCATATTGTAGACGGCAGACACAATATAAAAAATTAACATTGGTCAAAATATGAACACATAAATGATCAAATACCTACTCCACAACATTGGACCATTTAAGCCACATATCACTGATAAATTTACCACAGCTTATGTCACCATGGGATATCAGTACAGTATCAAGCAAAATTAACTAGTAAATACAAAAAAGTTTCAGCATGAAATATGCAAGGTTTTCCCACTCCGTTTTCGCACCGTGCAGTACGAATTGAGTTCGCAGATGCGATTAAGATGCTGTATCAAGGAAAAAGGAACTTCTCGAAAGATTGCGTTCAGATTACGATGACCGAATCAAACGTAAACAAACAAATGACCTAAATACGTTAATTACTTGCTTTCAAAGGATAATGAATGGTTAAAATGCGAAACAAGAAATTGGGTTCCGAAAGGTTTCAGTTGCTGGTCACAATTGCTACATACTACATTGATTACAAGTGAAGGATGACCGGAAAAGAGTATTAATGAAAGAGAAATGATTGTGCTCTAAATTATTTCAAATATTAGCAGAGTGAAGGCAGAAGAAGCCTCTCCAATCCATTCTACTTTCTGCCATCCATTTCATTCCTTCTTAATTTGCCTGATGTATTCTACTCTTGGCCTTCCTCTGTAATGTATCTCATTTCTCCCTCCATCATAGTTTTCCACAGACTACTGTGTCACAAAATTTGCCCAATAAGTTTGCCTCTCCATCTTCTCAGAGTTCTAATCATACTTCTTTTCTCCTCTTTGCAGGACTTCTTCCTGGTTGATTTTCTCCATCTATTGTATCTTCATCATTCTTTTATAACACTACATCTCCATTGCTTCCAATCTCCATAGCTGTACAGCTGTTATTGTCCAGGCTTCACTGCCATATAAAGAGGATGCTCCAAATATATGTTTTGATTAAGTGCTTTAACCCTTTCCCACCAGAGCCTTGCAATAGGAAATGATTTCCCCATTACGAGTGCCATGGGCATTTCACTCTGGTCCTCAGTACGGAGCTCTCTCATGGTTATGAATCGCAAGGTATACTTTTTGCCTATTTTGAATTTCTATTTAATGAAAACTCTTTTTCATTAAGTTAAGAAGATCATTAGTTTTATGACTGCAGAGATCACTGGCCTCAGCACTCCAAGTGGTCACTTTTTGTGGAGTTTTTCAGAAATAGCGCAGAAGTTAAACTTACCCATGAAGCGACAAACTTATCACAACCAACTGTGCATACATTATATTCAATTACAGGCTGGACGTTTAAGAACATGGTGAGATTATAAAAAGCCTCGCGAAAATTGCATTATGTACTTGTAAATGACACTATTGTGTACACCTCCCACTCTTCCTCGTGTTGAAATTCAGGGACCACAGTTCATTGGGACCCGACCCCTGTGGTGTACTACCAAACCTTCCCCTTAATTCATCACAAACAAACTCAAACTGCAGTCAATGTCACTGCAATTCCCCTCCACATCCCTTCTTTCCTTTCCCCCTCACTAATTATGTAACCTCCTTTTCCAACTCTGCACGCCCATATATGTATATGCCTGACCTTTTGGTATTATTTTTACCTGATCACAAACTACAATGAAACCGAGGGTATGAAAAATAAAATGTAGGTGGATACACAAACTTAAATATTGTTTGTTAACGATGAAGGGGTTCCGGCAAGTTATGCCAGAAACAACTGACAACTTGTGAGTTTATTCTTTATTTGATAAGATGTCACTCTAATGATAGGATTCTTTAAGAGGAAGATTGCTAAAGAAGGAACATTCATAACAGAAATATTAGGACCTACCATTTTTTAAATTTTACTTCAAGTAAAAGCTTGATTATCAACATATTTGTTAGTGCACTAAACATTTTCTTGACATGCTTCATCAGCTACTGTGCTCGTAAAATTATTTTCTGAAGATATGATGGAAGAACTAAATAGATAATTCAGTATGATTACACCACTACTTACGTAAAGTAAGCCCCAAAGTTGAGAATCTTTCTGATATAATCACACCATTTATGGGTGGGATAGTAACAATGAGGAAATCCGTACACACCCTGGTGCTGGCCTCCAACAGAAATGAGATTAATCATTGGTGGCTGGATGCAACGCTGGGCCAAAGCTCTCCTACAAGAAATGCAAATGTATTCACATTAAGATAATAATAATACATCATAATTAGCTCATATGGACAATTGTTCTGACACATAGCAGGTTAATTGTAACACACACAAACATAGGGAAAAAAACCAATAACATAAATGAACATAAGTGTGTAAAAATATATCTCTATTAGTACAATGATGATAAGAAGTATTAAAAATACAGTTGAGGTGGTTGTACAAGGATGAAACTCATCACACTTAAAGAAGGGTAATAATAATATTTATAATTAACAATCTTACACCAGAAGATGATGTGGTACACAGAAACCTACCAGTGGAATATTTTTTATTATCTTCTTCTTCCTCCTTTCCTGGTTTAGGCAATTTGCCTGTTCTGGCTTCACCATCGCAATCTCGGCCTCCCAACTAGAGATGGGCCACTCTGAAAATTACCTCGGTAATTTTCGTGAATTACAGTCACCCCTTGAAGATTACCTTAATTTTCTAGATAACTCACCTATTTTAGAGACAATTTTTCATACAGATAAATTCCCAACATGTTCTTTTAAGCCAAGTTCACATTTCCCATGTGTTTAATAATAAATTGAGGCATGAACAACTCATTTTTGGAATATTTTACGTTAGTAATAACATTATAAGAGTAAAACAATAGAATATTCTCCTTGAAAATTTCTCATACTTTGACAAAACTAAGCCACAAAATCTGAGGTTTCAGGTGTGATGGAGTGGAACCGGAACATCACTGCAGTTAATGAAACAAGAGCAATTTCCACAAGTATGTAAATCATACATACATACAATATCATACAAAACAAAGCCAGATTGCGTGTTGCTGCCGTAGTTCTTTTTACAATTTTAAAAATTTCTAATAGATTAATGTTGTATTAGGTATTGTTTAAACATCTTTATTCCCTTCCTATTGCTATTGGCTTTCTTATTTAACCATACATTTGCTGTTAAATGCTTAAAACTAAAAAATACTGAAAAATTTTGGTAATTTTCCTATCTCTACTCCCAACACTTCTTCTCCCTAAAGGCCTATACTCCAAATCCTTTCTAGAGGCATGCACTCAACATGATCTTTCCATCTTTCTTTATAATTTGTTGTTACTCCTGTTCTGGTTGTACTTTAATTCTTTCCTTAGGTCTTCATTTTTTATACGGTCCATGCGTATGCGTACAGCCTTTCACAGATCTAAGGAATTTCATTTCTGACGTTTCAATTTGTCTTAAGTCTCTTTTTCTAAGTGTCCAAGCTTATTATCCATATAGATAGTAATGTGGGGACAGCCATTTTGTAAAATTTTATTTTAGGTTCTTTTGCAGTTTTTCCCTTCAGTGCTCTTCTCATAGTCCCACATATTCTTCGGTAATTATAGTTGTTTTATTTAAAATGTCTCTGTCCTCTTCATAGGTGAATTCGTATCCCAAATATTTAAAGTGTGATACCTGATCCAATATATTATTTTCAATTATTATTTTAGTTTGGATTGGGTACTTTCCTAGGAATGCCATTGTCTTGGTTTTTTGTACAGATATCTTCAACCCTGCTAAAAATGTCTACTGGTTTCAGTAGGATTTTATACTGAGTCCTACTGAACTCTATTGGACTCTACTGGATCCCAACTGTTTTCTACTGTTATGGGTGCAGTAGCCTACTGAATTGTACTGGTTTCTATAAACCAACTGAACTCTACTGTTCAGATAAGTAGGGACAGATAGGTACAGGCAGATATATATATAGGTAGTTAATAAATGGCACTATAAATTTTAATCAATAGAATAGGATTGTATTTTGGTGCATGAACAATCAAATTGGTATACATGATTAAAAATTCAAAAAGACATACAAATTTACATATTTAAACAAAAGTGTTTAAATGGAATTGAGCTTACATACTCACAATTATCAATCGGAATGTGAACTGCGACACATTTAATAGTGGAAAATTGTGCACAAAACTTCCCTCCTCTACCAACTACAATTTTCAGGTTATCTAGGCCACAGACATTTAATGAGCGAAGTGGCTTGAGAACAACATAAAGTTCCACATGTTCATCCTCCACAGCAACTATATGAACAATTTTACCGAATGATCCCTCAACAAGTTCAACATAGGAGTCATTCTTCTGGACCATGTCTCTCACTGGTGAAAATGTTCCGCTTCCTTGACCGGTCACGAAGGGTGCACAAAGTGGTGATTCGCTTAAGGAAGCGAGCTTTATACAATGTGAAACGAGGTAGTGTGTTACTAGCTGAAACCATGCAATACGAGATGAAACAACCTATTCTTCTCTAGGTAAGACAAGGAGATTCAAGAAGAATCTAGCTGCCCAGAAACGACAGTTACTGGTTGATACCACATAAATCGAGGTAATATTAGGATTCTGAAGCTAACGTGTGGGAATTGGAAAAATCTTGTTTATTCGCAGTAATATTGCATTTATATTCATACCATGTGGCAACATAGAATAAGAGTTATCTGGCATTAATTGATGGCAAATAACTTTTAACAAGATTTTTTGGTATTTCCTCAAACTATCACAGAATTTTCATTTAATGATTATAGTTCTTGAAGTCACATTTATCCACGGAAGTGACTACATATATACGTCTTTCTCGATGCTAATACATCAGTGATTGGTGTGAGCATAGGTGCGCCGAGACGTAAAATTATGCAGGGACTGAAACGTTAAGTTGGTGTGAGGTAGTATACTATGACAAAATAAATCATTCCATTGTGCAATAGCACATACAAAATGATTAATGGCAAATTTTAATTTTTTAGTAGTAAAAACAGTAGAAAACAGTCGCAGTACAGTAGAGCTACTGTAAACAGTAGGATCACAGTAGACTTACTGAAAACAGTAGAGTGTTCCAAAAAGCCTATAGGCTACTGTAAACAGTAGGTGAAATTTCCAGCAGGGAAATTATAGTCTCTAGATATTAGATTTAATTTATGGACAGCCAATTGTAAATGGTCTTCATTATCTTGAATTATGACTTGATCATCTGCAATTTTTCTGATATTTTTTATTATTTGGTCATCAATTATGTTCGAATTTCACCATCACCACACATCTGACTCTTTACGTTTTGATAAGGAGGATAAATAAGAAAACTCATTGGAGGTATGTCAATAGTAAAAACCACTGGTTAGGGTGTTAGTTTATAAACCAGACAAAAAGCTTTCCCAGGTAGTTTTTGATCCTTCATTAATTATTCTTGGACCTTTCACTGGGTTGGCAGCTATGCTGGTAATTTAAATACTTGACACAAACATCATCTTCCAGGATGATTAAGTCTTGATGCCTCTGTCCGCACAATTTCAGCATCCACGACTCTCACCCCACTTTTGCCATACAAAACCCTTCAAACACAAATCTACTATTTGTTCAATGATATGTACTCCCAAAAATAATTATAATACTCACATGAAAACCCAAAAAGACATTACTTAAAAAGTTGGCAGTTTCAAAGAAAGCTTGACTGTCAGAGATGGAATAAGGAAAGGAGCTGTTTCGTATTTTTTTCGGTTGGTTATTTTGGGAGGCAAGCAACAACTGAGGCTGAGAGTTTCCTGATTCACTGTACTTCAAAAGTGGAACTTCGGTTATGCAATGAGCAATTTTCCACTACTATGACACCCTTTATCTTGGAAACTATGCCCCATAGAGAGGAAAAACTTTATATGGCCCATTTACTTGATGATATCAGCAAGTGAAAACATTTTCATGAAAATCTGAGACAGTGGGTGACATGGCCTGGGTGAACTGACGTGGAATGACCCTAGTCTCTTTTTGTTTACACTCCACATTTGCTATAAATAGATGAATTAAACAATGGGGGAAAACAATTAATGATAACTGGAGAGTGTACCTGCAGTTTGAACTTTAAGGATGCATTGCTCAAGTATTCTACCTACTCACAGCATTGAAACGTAAATTAGGTGCTCAATTTGCTGACGACTCGGGATATGCATCAATATCATCGATAACCTTATTGCCATTACCAGTAGCAAAAAGAGGCAGCGCCCTAAGCAGCTAAAGCGAGAGTATTATTACTTGGCATATAGACCAGCAATGATGTTTTGGGGGAATTACATCTCGTTAACTGGCCATGAGACAATAAACAAGAGTCTTAATAAATCTATATGAGACCATAAACTTATCTTCCACTAAGTACGTTACAGTTGAACGGGTGAATATGCAATCTAATATGCATGAAAGTGCATCAACCTAAAAAGTAATTTTCCCAAGTATATTTCGCATATTCTCACTTAGTTCATTTTCCCCTGGTTCAACCATTAGCAGCTATATTTTCGACGAACCGATGTATACTACTTAGCTAAAGAGTAAACTATCAGTCAGGAAAATAAAATATCGTCATTATATTATTACCAAGAACACTGTACATATTCAGTGTTCTTAATAATAACGTACGGTGTTTGTTAAAGGCTTTTAAGCGGAAGAATACCAAGTCTTCCACTACGCAAGAACACACATGCCTGTGTGGAGCTTAATAGAAAATTTGAGTACTCACATGAACTGGCCACCTTGCGAAAATCCGATTCCATTGTATCCATTGGCAAGGTTTGAATCTTTGGATATAATATCACATGCCATTTCTATTTGTGTATTGGCATTTAGAAATAGACTGTTTTCAGTGTCCTACACAATGATGACAAGAGTTGAAAGAGCAAAAACATACAAATACGATCAAAACTAAGAAGAATTGTGCTTAACATACCTCCCCAGGATTTTGACCGATCATGATGGATTTAACATAAACACCTGGTATACTTTCTTCTAGCATTTTCTTAATAGCTCCTAGACTTCCTGAATTACAGCAGTTATCACCTAAAATGCAAAGGAATCGGTAACAAAGGTCGATATCACATAAAGCGAATTCAGTCATAAACTGACAACAAACACTAACCCATTCCATGCCAAAGAACGATTGGAATGGGATTCGGAGCTGCACTCGAAAACTTGGCGAAATAAACATTGAAAATAAGAATCAAAGGCCCTAATTTCCACATCTCGTAATGGAAAATGTTTTGAACTTCGAATGAAGATAATTGACGCTCGCTACCCGCAGCGTCGTCCAGCTCTCTGGTCCAGCTGATCTACCTGCGACTGCAAGACCCACCCGTGCCCAGCTCCGGCTGTATCAACCCGTTTAGCCGTGACTTCTCCTCGCCAGTAAACTTAAATGACCTCCAGACGTTCCTCTCTTCGAGAGAAATTCTACTGTTGCGCAAAAAAAATAGACTGCTAAGAAATTTGGCGATCGAAGACGTCAGCCATCCTTCTCAGGTTACATCTCATTCGAATTTTTTCTCCGCTGCAATCATTTCGCAAAAAGTGTACGCGGAGCATTCAGAACTAATTGACATCCGTGCAACGTACGCGTGCCATGCAACAGCTGCAGAATTTCCATTTAACAAGATAAACTTTATCGCGCGCAAATGAATCATCCGATTTTCTTTATCGTTTCTATTGTAAGATTAATGTGTTAGCAGACAAAGAGACTAACAATACCTCTTTCTTCAGCAGTAAAACAGCTCTCCTGTTGCGCAAACGTATTACCTAACAAGGAAATGTGGAGGGCTTTCCTGTTGTCACTTCATACATCAGTCAATAAGTCATGGTATTACTAATATTATTATTAGTAGGACTAGTATTAGTAGTACGATGAGTCAAGTTACTCATGTCAGTGGTGGATTAAGGTGCGGCCGCCACCCCGTAATTCCTCGAGAAATAGGAAAATATAGGTTCTATGGTCATAAGGTATTCCATACCCCCAGATCCCCGGATAGTAGCAATCCGCCCCCCCCCCCTCCACCCAAAACCACGACTTTAATCCACCACTGCAAGTACTAATGGTATTAGCCATGACATTACTAATTAGCATTGTTATGCTAATACCGCCCGAATCTAGTGTAATTAATTCAATAATGTAATTAATTCAATCAATCTAGTGTAATTAATTCAATTAATTCATCAGGAATTTTCCAGTGTCTTGTTTCTATCGAATAAAGCACAGAGATGTGTCATATGACACATCGCGTGTCATATCGCAAACTTGCAAAACAAGTCTGCAAGTCAGTAAGTTTGCAGAAATTTCTGCAACAGCTTGCTTTGATGCAGACTTAAGTCTGCATCAAACTTTCTAGTTTCCACTTTGTGCACTTGCAGAAAGTTTGCAGAGCAAGTCTGCTTCAAGTGTTCACAGTAGTCTGCTGCAAGTCTACTTTATATAGCGCACTCTATGGAAAGGATGGAAAGTATTCTTATTTTACACCTACTCTCTTCCAGCAAGCCAACGGCAAGTAAAAATCAAGTCTAGTGCGAATTTTCAGCAGACGTGCATGGTGTCTTGCAGCTAACTCGCTTCACACCATCGAAGCAAGCAAAGTCTAGGAAGTGATAATTGTAAACTTACGTGCTATTTGGGTAGGCAATGCGCAAATAAAACAGCATCGCATGCGGGCGCCATTGTATTAAAGTTATTGAAGGAATTGAATGAAATTGAGTTCAGTCGGAGGTAGTGTACATACGTTGTTTGTAATTGCCAACCGATTCACTTAACAAGTGAAATAGGTAGGTACGTATTTCGCATTTCCATATAGTAAAGTCTCCAAGTATAGTCTCTAACGGTTTTGGAATTTATGAGATAAGATGGATATCTTTCTTGTGAAACAGGTGGAGTGGTCGCCGGCTATACCATAGGAGAGGCGAGGAGCTCCAACTGCAAAGTGGTCTACGTTGGAAGTCAGAATTCATCAGTATCCATAGAGTGGAACAAAATAGCGGTAATGTGCCTACTCATGCCAGTTATTTCTTTCGTTTTTTGTCTTGGTCGTGGTTATTGAGCAAATGTTCAAACTTTAATTTTCGTCGGGAAAAGTGATGTTTCATCCAGTTTTTAATATATACGAGCAACGCAGGGTATAACAAGTACCTACCTAGACTAAGCTTCTAAATGTACACGGTCCATTTCATCTTAGTGCCCCATCCCAACGAGTAGCAGTTAAAACTTGTAAAACTGATATTTGAAGCTCATGATCGTGGAGCTTAACTCTGATTTTTACCTACTTATGCAGTGAACCCAATGTGCTAAGCGTGCTGAGGCTCATGTTCTTTGTTTGGGGGGTCATGGACTCGATAGTTAGTCCTTTAATTTCTATCATTCATAGTTGAGCTGTTACACATTTCCGCTACTAAATCCATCGTTAAATTCAGAACAACTTCATTTTTGTAGCTGCAGGAACTAATGTTTCGTATGACCACATTTAGATTCTGGAAAGGGTGAGATTTGATTAGGTTCCTTGGTATTTTTTCTTATTTGTCTTCGGCCAACCATGGCACATAATTGATTAAATTCGGCGCTCATGTATTTTATAGCCCCCTGTGTGCAAATGCCTGCAGGGGATTGTACCGTACCTTTAGAATACCAAATCCTATTACTTGCCAAGGTGTTATTATTCTATCACATTGAGTACCTACTTGCATGTGTTGAAAGGTGAAACATGGGAAATATGGCAGGTAATGGGGCTGCACCACAAGTCTGGTAGGGTATAGGAGCAGGTGGACGCCGATGCCTTATTACGTTATTTTTCATTTATTTACGCGTAAGACGTAAGTAAGTTAATGGGCTTTGGGTGTCATGGTAAAGATTTGGGGCCGTGTCTCAGGTGGTCGGTCATCGGAGGGTCGCTAGCGTCGTAAATTGAGCCGCGGCTTGATCTCTCCGCTCATTGGAACCCGGTCCCTCGTCGCAGATGGGCACTTGCGCGAAATTGACCGCATGCGATACAATTTGATCTTGCTTCTGTGAGACCCCAATGAGCTGTGGTGTCAATTGAAGGTTCGAATTAGGACGCAGCCAGATCTATTACCCGCGAAACCCTGAAGTGCGGAAAGGCCCGCTCGGATTGGGGTCCATGAAGAGTCCCGCAGCCTTAGCTTTTGTTACTTGCTCGTGTTATTATCGCTGAATCGGAATTGTTTTAAAATATATCATATTATTCTCTGCGGTATTGCGGTTTTATTTCTTGTCACTTTTGTCTTCTGCATATAGGGGGGCGCTTCTAAAATTCTCTTAGGGGCGCCCAGAATTTGCAGATCTGGTCCTGGACGCAATCCTCATAATGACCAATAATCTGAGACAACGCGTCTCAGGCCCTCGGTGCCGTACAGTCCTCACTCATATCATTGTGATTTGAAGGTGCTCTATACACTTTTTTATTTCTCTCGAGAAGGAAAATCTGTCAACCTCCCTTTGTGGAAGCTGAAATGATATTCCCTTTGTATGATCATTCACTGTCTGTAATCATCTCAATTATCATATATCTACATAATCATAGTTAATTATTCAAACTCTTGAGGCAATCGAGAAGGAAATGTTCGGACTTTTCATTCGTTTGAACTTCTTTATGGACTTCCCATCTGTTCAACTACGAGAAACCACGTCAATCAGACAAACAAAATGAGGGACATATACCTACACATAAAAATCAACAAAAACAGGTTAACAAAATGTCGCTCATTATGAAAAAAGGGACAATAGCTCGAGTTAATTGTCTAGAGAGTGGAATAAATCTTTGTTGATAAAGATGTTGCATTGTGGAGAGAAAGGATCTACCTATGTATGTTGTCGGGAAGGGAATTCAGTAGAGAGTAGAGGAAATAAAAAGTGAGTGCTTGGTGAGTGATAGCCTAGGAATAGGAATATGTAGCTATGCAAATTTTGAACTTTGGTTTTCTTCACCTTTATTTTCAAGCTGTATAAATTCACTGTTTTTACTTCCAGTGAAGCTTACTGGCTAGTTCTTCCTTCTTCTCTACCAAAATTGATTATGTCATCAGAAAAGCGCGGCATGCTGATTATTCTCCATGCTCACGTTTTCCGGTTTTGAACTTTTTCATTATTTCATTTCGTATTATTCCATTAACTGTACGGTATGCGTTCGCACTGGTCGGATCCAACCCTAGCAACACCTTCAGAGAGCTTCCCTTGGCCCTGAGTGAACGACGACTGTCAGTTTAGTATAATTGCACCTCTGCTCAGCATTTATGGAAATTCATAAAAGGGTGTGGTCGTAAGTCTCTCTGAATGCGCTCAAACTCGTTGTAACGCGCCTTATCGGGCGCATCAGCTTATGAATCTCTTCGTTCACCTTTCCCTGCCCTCATTCCGTCGATATACACCCTTACTCCCGTAAAGACGGTGAGCGGTAGCATCTCATTGTCAGATGCGTGGATTCGATGAATTCCTTTGAGTAGGTAGCTTCACGGAGACTGCTTGTGACAAATTAATATACATATAAATGATACCCCGCTATTCACCTCCATGATAGTGATACATCTACATTTACAAAATACCCTGCCAACCACCTCAGGGGTGTGTGGCAGGGGGTGAGTAGTCACCAACATGCATTTCACTTTACCCTAAAGTTAGTGTAACTACGATTGATTATGTATTAGCAGAAATCGCTAATGTTTTTCACGAGGCGAAGTCTCACAAGCATGCACTACACTACAGATATGCTCACAATGGAGAGGGACCGTTAATATTTATGCATTTTGCAACTACACAAATGGACAGAGACTCAAGACTTATGTAGAAAACACACACGGCGTGCTGTTAGTACTAGGTAACAGATATGGATTCAAGTATTAGGGTGTTACTACTATTACTAAGAGCTACACTACCTATCGACAAACCTAGATAAAAGTCTCATTGGCAGCTGTTATGGTCCCTTATCGTTCAAGGGAAAAATGGCATTTAAAATCTGTCCTTTCTGCAGTCTAATTCCCTAATTTTATTCTCATGATCTGATCTGATTCGTACAGTAAAACACATCACAATGTTATTCGCTATTAGACAAATTATATTGCTAAATAACGTATGTGTTAGGAGACTTCACATGTTATATGGCTTCTTTCGTTTTACTCGTTCAGTGTGGACGCTCTACTCCACGAGGGCCATTAGTTAAAGTTCAGTCACGCCAACATGTAATACATGTTCAACATGTAATACATGTTCAACATGTAATACATGTTCAGAATTACTGTGCTGTTAATTAATTTTATGCTTGCATGCAAAAATCGTCACAAAACCACGGACACAAAAAATATAAAACCAATCACAATTCCACGCAGAAGTTGAAATTGAAAAATAAATAAATAAAAAAAGATCCCAAAAACAAAGCTATCCATCGCCACCATCAACACTATTGGCGGCATCTGTCATTGCTATTGTGGGATCGGATATTCGTACGCGGGAAAAATGAAATTTTAAACATGTCCGCGTTGAAAGCTGTCTCTCGCGCGCGTGTGATCGCGCGTGATCGAATTTTACGCGTGTGATCGAATCCATCAAGAGGTGCACGGAGTTTTTTTACTTGTTCTATACCTCATCGGAGGAGTAACTCGCATCAAATTTTCTCGGGAGATTAAAATTACTGAGATAGGTTTTCCGGGTTCTCTTCCGCGTGGGTTCATCATTGTAGATATTTTTCGCAAACGTTCATTTTCTTGAATGATCTAAGGCTTTCCCGGCGTGTAGCAATATTGGTGGTTCTTCGGGTTTCCGACCGGGTCTAACTCTCCATTTCTGCCGACGTTTCGATGAACGAGTCGTTCATCATCCTCAGGGCATGACATTTCAAACATCCGCCGTAAAGGTCATGCCCTGAGGATGATGAACGACTCGTTCATCGAAACGTCGGCAGAAATGGAGAGTTCGACCCGGTCGGAAACCCGAAGAACCACCAATATTGTTCATTTTCTTCTTCAGATCTGAAGAAGCTAACGTCAGACCTGAAGAAGTAAACTGGAACGTTTACGAAACATATCGTCTACATTGGTGAACCCACGTGGAACAGAACCCGGAAGACCTGTCTCATCGAAGCCACTCCGCGAAAGTCTTCCTCCCGGATTCAGCTTATTCTTTAAACCTCACTGTGATAGCGATAAATAACTTCCTTCGAGAGCTGCAAATAACTTCCCTCCATGTGGTAACTCACTTTTGCGACTTCTCGATTTTTGCGATTTCATGCTGTTTATTTGACATCAGCTAATATTATATCGATTTGGAAACTAAATTTTTTTCTGTGAAGACTTGTTTGAACGATGGATCCACTTGTCCAAATAGATACGTGGGCGAATGCTCCTTCAAATTGCATCGTGTAAACTCGTCGACTATCGCGGATGCCTTAAAACAATCCATAGAACTGCCCCTATTAGGTATAATTCGGAGCCCACATTTTCGCAATTTCTCATGCAATTACTTGCGTGTGTAAATGCCTATAGTGTTGTCAGGATAAAGCGGCTTAGCCTCTGGCCCTTCTGACTGTGACGCTCAGAAAGAAGTAAAATTTTTTCTCACCCCTCCTCACTCTCCTCACTAATTTTCAATAAGAATTGATTCGATTAAAAACAATAATAATTTGTGAAAATCCGCTATGTACATTGAACGCAGCCAAGAACACGGGGGCAAGTGATATTACCATCACCTGCAAATTCACCATGAAATATACATCACGCTTGCCAGGCACCATTTTGTATACACCGGTATTATAGTTTGATACATATTGTTATATTACGAGTGATTGCCAATATTCCGATACAGCCGACTGGATGGTGTTGATGCGCCAATATGAAATTAGCAGCTGCGGTAAGCATTTTTAGAAATGTATTTATTTTTCCTCGGGTGTGTGAATAATGCGACTTTAATTTTTTTTATCTACACCGTTAAAATACGCTGTATTCATCTGAACTCCTTTAACCCCTGAAAAAATATAGTTCAAGGAGTATGGTGAACTTCGTCCGCGGCATTACGAAATAAGTGAAAAGAACTCGGATGTTTCGTAAAGCGGGCAGACCGTGGGAGGAGGTGCCATAATTAGCGTAAAACTGGTAGAGGGAAAAAACAGTCGCGAAAAAACTGCTTCCCCGGGAAAATGACCTTTGAGTCAAAATGGGTGATCATGCACGAGAGTGGGTGATTCGAGAGTAATCAAGTGTGCGAAAAAAAGTGTTGGCTGGACCGGTTCGATAAAGAAATCAAGGAAAGTTTGAGTTGAGACCTGGCGGTAGAGCGTCAAGATTTTCTTTCTGTCAAGAAAATTCACGGAAAGACTGAAAAATTACTTTTTTTAAATTGCCTGAAATACGAACACCTATAGGGACGAAGTACCATGCAAGCCACCTCCAGGGTGTTTGGCGCGGGCTGATTCCACACCAGGCATGCAATAATCATCCCCTTTCTAGGTCGAAACTCATACGTGGCAGCTCGTGGCAATCCGTGGCAGATAGGCGAGGACCGAAGGAACGCTGCACGGCTTAATCAGAAACTAGGAGATTGCAGTACATGGGTTAATATACTAATACTGATTAGTGTTATTATGCTGCTAATTCATGAATACTACGAGAAACTAATCCATTCACAAAACAATAGCATTCGGGACATTTCAAGCGGGGTGATGTGTTAGTAGGTAATAATGATATGCTATTAAATACAAGTACAAAGTGTAGTGTACCGAGGGTGGGAATTTCATAGAAAAGATCTATTGAAATTGATATAGAGAAAGTTTGTTTACACACATTTTGTATACAGACTTGCTTTTTTCCGCAAAATTCATTTATCCAACGTCTAACGCGTCTCGAATCAATAAGCCATCACCAAGATATTAAGGGTTTCAAAAATCAGGCTCAGTCATCGTAAGAAGGAGCTAGTTTCAGTGGAAAGTACCAATTTTTATTTCATTTATTCATTTAAATGTAGCTGTGATAGCTACTAGTTGTCCTCGAATTATTTTCGGTAACTCGTTATAAAGTTATATCTAAATGCTATATCCTTATGTGAGCGACCAAAGTAGGTACTTGTTTCAGCGAATGATGAAGTGGGATAACAAAAGTTGTTATTTCCTTGCCTGTGATAAAGGGGTTCACACAATCGGAATGATATAAAAAACGGAAAATTGTCATACTTTAAATAGACAAAAGGAATGTTAGGTAGGTACCAAGGTATTTACAGTCTATCTGTGCTGAACAGCTGAAATAGTTTTCTGTTTTTTCGAATCCTAGAAGGGTTTGCTGCTTTCAAATTGTGATAGGTGACTTTCAAGCCACCCAGCAATAGGCAGGTTTTCAGACTTGAAACCTTGGTCACCGGACCTTCACCTAGCTACGACCTCTGCTTTGCTTGTCTTGTCCATCGCTGTCCCCATCCCCGACTCACGTTTTCTTTTTCGATTGCATTGCGGTGCTGCGGAAATAGTGTCCTACCTACTTGAACCTTGGTCCATGCTCGTCGTAATAGTGTTCCTTCCATCTCTGCTGAAAAAATCGTACAAAATGATCTGTAGAACATAAGGAATTCTGTGGAAATCGTCGTGTATTCCACTAAACCGGTTCCTTTTCTAAGGATTTCTACGGAGCATCAGCGCCAAGCTCATGTTCCGTATAAGTAGTTTCGGTAGAATATAGGAAGCCTTGAGAAGTCCACGGAAACTTTCCCGGCTTTCCTGTGCGAGTTATCTCTCTTCCGGAAGGGTTTACGAAAATAAGGAGATTTGGTCAGCTGCTAATGTCCTATCAAGGATTTCACAATGATGATAGCTATAAAGGCTAAAGTTATTTAGTTATTAAAAATATTAGTTTAAGGAATACCTACGGGACTTCTTGAGGAATTTCAACAATATGTTCTTAGAAATTCTACAGAAGGTGCTAAGGGATTTCTTCAGAAAGTGGACTCAACTAGGGACTTCTGTTAACATTCCATAAAAAGTGTTTAATAATTATAATAGGATAGTCTACCACCCTCGTTATTATTCTAATAATTATAGTAGGATAGTCTACCAAAATGTCTAGGGAATCCTTTAAAAAATATTTTAAAAAGAAAGCGTACGGAATTTTCTAGAATAATGCCAACTAAATCTGCGACATACCGTGCAAGTCTCCTCCAGGCTGTGTGACGTAGGGGATAGAAACGAGGCATGTAATAATATTCGCCCTAGTTCAAGGTCGAATCCCGCGCACTCCCCAAGCCGATTGTCGCGGATCAAAAAGCAGTCACATGAACAATGCCTAAATAAATAAGAAACAAGAAGAGTTCTACGGTCGCGATCCTGCTAACGTGCAGCACAGGTTTGTTTGGAGGTGAAATGCAGTTTACGCCTGCATGGTGATCAAAGTCGCCCGTCACCATGCAGTGTCGGACTCCAGCCTGGAACAGTTTTTCACATTACTTCAGGCTAGGCCATTTATTTTGCCTGAGTGACTCCATCCAATTATAACTTTCCTATATTCGGTCTAGATATAGTTTTTTTGCACGCAAGATGTATTCAGTATATTTTGTTACCAAATTATCTATATTGCGCTGCATTGCCTCTGTGATGGTGTCAGGATCCATTAAAAACAGGGATTAAGATGCTACAAAAATTAGTATTATTAATACTACTACTTCAAGGATACTGCCATACTATTTCATGCGTAAAACAAAACCATGGGGGAAATTTCAAGCGGAGTGTAAATAATTATGATGAGTTATAAAATACAAGTACGAAGTATAGCCTTTCTGGCGAAGATGGGAATTTCCTAAAAATGATATCTCGCTACTGTTACGGTCCCTAATGTTCCGCGGAAAAAATGGCGCATTAATTCTATCGGTTCTGCAATCTATTCCTATATCTTATGCGTGTGATTGTTTCTACCGTAATCCGTTCGATCTACATACATATGTTGAGCGATCGGCAAAAAATCGTCAGCTTCGAACTTACCCAAAAGATTTAACCTATAGGTCTATTGCTAATATTGAGTTCCCTAAGTGTCCACGGAAAATACATCATGGTCTTTCTATGATGGCTTGTACGTTTCTAAAACGTGCCATCACGAAATGAAACTTGGTCAACCTGATCCGTTCTTCAATTTGGTTATTATTCGAAATGAATTAATGCGTTATACTCTTTTACGAGGGAAGAGTTTTTTTTAAAGGATTTGCTGAGTTTATTTCGTTCTTTTTTATCTTTTCGTTTAATTGAAAACAGGAGAATGTTTGAAACTTTGATGCTGAAGTCACTACCCCTATCCACACTTGCCAAATGTTGTCACCACTGCTGTTAAAGGAGCATAAAGCGCGCCTAAGTGCTGGAACGCGTCGTGTATGCTGTGATATAGCAGTGTGACATTTCCCAATTTGCTAATGCTGGGTGCCAAAGACAGTCGTAGCAGGCTTGCGTTATCGGAATTTTTACTTTCTCCATACGTTTTATATTGGAAAATATTTTTTTTCCACGCCATAATTTTGAATTGCATGGAATATGTGTTTGAAATTTCATGCTTCATAAGTGTGAAAATGTATTATTTTTTTAACTGATAATAAAAGTCTTTCTCCTCCTGAAGAAGGCGGTTGAGCCACCGAAACAATTGAACGAAATGTTTCGTGTATACATTGTCTCACTATATGACGTACGAACATTTATATTCACATTTGTGAAAATCTCCAACAACATTAAAGACCCGTGTTTTTGTATCTTCACTCCCACTGTTTTGACCTAGTGCTGTTGGTTTACGCTTGTTTAATTTCATACCATTTGTAAAAATTATAAATGATAGATTAGTTTTAAACCATTGATCATGCCATTACATTGTGACCCATTGTCATTTGATTTTTTGTGTTATTATAATCCCGCGTCCAGTCCACATTTCTCTATTGATTCACAACTCAGATTTCTCGGATTCTTATAAATACTTAACTTAAACGTATAACCAAGCCAGCGCACCATATCATGTTTATGTAAAATGCGTGAAAACCTAGGGTATGCATGCATATGTAAACAAAATCTCTCAGTAGCATTTAATATTTACGTAAATTCTGCGTAAGATTTTCATAAGGGGGGACACGTAAACGCGCATGCTTGACACTTAAAACAACACGTAGGCTGACTTTCACTTTGCACATGTAAACGAATTTACGTGGTTCTTACTTCGCGCTTACGAGCGAGGACCAGTGAGAAGCAAGTTAACAACATAAAAAGTTGAAACTGTCCTTGTGTAACTGAAGGATGGAGGATGTTTACGTAAAACGCTTCCGTGTTGCTTACTTAATGATGAGGATATGTAGCCATGATTTTTACCAGCTGCTTCTTTGAAGCTTACGTAAATCAGTCGTAATCAAGTTAACCGTTCACGAGACATTTACGTACATTTCAAATAAATTTAAGGTAAATTTTTTTCGTGTGCTGACTGGGAAGTACGTAACGTTGATTCTTCTAGCTCAAACTAGTGCCTATCAGATGAAAATGTAATTTTTACGCGGAACAAATGAATTATTAGGAAATGTATTATGCAAAACTTATAGAGCAAATGTGTAAAAAGTTGTGTTAATGAGAATCTATCGTCTGAAGCTTGACGCATACAGTTTGCTCATTCGCATCTTTGCTTGCAAATGTTTCCATCGAACAATATATGTGCACATTCCGTGCGCATGCTCCCTGCCTACTAGGTAGACGTCCATAGTCATTCCCTCCGCCCGTTTCCTCTCTTCACTATGCGTTATCTTCTTCAACATTTCTATGGTATGCTGCCACGATGACGGGCGTTTGGGTAATTTAGGACTTCAAACATATGTCATTATTTCAAAAACAGGGGTTCAAAAATCGTTTCAGCTACATTAAATTTTATTTGGGTCAGTCATATAAGCCTGAAACTGCGCGGAAGAAATGAGTTGGCTCCGGAGCATTCCAATCCTTGTTTCCTCTGCTCTGGATAGAGGAAACATGTAAATAGTCAACGTTTTAGAGCAGCAAATAAGAACATAAATAACGACTGGACAAAAACACCGGTATCATGTAAATGTTTTTCCTCTCGGTCCTCTATAATTAAGTAAAAATATTCGCCTATGGGGGAATCGAACCCGCTACCTTCGCGTTTTTAGCACGACGCTATTACCAACTGAGTTAATAAGCCAAGTTGATGGGATGAGAACTCTGACCCAAGTTCATTATCTGTGTATTTTTGCAGTGTCACAAATTAATGAAGTTTTTACTCCTTTCAACATGCATGAGGCCCGCTGGCGCAGTTAGTTTGAGCTTGAAAGTTCATAATGTCAAAGGAAAATTGTTGGTTGCGCCATAGTGGGGGTAAATTCAATAAAAGTTCCTTCGATCGGTTACAATAAATTTAATTAACAACTATACAAGGAATAACTGGCAATGCCAAGGCACGGATAAAAGGAAAATATGACTGGTAAGGGGCAGGCGGGAGGGGGGGGAAGGAAAGGTGGTAGCAACGATACCCCTGGGGGGCTATTCTCTCACTACGTTTACCAATCGATCTCAGATCGATCAATCTCAGCACGGAGCTGACTCTGATCGCCTGGTTTACCAACACGGTCTGAAAATATCGATATTGAACTATCGATTTCAGTAGTTTGAATTATTTTGAGATTTCTTACATATTTCAGCTGCACACTTCTCTCCTTTCCCTTCTTGCAACAAGTCACGTCGTAAATGATATCGATTATATTTTGTTTACCATCGGCAACCAAAAGAAGGTCGATGAGCGCCACGCTCCGGCCTCTTCGGATCGATATAAGATCTCAGACCGGTTAGGGAAAGCGGGCTGACTCGGCTCGCTTCTCAGATCGATCTGGCCAGTGCGCTCCGTTTACCATACCGAGCTGAGCCAGTCAGATCGATCTGAGATCGATTGGTAAACGTAGTGTCTATCTTGAAGCTACCGATGCGGTTGCTTCGAATAAGCTACCAGAATTGGCTACCAACCGTATTCTCTAACTCGCGGGAGCTTTCTCAAGAACGTAAAAGGAAGTGGAGAGAAGTTTGACGAAAGGCGGGTATGAGAATCTTTTTAAACCAAATCTGCGGAAACTTCATTACTGGTGACGTCATTCTTAGAACCAATGGGAAAGCTCGTCTCAATGTTTTTCCGTGGATAAAACTGGTGAAACATGTTTTAAGGCCGTTTTAGACGGTGAAGATGCTCTTGTATTGTGTTTAGCGAAAAATGCCACGCATTAAAAATCATGCGAGCAAAATCCTAAAAATGTTCTATTTTTACTTACATAATCTCGTGAATAGGAACGCACAACTTCCATCTTGGCTGTTTTGATCACTTGAAATAAGATTGTTCGTAAATATATTCGGGAATTAGGGTTCATGTCGATGATATGGTTCAATATGATTCGTGCTTTTTTCTTTCGTCGATTACTCGTTGCTTCAAATCATTTAAATAATATACGAAGATGAAACTTTCAAAAGAAATGCGAAGGTGATACTCGCTACCACGGCCCGAAAAGTATCCCATTATGGGCTGGAATCACGTAACTCACCCAAGGTAATTATGGCTTTCCGTCACTCCAGTTAATATCTTTTTTGTGAAAAATCCCGCTAATGGCGAAAATGACAAAGTAACCCAGTGAAAGTGCAAAGAATGCGCATTTAATAAATGTAAGAAACATACCCGTGAGTTGGATAATTATAGATAGATAAGCGTTAGAAAATGACCAATATTTAAGCAGGGTATACGGAGGCAGCGCTTCGTAAGGCTACCGTGGGAGCTTATTGGGGCTACGGAAGTAGCTTCGTGACATTTACAGAATATGGGTGGGAGCCTAATATGCTACCGGTAGCTTCTGCTTGCTCTTTCTCCGGTAGCTTCCATGATAGAGAATACCGATGGGAGCAGGTAGCTTATTAAAGCATCTTTTCGCCAGATAGCTCCAATGCTTCGCGTTAGAGAATAAGCCCCCTGGAGTCAGCAGCTGTGAATGGGCAGCGGCGTCTAGGCGTGGATGACCGTGTCGCCTGTACGCAAAAGAGGAAGTCTCCTCGATCCCATCTGTGAACCGACTTATAAGGCCGTTTTACACGAAGCACGAAATTGTACAACTTCAAACTGCATTTTTTCTCAACCGGGCGTGCATTCATTTTCGAATTAGAGCAGGGGCTATTTTGCCATCTCGCTTTCATGCATTCGTGCATGCGTTCTTGCAATTCACGGCTTTACACGATGCAATTTGAATTGCACGGTCATACGTACATCAGATTGTGCAATTACGTGCCCCGTGTAAAACGAGCCATATAGAGGGACCCCCATTCGGTCGATGTACTCACCGACAGGGTCCCTTTCTATGCCGGTTCACCGCGACCTTGCAAAGGGGAAGGCCTTCAGAGCACTCTCCCACCAAGTGGACGGCTCAAGGTCTGTAGATTATGTAACTAAAGCGGAGTACTGCACCTTTCTTAATTGTAATTTTTGTAAGGAGCATCGGGTTCGGAACGACAAACGGGACTAGTCAATTTTCATCCTGACTTGGAATTAGAATATTTTGGGGGAGGAGTTTTTATTATTCTGTATCATACATTTTTATTGGTAATTTTGTAATCGTTTTGTATGTAAGCATGTCTGAAGGTATAATGACGTTTAGTTTAGAATACAATTGTTCCCAAAACTTAAGCAGAATAATGTGTAATACGTGTAATACATTGGAAGACCTGCGAAACTGGCCGCGCAGTAATTTTAACGCAGTCACCCTCTAGTGATCTCACCGATCTCAATTGTCTGTAATCCAGTCTTCTCAGTCAATTCCAGCTTAGGGAAAGTCTTTCGCCTTGGCTGGGATTTGAACCCATACCCTTCGATATCGCCCAGAGTACCTATATTCTCACCAGTTAAATTACCCCGAAGTGAATTTCTACTCTTCTGGTGCTGTGCGTCTGATACCATGAAGTGCTTTGCGGTCGAATTTCACTCAGTTCCTTGATTACTAGCGGGTGAATTTATTAAAATTTCTTTGCGTTCAGTTCCGCAGTTGCTTAAAAATTTCAACAATGAACGCTCATGTGTTCAATGTTGGTTTTATATGGTGGACGATGGCGCTATACGCGGTTAAGGTGAATATTTTTTTACTGAGAATTTCACACATTTTGTATTATGTAATGGATGTTGAAAATTCACCCTCAGCCCCATGCATACACTTGAGGTAGCATGTAGGGTACTACCACTACTACTTGAACTACTGGTACTACCTTGGAGTGGATGCAGAATGTGTACCAAAAGTCCTGCACTATACATGATCAAGAATAGCGCCAAAGAAGGGCGACTATAATTTATATATAACTAATAATGGACTAGCCATCTACTTGCTTTGGCTCGCGGTTCGAAGGCCCCTCGTCATCAAGAGCGAAAAATGTGTGCTCATTTATATTCTCCATCGCTGGTGGAGAGAGTCCATTCTTATGATCAGAATTCGTGACAGCAAAAGGGAAAATCGCTCTACTTTCTCCCTTGATACGGGTTTCTATATTTTATACATGTAGTAGTTAATTGGAATTGATAAATGACATTTTCATGGTTCACGGCGTTGTTTACTCTCTACTTTACAAAGAAAAGCAGACTTTCGTGACGCTGGAAAACCGGACGAGGTGGTCAGAAATGCTGGTTTTCAACAACCTTTGAGCCTGTTACTCTTCATTGACGCAAAGAAAAATATGCGAAAAGGAATATATATATATAAGCGTGAGCCAAGTACAGAGATATTTCATACAGGAATTTTGTTTAAAATAACTGGGATTTAGTAAAAAAGTAAAAAAAGTTCCAGCGGCAATTTTTTGCTCCAGGCTTGAATTGCTTCTAGATCCTTGGTTAATGACTCACTGTCAAGATTAGAGTCATATGTCTTGTAAATGCGTGGAACATCTGTGTAGATGTAATCATATACTGTTCTCCCACTGCATTTGTCTTACGCAGCAATATGCACCCCTTGCGATGGCTTTTAGAGTACCTTTTAGAAATAGATTATTTACTCCAGAGCGAAAATATATGCAATTTCGTGAAACTAATTGAAGGAGATTTAAATAGTTCATGAAATATTGTGAGCCGTGATCTAAATTAACGAAATACCGTGCAAGTCACATCCTGGATTAGTGGCATGGAGTGATTTCACACTGGGCATGACTACTTGTCTCTATTTCGAAAATCGTACGCTCCTTCTACCGCTTGGCGAGGATCAAAAAATTCGGGAGAGCAATCCAATGCTGAGACCATTTACTATGAAACTTTATTGAAAATAATTAAAATCAATACACGGTTCAAGATACTAACGCCGATTAATAAGGGTTTTTAATTTATACGGAACACTATTTTGTGCGGTTGAGGTGTTGGTAATAATAATAAATAAAATCATTCACAAGTAACAATTCTACTCAGGATTAGTAATATTTTTATATTATTTGAACCTCTACTGTCTGCACTCGGTCCAGAAAATACGATATTTATAATTTGTTATTTGAGATGCGGGTATGATAAAGGATGTACGGTGGTCGGAAACAAAGATAAACCAAGGATTCTCTGTCATGGTGAGGGAGGAAAGAAAGTTGCTTGAGGAAGAAAAGGAGTAAAGGAAAGTAATGAATCTACATATACGAAGTGCCATGAGGGTGTTTGGCATGAGGTGATTTAAAACCAGGCATACAATTCTCGTCCCAGTGCTACTACTTTTTTTTAATAGGCCGATGATAAAATGTTAATGGTAAATTTAAAAAGGTGAGATTCTCACTGGGGACCTTGCAGAAAACACGAGTGGGAGTTCTTGTAAAACGTATGTCTTTCTGCGGAAATTACACTTCGTTGTAATATTTTTAGATGCAAGTGAAGAGAGGTAGTGAGTAAGATAAACTTTTGAGAGTGAGAAAGAGAGAGAGAGAAAGTGTGGAAATAGGGTTTCCGTGAGAGTGAGGTAAAAATTCAGGGTATCAATATGTCGCCGTTTCATAATAATGACGTGCATATAGTTTTATTTTGAAGAAATTATTTGCATATTCAAATACCTACAATTAAAAAAAAGAATTAGCACGCTTGCTATTCTACATTTTGAAATAACTTTAGTGGAATAAAATTCTGTAAAATATACATTATTTACATGTAAACGCTTTTTCGTAGGATAAAATTCAGGATGATCCCGCTTTTTCAGTGCGTATGGCAACCCTTTATGGAGAAGTAGTACGACCCTGGGAAGGGTAGTGAAAGAGTAGCAATATTCCGAAAAAAAATCAAACCAATTAATTAAGTTCAGGTAATAATCAGTGCTTCGCATAACAGCGAATGTTATGTGTTCTTTTCTTTTGAACCACGCATCAGCGACTACGGCAACGGCTATGCGGAATTTTGAACGGGAAACCAATATCATGAGTTGTGTAGCAAGTGAAAGCCCAGTGAGGTGGCGGCTTGGGATATGCCTGAGCGAACGAACTGGTTCGTTCGTTTTGCGGCCTTGACCCACCCATCCATGGAAAGTGAAACCGCAATTCGCCTGGGGGGAGCTCCGGCCGACCAGTCGTCGTAATTTATCGGAGAAAAGAGTAGATCACCCATTGAAACGATTCGGAATAGTATCCGGGCTTTTCTCTTGGATATATCTCACATGAATCATTTCAGCGCGCGCTTATTGGCGATGTCGAACGAAGTCGAGTTTTTATTGAGTTTAATAAAAGATTCGATAATACGACTTCAGGAAACCTAGTTAAAAGTCTCATTGGCAGCTGTTATGGTCTCTTTTCGTATGCAGGAAAAAGCCAGAATACGCGTGCATGAGGATTCAATTCGCGGGGGTGATAACTTTATGGCCGATGGTCATCAAGCTATGTCCTTAGTAGTTGTCATGTCAAAGGGATTATATTTATCTTGAAAAAATCATTTGACTAGACCAAGATTAGAATTCTGATCGTCCAATTGCGGGTGAGGTGTATCAGCCAGCTACACTACCAGCATATTACATCTACAAAATACCCTGTAAGCCACCTCAAGGGCGTGTGGCAGGTGGTGAGTAGTCACCAACATGCATTACACTATATCCTATTAAAGTTGGTGTAATTACGACTCTTTATGCATTTGCATAAATCGCTTATGCTTGTTAGGAGGCGAAGCTTCACAAGCACGCACTACACAATAGGTATGCTACCAATGTTAGTGGGACCGTTTGTATCAATGTATTTTGTAACTACATCAATGTACAGACATACAAGACTTTTACTGAAAACATGTGCTATTAGTACTAGGTAGCACGTAAGGATACAAACGTTTTTCGGTGTAAATCAACTAACTAGCTACGCTACCAATGGACAAACCTAGTTAAAAGTCTCATTGGCAGCTGTTATGGTCTCTTATCGTTTGCAGGAAATAGTACTCAGCTAGCACAAAGCCGACCGTTTACTTGAAATTGGCGGCAACATGCCATCAACGGGAAGGCAACGGCCTCAGACGTTGACGACAACGTTACGACAACACGGGTGCAATAGCAGGTCAAAATCACCATAAAACGGCGCCAAATTAAGGCCAACCGTTGCTCTAACCGACTGGAGTGACATCTACAGGCACTTTTGAGAAAGAGGAAAAAATTGTGGTAGCAGTGGGATTTGAACCAGTACCACTTAAGCATTTTAGGATAGCAATCCGACACGTTACCTCTAGGCCTTCACTCCGTATAGATAAGTATGGGAATGAGGCTATTTCTTGCGGATATCAGAGTTAATACACGTAATTACTGACAGCAATTTCGTAAATGTAGACAATGAGTGCTTGCTAATTTTTGACCATATATACCATACCAAATCCATAAGCCAACATAAATAAAACTTGGTGCTTTAAAGGCCGTTTTACACGATGAAAGATTTTGTACAAACGAATGTACGTGAGATTGTACGTTTGTCTCAACGAAATTAGAACAGGTTCTATTTCCCGTGCAGGCATTGAGACATTCTCACTCCCTGGCGAAAATGTTCCGCTTCCTCGACCGGTCACGAAGGGTTACACGAAGCGGTGATTCGCTTAAGGACGCGAATCAACGTTTAGTGTACGGTTCTTTGACTGTTGAAGTAGCGTACACGAAACGTACGGAAGCGGTGCTCTCCGGTTCCACTTCCTGCCGATTCGTGTACGGTTCTTTGACTGTTGCAGAAGCGTACACGAAACGTACGGAAGCGGTGCTCTCCGTTTCCGCTAATTGCGGCAAATTGTATGAACGCTTGCAAGCGTTCATACAATTTGCCGTTTTACACGATACATTTTGCCTCATGCAAGAGTTTACGGAAGAGTTTGTACAAACAAGTGCATGCTATTCGTTGACCATGAATACAAACAAAAGCCATAACCCAGCCGAAATTTAACTTGGTGCTTTTAGGGATAGGTGCTGGATGCATCCAGCCAAAATCCAGGCTGTAATCTAGCTTGCATGCTATGTGGTAGAGTCGGCTGGAGCTATTTCCGTGAATCAATCCTTACATCCTAAATAAAATACCAAAATTTCCCCAAAATATCGTTCCACAAAATGAACTGAATAAGTCATAATACTCATCGCTCACAGATAGCGCTTAATTATAGCAAATGTGCTCCCAAATACACGATACGAGAAGCAGCAATCGTCGCGGAGCATGTATAGGGCAACGGTTGTTGTGATTTTGCCGTCAAATTCGGCGCAACGGCCGCGCATCAACTGTTGCTCCACCATAAACTTGGGCGTTTACGTAATCAGATTTGAGTGTGCTTGCTGGGTACATTTAAAATCTGTCCGTTCTTCAGTCTTCAAGTTCCCAAATTTTATTTTCATGATCTGATCTACCGTAGTATGTAGGATTTCGTAAAATATTATCAAAGTCGTTAGAAAATAAATTGGTTTGGAACTTACATAATAGATTGTCTAAATTTTAATCAACGGTCTGAAAGTGATTCCCATTCCAGTTGTTGCAAAAGGACTTAACACTAATGAGAATATCACAACGGCCGTTAACGTACAAAAAGGGAATGATGCAGTCCTTCGAAACCCGGGTCAAATTCAAATTTTTATTTGTGGAAAATTGCATCTTCTAAGTTCTTGTTAGGCCGTTGACGTATCTTGCCGATCTTCGTTTCACGCGTTCGTTGTTTTTAAGCTTACCTCATAAGGATCCCAAATGCTGGTAGCGTATTCCTAGTGGGATCTAACAAGGGAGAAGTAGCTGATCTCCCTAACTTTATCGTCGCACTTACCAAGTACTCTTTTAACAAAACAGTACTTGGACTAGGTCTAAAGAGTTCTTAGAGAATCTTGATCTCGGAGGGAACATCTTAGAGAAGAAAGAGAATCTTAGTTCGTAATAATAACAAGTAATAGGAAATCATTAATTTATCAACTCATCTGTTCCATCGGTGTGTGTCTTTGCATATATTTACTTGGCCTTTCAGTGAGCTCATCGTCTCTTACGAGCCCTTTAATCGGTAACTGGAATTCTTGTTTAGAAAATCCTTTTATCCAATAAGAAATTCATACAGTTCATTGTAGAAAAGCTTGATCTCTTTAAAGGTGGTGTGCCTGAAACTATAACCGTCAGTAACGGCTTAGTAGTCGAAAAGTGCTCGAATGGACGCAAGTTATTACCGCACGAATGAAAATAATGCGTCAACGTGCTCAAAACCCATTATCAGCTCCTGGAATTTTCGTGAAGATTTCCTGCATTTTTGTTTTATCTGATTCTCCGTAGTTTTGGCAATTTATCTTACAATTAGAAAAATACTATTGGGCTTCACACATTTGTATATCGAGCTCGCTCATCGACTTCAAGCTCTTTAGCGCCATCTTTTAGAGATCTTAATAACTGCTTGGAATATATCTGAGGTAGCGGTAAAAGTTTGAAGTTTGAAAGCTTCAGCCGGAGTGCTGCCATTAAAATATGCATGTATTTTGTGTTACACTTTCGACCCATAGCGATATTTCAGTTTTCTATAAGGTATGACTCGCGATTGCTGAAATATTTCCTGATTTCTGTATTAGAGTGTTATTGCGCTTATTGGATGGTGCTTATTTTAATTCTATACGGTCCACCTTTTTCGCTAAAAATAGCATCATTGGGACTATCTCCAGAAAAGCAGTTTTTCCTCCAGTTTTCCTTCAATTCTGTAGTTTGAAGCTACTCCTTGTAACGCATGTGGTACATTTACAAGGTCTTACTTACGTTCTTTTTAAGAAGTGGCAACAAATCTTCCTAGTTTCATGCAGCACAAATTGGAGGTGACCGTAGAAGAATGCTATATCTTCTAAAAAGGTTCACATATCTCTTTACCTACAAAATGGTTTGCACACTTTGGCCTGAATTGTAAAAAAAATTACCATCCTCTCTGAAAGTTAATCAAAATGTGTTCACATTCTTAAAGAAAAAGAACGACTGCTTTCTTTTGAAAGTGTACTATGTTTTTAATGGAAAAAGTGGTTTTTGTTTTCAACATTTATAAATTTTTTCATTGCCAAAATCTTGAAACCGGCATAATGATTCAATTTTTCATGAATGTATGCATTTAATGAGAATTTATTTTGTACTTATTTAGTACAAAAGTATTCTTTAACACTCATGATGGTAGCTCCCCACATGAATTCCGCAAAAGTTACCTGGAGCTCATATCTTTTACGCTTAATTATTAGATGTCCATCTTATTGTTAAATTATTGATGAAGTGGGGTCCAATTTTCGACGAGATCTACACTAATGAATTAGAATCTCGTCGGGTAGACATCTTAGGGTTCAATCACAGTACGTTATCTCCTGTATACTGCAATATCCTGGCACTTCACACCGCTTGATATGTCCGGCATTATTTTGTTCTCTGCATGAGGTTCTCGTAGCATTTATAAGTTAATACTAATAGTAATATTAACCACTAGATGTGTCTTTAGATGTGTAATGCATGTTTGCATGTTCATTTACGTAGCACTCTCTCAGTTTCTAGTTTGAGATGTAGATCTGTTTACCAAAATCGATGTTGCTTTAAGGATAGTGTGGTAATGAATCCGAAAAACGGTCTCCGTTTATCCAACGACTCGATTCATATAATCAACGAGTGTGTGCATATTGGTGAAATTTCTCCTGACAAGCATTTCCAGGTTTTTGCTAATGCATCAATAGTTTTAGAAGGGTATAGTTCAGTGTATGTTAGTGATAACTCACCCTTATATCATACTATGACTCGAATAATGTATTATGTAATACTTTTTTACATTCACTTAGTGCAGTAGTTCAACTTATAATGCTCTATTATTGCAACCATGGTTTTGAGTGCTAAGTTCCTTGACCTGTTATTCACAACTTTCTTTCCACATTCTTCATTTATATTGTTCGCTAGACATTTTGCGTAGATGTCTAACTAGGAAAATTCTTGTGAATCGTGGTGTACAACTACGTCGCCACAGTAAGACTCTTATATAGATGTCAACTTGTAAATGTGCTACCGCAAGATTTCATTGTAAGTGTTGGAGAGACCAGAAAAATCCTGTATTCAGGTTTGAATCACTTAAACCCGGTAAAATTCTTTTTTCTTACAAAAAAAACTGCTTCGTATCAAAATTTGGAAATAGGTATCGGAACATGCAGTATCACGCCAGGGATAAAGATCTTATCCCGGTTGTCACGGCAGCAGGAGTTGTGCGACCACTGATGAGGGGTAGAGAGACCACCCGTACTATGACAACGGTTGACCATTCACGTTATCATGGACGCAGTGAAAACGGACGTCAGTAAAACTTCTTTTAGCCCTTGAAGGATTATCTGGAACATCCCATCTCCTTAGAGTCACCCTCCCTCACTTGAGTTCTCAGTTACCTGAATTGGGAGATATAGAACCTAATATCCTCATTAACACTTCGGAAGAAAGTTTTCGCACCCCGCAGCGAACCAGCGAAGCTAGAATTGACCGCCGGAGGAAGCTGCTTAGCAGGAGGTTAGAACCCTGGGGTTTGGGATATCCCCTTCAGTGATCTGGCAAATGGTGAGTCTCGCGTCTACTTACCGTTGAGTAATATCTGGTGGAACTGAATTGTTGTGTGGGAAAAACGGTCAACGAGCAACTAGTGACGCACAAATTGAGCGGATGACGATTGCAAGAGGTTTAGTGACGTGCGTAAGGAGGACAACCGATTGTCATCCTCTTCTCAAAATACAACTTCTAGATACTCAAGTTTTATTCGCCGTACGTTTTGTTACCAAAATAGCTATAATCGAAGCCGATAAAATGTAAATAGGGAACGAGACTGCCGGACGGACAAGTTAAAATTAATTTTTCCTGCGAACGATTAGAGACCACTTCGACTGCCAATGGGACATTTAACTTGGTATGTCGATAGGTAGTGTGGCTAGTTAGTAGATTTACTCCCTAATGCACCTATCCCTGTCTGATACTTAGTAATCACAGCAAGAAGTACATGTTTGCGGTTTAACTATTGCATCTCTTTGCATTAATGTAGTTGTCAAAAGCATTAATATTAGTAGCATGCAAATAGCATTAACATTGGTAGCATGCCTATAGTTTACCGCATATTTTTTTAAATTCCGCCTCCTGTCAAGTTCTAACAGGTTTTTGCTAATCTACATCTACAAAATACCCTGAAAGCCGCCTCAAGGGTGTGTGGCAGGTGGTGAGAAGCCATCAACACGACTTCCTATTACATTATACCCTATTAAAGTTAGTATAGCTAGGACTATTGATGGTTTAGCATAAAATGCTAATGTTTGTCAGGAGGCCTCACCACTAGCATGCACTACTCTATAGGTATGCTAAAAGTGTTAGAATGACCGTTAGTATTTTGCAACTACATAATTGAACTACCAATGATATACAAGAATTATAAGAGATACCGCACGCCGTGCTGTATGTGCATGCTTTCAGTATGATCAGCTCATGCTTTGCTAATGCATCAGTAGCCGTTGTATTAACTTTAATAGGCATGTAATGCATGTTGGCGATAACTCAACCCTTGACACACATTCTTAAGGTGGCTCGCAGGGTTTTTTGAGATGTTGATGTAGATTATGCTACATCTACATCTACATATTACCCTGCGAGCCACCTCTAGGGTGTTTGGCAGGGGGTGACAAGTCACCAAAATGCAGCATGCAAGCGGACCGCCACATGCACACCGCACGGTCATGAATATTAAGGATACTAACCAATTCCATCATTAACTAAAAACCATCATACAGCATGCAAGAGAATCCCCACATGCACGCCACACATGTACGATGACACATAATATTCTACATGCTACTTAAGAGGGCAATCTGCCTATGAAGCTAGAGCATGCAAAACATGCTGTTAGAATCACCATAAAACTCCGCAAACATGCTTTAAGAAATACATAAGTTAGTAAGCTACACTACCATTCAACTAATCTATTTCTAAGTCCTTACACAGCCGTTATAGTCTCTTATCGCTCGCGGAAAAAACGACATTTTGAATCTATCTGTTCTACAGTCTATCTCTCTTATTTTATTTTTATGATCTAATCTACCATAGTACGTTGGCGGTCGTAAAATATGATCAACTTCGTCGGAAAATAAACTACTCTTGAATTTACATAATAGATTTAGTCTTGTTTTCAATCTACGGTCTGACAGTGATTCCCATCCGAGTTGTTCTAAGAGGTCAGTAACACTAACAAGACTATCGTAACGGCTTTTCACGTACCTGGCTGCTCTTCTCTGTACACGTTCTAACTCTAACGTAATGCTAATGGTAACGATAACAATAGAGATGATAAGCTAAATATCGGGCCTATACTTAAACGATTATCCAAAAGCGTACCGTTTAACCTTTCTCCTTTTTCGTTCTTAATTGTGTAAACTGTTGATTTACTTCCTCGTACTTCCCTAACAAGCGAAAAAAACCTTTTAATGTTAGCGGTATAACATTCGCCCGAAAATTTGCTTTTTAAATTAGCTGGCGCCCATAAAGGAATAGTTCATTTTCTAAGATTTTTGGATGCTTTAGTTTTTCAGCATCTCATTATGTTTTCCAGAGGATAGGTTTGATCGTGTATTTTTCATTCTAGAGTTCAAAGATTCGCTGTCGTTTCAAAGCGTTTTGTATTTTAGCATTGAACTACGGAGGCTCTGCGTTAATCCCTTTAAAAATGGTGGATATGCAAAATGAGAGAAGTCTTTGGCTTGATCCCTCCACGTCTTACACAATTGATCTACATCTACATAATACTCAGCAAGCCACCTCAATGGTGTGTGGCAGGTGGTTAGTTATCAATATGCACCACACTTTTCTCTTAAACTAAGGTTAAATAAACTACGTCTATTAATTAATTAGCAAAAACTTGCATGCATAACGTATGTATTATGTAAGACATTCATTTATTTTTTCGGAATGTTTATGATTCACACAAATTACATGAAATCACGGAAAAGGTTTGTGACGTTATTGACTATTTACTAAAATAGCCAAAGCTTAGTAACACTGAAAAACGAAAAATTTAATTTTAGAAACAGCAACATTAGTATCACAAAGATGGATAAATTTCGAAGAAAAATTTTTGTGCGGGAAGTCCGGGATGCTGAAGTGTCATACTACCAAACTCCTCCATCAGTCAAGTCAAGAAATCCTCTTTAGACTTGTACAATTAATGACATTTGATGAGCTTCTTCACGGGATGTTTCTGAAGGATGAATTTGGCCGCTCTCGCTTCACTTCGTTTCCAGCCGGCGTTCAAATTGTCCAGCAACATGTCGGAGTACATGCATTCCAAAATATCTATTCTCATGCGTCGGGCCTTCTTCAGGAGTCGCTCAGCCCTCCCCGTGCATTCCTACAAATAAGTAATACAAGATAATTTAATAAACAGAACTGATTCACTGTCCATTTATGTAGTTGCAAACTACAGAACATTGGTAGCATATCTATAGTACAGAGCGTGCTTGTGAGGCTTCTCCTCATGACAAGCATTAGCGGTTTAAGCTAATGCATAATTAGTCGTAGTTACACTAACTTTAGGTTATAGCGTAAAGCATGTTGGTGACTACTAACCCCCTGCCACACACCCTTGAGGTTGCTTCAGGGTATTTTGTAGATTTAGATGAATTAAATTGAGAAGTTATGGGAGGAGTTTGACCCGATGAAGATGGAATGATAATAAATACCCCATCGTCAGCTTACCAACGTGGAGAATTCAAGTGTCAAATGAAGAGTTAATAAAGCCAGTTGTAAGTCTGCAAATAATTGATGCATCTACGTAATGCCCTGCAAGTCACCTCAAGGATATGTGGCAGTGGGTGAGTTTTCACAAACATGCACCGCTCTATACTCGAATGAGGTTAATGAAACTACCACTATTAATTCATTAGCACAACCTACATGCAAAATGTATGAATTATGTAAGACATTCATTTATTTTTTCGTAATGTTTCTCTTACAAATGAGGTTTCTCATAGATTACATGAAATCACGGAAAAGAAGGTTAACAGAATATAATTCTCATTCTCTACTCTATCGTATTACGTCGGATTTCGTAAAATATTATTGACGTCGTCAGAAAATATATCGGCTTGGAACTTACATAAAAGATTGTCAAAATTTTAATCGATGATCTTAAGGCGATTCCCATACCAGCTGTTGCAAATGGTCAGTAACACTAGCATACTTCGAGTGCTTAGTGAAGAAAATAATCCTCATTGCTCGCCGTGTAATTAGTGCACGAAATGAGTTGTGCCTGTACAAATTGTCTTATACGATGATTTGGGCCCAAGCTCTGACTATAAAACACAGTGCAAACGGGATCCTAAAAAAATGTATGTAAATTGTGTGAACGTATCCATGCACGAAAAACGGAAAGAATGCTTCATTTCTTACAGAGGTCCATGAAATAATTGTTTGATATGACAGCCGTTCGCTGGTATTAAAAAAGGAATATTAATTAAGAAAATCATGTAATTAAATACAGACAGAGATGCTCAAAACAGAGTGGTGGGTGAAATGACGTATGCAAGAATAACTCATTTACAATTACAGAAAATGTCGTAAATCTTAACTCCTCATGTTTCTCGCCCTTGTTGTGGGTCGCTCCACATAGATGGCTTCATCATATGGAAAATAATCATTTTTCCCTCGCAATATTCGGGGCCACGAAATTATCACTGCTAAGGACACGCTAAAAATACATTATAACTGCCATATAGTAATAATATTATAACGTAATATTCACATCGAAACGTGATATATAAACGAAAAGAAGACCGGTACCATCTTCTCCCATCCTCACTTCACAGTGATTTTTTTCACAATGATTGATGATAAAACCATTTTCTCTCAAACTTTAAAATTGTCATACCTCCATCTCCTGTGTCATCGTCTCAAGGTGTGCTCTCATCTCTCTTGCTTCGATTGCCATTGTACAAAGTCTAATGCCATTGCCGCTCGTGTGTCGGAGAAAACCATCACGGAGTTGCTGAACCTCCCTAATGAGAAGGATAATTTCCGATTAAAAACTAATTAAAGGTCCATAAGTAAATAAACGAGCATACATAGAAACTTCCTAGGTTATTTGTGAGTTACTGAGATACGGTTATTGTGCCCACAAAGATACTGAGGATATTGTGTGCTTTTATAATAGATATTTTATCTTGCTAGATATTAACTTCTCATTTATAGAAGTACCAAAAGAGTTGGAAGAAAGAGTGAAAGCAGCGTTAGGCATTATAATGTCATACTTGCGAAAAATCGGCAATTAGTTAGCCAGTAGGTTAGGGACTGCAGTCAATGATGAGCTCGTAAGAGGTGAACTATGAGGCGGCGTTCCATTATAAAGATTTTAAAAACGAAGTTAATAAGATTCTCCCGATGAAGCGGAAGGCTAGCGTGAATGCTAGGAGATGAACTGTTTGAGGTAGGTCAGTGGCTATATTCTAGGGAGTTTTCTTATGTAGGAGGGGTTTAGGAGTAAGAACGTAAAGCAAAGGATCTGATTGGCTGAGGAAGACTTAATAAAAGGAGGGGATTGATGAGGGAAACGTAAAGGTGTGTAGAAAAAATAAGTTAAAACCTTAATATAGAGTGTATGGTTTAATTGGTCACTATGGAAGGAAAAATGGTGAGTAGGTAGATGGAGTATAGAGTACTCTTGGATATGGTAAGCGAGAAAAGGGAGATGATGTAGGGGAAATTAAAAGGAGGCAGCGAAAGTCGACGGATGATATATTGAGGGTTAACAATATGTTGAAGAGGGTAATCGAGGGGAGAATGTAGGGGTAAGCGCGGGGGGAAGTGAGAGAAGTATTTGAGTCTTGGGTGGTATGAAAAGAGGCAATAGGTTCTTAAAGTATGAAAAGTATTTTGCAGAGGAATATAGATAGTTAAGCAAAGGAAACGTTGGATGTTGCATTTATGAGAAACACATCTACGCGTCTATGGAAAAATTGTTTTTCCCAAGGTTGTAACCTTGAGAAGAGGGCAAAGGAAGGCAGAAAACGCTAAAAAAGTTTAACATAATTAGATAGAAAGAAAAATCGGAATGGAATGACATGCTCTCCATTCTCTATCACTCGGGTTTGTGGAAATGGTGGGTCTTGTGAATTTTAGTCATTCAAGAGAAACTCGACGTCAGTCTCTCTCAGTCAGTCAGACTCTCAACGGAAGGCTCCCAGAGGTCCACATTTTATCTTCCCATCTGAAGGACAGAGTACTGAGAGTGACATGATCTCCTTATACCACCCAAGTAGGGATCAGCATTCCACTGATAAATTTCTGCCGCTGCTAAAATTCGAAATTCATCTCCGAGGGTGGAAATGAAGTGCTCCAGCTACCACATGAACCACACACTCCATGATTATAAAGGGTCAGTTACCTATCCTTTTTATGAATTTTTTGTTAGCTCACAGTCCTAGTAATTTTCAGTCCTAGTACTTTTTTTACTTGAAGCAGAATGATCAGTATCTCCAGGCAAGTATCAATGAGAGAATCTCTCCTGTCTTCGTTAGAAGAATGTCCATTTCGCAGGGGGAGAGTGGGAGGGGGGGTTAATGAAAGATTCGAACTCAGACCCTCGATTTCGACTGCCATACCTCAATATCAAACATGATGTGTGATGCATGCCTGGTGTGGAATCACCCAGTGCCATACACCCTAGTGTTGGCTTGCACGGTACTTCGTAAATGCAGATGAAAAGATTTAATCTATAATTTTCACATCGATCTCATTTGGAAAAATGAATATATATTTCAAGGTAATTGTCACCTCGCGATCACTCCGTCGCTTTCGTGAATATCCAGTGCAAGGGCCACGCAGACTTCTGGGTCCTCGCGGGCGCAAATGAGCAGTGCCTCTAGCAAGTAGAGGGCCGGCCACTCCCAGATCGGCGGGAGGTGCGGCGGAGGGGATGGAGCACGGCGCCATACCCTCTTCCTCTTCTTCTCCACCGGCACAATCACCACCACACTCTCCGCGGGTACCTTGTCCGGCACAGCGTGCAACCAAGCGGGACCGCCTCGTAAAACTACTTTATTTGCCGAAGGCTGAAATGGGATTCAACGTAATGAATAAAACTGTGGCATTGTATCATCTGAAGGAAGGTTCCTGGATGTGTATATAATCTTAGGTTCCTGGGGTGTTCCACCTTAGTGGTGGATTTCAGTGTTTGAAGCGGTAGAAATAAAAACTACCCTATACAAAAGTAATTTGATTAAATTGCGAATACCATATTCGATATATAATAATAATTCGATCAAAAAAATGCACTCACATGATGTGTTCATTTTTAAGGTTTTGATTTTTATTAATCAAACACGGAATTTAATGAAAATCAATTGAATAATCATTAAAATAACGATAACTTTTGATTTAGATTCTTTCCTTGATATTATGCAAAGTATTACGAGTGCAAAAGTGCAAATATCGCATAGTATAATCAGATGAATAAAATCACATTCAATGGATATGACTGGCAGTGAGGAGTACACAGTATCATAATAAACATAAATAATTAAATTAATATTTGTGGAAATATGAATATGAAAATTATATGTACACATGATAATTACGTGAAATACACACAGATTTAAAATATACTAATGAAATTACACTATATCCATCTAGTGATAATATTGTGAGTTAATTAGAAGTGCTTGTATATACATAGCCACGCAATGACTACGGGAGTTGGGTGTCACGTGACGATAGGCTTACGCGAGTTTACCCCCGATCCACAAGAATTGTTCCACTTAAAATACTAAGATCTTTCCAATTTAAATATTATGATGGGAATAGTAATTTAATATCTTGGCTTGGGAATCCATGGGCCCCGGTAGACCGCCCTCCGTTAAATCCGCCTATGTTCCATCACTTACGACGTGAAGTGGTCCTTCGCTTCGGAGCAACTATATTTCAGAGGTTTCTTAAATGATTTAAGATTTTTCTCCGTGACCAACTTCTTTTTCTTCCCTATTTTTTAGGCTTCTCTTGCCATTTAAAGAATAAATGCTTTTTCCAGCCTCTTATATCTATCACTTTCTTGTACCTCGTTCTCACCTAGCTCATTAAACTTCTTTATACTACTTCCTTTTAGTTTTTAAAAGTAGTTTTAGAATTGTGATTTTATTTGCGTTTTTATTTTAACTATGCCTGTATTCAATTAGAGATTTTCGTTTGTAACAGAGTATGGTATTTTGAAAATCGATCGTACTATTTTCCTTTCAGTTATTTCCAATGTTTCCATTTGCTTTTTAATTAGTAAACAAACCCATGCGAGTGTGGCATATAATAGTTTTGTATTAATATACATGTCGTAGATTACGTTACTTATGACGTTTCGAAGAGCCACTCGCTCTTATACCTCAGGGCTTCAGAAAAAGCTTTGACCTTGTGGAACTCCCGAGAAACCTTGCCTACATGGAGTATAATTCATTGACAAACATGCTAACATGGAACTTACGGTTAAGATATAATACTTATTAGAATTACTAACACGGCCAAATAATGGACACTATGATGTACCAGCTCTTGCAGAAAGTAAAGCCAATCTAGACATTTCAAGCAGTGTGTGGTGTGAATAGTGTTAGGTTATTAAAAAATAAGTAAGTTATTAAGTACAATTATCAAGTCTATTCTACCTAGCGGAAGTGGTAATTTTATAGAAAATATGGGTATTGCAAGTTATGGGTACTAGACAAAATATGCTGCACCTCTTTCGAAAAATGGTGGAATTCGAACTTACGGATAGATTCAGCGCATAATTTTCCCTTCGAACTGTTAAATTCCCAGCCCATTGTGTTCTATCAAACAATTATTTTCCATAACGATTTTTCTGCGCTTCTGGCGTTTAGAAGGGGAGAAAGGTCCCGGCACGTCACCTGGGAAATAAGGGGGCGGATCGTACCCTCCTAAGTTTCAGTCACCCTGTTAAGCTCTATTTTAATTACTTACGTACTGTAATATCTAGTGCCAAACACTGCCAACTTGCAGTGGATAGCGCTGGTGCTTACATTTATTGTTAAAAAAAACTTTCATACAAAAGTGTAAAGATCTAGTGGTCTTTCAATTAGCCTTCGTTCATGCGGGATGCCTGTTAGGTATTGCGTTCGACACTATAGCAAAATACATTCCTCTTCGGCATTTCTAGCTTATAGTAAATCATTGAATTACTCAGTGGACTGTTTTCAGACGAACCGAGAAGATCTGCTAATGTAAATTGCACGACTCGGGTTTAGCATTTAAAGTAAGGAGGCCCAAAAAGAACGGAGGGACCTTTGATTTATTCAGCCAATAAATCTTCCTAATCTAGACTAAGGGAAAATTTACTAATAATACACTAACCTTGCCTTTATTGTACTTGGATTTTATGAGCGAGGATCCATTATTCTCCGCCGCTGCTATATGTATATTCCACCCGAACTCAGAAATCAACGCAAACCCACCGGATTTATAAAGCCCCTGGCGTGATTCCTGAAAATAAAGAGATCATTAGAAACTGAAATATAGTACGAGAAATGTAGATATGTAACGGTTCAGCTAGGTGCACATGGGACATGCTTCCTCGGTTATAACGATTCTAGTCTAAGAATACTAATCTAAAGAAAACAAAAATTATGGTTTGAGGAAGAAATATATATTAATACAAAGTCACCATGAAGTGTGGACAGAAAAAAAACGAATTCTGGATACGTGGAATAATCCGTGAAATTTGAACATTTTGAATGCATGGAAAGAGGCACAATGTTCCTCACAAAAAAGAACCACTTTCATTACGACAGAGGTATCGATGTACCTACTATTCTGCAGGTAATGATAACGATGCAATACATCTGATGATGATGTTATACATTGAAACATAGTCGTAATTAAAATTGTACTTATTTACGTTAAATTGCCTATCTTTTTATCTACCCATAAAGTGCTTCCTTACTTTCCAAATTTATTTGCTGGCTGTAAGTGGATTTTTATTCTAATAGATAACTTCTGGAACACTCGGTGGGGCTTTTCTGCTTACTATATCTTTCTCGCTTCTTCCACCACTGGTCCTTCTTCCCTGTCGGCAGGAGTACTGCATATCTTTTCTATCCACGCTTCAAGGCGACTTTGTATGATATATTTCTTTCACGAACCATATTTTTTTCCCTTGTATCCTATTATTCTTACACTGGAATCGCTATAACCGAAGGAGCATGTCCCATGTGAGCCTACTTCCGCGTATTTCGTGAGCATGCAAAAGGAAAAAAAAGGTTCACATGTTAAAGTCGCCTTCCCTTGAACTAATCATGATTTCCACAGGACCAAGGAAGAGCATATATGCACTGATGCAGTTTTTTAATTCCCATAAACCAAAGCCCTAGGCCCGGGTGTGAAGCCCGAGAGCAATTTACATCACAACACTATATGCTACCATTGTAACATATTTATGAGTATTAATGTATTTCCACCAACTTAAATGCTCAGGGATACAAGAGTAAGTGCTATGAGTACCATGTAGAAAATAAAGACAGAAGCATTTTAGAGTAAATCAAATAATTTGCTAAACTGTCGAAAAGCTTAACTGTAAAGTCTTAAGGCCGTTTTTCACGATGAAAGATTTTGTACAAACGAATGTACGTGAGATTGTACGTTTGTCTCAACGAAATTAGAACAGTTTCTATTTCCCGTGCAGGCATTGAGACATTCGCACAAGCGTTCATACAATTTGCCGCTTTACACGATACATTTTGCCCCATGCAAGAGTTCACGGAAGAGTTTGTACAAACAAATGTACCGTGTAAAACGGCCTTTAGTGGCAGCTAACATGGTAATGGCTCGATTTAGTTCTCAGGCGAGACATTGTAAGACAGCAGAAAAAGACAGGATAACATACCTTGGCTGGAAGCTTTGCCTCCGACGTAGACGGGTGTATACAAAGGAACCCTTCAACAGCTCTTAAGAAAGTGATCATCTTTATTTCGCTGGAGTTATTGCGATTTAGAAAAGAGAGGGCGTTCGCAGAAAACCTCGTGAAGAATCAGCGAATGCTGTTGTTTCCACGGTAACCTAAGAATTCCACGGTAACAATGGCAGGCCTAAAGAAACGTATGGTGTTTAAAACTGCTAGACGCAACTATGCCCAGCATCGCACATATAAAGCACTAATTATAACACCTTTACAACTAACGTATTAGACTAATATGAATAAATACGATAGCTTAGTATCTATCGAAAATTATTATCTCGTTTTTGACCATAGTTTCAGCTCCGATATGCTCTTTTTAAGGATGAATAAGGACCTTGAAAATTACATATCACTAAAACCATGGCCAAAAAGAATTAAAAATTGATTTCAAATTAAAGCTTATGTTAGGGGATTTAGATGCTTCTCCCTCCTTTGTATGTTCTGCCAGTATTTGGGAATATAATAAGGTGGGCTTAAAAACCGAGTTAGAACGCCTGCAGCGATGACAGTCAAGATACGTAAAAGACCGTTATGATTATTTCGTTTGCGTTACTGACGTGCAAGAACTGGGATGGTAATCGCTTTCAGACCGTCAGTTAAAATTTAGACTTATGAATATTATGTAAGTTCCAAGCCGAATTATTTTTTAACAACGTCAGTAACATTTTACAAAACCGGGTATACTACGGTACATGGTAGCAAATTAGTACTACCATGCTACGGTAGATTAAATCATGAAAAAATTAGGCTAGTTGACTGCAGAAAGCACTGGTTCAAATTGTGATACTTGCTGCGAAAGATATGACAATAATTTCGGCAACTGAGACATTTTAATTAGGTTTTTCGATAGAGGAGCAGTAAATTATTTGATTTTCTCTCTGCTGCTTTGTCTCAATTTTCAAAGTACTACTAACTGCGCGTCTCAAACGTTTTCTTGTATATTACTAATACAACTATACAGTTTCAAAATATATTAATTCAAATAGTTTCTATAACATTGGCGGCATACCTATTGTGTAGTGCATGTTGGTGAAATATCTCATCCTGGCAAGTATTCTTAGGATTTTGCTGATGCATCAATAGTCGTAGTATCATAAACTGCATTAGGATGTTGTTGATGTCGTGTTGTCAATACTGTTGTATGATTTGCATGTTGCTGATAACTCACCTCCTGCTACACACCCTTTAGGTGGTTGGCAGGGTATTAAGCTAAGCATGTGGATGAAGTAATGGCTGTTCTTAAGGGTGAAAGAAGGACCTTAAAAGTGGCATAATGTTAATGAGACCATGACTGGAAATAAATAAGTAAAGTCCTCAGGTATCGCTTTAGTAATATGTCTCGGTTCCACCATAGAGTAAAGATACTATTAGTCTTTACTCTATGGTTCCACTTAGTTCATTCACAACATTCATCGTGACTTGTACCGGCTAAATTATTGTAGATTTAAAATCTTAACTATACAATTTCGGAATACTACGCGTTTCTAACTTCTCTTCAGTTATTACCAACTACTTATTATCCTATAGTATGTTTTGTCTCGAATATTTACAAACCCTGCATCTCCAGAACAACAAACCAACCAAATCTCTCAACCTCTTTCTACACTGTAGATCTACCGTCTAGTATCCGCTCGGAATGAACAGAAAGCAGCCAAAAATGGCTAAATTTCAAAACTCATTGTACCTAAGCTCTTAAAGTGGGTTTGATGCGGCATGCATTTCTTTTATCCTATTATGGAAATATTTACCACACCTCGCACGTTCCCCCGGCCGCTGGGCACAGACCAAAAAGCAGGATAACAGTGCGCAGTCAAACCACCAACTGGGAGAGTGCTATGTAAATGAACACGCAGTACACTGCTAAAGGGACATCTAGTGGTTAATATTACTACTACTATGAATGCTACGAGATACTACATCATGCAGAGAACAAAATAATTCCGGACATTTCAAGCGGGGTGAAATGTTAGTAATGATACTATGTGATTAAACACAAGTGAAAAGTCTACCTAGTGAGGTGGGCGAGGTCAATCGCAACTATTATGATCCCATATTGTACATGGAAAAAATGACATTTTCAAATGATCGTTTCTGCAGTCTATTCCTTTTATCTTACTTCTGTGATCGCTTCTATCGTAGTACGTTGGCTCTGGCAAAATATGTTGAACGTCCGGAAAAAAGTTGTCTGCTTCGAACATGCGCAAAAGATTTAACCTGTATTTCTCCATTCAATCAGTTAGACATTCCCACCCTAATTCCTTCAACAATTCGGTAACACTGCTAAGTTTTCGTAACAACTATATACAAATCTTATTTCCAGGTCATTAATAGGCCATCCTTGTCTTATATAGTATAGCGGGGTGCTAATTATCACGTGAAACTCGTCATATCCTCACTTTTTGCCCCACTAAACCATTAATAGGGAAGACTGCAATAATACACCTGGACACTATGATAACGGAGCGCCCGTCCATCACCGATCTCTCCATTATAGCACTTGAGGCTGCACTTTTCCTGCAATGAGAAGATATTTATATTTTCAACTTGGTAAGGTAAAAACCGAGACGATTGGACTGCCAAAAACTTGCCTCCCACTGTGAATTCACTTCAGTCATTGCATTCTAAGGTAAACGAAGTCGAAAGCAAGGCCATAATTCGGCCCCACTTGATTAAGAGAGAAGATGTAGAAGTATAGCCGAAAATACTCATAGTCACCCGAGACGACCCAAGATGGTCAACTCATTACCCGTTACCAGCGCCGACCGGTATGAACCGCTTAAATGTAGCCTGTCGCGATACGATAAAGTGAATGTGTTGCCATGGATAAGCAATGTGGCTGCAGTATGATCTGTATCCTTAAACAGCAGGAAACAGTTAAAAGAGATTCCAAATAAAAAAGATTTACCAAATTAGCCCAGCAATGAGCAACCTATAAAAGGCAACGTGGACCGCATAAGTAAACAATGCCGGAAACATAAGATTTCGCACCTAAGATTTATTTCGTGATGGCAGAGAAGCTTTGGAACGACATGGAATGGCCTGCACATCAAGATAGCCTTGATTTGGTACGCCGTACCCGGCAATGTTGCTAAAGCCAATATGAACAATGAAAATAAGTCCGCTGGGCGCGGACAAAAACGCAGTCAAGGGACAACGCACGGCTTAGCCTGAAGAGTGCCGCGGTGGAGGACATGCCGTACACTGGTAAGGACACAACTGATTAGAATGACTTAATCCATTGATTCAGGAATGATACAAGATAACAATTCACGAAGAACAGTTCAAGCGGGGTGAGGTGTTATTAATAAAGATATTATTAAACATAAATGCAAGGGTAGTTAGTCCAGCGACGTCGTGAATTTAATATAAATCTATCGCAACTATTACGACCCCTGAATCTCTCTAGAAAATATACCCTTTGAAATCAATGGAAATGACCGTAAAAACGTATTAGTAACTCACCGTACGACCCGCCGAGGAGCCAAATGTCAATTTGGGTCTCGGACGCACCGCCTGCAGGAATCCGCTGTGTGGTACGCGTCTCGCGGGCCGTCGGTGGACGCCTGCGAGGCCGGGGCTGCCGATCTGTCCCTGGTCGGGTCGTAGAGCCCACCCTCCCCTCCCGAGACCAAATGTAAGTTGTAGTTCTGCCCGTCAACGCTTACGAAGAGAAAAACGCCGACCGAAAATACAAGAATCAACCGCCAAAAAGAGGACTCGGTCAGCCCGCGCATCGTGGTGCCTAACACTTCAAGCAAGCGCTTTGAACGCACAAACGTTTAATTGATGCAACGGAGAACCCGGGGGATAAGCCGCAATAGAAGAAACTGCACCACAGTCAATGCTGTGCAGGGGCTGAACTCCGTATGCGGCAGTTAAAGAATTATTCCCAGGAATGGAGGAAAGAAGCATGAAGATATGACATCCCCAAAGTCGCGGCCTTGCCCTCTAACCCTGTGGTATCTCCCTCCATCCGTCCGATGGCCACCGAAGCAAATAAACCGGGACAGATTAATGGAACTTCATGCGCCGCGATGTCATTAATCATCGTCTGAAAGAATGCTTATGCTACTATATGGAATATATAGAATCTGGTAGCAATATAAATATATATATATGAACATATGCTATAATAACACCCATTAATGTTTGGAAATACACATGATATGCGGAGCCCTATAGTCTTTGGGTAAAATGTATGACACGGAAAATACATTTAATAGGTAATACAGCTAGGGTTGCCAGATACCTTTTCTGAAAATACTGGACACCTTTCTGAAAATGCCGGACTGTCCGGTTGAAAACCGGACACCTGGTAACCCTAACTGACACCCAGCGAATAAAATCGACAATATGTACCAAAGAAAATATATTCAGAACTAAGAAGAACTGCTATTCCCGTCGAATGCAATAAAATCGTTTAAGAAACGATAGTGGCGCTTCGCACGGCCCGAGTTGTTAAATTTAATACAGGTGGATAGCAGCAAACGACGAAATGGCCCAATGGCGTTCTCGCCGGATGTGACATGTTACAAATGCCAACTCAACTTACTCAAGTGATAGATGGCGACACAAAAATGTTAAGCAAAGAGTTATGTAACAGGCTGTTCGACAGCCCAGTCGTAGCTGCCTAAGTGAAATTGACGATAAATAAGAAGACAATAACGAGCGTAGTTCTTTAAGAAATTTTGATTTTTGAAAAAAATAATGTGTAAATAATAAATCGAGCACGAACACAAACACAAATTGAGAAAATTATAGAAAAACCGTACATATACATGTCCGGCATTTATTTTTTTTTATCCCGGAGTCTACTCAAATACCGGACTGTCCGGTTGAAAACCGAACACCTGGTAACCCTAGATACAGCTAATAGCATACTACATTACCCTGAACCATCCCATCCTATAATACTCGTTTTGGTTCTAGCTGAAACACCCGACGTTGCCCGAAAGCAAAGTAATCATATTAAATGACACTAAAAAAACGGAATATTAATTAAGGGGAAAGCAGGGGCTACTTGCTTTCAACGGAGACTATTTATCGAAAAATATTGAACATTTTTTGCAAAAACCAACTTATTGCGGTAGAATTCGTACACAAACATATACGTTGACAGCTGTACAATACCCAGCAAGCCACCTCAAGGGTGTGTGGCAGGGGGTGAGTTATCACCAGTATGCACCACACAATAGGAATTTTACCAATGCCACAAAGAAGCTTCTATTGTTTCGCTTTACTACTAAATAAAAGCTTAGAGAGACAAGAGAAATGCAGGAATCTACATGGACAAAATACCCTGCTAGCCACCTCAAGGGTGTGTGGCAGGGGGTGAGTAGTCACCAACATTCGTTACACTATACCTTATGAAAAATAATGTAGCTACGTCTATTGATGCATAAGCATGAATCGCAAATTTTTGTCACGAGGCGAAGACTCAGAAACTCGCACTATACTATCGGTGTGTTACGAATACGAGGGAGTTAGTATTAACGTATTTTGCATCTACATCTACAAACTACATAAATGGACAGAGATACAACAGTTATATTGAAAACATGCACGGCGTGATGTAAGTACTACGTTGCAGATTAAGAAACAAGCATTTGGGAGCAAATCAAATATTACCTGCACTACCTATCGACTAACCAAGTTAAAAGTTTCATTGACAGCTATTATGGTCTATTATCGATCACAGTAAAAACACGTTTATAAAATCCGTCTTTTCTGCAGTCTTATTTCTCTAATTATTTTCTCATGGTCTAGTCTACCGTAGTATTTCGGGCTTCGTAAATATGATTGACGTCGCAAGAATCGGCTTGGAATTTCCCTAAAATATGATGTCTAAATTGCAACTGACGCGACGCAGTGGGCCATACTGGAAAAAAGCTGGCCAAAATTAATAACTCTAATAATTACCAGTCCATACGCAACATGAAGTGCATTTCTAAGGCATTTTGGGCTGATAAACATGATTTTATCATTATTGTTTAAGTATATCTTACGGATACAGCGCTATTAATTTCATAAACATTAAATATGCAATGACAAAGTTTAATTTCGATGGTTGAGTGGTCTAGTTAAAACTCAAAATTTCCTGTGATAATTATCAAAATACTGTAATTAATAATGCAAGGAGCTATAAAATCCGTAAAAAAAATTGTCCAAGCAGAATTTTAATTCATAATACATTTTAACAAATTATGACTACTGCAACGGAATGGGAGGAATTGAAAATGTTTCTCGATGAAATGAACTTTGAACTGAACTGAACAGGCCAATTCTCTATTTGCCATTTACTATTATTAACTCTGAAGTAGCTCTTTCTTCGCTGCGCCTTGTTCCATTTCTCAAAATATCTAGTGAAAAAGCATGTTTGTAGGCACTTCGTCAAAATACCTTTCGCATCGGTATCTCCATTCAATTGAAAATTATCAATAAAAAATCGCACATTTTTTCACATTTCAAATCACATTTTTTTCTCACCTGCCGTAATGTTTTTTCTCTACAATTTTTTCATGAAGCTGCAACCCGCTTCTCTTCTCTCCATGGTTTCTCACTAATTTAGTATAAAACACTACAAAACCAAATAAAAAATAGCAGGTAATCACTTCCATCGACAGCCTTACTATCATCATTCTTACATGGGTAGCAAAAACAAATTACTGACTCCAACTCAGAATCCATTGTAAAAATTTTTGTAATCCATTGTAATTTTGCTTACCAAACTTCTTCCCGTATGATTGGAAAGCAAAATTTTCCTCAATGGAAGCGACGTACACATAGTGAAGGCACGACGAAACGGAGACGGGTGCAAGGAGACTTTGGTTTCCAGGTACAAGTAGGTAACTATATCCTCATATGAAACGGTTCTAACGTTAAACAGATCAACCCAGTGTTGCACAGCAGTCACTTAGAGTGGATGTTCAGTCTCTAGGACAACTGATGCATGTGGTACCCGAAAACAACCGGAAAACCCCTAAGGAAAAAACTATTTGTTAGCACTCCGTTTGGCGGAACAAGTGGCGGCAAGAGTCTGCAAAAATAAGGGAAAAAGATGTAAAAAGCAGAACTTGAGATAGCTACCAATGGATTAGGGGAAGTAGAAAAGAATCATAATTGGCAAGGTTGTAAAACCAGCATTGTGGGGCCAGCAATCACGGAGGGACACAAGTCCTCAACCAGCTGGCGCGGGCGCATGCCGCTGCACGTGCATGACCAAGAGCCTTCCCCTAAATCCTTCGACCACAGCCTGCTCAACATGCCTGAGGGAAATCCACAGTTCATGGAAAATCCTTTCAAAGATATTTTAGCCCATAGCCCCCTCCCTCCTCATCGTCGACTCGCCAGTCGCCGGTCGCCAACGTAGCGAGAAGTTGCAATTTGCGACAAGATTTACATTGAATTTAGCCATTTAAGTAGAATATGAAAAAATCAATATGAAAAGTTATTCATCAAATATATATTCAAATTACCAATGTCACTTAACTGGAATTCCATCGTCTTTATGCTCGGAAATTGTATACTTGCTTCTCTTAGACCCCATTAGTGGCCGCCACTGTGGCCCGAGTGGTTCTAAATAAAAATTGTTTTTAAAATTAGAATCCTAAGTTATCGCAAAAATTTCCTTCAGAATATTGTTCTATATGCTTTTTTCTACCACACTGTGCAAATAACTCCGTGTAGCCTGATGTCAATAAAAACGATAATTAACGTTAAACATAAAATTTAATGAAAAAAACAGCAAAATTTTGAAAAATTATAAACATATTAAAATACAAATAAAACTAAATAATTTTATTTTCATTCTTGCAATAAAGATCAATTTTGCGGATTAAAATACTTAAAAACCAACATTATAAATAACGACTCTTATGTAAAGTTTTATATCTAACAATTTTCCACGGAAAAATTTCGGCCAAAATCACCCTGACATGCTCTACTTTGACCAGCTGTAAAAAATTTTCTGCGGTATTCAATGCTCTGTATAGTACCCTATCTTATAGAACATATGCTTAATAGTATAAATAAACTTTTATTGGTTGGTTTGCGCGAACTTTGTTTTTCGACGTTTTTCGACTTTTGGCCAGCTTTTTTGGATTTCGGCCTACTGTGCGACGCGACGGTTTGAAAGCGATACCCATTCCTGTTATTACAGATGGCTAGTAATTTAAACAAAATTATCATAACGGCCTTTAACCAGCAGCCAACCTTCGCTGCACTCGTTCTGACTCATGTTTTAAGATTTTGTAATGTGAAAACGTGATTCCTTGTGTATATGTGGGTTATATAATTAACCCAGTAAACTTGATCAAACGTCCTGTTTCACATTTAACTGGTGCTGTGAACTCCTTATCCTCTAACAAACGTTTTAACATACTAGTCACATGAAATTTGCAATCAAACTCTTCGAACAATATCACCTTATGAAAATTCGGATACAGTCCCTGAAATGTGAACTTACCCACATCGGGGTAATAAACATAAGGCATCATGCTCTTCCCAATAAGTGACTCTATATATGTAGACTTCCCAACATTACTACTAACCCAAAGGTACAGCTGCTTCCTCTTATGTGGAGAATCATTTATACTTCTATTAAACGATAAACTACACTCCATAGCCCATCCAAAAGTTTAACTCATAAGGATCCCAAATGCTGGAAGCATATTCCAAGTGTGGTCCAACGAGGGAGAAGTAATAAAGAAGTAAACTTTCAAAATACATAAATACTAGCGGTCCCTCTAATACAAGTAGCATATCTATAGTGTTGTGAGGAGTCCGCCTCGTGACAGGTATTAGCGATTTATGCTAATGTGTCAATAGTCGTAGTTACGCTAGTTATAGGGAATAGTGTAATACAGGTTGATGATTACTCAACCCCTGGCTTGCAGGGTGTGTTGTAGATGTAGATATAATTTCCTATATTTATCGTCACACTTGCCAAGTACTCTTTTAAAAAAACCCAATTTACAATTATCATGACCACTTATCTCCAGAATATGTTTACTCTACGAGCACCGTATGGATCACCGTAAGGATTCTAGGCTGGTCTCTGGAATGACTTCCGCTTGCCTGTCTATTGTATTCTTTAATGGCCTCAAATAATCCGGTTCGGCCTATCTTTTCTATATGTGCTGAACGATTTTGGAAATATTTCACGATCATTAAAATTTCCAGCCTACTTTCTATGCCAATTATTACATTTGTCTCCGTGCTGTAAATAAGTTGGTGCAATTTTGGATTATGTTACGAGAAATGATGACAGCACAAATGGAACAAGAACAGCACCCTGTGAAGACCATAGACATCCACCGCATTATACGAGGCAGGAAAAAATAAAACACGCCACAGGAGGAAAAAAATCGGGAGGCGATGAAAACGAACACCACAGCGAAGGGTTTGAAATCCAGTGCCAACTAGCAAACCAATGGCCAACTGAACCACAAACCTCTTAGCCTGGCGCCTTGCCACCGTGGAATTAACTGCGGCTGCTCACCTGACGTTATTTGTGACCGCAATGCATGTTGTTATGCCGAATAATCCTTCAAATATTTAAATGTGTTTTACGCCACCGAACGTCGAGTAGAGAAACTACTTAGACAAAATGAAAAGGCACCATCCACGCAGCAGGCTCAGGCAATAACTAGGGGAAATTGGCCGACGCACAGCATCAATGAAACGGGAAGTTCATCCAGTGGCAAGTTAATACTGACACCTGTGACTCCTCCCTGTACCATCCACGCCAAAAAACTGACCGACTGAAAGTCCTATGGAACGGCATGCATGTGTAAACGTGGCCGAAAGCAAATAACCGCAGTAATAGCCAGGTTAACAGTACCTAAGGCTCATAGCCTGTACCCACGAAACCCCAATAATGCAGAATAAGGAAGCGATACTGTCGTGCGCGACCATTGACTGAAAGGAAATCTTAGTATACAGATGGGCCCCACGCGGGGAGAAGGTCCAGTGACAAGCACAAAAATACTGCCAACTGAAACTCCACCCTGCATAACACTCGCCCATATCCCTTACACGACCGATGCCAAACAGTGTCACTTAAAGAATTCCCGGCCGCGATCACGGCAACCGTATGTACATCTACGAAATACCACGGAAAATCTCTAGGGAGTGTGGCACTGGGTGATTTCGCCCCATGAAAGCCCCATGTACTGCTTACTTGGCACCACAGGATGCATGTCACAGGAGGATAATAATTCTGCCATAATTAATGAAGGGAAAATACTTGCGGGTATCGAGGTACATAATCTTCAACCGGATCGCAACCCAGACATGTAATCAGGCGACAATGTGAAATTTTGCTACGATGACTGTGACGAAAAGAAACCACACTGTACTATACCACATACTTCTACAGAATTGACTGCTATGCGAAATTAAAGAGGCAAAAATTACATAAAAAATTTCGAGTATATTTTACAGTCCCCAGGAGAAAGTGATGAACACGGTGAGAGAACCAATCTGAAGGTCAGATAGACTGTAAATTGGACTGAAGGTCAAATAGACCTTGGCTCATCTTAGTGCAAAAACAATTGAAAATTTAAATCACGTGAAACATGAGTCATCAAGCAGTTAAAATGACAACATTACGGATTAGCGGTTGAACAAAGAGTGAGCGACGTAAGGTAGAACGAAAAAGCCTATAACAACTCATGAGAAAGCGGGGATACTGCAATACTAATCACGCACAGGTCAAATTTGAGAGTGCCTTTCATCCAAGAATGTAATCATTATAGGTGTTCGGCCTCAGCAGCCTACGACTAACAGTTTTACAAGCTGAACCCGTGAAATTTCGCGTATATTAACTTATGATAGATTTAAAGGTTAGTCAATACTTGCAAATCAAATATGACCGTCAACTCTATGACGATTGCAGTCTTTTATCATCGTTTCTCGGCTCAGTTCTTGATGCCAATCACTCCTTAATATCCACCCGCCCGAACCAAACCTTGGACTTGTGTTAGTAACGGCTTAACAATGGATTAATAATTTACGGATTAAGGACACGCTAGGAAACTTAGTTAAACAACAGCCCTCTTCAGGTGTAGATGTTCAAAGAAGCACTAGCACTATATTGGATAATCACTTGTGGTTCCGTTGAATTAGCGTAATACGCGCACGAAAATTCAATTCTTCCACACAATAAATAATCATGTCCAACAACAATCCGCTTTAACAGTGCGAAATACACCATGAGACAAGAGTAAAGCTATAAGTGAGGAAATGGAGCAGCTATTAGCATGGAGCTGAAGTAAAATTAATATTTAAAGAGTACTATTATTAGTAATTACTATTACTAATGTCTAAGGGAAGATGTGGAACATTTTCATTGAAAGAATGAATTCTTTGCTGTGAAAAACTGCTAATTCTTCTATTTGCCATATTTAAAGCCCTGAAACAGAAATAGCAGACGAAATAACTGACATCAGAGCAAGGAAATTGAGAACCTTTGACAACATACATACCACTGTCCAATTGAACCACAAACCCCATTACCTTATGCCATGCTGCAACACTTCAATGACTGGAAACATGGGCAACTACTTCCACGGAAATCTAGGATCACAGAAGTTTCATTCCTGTCAACACCCCAGCCAGATGCCACACTACATTTGCACCCACGTGGCCTTCCGGCTTTGACGACATATAAAAAAACTGCGCCACAACCGCGCCCCGCGGGCACCAATTGATTGAGACTAGGGAAAAACGCATGGATCGACTTGGTATAGACGACCTACATACACTTAACCCATGAAAGGCTGTGGTGTATCGTAAAGGCAGGCTGTAAACCCCAGTACTTGTTCTTAAAAGATGTGGCTTATGACCTCCCCCTACAGTGCGCCATAAGGTGTGCTCCTGGTAGAGTGGTACCCTACAGAATGAGCCGCCTTTTTGATACAACGCCTACTAGAAACCATTGGTTCAGGCCGCATAAAGAATACCGTCAGCCAGAGTAAGTTACAACCGCCGGAGCCCAGCACATAACAATGTCAACTGAAATTTCTCTGAAAAGAAAACTGCTGTACTTTGTAAATTAATGGTAATAAAGAGGAACAGCACATTAGAAGCCTTTTGCTAGAATATTTCCTTTCCCCAATACTTCTCATTACTAAAATAGCAATACGTAATCTAAAAAAAATTCGAACCATAAAAAATGAGGAGCAGAATAACTAACAAAAGATATGGCAATGTTGAGGAATGTTGAAGAAAAATGGAATGGGCACCACGCGGGAAGATGATCCAGTGACAAGCATCAAAATACTGCCAACTGAATCGCCTCCCTGCGCACTACCTATGCTAACCGTAGGGTATTGACTTGGGTAGGGACTAATAGCAAGAAATCGCGAGCGAAGCTACTCCCCGCAATGTACCAACCACATCGCTGCGTGCACCACATGCTGCCAAACATACCAAATGAAGTGATTAGGAACGAGTGACGAAGTATGTACCGCCAAAGACTAATTTAAAAGCCAATTTGGAGGCACACCCTCTGCCGCTCGGACCCCTGATAGATGACCCATGGCGAAACTTAGGAGAAAAGCACCACAGCGAAAAGCAAGGGAGGGAAAACCATGAAGCGGCCGCCATTCCACCTGCAGGAGAGTTGTCGCATAACAGCACAATCGCCTGTGACGACATTGTATAGCCGGGCAAGGAAAACATTGACCGTAACCATTAAACAACAACGGTGTCAAAAGGAGAGCATTCGCCAACTTGCCGATCTAAGAATGTGAAACGATGTAAATGATCTTCAATGCAAAAAATGAAATGGACACGGAAAAATGGAATAAAGACGTCTTGCACAATTGTGCTGCGTATGATCACTACCACCCGGCCCGACAAGCTTCACTGCCGTCTATGTGCAAAGGACACACTCCCCTGGCTATATAGATGAATCGTGTCCAAAATTCATTGCTATTAGTCGATGAAAAGTACGCAGAACCCTTACAGACCATTGACATAAGGTGCTCGGCATATCTCCGGTGTAAACTGATTGCACTATATGCCAACTTTACCTGAAGATGCACCCGAGCGCCCAGAACATATAGTTCTCCAATCCATGTATGCCCTGCAACTCCAGAGCACCAGCTGTCGCTCTCTCAGGCAGTAGGAGAAGATGGAACATTCAATTAATCTTCATATCGGTCAAAGTTGATTGAATAATATGCCGAAGCTAACCAGAAATATATCCGAGAGGATTTCTTCATCCAACGAGGCCATGAACCAGTAGCATAGGGCGCACTTCCTGCAGAGTAAGCTGCACTGCAAAAAAAACAATCGGTTGCAATAAACTGCGGTATTCCACCAAATACCAATCTCTAAAATGCCTCATTAAGAGCACAACCATACCAATTGATTGAGACTAGGGAAAAACGCATGGATAGACTTGGTATAGACGACCTACATACACTTAACCCATGATCGCCACATAGTCACTTGTAAATTTAAGGAAAGACTTCATGAAAGGACTACCATCTCGTGAATCCAACCACATGACTAAAACTGTTACACAATTAATTCATCACGAACTTGCCACCCCAAAGTTATAATATGGCACCGTTGTGACAGAGGTAAAGATAGTAACCGTCATATCAAAATCCCTCGGCAATTCGATTAAGACCAAGGATATGATCAAGGACAGCTAGAGCAACAGCGCCCAAACAGGCTGCTGAATACCAAAAAATGCTTCCTATAGTGGGCTGCTCAACAGATACAATTTTCCATAATCGATATGCTCACCGAAGTCTACAATTGAACATTAAAACAGCAAAATATCTGGTTTAACAACTACCAGAGTGATGCTAGTGACAGGAGTTCGGGCCAAGGAACGAGGCCATGTCGTACGGCGAGGATACATCACCAGACGTCGCAGACACACCCTAGCGAGAAGCCCGACCGTGAGAACACATAACAGGAAGCAATCGCGGAGAGGCCTCCCTCCAAGGAGCATCCATAACACGCCAAAATTCATTTTGTCAATACATCAAAAACCGGAACGGCTTGAAAACGTAAAAAGCTGATAAATTTGTGTGCCAATCAGTGCTCTGTGACATGATACAGCTCTGCCTACCATCTACATAATATCCTGCAAGCCAACACAAAGGGTCGGCAGGGGGGGTGTAGCCACTAACATGCATTACACTATACCCTATTTAAGGTAGTGTAGCTATGACTGTTGATGCTTTAGAATAAACTACTAACCGTCCGAAGGCGAAGCCTTATGTACTTAGGTGTACCATGTATTTAAGTCTGCCATAAGCTATACGTATACGTGAATGTTAGACCAGGGACTATGCAGGCACCCTCCGTCTGTTATCGCTATTCCAATAAAACACCACTACAATGAAGCAGTAAATTAAACACACAATCAATCCAATTAACAGCATATTATGCACCACCATCCAGATTTATGTGCCCAACGAAAGCAGGCAACAAACCCCAGTATTTGCTATGGATACAGCAGCTAAGATTTAATGCCCGTATTCACTGAGTACTGGTGAAGAAATCCGCGAAATGATGAAGCGATGCCGTCAGAAGTCCCGCGATAAACCGCGAGTCACTTATTTTAGCGTATAGTCCAGTAACTAACGGCAAAAAATGTTTTAGCGATATATCGAGATATCCTCCAGAAAAATGCAGAACCGACACGCTTCTCATGTTGGGGGAGAGTCCAACGACAGGAATGAGCTCTGCCAACTGAGTATTCCTCCTCGCACGACACGAGCCAGGTTTACACTACGTATGATGTATGAACGGATCCACATTGCAAACAAATGTGGGAGGAACATTCCCCTGAAACGCATAGAACGAAGCTTTGCACGAAGAAATACTGACCGCAAGCACTGCGCGTCGTCGAATTATGTGTTCGAAGGTGACCTGCAAGGCATTTCGAGAGTCAAGATGAACAGACACCACGATAGCGACGAGGAATGTGAATTTAACGAAAGGTAGAACTGCCTAGGAACAATCTGTTAAGGCAATCCGAACTGAATTGTTCGAATGAAAATCTCCTACCTCAAAGGGCCAAAGCATGTAAAAAGATGTTTTAAATTTCAACGAGAATTAATGCAGTGATACAGCAAGATTAAACATAAAAAGAGAGAACAGTATTGCACTAAGGGGTAAAGCTAAATAAAAGGGAATAATATTTTAATCAACCGACCCACATACGATAACCAATGATTTAACAATGTCACCGGCCGCGAAACGTATACTGAATATCACTTGAATCTGACACAGACATGGACTTCCGCAAGCAAATATCCATGTAAGTGCAAATTCATTGGATAAAGCATGCAATTAACTCCGTCGGAAATAGATAGACAGTAAATCAATATCTTAATATAAGGTCCGTTGCTAATGGAGAACATGCAAGCGCATTTAGAATGGCGGGCGAAGCCTATTAAAATGAAAGAAAAGAAAATAGTAGAGATCGTGGTAACAAAGCAAATATATGTAACAATTTTTACAATGGTTTTCAATATCATCGAGAATTCAAAGTAGACTTTGGCGGCAGTGCAAAAGTTTACAAATGATGTAAAATGGAGCTGTTTCTAAAAAATTGAACAAACAAAAAATTTCACAAATAAAAAGTTTCGAATTTCATCGCAGAGGTGATTTTTAGTACTTTATCCTAAACTTCAAACAACAAAAAAAGACTTGCAACTACCAAAGACTACATTTTCTATACGTATCGAGATGTACCTTCGTGTGATCGTCCCTAATTGTCTTTGCCGTTCCGAGGGATACATCCCAATTTTGAATACAGAGTACAGATTTCAATCTATTGGCTGGAAAGGCATTATCGATTTAGTAGCCATTACTGTTTCAATGTAGTTGGATCATTTCGAACAATATGTTTACATGTAGAAGACATAATTTTGATAGAAAAATAATTTGCCAACATCTTATACACCGAATTCTCGAATCCACGTTTCACATTTTGTCCATAACAGTGTATATCGTAATTGTCTACATGGTCCTAGTAAAATAAATCAAAGTCATCAAAATTCGTAATAGATTTTCAAATTTGACGTTACAAGATTTTAATATCGCTGAGTAGCACTCGTCTCAGCACAAATCGGGACCTCGCACGATCTTCCGGCCGCTAGAAGTGGGCCAAAAAGCAGTGAAAAGAGAACAGTGCGCAGTCAAACTTGAAACTGGGAGAGTGCACAAACATGTAAATGAACATGCAAAAATGCAGAACCATGCTATAGACACATCTAGTGGTTTATTTTTCTAATACTATTAACTTTTTAAATTCTTTAAATTAAATTAAAATTAAATTCTTCGAGATACTACTTCATGTAGAGTGCATAATAAAAGAGGCAGAGAACAATAAAAAGTAGGTACGTATTCCAGCCGTGAAAAGAGGCCACGGCAAGCAGTAGTACGAAAGGTCACCCTGACGTGCGATGCGGATACACCCCAGCGAGAAGCTCGATCGTAAGAACATACATCATCAAGTTATCGCGAAAGAGCCACCCGCAAAGGAGCATCCATAACATGTCAGGCCATGGGAGGTGGACATTGGGTTTGCTGGTTCTCCGCGCAGGGCACCACCCTCCACCCAGTATCAAGCGCGAGCTTATGACCCAGGATGAAGAAGGGCTGCGGAGAATAGCAAGGAGAAAAAAGGAGAGGTAAGAATGGTATGGGAATGGGCAGCTTTGGACCCTACTGAAATAAGTGGACCCTAGTAGTGCCATGAATAGGCAAAAGGGCTTAAACATAAACTCGAAACAACCAGTTTGAATTCTGCGTTGGCTGCGACTCATCCTATGAGTAAGAAAGAAGAGTCGCCCCCCGTCGTCCAGCCGGGCCGCAGTTCATGGACATCTCGTACTAGAGCTTCATTCATTGAATACGAATATCTACGATGATAATTTGTAAAAAAAAGTAGAAATGGTCGCACCGAGGAAAGTGGATAAAAAAATCAAAGACAACAAATGACAAACGCTTTAGTATACAACGATTTAGACCAAGGACATCACAGAGAATCAACACCAGCTCGAACAGCAAACATGCCTAAAACATAGCCACCATCCAGAAGCTCTGTAGTACTTAATTAAATAGCACTGCCTGCAGACGACAAACAATACTCCCGACAATCAAGGTCTATTCTTTGCAACATGTTCTCGAATGTAATACAGCACCACCACCACACAGGATTTAGAACAAAACTTCTGAAAAACCAAAATTAAATAGAAGAATAACAGAAGCTGAAGGACATAGGCGCCAATAACGCGGGGAGTGTCCAGTGGCATGAATGTGCACTGCCAACCGTGAAATCTCATCTGCCTTATTAGCACCGAGTATCAAAATAGCCTCAGCAATGTAGTTCACAACCATCTGACCTACTCAAAAATGCAGGCAACTTACCCCAGTATTCGTAATACGTAAAAATTTCAATCGTAAAAAAATTGTGTTAAGAATGGTGAAAACTGTCGGAGGCACCCTGATTACCCAAATAAAGCATGCAGCATTACTAACATAGACACAATGCAGGAATAAAAATTAGAAGAAAAACTTTCGTCAGACAGCGGTCACAGGTGATGAGAGTCAGAGAGGTGATGAAAAATTTACGAAGTAACGCGCTCATATAACAAGATTGAACATTGGAGCATGGAATACCACGTTGGGGGGTTTGCGGTCCAGTGCCGCCTTAATGAGTAGCGGTAACAGGAACACAAAACCTCAAGCGCAACACACCTCTTGCCGGAGCTGCCAATACTCTACACGCACATTTTCGACAAGTAAAAGAGAACGGATAAAATAATGAAGCGAAAAAATAATGATTAGATATTTTCGTTCGGGATTCAGACATAGATCCAAAAATAGTCAACAGCATGGAATTAACCAATGCCGATAATAGACATTACTCATTCACCTATATCTACAGTATTCCCTGCAAGCCACCGCAAGGGTGTGTGGCAGGGGATATGTAGTCACAAACATCCATTGCACTATACCCCAAAGTTAGTGTATCTACGACTAATGATGCATTAGCATAAATCGGTAATCGTTGGGGGTGCCATACCAGTTAACCACCTCAAGTAGGCAATCCAGTAGCAAGCGCTGTTAAAATGCATATTGATTGAAAAAAAGGGGAATTGTTGGGTGACCCGTAAATCATATGCCTCACTTTGAAGCATATGATTTACGGCTTTGATTTGATATTCGGTTCCTTGACGATTTTGAAAGCGAAATGCGTATTTTTCTATTAAAAAACAGGAATTTCAACTAATAATTCATAGTCAAAAGCCTAAAATTATTACGACCCAACTTTTTATGAGGATAAAACAGACACGTACGAGTGAATTATCCCAAACATCGATTGAATTAACGAAGACTTGTTTGATAGGCGGCGTAGCAAATACTTAGTTCTCTTTTAGTTTTCTTTTTTAGTTTAATGCTTTTCTCGTAAAAATGACAGCACGTCTCGCATGTATACGGCATAAACTTTGTTTGGTATGCCCTTATTTTGCAATGGATGTAGCATAGTGTACAGCAATTTGGTGAAATTTCACCTCCTGATAAGAATTTACAGTCGTACTTTCGTAAACTTTTGTAGCATATAGTGTGGTGAATGTAGGCGGAATACGGCGGAACTCGGAGCATAGGTCTCTCACAGAGCCTAAAATCTTCTCTGATCCCATAGTGACAGCATTATTGGTCCCAACATGGGCAACCACATGCAACTTTCGCGCCCCTGACCACCGACTTCATCACTTTCGTCACCTGTGGCACAATTGCTCCCGGTATACTCAAGGGCACCTCTTATGAGCAGCTATGGCGAATCGTAAAGGCAGGCCGTAAACCCCAGTACTTTTTCAATAAATAGCAACTGTGGCTTATGACATGCCCCTCCAATGCAGCATAAGGTGATCTCCTGGTAAAGCTTTACCCTCCAGAGTGAGCCGTTTGGATGATGCAACGCTTACTGGAAACTTTACTTGAACCTGGAACTTACAGAAACATTGTACATACATTACAGGAACAGCTCATAAGAAGTGTTTTACTTGAAATTGCCTTTCCCCACTATTCCACATTACATATATAGCCAAAAAGTTCTAAAACTTCCCACCAACAATACAAACATGAGAGGAGCAGGAAAACTAACAAAATATATGGCCATGTTGAGGAATGTTGAAGTAAAATGGAATGGGCACCACGCGGGAAAATGATCCAGTGACAACCATCAAAATACTGCCAATTGAATCGCCTCCCTGCGCACTACCTAAGCTAACCGTAGGGTACTGACTTGGGTAGGGACTAATTGCAAGAAATCACGAGCGAAGCTACTCCCCGTAATGCACCAACCACATCGCTGCGTGCAGCACATGCTGCCATACATACCAAATGAAGTGATTAGGAACGAGTGACGAGGTATGTACCGCCAAAGACTAATTAAAAAGCCAATTTGGAGGCACACCCTCTGCCGCTCGGACCCCCGACAGATGACGCATGTTCCTGCTTCAGAGAACAGAAGCACCAACGAGCAAGGAAATGTAGAAACCACCACCACCTCCACCTGCAGGGCTATTGCCGCATAACAGCCAAATCAAAATCACGTCCGACATAGTAAAAGGAAAACATGGACCGTAACTATGAAACACCAACGGTGTCTAAAAGATTCGAGATTCATTCGCCGACGTGCCATCTACGAATGTACGTGAGAAACTCGACGCCTCAGACGACCGATCGGTGACCATACACGGCGAGATATGTACCACCAAAGACCAATCACATAAGGCCTCATTGGGGCACACACCTTACCGTTTCGGCCATCATCACCACAAGTAGTTACTCGTAATTTGAAGGAAAGACTGCAGGAAAGGCTACCATCACGTTAAATATATTCTACAACAAGACTAGCTCTTTAGAAATACAAAGTACGTACGCGCTCCCTCTCAGGGATACTATGGCAACGTTTTAATGGAGGTGAAAGTAGTAACCGTCATATCAAAATCCCACGGCAATGCAAAATAGACCAAGGATATGAGAACATCGATCGAGATCGAGAACAAATTACAGCTAGAGCAACAATGCCCAAATAGGCTGCCGAATACCTTCACACTCGCTTTTTATCGCTGAGCTTTTAAGCACCTCAAGAGTACTGGAGTCAACAAGCCGACATATGCAGTACCATCGTCATTGATGTACTCAACGAAAGCGGGCAACATACCCCAGTACTTGTTATGGATACAGCAGCTAAGGTTTAATGCCCGTTTTCATAGAATACAGATGAAGAAATCCGCAAAATAATGAAGTTCCTAAAAAAAGCGAGTCACAACCGTCATTAATCGCCTTAATCTCTGAAATAGATCGAATACAGCGGAGAGAAGCAAGATTTATGAAAAGTTATATTATTTATTCATTTATAAGTTAAATATAGGTTATATTAAAGTATTAATCACTAGATGTGTTTATGGCATTATCCTTTGTTTGCATGTTCATTTACGTATCATGCGCCCAGTTTCCGGTTGAACTGTGCACTGTTCTCCTAAATGCGTTTTGGTCAGCGCCTAGCGGCAGTGGGAGCGTGAGAGGTTCTGATTTGTGCTGGGACGAGTGCTGCTCGTCTGGCGTGGAATCACCCCTTGCCACACACCCTAGTAGTGGCTTGCACGGTACTTCGTAGATGTAGATGTATCTGATGTATGTATGTAGATGTGAAAAGTGTCATTGACTGCTGTTACGGTCTCTTACCGTTCGGGGGAAAAACGAAATTTAAAATCTGACCGTTGTGAAGTCATAAATTTATATTTAGTTAATTACCGATAATGTAAGTGGTAAAACAAAGTTTTTGATTTACCAATGCTACAATATTTACTTAATGCTTCTTACCTATGCTAAAATTGAAAATAAAAGAATCTGAATACGGCCTTATGACTTGTGAAACATTTCGTTCAATTACTATTGTGATTGAGACATTGGGGTGGGAAAATTAGTGTGTAGGCATTGGATGGCAAACTAAGAATAGGAATTTGAAAATGTTTTATTTTTCCAAGGGGTTCGTTCCTATCGGACAAGCATGTACGCAAAATATTCAAATGCCATTTCTTCCCTAATTTTATTCCCATGACCAATCGATCGACACCGCATTCGAGAAGGGCCATAGCCATTCAATACATTTATACCTCCTCAACCGGAAAATTATCAACTAATTATTCTGCGCGACCACATACGAAGACCTGAGACGTAACCTTCAGCGTATTTTTGGTCAAAAACGCTTGAAAATGTATACGAATTATACCCAGGACACCACCGAGAATCACCACCAACTCGAACAACCAAACATGCCTAAGACTTAGCCACCATCGAGAAGGGCTATAGTGCTTCCTGTATTAAATAATATTTTCTGCTGAATACAGTCAATAGTCTCGATTATCGAGGTCTGTCCAATCCCCACTCCAATGCCTTCTTCTGTCCACCAAGCTGGATGCGAAAGGGTAACCATCACTCCGGCCAGAATGACGTGCTTTAACAAGTATCAGGGCAATGTGAAAACACGCATACCAGCTAAGGAACGAGGCAAAGTCAAAGTGCTGCACGAGGTAATGGTTGCACTGCCACGGCATTCGGCACGAAGCGATCACGTGCACCAAGTATACCTTGGCTGACCGATGACACGTAGCGAGAAGCCCAACCGCGAGAACATACACATTAAGCTATCTTGCATGGGCCTTCCACAAGAGTATTCATTACTTGGCAACGGATAGACGGGAAAATTTTTAAGATTGGAGATAAATACAAGGCTCACGCTCACAACAATAAATACGTCGCTTGTTAGTCATCACCAAACATCTTCAAAACAAAATATCAAAACTAAATAATAATACTAATAACTATATACTAATAACTAACAGCATAAATTAGAAAAATATCAGAAGCTGAGTAACATATGCGCCATTACCGCGGGAAGAAATGCAGTCCAGTGACATGTAAATGCACTGCTAACCGTGACACATCTTCTGCCTTATTGACAACGAACAGAAATAATAGTAATTGAGTTGACAACCATGCTGTTGATGTCTTTTGTACGATGTATAAAAGCGGTCAATGCACCCCAGTACTACTGTATGCGTAGAATATACCTACTGTATACGTAGTCTGTATCTGTAAAATACTGCTGCAAGACAAAATCGGAAAATTAAAAAAAAATTGGAAATAGAATAAAAAAACTGCGGAGGCACTTAAATAACTAGAGTAATAGAGACTTATGTCACGCGGGGAGAAAGTCCAGTGACAAGAATTAAATCACTGTCGACTGTAACTGCCTCCTCGCACGACACGTTGCCCATGCAAGAACGAAACCAAAAAGCAAGCAATTGCAAAGTTAGCCGTCATTGACATTGTGCTGAACTCGAGGGGGAATCTCGCGTTCATACAACAAGATGGTACTTGATGGAGTAAGGAATACAGTGGTCGGGGGTTTGCGGTCCAGTGCCACCTTAATTAGCAGCGGTAACAGGAACACAAAACCCCAAGCGCCATACCCCTAACTTGAGGATGCCTGGACTGCCTATTGTGAGTGAAATGACGATATACAAAGTACCGTGCAAGCCACCACTGGGGTGTGTGGCAAGGGGTGATTCCACACTAGGAAAGCAGCACTCGTTCCAGCACAAATCAGATCCTCGCACGCTCACCCGGGCGCTAGGGCCGCCAATAACGCGGGAATACATCCAGTCCAGTGACATGAAATTATCGTAACCGTATCGAACCGTAATATATCCTCTGGTTTATTAGCAAGGAGCATAAATAATAGAAATGGAGTTGACAACCATGCTGTTGATGTACTCAAAAAAGCAGGCAATATACCCCAGTACTCGTAATTCTCACAGTAGCAAAGGCGTAATGCCTGTTTCCGTAGAATACTGATGCAAAATAAAATATGAAAATGCATAAAATGGAAATAGAAAAAAACTGCCGGAGGAACTTGAATAACTAGACTAATAGAGACTAATGTCACGCGGGGAGAAAGTCCAGTGACAAGAATTAAATCACTGTCGACTGCAACTGCCTCCTCGCACGACACGTTGCCCATGCAAGAACGAATCCAAAAAGCAAGCAATTGCAAAGTTAGCTGTCATTGACATTGTGCTGAACTCGAGGGGAAATCTCTTGCTCATACAACAATATGGTACTTGATGGCGTATGGAATACAGCGGTCGGGGGTTTGCGTTCCAGTGCCACCTTAATTAGCAGCGGTAACAGGAACACAAAACCTCAAGCGCCATACTCATCATTTGAGGATAGTAGAAAAAAATTAAAAATGAAAGTGTCAGTGCACTTGAGTTGACCAAAATAAGCTCAGGTACTTACACAGATGCAATGCAATAGAAAATATTTTTAAAAATTCAGCCATCAGACACAGGTGCTGAACAGAGACTACAAGTCACGCGGGGAGGGAGTCCAGTGACAAGATTCCAAGAACTATCGACTGCAACTGCATCCTCGCACGACACGCTGCCCATGCAGGAACGAGACCAAACTACAAGCAACTGCAAAGTTAGCAATCATTGACTGCTGAACTTGAGGGGGAACTTTCTTGCACAATGAAGTTTAAAAGAAGGCACTGGCGAAAAGCATGGCAAAATCAAACAAAAAATGTATGTATGAGCACTTTACGAAGTAACATGCTCATACATACGACTTCACACTGGAGCATGGAGTACAACGTTCAGGGGGGTTTGCGGTCCAGTGCCGCTTTAATGAGTACCGGGAACAGGATCACAGAACCTCTCCTCACAGAACACTCTGATCTGAAACAAAATTTAAAAAAGTCCGGATGAAACAATTAGACGATATAAAGCACCGCCGACTTCTTCGCTCACGACACGTGCCGGCTTTCATAACTGCTCACGCAGGAATTGGCGAGCAATTGCGAGCGGGATAACTCCCTGTAACACGCTTAGTATACCGTTACCTGGAGAAATCCCGCCCGCAATAACGACTCTGCCACTCTTCCTACCCATATGATTTCAATGATGCCATATGATTTCAACGCCCGATGGATTAATATCCAGTGCAGATTAAAGCCGCAATACCAGACGTGTACACTCTCTATCCGATGGTAAATGAATAACGAAGATATATGACATTGCGATTACCAGAATTTCTTTTCGTCTATTGTCTAATTTTTTTTCATTTTTTAAATATGCGTTCTAAGATTTCACTATTGTTTTCGAAAATGAAGGAATCTGAACTTACTTTTTCCGGAGAAAACGCACAAATGCTCGTTTTAATCCTGGGAAGATTCTCTCGAAGATACAGACGTCTCGGCACCCTTGTATATTAGGGATGCATTTTCTAAGCACGATGAACCCTAGGCTAGGCTTAAGTTGTGCGGCTCTCAAAAGACTGGATGCATAGCTCTAATTTGAAAGGCTGATTTGAAGATGCATAGCTCTAATTTTAAGAGATGTCAGCAATGAGACAGAAGAAGATGGTATACTTTGCTCTAAGATAAACTGCAACTGATGATTACAATAATGAATATACCTCCTTTTTATGTACAACGGAGAGGAGGGCGTCGACCAATCCCAGTTTTTGAAAAGTTAGGTTGAGTAGGTTTTTTTCCATTGGTGGTCAGTTGTGTTATTCCCCTGGTGACTTCCCCTCCCCTTCTCGTAAGTGGTTGAGTGGGCAGACCAAATCACCGCTCCCTGTCACTCCGCGACCTACGAGAGCGTTGCACTATCGCAGAGCGCCATTACATCTACAAAATACCCTGCAAGCCACCTCAGTGGTGTGTGACAGGGGGTAGTAGTAGGTATTAGTTCTATGTGGCGGAGTTATGAAGTAAATATTAATTTGCTGGTTGCAAGTTTGCCAGAAACATCCCTCATCGGATTAAAAATAAGAGAATTTCGGCACACTTGCTCCCGGTATACTCAAGGGCTCCTCTTTTGAGCAGCTATGGCGAATCGTAAAGGCAGGCGGTAAACCCTAGTACTTTTTTAATAAAAAGCAACTTTGCCTTATGACATGCCCCTACAATGCAGCATAAGGTGATCTCCTGGTAATGCTTTGCCCTCCAGAGTGAGCTGCTTGGATGATGCAACGCTTACTGGAAACTTTACTTGAACCTGGAACTTACAGGAATATTGTACATTACAGGAACAGCTCATAAGAAATGCTTTACTCGAAAATAGCCTTTCCCCACTATTCCACATTACATAAATAGCCATTAATTAACTAAAACTTTCCACCAACAATACGAACATGAGAGGAGCAGAAAAACTAACAAAAGATATGGCCATGTTGAAGAAAAATAGGATGGGCACCACGCGGGAAGATGATCCAGTGACAAGCATCAAAATACTGCCAATTGAATCGCCTCCCTGCGCACTACCTAAGCTAACCGTAGGGTACTGACTTGGGTCGGGACTAATTGCAAGAAATCACGAGCGAAGCTACTCCCAGTAATGCACCAACCATATCGCTGCGTGCACCACATGCTGCCATACATACCAAATGAAGTGATTAGGAACCAGTGACGAGGTATGTACCGCCAAAGACCAATTAAAAAGCCAATTTGGTGGTACAGCCTCTGCCGCTCGGACCCCCGACAGATGACGCATGTTCCTGCTTCAGAGAACAGAAGCACCAACGAGCAAGGAAATGTAGAAACCACCACCACCTCCACCTGCAGGACTATTGCCGCATAACAGCCAAATAAAAATCACGTCCGACATAGTAAAAGGAAAACATGGACCGTAACTATGAAACACCAACGGTGCAGGCGTGCAGACGTTCACTGCAGGCGTTTAAACTCGGTTTTACGCCCCAGATCACTAATACTGCTATAGAAGTAGGATTTAAGTCTTTCCCGGCGAATGCTTAGGATGAATAGTTCTCAGGTTTCTGCTATAGAACTAACTGTTATAGAAGCTAACCCGTTGGTATGCTCCGTTACTCCTTTACAAATATGATACGGCATAATACAGGCCCGTTACGAACCACCCAAGACTGCAATTGCTTATGCGTAAGGAGCGTAATTTCGTGTGACCCTCTCTAATTGTGCTATGCCGTTCCAAGGGAATGCGTCACAATTTTAAATACAGAGAGTACTGATTGTACGTATTGTCTGGAAAGGAATGATCCATTACGTAGCCATGACTTAGTACTAATGCACCTGACTCGCATAAAATGTTTCATGTAGAAGACCTAATGTATGTATAAAGGTAATATGCCAACATCATATATGGCAAATAACCGATTCTACGATTAATGTTTCGCCGTTTAGAGTGTATTTGCTAATTAAGTAGCATGAACCTGTTAAAATAAATAGAAGTCATAAAAATGCGTAATAGCTTTTCAAATTTGGCGTCCAAAGATGTTAACAGCGCCGTTTACCATGCAGGTAATCTTGTAACAAGGAAATAACCCAAGTAACCACGAACTGAAATAATACATGCCCTCTAAATTATTCAACGTATTTTTTACCAAACGGAATTGGTTTGCAAAATCCTTCCTTATTTACGCAGATTCAGCAAATTCCAGGCCCTCCACTTAGCCTCGTATTTCACGTATTTGACAAGGATAGCATCGGCAGTGCAGTTGTATGGTATATTAATCTCATTGCTTTAACCCACACAAACTCGTTGACTGGACGCATGATTTCAATTCTAAGGAAATAGTCTAGCCCTTTAAGTATTATATCCAGCCGTTGAAAGAGGACACAGCAAGCGGTGCGACGAAATGTCAAGCTGACGTGCGTCGCTTATACACCAGAGCGAGAAGCCCGATCGTAAGGACATACATCATCGAGTTATCGCGAAAGAGCCTCAAGCAGGGGAACACACACAACATGGCAGGCCGTGGGAGGTGCAGCACGTAATGTAGCTGCAGTCACTGGATAAGTCAATAGGTAGGCAACTAATGATGAATTGCGAGCAAGTAGACTGCGTAAGACCTATGCATCTCTATGGTGTATCTAACATTTGCCCGGCAGCTCTACTGCAACCATACGAAAAAAACTGAAAAGAAATGGCCATAGCATTTCTAGAAAGAGAAGGGCCATAGCCTTTCTATACACTTATACCTCCTCAACCGGAAGATTATCAACTAATTATTCTGCGCGACCACATACGAAGACCGGAGACGTAACACGTATGTTTGGTCAAAAAAGTTTGAAAATGTGTACGAAATAGACAAAGGACACCACCGAGAATCACCACCAACTCAAACAACCAAACATGCCTAAGACTTAGCCACCATCCAGAAGGGCTGTAGTGCTTCCTGTAGTAAATAATATGTTCTGCTGAATACAGTCAATAGTCTCGACTTTCGAGGTCTGTCCAATCCCCACTCAAACGCCTTCTTCTATCCACCAAGCTGGATGCGAAAGGATAGCCATCACTCCGGCCAGAATGACGTGCTTTAACAAGTATCAGGGCAATGTGAAAACACGCATCCCAGCCGAGGAACGAGGCAAAGGTTGCACTGCCACGGTAATCGGCACGATGCGATCACGTGCACGAAGTATACCGTGACTGACCGCTGACACGTAGTCATCACTTGGCAGTATTACCTCACTTGGTAGTAATCAACAAACATCTTAAAAGCAAAATATCGGAACTAAATAATAATACAAATAACTAAATAATAATACTAATAAATAACAGAATAAATTAGAAAAATATCAGAAGCTGAGGAACATAGGCGCCATTAACACGAGAAGACATGCAGTCCAGTGACATAAAAATGCACTGCTAACCGTGACATATCCTCTGCCTTATTGGCAACGAGCAGAAATAATGGCAAGGGAGTTGACAACCGTGCTGTTGATTACCTTTGTCCGATGTAAAAAAAGCAGGCAACACACCCCAGTACTCCTGTATGCGTAGCCTGTATCTGTAAAATTCTGAAGCAAGACAAAATCGATAAATGCAAACAAATTGGAATAAAATTGGATAAAAAACTGGCGGAGGCACTTGAATAACTAGACTAATAGAGGCTAATTTCCAGTGACAAGAATCAAATCACTGTCGATTGCAACTTCCTCCTCGCACGCCACGTTGCCCATCCAAGAACGAAATCAAAATGCAATTAAATGGAAAGCTTGCAGTCATTGACAGTATCTTGAGCTGAACTCGGGGGGGTATCTCGCACTCACACAACAAAATGGTACTTTAAACTGGAGTATGGAATACAACGTTCGGGGGTTTAAGGTCCAGTGCCACCTTAATGAGCAGCGGTAACAGGAACACAAAACCCCAAGCGCCATACCCCTAACTTGAGGATACCTGGACTGCCTATTGTGCGTGAAATGACAATCTACAAAGTACCGTGCAGGCCACCGCTGGGGTGTTTGGCACGGGGTAATTCCACACTAGGAATGCAGCACTCGTTCCAACACAAATCAGATCCTCGCACGCTCACCCGGGCGCTAGGGCCGCCAATAACGCGGGAATACATCCAGTCCAGTGACATGAAAATATCGTAACCTAATCGAACCGTAACATATCCTCTGTTTTATTAGCAACGAGCAGAAATAATAGAAATGGAGTTGACAACCATGCTGTTGATGTACTCAAAAAAGCAGGCAATATACCCCAGTACTCGTAATTCGCACAGTAGCTAAGGCGTAATGCCTGTTTCCGTAGAATACTGATGCAAAACAAAATCGGATAATGCAAAAAATGGTAATAGAAAAAAACTGCCGGAGGCACTTGAATAACTAGACTAATAGAGACTAATGTCACGCGGGGAGAAAGTCCATTGACAAGAATTAAATCACTGTCGACTGCAACTGACTCCTCGCACGACACGTTCCCCATGCAAGAATGAAACCAAAAAGCAAGCAATTGCAAAGTTAGCTGTCATTGACATTGTGCTGAACTCGAGGGGGAATCTCGCGCTCATACAACAATATGGTACTTGATGGAGTATGGAATACAGCGGTCGGGGGTTTGCGTTCCAGTGCCACCTTTATTAGCAGCGGTAACAGGAACACAAAACCTCAAGCGCCATACTCATCATTTGAGGATAGTAGAAAAAAATTTAAAATGAAAGTGTCAGTGCACTTGAGTTGACCAAAGCAAGCTCAGGTACTTACAAGAGATGCAATGCAATAGAAAATATTTTTAAAAATACAGCCATCACACATAGATGCTGAATAGAGACTACAAGTCACGCGGGGAGGGAGTCCAGTGACAAGATTCTAAGCACTATCGACTGCAACTGAATCCTCGCACGACTCGCTGCCCATGCAAGAACGAAACCAAACTACAAGCAACTGTAAGGTTAGCAATCATTGACTCTGCTGAACTTGAGGGGGAACTTTCTTGAACAATGAAGGCACTGGCGAAAAGCATGGCAAAAATAAAACAAAAAACAAACACTTTATGAAGTAACGTGCTCATACATACGACTTCACACTGGAGCATGGAGTACAACGTTCAGGGGGTTTGCGGTCCAGTGCCGCTTTAATGAGTACCGGGAACAGGATCACAGAACCTCTCCTCACAGAACACTCTGATCTGAAACAAAATTTAAAAAAGTCCCGATGAAACAATTAGACGATATAAAGCACCGCCGACTTCTCTCACGACACGTGCTGGCTTTCATAATTGCTCACGCAAGAATCGGCGAGCAATTGCGAGCGGGATAACTCCCTGTAACACGCTTAGTATACCGTTACTTGGAGAAATCCCGCCCGCAATAACGACTCTGCCACTCTTCCTACGCATATGCCGTAGCTGAGAAATAGCACCGAGGGACGCGGTACTTACCGCCGAAGACGCTGAGGTCGTCAATTTTTTGAGGTTGTGTTCATTGACATCGCACATAATTGCTTCTCCGCTTGGAAAATGCCTTGACAGCAATGGGCAAGCATCAGCAATTAGGATAACTTAAACTTAAAGATATATCATAAACCATTATAAAAACTATAGAAAACGCTGACTTCTTGCAAATACAAGTCATTACTAATTACGGATATGAATCATATTTGCCAATTTACATATGTAAATGAAACTAAGCTCTGATACAATAATACGAGAACGAAAATACGAGAATAATTATCTGTATAATACGAGAGCAGTATAAGGCCTACAACGAGATGTGCAACGAAACCCTAGTTATCAACAACCGAACGAAAAATTTGGTCAGCAATCATTGAAAGTACCTTAGGCTGCACGAGGGAACCTCCTTGAACTATGAAGTTCAAAGAAACCAATAAAAGTGAAAAGGACGGCAAAAACAATTCAAAATTAATAGTATTCACACCTAGCTCTCCCTCTCTCTCACACTCTCAACAAGATGGAACACTACACGGGGAGTATCTCGTTCGGGGTTGTACGGTCCAGTTCTTCCCTAATTTGCAGCGGTAATAGGAACACTAAACCTCAAGAGGCAGACTCCTCATGTACGATGATGGGACTGCGGTTGCTCTACGTTGAAATGAAATGAATGGAAACGTTAAGATGATACCTACGATTGCGGGAATCGTGCAAGTGTGCACACCGCATAAACCACAGATAATGCGTTACTGTGAATAGGAATGCAACACCAAGGAGTATGCCCCCAAACTTACTTGCGAACGAGAGCGACAATTTGCCACAAGAGGAGACCCATAAAAAACATTCAATGCCAAGGGATAACCTACCTTGCGTAAGCGTCCCTACATACATAAACGGAATTCCATTGAACGGGCAGAATTTTTAATGAAAGATCCCAATAAAGTGTACATAAACAACCATTATAACGTATTCAGCGCACTTCAAAACAATAACGAGGATTAAACAATAATCCAACACGGAGTTCTGAGCGTGTAATACATATAAATGATTTTTTTCAATTTTAAGCATTAAAACTGACTGACTTACTGCTACTGATAAAAGGTAAATAAGGAAATAAATGCTAAACATATGTACAGTAAAAAATTGTATTGTTGAGACATAACATGAACATCGTCTTTCTCAAAGTAAGGTTCAATGCTTGTAATGCAAAAGTCTTGAGCTCTTATTCGATTTAAAAATTCTGTTTTGGAAAGCAGGAAGAATTCTGGAACCCATCACTGTAATCAGTATACGCCTCAAAATAATATTTGATATGATCCATTTACAATTTAATTGACCGTGCAAAAGCAAGAGTTCAAGAGGTAATCCATCGTTTGAAATCGCATTTGCTTGGCAGTCAGCTTACATCATTTATCACAAGTTTGCCTCTCACAACAATTATAAAGTTGAAGTAAACTAAACGACAGTGTAAAGACAAATAAACAATTCAGCAATTAAAATAGCGTGGTTTGAAATATTTTCAGTAATTTCCCGTATACAACCACCATGGCTTTATGGCTGATGTCAACAATAAGAAGAGATCAAAGTGTGTTGTAAGGTCTACATAGTTACCGAAAATCGAAATCAATTGTGAGTGGCGTAGGCATGTTGCCATAAATTTAGGACTATTTGTCGGTAGCAAATATCCAAAAGACGCTAATGACCCCACAAGACAGTCGATCATAGGACATTAACTCATACAAAATATACCATCACAAAAACTTATGGTCATTTAGCAAAATAATTTCTTTCCGCATAGTACTGGAGTAACTGTTGATCTATTACCTAATCCTTCCCTAACGTATGACCAAAAGGCTCTTGGGTGATGGTGACAGTATTACTTCCATGCTCTCAACTCCCAGCTAGGTGCGACATCGAATTGGCACCTAGGAGGCCTACCGGATGTGACGAATCCACTTACCAATGACGCCACAACCGATCAACCCCTCGGGTGCCAATTGGCTTGATATCAACTGGTTGATGCAGTGATGTTTGTGCGGCTCCCTTACGTACCACGACGCCCAACCCAACATCGCCTTCACGCCATGTAGTGCCGCAAAGGCAGGCCATAAACCCTAGTACTTGTGCACTAAAAAGCAGCTGTGGCTTATTTCCTGCTTATGCAGCTTATATGCTTATATTTCAGTTTAGCATCTACACTTAGGCAAAGGAAGAGCAGCGAACCAAGTTCAGAAACATCGAACCAGTTCAGAACCAAGGTAAATCGTAACTGAGTATATGAGTCGCAGTCGTTCAACTCGCTCAACACTGTCAAATCACTGCTAAATGAACACCCTCCTTGCACAACATTTACCCCAATGCCGTGAATACAAGTTACAAGCAATCGTGAGCGGAATAACTCCTTGTAACACAACAAATACGGCGCCATTTGGTGAAATCTCGACCGCCATAACCGCATCAAAGCGTGCCGCCCAAGTGATGGCTCACGTACCGCCGTCATCAAATTTCAACCAATCAACCATTGGGAGACACCCCTTGCCAAATGAGACGAATGATTATGACAAATCGGAAAAGAAAGAAACCACGAATCTAAGAAAAAACATCTCTTAAATATGGGAAAATCTTTAGCGTGCTAAGTACAGCAGGGCTAACACATTGTGACATGAACAACGATAGAAGTTGCCATCGAACTGCTGCGTTGAACAAGCTTGCACCAGATGATGGAATCGGACACAGAATCAGTGGCAAATAATCCCAGTACCAGCCAGGTAAACCGAGCACGTGGGAAAAGTTACCGCCAACACAATATCCGCCACCGACCAGCCGAATGCACTATCAACTATGTCTGAGAATGAAGATTCAACTATGACTGAGACAACTTTAGAAATACAGAGCGACTTTGCGACACCGCATTACAAGCTCACCCCTAACCAACTCGACTGGCACAGTCACTTCAGTAATCGGGGATATGTTGTTGCCTTGCAGACCTTTGGCACAAAGCACTCGGCATATCTTCGGTCAAAATCGATTTCAATTCGCGACGAACTTTAACCGAAGATACATCCGAGCAATCTGGTCAGGTATTCCTTCCTTTCAAGGGGTATTCATCGTAGCACTTGGGCTCACTCCTAGCAGCCGCTCTTAATTTCTCAGGTAGTAGTCCTCTCTCAGGTAGAGTCAGTGCGAAACTATTGCGAAAAAACCATTGATGGCAATAAACGAAGATTCATGTAACACTAAAACCCATTCGCTAAAAGGCCTCATTGGGGGAAGCTTTTAAAAATTAATGCGTGGAAATCATTGCAACATGCAGTAACTAATACTACGTAGAGCTAAAGCAAAATCTAGTTAAAAGCTTGGATCCACGAAAACATAACTTCATTATCTTATAACTTTCATTTTACGAACTAGTCTGGCCTATAACTAGATCTGGAGACTGTTGGCGCAACCCTCGGCATATCTTCGGTCAAAATCGGTTTAAAATACGATTTAGACCAAGAATATGACCGAGAATCAACGCCCGATATCATAATCGGTGTGAAATAAAATAAAAAGTGTGTAGGACAAAGATAGCACCCCAAATGAGTAGTTCATGTCGGAGAATTTTCGCCTCTTGACAAATATTGGAAGGTCTTTGTTACTGTATTCATAGTCATCTACTGATTAAATTTAATCAGGGTACAGTGTAGTGCTTGTAGGTAAAATCTTACCCCATCTTTCTTAAATCCTTTAGATGGCTTGCAGGGAATGAATTTGTGTAGTGCCGTTTTAAAATTAAGGGAACAAAGAGTCATTTTATATATTGCGTCATATACCGGCCGCCCCTATTGGAAAGGCCCGGCGAGAAGGAGGAATACCTTTCGCGGGAATATCTGCAATCCAAACGTGTCCATTCCATCGTCTATTTCATTTTCTTATTTTTTTCCACGACTAGTGATAAAAATACATCTACAATATACCCTGCAATCCACCTCAGTGGTGGGTGGCAGGGGGTGAGTATTCACCAACATGCATTATACTATGCCCTAAAGTTAGTGTAACTATGACTAATTATGCATCAGCAAAAATCGCTAATGTTTTTCACGATTCGAAGCCTCACAAGCTTGCACTACACAATACTATACTGCACTACAGATACTATCACAATGGAGAGAGACCGGTAATATATATGTATTTTGAAACTACACAAATGGACAGAGTCTCAAGACTTATGTAGAAAACATGCACGGCGTGCCATTATTACTAGGTAACAGATAAGGATTTAAATATTAGGGAGTACTACCACTACTAAGAGCTACACTATCTATCGACAAACCTAGATTAAAGTCTCATTGGCAGCTGTTGTGGTCACTTATCGTTGGTGGGAAAAATCGGTGGGATGTTCTGAAAGCCTTTCCCATCCCAGTTGCTGCAAAAGGTCAGTAACACCAACAAGATTATCATAACGGCCTTTAACATATCTTGCCGATCTTCGCTGCACGCGTTCTAACTCAGTTTCCAAGCCTATCTCATAAGGATCCCAAATACTGGCGGCATATTCTAAGTGGGGTCTAACGAGGGAGAAGTAGCTGATTTCCCTAACTTTATCGTCACACTTGCCAAGTACTCTTTTAACAAATCCCAATTTACGATTAGCTTGATTAGCTGCACGCGTTCCAACTCAGTTTTCAAGCCTATCTCATAAGATCCCAAATAGCGGCAGCATATTCCAAGTGAGGTATAACGCCACTGCCACACACCCCACATGTGCCCCTGCCACACACCCCTGGGGTGGCTCGCAGGGTATTTTGTAGATGTAGATGTCATTAGGGAGAAGTAGCTGATTTCCCTAACTTTATCGTCGCACTTGCCAAGTATTCTTTTAACAAATCCCAATTTACGATTAGCATGACCTGTCACTTCCCGAATATCTACGATGGAAATTTGTAAGAAAAGAAGAAAATGGAAACAATGTAAAGTAGGTACGTATTCTAGCCGTGAAAAGAGGCCATGGCAAGCAGTAGTACGAAAGGCCACCCTGACGCGCGACGCGGATACACCCCAGCGAGAAGCCCGATCGTAAGAACATACATCATCAAGTTATCGCGAAAGAGCCCCCCGCAAAGGAGCATCCATAACATGTCAGGCCATGGGAGGTGGACATGGGATTCGCTGATCCTCCGCGCAGGGCACCACCCTCCACCCGGTATCAAGCGCGAACTTATGACCCAGGTTGAAGAAGGGCTGCGGGAATATCAAGGAGAAAAAAGGAGAGGTAAGAATGGTATGGGAATGGACAGCTTTGGACCCTAGTGCCATGAATAGGCAACAGGGCTTAAACAGAAACGCGAAACAACCATTTTGTAATCAGCGTTGGCTGCGACTCATCCTATGAGTAAGAAAGAAGAGTCGCCCCCCCGTCGTCCAGCCCCATGGACATCTCGTACTAGAGCTTTAGTCACTGAATACGAATATCTACGATGAAAATTTGAAAAAAAGTAGAAATGGTCGCGCCGATCGAAAGTGGATAAAAAAATCAAAGACAACAAATGACAAACGCTTTAATATGAATACGATTTAGACCAAGGACATCACCGAGAATCAACACCAGCTCGAACAGCAAACATGCCTAAAACATAGCCACCATCCAGAAGCACTGTAGTACTTAATTAAATAGCATTGCCTGCAGACGACAACAATACTCCCGAAAATCAAGGTCTGTTCTTCGCAACAATTTCTCGAAATTAATACGAAAACAGCACCACTACCACACAGGATTTAGCACAAAACTTCTGAAAAACCAAAATTAAATAGAAAAATAACAGAAGCTGGGGGACAAAGGAACCAATAACGCGGGGAGAGTGTCTAGTGACATGAATATGCACTGCCAACCGTGAAATCTCATCTGTTTTATTAGTACCGAGTAGCCAATGTAGTTCACAACCATCTGACCTACTCAAAAATGCAGGAAACATACCCCAGTATTCGTAATACGTAAAAATTAAAATCTAAAAATGCGGAAAAAATTGTGTTAAGAATGGTGAAAACTGTTGGAAGCACCCTAATTACCCAAAACAAGCATGCAGCATTACTAACATAGACACAATGCAATAATAAAAATTTGAAGAAAAAATTCCGTCAGACAGCGGTCACAGGTGATGAGAGACTAAAAAATTTACGAAGTAACGCGCTCATACAACAAGACTGAACATTACATTGGAGCATGGAGTACCACGTTCGGGGGTTTGCGGTCCAGTGCCGCCTTAATGAGTAGCGGTAACAGGAACACAAAACCTCAAGCATAACACACCTCTTGGAGGATGCCGGAGCTGCCATTACTGTACACGCACAATTTCGACAAGTAAAAGAGAACGGATAAAATAATGAAGCGAAAAAAATAATGATAAGATATTTTCGTTCGGGATTCAGGCAAAGATCCAAAAAAACACAGTGAATTACACGGAATCAACCAATGCCGATAATAGACATCACTCATTCATCTACATCTACAGAATTCCCTACAAGACACCTCAAGGGTGGGTGGCAGGGGATATGTAGTCATAAACATCCATTACACTATACCCCAAAGGTAGTGTATCTACGACTAATGATGCATTAGCATAAATCGGTAATCGTTGGGGGTGCCATACCAGTTAATCACCTCAAAGTAGGCAATCCAATAGCTGGCGCTGTTAAAATGCATAATGATCGAAAATATTTTTTATCCGATTATATCCGATCCGATATCCGTCATGAGTCAGCGGGAGTCGAAGGGGAGGGATGATGAGGGAATGGACGGTCGGCAACCAGGCAGTTCAACGGGAAGTACACCTTGTTCCCACACTGGTGTGTCACCCTTGAATCAAATTTTAAGTAAAAAAAACGTGAATACACTCCACATCATAATGATGCCTCAATTGAGGGGTTACAAGAGGGGGGTTGGGAATTAATGGGTGACCCGTAAATCATATGCCTCACTTTGAGGGCCGATATCCGGTTCTTTGACGATTTTGAAGGCGACATACGTACACTATTTTTCTTTAAAAAAAAAAGAATTTCGAATAATTATTCATAGTCAAAATAAATACCACTGTTTCAAGCTGGATATGGTGGAAGTTCTCGATATTCATAATGAATGAAGACACTTGGTAATCTTCCATAGATTTATTGGAAGATTACCAAGTGTCTTTATTCATTATGAATATCATAGTGAAAAGCCTAAGGATATTACGACCCAACTTTTTATGAGGATAAAACAGTAACGTACCAGTGAATTACCCCAAACATCGATTGAATTAACGAAGACTTGTTTGATAGGCGGCGTAGCTAATTATTTGGTTTTCTCTTTTAATTTTCTTTCTTAGTTTAATGCTTCTCTCGTAAAAATAACAGCACGTCTCGCATGTCTACGGTATAACCTTTGTTTGATATGCATTTTTTTTCACCTATAGTGTACAGCAATTTGGTGAAATTTCACCTCCTGACAAGAATTTACAGACGTACTTTCGTAAACTTTTGTATGATATAGTGTGGAGAATTTAGGCGGAATAAGGCAGAACTCGGAGCATTGGTCTCTCACAGAGCCTAAAATCTTCGCGGATCCCATATTGGCAGCATAATTGGTCCCAACATGGGCAACAACATGCAACTTTTGCGCCCCTGATCGCCGACTTCATCGCTTGCGTCACCTGTGGCACACTTGCTCCCGGTATACTCAAAGGCACCTCTTATGAGTAGCTATGGCGAATCGTAAAGGCAGGCCGTAAACCCCAGTACTTTTTCAATAAATAGCAACTGTGGTTTATGACATGCCCCTACAATGCAGCATAAGTTGATCTCATGGTAAAGCTTTGCCCTCCAGAGTGAGCCGCTTAGATGATGCAACACTTACTGGAAACTTCACTTGAACCTGGAACTTACAGGAATATTGTACAGTACAGGAACAGCTCATAAGAAGTATTTTACTCGAAAATTACCTTTCCCCACTATTCCACATTACATAAATAGCCATTAATTAACTAAAACTTTCCACCAACAATACAAACATGAGAGGAGCAGAAAAACTAACAAAAGATAGGGCCATGTTGAAGAAAAATAGAATGGGCACCACGCGGGAAGATGATCCAGTGACAACCATCAAAATACTGCCAAATGAATCGCCTCCCTGCGCACTACCTAAGCTAACCGTAGAGTACTGACTTGGGTCGGGACTAATTGCAAGAAATCACGAGCGAAGCTACTCCCCGTAATGCACCAACCACATCGCTGCGTGCACCACACGCTGCCATACATACCAAATGAAGTGATTAGGAACGAGTGACGAGGTATGTACCGCCAAAGACCAATTAAAAAGCCAATTTGGAGGTACACCCTCTGCCCTTCGGACCCCCGACAGTGGACGCATGTTCCTCCATCAGAGAGCAGAAGCACCGACGAGCAAGGATATGTAGAAACCACCACCACCTCCACCTGCAGGACTATTGCCGCATAACAGCCAAATAAAAATCACGTCCGACATAGTAAAAGGAAAACACGGATCGTAACTATGAAACACCAATGGTGTCTAAAAGATTCGAGATTCATTCGCCGACGTGCCATCTACGAATGTACGTGAGAAACTACGCCTCAGACCGGCCAATCGGTGACCATACACGGCGAGATATGTACCACCAAAGACCATTCACATAAGGCCTCATTGGGGGCACACACCTTACCGTTTCGGCCATGATCACCACATGTAGTTACTATTATTTTGAAGGAAAGACTGCGGGAAAGGCTACCATCACGTTAAACGTTCTTCCACAGTACTAGCTCTTTAGAAAACCAAAGGACGTACTCACTTCCCCTCAGGGCGGCTATGGCAATGTTTTAACGGTGGTGAAGGTAGTAACCGTCATATCAAAATCCCACGGCAATGCGAAATAGACCAAGGATATGAGAACATCGATCGAGATCGAGAACAAATTACAGCTAGAGCAACAATGCCCAAATAAGCTGCCGAATACCCAGGCACGCTTTATACAGCGGCCTGCTCAATAGATGCAATTTCCTATGATCGATCTGCTCACCGAAGTGTACAATTAAAAATGAAATCAAGCAAAATCTGTGCCTAAACAACTATAAGAGCGATGTTAGTAAAATTATATGAATTGAATTGACGCTAGTAAAATGAAATGATTTCTGCTGAACACGTACTGCGAGGATAGCCCGACCGTGAGAACACATTACAGGAAGCTATCACCGAGAGGCCTCCCTCCAAGCGGCATCCATTACACGCCAAAATTAATTTTGTTAAAACATAAAAAACCGGAACAGCTTTAAAACATAAAAAGCTGATGAATTTATGTGGCAGTAAGTGCCTTGTGACATGATACAGCTCTGCCAACTACATCATAACCTGCAAACCACCACAAAAGTTTAGCAGGGGGGGAATAGTCCCCAACATGCATTACACTATACCCTATTTTAGTTATTGTAGCTATTGATGTATTACAATAAATTGCTAACGGTGAGGAGGGAAATTTTTATGCGCTTAAGTAAGCAGTAAACTATAGGTATTCTACCATTGTAAGATCATAGATCATAAACCTCCCACCCTACCCTGCAATACCATCGTCATCGATGTACTCAACGAAAGCGGGCAACATACTACAGTACTTGTTATGGATACAGCAGCTAAGGTTTAATGCCCGTTTTCATGGAATACAGGTGAAAAATTCCGCGAAATAATGAAGTTCCTAAAAAAAAGCGAGTCACAACCGTCATTAATCGCAATATTCTCTGAAATAGATCGATTACAGCGGAGAGCAGCAAGATTTGTGAAAAGTTATATTATTTATTCATTTTGAAGTTAAATTGCGTAAAGTTTGCGTAGCGTGGCAGCTAGAATTAAACCTGAAAAAATGCGTTGTTGTGAATTTTTGGAAACGGAAAAACGCTCCTTGTAACAGCTATTGCATAAACAACATAAAATTAGAGACCGTAGAATCCGTACCTCGGAGTTAAACTGACTAATGATCTATCGTGGAGTAAACATATTCGAGAAATTACCGGTCAGGCTAATCGTAAATTGGGATTTGTTAAAAGAGTACTTGGCAAGTGCGACGATAAAGTTAGGGAAATCAGTTACTTCTCCCTCGTTAGACCCCACTTAGAATATGCCGCCAGTATTTGGGATCCTTATGAGATAGGCTTGGAAACGGAGTTAGAACGCGTGCAGCGAAGATCGGCAAGATATGTTAAAGGCCGTTATGATAATCTCGTTAGTGTTACTGACCTTTTGCAGCAACTGGGATGGGAAAAGCTTTCAGACCGTCGATTAAAATTTAGACTAAATCTATAATATAAGTTCCAAACCGGTATATTCTCTGACGACGTTGATAATATTTTACGAAATCCGACATACTACGGTAGATCAGATCATGAGAGTAAAATTAGGGAACTAGACTGCAGAACGGATAGATTTAAGATGTCATTTTTCCCTCGAACGATAAGGGACCATAATAGCTGCCTTGAGACTTTTATCTAGGTTTGTCGTTAGGTAGTGTAGCTCTTAGTAGTGGTAGTACTCCTAATACTTGAATCCTTATCTGTTACCTAGTACATACTAACAGCACGCCTAGCATGTTTTCTACATGGGTCTTGAGTCCCTGTCCATCTGTGTAGTTGTAGAATGCATGTATATTGAGGTCACTCTCCATTTTGATAACATCTGTAGTGTAGTGTTGCATGCTTGTGAGGCTTCGCCTCATGACAAGCATTAGCGATTTATGCTAATGCATAATTAGTCGTAGTTACACTAACTTTAGGGTATAGTGAAATGCATGTTGGTGATTACTCACTCCCTGCCACACACCCCTGAGGTGGCTTGCAGGGTATTTTGTAGATGTAGATGTAAATATAAGTTAAATTAATGTATTAACCACTTGATGTGTCTATGGCATTATCCTTTGTTTGCATGTTCATTCACGTATCACGCGCCCAGTTTCCGGTTGAACTGTGCACTGTTCTCCTGACTGCTTTTTGGTCAGCGCCTAGCGGCAGGGGATCGTGCGAGGTCCTGATATGTGCTGGGACGAGTGCTGCACGCCTGGTGTGGAATCACCCCTTGCCACACACCGTAGTAGTGGCTAGCACGGTACTTCGTAGATGTAGATGTATCTGATGCATGTATTTAGATGTTAAAAGTCTCATTGACTGCTGATACGGTCTCTTACCGTTCGGGGGAAAAACGAAACTTAAAATCTGACCGTTGTGAAGTCATAAATTTATATTTAGTTAATTACCGATAATGTCAGTTGTAAAACCAAGTTTTTGATTCACCAATGCTACAATATTTACTTAATGCTTCTTACCTATGCTAAAATTGAAAATAAAAAAAAGAATATGAATACGGCCTTATGACTTGTGAAACATTTCGTTCAATTACTATTGTGATTGAGACATTGGGGTGGGAAAATTAGTGTGTAGGCATTGGATGGCAAACTAAAAATAGGAATTTGAAAATGTTTTATTTTTCCAAGGGGTTCGCTCATATCGGACAAGCATGTACGCAAAATATTCAAATGCCATTTCTTCCCTAACTTTATTCCCATGACCGATCGATCGACACCGCATTCGAGAAGGTCCATAGCCATTCAATACACTTATACCTCCTCAACCGGAAAATTATCAACTAATTATTCTGCGCAACCACATACGAAGACCGGAGACGTAACCTTCAGCGTATTTTTGGTCAAAAACGCTCTAAAATGTATACGAATTATACCCAGGACACCACCGAGAATCACCACCAAACTCGAACAACCAGACATGCCTAAGTCTTAGCCACCATCCAGAAGGGCTGCAGTGCTTCCTGTAGTAAATAATATTTTCTGCTGAATACAGTCAATAGCCTCGATTATTGAGGTCTGTCCAATCCCCACTCCAATGCCTTCTTCTATCCACCAAGCTGGATGCGAAAGGATAACCATCACTCCGGCCAGAATGACGTGCTTTAACAAGTATCAGGGCAATGTGAAAACACGCATACCAGCTAAGGAACGAGGCAAAGTCGAAGTGCTGCACGAGGTAATGGTTGCACTGCCACGGCATTCGGCACGAAGCGATCACGTGCACCAAGTATACCTTGGCTGACCGATGACGCGTAGCTAGAAGCCCAACCGCGAGAACATACACATTAAGCTATCTCGCAGGGGCCTTCCACAAGAGTATTCATTACATGGCAACGGATAGACGTGAACATTTTTAAGACCGGAGATAAATACAAGGCTCACTCTCACAGTAATAAATACCTCGCTTGTTAGTCATCACCAAACATCTTCAAAACAAAATATCAGAACTAAATAATAATACTAATAATTATATATTAATAACTAACAGCAGAAAAATATCAGAAGCTGAGGAACATATGCGCCATTACCGCGGGTAGAAATGCAGTCCAGTGACATGAAAATGCACTGCTAACCGTGACATATCTTCAGCCTTATTGGCAACGAACAGAAATAATAGTAATGGAGTTGACAACCATGCTGTTGATGTCCTTTGTACGATGTAAAAAAGCAGGCAATGTACCCCAGTACTACTGTATGCGAAGGATATACATTCTGTATACGTAGTCTGTATCTGTAAAATACTGCTGCAAGACAAAATCGGAAAATTAAAAAAAAATTGGAAATAGAATTAAAAAACTGCGGAGGCACTTGAATAACTAGACTAACAGAGACTAATGTCACGCGGGGAGAAAGTCCAGTGACAAGAATTCAATCTTAGTCGACTGCAACTGCCTCCTCGCACGACACGTTGCCCATGCAAGAACGAAACCAAAAAGCAAGCAATTGCAAAGTTAGCTGTCATTGACATTGTGCTGAACTTGAGGGGGAATCCCGCGCTCATACAACAAGATGGTACTTGATGGAGTATGGAATACAGCAGTCGGGGTTTTGCGTTCCAGTGCCATCTTAATTAGCAGCGGTAACAGGAACACAAAACCTCAAGCGCCATAATCATTTGAGGATAGTAGAAAAAAATTTAAAATGAAAGTGTCAGTGCACTTGAGTTAACCCAAACAAGCTCAGGTACTTACACAGATGCAATGCAATAGAAAATATTTTTATAAAAATGCAGCCATCACACACAGATGCTGAACAGAGACAACAAGTCACGCGGGGAGGGAGTCCAGTGACAAGATTCCAAGCACTATCGACTGCAACTGCATCCTCGCACGACACGCTGTCCATGCATGAACGACGCCAAACTACAAGCAACTGCAAAGTTAGCAATCTTTCTTGCATAATGAAGTTTAAAGTAAGGCACTGGCGAAAAGCATGGCAAAAATCAAACAAAAAATGTAAGTATGAGCACTTTACGAAGTAACGTGCTCATACATACGATTTCACACTGGAGCATGGAGTACAACGTTCAGGAGGTTTTCGGACCAGTGCCGACTGAGTACCGGTAACAGAATCACAGAACCTCTCATCACATAATAATTTAATCTGAAACAATGTCAAAAAAGTCCCGATGAAATAATTAGACGATATAAAGCACCGCCTACTTCTCTCACGACACGTGCCGGCTTTCATAATTGCTCACGCAAGAATCGGCGAGCAATTGCGAGCGGGATAACTCCCTGTAACACGCTTAGTATACCGTTACCTGGAGAAATGCCGCCCGCAATAACGACTCTGCCACTCTTCCTACGTACATACCGTAGCTGTGAAATAGCACCGAGGGGCGCGGCACTTACCGCCGATGACCCTGAGGTCGAGGTCGTCAATTCTTCGAGGTCGTGTACATTGACATCGCACAATAATTGATTCTCCGCTTGGAAAATGCCTTGACTGCAATGGACAAGCATCAGCAATTATGAAAACTTAATCTAAAGGTCTATCATAAATCATTATAAAAACTATAGAAAACGCTGACTAATATCTGAAAAAATCTCTCTCTCTCAAAAAGATGGAAGACTGCACGGGGAGTACCGCGTTCGGGGTGGTACGGTCCAGTGCCGCCCTAATTTGCAGCGGTAATAGGAACACAAAACCTCAAGAGCAACACTCCTCGTGTACGATGATGGGACTGTTGTTGTTCTACGTTGAAATGAATGAAAACGATAAGATGATAACTACGATTGCGGGAATGTTGTGTGTGTGCACACCGCATAAATCCACAGATTAAGCGTTACTGGGAATAGGAATGCAACACCAAGGATTATGCCCCCAAACTTACTTGCGAACGAGAGCGACAAATTGCCACAAGAAGAGACCCTGTCAATGCCATGAGAAGAAAAAAACATTCAATGACATGGGATAACCTACCTTACGTAAGCGTCCCTACATACATAAACTGAATTCAATTGAATGGCATACATTTTTATGAAAGATCCCAAGAAAGTGTATATGAACAATATCAGTGGAACGTATAATGCGCACTTCAACACTATACCGCGGATTTAACAACAATCTAACACGGAGTTCAACAATACATACGTATAAATGATATTTCAATTTTAAGCATGAAAACTTACTTAACTTACTGCTACTGATAAAAGGTAAAAAAGGAAAAAATGGTAAACAGACGTAGAGTTAAAAATTGTATTGATGAGACATAACATTAACATTGTCTTTCTCCTTAAGTAGTGTTCAATGCTTGTAATGCCTTGAGCTCCAAAACCGAATTTGAAAATTCGGTTTTGGAAAGCTGGAAGAATTCTGGAACCCATCACTGCAATCAGTATACGCCTCAAAATAATATTTTGTATGATCCATTTACAATTTTATTGACCATTAAGAGGTAATCCATCGTTTGAAATCACAGCCAGATTTCATCACTTATCACAAGTTTGCTTCGCACAACAATTATTAGTTGAAGTATACTAAACGACAGTGTTAAGACAAATAAACAATTAAGCAATTAAAACAGCGTGGTTTGAAATACTTGCATTAATTTCCCGGATATAACCACCATGGCTTTATGGCTGGTGTGAACAATAAGAGATCAAAGTATGTTGTAATGTCTACATAGTTACCGAAAATTGAAATCAATCGTGAGCGACGTAGGCATGTTGCAGTAAATTTAGGACTATTTTTCGGTAGCAAATATCCAAATGACCCCACAAGACAGTCGATCATAGGACATTGATGATCACCCCAGATGCAACATCGAATTGGCACCTTGGAGGCCTACCGGCTGTGACGAATCCACTTAACAACGACGCCACAACCGATCAGCCCCTCGGGCGCCAATTGGCTTGATATCTAATGGTTCATGCGGTGACCGACATCGCCGCAAAGGCAGGCCATAAACCCCAGTACTTAGGCCATAAAAAAGCAGCTGTGGATTATTTCCTGCATATGCAGCTTATTTCCTGCTTATATTTCGGTTTAGCAACTACACTTTGGCAAAGGAAGAGGCGCGATGTTCAGAACTAAGGTAAATCGTTTCATAGGCGGTGAGACCCGCTGTAACTGAGAATACAACCGAGAGTCTCAGTCGTTCTGGCTCAACTCTGTCAAATAACTGCCAAATGAACACCCTCCTTCCGCAAAATTTACCCCTAGGCCGTATATACAAGTTACAAGCAATCGCGAGGGGAATAACTCCTTGTAACGCACCAAATACGGCGCCATCTGGAGAAATCTCGACCGCCATAACAGCATCAAACTTTGCCGCCCAAGTGATGGCTCACGTACCGCCGTCATCAAATTTCAACCAATCAACCATTGGGAGACACCCCTTGCCAAATGAGACGAATGATTATGACAAATCGGAAAAGAAAGAAGCCACGAATCTAAGAAAAAACATCTCTTAAATATGGGAAAATCTTTAGCGTGCTAAGTACAGCAGGGCTAACACATTGTGACATGAACAACGATAGAAGTTGCCATCGAACTGCTGCGTTGAACAAGCTTGCACCAGATGATGGAATCGGACACAGAATCAGTGGCAAATAATCCCAGTACCAGCCAGGTAAACCGAGCACGAGGGAAAAGTTACCGCCAACACAATATCCGCCACCGACCAGCCGAATGCACTATCAACTATGTCTGAGAATGATGATTCAACTATGACTGAGACAACTTTCGAAATACAGAGTGACTTTGGGACACCGTAGTACAAGCTCACCCCTAACCAACTCGACTGGCACAGTCACTTCAGTAATCGGGGATATGTTGTTGCCTTGCAGACCTTTGGCACAAAGCACTCGGCATATCTTCGGTCAAAATCGATTTCAATTCGCGACGAACTTTAACCGAAGATACATCCGAGCAATCTGGTCAGGTATTCCTTCCTTTCAAGGGGTATTCATCGTAGCACTTGGGCTCACTCCTAGCAGCCGCTCTTAATTTCTCAGGTAGCAGTCCTCTCTCAGGTAGAGTCAGAGCGAAACTATTGCGAAAAAACCATTGATGGCAATAAACGAAGATTCATGTAACACTAAAACCCATTCGCTAAAAGGCCTCATTGGGGGAAGCTTTTAAAAATTAATGCGTGGAAATCATTGCAACATGCAGTAACTAATAGTACGTAGAGCTAAAGCAAAATCTAGTTAAAAGCTTGGATCCACGAAAACATTACTTCATTATCTTATAACTTTCATTTTACGAACTAGTCTGGCCTATAACTAGATCTGGAGACTGATGGCGCAACCCACGGCATATCTTCGGTCAAAATCGGTTTAAAATACGACTTAGACCAAGAATATGACCGAGAATCAACGCCCGATTTAACAAAAGTGTACGCTAAAATTCGTAAGACCGAGAGACATGGGGTTAAGATCCAGTGTGGATTAAAGCCGCAATATCAGACGTGAACACATTCTATCCAATGGTAAATGAATAACGAAGATATACGAAATTGCGAGTCCCAGCAATTTCTATTTGTCTACAGTTTAATTTTTACTTTTTTAAATATGCGTTCCAAGATTTTTATCGTAAATGAAGGAATCGGAACTTACCTGTTTCCGGAGAAAACGCACATGTGCTCGTTTTAATCCTGGGAAAATTCTCTCGAAGTTACAGACCTCTCAGCTCTCTTGAATATTGGGGATGAATTTTCTCAGCACGAGGAACACTAAAATAGACTTAAGCTATGCGGAAAGAGGAACACGAGATGTCAGCAGACATCTCGTGTTCCTTTGAGACAGAAGAAGATGGTATACTTTGCTCTAAGATAAACTGCAACTGATGATTACAATCATGAATATACCTCCTTTTTATGTACAACGAAGAGGAGGGCGTCCACCAATCCCACAGTTTTTGAAAATTAAAGGTTGAGTAGTTTTTTTTCAATTGGTGGCGAACGTTATTCCCCTGGTGACTTCCCCTCCCCTTCTCGTGAGTGGCTAATTGGGCGGACCAATGCACCGCCCCCCGTCACTCCCCGGCCTACGGGAGCGTTGCACTATCGCAGAGCGCCATTAGTTCTATGTGGCGGAGTTTTGAAGTAAATATTAGTTTGCTGGTTGCAAGTTTGCCAGTAACATCCCTCATCGGATTGAAAAAAGAGAATTTCCCATTTCGGGATTACTTCATAAATGAGCATTCAATCTCCGAGCTTAGCTAAAAAAGTTTTATTTCTCTGTAAGCTAAATTTCCCGTTCATCATCACTCATCTAAACCCCTTATGTCGATGACCAGTATTGACTAAATATGAAAATCTTGGTATGAGTATGTGTTAAGATCCAGGTTGACTAACAATAAGTCGCATCAAGGGTGTGTACCACCGGAATGCTGAAGTCAAAAATACTATTAAAATTATACATCAGTAATAAATATCGAAAAAAACTCCGACAAGTACGTGTCAAGGCTCGTACTCAGCAGGAAAAGACGTTTCAAAATAAAAACATTTGTCTTAGCCATGCATACAACTACACAAGTCTTTTTGAGAATATTTTCAATTATTATTGTAATGTAATTATTATCTTATGTATCCGATCGTTTCTACCTTAATACGTTGGCTATAGCGAAATGTTTAACCTACGGCAATAAATTGTCTCCTTCGAACTTGCGCAAAAGATTTAAAGTGTATTTTTACTTTCGGTTAGTTAGACACTCCCACCCTAACTCCTTTAACAAACCGGTATCAACAAAGGTTATCGTAACAACCTTTTTACAAATCTTGTTGCTCTCCGCTCTATTCCCTCTATTTCTGATACCAGCCCCACTCGTAAGACTTCCGTATGACGGCATCATACGCCAAGTATGGTCTCACTAGAGAGTGACCAGCCGACTATGAAAGTGTTCTTCGAAAATTCTTAATTTCCTTTTCAAAAGGAATGGAAGTGGGCTTATGACACTTCCCTGTAAGACACCCTATGTGACTATTACTTCATTAGAGATAGCGAAATCTAATAAAACCCTTTGCGCGCGATTGATTGAGAATTCTCTAATCCAGGAAATTATGTCGTCGTCTAAACCGTAGGATTTTAATTTCTTGGGTAGCTTACTGTGGGAAATTTTATCAAATGCCTTTTTAAAGTCAAGAAAAATTGCATCAACTGGAGCGTTATGTTCACCCGAGACTAAAATATCTCGAGCAAAAAGTGCTAATTGAGTTTCGCAAGATCTTCCCTTTCTGAATCCGTGTTGTGTTTTTGTTAAAAAGTTTTCTATATCGAGGTGTCTCATAACTGAACTAACAATTATATGTTCAAGGACTTTGCAAGAGATAGATGTGAGAGATATCGGACTGTAGTTCGATGGCTGTTCCTTATCACCGCTTTTGAATATGGGAGTGACATTTGCAATTTTCCAGTCCATGGGTACTTTGTGTTCGTTGATGGATTTACTAAAAATAGTCTGCAAGTAGGGTGCTATTTCACAAGCTAATTCTCTATACACGCGGGCAGGAATTTCTTCAGGACCTGGGGATTTATTTGGACTTTAAGAATTTAGCAAGTTTTCTAATCCGTGAGCGTTAATATCGATAGGCGGCGGATAATATCTTTTGCTGGAAGTGATCGTTTACCTTTACGGATGTAATCTGCGACGTAACACTTTGAAAGTAGGAATTTAAAAAGTTGGCTTTGTCCGAACCTGCCATTTAATAATTCGCCATTTTAGTTTCGTAGTGGAATAACTGTTGATCTATTGCCTTGAACTTCCCTAACGTGTGACCAAAATGCCTTTGGGTTGTCCTGTAATTGTTCTCCTAATGTTTTTCTTTTAAAATCCATGAATGAATTCCGAAAGGCTTCCTTTGTAGTGGCTTTAGGCAATTTGTATTTTTCAATCAATAAATTTTGATCACCAGTGGACAAATGTGTACAGAGTTATTTCATCTTGGCGTGGCATACTCTCTGACGTCTTAAAGATTTTCTCACTTCTGCATTGTACCATATTGGTTCGCTGCCCTCTTTTTTTACTTTACTTGGAATGTATTTTCTGATCCCTGAATGAACGATCGAAAGAAATGCTTTCCAACTACCCTCCGTGTCTAACTTTAAGCTTGATTCCTGGAATCGGGAAAAGAATTTTTAGTTGACTCTTGAACGCATTGAAATTGGCTTTTTTTTAAATGTAGAACTTTCTTTTTTCTATTTAAAACTTTTAATTATATTCCAAGAGAACTTTGTGTTAACTACTCTATTGTGACTAATGCCCTCAACAGTTTTTACCTTAATTACTTATACCGGGAATGCAGAATTTCCTCATTATGTCATTAAAGTATGTCGTCGAATAAGTTTTGTATTCTAATAGAGAACTAAATTCCGTGTGTTTCCCCCAGCCCTCGTCGTCCTTCAACGGTCAAAATGTCATTTTTCAAACAATTCCCCCCTCCCCTCCAGCCACCGCTGACCTCATGCGTATTTTCCTCACTATCTTCCTAATCCTGAAAACCCTTTCCTCTCGGCGTAGGAACCCCACGGCGGTCTCTCCTACGCTGACTCTCAAATTGACGTACTCAACCCTCTCCCCCCACCATGTACCTGCCACCTGGCCCCTGATTTCGCAAATTAGTTCGACCCCTGTGGTGAGGGTGTAGCAAGGATGGGAGTAGCTCTTAAGACGCAGGACAAAGAAAAGATTGGCGGAAAGGTGCGGAAAAATTGTACACCTATGCTCATATTTTCAACGGAAATGTTTAGAGTTTGAATAAGAAACCGTTAGCAAACTTGAATTGTTCTGTGGAAATTAGATACCCCCAATGTTCCACCACAATGTCAAGCGTATTTGAACATGATAAAGAGGATGAAGCCAATTTCCTCCCACCCTCCAATACCCGAAAAAAAGACGATGATAATGATTTATATCCCATTCGTTTGGTAGATTGAAATTTATGTTGTGCGTTGAAATTGACCCTTGAATGCCCTTTGTAGTGCCATATCAATAAAAAATGTATTTCACTAATTGTGCAAATATACAATTAGCAACATGACAGCCAATGTTGTCGAATCTCTCTGGCGAAATATTGTAGGACAGCATTTCCGCTAGTGATAACTATCAGATATAGTACTATGATTTAATTTAACAATCACAAAATGTATTTTGGCGTATTACGTCGTCATGATCATGTACCACAATATCCCTAATAAAGCGATGTAATAGGCGGAAACATGTTTTGCATTGAAATATTAAATGGAATGTAGGAACTAGGTCTGATAATTTCCACCTCAATTCTGTGGATGTCTACGCGGTAGGTACCCTGCAAGGGTATGAGGCACTGGGTGATTCCACCCTGCAAATGCGCTACCCGTAAAAACCAGTCCCCTGAAAAGCTTAGCTATTATACGTATACATCTACATATTACCCTGCGAGCCACCTCTAGGGTGTTTGGCAGGGGGTGACAAGTCACCAAAATGCAGCATGCAAGCGGACCGCCACATGCACACCGCACGGTCATGAATATTAAGGGTACTAACCAATTCCATCATTAACTAAAAACCATCATACAGCATGCAAGAGAATCCCCACATGCACGCCACACATGTACGAGGACACATAATATTCTACATGCTACTTAAGAGGGCAATCTGCCTATGAAGCTAGAACATGCAAAACATGCTGTTAGAATCACCATAAAACTCCGCAAACATGCTTTAAGAAATACATAAGTTAGTAAGCTACACTACCAGTCAACTAATCTATTTCTAAGTCCTTACGCAGCCGTTATAGTCTCTTATCGCTCGCGGAAAAAACGACATTTTAAATCAATCTGTTCTACAGTCTATCTCTCTTATTATATTTTTATGATCTAATCTACCATAGTACATCTACATCTACATATTACCCTGCGAGCCACCTCTAGGGTGTTTGGCAGGGGGTGACAAGTCACCAAAATGCAGCATGCAAGCGGACCGCCACATGCACACCGCACATGCACACATAATGGTTCAGCAGGGGGTGACTTGTCACCCCCTGCTGAACCATTATACATAACCATTATAAATATGTAAATCTACATCTACGAAGTACCGTGCAAGCCACCGCAAGGGTGTGTGGCACGGGGTGATTCCACACTAGACACGCAGCACTCATCCCAACACAAATCAGAACCTCGCATACTCCCCCGGCCGCTAGGCGCAGGCCAAGAAGCAGTCAATAAAACAGTGCGGAGCACAACTAGAAACAGGAAGAGTGATATGTAAATGAACATGCAAACATGCAGAACAATTCTGTAGACACATCCAGTGGTTAGCATTACTAATACTGTTAATTTATGAATGCTACGAGATGATACTTCATGCATAGAACAAAAGGAAATAATGCCGGAAAATTAACCGGTGTGAAGTATTAGTAATGATGTTGTGTTATTAAGCACAAGTGAAAATTCTCCATGTTGAGGGTGGGAGTTTCATATATTCCTTCATCTCAACTATTATGATCCCTTATTGTGCGTAGAAAAAATGACATTTTAAACCTCAGTTTTGCTGTCAATTTCCATTATTTTATTCCTGTGACCGCTTCTACCGTTACTAGGCTAGCATATCAGGCATGCAACACTCGTCCCAGCACTAATCAGAACCTCGCACGCTCCTCCTGCCGCGTGGCGCCGGCCAGAAAGCAGTCAGGAGAACTGTACGCAGTCCAACCGGAAACTGCGAGAGTGATACGTAAATGAAATTGCAAACATGCAGAACAATGCTATAAACACATCTAGTGGGTAATAATACTAATACTGTTAATTTATGAATGAAAGATGCAACTTCATGCAAAGAACAAAATAAAATAATGCCGGACAAATCGACCGGTGTGAAGTGTTAGTAAAGATGTGTTATGAAACACAAGTGAAAATTCTCCTCTACCTATTGAGGGTGGGAGTTTTATATGATTGATATATCATAACTATTATGATCCCTTATTGTACGTGAAAAATGACATTAAAATCTATCGGTTCTGCAGTCAATTTCCTTTATTTTATTTCTGTGATCACTTCTACCGTAGTACGTTGGCACTAGCAGTATATGTTGAACGTCCGGCAAAAAACTGTCTGCTCCGAACTTGCGCAAAAAATTATATCTGTATTTCTCCCTTCGATCAGTTAGAGAGAAGTTTATCGTGACAACTTTTCACATTATCACGGGAGTAAATAGTAGGGGGCCATGAGGACTTTTAATTAAGAATTTTGAATCATACAAACAGACAGACATCACTAACTTACTTTATATTAGTAAAGGATAATTTTAGTGAAATTAGTCGTAGTTACACTAATTTTAGGGTATAGAATAATGCATGTCGGTGAATACTGACCCCCTGCCAAACACCTCTGAGGTGGCTTGAAAGGTATATGGTAGATGTAGATGTAGGCTACAGGGAAGATCAATTAGTGGGGTCAATAGTTATGTTTTGCCAGTCAGTAATTTAGCAAAGAGTGCTCCGAGTATAGGACCAAAGAATATCTTAATTAAAGACAGCAATTTTGAAATTCCCCCGAAACGCATAAACAAATTAATAGTAAAGCATAGTCATAGTAGTCGTTGCAGTAGTTATCTGTCGTAGTTTAAACAATAAGATTCCAGAACTTCACCACATTATTCAAGTTTCCACTTATTGCGGTTATATTCCGTTTCCACTCCATCACGCCTGAAACTTCAGTCTACACCGTGTGTGTGACTGGCAGGGTATTTTGTGGATGTAGTTGTCACCGTGACATGGTTTGCCAACCAAAGTTCGAAATTAGCGATAAAAATAATTATTTGGTAAGACTTGTTGACACAATTATGAAAATACATTATATCCCAGGTTAAAATGTTCTGGATAAGAGATGCGACATAGGATTCATTGACAGAAAAGTATTCGGGATTTAACACTGAACCATCAAGTTATGTATATCAGATGTTCACCTTGATGCTGGCTAACCTTTTTATGACGTATGATTACAGACACAATTAAAAACGAAGATTTTAAGTTGCATCCCATGTAAAATTAGAATTTAAAGCTGAACGATATTGAATTGACTTTTAGTGGTATAATTGTAAGACAAATCCCGGTATCAAGACTTAAAAAGCAATGATTTTGTGATTGCCGTAGCTCCTTCCGGGGAAATGTAGACATGACAAATGGCATCAATAGTTTTTTCCCTCACCATTTTACTTTACGATCCTTTATTCTGGACACCCTAGTTGCAATACAACGTAAATCCTTTAATGATAAAGTTTATAGCAGTTCCACCGTCTCGAATCTGGGTATATGCAAGGTAAATAAAACAAACTGAAAAAGTGAGTGTCGTGTTTATGCATTCTAGTGCAAAATAATTGAATGGAAATGCATGTGAATCGCTAGTATAAAAACGTCATCCATAATTATCATTGTCAATTGAATAAACTTTATATCTTTTATCTATAAATATTTTATCTAGTAAATTGCGCCGTGACGAGAAAGTAGGAAAACACTATGCAACGAAATTTGCTATCTCTTTCTGATAGTAATTTAAAGAACTTATTCTTCTGTAACTACCTTTTCAGCATACACTGTAAATTGGCAATCAAACACCAATCAACGATGTAAATTACCCTGATCCCCACACCGGTGTCGCTAAGTTTATTCTAAAAGAGCGATGCTAAAATTTTCGTTTTTCATGTCATAAAAAGTGGTGCTCAATTAACCTGATGCATAATAGAACTCCACTATTCTGTGATGTATGCTCACACCCTCGAAGTTACATTCTAAACCAACAAAATAAACCAACTGAACCAGAACCCGCTTACCCCGGTGCCACGCGACGTTGAATTCCACTCGTTTGAATACCAGGATGCCGCACTGAAACCACTTAGAAATGAAAAGTTCCATGCCGCTGACTTTATCTATGACTAAGAGGATCAACTGTAAAGGGCGAAGGTGGAACAGCATATTATAATAAATAAGATACATCTACATCTACAAAATACCCTGCAAGCCACCCCAGGGGTGTGTGGCAGGGGGTGAGTATTCACCAACATGCATTACACTGTACCCTAAAGTTAGTGTAACTACGACTAATTATGCATTAGCATAAATCGCTAATGCTTGTCATGAGGCGAAGCCTCACAAGCATGCAACACTACACTACAGATGCTATCAAAATGGAGAGTGACCTCAATATACATGCATTCTACAACCACACAGATGGACAGGGACTCAAGACCCATGCAGAAAACATGCTAGGCGTGCTGCTAGCATGCACCAGGCAACAGACAAGGATTCAAGCATTAGGAGCACTACCACTACCAAGACCCACACCACCTAACGACAAACCTAGATAAAAGTCTCATGGCAGCTATTATGGTCCCTTATCGTTCGTGGGAAAAATGACATCTTAAATCTATCCGTTCTGCAGTCTAGTTCCCTAATTTTACTCTCATGATCTGATCTACCGTAGTATGTCGGATTTCGTAAAATATTGTCAACGTCGTCAGAGAATAAACCGGTTTGGAACTTACATAATAGATTTAGTCTAAATTTTAATCGACGGTCTGAAAGCTTTTCCCATCCCAGTTGCTGCAAAAGGTCAGTAACACTAACGAGATTATCATAACGGCCTTTAACATATCTTGCCGATCTTCGCTGCACGCGTTCTAACTCAGTTTCCATGCCTATCTCATAAGGATCCCAAATACTGGCGGCATATTCTAAGTGGGGTCTAACGAGGGAGAAGTAGGTGATTTCCCTAACTTTATCGTCGCACTTGCCAAGTACTCTTTTAACAAATCCCAATTTACGATTAGCTTGACCAGTAATTTCTCGAATATGTTTACTCCACGATAGATCATTAGTCAGTTTAACTCCGAGGTACTTAACCGATTCTACGGTGTCTAGTTTTATGTTGTTAATGCAATAGCTGTTACAAGGAGCGTTTTTCCGTTTCCAAAAATTTACAACAACGCATTTTTTCAGGTTTAATTCTAGCTGCCACGCATCGCACCACTCTTGTATTGCCTCGAGGTCCTTAGTTAGCGCTTCCTTGTCATTAAAGCTACGAATTTCTCTATACATCACTGCGTCGTCAGCAAATAATCTAAGCTTACTGTCAACTTTGTCACCGATGTCGTTTATGTACAAAAGGAACAGAAGCGGGCCTATGACACTTCCCTGTGGGACACCCGATGTGACTTTTACTTCATTAGAGATAGCGCCATCTAATACAACCCTTTGCACGCGATTACTTAAGAATTCTCTAATCCAGGAAACTACGTCGTCGTCTAAACCGTAGGATTTTAATTTCATGAGTAGCTTAATGTGGGAAACTTTATCAAATGCTTTTTTAAAGTCAAGAAAAATTGCATCAACTGGAGCGTTATGTTCACCCGAGACTAAAATATCGTGAGCAAAAAGTGCTAATTGAGTTTCGCAAGATCTTCCCTTTCTGAATCCGTGTTGTGTTTTTGTTAACAAGTTTTCTATATCGAGGTGTCTCATAACTGAACTAACAATTATATGTTCAAGGACTTTGCAAGAGATAGATGTGAGAGATATCGGTCTGTAGCTCGATGGCGGTTCCTTATCACCGCTTTTGAATATGGGAGTGACATTGCAATTTTCCAGTCCATGGGTACTTCGTGTTCGTTGATGGATTTACAAAATATATTCTGCAAGTAGAGTGCTATTTCACAAGCTAATTCTCTATACACGCGGGCAGGAATTTCTTCAGGACCTGGGGATTTATTTGGACTTATAGATTTTAGCAAGTTTTCTATTCCGTGAGTGCAGATGTCGATAGGCGGCATCTTTTGCTTGAAGTGATCATTTAACTTTATGGATGTACTCTGCGTTGACTTGGTGAACACACTTTGAAAATAAGAATTTAATAAGTTGGCCTTGTCCGAACTGCTTGTTAATAATTCGCCATTTTCGTTTCGTAGTGGAATAACTGTTGATCTAGCTGCCACGCATCGCACCACTCTTGTATTGCCTCGAGGTCCTTAGTTAGCGCTTCCTTGTCATTAAAGCTACGAATTTCTCTATACATCACTGCGTCGTCAGCAAATAATCTAAGCTTACTGTCAACTTTGTCACCGATGTCGTTTATGTACAAAAGGAACAGAAGCGGGCCTATGACACTTCCCTGTGGAACACCCGATGTGACTTTTACTTCATTAGAGATAGCGCCATCTAATACAACCCTTTGCACGCGATTACTTAAGAATTCTCTAATCCAGGAAACTACGTCGTCGTCTAAACCGTAGGATTTTAATTTCATGAGTAGCTTAATGTGGGAAACTTTATCAAATGCCTTTTTAAAGTCAAGAAAAATTGCATCAACAGGAGCGTTATGTTCACCCGAGACTAAAATATCGTGAGCAAAAAGTGCTAATTGAGTTTCGCAAGATCTTCCCTTTCTGAATCCGTGTTGTGTTTTTGTTAACAAGTTTTCAATATCGAGGTGTCTCATAACTGAACTAACAATTATATGTTCAAGGACTTTGCAAGAGATAGATGTGAGAGATATCGGTCTGTAGTTCGATGGCTGTTCCTTATCACCGCTTTTGAATATGGGAGTGACATTTGCAATTTTCCAGTCCATGGGTACTTTGTGTTCGTTGATGGATTTACTAAATATATTCTGCAAGTAGGGTGCTATTTCACAAGCTAATTCTCTATACACGCGGGCAGGAATTTCTTCAGGACCTGGGGATTTATTTGGACTTAAAGATTTTAGCAAGTTTTCTATTCCGTGAGTGCAGATGTCGATAGGCGGCATCTTTTGCTGGAAGTTATCATTTAACTTTACGGATGTACTCTGCGTTGACTTGGTGAACACACTTTGAAAATAAGAATTTAATAAGTTGGCTTTGTCCGAACTGCTTGTTAATAATTCGCCATTTTCGTTTCGTAGTGGAATAACTGTTGATCTATTGCCTTGAACTTCCCTTACGTATGACCAAAATGCCTTTGGGTTGTCCTGTAATTGTTCTCCTAACGTTTTTCTTTTAAAATCCATGAATGCATTCCGAAAGGCTTCCTTTGTAGTGGCTTTAGACAATTTGTATTTTTCAAATATTAAATTTTGATCACTAGTGGACAAATCTCTACGGAGTTTTTTCATCTTGGCGTGGCATACTCTCTGACATCTTAACGATTTTCTCACTTCTGCATTGTACCATCTTGGTTCGCTGCCCTCTTTTTTTACTTTACTTGGAATGTATCTTCTGATCCCTGAATGTACAATCGAAAGAAAAGCTTTCCAACTACCCTCCGTGTCTAACTTTAAGCTTGATTCCTGGAATTCGGGAAGAGAAGTTTTTAGATGACTCTTAAACGCATTGAAATCGGCTTTTTTAAAAATGTAGAATTTTCTTCTTTGTTTAAAACTTTTAATGAAACTCAAGGAGAACTTTGCGGTAACTACTCTATGGTCACTAATGCCCTCAACAGTGTTTACCTTAATTACTTGTTGCGGTATATTTGTTGCCAATAAATCAAGAATGTTGTCCCCTCTGTTAGGCGTCGTAGCTATCTGATGTAGGGCATTGGATGAGAACGTGTGCAGCAGGGACTCGCATATATCTTTGTCTCTTCCTCCTGATATGTAACTGTAGGTCCTCCAATCTATAGAGGGCGTATTGAAATCTCCACCTATGATTAAATTTCTTTCGGTGTTCCTGGATGTGATACACTAAAGTTAGTGTAACTACGACTAATTATGCATTAGCATAAATCGCTAATGCTTGTCATGAGGCGAAGCCTCACAAGCATGCAACACTACACTACAGATGTCATCAAAATGGAGTGACCTCAATATACATGCATTCTACAACTACACAGATGGACAGGGACTCAAGACCCATGTAGAAAACATGCTAGGCGTGCTGTTAGTATGTACTAGGTAACAGATAAGGATTCAAGTATTAGGAGTACTACAACTACTAAGAGCTACACTACCTAACGATAAACCTAGATAAAAGTCTCATGGCAGCTATTATGGTCCCTTATCGTTCGTGGGAAAAATGACATCTTAAATCTATCCGTTCTGCAGTCTAGTTCCCTAATTTTACTCTCATGATCTGATCTACCGTAGTATGTCGGATTTCGTAAAATATTGTCAACGTCGTCAGAGAATAGACCGGTTTGGAACTTACAGAGTGACTTTGGGAAACTGCATTACAAGTTCACCCCTTACCGACCCGACGGGCACAGTCACTTCAGTAGATACCTTGCGGATCCTTGTCATATCTTTGGTCAAAATATATTTCAATACGCGCAGATGATACAAAAGAGCACTCTGGTTAGGTATTACTACCTTTCAAGGGGCCTTCATCATAACACATGGGCTCACTCACAGCAGCGGCTCTTTATCTCTCAGGTAGTGCACTGATATCTCTCTCTCAAGTGCACTGATACTTGACGTATCAGTGCACTTAGGGATCCATCGAACCATTCATGGCCATGAACTAGGAGACATGCCACACCAAAGAGCAATCACTAAAAGGCCTTGAGACCCGGAGATCGATAACGTCACCTTCGGTCAAAATCGGTTGAAAATACGATCCAGACCACAGATATGACCGAGAATCAACGCAACGCTTATGAACGACTTCGTGCAGAAAAATCTCTCCAATTGAACAGAAAGACGTACCACCTCATCGGCCAGGATGCCGCGCTATACTAATATCAGAGCGATGCTGAAGTCACGCATCCCGCTGTGGGAAACGCAGTAATTGGTATGAAGACAAATATCAGGGTGATACACCGGATGAATTTAATTACTATTACCTTGGCACAAAATTAATAGCAACTAAATAGAAACTGACTGATATAGTTGCCAATAACACGAGAAGAGTGTCCAGTGACATGTAAAAGCACTGCCAACCGTCACACCTCCCACGCCTATTCGCACCGATAAGCCAATATAGTACAGCGAGACATTGAAGAAGTCGACCAACATTCTGTACCATCCGGATCATTCCATGCTACTAAAGCAGTCATTATACCCCAGTACTTTTAATTGATACAGTAGCAAAGGTGTAATGCCTGTTTTCGCAGAATACTGATGCAGATAAAACCGTCATGTAAAACACTGCCGGAGCCAAGCAACTCAGTAATTAATATAAATAAAACATTATCATCTCGGCTCATTATCATCACGGCATTACATCTACCAGATGTAGTGCCGTGCAAGCAAATCCGCCAGAATAATGCAGAACCGAGACGCACACCACGCGGGGAGAAGTTCCAGTGACAAATTCCAAACACTGCCGGCTGCGAAACCCTCCTCGTACGACACGCGCCGGCATCTCATACCTGACTTTGGAGGAGCGATTTCACCTTGCCTGCAATTGCGAGCGGGATACCTCCCTGTAACATATCTTTAAAGTGCCACATGTAGAAATCCCGGAAGCAACCACTGCACTGCTACGTTCCTTAGCGAAAAATGGCAAACGGTAATTGCACCGAGGAATGAAGTTTGTACAGGGAAAGACTAATATTGCTGCTCTCTGGATGAACATTCCCCCACCTCTCACAATCAGTGCTTCGGCATGTGATTCGAAGCCAACCCGTGTTGCTGAAAAACATTCCCGGAAGACCCAAGCCTAACGCTAACGAGATAATCAAAACGGGTGTGCCGATTAGATCATAGAGTGAGCGTTTAATGCCCAGTTTAATCTTTCGCCTTTGTTACACTTGTAAGGGGTTTTTACTTCTGTTTTACTTAATATCATTAACGAAACATGCGTATAATCTACTATATGTGCAAAAAAGCATGTGGCCTTTTTGTGACTTTTCTCGCTAAGACTATTTATAACTTTGCAGGAACCAATTCCAATTTGGTTTCCCATTTTCATGATACATCACCCCCTGCTAGCACACGCCAGATGGCTTGCAGGGTATTTCGAGATATAATATGTAAGTGCCAAAGAATAAACAAAAAGGCATGTGAGACGTGCAGGTAGTTTCGTAGCTTTACATAACATATTATAGTAGTATGTAGTTTTTTCTTAACACCTTCTTAGTCGTATTAGGTGAGTTTACATCATTGACAAGTACTACACTTTACCACAACGTTCATTAACCTACCCCTTCTTTTACATATAAAAAATTCAAATAGTTGTCAGGAGGTGACATTTAACATATATACATTGCGCTATACATATACAGGGAATGCAAGAGACTATTTGCATTAAGGTACATAGCAACTTCATAATTGAAAAGAAAAAGTCGAGTCAGAGAGTCGACGTTAAGTTTTATGTAGTTAAGAGAATAAGATACTTCTACCTTTGTCTATTTCCCTTTTTATGTTCCGGGTATTTACTCATACTCTCTTTCAAATTAATTAAATCAAGTCGACTATATTTCAAGTTCTGTATTTGAACACTGACATAGCCCTGTTGGCAAAACCTCCTTGATATTTGTGTTTCCCCTACCCCTCCTTCCGCGGTCACAATGTCCACTTGTTCAAATCCAACCCCCTCAGCCACCAATTACCTCATGTTTCCTTCCCCACCTCCCCCTCATACATAAACCCTCCCTCCCTCGTAGCTGGAGTAAGATTAATATTTAAACAGCTTCTACTATTATTGGTATTACTGTTACCGGCGCTGACGACATAAAAAACCACGCCACAACCAAGTAACCTCGACGGGTGGAGGGGGCAACTGAACGTAACCGGGAAAAAGCGCATGAATAGCTTTGGAATAGACGCACTACATGCGAGCTTAACCTTTTATGAGCAGTTATTGTGTATCGTAAAGGTAAACTCCAGTCCTTAATAATTAGCAACTGTGGCTTATGACCTGCACCTAAAGTACACCATAATGATGATATCCTGATAAACCTTTGCCCTCCAGAATGAGCCGCTTGGATGACACAACGCCTCCTGGAACCTTTGAACCTGGAACTTTGTACATTACAGAAATAGCTCATAAGGAGTGGTGCGATGCGTGGCAGGTAGAATTAAACCTGAAATAATGTGTTTTTATGAATTTTTGGAAACTCTACTTGTAACACCTATGGCATAAACAACATCAAATAAGAGACTGTAGAATCTGTTAAACACCTCTTTAAACTGACTAATGATCTTTCGTGGAGTAAACATATTCGAGAAATTACCGGTCAAGCTAATCGTAAATTGGAATTTGTTGAAAGAGTACTTGGCAAGTGCGACCAAAAAGTTAGGGAAATCAGCTACTTCTCCCTCGTTAGACCTAACATTGAATATGCTGCCATTTTTAGGGATCCTTATGAGATATGCTTGGAAACAGAACGCGTGCATCAAAGATCGGAAAGATAGGTTAATGGCCGTTATGACGATCTCTTTAGTGTTACTGACCTTTTGCAGCAACTGGGATGGGAAACGCTCTCGGACCGTCGATTAAAATTTAGACTCAATCTATTATGTAGGTTCCAAATTGGTCTATTCTCTGACGACGTTGATAATATTTAAAGAAATCAGACATACTACGGTAGATCAGATCATGAAAGTAAAATTAGGGAACTAGACTGCAGAACGGATAGATTTAAGATGTCATTTTTCCCACGAACTATAAGGGACCATAATAGCTGCCATGAGACTTTTATCTAGGTTTGTCGTTAGGTAGTGTAGTAGTAGTACTCCTAATACTTGAAACCTTATATGTTACCTAGTACTTACTAACAGCACGCCTAGCACGTTTTCTACATGAGTCTCTGTCCATTTGTGTAGTTTCAAAATACATATATACTAACGGTACCTTTCCATTGTGGGCAAATCTGTAGTGTTGTGCATGCTTGTGAGGATTAGTCTCGTAACAACATGTTTGCTAATGCATAATTAGTCGTAGTTACACTAACTTTAGGGTGTAGTGTAATGCATATTTGTTACTCCTCACCCCCTGCCACGCACCTCTGAGGTGGCTTGCAGGGTGTTTTGTAGATGAAGATGTAAGCTTTACTCAAAAATTGCCTTCCCAGACTATTCCTTATTAGTAAAATAACCATTAAAATTGTCCAAAAATTCGACTTTGGAAACAAAATTTGACAAAAGCAATTTGACCAACAATACAAACAAGACGAATAGAAATACTAACACAAACTATAGCGATGTATAAGGATTATTGAAAAAAATTGAATGGGCACCACGCGGGAAGATGATCCAGTGACAAGGAACAAAATACTGCCGACTGAATCGCCTCCCTGCGCACTACCTAAGCTATCCGTAGGGTACTGACTTAGGAAGGGACAAGTTGCAAGAAATGGCGGGCAACTCCCTGTAACGCACCAAACCGCATCGATGCCTGCTCCATATGCTGCCATACATACCAAATGAAGTTATTAGGAATGAGTGACGAGGTATGTACCGCCAAAGACCAATTAAAAAGCCAATTTGGAGGTACACCCTCAGCCGCTCGGACCCCTGATAGATGACCATGATGACGCTTGGTTCTGCATCAGATGATAGTAGTACCGGGGAGCTAGGCAATAAAGAAACCTTATAGGGGTCACCATTCCACCTGCAGAAGTATTACCGTACATAAGCCACATCTGAGTCACTTACGACTGACATAGTAAAAGGAAAGTATGGACCGTTCGGTGAAAAGAAAACGTTCGGTGGCCATAAAATGCGAGATATGTACCACCAAAGACCAATCACACATGTCCTCATTCCGGGCACACACCTTAACGTTTCGGGCATTATCACCACATGTATATTGAAAGAAAGAAAGTATACTCGTATATTGAAAGAAAGACTGCAGGAAAGGCTACCATATGGTTAAAAATATTCATTCACCCCCCACCTAATAAACACCCCCCTCCTCACCCTCAGGGAAAAAATGGCAACGTTGTCACGGAGATGACGATAGTGAACGTCATATCAAAATCCCACGGCAAAATACGATAAAGACCAAAGACATGATCGTGAGCCAAGGACAGCTAGAACAACAGCGCCCAAACAGGCTGATAATCGCCAAAAAACGCTTCCTGCAGTGGACTACTTAAAAGATGCAACTTTCCATAATGGATCTGCTCCCCGAAGTCTATAATTGAATATGAAGATAGCAAAAAATCTGCTTTAGCAAATACCATAGCGACGGTAGTGACATGAAATTTTCGGGAAATAACAGGTCAAGCTAATCGTAAATTGGGATTTGTTAAAAGAATTCTAGGCAAGTGCGACGACAAAGTGAGAGAAATAAGCTACTTCTCCCTCGTTAGACCCCATTCTGAATATGCTTCCAGTGTTTGGGATCCTCATGAAACAGGCTTCAAAACAGAGTTAGAACGTGTACAGAGAAGAGCAGCCAGGTACGTGAAAAGCCGTTACGATAATCTTGTTAGTGTTACTGACCCCTCGGATGGGAATCACTGTCATACCGTAGATTGAAAACAAGACTAAATCTATTATGTAAATTCAAGAGTAGTTTATTTTCCGACGAAGTTGATCATATGGTTTGACAACAATAAAACAACCCCTAGCTTCATAGGCAGATTGCCCTCTTAGGAAGCATGTAGAATATTATGTGTCATCGTACATGTGTGGCGTGCATGTGGGGATTTTCTTGCATGCTGATGGTTTTTAGTTAATGATGGAATTGGTTAGTATCCTTAATATTCATGACCGTGCGGTGTGCATGTGGCGGTCCGCTTGCATGCTGGTGGCTCGCAGGGTAATATGTAGATGTAGACGTAGATGAATTCGGGCAAGGAACGAAGCCATGTCGTACAGTGACGATACGTATCCAGACGACGCGGACACTCCCTAGCGAGAAGCCCGACCGTGAGAACAATTAACAGGAAGCTATCGCGGAGGGGCCTCCCTCCAGGGAACATCCATCACACGCCAAAATTCATTTTGACATGATAGAGCACTGCCAACCATCTATATAATATCCTGCAACTCGCCACTAGGGTGTGGCAGGAGACGATTAATCACTTACGTGCATTACTCTATACTCTATTTTAGTTATTGTAGCTATTGACGTATTAGCATAATTTGCCAACGGTCAGGAGGGGAATCCTTATGTACTTAAGTGTACTCAGTACTTATGTAGGCAATAAACTATAGGTTTAATACCACTGTAAGACAAGGACCATGAGACTCCCACCCCTCGCATGTTATCGCTGAGCCATTAAGCACTTCAACAGTGATGGAGTCAACAAGCCGACATATGCAGTACCATCGTCATTGATGTACTCAACGAAAGCGGGCAACATACCCCAGTACTTGTTATGGATACAGCAGCTAAGGTTTAATGCCCGTTTTCATAGAATACAGGTTAAAAATTCTGCGAAATGATGAAGACACCGTTTAGACACGTGTCACAACCGTTATTTTTACATGTATTCCATTAACTACCAGTAAACATCCTTCTATCCATCCAGCGAGATACCCTTTAGAAAACCGTAGAACCGAAAAGCTAAACCAGCGGGGAGAAAATCTAGTGACAGGATCCTAAGCACCTCCAGCTGTGACTACCTCCTCGCACGACACGCGCCTAGATTTCACAACTGACGTACTGCTAGAGCCAACGTACTACGTTACAAGCGATCAAAGGAATTAAATAATGGAAATCTACTGCCGAACCGATCCGGCATTGTTTTATTTTGCTGTCTCCATGAAGTCGCATCTCGTAATATTCATAAAGGAACATTATCAGCAATATTAACCACTAGAGTGTGTTTAGCATTGTTCTGCATGTTTGCATGTTCATTTACGTATCACTCTCCCAGTTTCCAGTTGGACTGCGAACTTTTCTCCTGACTGCTTTTTGACCTACGCCTAGCGCCAGGTGGAGCGTGCGAGGTTCTGATCTGTGCTGAGAAGAGTGCTGCATGCCTCGTGTGGAATCACCCCATGCCGCACACCCTAGTAGTGGCTTGCACGGTACTTCGTAGATGTAGATGTATCTGATGTATGTATGTGGATGTGAAAAGTCTCATTGACTGCTGTTACGGTCTCTTACCGTTCGGGGGAAAAACGAAATTTAAAATCTGACCGTTGTGAAGTCATAAATTTATATTTAGTTAATTACCGATAATGTCAGTTGTAAAACAAAGTTCTTGATTTACCAATGCTACAATATTTACTTAATGCTTCTTACCTATGCTAAAATTGAAAATAAAAAAAAGAATATGAATACGGCCTAGATGTAGACAGTAAACCCATATCATAAAGGCCGTCGTTAATGGGGAATATTCAAACGCGTATAGAACACGGGCGCAGGTAGAATGGTGATCATTAAAATTAAAGAAAGAGCTACAGCTTGTTGTATACAAAACAATAATAGACAGACAGATAGAAAAAATACCATATCTAATCACGTAGGTGACTGTTAGTCCTAAGCTAATGTTATGGAAGCTATTTAGTTGATACGCTCACTTACTCTTTTACAAATGTGATACGGAATATTTACATCCCGTTACTAACTTCTCAAGACTGCATTTGATTTTGATGGAGATGAATTTCGTGTGATCGTCTCTACATGCGCTTTCTCTTCCGGGAGAATACATACCAATTTTTAAAACATAAGAGAATTGATTTAAAATAAATGCCTGGAAAGTCATTATCGAATACGTAGCCATTACAATGTTCCAATCACCTCGCACGTTCCTTGTAAAAGACGTAATATAGATATAAATATAATTTGTGAACATCCTATATCCTCGGTTAAGTACCTCGGAGTGAAACTGACTAATGATCTATCGTGGAGTAAACATATTCGAGAAATTACCGGTCAAGCTAATCGTAAATTGGGATTTGTTAAAAGAGTACTTGGCAAGTGCGACGATAAAGTTAGGGAAATCACCTACTTCTCCCTCGTTAGACCCCACTTAGAATATGCCGCCAGTATTTGGGATCCTTATGAGATAGGCATGGAAACTGAGTTAGAACGCGTGCAGCGAAGATCGGCAAGATATGTTAAAGGCCGTTATGATAATCTCGTTAGTGTTACTGACCTTTTGCAGCAACTGGGATGGGAAAAGCTTTCAGACCGTCGATTAAAATTTAGACTAAATCTATTATGTAAGTTCCAAACCGGTTTATTCTCTGACGACGTTGACAATATTTTACGAAATCCGACATACTACGGTAGATCAGATCATGAGAGTAAAATTAGGGAACTACACTGCAGAACGGATAGATTTAAGATGTCATTTTTCCCACGAACGATAAGGGACCATAATAGCTGCCATGAGACTTTTATCTAGGTTTGTCGTTAGGTAGTGTAGCTCTTAGTAGTGGTAGTACTCCTAATACTTGAATCCTTTTCTGTTACCTAGTACATACTAACAGCACGCCTAGCATGTTTTCTACATGGGTCTTGAGTCCCTGTCCATCTGTGTAGTTGTAGAATGCATGTATATTGAGGTCACTCTCCATTTTGATGACATCTGTAGTGTAGTGTTGCATGCTTGTGAGGCTTCGCCTCGTGACAAGCATTAGCGATTTGTGCTGATGCATAATTAGTCGTAGTTACACCAACTTTAGGATATAGTGTAATTTATGTTGGTGATTACTCACCCCCTGCCACACACCCCTGAGGTGGCTTGCAGGGTATTTTGTAGATGTAGATGTATATCCTTTTGGCTGCCATGAGTATCACCGGAGATACCTCGGTTGGGGCCATGAGGAACACTCATTGGTCAAGTAGGTTCAAGATAATAACGATATACGTATATATACGTAGGGATACGTAGCGTATCAAGGGAATAACGCAAGTAACCATGTATGGAAACAATACATACCCACTACATTATTGTACATATTTGGTAATTGGTTATCCTCCTTCCAGATTCATACACATTCAGAGGAACAAATCCCAAGCCCGCCTCTTAGCCCTGTATTTTACGCATTTGACAAGGATAGAAGCAGCATTAAAGTTCTACGGCACAGCACGAACTCGTTTATTGGACGTATGATTTCAATATTGATGAAATAGTTAAATTCTATCCTACCAGTATAAAATAGGCTTGCATTCCAGCCGTGGAAAGAGGACATATCAAGTGGTACGACGAAATGTGACGCTGACGTGCGTCGCCTATACAGTATACACCCCAGCGAGAAGCCAGATCGTAAGAATGTACATCATCAAGTTATCGCGAAAGAGCCTCCCGCAGGGGAGCACTCATAACATGGCAGGCCGTGGTAGGTGAACAGCACGAACTGGAGCTGCAGTCACTGGATACAAACGTCAAAATCAGCACGGTGATAAGTAAAAATGGCCGATTAAAAGGTGATAAGCAAATACGTAGGCAACTAATGATGAATTGCAAGCATGTAGACAGCGTTAGACCACCATCTCTATGGTGTATCTACTTCTGTACGTTAGATCTATTTTAAATGCGAAAAAATCTAGAAATGGCCATAGCCATTATTATTAATATACACATAAATATACCTCCTTAACCTGTTTCATTACTACGTGCGACATGCTACATACGAATATCGGAGCCGTAAACCCCCAGCGTATCTTTGGTCAAAAACGCTTTAACATTTAGGCGATAGGACACCACTGAGAATCCGCCGCCGCCATCCAGAAGCGCTATAGTGCTTCCTGCTGTAAATATCATTTTCTGCTGATTACAGTAAACAGACCAGACGGACCTCGATAGTCGAGACTATCGAGGTCTGTTCTATGCACCAAGTACTCCAAATACCCACTGTCACTCCCACTCAATGCCTTCTTCTATCCACCAAGCCGGATGCGAAAGGATAACCATCACTCCGGCCAGAATGACGTGCTTTAACAAGTATCAGGGCAATGTGAAAACACGCATCCCAGCCGAGGAACGAGGCAAAGGTTGCACTGCCTTGGCATTCGGCACGAAGCGTTGATGTGCACCAAGTACACCGTTGTTGACCACTGAAACGTAGCGAGAAGCCCAACCGCGAGAACATACACATTAACCCATTAGTGCCCAAATGATTTTTTTTCGAAAACTATGATTTTTTCTGCGTCATTTGTATAGTTTGTACTCATTTATTCGAGAAAACATACTTTTAAATTTTTTTGCAATTCTTAACTGGGAGATTTTTACATGCATCTTAAGTTGCTCGTGGGCACTTGGGTGAACTAAATGCGGGTTTTTCATTAGAATAGGAATGAGAGAGAATAATTTTTAAATCTGTTTTATTTTTCTTTTTTTTTGCCATAAATGGTTTTTTGAACAAGGTTTTGAGCAACAAAACATTTACATATAAGGGTATATTTACATAATTTACACCATGTAAATTTTCAAAAAATTACAAAAATTAGTATTTCTTATTTTTCATGGAATTCAAGGAAACACTCAGGGTGCAATGAAATATTGCATTTTTACAGAGATACACAGTCCTTTTTTTACACTGTACGCAAAATTTGTATTTAGAAGACCCTTTTATATGATCTATACGATCTTTTCTTATTTCTTCACCTCCTGTTGTTGAGTGCTTGTAACCACGCCCAGCAGATGGAGAACCAAAACGCTTCATCATATAGAGTGCACGTTCTCTTCAAAATTGCAAATAATCCATTATACTCCCGACATGCCTGTGGAATAGCCAGCCCTGAACACAAGAAATGTCAACTTCCCAAGTATAAATTGGCCACCACCACTTTTTTGTTCTTATGTTCACCCTATACGTGGCCAAAAATTGATCACAAAGATCTACACCCCCCATGAATTTATTATATTCTGCAATGGGTAGAGGAATTGGTACAGTCAAATTTTTCTTATCCTTTCTTGAGTAGCGGTTGGCTACCTTGTTTCCACCCCTGATACAATTGGTCATCATTGTTACGACAGCGTTGTCGTTCCAGCGAGTAACAAGCAAATTACCATCGTTTACTTCTTCTATCGATCCTCTGGCTTTTTTTTTAAACACTTTTTTCTGTGATCCCATAGGCATCGTACTTGAATCTATTTTCATGTAGTGTGCCTGTCCCTCCCAGTTCCATTTCCTGTAACCTATGCTGCAACTTTCCTGAGGTGAATAGGATATCCAAGTAGAGCCTAGAGCCCTTTTCCAGTTGGCTCTTTTCCAATAAGGCAACTACTACATCTCCGCCTTGTCCGAGATCTGTATTCGGTATTCTTGTGCACGATCCGCCATAGGGTTCTGCGTGGACCTTACGGCCATTTGATTCGGCCAAGCACCATAGTTTGAACCCAAACCGAATAGGCTTGCCTTTGATGAATTGTTTTGCACCATGCTTACCAGAGTAAGGAATGATGGTTTCATCTACGCAACAGTTCATCCCGGGAGGTAAAAACTTAAAATTTCGGTTTAAAAAATCAAAGATTGGTCTTATTTTATACAACATGTCTGATGCATCATGTTTTGAGTTGTCCGCCAAATGTAAATAACGGAGAATTTCGTCAACTCTATTTCTCCTCATTGTATCACGGACAATAGTGACATTGCAATCGTCATCTGTGTTCCAAAAGAGACGTTTTCTAGGCAAAAATGATATCCAGATAGTAACAATATGCCAAGAAATTCATATAACTCTTCACTAGCAACACTAAGTCCATGATTTCCCTGTATGTTCGCATAAAGGTTTGTTTGATCCATTATGTGGGACACAAAATCTTCCAAAAAGAAAACCCTAAAAGAATCAAAGGGGGACTGATTGATCGAGAATCTACTTGCAGTATGAGGGGGGTAAAACTCTGGAATCTTGAAATCTAACTGAGATAAATCGGTTGACCATTTTCTAATGGAATCACTGAACTTGCGTTTTTTGGTGGCCCTCATGCTTCCTTTAGATGTTGACGGTTGCTCTAACTGCGGTTCTTCAATCAAGTCTTCCCTCGAATGAAGCTCTCCATCTGCATCCAAAACACGTCGCGGGAGATTCGTAGGATCCCTAGTAGCCTCCTCATCGGATAAGTCGGAATCTTCATCTGTAATGGCATCGGCACCTTCCACTGGCCCACTTATAACGATTGTCCGTGGTCCATCTTCGTCATCATTTTCCTCCAACATGCTAATTATGTCATTTACGGATAAGTGTTTTTGAGACCAGAAAATTCACAATTAAAAAAAATATTTACATGGAAAATTATAGCGTTCTTATCACGACATTACAGTACAACATTCCGCAAAAACTCATTCTTGAAAATAAGTAACTTATTATGCAAACTAACATCTTCAAGTCTCAGATAGATTAGCTCTCACTTTCAATCACGAAGAACCTAGAAATAAAAATTAAAAACTAGCTCATGAAAACAATAGAATTCAAATACATGAAATATATCAACAATAAATAGTATTATTTAATAATGATAAATATCTTTTTATAACTTGTTGAATACGTGCGATGAATGAAAGCCGGGCTTCAATCCCTCAAGACGTAGGAATGCTGTTCAACTGGAATATGGAAAAATTAGTACTCCCAAGTGCCCACGAGCAACTATAGTTGCATCAGAAGTTTTACAGCATATAACAAATTTGATTTTCAGCAAAATCATGAAATATTTTTCAGAATATGACATACATATGTACTTACCATTTTGGCATATTCAAATCAATTTTACGTTCAGCTGAGCAGATGGTATAACCTTCCGAGCAATACAGAGTCTGAAGCAAAACTGGCGGCGGATGACCCTTCTAGGGTTGGAGGGAAAAAGTACCGTTACCTATGGCCTGGGCGCTTTCTAAAAATAACCCCGTGAAAAGGAGAGACAACCCTCGAATATAGCATTTTCCCACGTATTTGCAAGCTTTCTGGAAGGAAGAGGAAATTTTTGTACACGATGCAACTTAAGATGCTCGTGGGCTTTAATGGGTTAAGCTATCGCAGAGGGGCCTTCCACAAGAGTATTCACTACATGGCACCGGATGGACGTAAACGATGCTAAGACTTGAGATAAATACGCCTGAGAGTCTCACGCCCACAGCAATAAATACATCTACGATGTGATTCGGCGTGATTCCACACCAGGCACGCAGCACTCGTCCCAAAACAAATCAGAACCTCTTACGCTCCACCTGGCGCTAGGCGCAGGCCAAAAAGCTGTCAGGAGAACAGTGCGCAGTCAAACCAGAAACTGGGAGAGTGATACGTAAATGAACATGCAAACATGCAGAGAAATGCTATAGACACATCTAGTGGTTAATATTACTGATACTGTTAATTTATGAATACTACGAGATGCTACTTCATGCAAAGAACAAAATAAAATAAAATTCCCACCCTAATTCCTTCAACATTTCGGTAACACTGCTAAGTTTATCGTAACAACTTTTCACGAATCTTGCTGCTCTCCGTTGTATACCATCTATTTCAGAGATTAGTCCTACTTCGTAAGGGTCCCATATGCTAGCGGCGTACTCCAAGTGAGGTCTCACGAGTGAAAAATAACATTGCTCTTTAACTTTCTCGTCGCATTTTCCTATTATTCTTTTGATAAATCCCAATTTTCGACTGGCCTGTCCGCAGATTTCCCGAACGTGTTTGTCCTGAGTAAGGGTCACGCCTAAGTATTTAACTGACTCTACATTTGATAAGTCTGTTTGATTAATTGTGTACGTATCGTTAACCGAGTTGTTCTTTTTCCAAAAATTCATAACAACACACTTTTTAAAATTTAATTCTAACTGCCAAGCAGTGCACCATTCATTTATAGAATCTCGGTCTTTTTGTAAAAAAGGCCTAGATGCCTAAAGGCCTCTCTTTGGTGTCAGCACCAAACATCTACATCAACATAATATCATCTAAACTATCTAAAAAAATCTAAAAAACATCTTCAATCTAAATCTAAAATCTAAAACACATCTTTAAAACAAAATAAATTAGAAAAATATTAGAAGCTGAGGAACATAGGCGCCATTAACGTGGGAAGACATGCAGTCCAGTGACATGATAATTCACTGCCAACCGTGACATATCCTCTGCCTTATGAGCAACAGGCGGAAGTAATAGCAAGAGTTGACAACCATGCTGTTGTTGTACTAAAAAAAACAGGTATTATACCCTAACACTCGGAGTTGTCACAACACAATGCCTGTATCCGTACAATACTGATGCAAAACAAAATCGGAAAATGCAAAAAAATTGGAAAAAGGAAAAAACTCGGAGCCACTTGGTTTACCAATAGAAGCATGCAGCTCAGCTACTATCACAGACACTATGTAATAAAATAATATAAATAACCTTCCATCGCAGATACAGCGCATACAGCTGCTGAATAGAGACTAATGTCACGCGGGGAGAAAGTCCAGTGACAAAAATGAAATCACTGTCGACTGCAACTGCCTCCCCGCACAACACGCTGCCCATGCAGGAACGAAACCAAAGTTCAATCAATTGCAATGTTACCTGTCATTGTCATTGTGCTGAACTCGAGGGGGAATCTCTTGCTCATACAACAGAGATGAAACATTCCAATGGAGTATGGAATACAACGGTCGAGGGTTTGCTGTCCAGTGCCACCTTAATGTGATAACAGTAACACAAAACCTCAAGCGCCATACTCCTCAATTGAGGATAGTAGAAAAAAATTGTCAGTATAATGACGATAAAATACGGATAAAATAAAATAATTAACAGGCGATATCTGCGCTTGCGGGATTTTGGCTAGGAAAAACCAACGCCGATAATACTGTGAGTGATGTTGTCGGAGCAACATCACTCAACAAAGGTATGGTAAAAGAAATCCAAATTTGCCAGCACTCTCATCTCTCTCACACGCAACAAGATGGAACACTACACAAGAACACAACAGAGTACGGCGAACAAAAATATTCCGGTCTCCAATTTTTACCCGACCCAAAAATGTGGAGGTAAATGGTATGAGCAGAAACTTGCATGAAAACTACAGCAGTAAAGCAACCCCAAATTTTGTAGAATGGTTTCACAACAATAAAACAACCCCTAGCTTCATAGGCAGATTGCCCTCTTAGGAAGCATGTAGAATATTATGTGTCATCGTACATGTGTGGCGTGCATGTGAGGATTTTCTTGCATGCTGCATGATGGTTTTTAGTTAATGATGGAATTTGTTAGTATCCTTAATATTCATGACCGTGCGGTGTGCATGTGGCGGTCCGCTTGCATGCTGCATTTTTGTGACTTGTCACCCCCTGCCAAGCACCCTAGAGGTGGCTCGCAGGGTAATATGTAGATGAAAACGCACGTACTTAAAGAAATGAATATCAACTCAACCTTATATTGGCTTCCTGAATAAAAACTCTTCCGCCAATTGATATATTCAACAAAATACTACCTTTACACGATATTTCTTTCACGAAATCAACCTGGAAATGTGGTGACGCTAAATGTGAGTGGTAAATCATGGAAAAGTTTACCATTTTTATATACATCACAAATGCTGTTTTCGCGAAAATGCATACAAGGAGCAAAATCACTTCAGGATGAAATCAGGAGGAAATCGAATATAAAGAATACTGGCGAATTTCCGAAAATATGGACAGCAAAAGAAGAGCAAAATCACTTACAATCACAAAGGTAAAGCTCCTTATTTGTTTTGAATCGAGGATGATTAATGATCTCCTCAAAGCATCTATTAAATTAAGGTTTGTAACAAAAACCAACGACTTAAAAATGCTTGCAACCTTCCAAAGTAAACTGAATAGAACTTGAAATATATGCGGATACGAACACGAGATTATTCGTTCCACAACACCATATCCACCGAAAAACATATGCAACGGATTATAAACTCATAGACCTGTAGACATTTGGGGGTTAAGATCCAGAGCGGATGAAAGCCGCTATACCATATGTATACATTTTCTAGCCGCACGAAATTTCAATAACAAAAAATATGGAATTGCGAGTAGCAATAATTTCTCAATAATTTAACGTTTCATATCTATTAGCTTTATAAAATATTTGATCCAAGATTTGACAATTGTTGTCGTGAATGAAGGAAATTGAACTTACATGTCTCCGGAAAAGACGGATGCTCGTGTTAATCCTGGGAAGATTCTCTCGAAGATACAGACGTCTCGGCTCTCTTGGATATTGATGTTCACAAGCACTAGCACAGCATGAGGAACACCATATTTCAGCAACAAGACCGAAGACGATGGTATACCTTTCTCTAAGATAAACTGCAACTAATGATTACAATGAGGAATATACCTCTTTTTATATACAACGGAGAGGAGGCTGTCCACCAATTACACAGTTTGAGAAAAATCAGGGGGAGTAGGTTTCCTTTCAATTGGTGGTCAGTTGCGTTATTTCCTTGGCGACTTCCCCTCCCCTTCACGTGAGTGGCAGAGGAGGCGGACCAATTCACCGCCCCCTGTCACCCCCACCCTGCTTACAGGAGCGTTGAACCATCGCAGAGCGACATTAGTTCAAGGTGGCTGCGTTTTGAAGTAAACATTGTTTAGCTGGTCGCGAGTTTACGAGATCTTCCCACACCGGATTAAAAAAAAAAGAGGATTACCTATTTCGAGAATACTTCAAAAATGAACGTTCAATCTCCGAGTTGAGCAAATTTAGGGTTTCTGCCTACAAATTTCCCGTTCATCATTACTCATCTATATGCTTATGCTTATGACCAGAGTCTCATCTCAACAATATATTTTGAAATTAAAAATTATTCTGTAAAATCTAGATCTGCTAAGCCAAATCAAGAGTGTGTGGCATCGGAATGCTGCAGTCTAAAATAATTTTATGAACATACATCAGTAATAAATATCGAAAAAACTCCGATTTGGACTTGTGACGACATTCGCTCGGCGAGCATTCAAAATAAAACAAACTATTTATCTTAGCAATGTATTCAACTACGCTTAAGTGGCCACGTCTTTTGGAAAAAAATCAATTATTATTGTGTTATAATTATAATCTTATGCCTTTTATCGATTCTACCAACCGTTTTCACCAGCAAAATATGTTGAACTTACAGCAGTAATATTCTCTGCTTCCAACATGCGCAATAGATTTAAAGTATATTTTGACTTTCGGACAGTTAGCCATTCCCACCCCGTTCCCTTAATCAGTTCGGTCAATGTCAACATGTGTAGCTCGAGCCAACTAATTACGGTAGAAACGATTGCAGGCATAAGATGGCATAATATCATCTACATCTACAAAATATCCTGCAAGCCACCTCAGGGGTGTGTGGCAGGGGGCAGCCCAAGAGCTACACTACCCACCGACAAACCTAGTCTCATCGACAGCTGTAATGGACACTTATCAGCAATCATTATAAATAACTTAAGCTGAACGAGGGAACCTCCTTGAAGGAAGAAACCAACAAAAGTGAAAAGTATTTATTTATTTTTATCAACTACCCTGAAAACAGCTCGCAATGGTATCTTACATCGGGTGATGTAACGTTAACAATTGACGAATACAAACACCCATATCCAACCATGTTTATTGGGAAACACGTCCGGGAAATCTGCGGACATGCTAGTCGCAAATTGGGATTTATCAAAAGAATATTATGAAAATGCGACGAGAAGGTTAAAGAGCGATGCAATAAAATTCTCTGCGTCGAACTTACAAGATTTAAAGTATATTTTTACTTTCGGTAAGTTAGCGTTTCCTACCCTGTATCCTTAAACAGCTCGGTCCATGTTACATGTATCGTAACTACCTTTTTACAAATCTTGTTGCTCTCCTCTGTAGGTATTCGATTTCTGAGACCAATCCCGTTTCGCAAGAGTCCCAAATTCTAGCATCATACACCATCTACATCTACAAAATACCCTGCAAGCCACCTCAGAGGTGCGTGGCAGGGGTTGAGTATTCACCAACATGCATTACACTATATCCTAAAGTTATTGTAACAACGTATAATTATGCATTATCATAAATTGCTAATGCTTGTCACTAGGCGAAGCCTCATAAGCATCTACATATTACCCTGTGAGCCACCTCTAGGGTGTTTGGCAGTGGGTGTCAAGTCACCAAAAGCAGCATGCAAGCGGAACGCCACATACACACCGCACGGTCATGAATATTAAGGATACTAACCAATTCCATCATTAACTAAAAACCATCATGCAGCATGCAAGAGAATCCCCCATGCACGCCACACATGTACGATGACACATAATATTCTACATGCACTACTACACCACAGTTATATTCTCACAATGGAGAGGGACCATTAATATATATGTATTTTGCAACTACACAAATGTATGGTCTCACGAGAGAAAAAAATACGCGTCGAATGAGTTTTTCATTAAAATAAAGTAACAAATTTCCGTTTCCATGAGCTGAAAGATTAATATAATTTGGAAATACCTTAATAGTATTCCACGTAGTTTTATTTCCTCCGACCAAGGGTTTCAACTATTACACACTCATTAGTCAGTACATTATCAAGGTGAAATAGTCAAAACTCTGGGTTTGAAGAAAGAAAACCTGTTACGATTTCAAATTGGACAGCATAAACTTGTATATTTATTTACTTGCAAAATGCATCAAAATATACAGTATCCATAATATGGATAGCACCCCAAATTGGTAGTTCATGTCGGTGATAATTCGCCCCTTGACAAATATTTGAATGCCTTTGCTACTGTATTCATAGTCATTGTCTCATTATATCAAATCTGGTTACAGTGTAGTGCTTGTCGGTAAACACTTAAACCCCTTTCTTACACCCAAGGTTGCTTGCTGGGCATGTATTTGTGTAGTGCCTTTTTAAAATTAAGTATTTTCGAGTCAATTTAACGTTCCGGTCCATAGCGGCCGCCCGTATTGGTAAGGCCCAGCGAGAAGGAGAATTATCTTTCGCGGGAATATCAACATTCAAAACGTGTCCCATCTACAGGCTATTTCGTTTTTTTTTCTCTTGTTCCGGGAATGAAGAATTTACTTATTCCGTCATTGAAGTATGTAATCGATTATGAAATCAAGTTCGGTATCCTAATAGAGAACTATATTCTTTGGTCAACCCCTCATTGGTACCAGTGTGTTTTCCCCACCCCTCCTCCTTCAACGGTCACAATGTCATTGTTTAAAATCTCCCATTTTCTCCTCCGCCCCTCAAGCCACCACTGACGTCATGCCTCTTTTTTCACCGTCTTCCTGATGCCTGTAAACCCTCTCTCCTCGGCGTTGGAACCCTACGGCGTTGGAACATCTACGCTGAATCTCAAGTTTACGTTCTCAACCCTCGCCTCCTACCATGTATTCGTCACCTTTCCCCTGCTTTCGCATATCAGTTCGACTCCCGTGGTGAGGGTGTAACAAGGATGTGGATGGGTCTTATGACACAGGGGAATCAATAGATATGCGACAGGTGCTTAAGGATTCCCTTATTTCACCCTCATGCTCAACGGATGGACGCTCAACGGGTTTTCAACGGACATTTAAAACTGTATTTGAAAAATTCCGTTGTCATATTTGAATTGTTTCCAGGAAGATACAGATGCTAACTCAATGTCGAATGTGTTTGAACACGACGACGAAGAGGTGGAGGAATCCTCCCTCCCTCCGATACCCATAAGCAAGTCGAAGGTAATGATTTGCATACGCTTCGCATGCTAGATTGAAATGTATGTTGTACGTTGAAATTGACATGACCCTTTGTAGTGCAATATTAATGTGTTTCATTCATTTTGCATATTTTCGTGGTTACAGCTACCTGTTAATTTTCCATGTTTTCAACACTGTCAGGCGAGATGTGGTGGCAATACATTTTCGAGAATGAAAACTATCAGATATAGTTCTATCTCACAGTTTATTTCACAATTACAACATGTGAGTCGGCGTATGAGCGATAAGAGACTATAACGGCTGTGTAAGAACTTAGAAATAGATTAGTTGACTGGTAGTGTAGCTTACTAACTTATGTATTTCTTAAAGCATGTTTACGGTGTTTTATGGTGTTTCTTACAGCATGTTTTGCATGTTCTAGCTTCATAGGCAGATTGCCCTCTTAAGTAGCATGTAGAATATTATGTGTCATCGTACATGTGTGGCGTGCATGTGGGGATTCTCTTGCATGCTGTATGATGGTTTTTAGTTAATGATGGAATTGGTTAGTATCCTTATTATTCATGACCGTGCGGTTTGCATGTGGCGGTCCGCTTGCATGCTGCATTTTGGTGACTTGTCACCCCCTGCCAAACACCCTAGAGGTGGCTCGCAGGGTAATATGTAGATGTAGATGTATTACGTCGCCGTTATATGCCGAATTTGAAGAGTATAATCCCTAAAACCGGAAAATTTCTTTAATTTACTCGTAAATTTAAAATATTGAACGTTAATTGAAAGCAAAAAAATATCATTAGTATTTTATATATTTTGATGTACTTTTTATCTAGCCGCGTGTTCGGTGCTTCAATGAAATGAATCCTAGCAGGTCAGCTGACTTTTCTGTACACACTTTGTTGCAAAAGCCATTGCAATTACCTCTACATCTACAAAATACCTTTTAAGCCACCTCAGGGGTGTGTGGCAGGGGGTGAGAATTCACCAACATGCATAATCCTATACCCTTATGTTAGTGTAACTACGACTAAATGTGCATTAGCATAAATCGCTAATGTTTGTCACGAGGCGAAGCCTCACAAGCATGCACTACTCTACAGATATTATAACAATGGAGAGGGACCGTTAATATATATGTATTTTCAACAACACAAATGGACAGATACTCAAGTATCAAGTAGTCAAGTAAACTTTCATCAACCCGTTATGTTCACCCAAGACTAAAATATAATGGGCAAAAAGTGCTAATTGAGTTTCGCAAGATCTCCCCTTTCTGAATCCGTGTTGCGTTTTTTAAACAAGTACTACATATCGAGGTGTCTCGTAACTGATCTTACAATTATATGTTCAAGGACTTTGCAAGAGATAGATGTGAGAGATATCGGTCTGTACTTTATGCAGAGAACAAAATAAAATAATGCCGGACAAATCAACCGGTCAAGTGTTAGTAATGATGTTGTGTTATTAAGCACAAGTGAAAATTCTACCCTACATGTTGAGCGTAGGAGTTTTATATGATTGTTTTATCGCAACTATTATTATTCCTTATTGAATGTGGGAAAAATGACATTGTAAATCTATCGGTTCTGCAGTCAATTCTAGATTAAATCATTTTGTGCTTCAACAACCGCAACAATAATACCGGCCGCGATCACGGCTCCCGTATGCGCAACACTGGAGGCACTTCTGATATAAAAAATAAGATATTAGAGAATACAAATAATAAGCATATAATATAAAATTAGAAATTCAGACCGGAAAAGGGAGAATTTTTTATGGGCAAACCCGAGAATAACAAAGATAACAGAACTGCAGTAATTGATTTGAGATCCATTAAAAAATGACACTCCTGCCCAAATGAACCAAAAACCATTTTACCGATGCTATGTTACCCTATGGCCCTGAAACATAGAAACATGCTTCACTGACTTCCATGCGAATGCGACGGAAATAATTCCATGCATCTCAACTCGCAGCCAGATCAATCGAATTGGCACCCAGGAGGCCTACTGGCTGTGACGGAGGAGATTTATAACAACGCCACAACCGAGTAGCCCCTCAGGTGCCAATAGAGCATGCATGCATTTCTTAAAGCATGTTTGCGGAGTTTTATGGTGATTCTAACAGCATGTTTTGCATGTTCTAGCTTCATAGGCAGATTGCCCTCTTAAGTAGCATGTAGAATATTATGTGTCATCGTACATGTGTGGCGTGCATGTGGGGATTCTCTTGCATGCTGTATGATGGTTTTTAGTTAATGATGGAATTGGTTAGTATCCTTAATATTCATGACCGTGCGGTGTGCATGTGGCGGTCCGCTTGCATGCTGCATTTTGGTGACTTGTCACCCCCTGCCAAACACCCTAGAGGTGGCTCGCAGGGTAATATGTAGATGTAGATGTAGACTTGGGAGTAAAGGACAGGTCCGGCGACATTTATGCACCATGACGCCTAACCCAACAACGCCTCCATGCCATGTAGCGATGCAAAGGCAGAAATCGATCAATCAATTTGGAAAATTTGTTGTCTACAACTGAACACAAAACCATCCCACGTCACAGGTCAGAATGCCGTGCTTTGTGCACAGCAAGCGTCAGAGAGATGTTTAAGAGACGCGTCCCGGCCCAGGAGTGAGTTCACTGCCTACGGAACTATGCCATGTGGTTTTAGGTGGCAATCACTTGGTTTGGTCACTGTCAGGATGATCCACCAGATGCGGCTGGGAAATATCTTGGAACCAAATTAACAAAAATGAAACGAACAGAGGGATATAGGTGCCAATAACACGGGATGTGTGTCCAGTGACAAGTAACAGCACTGCCGACTGAGACACTTCCCCCGCCTATGAACACCGAGAAGCTAATATAACACAGCAATACAATGAAGCCTTCGACCAAATAAACACGCGGTGCCATCTGTATCAATGCATACTACAAAAGCAGGCATTATACCCCAGTACTTTTAATTGATACAGTAGCAAAGGCTTAATGCCGGTTTTCGTAGAATGCGTATACAGATAAAATCGTCATGGAAAATACTGCCGGAGCAATGCAGCCCAGTAATTAACATAACCCATTCGGGATCCCTATGAGATAGAATATAGCGATATATGCTGATGCATAATTAGTCGTAGTTACACTAACTTTAGGGTATAGTGTAATTCATGCTGGTGAATACTCACCCCCTGCCACACACCCCTGAGGTGGCTTGCAGGGTATTTTGTAGATGTAGATGTAGATGTGACTGGGCGCATCCCTTAGTTCGCATTCGGTCAACCCCTATAATTGATTAACCCGTTATGACTTACGACAAAACCGAGCGAACCCACGATTAAGATAGCAGGCGGGAACGAATATTATGAATATTGGTGTATGCTCATATGTATAAAATACTTTTAACACCACCCTCTTCAATACCAGAATGTCGCCCAAAGAACATCGGCACGGTACAGAATAAGAACATCGGCACGGATCGTCGCGGCACTTTCAACTATGACGTAGGGTGACAAACTCTTTTTGAAGAAAATAAGGGAGATTTCTATATTCTAGACCAAAAATAAGGAAGATTTAAAACACGGCAAAATTTCACAAATAAGAAAAAACATCGCAATGTTTGTCTAAAAATTAAAAAGAACTTTAAAGAATTATTTAAAACTTTAAGAAGACCTTAATATATTTTGCAACAGATTTTGCTTCAGAAAATAGTTTTATGGCAATCACTTTTCGCAAATTTTAAAAATTCAGTGCAAGAAAGCGTGAAGTTCATGGAAACTTGTAGTTCCATGTAATTTGATCAGCATTGAACTACTCCTATTCCTAACATCTGTACACTTGTTATTCATAAGAGAATATACTCTCTCTGCATGATAATTACTACCTGGTGCGCTCATAACATAGCCTACCAACTTTCCCAAGTTTCAGAAGCTAAATTTCTTCCATTTCGCAATATGTATAAACAAAAACATATACTTCATTTTCTTTTTTGGTGGCGTTTTAGCTTCGTCATCACTGCCAATTATTGTATCATAAACTCTAGCCCCTATACGGCTCACAGGTGATGTAGAGTAAAACCACTGAAACCAAATCACGCCAAAGCACCATCAGCTGAGCAACACAAAGAGCGAAAGAAAGTAAGTACGCGTTCATTGGTTTAACAGACAAGGAGGTTTAAACTCGTTGGTTGGTCTTCTCTCAACGAGATAATTAATAGAAAAAACTCGATATAGAATCAATGGTTGCTGCTGTCGAACGTTTAAACGAATTTAGACCGTGTGCGCAAAATTTAAATGATTGAAGCTGAATGATTTTACTTGACGAAAAAATACGGGAGAAGTTCACCCAAAGAGACCGAAAATACGGGAGCCGGGAGATCGTGAAAAAATAGGGTCAAATACGGGAGATCCCGGGAAATACGGGAGAGTTGGTCGTCATAGTATGACGACCAATCTAAATACAGAGTGACCTTGAGACACTGCATTACAAGTTCACCCACAACCGACCCGACAGGCACAGTCATTTGTGTTACCGCGGTAATGTTTCAAATGCAAAAGCCATTGCAATTACCTCTACATCTACAAAATACCCTGCAAGCCACCTCAGGGGTGTGTGGCAGGGGTTGAGTAATCAACAACATGCATTACACTATAACCTAGAGTTAGTGTAACTACTACCATCCGAAAATGTAACTACGACTACGACTAGTGTAACTACGACGACGAATGTAGATGCCAAGCAGACCCTTGGAACAAAGCACTCGGCATATCTTCGGTCAAAATCGATTTCAGTACGAGCCGAACTTTAACCGAAGATACATCCGAGCAATCTGGTCAGGTATTCCTTCCTTCGTCCCAAGAGGCAGGGCTTCGTCCCATCGTAACTCTTGGGCACAGCAGCCGCTCTTTATTTCGATCCGGGGATGGCCATAAACGAAGAGGCATGGAACACCAAAGACCAATCACTAAAAGGCCTTATTGGAGATACACACTTCAATGTTAATGCGCGAGTATTAACGCTGCATGCAATAACACTTCGTAGAGCTGAAGTAATATTTAGTTGTTAATTAATATGTTAAGTGTGAATCTATGCAAACGTACGCATCATTGTTAGTGTTGAGAGTGGAGACCGATGACGCAACCCTCGGAATATCATCGGTCAAAATCGATTTCAATACGAGCCGAGCTTTAACCGAAGATCCGAGCACTCTGGTCAGGTATTCCTTCGTCCAAAGAGGCAATCATCATAACGCTTGGGCTTAATCACATCAGCCGCTCTTTCTCTTTATCCGTCGATGGCCATAAACGGAGAGGCATGTAGCACCAAAGACCAATCACTGAAATGCCTCATTGGGGGTACACACTAGTCAACGCGCGAGAATTATCGCAACATACAGTATCCAAGACAAATTTTATCTGTAGAAGCATGAATCCATGAAAAAATGCAAATCGTTGTAAGGGTTGGTATTTGGAGACTGATGACACAACCCTCGGCATATCTTCGGTCAAAATCGGTTGTAAATACGATCCAGACCAAGGATATTACCGAGAATCAACGTCGGATTGAGCAACTAGATAATACAATGGTGGAGCATTCATTCCATGATATTCCGAGGAGGAAAAAAGCACTAATTGGAACTGCAGAAATAAGCAGTATATGCCTGTTTCGGTGAAAAACAAGCAAAAAAACCGTTAAGACCGTAGATAACGAGTCTCGCGGCACCGAGACGAGGAAACTGAGGCAATTATATTTTGACAGCTTACCATATTATTTAGCATTTACGAAATAAGTACAACATTTGAATTCTAAATTTTCGATCTTAGCCTTACTTTTAAATACCTGGCTTTACTTTGTAATCAGGACTGCCACAATGGAGTAATTTTTTTAAACAAACAAAAAAAATGTGGAATTCATTATTTATTTTGACGTTGCAGTACATCCTCCTTAATGAAGTTATTAAATTAAAGTACTCTAAATAAAACCAACGATTAGACAATGCGACCCACATGAACATGAGATAAGGGGTTCCACAAGACCAGATCCATACTAAAACATTGCAAAAATGCACACATTTACTTGCCGCCGCTAAATGAATAACATAGGCAGTAAAAGAATACAAGAATACTAATGAAATGTCCTAACAAAAATTCATTGATAATACATTGCAGCGTTTACAAGCCCGTGTCAACAATTGACTTAGGATAGGGAAAAGCTGAGCGTACGGAGCGCGAAGAATTGTTTTTGGTTCTTTAAACTTTTGGAGTTAACTTGAGCGCCGCACAGTGGGCTGAAATCGACAAAAGCTGGCAAAACAAAAAAAAATATTTTTTTCATTAAGGATGCTGAAAACTTGCACATTCATTCTTCATAGATTAGTGATTGTGACGATTCATGCCAATTAGTAATAACTCTTAGGCGTTAACAATATACATGGGCTCAAATTTGAAGAAAATTTGCAAAAATTATTTAAAAAAATTGCCTTACATTTTTTTACCGAAAATCACCGAATTCAAGTTAATACTGAACCTTTTATTAGTAAATCTGTGGAATAGATACTGAAAATGTTTAGTCAATTCTTTATCAATAACTATTATAGCGCAAAAAATGGCGGACCCTGTTTTTTTCGTCAATTTTATCGCCTTCATGTAAAAAATAAAAAAAAGGCGGGCGATTTTTGGAAAATTTGTCCAACTGTGAGCCCACGTATATTTTTAACGCTTACGAATTATGAGTGGCATGCAACATCACATGCACCAATATATGGGGATTGAATGCTGAATATATTACTCTAAAATGAAACTCGACTGTTGATTTCAATCTTGAATACACTCCCTATCTATACGCTACGGAGAGGAGGATGCCCACCGAATTTTTTTAAGAACAATTAGCGGGAGTAGGAATTTTTTTCAATTACTGGTCAGTTGCTTTATTCCCCTGGCGACGACGTATCGTAAAAGCAGGCCATAAACCCCAGTACTAGTTCAATAAATAGCAGCTGTGGCTTATGACATGCCCGTACAATCCACCATAAGGTGAGCACCCGGTGGAGTGGTACCCTCCAGAATGAGTCGCCTTGTTGATGCAACGTGTACGGGGACCCAATGGTTTAAGCCCAGCGCTATATTGTAAGAACTGATAATTCTCTGAACTGTAAACCGCTGATACAAACGAGATCAGCACTTAAGAAGCATTTTACTCCAATGTTGAGATTCCCTACTACTCCACAATACTAAACTAGCAAAAGTTAATCTAAAAAAATAGAAAAAATAAATAAACAAATAAACAAATAAATAATTAAATAAATATACAAACAATACAAACATGAGACTAATTCAATAACTAAAACTAAAAGATTTCATGATACGGGAGGAATATTGAAGAAAAAATGAATGGGCACCACGCGGGGAGATGATCCAGTGACAAGAATGAAAACACTGCCAACTCGATCGCCTCCCTGCGCACTACCTAAGCTATCCTAAGGTTTCGTCTTAGGTAGAGACCAATTGTAAGAAATCGTGATACTCTAGGTCACGCACCTTAGCACACCGTTACTTGCACCACATGCTGCCAAACATTCCAAATGACGTGAATAGGAACGAGTGACGAGGTATGCACCGCCAAAGACCAAAGAAAAAGCCATTTTGGAGGCACACCCTCTGCCGCTCTGACCCCCGACAGATGACGCAAGGTCCTAGTAACACCGGTTAACTAGCACGTAGACTCTAGCTCAGGTAAACTGCATATAACCATATTGAGCTTATAGGACCTTATACAAGATGAGAACACACTCGTCGAGTTTAGCATAAACGGCAGGCTACAGGGCAGGGCAATTAGTGGGGTCAATAGTTAGGTGTTGCCAGTAAGTAATTTAGCAAAGAGTGCTCCGATTATAGGCCCCAAGAATAGCTAAGTTGTAGACAGCAATCATGAAATGTCCCTGGAACGCATAAACAATAATCATGAAGCAGCAGTCGCTGCGTAGTTCACTGCCGTAGTTTAAAATTAAGATTATAAGATATAAGATTCCAGAATTCCACTACCGAATTCATTTTATATAATGAATGAATGAAGTGTTACCGAATTGTTAAAGGAATTAGGGTGGGAATCTCTAACTTATGTGGGTGACTATGTCTCTAACTAGGGTGGGAGAAATACAGGATTAACCTTTTGCGCGAATTCGGAGCAGACCGTTTTTTGCCGGACGTTCAAAATATACTGCTAGAGCCTACGTACTACGGTAGAAGCGATCACAGGAGCAAGATAAAGGATTGTTTGCAGGACCGATAGATTTTAATGTCATATTTTAATGTCAGATTTAAAATATAATTTTTCCCACTTACAATAAGAGATCATAATAGTTGCGACGAATCAATCATATGAAATTCCCACTGTCAACAGGTAGTGCTTATTTCACTCGTGCTTAATAACACATCATTACTAAAACTTCTACATCTACATGTTACCCTGCGAGCCACCTCTAGGGTGTTGGGCAGGGGGTGACAAGTCACCAAAATGCAGCATGCAAGCGGACCGCCACATGCACACCGCACGGTCATGAATACTAAGGACTTGTCACCCCCTGCCAAACACCTTAGAGGTGGCTCGCAGGGTAATATGTAGATGTAGATGAATATTAAGGATACTAACCAATTCCATCATTAACCACATGCACGCCACACATGTACGATGACACATAATATTCTACATCTACATCATACCCTGCAAGCCACCTCAGGGGTGTGTGGCAGGGGGTGAGTATTCACCAACATGCATTACACTATACCCTAAAGTTAGTGTAACTACGACTACATGCTACTTAAGAGGGCAATCTGCTTATGAAGCTAGAACATGCTAAACATGCTGTTAGAAACACCATAAAACTCCGTAAATATGCTTTAAGAAATACATAAGTTAAAAAGCTACACTACCAGTCTATTTTCGCTTGCGGAAAAAACGACATTTTAAATCTATCTGTTCTACAGTCTATCTCTCTTATTTTATTTTTATGATCTAATCTACCATAGTAGGTTGGCGGTCGCAAAATATGATCAACTTCGTCGGAAAATAAACTACTCTTGAATTTACATAATAGATTGAGTCTTGTTTTCAATCTACTGTCTGACAGTGATTCCCATCCGAGTTGTTCTAACAGGTCAGTAACACTAACAAGATTATCGTAACGGCTTTTCACGTACCTGGCTGCTCTTCTCTGTACACGTTCTAACTCTGTTTTGAAGCCTGTTTCATGAGGATCCCAAACACTGGAAGCATATTCTAAATGGGGTCTAACGAGGGAGAAGTAGCTTATTTCTCTCACTTTTTCGTCGCACTTGCCTAGAATTCTTTTAACAAATCCCAATTTACGATTAGCTTGACCGGTAATTTCTCGAATATGTTTACTCCACGATAGATCATTATTGAGCCTAACTCCGAGATATTTTACGGATTCTTCCGTCTCTAATTGGGTATCCTGAATGAAATAGCTCTGTTGTGGGGAGTTATTTTTCCCCCAGAATTTCGCTAATATGCATGTTTTCAAATTTAACTCCAGCTGCCACGCATCGCACCATGCTTGGATTTCAGTAAGGTCGTTCGTTAGTTTATCATTATCTTCACTGCTACGGATTTCCCTGTTTACTACAGCGTCGTCTGCAAATAGTCGAAGTTTACTGTCTATTCCTCCTGGTACTCCGTGTTGCTTTATGAACTTTGTGAATATTAGCTGCAAGTAGGAGGCAATTTCTGACGCTACTTCTTTATACGCGCGAGAAGGGATTTCGTCTGGACCAGGTGACCTATTAAGACTGAGCAATTTCAATAAAATTTCTATTCTGTGAGCACTAATATGAAGGGGAGGCATCTTTTGTATGCAGTGATTATCAACCGCCATGGATGAATTCTCAGATGACTCGGTGAACACGCTCTTGAAGTAGGAATTTAATAAATTGGCTTTATCGGAACTGTTTGTTAACATATCTCCATTATCGTTTCTTAGCGAACAAACGGTAGATCTTTTACCTTGAACTTCCCTAACATAAGACCAAAATGCTTTTGTGTCATCCCGTAACTGCTCTACAAGTGTTTTCCTTTTAAAATTCGTGAATGCATTCCTGAGCGCTTCCTTTGTAGCGGCTTTAGACAACTTATATTTATTAATTATTAACTCTCGATCACTAGGAGATACATCATGAATGATTTTTTTCATCTTAGCATGGCACGCTCTCTGTCGCCTTAACGATTTTCTGACTTCGCGTCAGCTTCATACCATCTCGGTTCGCTACCTTCTTTTTTTATTTTACTAGGGATATACCTTTTGATTCCTGAATTTATGAACGAAAGAAAAGCTGTCCAAGTCCCTTCTACATTTAACTCCATTACTGAATTTTTGAAACACGGGAAAAGCATTTATCAGATTACTCTTGAACCCATCAAAATCAACTCTTTTAAATATAAAAACTTTTCGTTCTCGTTTAAAAAGTTTTGCGATATTTAAAGAAAAGTTAGCTGCTACTGCCCTATGATCACTGATTCCCTCGACGGTGCTCACATTTATTACCTGATGTGGTATATTTGTCGCTAACAAATCAAGAATATTTTCTCCTCTGTTAGGAGGGGAAGCTATTTGAAGCAATGCGTTTGATGAAAAAGTGTGCAGTAACGCCTAGCAAATGACTCTATCTCTCCCACCGGGTTTGAAGCTATAGGTCTTCCAATTCTGTGTTATAATACTTCACACCGGTCGATTTGTCTGGTATTATTATATTTTGTTTTCTGCATGAAGAACCATCTCGTAGTATTCATAAATTAACAGTATCAGTAATATTAACCCCTAGATGTGTCTATAGCATTTCTCTGCATGTTTGTATGATCTTTTACGTATCAATCCCCCAGTTTCCGGTTGGACTGCGCACTGTTCTCCTGACTGCTTTTTGGCCTGCGCCGAGCGGCCGCGGGAACGCGCGAGGTTCAGATTTGTGCTTGGACGAGTGCTTTATGCCTGGTGTGGAATCACCCTATGCCTCACAACCTAGTGGTGACTAACACGGCACTTCGTAGATGTACTAGATGCAGAATTGTGCGTGAAATGACGATAAAATAAAATAATTTGCAGGCGACATCTACGCTTGCGAGATTCAGGCTAGGATCCACATAAAACATATGCAACTGCTCGGAACAACCAACGCCAATAATACTGTCTGGCGTCTCTGATTAATATCAGTTAACTTACACAATTATGCAGTCCAATAGCTGGCGTTGTTAAATCTTCATGGTAGGAAAAACATTCAATCAGGTACAGCGTCTACAGTTCCTCCAGACAAATGCTGAACAGAAATGCGTATAACGTGGGTAGGGAGTTCATTAATAGGGATGAAAGCACTGCCGGCTGTAATTTCCCCCTCGTACGACAGCTGTGTGAAAATTTGTAATTAAATAAAAAACTGTCCATGCAGGAACGTGGAGAAAATGCGAGCGGGATAACTCCCTGTAACGCACTTAGCAAAGCGTTACCTGGAGAAATCCCGGCCGCAAGCACCACACTGCCACTCTCCCAACGCACATACCCCAGGTGACGTGGAACAGCACCGAGGGATGAGGCATTTGCCGCTGTAGACATAGCGTTGACAAGGTTAGTCAAACGTACACATCATTGTTAGTGTCGAGAGCTGGAGACCGATGACGCAACCCTCGGAATATCATCGGTCAAAATCGATTTCAATACGCGCCGAGATACATCCGAGCCGAGATTAACCGTAGATACATCCGAGCACTCTTGTCAGGTATTCCTTCGTCCAAAGAGGCAATCATCATAACGCTTGGGCTTAATCACATCAGCCGCTCTTTCTCTTTATCCGTCGATGGCCATAAACGGAGAGGCATGTAGCACCAAAGACCAATCACTGAAATGCCTCATTGGGGGTACACACTAGTCAACGCGCGAAATTATCGCAACATCCAAGTATCCAAGTATCAAAGGCAAATTTTATCTGTAGAAGCATGAATCCATGAAAAAATGCAAATCGTTGTAAGGGTTGGTATTTGGAGACTGATGACACAACCCTCGGCATATCTTCAGTCAAAATCAATTGTAAATACGATCCAGACCAAGGATATGACCGAGAATCAATGCCCGGTCGGACAACATGATAATCCAACTTTGGAGCATACATAACATGATATTCCAACGGAGGCGAAAAATACTTACTGGAAATGCAGTAATAGGCAGCTAACGCCGGTGTTTCGGTGAAAAAAAAACACCAAAAAAGACTGGAGAACACGCCGAGCTTCGTGACCGAGGAAAGAGACGCAGCGAGACGAGCCTGCCACGAGTGATAGTAATTTTTTTAACAAACCAAAAAAGGGTGGAGCTCATTATTTATTTTGTCGTCGCAGTGCAACCTTCTTAATATAGGCATTTAATTAAGATACGTTAGTAAAACCAACGATTTGACAAAGCTACCGGCATAATTACAACGAGTTTCACAAAACCAGATCCATATTAAAACATTGCAAAAATGCATGAATTTACGGGCCGCTGCTAAAAGAATAACATAGCTAATAAAATAATACATGAATAGTAATGGAAGCTGCTAACAAAATTCATTAATAAATCATTATAGCGTTTACAAGCTCATGTCAGCAATTGACTACGAAATACAGAAAAGCTGAGCGTAGGGAGTGTGGAAAATTTACTTGGTTCTTAAAAATTGTCGGGGGAAACAAAAGCGCCGGTTACTTCTCAACGGTTACCTAAAAAAACCTTGTTAATAACTAGCCTTGATACAAAGCATACATATTGGAAAAATTTGTAAAATAAATGATGCAAAATAAACAAACATGGAATTGCGAGTCGCGACATAATCTTACTATTCTTTAATTTTACCCTTTTTGAAACTTTGCATTCCAAGATTTGATTTGTTTTCGACATGAGGTATATTGATATCACTTGCTTTCGGAGAACATGGATGCTCGAGTTAATCCTGTGAATATTCTGTAAAAGCTACAGGCGTCTTGGGACTCATGGATATGGAGTAAGAATATTCATTTGAAAAATAAGAAAATTTTGATGACATCTGTAGTGAAGTTTTACATGCTTGTGAGGCTTCGCCTCATGACAAGCATTAGCGATTTATGATAATGCATAATTAGTCGTAGTTACACTAACTTTAGGGTATAGTGTAATGCATGTTGGTGATTACTCACCCCCTGCCACACACCCCTGAGGTGGCTTGCAGGGTATTTTGTAGATGTAGATGTATTCTCAGCACGAGTAACACTAGAAAACTTCAACAGTGTTACTCTCCAAGAAGATTAGATCAACTGATAATTACGATCCTGAATACACTCCCTAAAAGTATGCTATGGAGCGGAGGGTGACCACCTATCCCTCAGGATTAGAAAATTAGCGGGATTAGGTTTTTTTCAGTTAGTGAACTGTTGCTTTATTCCCCTGGCGACGGTGTATCGTAAAGGTAGGCCGTAAACCCCAGTACATGTTCAATAAATAGCAGCTGTGGATTCTGACCTGCCCGTACAGTGCACCAAAGAGTGAGCTCCCGGTGGGGTGATGCCTTGCAGAATGTCTTGCGCGCCGTCCACTGAAATCTGACGGTTGACAGACACCGCCAGCCAGTGGCGACCGCTCAAGCCCAGCGCTTGTAAGAACTGACAATTCTCTGAACTCTACATCTGCAAAATACCCTGCAAGCCACCTCAGGGTTGTGTGGCAGGTGGTGAGTAACCACCAACGTCCAATACACTTCACCTTTTTAAGTTAGCGTAACTAGGAATATTCATGCATTAATCGCTAATGTTTGTCACGAAGCGTAGCTGCATTGTGGGAACAGCACGTAAGAAGCATTTTACTATAATGTTCACTTTCCCCTCTACTCCACGATACTAAAATAGCAATATAAAAATTAAAAAAATAGAATAAACAAATAAACACCAATAATACAAACATGAGACTAATTTAATAACTACAGCTAAATGATCTTATGATACAGGAGGAATATTGAAGAAAAAATGATTGGGTACCACGCTGGAAGATGATCCAGTGACAAGCATGAAAATACTGCCAACTGAATCACCTCCCTGCGCACTACCTAAGCAATCCGAAGGGTACTGTCTTGGGCAGAGACCAATTGTAAGGAATAGTGAAACTCCCTGTAACGCACGTAACCGCATCGTTACGTGATCCACATGCTGCCAAACATTCTAAATTACGTGATTAGGAACGAGTGACGAGGTAAGTAACGCCAAAGACCAATGAAAAAACCAATTTGGTGGGCACGCCCTCTGCCGCTCGGCTTCAACTGCCTCCCTACACGACACGAGCCAGGCACAAAAACTACCGTTGCACGAACAAATACCATTAATAAATATGAATGCTACGAGATACTACTCCATGCAGAGAACACCATACATAATGATGCAATGTTAATAAAAACAAACGAATAGTCTACTCTATCTAGTGAGGGTGGGAGTATCATATGAATGATGTATCGCAGCTAACATGATCCCTTATTGCACGTGGAAAAATATTAAATTTTAAGTCTGTCGGTTCTGCAGTCTATTTCCTTTACCTTAATCCTGTGATCGCTTCTACCGCCCAAGAGACGTCCAACGTCCGGCAAAAAAATATTTTGCTTCAATCATTCGCAAAATATTTTACCTATACATCGTCATTCAATAAGTTAGAGATTCCCGCCCTAAGTCCTTGCAAACTTCGGCAACCCTGCTAATTTTATCGTAACTTATTACAAATCTCGCTTCTCTCAGTTGTATTTTGTGTACTTCTGAGATTAGTGCGATAGCGGTGGGGTCCCACGAGTAACATCGCTCTTTCGTCACATTTTCTTAGTATTATTCTAATAAAACCCAATTTGCGATTAGCCAGTGACACCTATTAATTTAACTGTTCATTGCTGCTGTTGGTTTGACTAATTGCATACATTTCATTGGATAAGTATTTCTTTTTCCAAAATTTCATAGCAACGCACTTTTAAAAAAATTCAAATTTAACAGCCAAGTAATATACCATTCATTAATAGCATCTGATACCATCGATTAGTACAGCGGAGCGACAAGGCTCTACGTACTCGTAATTGCTTAAAGACGTAAAGTAAAAGGTTTAACATCTGGAGACTAATGATGCATTCCTCAAAAACGATGCAGACCCAGGATTCGAAAAAATGCAATGACTCATAATCTATTATGTCAGTTCCAAATCGGCCTATTCTCTGACGACGGTGATAATATTTTACGAAATCCGAGTTCCTACGGTAGATCAGATCATGAGAATAAAATAAGGGAACTAGACTGCAGAACGCACAGATTTAAAATGTCAGTTTTCCCACGAACGATAAGGGACCATAACAGCGACCAATCCGAATTTTATCTAGGTTTGTAGATTGTTAGTGTAGCTCTTAGTAGTAGTAGTGCCCCGTAATACCTCAATCCTTATCTGTTACCTAGCACTGTACATAAACGATATCGGCGATAAAGTTGACAGTAAGCTTAGATTATTTGCTGACGACGCAGTGATGTATAGAGAAATTCGTAGCTTTAATGCCAAGGAAGAGCTAACTAAGGACCTCGAGGCAATAGGTCGAGGCGAGTGGTGCGATGCGTGGCAGCTAGAATTAAACCTGAAAAAATGCGTTGTTGTGAATTTTTGGAAACGGAAAAACGCTCCTTGTAACAGCTATTGCATAAACAACATAAAACTAGACACCGTAGAATCGGTTAAGTACCTCGGCGTTAAACTGACTAATGACCTGTCGTGGAGTAAACATATTCGAGAAATTACCGGTCAAGCTAATCGTAAATTGGGATTTGTTAAAAGAGTACTTGGCAAGTGCGACGATAAAGTTAGGGAAATCAGCTACTTCTCCCTCGTTAGACCCCACTTAGAATATGCCGCCAGTATTTGGGATCCTTATGAGATAGGCTTGGAAACTGAGTTAGAACGCGTGCAGCGAAGATCGGCAAGATATGTTAAAGGCCGTTATGATAATCTCGTTAGTGTTACTGACCTTTTGCAGCAACTGGGATGGGAAAAGCTTTCAGACCGTCGATTAAAATTTAGACTAAGTAGATCTATTATGTAAGTCCCAAACCGGTCTATTCTCTGACGACGTTGATAATATTTTACGAAATCCGACATACTACGGTATATCAGATCATGAGAGTAAAATTAGGGAACTAGACTGCAGAACGGATAGATTTAAGATGTCATTTTTCCCTCGAACGATAAGGGACCATAATAGCTGCCATGAGACTTTTATCTAGGTTTGTCGTTAGGTAGTGTAGGTCTTAGTAGTGGTAGTACTCCTAATACTTGAATCCTTATCTGTTACCTAGTACATACTAACAGCACGCCTAGCATGTTTTCTACTTGGGTCTTGAGTCCCTGTCCATCTGTGTAGTTGTAGAATGCATGTATATTGACGGTCACTCTCCATTTTGATGACATCGGTAGTGTAGTGTTGCATGCTTGTGAGGCTTCGCCTCATGACAAGCATCAGCGATTTATGCTAATGCATAATTAGTCGTATTTACACTTACTTTAGGGTATAGTGTAATGCATGTTGATGAATACTACCCCATGCCACACCCCCTGAGGTGGCTTGCAGGGTATTTTGTAGTTCTTTAAGGGATATATCTTTTGATTCCTGAATTTATGAGTGAAAGAGAAGCTTTCCAAGTCACTTCTACATTTACGTGGGACTAAAGATCCATTACCACCCACAATTCATGACGGTGTGTACGAACTTCTTAGCAGTTACGGAAGATCATATGTGGGCCAAACCAAGATATTTGATTAGGTATTAGATGATATGAGTAAAAAAACCTGAACGTGCAATCTGGAAGAAAGACTGGTATCACCCTGCCGTGGAGCACCAACTTTACATCGTTATCAGAATCGCACTTGAAATGATCAGGGTTTTCAAATGACCAGATTCATTAGTAAGACATTTCAAATTGAAAGAACACATGACCTCCGCGGAGAATAGTCAGTACACCCAGGGATTTGAGATCCAGTGCGGAAATGAACGACCGCCTATCTGGTTCGCAAGTCCCTAAGCGTAATGACTCGTTGAAAACCGCAATTTCAGCAGCTGCTAAATAAAGGATATAAAGCCTACGTAATATAGATAATGTGGCAGGGATCTAAATTAAATATTTTGATACATCTTCATGGACAAAACCATTCCCGGGCTATCATAACTGGCCATGCAACAAACAAACCACACTGCAAGCAATGACAACATTAGGAATTAATGACAGCACCTTAAGCCGAACTCAAGAGGATTTTTTCTTTCTACGAAGTAACGCACTCATACAACAAGACAGAACTTTACACTGGAGCATGAAGTACCACGCTCGAGGGTTTGCGGTCCAGTGCCGCATTACTAGCGGTAGTAGCGGTAACAGGAACTCAAAATCTCAAGCGTAACACTCAAGGTGGAAGCCGGGACGGCCAATGCCCTACACGCACAATGTTGATAAAACTGAGCTGACAAAATAAAATATACAGGCGATTCCACACAGGGAGATAGGCCAGTGACAAGAATAAAAGCACTGCCAGCTGCTGACTACCTCTTCATACGACACGTTCCGTTCTTCCAAGAGTGCCGATACAGGAACGAATCCACGAAATAAGCAATTGCGGCCGGTATATCTCCCTGTGACGTATTTAACAAAACGGCACCAGGAGAAATCTCGGCCGCAATCGCTGCATTGCTAAGAACTCAAGCGAGAAGGAAGACGACGATGAAGATCACCGAAAGACGAGGTATGTGCCGGCAAAGGCCAATCAATGCACCGAGGCCTTTTGGACCGTGAATATATATATATATATATATATATATATATATATATATATATATATATATATATATAAATATGTATAATATATATATAATATATATATATATAATTGGAAGCTTACACGAGCGTGAACACAACAATATATAAAAACTTCGTCACTAGGGTGACTAAAAGGAAAAAAACACAAAAAAGAAACTCACACGGGTTTTGAATATTTCGGTGGTCACCACCACCTTCTTCAGCGAGAGGTAAAGGAAGAATGAAGAGGATATGTTGGGGATGGTGAGGGGAAGAGAGCAGTGAAGAGAGGGAAGGTGAAAAGTAAAGGAGGGGTGGAATGGAGGTAAGGGAAATGGAAAAGACGAAATGGGGAAGTTGCCATGACCAAGTTAAGAATCAGAAAGATACTAAGTTGAAGGTTGGGAGGGGAGAAAATGTTACAAAATTATAAGTACAATGTTGAAGGCTGCTGGAGGGGAGGATGCCTACAAATTAATGGGACCGGTTGAGGCCAGTTGGCTGAAGAGCATTGAAATAGAATATACAGGCTTGCTCTAAAGTTCTTAACGTAACTGGAGTGGCTGTGGGGGGTAGAGAGGCCAGAACAGCTACATTGTAGCAATCATCAAATTTAGTAGTATGGGAGGCGGCATGAGTAGGGACAGAATGAGAGGAGTTTTTGGAGGATGGATTGCATGAGGCACGGTGACTATTTATCCTGATATTAAGCGGTGTACTACAAAGTCCAATATAAAAGGCGGGGCATAGCTTACAAAGAAGTATATAGACAATGTTAGAGGTGGTACAGGAGGGTGAGGAAACGGAAGGAAGATGAGAATTTAAGAATTTAATCGGGAGTCAGTTCGTGGTAAATAATAAGCATGTTTGCAAAAATTAAACCATTAAATGCATTTGCGTGAACAGCTTGAGTGAACGCCGTGAGTATCTTAAGATAAACTGAAATATATTAAAGGAACCCATATAAGAACCAATAACTTGTACTTCGAACTAAATGGAGCATTACACTAAATGGAGCATATCTGTTTGTATGAAACGGCTGAACCGCCATACTTATTTGAGATTCCGGCTGGGATGTTTTGTACACCAGGGACACAACGTGCGCTTAATGTGGTTTTACATAGTACCTGCATTTAGCACGTCACATTGATTCTTATTATTTAGGCTAACGGGGCTACGCGAATCATATCGAGTACTATGAAGGAATTTGTATGCTGCCAGAGACCTACGCATTTCACCTATTAAACCTTAATCTCGAAGATTCTCTTTCTCTCGAACTCTTTTAGTTGTTAAACTGTTTTAGTTGTACTGCGTCAAGAATAATCAAATCCAGTAAAATAACCATATAATATAGCCATAGCCCATGAATAATTAAGCGATAAAATTTCCACCTATTGAAAAAACTAAGATAATTCATTGAGAAGTCAGTTCCTATTTCTGATTGCATAGAACATTTATTATTTAGAAAAATATATTAATGTTATCATTGCAGTTGAGAATCTACAAACATTTCAGCTAATGAATGATAAAGCTTCATGTTATTGCTATCAACGAACAAAGTAAAACCAATGCCTCCAATCTTCATAATAATTCCTTCCTTAAATCCACTAGGACGATACCTACGCAGAAGTGATATATTTATGCTAATCTACGCGATAAGTGATCTGAAGGAAGGTGTAAACGTTCTAATCAACGGAACAAGCTTAATAAAATGGAATAATTTAAGTAAGTGATTTGATATTTCCACCAACTTTACGTCGTAAATAGAATCACACTTGAAATAAACAAGGGCTTTCAAATGACCAGATCCATTAAAAAACATTTCAAATGGAGATAACACATGACCTCCGCGGAGAATAGTCAGTACACCCAGGGGGTTTGAGATCCAGTGCGGAAATGAACGACCGCTCTAAGTGGTTCGCAAGCCCCTAAGCGTAATGACTCGTTGAAGGCCGCAATTTCAGCCGCTGCTAAATGAAGGATGTAAAGCCTTCGAGAAATAGAAAAACCAGTTCCAGAGTTTTTGGCGGTGTTTTTAACTAAACATTAGTTCACTAGTCGCGAGTGGGTGAACAACAAAAGTGGATGGGTTAACAAAAAAATGATTTGGTTGTTCGCGAACACTTACGAATGAGCGACTCAGTATTCCACCTCCGGCCATGTCTTTTAAAAAGTTCGACAATTTCCCGTCATTGCCACTTAGTTTAACCCCATTGCCAGCGTCAACAATAAGTAGAAATAAAAGACCTAGGTTTGCATAGTTCCCAATAAGCCACATTAAATTTGTTTGCCATAGGAATTACAGATAAAATTACTTATATTAGGATACATCGGTAATAAATTCCGAGAACAATACTGATTGGCTCTGCAGGGTAGTCACTCAACGGCCATGGACGGTTCAAAATGACATCAGTCATTGGTTTTAGCCATGTTTTCAAGAAAACAAACTAAATGTTCCACCTCGCATAAAAATTCTAATAATTATTACTTTCCCTTGATGCTAATGAATGTATTATTATGTATTTTTTATGTCTCATGCTACATCCGTAAATTCATTTACTGAAATTCATCCACATGAAATCCCACCCTCAATAGGTAGAGTAGAATTTTCACTTGTGCTTAATAACACCACATAATTACTAACTCTTCACATCGGTCGATTAGGCCGGCATTATTTTATTTTGTTCTTTGCATGAAGTAGCATCTCGTAGTATTCATAAATTAACAGTATGAGTAATATCAACCACTAGATGTGTCTATAGCATTTCTCTGCACGTTTGTATGTTATTTTACGTATCACTCTCCCAGATTCTGGTTTGACTGCGCACTGTTCTCCTGACAGCTTTTTGGCCTGCGCCGAGCGCCAGGGGGAGCGTGCGAGGTTCTGATTTGTTCTGGGATGAGTGCTGAATGCCTGGTGTGGAATCACCCCGTGCCACACACCCTACTGGTGGCTTGCACGGTACATCGTAGATGTGGATGTAGATTTAGGAACGCTAAAAACAAAATTGTCTTTCTCTCAATTTCGGATAGTATAAAAAATGTGAACATTTTAGACTCAAGAGTGATGTATTTGTCGCAGGGTATTAAGTAGATATGTACTATACCGGGTCAAAATAGTATATATATCATATTGGGCTGAATGTCCCTCCCTCATGAGATCATTTAAAGTTAGACCAGATAATGATTGACGAGATACATAAATATCGCGCAATTTAGTTGTTGAGCTATTGGCTTTGGTAATAGCATGCGATATGCTGTAGATAGTCCCCTTACTCTTCTCTGGAACTGGTGTGATCTCTATGTGATGCAGTCTCTCGCTATCTTTCATGAAGGCTAAGTACGCGGCACGGTAATTCCCATCCTTCAGCAATCTACCTTCCAAGAGCAGAAACCTCCTAATGGCTTTATCTTTGGGTTAACATGACAGTGAGACAGATTGTTTAGTGGACAGTTCATCTCTATTGAAATTATTGACAAAATGTTCCTCAGTTTTTAACTGCAGGTCAAGCTAATCGTAAATTGGGATTTGTTAAAAGAGTACTTGGCAAGTGCGACGATAAAGTTAGGGAAATCAGCTACTTCTCTCTCGTTAGACTCCACTTGGAATATGCTGCCTGTATTTTGGATGCTTATGAGATAGGCCTGGAAACTGAATTAGAACGCGTGCAGCGAAGATACGTTAAAGTCCGTAATGATAATCGAAAGGAACGGAACCAAAATGCAAGCAATTGCAAAGTTAGCAGTCAATGGCATTACCCTGAACTGAACTCGAGGGGGAATCTCGTGCTCATACAACAAGATGGTACTTTACACTGGAGTATGGAATACAACGTTCGGGGGTTTGCAGCCCAGTGCCACTTTAATGAGCAGCGGTAACAGGAACACAAAACCTCAAGCGCCATACCCTTAATTTGAGGATGCATGGACTGCCTATTGTGCGTGAAATGAAGATAAAATACGGATTAAATAAAACAATTATTAGGCGATATCTACGCTTGCGGGATTCAGGCTAGGATCCAAAAGAAACAAATGCAACAGCACGGAACAACCAACGCCAATGTTTGGGGGTGTTGGAGCAATTATTGGGGCTATTGTTTGGCGCCGTCGGAGAAGTTGTCATACACAATTATTCAGTTCAAAAGCCAGCGATGTTGAATCCTGATGGTAGGAAAAAGTTCAATCAGGTACAGCTCTTACAGATCCTCCCGAAAAATCCAGAACTGAGATTCGTATAACGTGGGTAGGGAGTCGAGTAACAGGAAAGGAAAACACTGCCGACTGCAACTGCCTCCTCGAACGACATCTGCCGGAATTAAAAACTATCCATGCAGGAATGTTGAGAAATTGCGAGCGGGATAACTCCCTGTAACGCGCTTAGCAAAGCGTTGCCTGAAGAAATCCCGTCCGCAAGCACCACATTGCCACCCTCCCAACGCACATACCACACATACATAGAGAACCGCGTTCTGGTTTTTATGGTCCAGTGCCGCTCTGATCTGTAGCGGTAACAGGAACTAAAATACTTCATGCACAACACAAGTGCATGTATGTAGTACTTTGTACATGCACAACAACATGTACTTTGCTATAAGATAAACTGCAACTAATGATTACAATGAAGAATATACACCTTTTTGTATACAGGAGGAGGGGAGGCTGTCCATTTAATATTGAGTGACTACGGACATCGCTAATGTTTGTCACAAGACGAAGCCTCACAAGCATGCACTTCTCTACAGATTCACACAATGGAGAGGGACCGTTAATATGCATGTATTTTGCAACTACACAAAAGGACAGAGACTTTTCTATTTTTTTAAACTAATGTAGAAAACATGCACGGCGAGCCGTTCGTACTAGGTAACAGATAAGGATTCAGGTATAAGGGGGCACTACTACTACTAAGAGCTACTCTACAAACCTAGATAAAAGTCTCATTGGCACTTGTTATGGTCCCTTATCGTTCGTGGAAAAAATGAATTTAAAAAGTACCACATGTGCAGCGTAGAGCAGCAATATTTGTTAAGTGGTCACAGTAAGAATGGAGAAAATATAACTGATTTAAGGCAAAAATACAAATACATTATAAAGTTTTATCCCTAACGCAAGTTCGAAGCAGGTAATGCTTTGCCGGACGTTCAACATGTGTAGCTCGTGACAACATTTTATGGTAGGACGATCACAGACATGAGGTTAATAAATCTAAGAGCCACACTACCCATCGACAAACCTAGTTAATAGTCTCATCGACAGCTGTAATGGACACTTATCAGCAATCTTTAAAAATAGTATAAGCCGAACGAGGGAACCTCCGTGAACGAAGAAACCAACAAAAGTGAAAAGAATTTTTTTTCATTTATTTCAACTACCCCGAAAAAAGCTCAGCATAAATAAGGTATGGTAATAGAAATCTAAATTTGCCAGTACTCTCACCTCTCTCATACTCAACAAGATTGAACATTCCGCGTGAACACTGAGTACGGCGAACAAATAAATTTCGGGTCTCGAATTTTAACCCGTCCAAAAAATGTGGAGGTAATTAGTATAAGCAGAAACTTGCATGAAAACTATAGCATCAAAGTAACCCCTTAATTTATTGAAATAAAACAAAACCATTCAACAAGTAGAGACTGAAGATAAAGGGTACCCTAATTTTCGGCGGTCACAGTCAAACAAAGTCGGCTACAACAAAGAAAGGATACAACAGAAAATCGACAACTCACGCACAACTACACGGAATGTTCGGAAATACTGTAACTATGAAAGTTTATGTGAAAGGAATAAGCTTGCTAATTCCACCGGATATATGTCAACTCATCTATATTCTGGCTTCCTGAATAAAAACCTTTCTGCTAATTGATATATTCAACAAAATACTACCTTTCCACGATAATTCTTAAACAGATTCATGACATGGCGCTAAATGTAAGTGTAGTGAGTTGGTGAATCATTGGAAAATTTATCATTTTTCTATTAATCATATATGCCATTTTTGCGGAAATTTATACAGGGAGCAAGATCACTTCAGGAGAAAAACTTATTTTTAATCAAGGTAGATTTATGATCTCCTTAATGATTCTATTAAATTAAAGTACATAACAAAATCCAACGATTTAAAAATGCTTCCAACCTAAACACATAAACTGAATCTAGTTTGAAATACATTCGGATACAGACACAAGATTAGGCGTTCCACAAGACCACATCCACCAAAAAACATTTGCAACCGATTAAAACCACAGCTACGATAGATCTGTAGATATTGAGGGGTTAAGATCCAGAGCGGATGAAAGCCGCTATATCATATGTATACATTTTCTAGCCGCATGAAATTTGAATAACAAAGTAATATGAAATTGCGAGCAGCAATAATTTATCAATAGTTTAACGTTTCATTTATATTAGCTTTATAAAATATTTGGTCCAAGATTTGACGATTGTTGTCGTGAATGAAGGAAATTGAACTTACATGTCTCCGGAAAAGACGGATGCTCGTGTTAATCCTGGGAAGATTCTCTCGAAGGTACAGACGTCTCGGTAATCTTGAATATTGATGATGATAACGGGCACTAGCACAGCATGAGGAACACTAGGTTTCAGCAATGAGACCGAAGATGATGGGATACTTTGCTCTACGATGAACTGCAACTAATGGTTACAATGAGGAATATACCTCTTTTTATATACAACGGAGAGGAGGCTGTCCACAGATTACACAGTTTGAGAAAAATCAGGGGGAGTAGGTTTTCTTTCAATTGGTGGTCAGTTGCGTTATTTCCCTGGCGACTTCCCCTCCCCTTCACGTGAGTGGCAGAGAAGGAGCACCAATTCACCGCCCCCTGTCACCCCCCCCCTTTCCAGCAGGAGCGTTGCACAATCGCAGAGCGACATTAGTTCAAAGTGGCTCCGTTTTGAAGTAAACATTAGTTAGCTGTTTGCGAGTTTTCCAGAAAATTCCCTCACCGGATTAAAAAAGATAATGATTTAATTTTACCTCATGCGATAATTTATTTTCACGACCCGGGTTTCGACGTGCTATAACGTCATCTTCAGGTCTACATCTACATACTTGTAACAGCTATTGCATAAACAACATAAAATTAGAGACCGTAGAATCCGTTAAGTACCTCGGAGTTAAACTGACTAATGATCTATCGTGGAGTAAACATATTCGAGAAATTACCGGTCAAGCTAATCGTAAATTGGGATTTGTTAAAAGAGTACTTGGCAAGTGCGACGATAAAGTTAGGGAAATCAGCTACTTCTCCCTCGTTAGACCCCACTTAGAATATGCCGCCAGTATTTGGGATCCTTATGAGATAGGTTTGGAAACTGAGTTAGAACGCGTGCAGCGAAGATCGGCAAGATATGTTAAAGGCCGTTATGATAATCTCGTTAGTGTTACTGACCTTTTACAGCAACTGGGATGGGAAAAGCTTTCAGACCTTCGATTAAAATTTAGACTAAATCTATTATGTAAGTTCCAAACCGGTCTATTCTCTGACGACGTTGACAGTATTTTACGAAATCCGACATACTACGGTAGATCAGATCATGAGAGTAAAATTAGGGAACTAGACTGCTGAACGGATAGATTTAAGATGTCATTTTCCCACGAACGATAAGGGACCATAATAGCTGCCATGAGACTTTTATCTAGGTTTGTCGTTAGGTAGTGTAGCTCTTACTAGCAGTAGTACTCCTAATACTTGGATCCTTATCTGTTACCTAGCACATACTAACAGCACGCCAAGCATGTTTTCTACATGGGTCTTGAGTCCCTGTCCATCTGTGTAGTTGTAGAATGCATGTATATTGAGGTCACTCTCCATTTTGATGACATCTGTAGTGTAGTGTTGCATGCTTGTGAGGCTTCGCCTCGTGACAAGCATTAGCGATTTATGCTAATGCATAATTAGTCGTAGTTACACTAACTTTAGGGTATAGTGTAATGCATGTTGGTGATTACTCACCCCCCGCCACACACCCCTGAGGTGGCTTGTAGGGTATTTTGTAGATGTAGATACCAAATATTATTTTGAGGCGTATACTGATTGCAGTGATGGGTTAGTGTAACTACGACTAATTATGCATCAGCATAAATCGCTAATGCTTGTCACGAGGCGAAGCCTCAAAAGCAAGCACCACTACACTACAGATGTCATATAAATGGAGAGTGACCTCAATACACATGCATTCTACAACTACACAGGTGGACAGGGACACAAGACCCATGTAGAATACATGCTAGGCGTGCTGTTAGTACATCTACATCTACAAAATACCCTGCAAGCCACCTCAGGGGTGTGTGGCAGGGGGTGAGTATTCACCAACATGCATTACACTATACCCTAAAGTTAGTGTAACTACGACTAATTATGCATTAGCATAAATCGCTAATGCTTGTCATGAGGCGAAGCCTCACAAGCATGCAACACTACACTACAGATGTCATCAAAATGGAGAGTGACCTCAATATACATGCATTCTACAACTACACAGATGGACAGGGACTCAAGACCCATGTAGAAAACATGCTAGGCGTGCTGTTAGTATGTACTAGGTAACAGATAAGGATTCAAGTATTAGGAGTACTACCACTACTAAGAGCTACACTACCTAACGACAAACCTAGATAAAAGTCTCATGGCAGCTATTATGGTCCCTTATCGTTCGTGGGAAAAATGACATCTTAAATCTATCCGTTCTGCAGTCTAGTTCCCTAATTTTACTCTCATGATCTGATCTACCGTAGTATGTCGGATTTCGTAAAATATTGTCAACGTCGTCAGAGAATAGACCGGTTTGGAACTTACATAATAGATTTAGTCTAAATTTTAATCGACGGTCTGAAAGCTTTTCCCATCCCAGTTGCTGCAAAAGGTCAGTAACACTAACGAGATTATCATAACGGCCTTTAACATATCTTGCCGATCTTCGCTGCACGCGTTCTAACTCAGTTTCCAAGCCTATCTCATAAGGATCCCAAATACTGGCGGCATATTCTAAGTGGGGTCTAACGAGGGAGAAGTAGCTGATATCCCTAACTTTATCGTCGCACTTGCCAAGTACTCTTTTAACAAATCCCAATTTACGATTAGCTTGACCGGTAATTTCTCGAATATGTTTACTCCACGATAGATCATTAGTCAGTTTAACTCCGAGGTACTTAACCGATTCTACGGTGTCTAGTTTTATGTTGTTAATGCTATAGCTGTTAGAAGGAGCGTTTTTCCGTTTCCAAAAATTTACAACAACGCATTTTTTCAGGTTTAATTCTAGCTGCCACGCATCGCACCACTCTTGTATTGCCTCGAGGTCCTTAGTTAGCGCTTCCTTGTCATTAAAGCTACGAATTTCTCTATACATCACTGCGTCGTCAGCAAATATTCTAAGCTTACTGTCAACTTTGTCACCGATGTCGTTTATGTACAAAAGGAACAGAAGCGGACCTATGACACCTCCCTGTGGGACACCCGATGTGACTTCTACTTCATTAGAGATAGCGCCATCTAATACAACCCTTTGCACGCGATTACTTAAGAATTCTCTAATCCAGGAAACTACGTCGTCGTCTAAACCGTAGGATTTTAATTTCATGAGTAGCTTAATGTGGGAAACTTTATCAAATGCCTTTTTAAAGTCAAGAAAAATTGCATCAACTGAAGCGTTATGTTCACCCGAGACTAAAATATCGTGAGCAATAAGTGCTAATTGAGTTTCGCAAGATCTTCCCTTTCTGAATCCGTGTTGTGTTTTTGTTAACAAGTTTTCTATATCGAGGTGTCTCATAACTGAACTAACAATTATATGTTCAAGGACCTTGCAAGAGATAGATGTGAGAGATATCGGTCTGTAGTTCGATGGCTGTTCCTTATCACCGCTTTTGAATATGGGAGTGACATTTGCAATTTTCCAGTCCATGGGTACTTCGTGTTCGTTGATGGATTTACTAAATATATTCTGCAAGTAGGGTGCTATTTCACAAGCTAATTCTCTATACACGCGGGCAGGAATTTCTTCAGGACCTGGGGATTTATTTGGACTTATAGATTTTAGCAAGTTTTCTATTCCGTGAGTGCAGATGTCGATAGGCGGCATCTTTTGCTGGAAGTGATCTTTTAACTTTACGGATGTACTCTGCGTTGACTTGGTGAACACACTTTGAAAATAAGAATTTAATAAGTTGGCCTTGTCCGAACTGCTTGTTAATAATTCGCCATTTTCGTTTCGTAGTGGAATAACTGTTGATCTATTGCCTTGAACTTCCCTTACGTATGACCAAAATGCCTTTGGGTTGTCCTGTAATTGTTCTCCTAATGTTTTTCTTTTAAAATCCATGAATGCATTCCGAAAGGCTTCCTTTGTAGTGGCTTTAGACAATTTGTATTTTTCAAATATTAAGTTTTGATCACTAGAGGGCAAATCTCTACGGAGTTTTTTCATCTTGGCGTGGCATACTCTCTGACGTCTTAACGATTTTCTCACTTCTGCATTGTACCATCTTGGTTCGCTTCCCTCTTTTTTTACTTTACTTGGAATGTATTTTCTGATCCCTGAATGTACGATCGAAAGAAAAGCTTTCCAACTACCTTCCGTGTTTAACTTTAAGCTTGATTCCTGGAATTCGGGAAGAGAATTTTTTAGATGACTCTTAAACGCATTGAAATCGGCTTTTTTAAAAATGTAGAATTTTCTTCTTTGTTTAAAACTTTTAATGAAACTCAAGGAGAACTTTGCGGTAACTACTCTATGGTCACTAATGCCCTCAACAGTGTTTACCTTAATTACTTGTTGCGGTATATTTGTTGCCAATAAATCAAGAATGTTGTCCCCTCTGTTAGTATGTGCTAGGTAACAGATAAGGATTCAAGTATTAGGAGTACTACATCTACATCTACATATTACCCTGCGAGACACCTCTAGGGTGTTTGGCAGGGGGTGACAAGTCACCAAAATGCAGCATGCAAGCGGACCGCCACATGCACACCGCACGGTCATGAATATTAAGGATACTAATCAATTCCATCATTAACTAAAAACCATCATGCAGCATGCAAGAGAATCCCCACATGCACGCCACACATGTACGATGACACATAATATTCTACATGCTACTTAAGAGGGCAATCTGCCTATGAAGCTAGAACATGCAAAACATGCTGTAAGAAACACTATAAAACTCCGTAAACATGCTTTAAGAAATACATAAGTTAGTAAGCTACACTACCAGTCAACTAATCTATTTCTAAGTCCTTACGCAGCCGTTATAGTCTCTTATCGCTCGCGGAAAAAACGACATTTTAAATCAATCTGTTCTACAGTCTATCTCTCTTATTATATTTTTATGATCTAATCTACCATAGTACATCTACATCTACATATTACCCTGCGAGCCACCTCTAGGGTGTTTGGCAGGGGGTGACAAGTCACCAAAATGCAGCATGCAAGCGGACCGCCACATGCACACCGCACGGTCATGAATATTAAGGATACTAACCAATTCCATCATTAACTAAATACCATCATGCAGCATGCAAGAGAATCCCCACATACACGCCACACATGTACGATGACACATAATATTCTACATGCTACTTAAGAGGGCAATCTGCCTATGAAGCTAGAACATGCAAAACATGCTGTTAGAAACACCATAAAACTCCGTAAATATGCTTTAAGAAATACATAAATACATAAGTTAAAAAGCTACACTACCAGTCAACTAATCTATTTCTAAATCCTTACACATCCGGTATAGTCTCTTAACTCTTAATGATTGACGAAATACATAAATATCGCGCAATTTAGTTGTTGAGCTATTGGCTTTGGTAATAGCATGCGATATGCTGTAGATAGTCCCCTTACTCTTCTCTGGAACTGGTGTGATCTCTATGTGATGCAGTCTCTCGCTATCTTTCATGAAGGCTAAGTACGCGGCACGGTAATTCCCATCCTTCAGCAATCTACCTTCCAAGAGCAGAAACCTCCTAATGGCTTTATCTTTGGGTTAACATGACAGTGAGACAGATTGTTTAGTGGACAGTTCATCTCTATTGAAATTATTGACAAAATGCTCCTCAGTTTTTAACTGCAGGTCAAGCTAATCGTAAATTGGGATTTGTTAAAAGAGTACTTGGCAAGTGCGACGATAAAGTTAGGGAAATCAGCTACTTCTCTCTCGTTAGACTCCACTTGGAATATGCTGCCTGTATTTTGGATGCTTATGAGATAGGCCTGGAAACTGAATTAGAACGCGTGCATTGAAGATACGTTAAAGTCCGTAATGATAATCGAACGGAACGGAACCAAAATGCAAGCAATTGCAAAGTTAGCAGTCAATGGCAGTACCCTGAACTGAACTCGAGGGGGAATCTCGTGCTCATACAACAAGATGGTATTTTACACTGGAGTATGGAATACAACGTTCGGGGGTTTGCAGCCCAGTGCCACTTTAATGAGCAGCGGTAACAGGAACACAAAACCTCAAGCGCCATACCCTTAATTTGAGGATGCATGGACTGCCTATTGTGCGTGAAATGAAGATAAAATACGGATTAAATAAAACAATTATTAGGCGATGTCTACGCTTGCGGGATTCAGGCTAGGATCCAAAAGAAACATATGCAACAGCACGGAACAACCAACGCCAATGTTTGGGGGTGTTGGAGCAATTATTGGGGCTATTGTTTGGCGCCGTCGGAGAAGTTGTCATACACAATTATTCAGTTCAAAAGCCAGCGATGTTGGATCCTGATGGTAGGAAAAAGTTCAATCAGGTACAGCTCTTACAGATCCTCCCGAAAAATCCAGAACTGAGATTCGTATAACGTGGGTAGGGAGTCGAGTAACAGGAAAGGAAAACACTGCCGACTGCAACTGCCTCCTCGAACGACATCTGCCGGAATTAAAAACTATCCATGCAGGAATGTTGAGAAATTGCGAGCGGGATAACTCCCTGTAACGCGCTTAGCAAAGCGTTGCCTGAAGAAATCCCGTCCGCAAGCACCACATTGCCACCCTCCCAACGCACATACCACACATACATAGAGAACCGCGTTCTGGTTTTTATGGTCCAGTGCCGCTCTGATCTGTAGCGGTAACAGGAACTAAAATACTTCATGCACAACACAAGTGCATGTATGTAGTACTTTGTACATGCACAACAACATGTACTTTGCTATAAGATAAACTGCAACTAATGATTACAATGAAGAATATACACCTTTTTGTATACAGGAGGAGGGGAGGCTGTCCATTTAATATTGAGTGACTACGGACATCGCTAATGTTTGTCACAAGACGAAGCCTCACAAGCATGCACTTCTCTACAGATTCACACAATGGAGAGGGACCGTTAATATGCATGTATTTTGCAACTACACAAAAGGACAGAGACTTTTCTATTTTTTTAAACTAATGTAGAAAACATGCACGGCGAGCCGTTCGTACTAGGTAACAGATAAGGATTCAGGTATAAGGGGGCACTACTACTACTAAGAGCTACTCTACAAACCTAGATAAAAGTCTCATTGGCACTTGTTATGGTCCCTTATCGTTCGTGGAAAAAATGAATTTAAAAAGTACCACATGTGCAGCGTAGAGCAGCAATATTTGTTAAGTGGTCACAGTAAGAATGGAGAAAATATAACTGATTTAAGGCAAAAATACAAATACATTATAAAGTTTTATCCCTAACGCAAGTTCGAAGCAGGTAATGCTTTGCCGGACGTTCAACATGTGTAGCTCGTGACAACATTTTATGGTAGGACGATCACAGACATGAGGTTAATAAATCTAAGAGCCACACTACCCATCGACAAACCTAGTTAATAGTCTCATCGACAGCTGTAATGGACACTTATCAGCAATCTTTAAAAATAGTATAAGCCGAACGAGGGAACCTCCGTGAACGAAGAAACCAACATAAGTGAAAAGAATTTTTTTTCATTTATTTCAACTACCCCGAAAAAAGCTCAGCATAAATAAGGTATGGTAATAGAAATTCTCATAACTGAACTAACAATTATATGTTCAAGGACTTTGCAAGAGATAGATGTGAGAGATATCGGTCTGTATTTCGATGGCTGTTCCTTATCACCGCTTTTGAATATGGGAGTGACATTTGCAATTTTCCAGTCCATGGGTACTTCGTGTTCGTTGATGGATTTACTAAATATATTCTGCAAGTAGGGTGCTATTTCACAAGCTAATTCTCTATACACGCGGGCAGGAATTTCTTCAGGACCTGGGGATTTATTTGGACTTATAGATTTTAGCAAGTTTTCTATTCCGTGAGTGCAGATGTCGATAGGCGGCATCTTTTGCTGGAAGTGATCTTTTAACTTTACGGATGTACTCTGCGTTGACTTGGTGAACACACTTTGAAAATAAGAATTTAATAAGTTGGCCTTGTCCGAACTGCTTGTTAATAATTCGCCATTTTCGTTTCGTAGTGGAATAACTGTTGATCTATTGCCTTGAACTTCCCTTACGTATGACCAAAATGCCTTTGGGTTGTCCTGTAATTGTTCTCCTAATGTTTTTCTTTTAAAATCCATGAATGCATTCCGAAAGGCTTCCTTTGTAGTGGCTTTAGACAATTTGTATTTTTCAAATATTAAGTTTTGATCACTAGAGGGCAAATCTCTACGGAGTTTTTTCATCTTGGCGTGGCATACTCTCTGACGTCTTAACGATTTTCTCACTTCTGCATTGTACCATCTTGGTTCGCTTCCCTCTTTTTTTACTTTACTTGGAATGTATTTTCTGATCCCTGAATGTACGATCGAAAGAAAAGCTTTCCAACTACCTTCCGTGTTTAACTTTAAGCTTGATTCCTGGAATTCGGGAAGAGAATTTTTTAGATGACTCTTAAACGCATTGAAATCGGCTTTTTTTAAAATGTAGAATTTTCTTCTTTGTTTAAAACTTTTAATGAAACTCAAGGAGAACTTTGCGGTAACTACTCTATGGTCACTAATGCCCTCAACAGTGTTTACCTTAATTACTTGTTGCGGTATATTTGTTGCCAATAAATCAAGAATGTTGTCCCCTCTGTTAGTATGTGCTAGGTAACAGATAAGGATTCAAGTATTAGGAGTACTACATCTACATCTACATATTACCCTGCGAGACACCTCTAGGGTGTTTGGCAGGGGGTGACAAGTCACCAAAATGCAGCATGCAAGCGGACCGCCACATGCACACCGCACGGTCATGAATATTAAGGATACTAATCAATTCCATCATTAACTAAAAACCATCATGCAGCATGCAAGAGAATCCCCACATGCACGCCACACATGTACGATGACACATAATATTCTACATGCTACTTAAGAGGGCAATCTGCCTAATAAGCTAGAACATGCAAAACATGCTGTAAGAAACACTATAAAACTCCGTAAACATGCTTTAAGAAATACATAAGTTAGTAAGCTACACTACCAGTCAACTAATCTATTTCTAAGTCCTTACGCAGCCGTTATAGTCTCTTATCGCTCGCGGAAAAAACGACATTTTAAATCAATCTGTTCTACAGTCTATCTCTCTTATTATATTTTTATGATCTAATCTACCATAGTACATCTACATCTACATATTACCCTGCGAGCCACCTCTAGGGTGTTTGGCAGGGGGTGACAAGTCACCAAAATGCAGCATGCAAGCGGACCGCCACATGCACACCGCACGGTCATGAATGTCAGTTTCCCACATTAAGCTACTCATGAAATTAAAATCCTACGGTTTAGACGACGACGTAGTTTCCTGGATTAGAGAATTCTTAAGTAATCGCGTGCAAAGGGTTGTATTAGATGGCGCTATCTCTAATGAAGTAAAAGTCACATCGGGTGTTCCACAGGGAAGTGTCATAGGCCCGCTTCTGTTCCTTTTGTACATAAACGACATCGGTGACAAAGTTGACAGTAAGCTTAGATTATTTGCCGACGACGCAGTGATGTATAGAGAAATTCGTAGCTTTAATGACAAGGAAGCGCTAACTAAGGACCTCGAGGCAATACAAGAGTGGTGCGATGCGTGGCAGCTAGAATTAAACCTGAAAAAATGCGTTGTTGTGAATTTTTGGAAACGGAAAAACGCTCCTTGTAACAGCTATTGCATAAACAATATAAAACTAGACACCGTAGAATCGGTTAAGTACCTCGGAGTTAAACTGACTAATGATCTATCGTGGAGTAAACATATTCGAGAAATTACCGGTCAAGCTAACCGTAAATTGGGATTTGTTAAAAGAGTACTTGGCAAGTGTGACGATAAAGTTAGGGAAATCAGCTACTTCTCCCTCGTTAGACCCCACTTAGAATATGCCGCCAGTATTTGGGATCCTTATGAGATAGGCTTGGAAACTGAGTTAGAACGCGTGCAGCGAAGATCGGCAAGATATGTTAAAGGCCGTTATGATAATCTTGTTAGTGTTACTGACCTTTTGCAGCAACTGGGATGGGAAAAGCTTTCAGACCGTCGATTAAAATTTAGACTAAATCTATTATGTAAGTTCCAAACCGGTCTATTCTCTGACGACGTTGATAATATTTTACGAAATCCGACATACTACGGTAGATCAGATCATGAGAGTAAAATTAGGGAACTAGACTGCAGAACGGATAGATTTAAGATGTCATTTTTCCCACGAACGATAAGGGACCATAATAGCTGCCATGAGACTTTTATCTAGGTTTGTCGTTAGGTAGTGTAGCTCTTAGTAGTTGTAGTACTCCTAATACTTGAATCCTTTACTGTTACCTAGTACATACTAACAGCACGCCTAGCATGTTTTCTACATGGGTCTTGAGTCCCTGTCCATCTGTGTAGTTGTAGAATGCATGTATATTGAGGTCACTCTCCATTTTGATGACATCTGTAGTGTAGTGTTGCATGCTTGTGAGGCTTCGCCTCGTGACAAGCATTAGCGATTTGTGCTGATGCATAATTAGTCGTAGTTACACTAACTTTAGGATATAGTGTGATTTATGTTGGTGATTACTCACCCCCTGCCAAACACCCCTGAGGTGGCTTGCAGGGTATTTTGTAGATGTAGATGAATATTAAGGATACTAACCAATTCCATCATTAACTAAATACCATCATGCAGCATGCAAGAGAATCCCCACATACACGCCACACATGTACGATGACACATAATATTCTACATGCTACTTAAGAGGGCAATCTGCCTATGAAGCTAGAACATGCAAAACATGCTGTTAGAAACACCATAAAACTCCGTAAATATGCTTTAAGAAATACATAAATACATAAGTTAAAAAGCTACACTACCAGTCAACTAATCTATTTCTAAATCCTTACACATCCGGTATAGTCTCTTAACGTTCGCGGAAAAAACGACATTTTAAATCAATCTGTTTTACAGTCTATCTCTCTTATTTTATTTTTATGATCTAATCTACCATAGTAGGTTGGCGGTCGCAAATTATGATCAACTTCGTCGGAAAATAAACTACTCTTGAATTTACATAATAGATTTAGTCTTGTTTTCAATCTACGGTCTGACAGTGATCTTGTCTTGATTTCAATCTACGGAAGTACGTTGGTGGTCGTAAAATATGATCAACTTCGTCGGAAAATAAACTACTCTTGAATTTACATAATAGATTTAGTCTTGTTTTCAATCTACGGTCTGACAGTGATTCCCATCCGAGTTGTTCTAAGGGATCAGTAATACTAACAAGATTATCGTAACGGCTTTTCACGTACCTGGGTGCTCTTCTCTGTACACGTTCTAACTCTGTTTTTAAGCCTGTTTCATGAGGATCCCAAACATTGGAAGCATATTCTAAATGGGGTCTAACGAGGTAGAAGTAGCTTATTTCTCTCACTTTGTCGTCGCACTTGCCTAGAATTCTTTTAACAAATCCGAATTTACGATATAATCCCAATATACACGCGGGCAGGAATTTCTTCAGGACCTGGGGATTTATTTGGACTAAAAGATTTTAGCAAGTTTTTTATTCAGTGAGTGTAAATATCGAAAGGCGACATCTTTTGCTGGAAGTGATCATTTACCCTTACGGATGTAATCTGCGATGACTTGGTAAACACACTTTGGAAGTAGGAATTTCATAAGTTGGCTTTGTCCTCACTGCTTGTTAATAATTCGCCATTTTCGTTTCGTAGTGGAATAACTGTTGATCTATGCCTTTAACTTCCCTTACGTATGACCAAAATGCCTTTGGGTTGTCCTGTAACTGTTCTACTTATGTTTGGAAATATGGGAATGAAATATATTGAAATCAAATTATACTGTAAGATCTAGATCTGCTAAGCCGAATGAAGAGTGTGTGGCATCGGAATGCTGCAGTCTAAAATAATTTTATGAACATACATCAGTAATAAATATAAAAAAAATCTCTGATTTGACTTGTGAAAACATTCGCCCGACGAGCATTCAAAATAAAAAAAACTAATTGTCTTGGCAATGTATACAACTAAGCTTAAGTGGTCACGTATATTGGAGAAATAAATCAGTTATTATTGTGTTATAATTATGATCTTATGCCTTTGGTCGTTTCTACCTACCGTTTTCTCCAGCAAAATATGTTGAACTTGCAGCAACAAAAATCTCTGCGTCAAACTAGCGCCTTACATTTAAAGTATATTTTTACTTTCGGCCAGTTAGCGATTCCCACCCTTTATCCTTAAACAGTTCGGTGAAATAGTCGACACCCTGTGTTGTTAGGAATACAAAGTGGTACGATTTCAAATTGGACAGCATAAACTCTTTGTGAATTTATTTACTTGCGAAATGCATCAATACATACAGTATCCATAATAAGGATAGTACTCCAAATGGGTTGTTCATGTTGATGATATTTCGCTCATTGACAAATATTTGAAGGCCTTTGCTAATGTATTCATAGTAATCGTCTCATTATATCTAATTTGGTTACAGTGTAGTGCTTGTCAGTAAATACTTACCTTCATTTCTTACATTCAAGGTGTCTTGCAGGGAATGTATTTATGTAGTGCCTTTTTAAAATTAAGGAATATCGAGTCAATTTACCGTTACGGACTATAGTAGCCGCGCGTATTGGAAAGGCCCGGCGAGAAGGAGGATTATCTTTCGCGGGAATATCGACATTCCAAACGTGTCCCATCTACAGGCTATTTCCTTTTTTTTCTCTTTTTCCGGGAATGAAGAATTTACTCATTCCATCATTTAAGTATGTGTTCGTTTAAAATATCAATTTCTGTATCCTAATGCAGAACTATATGCTGTTGTCACTACCTTCAATGGCACCTGTGTTTCCCCCACCCCTCGTCCTCATTCAACGGTCACAATGTCATTGTTTAAAATCTTCCATCACCCCCACCCCTTCAAGCCACCACTGACGTTATCCCTCTTTTTTCACCGTCTTCATGATGCCTGTAAACCCTCCCTCCTCGGCGTTGGAACCCCACGGCGTTGGAACATCTACGCTGACTCTCAAGTTTATGTTCTCAACCCTCTCCCCCTACCATGTATTCGTCACCTTTTCCCCTGCTTTCGCATATCAGTTCGACTCCCGTGGTGAGGGTGTAACAAGGATGTGGATGGGTCTTAAGACACAGGGGAATCAATAGATATGCGACAGGTGCTTAAGGATTCCCTTATTTCACCCTCATGCTCAACGGACGGACGCTCAACGGGTTTTCAACGGACATTTAAAACGGTATTCGTCACCTTGCCACTGCTTTCGCAAATCAGTTCGACCCCCATGGTGAGGGTGTCACATGGATATGGGTGGGTCTTAAGACGCAGGGGAATGAATAGATATTCGGAAAGGTGCTTAAGGATTCCCCTATTTCACCCTCATACTCATATATTCAACGAAAATTTTAAACGGAGTTTAAAAAAAATCCGTTGTGTTATTTGAATTGTTTCCAGGAAGAAACAGATGTCAACTCAATGTTTAAAGAGTTGTCTAACGACGAAGAGGTGGAGGAAGATTCCCTCCCTCCCTCCGTTACACATAAGTTAGTCGGTGTTAATTATTTGCGTGCACATCGCATGGTAGATTGAAATTTATGTTGTACGTTGAAATTGACATGGCTCTTAGTAGTACCATATCAATGTTTTTCATTGATTCTACATCGACATATTACCCTGCGAGCCACCTCTAGGGTGTTTGGCAGGGGGTGACAAGTCACCAAAATGCAGCATGCAAGCGGACCGCCACATGCACACCGCACGGTCATAAATGTTAAGGATTGTGCATATTTACTTGGTAACATGACAGCCACCTGTTAACTTTCCATGTTTTCGACACTCTCAGGGGAGATGTGGTGGCAAAGCATTTTTTTTTCACAATTACAACATGTGTGTCGGCGTATTACGTCGCCAATATATACCGGATTTGAAGCATAATAATTCTAAAACCGGAAAAGTTATTTAATTTTCTCGTAAAATTAAATGTTGAACGTTAATTGAAAGCATACAAATTTTTATATCGTTAGAATTTTATGCATTTCTATTTACTTTTTTTCTAGCCGTGTGTTCACCTACATCTACAACATCTACATCTACAAAATACCCTGCAAGCCACCTCAGGGGTGTGTGGCAGGGGGTGAGTAATCACCAACATAAATTACACTATATTCTAAAGTTAGTGCTATCGTGCAAGATATTGGAACATGATACTTTTATCCAGGTTTGTCGTTAGGTAGTGTAGCTCTTAGTAGTAGTAGTACTCCTAATACTTGAATCCTTATCTGTTACCTAGCACATACTAACAGCACGCCTAGCATGTTTTCTACATGGGTCTTGTGTCCCTGTCCATCTGTGTAGTTGTAGAATGCATGTATATTGACGGTCACTCTCCATTTTGATGACATCTGTAGTGTAGTGTTGCATGCTTGTGAGGCTTCGCCTCGTGACAAGCATTAGCGATTTATGCTAATGCATAATTAGTCGTAGTTACACTAACTTTAGGGTATAGTGTAATGCATGTTGGTGATTACTCACCCACTGCCACACACCCCTGAGGTGGCTTGCAGGGTATTTTGTAGATGTAGATGTAGAATATTATGTGTCATCGTACATGTGTGGCGTGCATGTGGGGATTCTCTTGCATGCTGCATGATGGTTTTTAGTTAATGATGGAATTGGTTAGTATCCTTAATATTCATGACCGTGCGGTGTGTGTCATATAATCGTCAGTTCGACTATGGGGTACTTGGATAGTCAAAACTTGTTAACGCCAAATCAGCACGGATTCCGGAAAGGCAGGTCATGCGAAACCCAGTTGGCCCTCTTCCTTCACGACATTCTTTCCTCGGGAGAAAAGCTTGTCCAAGTAGACGCAATATTTCTAGATTTTAAAAAAGCTTTCGATAAGGTCCCTCATTCAAAGTTACTCCTTAAGTTGGAAGCATACGGAATACACCACGACGTAATATGTTGGATAAAAGAGTTCTTAGCCGACCGCGAACAGAGGGTAGTTCTAGATGGCGTTAGCTCAGATGTAGTGAAAGTTACATCAGCTGTACCTCAGGGAAGTGTCATCAGTCCCTTATTGTTCCTTTTGTATATTAATGATATCACTACCGTTATTATTAGCAAAATTCGCCTCTTCGCATATGACGCAGTGTTGTACAGGGATCTAGTCAATGAGTCCGACAAGATTGAGCTAAAAAAAGACGTAGATGCAATAAATGAATGGTGCAATACTTGGCCGTTAGAATTGAATTTTAAAAAGTGCGTTGTTATGAATTTTTGGAAAAAGAATAACTCGGTCAACGATACGAACACAATTAATCAAACAGACTTAACAAATGTAGAGTCAGTTAAATACTTAGGTGTGACCCTTACTCAGGACCTGTCTTGGGGGAAACACGTTCGGGAAATATGCGGACAGGCTAGTCGCAAATTGGGATTTATCAAGAGAATATAAGGAAAATGAGACGAGAAAGTTAAAGAGCGATGTTATTTTTCACTCGTGAGACCTCACTTGGAGTACGCCGCTAGCATATGGAACCCTTACGAAGTAGGACTAATCTCTGAAATAGATAGAATACAATGGAGAGCAGCAAGATTTGTGAAAGGTTGTTACGATAAACTTAGCAGTGTTACCGAATTGTTGAAGGAATAAGGGTGGGAATCTTTAACTGATCGAAGGGAGAAATACAGGTTAAATCTTTTGCGCAAACTCGGAGCAGACAGTTTTTTGCCGGACGTTCAACACATACTACTAGAGCCAACGTACTACGGTAGAAGCGATCACAGGAATAAAATAAAGGAAATTGACTGCCGAACCGATAGATTCAAAATGTCATTTTTCCCACGCACAATAAGGGATCATAATATTTGCGATAGATCAATCACATGAAACTCCCACCCTCAATAGGTAGAGTAGAATTTTCACTTGTGTTTAATAACACCACATAATTACTAACTCTTCACACCGGTCTATTTCTCCGGCATTATTTTATTTTGTTCTTTGCATGAAGTAGTATCTCGTAGTATTCATAAATTAACAGTATCAGTAATATTAACCACTAGATGTGTCTATAGCATTTTTCTGCATGTTTGTATGCTCTTTTACGTATCACTCTCCCAGTTTCCGGGTGAACTGCGCACTGTTCTCCTGACTGCTTTTGGCCTGCGCCTAGAGCCAGGGGGAGCGTGCGAGGTTCGGATTTGTTCTGGGATGAGTGCTGCATGCCTGGTGTGGAATCAGCCCGTGCCACACACCCCAGTGGGTAGATTTAGTGTAACTACGACTAATTATGCATCAGCATAAATCGCTAATGCTTGTCATGAGGCGAAGCGTCACAAGCATGCAACACTACACTACAGATGTCATCAAAATGGAGAGTGACCTCAATATACATGCATTCTACAACTACACAGATGGACAGGGACCCAAGACCGATGTAGAAAACATGCTAGGCGTGCTGTTAGTATGTACTAGGTACACACACCCCTGAGGTGGCTTGCAGGGTATTTTGTAGATGTAGATGTAACAGATAAGGATTCAAGTATTAGGAGTACTACCACTACTAAGAGCTACACTACCTAACGACAAACCTAGATAAAAGTCTCATGGCAGTTATTATGGTCCCTTATCGTTCGTGGGAAAAATGACATCTTAAATCTATCCGTTCTGCAGTCTAGTTCCCTAATTTTACTCTCATGATCTGATCTACCGTAGTATGTCGGATTTCGTAAAATATTATCAACGTCGTCAGAGAATAGACCGGTTTGGAACTTACATAATAGATTTAGTCTAAATTTTAATCGACGGTCTGAAAGCTTTTCCCATCCCAGTTGCTGCAAAAGGTCAGTAACACTAACGAGATTATCATAACGGCCTTTAACATATCTTGCCGATCTTCGCTGCACGCGTTCTAACTCAGTTTCCAAGCCTATCTCATAAGGATCCCAAATACTGGCGGCATATTCTAAGTGGGGTCTAACGAGGGAGAAGTAGCTGATTTCCCTAACTTTATCGTCGCACTCGCCAAGTACTTTTTTAACAAATCCCAATTTACGATTAGCTTGACCGGTAATTTCTCGAATATGTTTACTCCACGATAGATCATTAGTCAGTTTAACTCCGAGGTACTTAACGGAATCTACGGTCTCTAAATTTATGTTGTTTATGCAATAACTGTTACAAGGAGCGTTTTTCCGTTTCCAAAAATTCACAACAACGCATTTTTTCAGGTTTAATTCTAGCTGCCACGCATCGCACCACTCTTGTATTGCCTCGAGGTCCTTAGTTAGCGCTTCCTTGTCATTAAAGCTACGAATTTCTCTATACATCACTGCGTCGTCAGCAAATAATCTAAGCTTACTGTCAACTTTGTCATCGTTGTCGTTTATGTACAAAAGGAACAGAAGCGGGCCTATGACACTTCCCTGTGGGACACCCGATGTGACTTTTACTTCATTAGAGATAGCGCCATCTAATACAACCCTTTGCACGCGATTACTTAAGAATTCTCTAATCCAGGAAATTACGTCGTCGTCTAAACCGTAGGATTTTAATTTCATGAGTAGCTTACTGTGGGAAACTTTATCAAATGCCTTTTTAAAGTCAAGAAAAATTGCATCAACTGGAGCGTTATGTTCACCCGAGACTACAATATGCAGTTCGGACAAGGCCAACTTATTAAATTCTTATTTTCAAAGTGTGTTCACCAAGTCAACGCAGAGTACATCCGTAAAGTTAAATGATCACTTCCAGCAAAAGATGCCGCCTATCGACATCTGCTCTCACGGAATAGAAAACTTGCTAAAATCTTTAAGTCCAAATAAATCCCCAGGTCCTGAAGAAATTCCTGCCCGCGTGTATAGAGAATTATCTTGTGAAATAGCACCGTACTTGCAGAATATATTTAGTAAATCCATCAACGAACACGAAGTACCCATGGACTGGAAAATTGCAAATGTCACTCCCATATTCAAAAGCTGTGATAAGGAACAGCCATCGAACTACAGACCGATATCTCTCACATCTATCTCTTGCAAAGTCCTTGAACATATAATTGTTAGTTCAGTTATGAGACACCTTGATATAGAAAACTTGTTAACAAAAACACAACACGGATTCAGAAAGGGAAGATCTTGCGAAACTCAATTAGCACTTTTTGCTCACGATATTTTAGTCTCGGGTGAACATAACGCTCCAGTTGATGCAATTTTTCTTGACTTTAAAAAGGCATTTGATAAAGTTTTTCACATTAAGCTACTCATGAAATTAAAATCCTACGGTTTAGACGACGACGTAGTTTCCTGGGTTACAGAATTCTTAAGTAATCGCGTGCAAAGTGTTGTATTAAATGGCGCTATCTCTAATGAAGTAAAAGTCACATCGGGTGTCCCACAGGGAAGTGTCATAGGCCCGCTTCTGTTCCTTTTGTACATAAACGACATTGGTGACAAAGTTGACAGTAAGCTTAGATTATTTGCTGACGACGCAGTGATGTATAGAGAAATTCGTAGCTTTAATGACAAGGAAGCGCTAACTAAGGACCTCGAGGCAATACAAGAGTGGTGCGATGCGTGGCAGCTAGAATTAAACCTGAAAAAATGCGTTGTTGTAAATTTTTGGAAACGGAAAAACTCTCCTTGTAACAGCTATTGCATTAACAACATAAAACTAGACACCGTAGAATCGGTTAAGTACCTCGGAGTTAAACTGACTAATGATCTATCGTGGAGTAAACATAATCGAGAAATTTCCGGTCAAGCTAATCGTAAATTGGGATTTGTTAAAAGAGCACTTGGCAAGTGCGACGATAAAGTTAGGGAAATCAGCTACTTCTCCCTCGTTAGACCCCACTTAGAATATGCCGCCAGTATTTGGGATCCTTATGAGATAGGCTTGGAAACTGAGTTAGAACGCGTGCAGCGAAGATCGGCAAGATATGTTAAAGGCCGTTATAATAATCTCGTAAGTGTTACTGACCTTTTGCAGCAACTGGGATGGGAAAAGCTTTCAGACCGTCGATTAAAATTTAGACTAAATCTATTATGTAAGTTCCAAACCGGTCTATTCTCTGACGACGTTGATAAGTTCAATGTGACGACGTTGAATGTGTCTGTATGTTCTTTTACGTATCACTCTCCCAGTTTCTGGTTGGACTGCGCACTGTTCTCCTGACTACCTTTGGCCTGCGCCTAGAGCCCGGGGGAGCGTGCGAGGTTCGGATTTGTTCTGGGACGAGTGCTGCATGCCTGGTGTGGAATCACCCCGTGCCACACACCCTAGTGGTGGCTTGCACGGTACATCGTAGACGTAGATGTAGATAATATTTTACGAAATCCGACATACTACGGTAGATCAGATCATGAGAGTAAAATTAGGGAACTAGACTGCAGAACGGATAGATTTAAGATGTCATTTTTCCCACAAACGATAATGGACCATAATGGCTGCCATGAGACTTTTATCTAGGTTTGTCGATAGGTAGTGTAGCTCTTAGCAGTAGTAGTACTCCTAATACTTGAATTCTTATCTGTTTCCTAGTACATACTAACAGCACGCCTAGCATGTTTTGTACATAGGTCTTGAGTCCCTGTCCATCTGCGTATTTGTAGAATGCATGTATCTACATCTACATCTACATTTTACCCTGCGAGCCACCTCTAGGGTGTTTGGCAGGGGGTGACAAGTCACCAAAATGCAGCATGCAAGCGGACCGCCACATGCACACCGCACGGTCATGAATATTAAGGATACTAACCAATTCCATCATTAACTAAAAACCATCATACAGCATGCAAGAGAATCCCCACATGCACGCCACACATGTACGATGACACATAATATTCTACATGCTACTTAAGATACTGACGGTTGCTCTCCATTTTGATGACATCTGTAGTGTAGTGGTGCATGCTTGTGAGGCTTAAGATACTGACGTATACTGACGGTCGCTCTCCATTTTGATGACATCTGTAGTGTAGTGGTGCATGCTTGTGAGGCTTCGCCTCGTGACGATCATTAGCGATATATGCTAATGCATAATTAGTCGTAGTTACACTAACACTAGGGTATAGTGTAATGCATGTTGGTGATTACTCACCCCCTGCCACACACCCCTGAGGTGGCTTGCAGGATATTTTGTAGATGTAGATTTGCATTTATGTACTTACAAAATAATCAATATATACAGTATCCATAGCAAGGATACCCAATTAGAGACGGTAGAATCCGTAAAATATCTCGGAGTTAGGCTCAATAATGATCTATCGTGGAATAAACATATTCGGGAAATAACAGGTCAAGCTAATCGTAAATTGGGATTTGTTAAAAGAATTCTAGACAAGTGCGACGACAAAGTGAGAGAAATAAGCTACTTCTCCCTCGTTAGACCCCATTTAGAATATGCTTCCAGTGTTTGGGATCCTCATGAGACAGGCTTAAAAACAGAGTTAGAACGTGTACAGAGAAGAGCAGCCAGGTACGTGAAAAGCCGTTACGATAATCATTTTAGTGTTACTGACCCCTTAGAACAACTCGGATGGGAATCACTGTCAGCCCGTAGATTGAAAACAAGACTAAATCTATTATGTAAATTCAAGAGTAGTTTATTTTCCGACGAAGTTGATCATATTTTACGACCGCCAACATACTATGGTAGATTAGATCATAAAAATAAAATAAGAGTGATAGACTGTAGAACAGATAGATTTAAAATGTCGTTTTTTTCCGCGAGCGATAAGAGACTATAACGGATGTGTAAGGACTTAGAAATAAATTAGTTGACTGGTAGTGTAGCTTTTTAACTTATGTATTTATGTATTTCTTAAAGCATATTTACGGAGTTTTATGGTGTTTCTAACAACATGTTTTGCATGTTCTAGCTTCATAGGCAGATTGCCCTCTTAAGTAGCATGTAGAAACTTGTGTATACCGGGAGCAAAGGTGCCACAGGTGACGAAGGCGATGAAGTCGGCGGTCAGGGGCGCGAACTGCTCCAAGTTGCATGTGGTTGCCCGTGTTGGGACCAATGATGCCGTGTTTATGGGATCCGAGGAGATTTTAGGCTCTGTGAGAGACCTATGCTCAGAGTTCCGCTGTATTCGCGGAGAATCTGGTACCAACTTGAGGCTTACCATATGCAGCTTGGTACCTAGGACGGATCGGGGTTCGATGGTTTGGAGCCGAGTGGAAGGCATAAACCAGAGACTAAGTGAAGTCTGTGGGAGCGAGGGAGCGGAGTTCCTGGACCTCAGGCCGGTGCTGGATTCGTGTCGGGTGCCTATAAATCGCTCGGGTGTCCACTATACATACGAGGCATCGCAGGATGTAGCGCGCAGGATACTTGAGCACACTCGTCGAGTTTAACATAGACGGTACGCTTCAGGGCAGGTCAATTAGTGGGGTCAATAATTATGTGTTGCCAGTTAGTAATTTAGCTAAGAATACTCCGAATATAGGGTCCAAGAATAGTTTAATTGACAGCAATCTTGAAATTACCCCGAATCGCATAAACAATAATCATGAAGCATTAGTCGTTGCAGTAGTTAACTGCCATAGTTTAAAAAATAAGATTCCAGAATTTCACCACCTTATTCATAGCACGGAGTGTAACGTCATTATTGGCACAGAAAGTTGGCTGACGGACGACATTTCTGATAGTGAAATTTTTCCTAAATCATTCAAAGTTTACAGAAAAGATAGGTCCAACCGAACCGGAGGCGGAGTATTTATAGCTGTAAAGAAAACCATAGTCAGCCGAGCGGAAACCGTCCCAGATACCAGCATAGAATCTGTATGGTGCTCTATTAGATGCCCTAAATCAAAAACAATATTCGTGTGAGCATACTACAGGCCACCTAACACCGACGTCAACTCAATTTTTGAACTCGAAGCACAAATAAAGAACATCACATCCAGGAAAACCGAAAGAAATTTAATCATAGGTGGAGATTTCAATACGCCCTCTATAGATTGGAGGACCTACTGTTACATATCAGGAGGAAGAGACAAAGATATATGCGAGTCCCTGCTGCACACGTTCTCATCAAATGCCCTACATCAGATAGCTACGACGCCTAACAGAGGGGACAACATTCTTGATTTATTGGCAACAAATATACCGCAACAAGTAATTAAGGTAAACACTGTTGAGGGCATTAGTGACCATAGAGTAGTTACCGCAAAGTTCTCCTTGAGTATCATTAAAAGTTTTAAACAAAGAAGAAAATTCTGCATTTTTAAAAAAGCCGATTTCAATGCGTTTAAGAGTCATCTAAAAAATTCTCTTCCCGAATTCCAGGAATCAAGCTTAAAGTTAGACACGGAGGGTAGTTGGAAAGCTTTTCTTTCGATCGTACATTCAGGGATCAGAAAATACATTCCAAGTAAAGTAAAAAAAGAGTGCAGCGAACCAACATGGTACAATGCAGACGTAAGAAAATCTTTATGACGTCAGAGAGTATGCCACGCCAAGATGAAAAAACTCCGTAGAGATTTGTCCACTAGAGATCAAAATTTAATATTTGAAAAATACAAATTATCTAGAGCCACAACAAAGGAAGCCTTTCGGAATGCATTCATGGATTTTAAAAGAAAAACATTAGGGGAACAGTTACAGGACAACCCAAAGGCATTTTGGACATACGTAAGAGAAGTTCAAGGCAATAGATCAACAGTTATTCCACTACGAAACGAAAATGGCGAATTATTAACAAGCAGCACGGACAAGGCCAACTTATTAAATTCCTACTTTAAAAGTGTGTTCACCAAGTCATCGCAGATTATATCCGTAAAGTTAAATGATCACTTCCAGCAAAAGATGCCGCCTATCGATATTTACACTCAAGGAATAGAAAACTTGCAAAAATCTTTAAGTCCAAATAAATCCCCAGGTCCTGAAGAAATTCCTGCCCGCGTGTATAGAGAATTAGCTTGTGAAATAGCACCGTACTTGCAGAATATATTTAGTAAATCCATCAACGAACACGAAGTACCCATGGACTGGAAAATTGCAAATGTCACTCCCATATTCAAAAGCGGTGATAAGGAACAGCCATCGAACTACAGACCGATATCTCTCACATCTATCTCTTGCAAAGTCCTTGAACATATAATTGTTAGTTCAGTTATGAGACACCTCGATATAGAAAACTTGTTAACAAAAACACAACACGGATTCAGAAAGGGAAGATCTTGCGAAAATCAATTAGCACTTTTTGCTCACCATATTTTAGTCTCGGGTGAACATAACGCTCCAGTTGATGCAATTTTTCTTGACTTTAAAAAGGCATTTGATAAAGTTTCCCACATTAAGCTACTCATGAAATTAAAATCCTACGGTTTAGAAATCGCGTGCAAAGGGTTGTATTAGATGGCGATATCTCTAATGAAGTAAAAGTCACATCAGGTGTTCCACAGGGAAGTGTCATAGGCCCGCTTCTGTTCCTTTTGTACATAAACGACATCGGTGACAAAGTTGACAGTAAGCTTCGATTATTTGCTGACGACACAGTGATGTATAGAGAAATTCGTAGCTTTAATGACAAGGAAGCGCTAACTAAGGACCTCGAGGCAATACAAGAGTGGTGTGTAGCGTGGCAGCTAGAACTAGCACTTTAATTAGCACTTTTTGCTCACGATATTTTAGTCTCGGGTGAACATAACGCTCCAGTTGATGCAATTTTTCTTGACTTTAAAAAGGCATTTGATAAAGTTTCCCACAGTAAGCTACTCATGAAATTAAAATCCTACGGTTTAGACGACGACGTAATTTCCTGGATTAGAGAATTCTTAAGTAATCGCGTGCAAAGGGTTGTATTAGATGGCGCTATCTCTAATGAAGTAAAAGTCACATCGGGTGTCCCACAGGGAAGTGTCATAGGCCCGCTTCTGTTCCTTTTGTACATAAACGACATCGGTGATAAAGTTGACAGTAAGCTTAGATTATTTGCTGACGACGCAGTGATGTATAGAGAAATTCGTAGCTTTAATGACAAGGAAGCGCTAACTAAGGACCTCGAGGCAATACAAGAGTGGTGCGATGCGTGGCAGCTAGAATTAAACCTGAAAAAATGCGTTGTTGTAAATTTTTGGAAACGGAAAAACGCTCCTTGTAACAGCTATTGCATAAACAACATAAAATTAGAGACCGTAGAATCCGTTAAGTACCTCGGAGTTAAACTGACTAATAATCTATCGTGGAGTAAACATATTCGAGAAATTACCGGTCAAGCTAATCGTAAATTGGGATTTGTTAAAAGGGTACTTGGCAAGTGCGACGATACAGTTAGGGAAATCAGGTACTTCTCCCTCGTTAGACCCCACTTAGAATATGCCGCCAGTATTTGGGATCCTTATGAGATAGGCTTGGAAACTGAGTTAGAACGCGTGCAGCGAAGATCGGCAAGATATGTTAAAGGCTGTTATAATAATCTCGTTAGTGTTACTGACCTTTTGCAGCAACTGGGATGGGAAAAGCTTTCAGACCGTCGATTAAAATTTAGACTAAATCTATTATGTAAGTTCCAAACCGGTATATTCTCTGACGACGTTGATGATATTTTACGAAATCCGACATACTACGGTAGATCAGATCATGAGAGTAAAATTAGGGAACTAGACTGCAGAACGGATAGATTTAAGATGTCATTTTTCCCACGAACGATAAGGGACCATAATAGCTGCCATGAGACTTTTATCTAGGTTTGTCGTTAGGTAGTGTAGGTCTTAGTAGTGGTAGTACTCCTAATACTTGAATCCTTATCTGTTACCTAGTACATACTAACAGCACGCCTAGCATGTTTTCTACATGGATCTTGAGTCCCTGTCCATCTGTGTAGTTGTAGAATGCATATATATTGAGGTTATTCTCCATTTTGATAACATCTGTAGTGTAGTGTTACATGCTTGTGAGGCTTCGCCTCATGACAAGCATTAGCGATTTATGCTAATGCATTATTAGTCGTAGTTTCACTAACTTTAGAGTATAGTGTAATGCATGTTGTTGATTACTCACCCCCTGCCACACACCCCTGAGGTGGCTTGCAGGGTATTTTGTAGATGTTGATGTAGAATATTATGTGTCATCGTACATGTGTGGCGTGCATGTGGTGATTCTCTTGCATGCTGCATGATGGTTTTTAGTTAATGATGGAATTGGTTAGTATCCTTAATATTCATGACCGTGCGGTGTGCATGTGGCGGTCCGCTTGCATGCTGCATTTTGGTGTTTTGTCACCCCCTGCCAAACACCCTAGAGGTGGCTCGCAGGGTATTCTGTAGATGTAGATGATAACACCCCAAATAGGTAGTTCATGTCGGTGAAATTTCGCTCCTTGACAAATATTTGAAAGCCTTTGTTACTGTATTCATAGTCATCTTCTCATTATATCTAATTTGGTTACAGTGTAGTGCTTGTCGGTAAATACCCCCGTTTCTTACACTCAAGATGTCTTGCAGGGCATGTTTTTGTGTAGTGCCTTTTTAAAATTAAGGAACATCGAGTCAATTTAACGTTACGGCCTATAGAGGCCGCACATATTGGAAAGGCCCGGCGAGAAGGAGGATTATCTTTCGCGTGAATATCGACGTTCCGAACTTGTCCCATCTACAGTCTATTTCCTTTTTTTTCTCTTGTTCCGGGAATGAAGAATTTACTCATTCCGTCATTGAAGTATGTCTTCGTTTAAAAAATCAATTTCTGTATCCTAATGCAGAACTATATTCTGTTGTCAACACCTAATTGGTACCTTTGTGATTCCCCCACGCCTACTTTTCCTTCAACGGTCCAAATGTCATTGTGTAAACCCTTACATTCTCCCCACTCTTCAGGCCACCACTGACGTCATGCCTCTTTTTTCACCGTCACCCTTATGCCTGTAAACCCTCTCTGCCTCGGCGTTGGAACTCCTACGCCTACTCTCTCAAGTTATATTCGCAACCCTCTCCCCCCACCATGTATTCGTCACCTTGCCCCTGCTTTCTAAAAACAGTTCGACCCCCGTGGTGAGGGTGTAACAAGGATATGGGTGAGTCTAAAGACGCAGGGAAATGAATAGATATGCGTACAGGTGCTTACGGATTCCCCTTTTTCACCCTCATGCTCATATATTCAACGGAAATTTTAAAAGGAGTTTAAAAAAATAAGAATGATTTGAATGAAGAATTTACTACATCCGTCATTAAAGTATGTTATCGATTATGAAATCTAGTTCGGTATCCTAATACAGATCTATATTCTGTTATCAACCCCTCATTGGTACCAGTGTGTTTTCCCCACCCCTCCTCCTTAAACGGTCAAAATGTCATTGTTTAAACCCTTCCATCCCCTCCACCCTTCAAGCCACCACTGACGTCATGCCTCTTTTTTCACCGTCTCCCTTATTCCAATAAACCCTCTCTCCTCGGCGTTGGAATCCCACGGCGTTGGAACTAAAACGCTGACTCTCAAGTTTACGTTCTCAACCCTCGCCCCCTACCATGTATTCGTCACCTTGCCCCTGCTTTCGCATATCAGTTCGACTCCCGTGGTGAGGGTGAAACAAGGATGTGGATGGGTCTTAAAACTCAGGGGAATCAATAGATATGCGAAAGGTGCTTAAGGATTTCCTTATTTCACCCTCCTGCTCAACGGACGGGCGCTCAATGGATTTTCAACGGACATTTAAAACGGAATTTGAAGAATTCCGTTGTCATATTTGAATTGTTTCCAGGAAGAAACAGATGCCAAGTCCTTACGACTTTATTCCCTTAAGAGGATGGGCAAATGGGCTGACAGCGGGTGTTAAGTGACTTTACTGTGAGATACTGTAGAATCGGTTAAATACCTCGGAGTTAAACTGACTAATGATCTCTCGTGGGGTAAAATTATTCGAGAAATTACCCGTCAAGCTAATCGTAAATTGGAATTTGTTAAAAGAGTATCTTGCGATGCGACGATAAAGTTAGGGAAATCAGCTATTTCTCTCTCGTTAGACCCTACTTGGAATATGCTGCCAGTATTTGGGACTTAGAGATAGGCTTGTAAACTGAGTTAGAACGCGTGCAGCGATTATCGGCAAGATACGTTTAAGGCCGTTATGATAATCTCTAATAGTTTTACTGATCTTTTTCAGCAATTGGGATGGGAAATGCTTTCACGCACAGTCTGGTCAATTTTTCGATTTTAGGAGGACTAAACCTCTATTTTATTTAGTAATAAACAAACACATTTAATGATTCTAAAACAGAGATACAGCATAAATACAATTTAAATACAATATAAGTCCTCCTGAGCCTCTGGCTCGTCAGGAGGTGCTTGTGAGTACAAAAAATATTACAGAGCATTGGTTGCGATAAAATAAATTGTACACTTTACACTTTTACATGCAGTATGATGAATGACGATCAATTTGTTCATTGGTTTTCCAACAATAAATTCTTAGTCTCTTTTCAGTTGTGAGATAGTACATATATTTGGTATTTTAATATTTACAAACTTAAGAAGTTTAGGTATAATCACACTTAACATTCTATCACCATAGTTTGTGTATGATTTTGGAATATCATATAATGCCTTGTATCTTAATTGCATTGTATCTTTTTTAACCTTTATTTATTACTGTAATAATTTTCAGTAATGAGTACATTTTGTAATGTTTTGTAATGTCAATTTCAGTAATGAGTACTTTTTGCTCACGATATTTTAGTCTCGGGTGAACATAACGCTCCAGTTGATGCAATTTTTCTTGACTTTAAAAAGGCATTTGATAAAGTTTCCCACATTAAGCTACTCATGAAATTAAAATCCTACGGTTTAGACGACGACGTAGTTTCCTGGATTAGAGAATTCTTAAGTAATCGCGTGCAAAGGGTTGTATTAGATGGCGCTATCTCTAGTGAAGTAAAAGTCACATCGGGTGTCCCACAGGGAAGTGTCATAGGCCCGCTTCTGTTCCTTTTGTACATAAACGACATCGGTGACAAAGTTGACAGTAAGCTTAGATTATTTTCTGACGACGCAGTGATGTATAGAGAAATTCGTAGCTTTAATGACAAGGAAGCGCTAACTAAGGACCTCGAGGCAATACAAGAGTGGTGCGATGCGTGGCAGCTAGAATTAAACCTGAAAAAATGCGTTGTTGTAAATTTTTGGAAACGGAAAAACGCTCCTTGTAACAGCTATTGCATTAACAACATAAAACTAGACACCGTAGAATCGGTTAAGTACCTCGGAGTTAAACTGACTAATGATCTATCGTGGAGTAAACATATTCGAGAAATTACCGGTCAAGCTAATCGTAAATTGGGATTTGTTAAAAGGGTACTTGGCAAGTGCGACGATACAGTTAGGGAAATCAGGTACTTCTCCCTCGTTAGACCCCACTTAGAATATGCCGCCAGTATTTGGGATCCTTATGAGATAGGCTTGGAAACTGAGTTAGAACGCGTGCAGCGAAGATCGGCAAGATATGTTAAAGGCTGTTATAATAATCTCGTTAGTGTTACTGACCTTTTGCAGCAACTGGGATGGGAAAAGCTTTCAGACCGTCGATTAAAATTTAGACTAAATCTATTATGTAAGTTCCAAACCGGTATATTCTCTGACGACGTTGATGATATTTTACGAAATCCGACATACTACGGTAGATCAGATCATGAGAGTAAAATTAGGGAACTAGACTGCAGAACGGATAGATTTAAGATGTCATTTTTCCCACGAACGATAAGGGACCATAATAGCTGCCATGAGACTTTTATCTAGGTTTGTCGTTAGGTAGTGTAGGTCTTAGTAGTGGTAGTACTCCTAATACTTGAATCCTTATCTATTACCTAGTACATACTAACAGCACGCCTAGCATGTTTTCTACATGGATCTTGAGTCCCTGTCCATCTGTGTAGTTGTAGAATGCATATATATTGAGGTTATTCTCCATTTTGATAACATCTGTAGTGTAGTGTTACATGCTTGTGAGGCTTCGCCTCATGACAAGCATTAGCGATTTATGCTAATGCATTATTAGTCGTAGTTTCACTAACTTTAGAGTATAGTGTAATGCATGTTGTTGATTACTCACCCCCTGCCACACACCCCTGAGGTGGCTTGCAGGGTATTTTGTAGATGTTGATGTAGAATATTATGTGTCATCGTACATGTGTGGCGTGCATGTGGTGATTCTCTTGCATGCTGCATGATGGTTTTTAGTTAATGATGGAATTGGTTAGTATCCTTAATATTCATGACCGTGCGGTGTGCATGTGGCGGTCCGCTTGCATGCTGCATTTTGGTGTTTTGTCACCCCCTGCCAAACACCCTAGAGGTGGCTCGCAGGGTATTCTGTAGATGTAGATGATAACACCCCAAATAGGTAGTTCATGTCGGTGAAATTTCGCTCCTTGACAAATATTTGAAAGCCTTTGTTACTGTATTCATAGTCATCTTCTCATTATATCTAATTTGGTTACAGTGTAGTGCTTGTCGGTAAATACCCCCGTTTCTTACACTCAAGATGTCTTGCAGGGCATGTTTTTGTGTAGTGCCTTTTTAAAATTAAGGAACATCGAGTCAATTTAACGTTACGGCCTATAGAGGCCGCACATATTGGAAAGGCCCGGCGAGAAGGAGGATTATCTTTCGCGTGAATATCGACGTTCCGAACTTGCCCCATCTACAGTCTATTTCCTTTTTTTTCTCTTGTTCCGGGAATGAAGAATTTACTCATTCCGTCATTGAAGTATGTCTTCGTTTAAAAAATCAATTTCTGTATCCTAATGCAGAACTATATTCTGTTGTCAACACCTAATTGGTACCTTTGTGATTCCCCCACGCCTACTTTTCCTTCAACGGTCCAAATGTCATTGTGTAAACCCTTACATTCTCCCCACTCTTCAGGCCACCACTGACGTCATGCCTCTTTTTTCACCGTCACCCTTATGCCTGTAAACCCTCTCTGCCTCGGCGTTGGAACTCCTACGCCTACTCTCTCAAGTTATATTCGCAACCCTCTCCCCCCACCATGTATTCGTCACCTTGCCCCTGCTTTCTAAAAACAGTTCGACCCCCGTGGTGAGGGTGTAACAAGGATATGGGTGAGTCTAAAGACGCAGGGAAATGAATAGATATGCGTACAGGTGCTTACGGATTCCCCTTTTTCACCCTCATGCTCATATATTCAACGGAAATTTTAAAAGGAGTTTAAAAAAATAAGAATGATTTGAATGAAGAATTTACTACATCCGTCATTAAAGTATGTTATCGATTATGAAATCTAGTTCGGTATCCTAATACAGATCTATATTCTGTTATCAACCCCTCATTGGTACCAGTGTGTTTTCCCCACCCCTCCTCCTTAAACGGTCAAAATGTCATTGTTTAAACCCTTCCATCCCCTCCACCCTTCAAGCCACCACTGACGTCATGCCTCTTTTTTCACCGTCTCCCTTATTCCAATAAACCCTCTCTCCTCGGCGTTGGAATCCCACGGCGTTGGAACTAAAACGCTGACTCTCAAGTTTACGTTCTCAACCCTCGCCCCCTACCATGTATTCGTCACCTTGCCCCTGCTTTCGCATATCAGTTCGACTCCCGTGGTGAGGGTGAAACAAGGATGTGGATGGGTCTTAAAACTCAGGGGAATCAATAGATATGCGAAAGGTGCTTAAGGATTTCCTTATTTCACCCTCCTGCTCAACGGACGGGCGCTCAATGGATTTTCAACGGACATTTAAAACGGAATTTGAAGAATTCCGTTGTCATATTTGAATTGTTTCCAGGAAGAAACAGATGCCAAGTCCTTACGACTTTATTCCCTTAAGAGGATGGGCAAATGGGCTGACAGCGGGTGTTAAGTGACTTTACTGTGAGATACTGTAGAATCGGTTAAATACCTCGGAGTTAAACTGACTAATGATCTCTCGTGGGGTAAAATTATTCGAGAAATTACCCGTCAAGCTAATCGTAAATTGGAATTTGTTAAAAGAGTATCTTGCGATGCGACGATAAAGTTAGGGAAATCAGCTATTTCTCTCTCGTTAGACCCTACTTGGAATATGCTGCCAGTATTTGGGACTTAGAGATAGGCTTGTAAACTGAGTTAGAACGCGTGCAGCGATTATCGGCAAGATACGTTTAAGGCCGTTATGATAATCTCTAATAGTTTTACTGATCTTTTTCAGCAATTGGGATGGGAAATGCTTTCACGCACAGTCTGGTCAATTTTTCGATTTTAGGAGGACTAAACCTCTATTTTATTTAGTAATAAACAAACACATTTAATGATTCTAAAACAGAGATACAGCATAAATACAATTTAAATACAATATAAGTCCTCCTGAGCCTCTGGCTCGTCAGGAGGTGCTTGTGAGTACAAAAAATATTACAGAGCATTGGTTGCGATAAAATAAATTGTACACTTTACACTTTTACATGCAGTATGATGAATGACGATCAATTTGTTCATTGGTTTTCCAACAATAAATTCTTAGTCTCTTTTCAGTTGTGAGATAGTACATATATTTGGTATTTTAATATTTACAAACTTAAGAAGTTTAGGTATAATCACACTTAACATTCTATCACCATAGTTTGTGTATGATTTTGGAATATCATATAATGCCTTGTATCTTAATTGCATTGTATCTTTTTTAACCTTTATTTATTACTGTAATAATTTTCAGTAATGAGTACATTTTGTAATGTTTTGTAATGTCAATTTCAGTAATGAGTACTTTTTGCTCACGATATTTTAGTCTCGGGTGAACATAACGCTCCAGTTGATGCAATTTTTCTTGACTTTAAAAAGGCATTTGATAAAGTTTCCCACATTAAGCTACTCATGAAATTAAAATCCTACGGTTTAGACGACGACGTAGTTTCCTGGATTAGAGAATTCTTAAGTAATCGCGTGCAAAGGGTTGTATTAGATGGCGCTATCTCTAGTGAAGTAAAAGTCACATCGGGTGTCCCACAGGGAAGTGTCATAGGCCCGCTTCTGTTCCTTTTGTACATAAACGACATCGGTGACAAAGTTGACAGTAAGCTTAGATTATTTTCTGACGACGCAGTGATGTATAGAGAAATTCGTAGCTTTAATGACAAGGAAGCGCTAACTAAGGACCTCGAGGCAATACAAGAGTGGTGCGATGCGTGGCAGCTAGAATTAAACCTGAAAAAATGCGTTGTTGTAAATTTTTGGAAACGGAAAAACGCTCCTTGTAACAGCTATTGCATTAACAACATAAAACTAGACACCGTAGAATCGGTTAAGTACCTCGGAGTTAAACTGACTAATGATCTATCGTGGAGTAAACATATTCGAGAAATTACCGGTCAAGCTAATCGTAAATTGGGATTTGTTAAAAGAGTACTTGGCAAGTGCGACGATAAAGTTAGGGAAATCAGCTACTTCTCCCTCGTTAGACCCCACTTAGAATATGCCGCCAGTATTTGGGATCCTTATGAGATAGGCTTGGAAACTGAGTTAGAACGCGTGCAGCGAAGATCGGCAAGATATGTTAAAGGCCGTTATGATAATCTCGTTAGTGTTACTGACCTTTTGCAGCAACTGGGATGGGAAAAGCTTTCAGACCGTCGATTAAAATTTAGACTAAATCTATTATGTAAGTTCCAAACCGGTCTATTCTCTGACGACGTTGACAATATTTTACGAAATCCGACATACTACGGTAGATCAGATCATGAGAGTAAAATTAGGGAACTAGACTGCAGAACGGATAGATTTAAGATGTCATTTTTCCCACGAACGATAAGGGACCATAATAGCTGCCATGAGACTTTTATCTAGGTTTGTCGTTAGGTAGTGTAGCTCTTAGTAGTGGTAGTACTCCTAATACTTGAATCCTTATCTGTTACCTAGTACATACTAACAGCACGCCTAGCATGTTTTCTACATGGGTCTTGAGTCCCTGTCCATCTGTGTAGTTGTAGAATGCATGTATATTGACGGTCACTCACCATTTTGATGACATCTGTAGTGTAGTAGTGCATGCTTGTGAGGCTTCGCCTCGTGACAAGCATTAGCGATTTATGCCAATACATAATTAGTCGTAGTTACACTAACTCTAGGGTATAGTGTAATGCATTTTGGTGATTACTCACCCCCTGCCACACACTCCTGAGGTGACTTGCAGGGTATTTTGTAGATGTAGATGTAGATGTACATCTACATCTACATATTACCCTGCGAGCCACCTCTAGGGTGTTTGGCAGGGGGTGACAAGTCACCAAAATGCAGCATGCAAGCGGACCGCCACATGCACACCGCACGGTCATGAATATTAAGGATACTAACCAATTCCATCATTAACTAAAAACCATCATGCAGCATGCAAGAGAATTCCCACATGCACGCCGCACATGTACGATGACACTAAATATTCTACATGCTACTTATGAGGGCAATCTGCCTATGAAGCTAGAACATGCAAAACATGCTGTAAGAAACACCATAAAACTCCGTAAACATGCTTTAAGAAATACATAAGTTAGTAAGCTACACTACCAGTCAACTAATCTATTTCTAAATCCTTACACATCCGGTATAGTCTCTTAACGTTCGCGGAAAAAACGACATTTTAAATCAATCTGTTCTACAGTCTATCTCTCTTATTTTATTTTTATGATCTAATCTACCATAGTACGTTGGCGGTCGTAAAATATGATCAACTTCGTCGGAAAATAAACTACTCTTGAATTTACATAATAGATTTAGTCTTGTTTTCAATCTACGGCCTGACAGTGATTCCCATCCGAGTTGTTCTAAGAGGTCAGTAACGCTAACAAGACTATCGTAACGGCCAAATATTCAAATAGCTTATCTACGGGCAGTACACATAGGTCTTTATAGACCTTATTAACATCAGATAATCCCCATCAGATAATCCCCATCAGATAATCATGTTGATATTTGAGAAAGAGTTGATATAATGCTATAGAGGGATGTTTATAGTATCTTAAGCCGCAAGTGTTTGTGGTATTATTACTATTGGGACGATCTGGCGACAATGTGAACAGACAAACTCAGTTAACCGAATAATGCGCCTTATCAAATGTGCTGTAGCAGTTTTGATTATTGGAGTGTTCTCTGGAGTTTTCGTGCAAAGGAAAATCCTTTTTCTGCAGTGTATTTTGACTTTCAAGGTTTTTGCTTTAATACATCATACGTTATTGCTTTCTAGAGCTCATGCAGCTATGACATACAATGCTATAATTCTTGTTAGTCTTGTTAGTGTTACTGACCTCTTAGAACAACTCGGATGGGAATCACTGTCAGACCGTAGATTGAAAACAAGACTAAATCTATTATGTAAATTCAAGAGTAGTTTATTTTCCGACGAAGTTGATCATATTTTACGACCGCCAACATACTATGGTAGATTAGATCATAAAAATAAAATAAGAGAGATAGACTGTAGAACAGATAGATTCAAAATGTCGTTTTTTCCGCGAGCGATAAGAGACTATAACGGCTGTGTAAGGACTTAGAAATAGATTAGTTGACTGGTAGTGTAGCTTACTAACTTATGTATTTCTTAAAGCATGTTTGCGGAGTTTTATGGTGATTCTAACAGCATGTTTTGCATGTTCTAGCTTCATAGGCAGATTGCCCTCTTAAGTAGCATGTAGAATATTATGTGTCATCGTACATGTGTGGCGTGCATGTGGTGATTCTCTTGCATGCTGCATGATGGTTTTTAGTTAATGATGGAATTGGTTAGTATCCTTAATATTCATGACCGTGCGGTGTGCATGTGGCGGTCCGCTTGCATGCTGCATTTTGGTGACTTGTCACCCCCTGCCAAACACCCTAGAGGTGGCTCGCAGGGTAATATGTAGATGTAGAAATTGTTTTCTATTTTTAAAATCTATATTGAGTACTTATTTCCATTTTGTATGACCAAAAACAAGATTAATACAGGTTTACTTTTCTTCCAAATTCTTTCTAACCAAGGTAGTTTTGTCATCACATTTACGTTAAATGCAGCAGCAGAAACCTACATATATTCTTTTGATCTTCGGACGATTCTGGTGCTTTATATGCCCTTTTACCTTTTTATAGTCTAGTTAGTAGGTTGTAGGTAGTTTTGAATTCCACCATTTAATTCATAGTACGAAGTGAAACGTCATTATAGGAACAGAAAGTTGGCTTACAGATGATGATTCAGACAGTGAAGTCTTCCCAAAATCTTTCACCGTTTATGTGAAAGATAAGAGTTAACCGAGCTGGAGGCGGAGTATTTGTAGCTGTAAAGAATTCAATTGTCAGCCAAGCGGAAACCTTTATCGGAGACCAGCGTTGAACCTGTGTGGTGTTCAATTAAATGTCCTATATCGAAAACTATATTTGTATGCTCGTACTATAGACCACCAAACACAGATAAAACATCAATTTTAGATTTTGAAACCCAAATAAACAGCATAGTATCCAAATATCCTGATAGAAATCTGATATTAGGCGGAGATTTCAACTTACCCTCTATAGATTGGAAGACCTTCATACCCGGTGGGAGAGATAGAGTCATTTGCGAGGCGTTACAGGACGCTTTTTCATCAAACGCATTGCTTCAAATAGCTTCCGCTCCTAACAGAGGAGAAAATATTCTTGATTTGTTAGCGACAAATATACCACATCAGGTAATAAATGTGAGCACCGTCGATGGAATCAGTGATCATAGGGCAGTAACAGCTAAGTTTTCTTTAAATATCGCAAAAAGTTTTAAACGAGAACGAAAAGTTTTCATATTTAAAAGAGCTGATTTTGATGGGTTCAAGAGTAATCTGATTAAGGATCTGAGTAATCAGTCTCCGGAGAGGACAACATTCCAGTGGACGCGATTTTTCTTGATTTCAAAAAAGCATTTGGTGACTTGTCACCCCCTGCCAAACACCCTAGAGGTGGCTCGCAGGGTAATATGTAGATGTAGATATAAATAATCTTGACCATTTTTATTATGATTGATTGTTATTTTGGAGATTTGGTCTACAATTCAATTAATAAACCACCACTCCACCAACGTTTTGCTTTTTTATTAAAGCTTCATCATGGATAAAATTCCAACATGTAAGTCATGCATTAAATACGTGCTTGTATAGATATAAATATTATTAACTGCTAATCAGTACATACCCTCTGGTTAATTTAAAAGAAAAGAGTAAAATACCAGTATGGTTGCAATATTTAAAACATTGTTCTTCTGAGAAACAAAATACTTTACTTAAACAAGTAATTAATTTTCGTTTAAATATTTGTAGATCTAAAATATATGTTTCTAAGAAGAACAATTTACTCTTGTCTTTTGAATTCACCTGAAAGTATGTACTGAGTAGATATTATTCCTATTTAGCACGCTTTTGATGTATGACTTACATGTTGAATTTTTAGTCATCGTGAATCTTTAATATGAAAGCGAAACGTTGGTGGAGTGGTGGTTTATCAATTGATTTGTAGACCAAATGTCCAGAAAAAAATTGATCATAATTAAAGTGGTCATGATTATCTTTATACAAGTTTAAAGGGCATACGAACCGCCAGAATCGTCCGAAGAGCAAAAATAAAAAATGTGTAGATTTTTGCTGATGGATTTAACCCTGAATTTTTGCTTTGAAAGTCTAATTTTTTTCATTCGCTGAATTTTTAACCTTGATAAAGGCTTAAAAAAAGAGGCATGAAATTTTATTTATTTCTTGTCTTTGGGAAAATATTATTATTTTCCAATTAATTACATCTACATCTACATCTACAAAATACCCTGCAAGCCACCTCAGGGGTGTGTGGCAGGGGGTGAGTATTCACCAACATGCATTACACTATACCCTAAAGTTAGTGTAACTACGACTAATTATGCATTAGCATAAATCGCTAATGCTTGTCATGAGGCGAAGCCTCACAAGCATGCAACACTACACTACAGATGTCATCAAAATGGAGAGTGACCTCAATATACATGCATTCTACAACTACACAGATGGACAGGGACTCAAGACCCATGTAGAAAACATGCTAGGCGTGCTGTTAGTATGTACTAGGTAACAGATAAGGATTCAAGTATTAGGAGTACTACCACTACTAAGAGCTACACTACCTAACGACAAACCTAGATAAAAGTCTCATGGCAGCTATTATGGTCCCTTATCGTTCGGGGGAAAAATGACATCTTAAATCTATCCGTTGTGCAGTCTAGTTCCCTAATTTTACTCTCATGATCTGATCTACCGTAGTATGTCGGATTTCGTAAAATATTGTCAACGTCGTCAGAGAATAGACCGGTTTGGAACTTACATAATAGATTTAGTCTAAATTTTAATCGACGGTCTGAAAGCTTTTCCCATCCCAGTTGCTGCAAAAGGTCAGTAACACTAACGAGATTATCATAACGGCCTTTAACATATCTTGCACATCTTCGCTGCACGCGTTCTAACTCAGTTTCCAAGCCTATCTCATAAGGATCCCAAATACTGGCGGCATATTCTAAGTGGGGTCTAACGAGGGAGAAGTAGCTGATTTCCCTAACTTTATCGTCGCACTTGCCAAGTACTCTTTTAACAAATCCCAATTTACGATTAGCTTGACCGGTAATTTCTCGAATATGTTTACTCCACGATAGATCATTAGTCAGTTTAACTCCGAGGTACTTAACCGATTCTACGGTGTCTAGTTTTATGTTGTTAATGCAATAGCTGTTACAAGGAGCGTTTTTCCGTTTCCAAAAATTTACAACAACGCATTTTTTCAGGTTTAATTCTAGCTGCCACGCATCGCACCACTCTTGTATTGCCTCGAGGTCCTTAGTTAGCGCTTCCTCGTCATTAAAGCTACGAATTTCTCTATACATCACTGCGTCGTCAGCAAATAATCTAAGCTTACTGTCAACTTTATCACCGATGTCGTTTATGTACAAAAGGAACAGAAGCGGGCCTATGACACTTCCCTGTGGGACACCCGATGTGACTATTACTTCATTAGAGATAGCGCCATCTAATACAACCCTTTGCACGCGATTACTTAAGAATTCTCTAATCCAGGAAATTACGTCGTCGTCTAAACCGTAGGATTTTAATTTCATGAGTAGCTTAATGTGGGAAACTTTATCAAATGCCTTTTTAAAGTCAAGAAAAATTGCATCAACTGGAGCGTTATGTTCACCCGAGACTAAAATATCGTGAGCAAAAAGTGCTAATTGAGTTTCGCAAGATCTTCACTTTCTGAATCCGTGTTGTGTTTTTGTTAACAAGTTTTCTATATCGAGGTGTCTCATAACTGAACTAACAATTATATGTTCAAGGACTTTGCAAGAGATAGATGTGAGAGATATCGGTCTGTAGTTCGATGGCTGTTCCTTATCACCGCTTTTGAATATGGGAGTGACATTTGCAATTTTCCAGTCCATGGGTACTTCGTGTTCGTTGATGGATTTACTAAATATATTCTGCAAGTAGGGTGCTATTTCACAAGCTAATTCTCTATACACGCGGGCAGGAATTTCTTCAGGACCTGGGGATTTATTTGGACTTATAGATTTTAGCAAGTTTTCTATTCCGTGAGTGCAGATGTCGATAGGCGGCATCTTTTGCTGGAAGTGATCTTTTAACTTTACGGATGTACTCTGCGTTGGCTTGGTGAACAAAATTACATCTAAAATTACATCTAAACCACATGGGAAATGCCTGTATTTGTCTACAAACATCGCGTTTGTGAGTAGGAGAACGATATTACGTCACATTTCCCACGTTTTTTGAGCAATTTTGTATAATAGAGCCCAATAATTAATTACTCGATAAATAATTGCAATAACAAATTGAAATAAATTGAATTTGATCTTCAATGGGTCACTCATGCCATGGAAAAAGTGTCGTATCTTAACCGTAAGTGGTTCCTGTAAAAATATATCAGCAGCAATGGTACCAGAAGTAGCCCTCTTACCCTAAGAAATAAGCATATTGAGCCAGTTTTATTTTGATTTCATTTTATTTGTTTTTTTCATCTCCTGAACTGAAATTTGAAAGCAATTTTTATATTATAGGTGTAAACATATTATTGTGGTATGAAAATATTTTACACAGTGACGAAGAGAACCACAGAAATGAGAAAATAACAAGTTAACATATTCCAGGGACAGAATTAATTAAATTTCTCGGTGAAAATAAGAACCACAATAATGAGAACATTTAATAAATTTTGAGGAACAGATTTGGATTTAAATTGTATTACGAAAACAGTAAGAAGCACAAAGACATTCATAAATGTTCAGAAGTGACTGGTTTTCCTTGATTTGCTGCTGTAACATAGCACACTATCACGTACAAGTCCCCAAATGTATAATCCCATCATGTTTTCATTGTACAGTCCTTGATAGCGCTGATCAAGTTCCTTAACGTATATATTAATGGAAGCCTTGCTCCTCTTAGTATGCTCCCATTTTCTGCTTGAAATTATTCAAATGAGAATCAAGGATGTGCACTTTGAGGGACATCCTACAAGCCATTTTACCGTAGTTCCTTACCAGTTCTTCGACCAATTCCTTATAATTCCTTGCTTTGTTTATGCTTAAGAAGCCTGAACGACTGCTACAAAGCCTTTCGATGCTTCTCTTTCATATATAGTGAGCTTGTTGGAAAATTCTTCTTCACTTGTGGCCCTACAAATACACCAGCTTTGACTTTTGCATCAGAAAGCTTGGGAAATAAGTCTCGGAGATATTGGAAAGTTGGAGATTCTTTGTCAAGTGCTTTTACAAATTGCCCAATGAGACCAAGTTTAATGTGCAGTGGTGGAAACAATACTTTCTTTGGATCCAGCAGTAGCTCAAACTTGACATTGTACTCTCACACAGAGTAATTGGTTCGTTGTGGTCACTTCATCTACATCTACGATGTACCGTGCACTAGGGTGTGTGGCACGGGGTGATTCCACACCAGGCTCGCAGCACTCGTCCCAGAACAAATCAGAACCTCGCACGCTCCCCCTGGCGCTAGGCGCAGGGCAAAAGCAGCCAGGAGGAAAGTGCGCAGTCCAACCGGAAACGGGGAGAGTGATACGTAAAAGAACATACAAACATGCAGAGAAATGCTATAGACACATCTAGTGGTTAATATTACTGATACTGTTAATTTATGAATACTACAAGATGCTACCTCATGCAAAGAACAAAATAAAATAATGCCGGACTAATCGACCGGTATGAAGTGTTGCGAAAGGAGTAATTACTTTGCAATTATTTTAAATTTTCTATCTATTAACGAAAAAGAATGGATCAACATATTTAATCGACAGTTATCTGCAAACATACAAATAAAAACTAAAAAATGAATGCTACCTTCTAAATTCCGTTTGCAGTTCTGGCCGGTAAAATGGTTCCCAAGATTTATCTCGACTCCCTATGGGCATGCCTAAATATGCATTGTAAGCTTCACAAATTTTAGCAGATGCTGCCACAAAAAACTTCTATCTTGTTTTAATAAATTTCCCACACACGTTGCAGAATACATCTGGAGAATGCTTACATGCTCTTGATCCCATCTCTGAATAAATACTGTGTGTTGCTACATCTGCTCACACTAATGGAATTGACAAAAAGTATGCAACAATGACTCAGACTGAAGTGAAACGTGGTCAACTTGACGACAATGTGTCGCTCACATGATGGAGTTGTTGGATTATTACGTGATTTCCCTCTCCATCCATTCTGCTGTTTGTTATTTGCAGATGTTACGTAAGAGGCGTATTTCCTACATAAATGGGCTACCTTTGGCAGCATTGCAGTTGAATTTTTTTATGGGAACCAATTACAATTAAGACATGGAATTTTCTTCACTGCATGAGCGGTCCCTTGCAAGTAAAAATAGTTTGTTTCAATTTGGTATTACAGTTATTCATGGAGTAATAAATTATTTGGTGCAACTATGGTGCAACTATGAATCCTTATCTGTTTCCTAGTACATACTAACAGCACGCCTAGCATGATTTCTACATGGGTCTTGAGTTCCTGTCCATCTATGTAGTTGTAGAATGCATATATATTGACGGTCATTCTCCAATTTGATGACATCTGTAGTGTAGTGGTGCATGCTTGTGAGGCTTCGCCTCGTAACAAGCATTAGCGATTTATGCCAATGCATAATTAGTCGTAGTTACACTAACTTTAGGGTATAGTGTAATGCATGTTGGTGATTACTCACCCCCTGCCACACACCCCTGAGGTGGCTTGCAGGGTATTTTGTAGATGTAGATGTATGCAAAATTACTTAAATAATGCGGGAAAAGTGACGTAATATCGTTCTTCTACCTACAAAAGCAAAGTTTTGGGCGAATAATGGCAATTTCGTGTCTTTATTTAACATTAGCAATGGAAGCATAACACTTATTACCCGAAGACAAAATGTGTGTCACATGGTGTTATCAATATGCCAATGGACAAGACGTCCGTGTCTTCGAGAGAATCTTCCCAGGATTAACCCGAGCAACCGTATTTTTCCGAAACAAGTCAGTTCAATTTCCTTCATTCTCGACAACAATTGCCAAATCTTGATACGCAAATTAAAAAAAAAAACTTTATAAATATACGCATACGTATTATTTGTATAAAGGCTAACTATCAAAATAGGCTTTTTTGGTAGCCATTACCGTTTCGGTAACCGTCGCTGATGATTGCTCCACAATTTTAAGAACCAAGTAAAATTTTCCGCACTCCGTACGCTTAGCGTTTTCGAATTCTTAGTCAATGGAGTGTTTGCACTTTTTGGGTGAGACCCGTTAAAAATATCATTTCGGTTCACTAAAGCGAGATTCCAATTCCTACAGTCGTACGACCACGGGTTAATTTGTTATTAACAAGTAAACATTCTAAAATAAATGTTGCGCTGAAACACTATGCCGCCATGTTAAAGGGCTTGTGACGTCATCCCCTATAGTCGACTGCCTGCGATTGCTGGAATTGTTGTACACAAAGAGTAAATTGAATCTGAGGGAGTAAACAACTGTCGTTCTTGTATAAATTATTCGTTTGTGTATTATAAATATCCTTTCAACTCATAGGCATGAGTGAGGAAAGAGTTATGGAGAAAGTTCGTGCGAAAAAAGTCGGGAATGAGTATTGTTTCGTTCCGAAATGTGGGAGCACTCGTGTGTCTACACCAGATAAGATTTTTGTGAATGTTCCTGATAAACCTGAACTACGAAGGAAATGGTTATTGGCAGCCCGGAGGGATCTGAAGACGATGCCATTATCCATAAAATCCCATTTGCGCTGCTGTGAGGATCATTTCAATGTAAGTGCAGTGTTTTCAATGCTATCAGTTTATCGGTAAGAACCACGTCAATTACAAAAATGATTTGTTTTGGTACCTAGCGCTATGTGAGAATTAGTCATCAAGTATCATCATTATTCATGCATACGTTGACGTAATAATTAACATCTTTTATGAGACTTGGACCTGATATAGCATTTAAAATGCGTCAAATCTTACATTGACGTTGAATATTGTTTTCAATAAATACTTCAGATAAAACAGCTTTTCATCGGAAATGTCTTCATCAATGAAAGAAAAAGACTGGCAATTTTCCACAAGAATATAGTTTTAATCGACCGATTTTCTTGTGGAAAATTGCCAGTCTTTTTCTTTCATGATGTTTTTCCACAAAATCAAGCCTGAAACAACAACTTTTATTTGTCTTCATCAATGTTATGAAAATTAGAATTTCGTATCGTGTGGTTTTATTTTGAGCGACGTAAGTACGATGTATTCTGGTATATTATACTAAAGTAGGAGAGTGGGTGGCGCAAACCATGCCTATATACTGATGGTAAGTGGTGTTTGGAAGTAATAGGGAAGTTTCTTTATTCACAAAAAATGTGTATTGAGAACAATACAAACACGCAGGTTATACTTGTGTTCATTCATTATTTATCTTTATACATGAATTCAGTCCTTAATTTACGGTTCTTTCTTTGTAATTAAAGTACCTGATTAGCAATTATTGAACAACCGCATAAGTTAAAACGTATAGAAATAGGCATTGAGCTAAAATATCTTATCTAAATGGCTGTAGCGTTGCTTATTTACAATGATGGTTTTGATACGAGCAGTGTAGAAGTTACTTAAAAACAAACTTTATGGACATTTAACTGAAAACACTGATGCTCTCATTCATCTTACAGTTGGAAGAAGATGCTGAAAATTTTATGAGGTGGAGAATGATGGGAGGGCAACTCCGGATAAAGAAAGGTGTACTGCCCCACATCTTTCAGTGCCAGGCCAGACCTTCAAATGTACCTTCTGCACTGAGAGCTGTAATTAAGAAGAGAGAGAGACTACAACTGCTGTCTGATTCAATGGAGGAGAACTTCAATGCTGAGGCCAATTCAGAGCCTGTTTGCCACCCTGAAATAAACATTGATTGTGAGATACCAAGTATTCCCCACCCACTGCGTGATATCTCCAACCATGAAAATTTCCTATCCAATATGGATAAAGGAGTTCAAGTACGCTTGCCATTCCGGAGCAAAGGTACTCAAACTGCTGGCAGCCATCAGAATGATGTAGGTACGTCACCAATAAAAACCAGTGCAATACAGATTTCTCCATTGAAAAGTACATCTGTTAGTTTGGAGAGTAGTACTTGCTCCTCTGATGATGAGTATTCTGACTTGTCAGTCTCTATTTCCAACTCATCCAGTGATGATTTCATTGATTCAGAGGAAGAGATTAAGCAAGTAAGGGAGGAGCATTACAAAGCACTGTGCTTTTTCATGGAAAGAGACCCAAAACTGTACCTTGGCATTCCCCCGAGTAGCTACACAATTTTATCCATTCTTTGTGACGAAGTTAAATCGTCACAAAAAAATAACATGCTATGCCTGAAAAAAATATAATTGAATGACCAGATTAAAATACTTGGCAATGAATTTGGAATGCATTTTTCAACCGTCAGTAGGAATCTTAGAGAAACCATGCCAAAACTGGCCTCATTTATGGCTGATTTTATATATTGGCCTGAAAATGAGAGCAGACTAAGAACTTTGCCCGCTGCTTTCATTGCTAATTTTTCCAACGTTTCCTGTATTGTAGACTGCTTGGAAATAGCAATTGAGAAACCTTCCAATTCCTTGCACCAGGCACAGTCTTGGTCTCAGTATAAAAAAGCAAACACAAAGTATTTGATATCCTGTTTACCCAATGGGTTCATAAATTTTATATCAGAGGGGTATCTTGGGAGGGCCACTGACGAGGCAATTTCAACTGATTGTGGTTTCTTAGATAAAATACCTCCAGGAAGTACTGTCATGGCAGACAGAGGTTTTAAACATTTAGAGTCAGCATTAGCAAGAAGGTCATGTAGTCTGGTACGGCCACCATCACTTGTAACTGGCCAAATGCTAACTCAGCATGATGTACGTTTGACAAAACAAATTGCCAGCCTTCGTATTCATGTTGAGCGAGTCATAGGGAGAATTAGAGACTTTGCCATCCTAAAACCAACTGTAGTTTTGGACCACAGCCTTGTTAGTATGTCGGACCACATGATTGTAATAGCATGTGGTCTGGTTAATCTTGACAAACAAATTGTCAAGGCTTGAATATTTTCATTAGCACAACCAACCTGATAAACCTGAGAATGATACCATACTTCACTATGGGATAAAAGCACCCATGATAAAATGTTAACTTAGTATCATGTCCAACAATTTTTGAGAGGCGAGCCATTTGGTAGCAGGTAGTATTTAGCCTTTTACATAATTGTATGGCATGCTCACTCCATTTTAGGTGCGAATCTATTTTTATTCCAAGTAAATTGATATGCTCTAGCATTTCAATTTCATGTCCCTTTATTGAAATGGAATGGATATATTTTGAACTTTGGACGGTGCGAAAATTGATGTAGCCACTTTTGTTTGTATTTAATTTCAAACCCTTTGCTGTAAACCATTTGTCAAGTTTCCCAACCAATTCTCTAGCTATGTCAAGTGCTCTGTCGTGGTCTGATTCCTTAACAAGAACAGTGGTATCATCAGCATATTGGATAGTATTGGGGCTAATATTACTGGGTAGGTCATTAACATAAAGTACAAACAAGAGAGGACCCTTGAGGAACACCTTTTTTTATTAATTCCCATTCAGAGTAATATTTTTTGGGCCTGACTTAATACAAGTTCTTTATTTGCGTTCGTGGAGGTAGCTTTTGAACCAGTGCAGGGTTCTCCCTCTAATACCATAGTACCTTAGTGTGTCCAGAAGTAACCTATGGTCGACACAGTCAAATGCTTTGGACAGGTCATAAGTTATGGCTATGATTGACTGGGATTCGTCAATTGGTCTACAAATTTCATTTCCAATTTTAATTAAAGCTGAGCTAGTGGAATAGTTTTTTCTAAATCCATGTTGATTGTTGGAAATGTAATTGTTTTCAACTAAGTGGTTCATGAGACGAGAGTGAACAGCTTTTTCGAATATTTTGGAGAAAGTGGGCAGTATTGATATGGGTCGATAATTACTTGTGTTTGGCCTGTCTCCTTTTTTGTAAATTGGTTTTACATCCGCATATTTTAAGAAGTCTGGAAATGTACCCTCATTAAATGATTGATTGATGAGATTGGTTAGGGAGGCAACGATTTCATTAGCTACACATTTAATAGCTTTAACTGGGACTTCATCATGCCCAACAGATGTATTGCTTTTCAAGGAGGCAATTATGTGAAATGTTTCATATTCTGTGATAGGATCAAATACGAGGTCACAGATGTTTTCTCGTGAATGATTGCTTAATAGTTCCATAGAAACGTGCTTAGTCGGTACTATACCAAGGGTAGTGGGTATTTCAATAAAGTAGTTATTTAAGGCTGTAGCTATTGCTGATGGATCTCTGAGTTGACATTCATTAATCGTGATCGAATCAATAAATTTACTAGGTTTATTTCCTCCCATTTCATTTTTTATGACTCTCCAGGTAGATCTACTAATGTTGGTTGAATTCGAGATGTAGTTGTTGTTAGACATTACGTTGGCTGCTTTAATGACCCTCTTGTAAACCTTACAGTATGCACGATAGTATAATTGAAAGTTGGGATCTGGTGAAGTATTGGCTTCTTATTTTAAGTGGCAACAGATGTGATTTGAATGACTATTGCTTCACTCTTTTATGATGCTAAGTTTAAATGGGCTGTAAGTCTGCAAATCTGTCCATGTGTAACTTGAAAAATTGAATCTGCCTGTAAGATTATACTGTCTGATGTCAATAAAATTTATCAATGTGTAACTAATTACTTGATGAATTCGTGGTTGTTCCTATGGTTAGAAATACTCAAGAATGTGTACAGAAAATGGTTTTAAGGAAATCCAACCCGTCACACATGCATAACTGTTTACTTAAGAATTTTTCCTTTGGCACTACGAATTGGGGTTATGTATGTACCAAACATTAAATCTACAGTAAGGTTTCCAAAATATTGCATTAAATGAAGATAATCCTTAGAGAGAGCAAAAGGGCAGAATGAATAAAACTTTGTGAAGTCCACAGAGCTACAGAAAAGATTAGACACTATTCAGGAGTATTCATTTAATTAATGAATGAAAAATGGCGTCACACCAAAACAACATGCACTTTTCCACAATTACTTTAGCGTATTCATCATTAAACTGAACCATGCAATGGAAAACAGTTTCATTTTTTTCAAATGCTGGATCAGCCACTGCAAATAAACATTTCTGCTTGCCAAGCATTAACATCTGCACCATCATCTGCGTCAAGCACTTCACTGTTGGTGCCCCATCTCTCAAATAGTTTTTTAAGGTGTTTGAATTTAGAGGGCACTTGACTTCCACGACTACATCATCATAGATGCCATCAGGTGTTGCTGCAAGAAAGGGGTGCTTGGCGTTCAAGGCAACACCACATTTGCCAATTTTTATCCCAAGGCTTTTCTCTAACACCCGTATAACCTTCCCTTCTAACTCCCTCCCTCGCCTCATTGCTTCATTGTCTGGTATAGTTCTGGCTCCAAGGATAACATTCACCAAAACACCATCTTTCTTCTGGCAGTGCATGACCTCATATGCCCTTGATGCGGTTATTCTGCCTTGCCTCATATTATGCCACAGTGGTGAAGCATGCTGGTGCATAGTGCTCCTGAAAATCAACTCACAGAAGTTATATTTCCCCATAAAATTTGTGGCAAATGCCAAAAATGGTATTGCAGCTAGTGGCGGATTGTTCATGGCCTTATAGCTCAACAGCATATTGTGGATTGTCATTTCTTTTAAATTTAGGTGATGGGTAAGGGACATTAACCCACTTTCATAATGCCCCTGTTCTTTCAGGGCAGCAACCACTTTTTTCCTGAAGCTGCCCTCCTCAACAGGACATACAGGTGCTGCACCTGTCATCTCCCTGACTTTCATTGGTCGCATTCCCCCACCCAGTGCAGAGAGCTTGCAACCTCCTGAGAAAGAATGAAATTTACATTAATAGACATCAACCTATATGGAATGAAGATTAGTTAGTATAGTATCAGAGCTTTAGGTTCACAAACATCTTAGGTTACTCAAGAGGTTGTGAGATGATAGAAATATATTTCAACATAATAACAAGGCTACCACTACATGGTAGGTAAATAAGTTTAATATTTCCATTGGTGAATTTGTTATGAAGGAATGTACTTGCTAACAGATAATGAACTTAGTAGGAGAGTGGGGTGCACAGTGAGACAAAACATGTGCTAAGGTAGTGCTACCATTTACCATAATAGGAATTAACAATGTAGATGAGACGTGCACTACTACTGTGTAAAAGCCAAAGAAAGTTGTTCCACAAAAGGGTTGTAAACAAATGATTCAAGTCACTAATGCTGAAAAGTACATCAGGATGGAGGAATTCTGATGTATTTATTCTATTCTGATATATTGTAATGGCACACTTCATCAGACACACTAATAATTGAAAAGAAAACCCATTTCTTTTAGTTATGGATAATCATGAGAGCCATTTGTGTTTTTAATGTAGGAAAAATTATGAAGGACAAGGATGAAGATGGAAACTATGAAGTTTGTTTCCAATGTGGAAGCACTTAAGTTTCAAATACTTTTGTTTATTCTGTTTTAGAAGATGTAGAATTAGTGCCAGGGAATTCAGTAAACATAGTTATGCCTTCACCTGTCAAGAGTGGATTGATTAAACACCGAACAGGTCTCAAATTTTCAAATAGATTTCAGCTTAATCAATATCCATTTAACAGATATTAAAAGTAATAATTTCAATAAACTATTTCTGAAATTATTATGGAAAAAATTAACTTTAAAAAATATATAATACAATGCAATCATTTGAAGATTTATATGTCTTGTCTCACTGTACCTCAAACCATGTCTCCTTGTACCCCACACTGGGGCACAGTGAAACAAATATTTTTGCTTTACTTTTTGTAGAAAATTCATGTATATCACCAAGTTATGGTATCCACAATAATTTTAATATATGATTCATAATATATGTGTTTTCAAGCTGTAAATGAGATGATAACATTCAGTAGGTATTACTTTACCCATAAAAAATAAAAGAGCAAAAACTGTCTTTCTGTGTCCCCCTCTCCCCTATTCATTAAAACCCAGTTCCAGTTCATTACCTAAAGCTGCAGCACAAACATGGCATTTAGCCTCTTCAATGGCTCCCTCATCTTCATTCACCACTATTTCCACGGTGTATGGCTTCACTTTAACTTTATGTTCTGGAGTGACCCTTGCCAGTGACCAACATTTTCCACCATCACGTTTTATTTGGACATATCCTATTGCAGAATCTCCATAATTCTCCCTTGCAGACCTGTATTGTATAACATACAAATGTTTAGAAAATACATACAAGCTGAATTATTTTATTTATTAATGAATCAAATTCCTTCAACACAGCAAACTGTAAGTGGTTGCAGGAAATTAAATTCCTGGCATTAATGGCTAAGCAGTCATGGATTGTGTAAACTTTTTGCTTTAAATGGATTGTGTAACCGATGATATGTTTACTTGGCAAAACGTAAACATAATTTCATCATATGTGTAATGCCACATTAAGTACTACAATTTATGTGAAATTACAGCAACACAAACTCGAAAACTACTAAACGAACAATATGCAATTATATGCTTGCAAATTTAATTAATTCTGCACCTGAGATAGAAAATTTTGAGTTACGAGATATTCCGAAGCTAAAAATGTAATGACTTCGGCTTCCCAAAAGAGACTGGTAACTGGTGAGAATCAGGGGATTTGCAACTATTGACATTTTTGTCTATTCCACAGTGTCGCTACTGATATCGTTTACGAGGACAGTGAAGAGAAATTAAATGCTACCATTATGTCCAACTGATTCGCACGAATAAAATTACCATGAATCGCGAATTTGCAAATGAAAGAAATAGGTGGATAGAATTAAGTATATTTAAATTATAAGTTAAACAGAGTGAATCTCTCAGAAAAATTTAATTACTGTTCGGAAATAACTTACCTTGCCATTTTCACCCCTCGCTGTTCGGCTCCAGCGTAGTCGGCATTGCTGCTGAGGTAAACACCGATCATCAAGGCGTCTACGACCGGGAGATTGTTAGAACAAGCCTTAACGTACCCAGGTTCCATTTTTGACAAAGCCCTTGCAGCAAAAATGAAGAATATTCGTTACTGTTTCGGTACACGGATATTATAATTTTGCCTTGCTCTCGTCGCTCTGCTTGTAGCTGTTCTATAGGGGATGACGTCACGTAACGGATAGCCAATAAGAGATCGTTTTGCCCTCCAAAATATCGATGCTAAAACAATGGTTGTTAAAACTTAAATAATAAATTAATAACGAGACACAAGAATCTTTTATTTAAAATATGTGAACTTAAAACCTGTATACACTAAATGGAAAGGGTTTCAGCCGTATTCCTCACCCTTGCAAACACTCCATTGTTGAAACCTCAGAGTAAATATATGTAGTAAAAAGATAAATAGTAAACCCTATCCTTACTCTGAGGTTGAAACGAGCTTGTAAACGCTATATTGGTGGTATCCATGAATTTTTGTTTGGAGCTTTTATTTAAAATCCTGCCAGTGTTATATTCTACGCACACCTTTTCATTTATCAGCGGCTCTCCTCCAAATGCCTCCCTGCCTATCGTCGCTGTGGTTTTTTATGCTGATGTGTGGTTCATGTTATCTGTTGCATGTGTTTTATTATGGATTTTGGTCTTCGGAAACCCTAATCTCGTGTCACCTTAATTAAATACCTACATGAAGGAGCTTCAACTGTGACGCCAGAACAAATAAGGAGCTCCACACTTTTTTGCGTTGATTAAAATTAATACTCTCACTGATGTCTGGCCTTATGTATGAAAACGCAAAGTTAAGGCTGATAATATAAAAAAGTAGTACGTACATGAGGCCTTATTTACAGTCTTACTGCATTTTAAGTACAATTATAGCAGTTACTTTCTGCTAACAAAAAAGGAATGTACTATGGCGCTAAAATACTGTGTGTATTATAATGGTTTTTGGACCTAGTTAATGCTAACGTCTCATTTTCACTGTAGAGTTAAATAATAAAATTTTCCATATCACTGACTCTCACTTGAGTACCATGCAATTTCAAGTTCATGAAAAAAAATTGCGCGGAACGGTAGCATTATGTTTCATATATTTCAATTTGGGGAGACAGGTCATTCATTGGGAAGCCAGAATATGAATTGCTATTCTGAATTGCGGTTGTTTGAGTCTCCCAGGAATGTTTTTCAGCATCGGGGTTGGCTTCTACTCCATGCCGAAGCACTGAGAGGTGGGGGAATGTTCATCTAGTCAGCCGCTATATTGGTCTTTGGCTATACATTTGGCTTTTGGCCTGCGCCTAGCGCCAGGGGGAGCGTGCGAGGTTCTGATTTGTTCTGGGACGAGTGCTGCATGCCTGGTGTGTAATCACCCCGTGCCACACACCCTAGTGGTCCAACCAGTGCTAGTGTTGCTCTTTGGTCTACAATCCAATTTAGAAATCACCGCTCCAACAACGTGTATACACCGTCAGAGGAAAACAGAGGCAGGCAGGCCGTGGGTATAGTGTAATGCATGTTGGTGAATACTCACCCACTGCCACACACCCCTGAGGTGTCTTTCAGGGTATTTTGTAGATGTAGGGGATAGGGACAAGGATGGGAAGGGAATGGGAAAGGGCAGCATCCGGCTCCAGAGCTGATAAGCATAAAACGGAAAGCATTTGCTTTCTGGCGTTGCCTGCGTTGAATTCTATTGACGAGAAAACATGCCACCTGTCGTCGAGCCGGGTCCGCTAGAATTGGATACATACAATTAAACATGAAAACTGCACTACCACACCGGCCAGAATACTGTGCTTTAACAGCTTTCAGAGCAGTTTTATCTATATTTATTCTATCATGTTGTGTATGTATCGATAGCTTTTTTGAAATCTAGTAATATTGCGTCTACTTGGACAACCTTTTCTCCCGAGGAAAGAATGTCATGAATGAAGAGGGCCAACTGGGTTTCGCAATACCTGCCTTTCCGGAATCTGTTCTTATTTGGCGATAACAAGGTTTTGATTATTCAAGTACCCCATAATCGAACTGGCAATTATATATTCCAATATCGGTAAATATTGGTAGGAATGAGAGCTTATTTAAAATTCAGAATGACTTAATATCCGAAAGATATAGAAACCGTGGCTCACGTACATAAAAAACAAGTGTCATTAATGACATAAAAAAGTCGATAGACAGGACTTGTAAGTCGTATCCTAGGGATTCCATTTCCATTTTGGTTGTTAATTGCCATAGTAAAAAAAGTAGCTGATTTTCACCATCTCATTGGGAGCACGGAAGCTGATGTAGTGATAGGAACAGAAAGTTGGCTATCGAATGAAATTGCGGATACCGAGATCTTCCCAAAATCATATGCAATATACAGAAAAGACCGAACAGCGAGAAGAGGAGGAGTATTTATCGCAGTCAATGATGAGTTCGTCAGCAGAGCCGAAATATTTCCAGATAATGATTTAGAAAGTCTGTGGTGTCCCATTAAGTTAAAGAGCGATGTTATTTTTCACTCGTGAGATCTCACTTGGAGTACGCCGCTAGCATATGGGACCGTTACGAAGTAGGACTAATCTCTGAAATAGATAGATTACAACGGAGAGAAGCAAGATTTGTGAAAAGTTGTTACGATAAACTTAGCAGTGTTACCGAATCGTTGAAGGGAATGGGAATCTCTAAATGATCGAAGGGATAAATACAGGATAAATCTTTTGCGCAAACTCGGAGCAGAATGTTTGCCGGCCATTCAATATATACTGCTAGAGCCAACTTACTACGGTAGAAGTGATCACAGGAATAAAATAAAGGAAATTGACTGCCGAACCGATATATTCAAAATGTCGTTTTTCCCACGCACAATAAGGGATCATAATAGTTGCGATGGATCAATCACAGGAAACTCCCACCCTCAAAACGTATTTTTAGAGAGTAGAATTTTCACTTGTGCTTAATAACACCACATCATTACTAACTCCTTCCACCGGTCGATTAGTCCGGTATTATTTTATTTTGTTCTTTGCATGAAGTAGCATCTCGTAGTATTCATAAATTAACAGTATCAGTAGTATTAACCACTAGATGTGTCTATAGCATTTCTCTGCATGTTTGTATGTTTTTTTACGTATCAATCTCCCAGTTTCCGGTTGGACTGCGCATTGTTCTCATAACTGCTTTTGGCCTGCGCCTAGCGCCAGTGGGGGCGTGCGAGGTTCTGATTTGTTTTGGGACGAGTGCTGCATGCCTGGTGTGAAATCACCCCGTGCCACACACCCTACATCTACATCTACGAAATACCGTGCAAGCCACCACTAGGGTGTGTGGCACGGGGTGATTCCACACCAGGCATGCAACACTCGTCCCAGCACAAGTCAGAACCTCGCACGCTACCCCTGGAGCTAGGCGCAGTCCAAAGCAGTCAGGAGAACAGTGCAAAGTCCAACCGGAAACTGGGAGAGTGATACGTAAATGTATATGCTAACAAGCAGAACAATGCTATACACACATCTAGTGGTTAATATAACTGATGTCGTTAATTTATGAATGCTACGACATGTTACTTCATGCGGAGAACAAAATAAAATAATGCCGGAGAAATAGACCGGTGTGAAGTGTCAGTAATGATGTTGTGTTATTAAGCAGAAGTGAAAATTCTACTCTACCTATTGAGGGTGGGAGTTTTATATGATTGATATATCGCAACTATTATGATCCCTTATTGTACGTGGGAAAAATGACATTTCTAATATCTATCGGCTCTGCAGTCAATTTCTTTTATTTTATTCCTGTGATCGCTTTTACCGTAGTACTTTGGCTCGAGCAGTATATGTTGAACCTCCGGAAAAAAACTGTCTGCTCTGAACTTGAGCAGACAGACAAAGATTTAACCTGTATTTCTCCCTTCGATTAGTTGGAGATTACCACCCCAATTCCGTCAACAATTCAGTAACACTGCTAAGTTTATCGCAACAACCTTTCACAAATCTTGCCGCTCTCCGCTGTATTCGATCTATTTCAGAGATTAGTCCTACTTCGTAAGGGTCCCATATGCTAGCCCATATGAGGTCTCACGAGTGAAAAATAATCTCGTTCTTTAACTTTCTCGTCGCATTTTCCTAATATTCTTTTGAAAAATCCCAATTTGCGACTAGCCTGTTCGCAGATTTCCCGAACGTGTTTCCCCCGAGACAGGTCCTGAGTAAGGATCACACCTAAGTATTTAACTGACTCTACATTTGATAAGTCTGTTTGTGATAATTTGTATGGATCGTTGACCGAGTTATTATTTTTCCGAAAATTCATAACAAACGCACCTATCAAAATTCAATTCTAACTGCCAAGTATTTATAGCAATTAGGTCTTTTTGTAATGCAATCTTGTCAGGCTCATTGCCTAGATCCCAGTACAACACTTCGTCATCTGCGAAGAGGCGAATTTTTCTCGTAACAACGGTATTGACGTCATTAATATACAAAAGGAACAATAAGGGACCGATGACACTTCCCCGGGATACACCGGATGTAACCATCACTGCATCTGAACTAACGCCATCTAGAACTAACCTCCGTTTGCGTAGATTTCCCTCACGGGTTTCCCCCAAGACAGGTCCTGAGTAAGGGTCACACCTAATAATGGTGATATTTTGGGATATAATGGGACAGAGGGAATAATACTGGTGGCTTGCACGGTACATCGTAGATGTAGATATCTTTCTGATACACTTCTAAAGGTTTTAACTATGTCAATAGTCTGTTTTTCTTTTGTTTCATCTACATATACAGGCGTGAAATGGAACCACCCAAATCAAATTTCACCGTCGACTTATGTTTCAACTCATCCGTGAAATTTGGTTTTACAGTGTACAACCCTTTGCACGTTTTCTCCATTTATAGGAAACCTAAAGCGGTACATACTTTAATTCTCCATTTACTTTTCGTGACGCATGGTATGGCAGAATCTGACAAAACAAAGGAACTTAAATAAGCGGTTATTCACCAAGGACAATAGATGATGTAATCCCCAAAAAGATCTAAAAAAGTCAAAAATTTGTAACACTAATTCTCCCGAGTTATATTTATAAATAACGGTGTTCTATAAGACATATTGGTAAGGTAACTGACCAAATTATCGATTATGCAATATTCTGTAATATTATAAAATTAATATTAAAATTAAATGGAAGTAGAAATGATAAATTCCCTCCAATGTGCGTATATGAACCATGTTGAATGACTTCGGTGGGGTCTACGTGAGACAGAGGATTCAACTTCCAGAACCAAGGAACAGTATTCAGACGAGACAATCAAAACAGCATCATCGAGTGAACGTGTTGCATTTAACAAATGGCCAATGTGAACTCAATGTTATAAAACAACGCGAAATCGCCCGTCGTAACCCTGGGGTTAATCTCACTTTCACTTATGGAAATATACTGTAGATAATTCCCTTGACATATGGAAAAGCAAGTGTAAAATATGAATGAACAATTCCGCAGAAAATATATTTTCTAATAAAATGCCTGAAAAAGGCATCTAGGGGTTTCGACATCGGTCAGTAAATTCCCAAGAACAAATTGCTGAATTAGGGCAAACATTCAAGCATAGAATACATTACACCAGGAATTGCATCAGCTGCAGTGTTCCGTGCATCGAGGGAATGACTATAGAGGAAAATATATATAAAAAAACAAAATAATATATTCTGCACAGCTTTATTTACACAACCATAGATGTACAACAATTAATTATAATGACAAAATATTTCTCATAAAAAATATGTGCAACCTTGACATAAAATCGTCTCGCAGTCTACTACAGTCAACTACAGTTTCGTGTAAATAAATACATTCTAAGACATCGCCACCCACAATAGCAAATCCCAGTAAAAATGCTTCTGGGGAAATTATTCCATAGAGGTATATTTTCTAGGGAAAACAGTGATTGACTTTTCTAGGGAAAACGGGGGTAAAATATACTAGGGAATTTTCTGACTGGGAACTTATTTTCCCGTTTTTATTTTACTTTGACACAGCTTAAGGACCAATCGGCCCCCGAATCATCCGGATGATGATGATCTGCGCAGAAAACGGAAGTCGGAGGAAATCAACACCACGGCAAGGGGTTCGCGATCCAGTGCCAACTTACATACCCAACTCAACCAGAAATCCCTTAGCCTGTCGTTCACCCGAAGACATCTGTTGCTTTGTCGATGAGACCAATAGGAGGCATACTGGCTGTGACGACCTTAAGATAACGCCACAACCAAGAATCCTCTTAAGAGTCAATCGGCCCCGAAGAGCACAGCCTTCAATGAGGTAAGGCACTACTCCGTACGTATAGGTAGGCTTTCAAGAGTAAGAATCTGCAGCAGCTCAGTCCTATGTCCATGCGCATTACCTAATAGCAGATTCCGGGAGTTTAACACACCGACAGCTCTGGAAGCAATAGTCCATCCAACTCCAATATCCGATGGGCGCGTTAGATATCACACTTCAAAACCCTCGGCGTATTTCGGTTGGAAAACGGTCATCACGAACGGGAGACAAAACCAGGAAATACAGTTGCCCAAACATCCATAATGATGAAGTTTACCGAAGGAAGGCTTAATCATATACTGACGCACCGCAAACTCATTCGTCAGTTATAATATAAGAATGGCGCGAACAAAAATCACTTAGCGTTAGGTAAATGAAATGAGAAAGACACCTTCCATGCCGCTGGCTCAAGTAATAGCAAGCATAGAGCAAATGGGAGTTAGAAACGGAGGGTAGTTGTAAGGTTTCTCTTTATATCGTGCATTCGGTGATCAGAAAATGTATCCTAAATAAAGTCAATAAAGAGGGAAGCAAGCCAAGATGGCACAATGCAGAAGTGAGATAATCGTTAAGACGACAGAGAGAATGCAATTCAAAGACGAAAACAATCCGTAGAGATTTATCCACTGATGATCACAATTTAATAATTAAAAAAACACAAATGGGTCCTAAGCCTAAGATAACTATTCGGAATGCAGTCAAGGATTCTTAAAGAAAAAAATTAGTTGCAACGTTAAAGAATAGCCCACAAGCCTTTTGGTCATTCGTAAGGGAAGTTCAAGGCAATAGATACATCTAGAGGTTAATACTACTGATACTGTTAATTTATGAAAACTACGAGATGCTACTTCATGCAAAGAACAAAAGAAAATAATACCGGACTAATCGACTGGTGGAAGGAGTTAGTAATGATGTGGTGTTATTAAGCACAAGTGAAAATTCTACTCTACGTTTTGAGGGTGGGAGTTTCCTGTGATTGATCTATCGCAACTATTATGATCCCTTATTGTACGTAAGAACAACGACATTTTGAATCTATCGGTTCGGCAGTCAATTTCCTTTATTTTATTCCTGTGATCACTTCTACCGTAGTAAGTTGGCTCTAGCAGTATATATTGAACGTCCGGTAAAGAACTGTCTGCTCCGAGTTTGCGCAAAAGATTTAACCTGTATTTATCCCTTCGATCAGTTAGAGATTCCCACCCTTATTCCTTCAACAATTCGGTAACACTGCTAAGTTTATCGTAACAACTTGTCACAAATCTTGCTGCTCTCCGTTGTATTCTATCTATTTCAGAGATTATTCCTACTTCGTAAGGGTCCCATATGCTAGCGGTCATACAAGCTCTGCTTACTGAGGACTCCAATGCGAAAACAGCATCACACTGGCAAGAATGCCGTGCTTTAACAAGTATCATATCGATGTTAAAGGCACGTGCATCCAAGCCGAGTAAAGAAGCCAAAACATTCGGAACGATAGACTGAGGTGCACATACAAATGTCGCAGACACGCCAACGTTGGAACATATACAATATACATCTACAAAATGCTCAGCAAGCCACCTCAATGGTGTGCTATGTAACTACGACTCTTGATGTATTAGCTTAAATTCCTAATGCCCATCAGGAAGTGAAGCATGGAAGGCATGGCCTATAGTATAGTTATGCTACTACTGTAAGAGGGATAGTTAGCATAGCATATTTTGCAACCTAAAAAATCCACATTATGCTATAATGTAGCAACGTAACTATGTTCTATTTGGGAACAAAATGTGGAATTGTATACTTTGTGTAACAACAAGAGGTATAATTTATCAGACCCAGGATATGGATTATATTATTCTTGTAAATGAATATAAATCAAACAGCATTAGTCTTTACCACAATCAAACAATCCAGACGTTAAAAGTCCACCACTGACACCAGTATCAAATTACAGGGAAAACAAATAAATTTGCGAAGTTCAGGAAAAGGTGCCAACAATTTGAAAAGAGAGTCCAGCGACGTGAAACAGAACTTCCAACCGTGAATCCTCCCCTGCCTATTATCACCGAGCAGCCAATATATCATCACAGCATCGAAGTAGTAATTCAATCTCATGAACCACGAGTTTATGCACGCCACAAAAGCAGGCAAAGAACCCCAGTACTCGTTAATGATACAGCAGCAAAGGTTTAATGCCTGTTTTCGTAGAATACTGCTTGTAGAAACGCGAAACGGCGAATGCCAACAACCTATTGAATCAACTAGTCGTCCAGTAACCAATAATAGGAAAGTACAGGTTATCTGCCACATTGGCAGCGGCGAATGGCAAAAGCCTTCGGAATCAACTCTTCGTACCAATGCTAGTATAATACAGTAGATCTGTCAGATATTGCCCCGTGCTTACAGATTCACAGAAATGCACAACAGAGACGCACATCACGCAGGGAAAGAGTCCAGTGACAAGAATCAAAGTACTGTCGACTGCGACTGCTTCCTCGCACGACACATGCCGAACTACAACTGGCGGTGCAGGAACGAATCCTCATTGCAAGCAACTGCGAGCGGGATACCTCCCTGTAACGCACTGAACAAAGCGCAACCTTGAGATATCCCGGCCGCAAGCACTGCACAGCACCCAAGCAATTGTCGAGGAATAGAACCAAGGGTCAAGTTGTGTACCGCCAAAGACAGATTCTCAGAAATGCACAAAACGCCACCTGGTGATATCCCGGCCACAACCGTTGCAAAACAATTTTTCCCAGCAATCACACCAATCAGGCGACGAGGATTTGAACAGAGGGTCGAGGTTTGTATCACCAAAGACCAATCTATTGAGGCCGTTTGGATGAACATTCCCCACGTCTCAGTGCTTTGGCGTTCGGCGGATATAGATTTCCAATGTTGAAATCCTGAATGCCCAATCAAGTTGACACAAATTACAGTTTAATTTGATACAAAACGAGGCAATAAACGGTGGTCCAAAATGGGTAGTTAGAGCATGGCACAGGAGTGCAAAGAGCATTGTACTCGGAGGTCCACCGCTGCCTTAATCATACGAAAATTACTAGGACGCATGTATCGTAGGGGGATGTATCAGTAAAATTTCATAGCTGAGAGAAAAAGTATTATATGAAAACTGACGGTCACTTTGCAGCAACATTCATAGTGCGGCATATCTAAAGCTATTATACCGATAGTGACATCGAAGTAGTTGACCAAGTAAGAACAGAAAGCACCACCTTCTGGATCAATGTGTTTAGGCCAGGTAGGAGCAAAAGTGAGCGTGCAAGGTTCTTACTTGTACTGGGATGTGTGCTGCGTGCCTGGTGTGAAATAGCCCCGTGCCACACCTTAGTGGTGGCTTGCACTTTACTTCGTAGATGTAGATTTATCGAGCCGATCGAATATTAGTACCAAGTAGTCGGTTTTGGTGGAGTAATAAATTCCATAGTAAACCTCGCCGGCGAACCAGCACGCACTACTAACATACTAAATGTACAACGTAAAATATCGTCTATCACACACCGACGCGCTTACAGATCCTCGAGAATAGAAGCGCATATCACGATTCTTGCAAGTAAATAATATTGAAGACTGTTTAACGAATTGAAATTAATTGAATTGATTGTGTTGAAATGATTAAAGTGTGCTTTTTTCTTAATTGTTGTACTTTCTCCTTTTTTTAAAGCTAATAATGATATTCAGAATGAGATTTATCAACATTGTCAATCTGAATTACCTGTTGTGGTATGTTTGTTTCGAAATTTTTTTTACAAGTCGCCGGAATCAATCAATCAATCAAATCAAATAAATAACTTTACTCACTGTTAGCAGGTGTCTTTCTTGTACGAAAGGCTGTCCCCTGCTTTTCTCATCTTATCTTGTTATTGGCGACGAGAGTCAACATAGTTTTTCATTTTACCGTAATCGGGCTTCGATACGAGTTCAAGCAACCTTATTTCAATCTATCGTCTTGATAGCCCAATAACCAAAGTCCTGATTGTTTACAAACGTGTTCGCACAATATTTCATTCGTTGAAGAATTGAAGCAGATTCTCCATACATATTTAAAATTGAAAAGAGACTGTACTCACTTAAATTTGGAGACGACGGACACTTGTGATTGTGCTGGGAAGACTTTTCCGATAGTGAACACAGACGAACCCATGTCAGGGATATTGAGTAAAGACGTCAACAATACGAAGACATCGCCAGCTGCAAGTTTTGTAGTTTAACTCAAATGTAAGATGAATTCCTGGTTCTAAGATGAACTGCAACTAATGATTCTAATCCGGAGTTATCCCTTTTTATATGCCCGAGGGAGGAATATATCCACCAATTCCAAGAGTTAAAAAAAATACGAAAAAAGATTAAATTTCAATTGGTGGAAATCCCCCTGGCGACTACCACTCCCCTCCACATGAGAGGAGGAATATACATATATTAATAGTCCCTCTCCATTGTGATAATATCTGTAGTGTAGTAGTGCATGCTTGTGAGTCTTCGCATCGTGACAAGCATTAGCGATATATGCTAATGCATAATTAGTCGTAGTTACACTAACTTTAGGGTATAGTGTAATGCATGTTGTTGAATATTCACCCCCTGCCACACACCCCTGAGGTGGCTTGCAGGATATTTTGTAGATGTAGATATGTGCTAAACTAATGATATGTAAACAACTTATGACCGTGCGTGAAATTTCTGATCTGATCTTCCATCTAATACATCGTAAAATTTTATTAACGCCATCAAAAATGAAATTAGTTCATACCTTACCATATCTACAAAATACACTGCAAACCACCTCAAGGGTGTGCCGCAGAGGGCAGTGTCACCAACATGCATCACACTATACCCTAAAGTTAGTGTAACTTCGTCTAATTATGCAATAGTATAAATCGCTAATGATGGTCACAAGGCGAAGCTTCAGAAACATGCATTACAATACAGATTTGCTATCAATGATAGAGGGACCCTTAGCGGTTATACATTCGGCAACTACACAAATAGTCAGACACAGAGAAGAGTTAAGCTGAAAACATACACGGCGTGCTGTTACTACTAGGTAACAGATAAGGATGCTTGTATTAGTAACTACTACTACTAATATGAACTACACTACCTATCGACGAACCTAGTTTAAAGTTTCATTGGCAGCTGTTATGGTCCCATATCGTTAGTGACATGTTAAATCTGTCCGTTCGGCAGTCTAGTTCCCTACTTTTGTTCTTATGATCTTATCTACGGTAGTATGTCGGATGTCGTAAAATATTATCAACGTCGTCAGAAAATAGACCAGTTTGTTTTTATAATAGACCATTAGTTTTAAACGTACATAATAAGGATTAACTGCTTGTTATTATTACAAATTTTATTAATTTATGAATCGTGTACACTTATCATACATTTTACCCTTTTCGCTAGAAAAATGCAAGATCCCATCTACTAGTATTTATCTATAACAACGCGAGAATGACGTACTAGCGCCACTTGGAGAAATGCCGACCGTAATACACGGAGCGATGAGTGTACCTCATACAATGGCTGCTAAAGTGTAGAAGCAGGGTCCAATCGACGAGTTATTTATCGCCAAACACCACTTTGAGAGTCAATTTGAAAGCACACACCCCACCGTTTGGACCCTTGCAGATGACTATCGGAGAGGAAGGCTGACCGCAAACGCTGCTGCATTAGAGAGCTCTTCAATGTCGAATTATCCTAGTACCAGCCATGGAAACAGAGCACGTGGCAAAATTTACCTCCGGTAAAATATCCGACACCGTCCGGCCAAATTCACTTATGACTGAAAATAATGGTATGAACACCTACCTAAGATACGCCCGAAGTTCGTTATGTTTTCATGCACTGAAGGTGATTTTGTTTTCCATCCCATTTGGGCCATGCACCATGATTACAGGTCACATTACAAGCTGTCACACTGTCAGGTAGAAGGTTCAACGTTAAGAAATGCATTCACGATTTTTAAAAGGAAAACACTTGTAGAGCAGTTACGGGATGACCCAAAAGCATTTTGGTCCTATGTTAGGGAAGTTCAAGGTAAAAGATCTACCGTTTGTTCGCTAAGAAACGATAATGGAGATGTGTTAATAAACAGTTCCGATAAAGCCAATTTATTAAATTCCTACTTCAAGAGCGTGTTCACCGAGTCATCTGAGAATTCATCCGTGGCGGTTGATAATCACTGCATACGAAAGATGCCTCCCCTTGATATTAGTACTCACGGAATAGAAATTTTATTGAAATTGCTCAGTCCAAATAAGTCACCTGGTCCAGACGAAATCCCTTCTCGCGTGTATAAAGAACTAGCGTCAGAAATGGCCCCCTACTTGCAGCTAATATTCACAAAATCCATAAAGCAACACGGAGTACCAAATGACTGGAAAATTGCCAATGTAACGCCCATATTCAAAAGTGGAGACAAGGAACAGCCATGTAATTACAGACCGATATCTTTAACGTCCATTTCATGCAAAATCCTTGAACACATTGTTGTCAGCTCAGTATTGAAACACCTAGACACGCATAACTTGTTAATGAGAACTCAACACGGATTCAGGAAACGTAGATCATGCGAAACTCAGTTAGCGCTGCTTGCCCACGATATTTTAGTCTCCGGAGAGGACAACATTCCAGTAGACGCGATTTTTCTTGATTTCAAAAACGCATTTGATTAAGTGCCCCACGGAAAATTATTAGTAAAACTAAAACCATACGGCCTAGAAAATGATGGAATTTCCTGGATCAGAGAACTTTTGAGCGATCGTGTGCAAAGGGTAGTATTAGACGGCATATCCTCCAACGAAGTTAGAGTCACATCTGGCGTCCCTCAGGGTAGTGTCGTAGGCCCACTCCTCTTCCTACTCTATATCAACGATATTGGTGACATAATAGACAGTAAACTTCGATTACATCTACAAAATACCCTGCAAGCCACCTCAGGGGTGTGTGGCAGGGGGTGAGTAATCTTCGATTATTTGCAGACGACGCTGTAGTATACAGGGAAATCCGTAGCAGTGAAGATAAGGATAAACTAACGAACGACCTTACTGCAATCCAAGCATGGTGCGATGCGTGGCAGCTAGAGTTAAATTTGAAAATATGCGTAGTAATGAAATTCTGGGGGGAAAATAACTCCCCACAACAGAGCTATTTCATTCAGGATACCCAATTAGAGACGGTAGAATCCGTAAAATATCTCGGAGTTAGGCTCAATAATGATCTATCGTGGAATAAACATATTCGGGAAATAACAGGTCAAGCTAATCGTAAATTGGGATTTGTTAAAAGAATTCTAGGCAAGTGCGACGACAAAGTGAGAGAAATAAGCTACTTCTCCCTCGTTAGACCCCATTTAGAATATGCTTCCAGTGTTTGGGATCCTCATGAAACAGGCTTAAAAACAGAGTTAGAACGTGTACAGAGAAGAGCAGCCAGGTACGTGAAAAGCCGTTACGATAATCTTGTTAGTGTTACTGACCTCTTAGAACAACTCGGATGGGAATCACTGTCAGACCGTAGATTGAAAACAAGACTAAATCTATTATGTAAATTCAAGAGTAGTTTATTTTCCGACGAAGTTGATCATATTTTACGACCGCCAACGTACTATGGTAGATTAGATCATAAAAATAAAATAAGAGAGATAGACTGTAGAACAGATAGATTCAAAATGTCGTTTATTCCGCGAGCGACAAGAGACTATAACGGCTGTGTTAGGACTTAGAAATAGATTAGTTGACTGGTAGTGTAGCTTACTAACTTATGTATTTCTTAAAGCATGTTTGCGGAGTTTTATGGTGATTCTAACAGCATGTTTTGCATGTTCTAGCTTCATAGGCAGATTGCCCTCTTAAGTAGCATGTAGAAAATTATGTGTCATCGTACATGTGTGGCGTGCATGTGGCGGTCCGCTTGCATGCTGCATTTTGGTGACTTGTCACCCCCTGCCAAACACCCTAGAGGTGGCTCGCAGGGTAATATGTAGATGTAGTGTTGCATGCTTGTAAGGCTTCGCCTCATGACAAGCATTAGCGATCTATGCTGATGCATAATTAGTCGTAGTTACACTAACTTTAGGATATAGTGTAATTTATGTTGGTGATTAATCACAACCTGCCACACACCCCTGAGGTGGCTTGCAGGGTATTTTGTAGATGTTGTAGATGAAGGTGAAGATGGGACAGATTGAGACATATGGATGAAGAGTACGATCGATGGGCACCAACGACGTGGTATGTACCACCAAAGACCAATCACTACAAGGCCTCATTGGGGGTACACACCTCAACATTAAGGTGCGAATATTATCGCATAGTGCTGTCACACGCTAATCAAATGACAGCGCAAAACAAGACCTCAAGCGAAAACAAAACCCCAAGCCCAAAAGATTAAACTATTATGCGGCGGATGCAAATCTACTACAACGTACTCCCATACTGGAAAAAATGTACAGTATTAGCTGGAGATATTTGGAGACCAATGACGCAACCCTCGGCATATCTTTGGTCAAAATCGGTTGAAAATACGATCAAGACCAAGGATATGACCGAGAATCAACGCCAGCTGGAAATACAAGTTCACATAAAATCTCAGTGCTCACTTTTCCATCACCAATTGACATTAAAAGCGCACCGCATCACCGGTATGCCAGTAATGCCGTATTTATCAGTATCTATAGCGATGCTACTCACGCATCCAGACCGAGGGACGAAGCCACGGCACACGTTCCATGTTGTGCTTAGAGGTTACCCCGACATGCGGCGCGGACACACCCTAGCGAGAAGCCCTACCGTGAGAACGTACTCATTAAGCTATCGCGGAGGGGCCACTCTCCAAGGAGCATCCACAACATGATAGTCCAACGGAGGTGAACAGCACGTACTGGAGATGCAGACATCGGGTATTAACGCCGAATGTGTTCGCCAAGCAGAGTCCGCCAATATATCATATCAATCACCAAAAAACCATCCGAAACAAAAAGATCAAGCGATAAAATATATAAATGAGAAGAAAAACATAGGATTATGAGGAATAAAGGCACCAATAACACGGGAGCCCTCAGTGACAATATAAAGAACACCCAACAATAACACCTGTCGCCAACATAGGAAGAGAGTATGTCAGCAGATGAAGCACCATGTACGCAACAAAAGCAGGCAGCAAACCCCAGTACTCGTATTTGATACAGTAGCAAAAGTTTGATGCCTGTTTTCGTAGAATACTAAAGGCATGTTATCTGTCGTGTAATGAACTGCTGTACCTACCCCAATAAAAATGCGTCATGATGATGAGGCTTTCGAGTTACTTATTCACATATGCAAAGTACCGTGAAAGCCACCACTAGGGTGTATGGCACGGGGTGCACCGAGCATGCATACACCAAGCATGCATCACTCGTCCCATTTCGAATCGGTCTGACAATGAGACTTTAGGCAAATCTCTTTTGAAGACGATCGCTACCGATCCACCTCATCTAAACACCTCATGTAAAAATGCTCCGACCGCAGCATAACTCGAAAGCCGCATCAGCACTTGTTAACAGCTGTTGAATTGCACATTACAAATCAAACATTCTACATACCAGAGGTAGCACCTCCTACAGATCCTCCAGGGAAAAATGACATTTTAAATCTGTCCGTTCTGCAGTCTAGTTCCCTTATCTACATCTACGAAGTACCGTGAAAGCCACCACTAAGGTGTGTGGTACTGGGTGATGTAGTACTCTTCCCAGTGTAAATCGGGCCCTCGCACGTTCCCCCGCCGGCCAGGTAAAAAAAAAGTCATTACGATAAAGATTTCAGTGTAACCGAATTATCCAAGCAATTATGATTGGGATCTCGTGAAACTGGTCGTAGGGAGAAATATAGGTAATTCTTTTGCGAAAGGTTAAAGCAGAATGCTTATTGCCGGACGTTATGAAAATCTACATTTAACAATGCGAAAGAAATGAACACCACAGTGAGGGGTTTGACATCCAGTGCCAAGCTATATACCTACTGGCCAACCGAATCACAAACCCCTCAGCTTGGTGCCCCTGCCATAATGCTCGTTCTTCCGTTACCGGTCACCTATACACCAGCTGCTGGAAACATATCATTCAAATATAATTAACAATCACAGTAAACAAATTATTTTGGGATTTACATAATAATTAATTCTAAACCTACTGGTGCGCGAGCGAGCGAGCGAACGCCCTACAACCGCGTCACGCAGTGATCTGGACTATAAAGCTTCGCAGTTTGAAACATCTAAATATCATAACGTCGCGCATTGAAACCACTTAACTACAAACAGTCCAGTGTTTGTATTTTCACTGGTATTTTACCAATACAATAATAGTGCAGGTGAAGGCAGCGATGGTTCTGTCCTCAACAGGAGCGTGAAAGGAGATTTTAGTATAGAGAAGTTAATCGCACGCGGAGAAGGTCCAGTGACTATTGCGTACAACACAGCAAATTAGAGACTGTTGAGTCAGTTAAATACAGCGAAGTTAAACTGACTAATGATCTCTCGAAGAGTAAACATATTTGAGAAATACCTGTACAGATAATCGTAAATTGGGATTTGTTACTTGGCAATTGCGACCATAAAGTTAAGGAAATCAGCTGCTTCTCGCTAGTTAGATCCCACTTGGAATATGCTGCCAGTATTTGGGATCCTTAAAAGGTAGGCTTAAAAACAGAGTTAGAACGCGTGCAGCAAAGATCGGCAAAATTCGTTAAAGGCCGTAATAATAATTTCGTTAGAGGTACTGACTTTTTAAGCCACAGGGATGGCAAGCACGTTCAGACCGACGCGTTGGTTATAACTTAGACTCAATCTAATATGTAAGATCCAAACCGAAACATGACTGCAGAACTGACAGATTTAAAATGTCATTTTTCCCATGAACGATAAGGGACCATAACAGCTGCCAATCAGCCTTTTAACTTGGTTTGTCGATAGGTAGTGTAGCGTAGTAGTACTCCCTAATACTTAAACGTAGTAGTACTCCCTAATACTTAAATCCTTAACTGTTACCTCGCAATACTAACCCACTCAATACTAACAGCACGCCGTTCATTTCTTAACATAACTCTCGAGTCGAGATATTTCTCAAGAATAAACATCTACATCTACATTTTACCCTGCGAGCCACCTCTAGGGTGTTTGGCAGGGGGTGACAAGTCACCAAAATGCAGCATGCAAGCGGACCGCCACATGCACACCGCACGGTCATGAATATTAAGGATACTAACCAATTCCATCATTAACTAAAAACCATCATACAGCATGCAAGAGAATCCCCACATGCACGCCACACATGTACGATGACACATAATATTCTACATGCTACTTAAGAGGGCAATCTGCCTATGAAGCTAGAACATGCTGTTAGAATCACCATAAAACTCCGCAAACATGCTTTAAGAAATACATAAGTTAGTAAGCTACACTACCAGTCAACTAATCTATTTCTAAGTCCTTACACAGCCGTTATAGTCTCTTATCGCTCGCGGAAAAAACGACATTTTGAATCTATCTGTTCTACAGTCTATCTCTCTTATTTTATTTTTATGATCTAATCTACCATAGTACGTTGGCGGTCGTAAAATATGATCAACTTCGTCGGAAAATAAACTACTCTTGAATTTACATAATAGATTTAGTCTTGTTTTCAATCTACGGTCTGACAGTGATTCCCATCCGAGCTGTTCTAAGAGGTCAGTAACACTAACAAGATTATCGTAACGGCTTTTCACGTACCTGGCTGCTCTTCTCTGTACACGTTCTAACTCTGTTTTTAAGCCTGTTTCATGAGGATCCCAAACACTGGAAGCATATTCTAAATGGGGTCTAACGAGGGAGAAGTAGCTTATTTCTCTCACTTGGTCGTCGCACTTGCCTAGAATTCTTTTAACAAATCCCAATTTACGATTAGCTTGACCTGTTATTTCCCGAATATGTTTATTCCACGATAGATCATTATTGAGCCTAACTCCGAGATATTTTACGGATTCTACCGTCTCTAATTGGGTATCCTGAATGAAATAGCTCTGTTGTGGGGAGTTATTTTCCCCCCAGAATTTCATTACTACGCATATTTTCAAATTTAACTCTAGCTGCCACGCATCGCACCATGCTTGGATTGCAGTAAGGTCGTTCGTTAGTTTATCCTTATCTTCACTGCTACGGATTTCCCTGTATACTACAGCGTCGTCTGCAAATAATCGAAGATTACTCACCCCCTGCCACACACCCCTGAGGTGGCTTGCAGGGTATTTTGTAGATGTAATCGAAGTTTACTGTCTATTATGTCACCAATATCGTTGATATAGAGTAGGAAGAGGAGTGGGCCTATGACACTACCCTGAGGGACGCCAGATGTGACTCTAACTTCGTTGGAGGCTACGCCGTCTAATACTACTCTTTGCACGCGATCGCTCAAAAGTTCTCTGATCCAGGAAATTACATCATCGTCTAGGCCGTATGATTTTAGTTTTACTAATAACTTATCGTGGGGCACTTTATCAAATGCTTTTTTGAAATCAAGA